>OX438690.1:21020477-22414521 GCA_949316375.1 Mythimna vitellina
GGTAACGGCCCCGACTTACTTGTTCAATTTGTTTCATCACCACTCTCTCAAAACGGTGAAGGAAAACATCGTGAGGAAACTGGCATGTCTTAGAACCAAAACTGCGAAGATATGTGACATTCACCAACCCGTATTGGGCTCGCGTGGTGGATTACGGCCCATTCCCTCTCCTAGAGAGGAGGCCTGAGTCCCAGCAGTGGGAACATTAAAAGGCCGACGATGCTATGAACATTGTTTGAAGGCCATTATAAAACCTGGGACTCTACTGTGATGTCTTAAACCTTAGATACATTAAGGGACAAAAATGTCATCACAGGCAACGCAAAAAATGTTTATTTTTTATTTTTTTATTAATAGATAAAGGTGGTCAAACGCGAGCCGCGTTTGACCACCATCTCACCTGATGGTAAACGACGATGGGGTCAACGATGGAGCACGCTTGCTTGGAAGTAACCTATTCACTCTTGACTTAAAGACCCCTAAGTTGTAGCTATCAGGAAACACAGACTCCGGGAAGGAATTCTACTCCTTGGCTGTACGCATAATAAATGTGTTCTTAAAAAGCTTTGTGCGTATAGGTGGAATGTCCACCATGTACCGGTGGCGCAACGCCGTACGTTTAGTGGTCCGATGATGGAACGGACTTGGCGGAATTAGATTGTGCAATTCCAGTGCACACTCCCATAAATGTAAACGATAAAAAACCGACAGGCTAGCAACGGCGGCGATGCCCAAGGCTTTGGAGCGTCGACGCAACCAGTGCATCATTGCCGATGATTCTCTAAGCAAGCGTGCTCCATTTTCGACCACATTATCGGTTTCGATCAGACGAGATAGTAGATAGCCTCTAAAAATCGATGTAAGAGAGAGAGGGACGGAGCTATACAGTATAAAAAAACACTCTCCTTTTCTTACACCAGAATTATGATGGTTTTCACGGTTGTGGTTATAGAAAGTTCTATCACATTCACTATAAAGTTTTTTACAAATGAATTCCAGTAACGTAACATGAGACAGGCACATAAATATATCCTGCAGATCCTCTGCGTAAGTAAATAAATCGTTCTAACAAACACATACTAAACATAACCCTGTCTTATCTGTCATCAAACAAAGGGAATTTTTTTTCCGTCAAACAAAATCGTCCGGTTTACCCACACTTGACGTAATAGCCCATTTGCCAGTTAAAGTGCCGGTGGATTTGACGTAATACGATAAAAGAGTGCCGTTTGTTTTTCACCTGTCGAGCTTTTGACACCCTTGGTTTATTGAGTACTGCGTTTTAGTGGGTGGCGTAAACAGACTCTTGGCTTAAGAATACCATTTGTCGCTGAATTTGGCTGGAGCTAAATCATAGATGCAATAAACTTGGCGTGTTAACCAAAGTTGAAATAAACTATATTATATTGTTGTTTAATATTAGCAGTTTAAGGTATTGTACCAAATTTGAGCAAGTACACTATACAGGAAGCAATATTTTTTTTCATTATCTGTGGAAGCTTATGATTATCAATTTAGTTATTTATTTAAGGTTGTCTGGTAGATATCGCTGTCAACGATAAGACCACCTTTGTACCCATAGATTTAAGTTAGTGTAAAAGTTTTGTTACTGTTTTGGTGTATGGTAAAGTTTATTCTATTCTATTATCATTATAATGTTATTAGTCTTAGTCTGTAAGCTTTCCTAAAATGTGAAAAATAAAACAAATATATAAATCTATGCCAAGTTTCTATGAGCCATGACCCGTTTTTAGTAAGTGGTAGGGTTATAAAATGAAATTAGTTATTTAAGTACCTAATTTATGTACATACATACATATATTTTTTTATTAATAAAAATTAAGAAATACTTATTTATTCATATTAGTGGTTTGTAGTTTTTAGAATTTTGATGACGTATTAATAAACCAATGATGTAAGGAAAGCGTACCATAAAAACAATCAAATCAAAATGTTCCATGCTGGAAATGAATCCGTCTTGAGATTTTTACTTTAATGTCATTGCCTGTTGCAACATGTATGAAAAATGGAAACCTCCTTAGTTATCAATTAAAAGGCTTTTTAAATACCCTTAGTGTTTCCATAGTCCTGTTTGTCAACGAATAGCAAAGAATACTTTTATTAGAATCTTAATTCAACTTTTAAAGCGTTTGGTAGTAGGTCCGGGGGGCCGCGGAATTAAATAAAATAATAATAAAAAAATTCCACTACTTTTAGACAACGTCATCTAGATGTAGAGCTTGTGCTATGAGACTACTGGTAGACAAAACTGATAAACTGATAAACATACTACATATTTCTAAATACAAATATATTATAAATAAATTACACCCAGACACAGAAAAAATTATCGTGCTAATCACACAAACATTTATCTTCGGTGGGAATTAAACCTACGGCCTCCGATGCTGAAGTTAGGGCCACTAACCACAAAAAAAAAATAGGCCAATCAATTGTACGAAAGAGTTATCGTGGCCAATATAGGTGGGTTTTAGTCAGTAAACATTTGACTTGCCACCCTAGAGCTGGAGAAGCTTATTACAATTCCCTAACTCAAACAAAAACGTAACTCGCCCTAAAAACTTCATATCTTAACATTATAATTCGTCACAAAAATTTCAAATTCCTTCGTCAAATCCTTTCAGACCTCCGCATAATATTTCAAGCGCGCAGGTGTCCAAACGTGGGACCCTTGTCAGGGCGATTACCTGGCCTTCAATGGCTTTGCACTTTTATACATTGCTTTGTCAACCTGCATGCGTTCGGGAGTTAAGGAAATAGCAGCAGGATATTGATTTTATATCCAACAAAACCTATTTTGTAGGGACTTTTAAGGGTTTTGTCATCTCCATAGGATTATAGGGATGTTTTAGGAGGGAAGTGAAAAAAGTGCATATTTTTTGCAAATGTTTTTCTTTACTATATTATTTTCTTTTTTTTTCAGAAAACATTATATAGAATCACATCAATTAGAACATACAAAAAATAATATGAAGGTAAAGAATAAACACTGTCCAAGTGAAATGAACTACAGGATCTAAAGCGCGGTCACTCTCAGACTGCGTACAAAGGAAAGAGATGCATAAAGAAACAATGCTTGCAAAATATGAAGCATTTTAGCAATTAACTAGAAACCGATTTGATTCTTTAACTAAAACACTATAACGGTAAAACTTACTTGTAGAATAACTAATGTGACAAACAATCAGAATGATATACATTTAAGCGGAAGGTGCGGAATCATTTGCTCCATCAATAGGAGAATCGTCTCAAAACTTCTTTCTTTACTTTATATTAATATATATGTATATATATTATATTAAATATATATGTATGTGCATTTTAATATATAATTAAAATTCACATACATATATGTGCATTTTAATTTATATATACTTTTTTTACGTTTACTTTTTTTTATTTTTTTATTTGTTTTTCGTGTAAAATTTCATTTTTATGCACCTACCATATTGTCTCTTCACCACCCTAGGTTGACTGGTAGAGAATGCCTAAGGCATTAAGTCCGCCTTTGTACTTTATGTTGCATGAAGTTTAAATAAATAAAATAAGTAAATAAATAAATGATTGCATGTATATTATATTATGTCTACTAGCTTTTGCCCGCGACTTCGTCCGCGTAGAAGTCGAAAATGGTTTTATTAGGTTTTTCGAGATACAAAAATATGAAATATTATTTATTATCTTCGTCGTGTGTGATCTTGCGGTTGGTACAGTAATCGGGTCTAGGGATCGAATCGCAAAATTAAGTTTGTTTTTTATTGTATATATTTCTCCGGGATAAAAAGTACCCAGTGTGGTGCCCAAGATATTAAAGAACAATTATACCAAGTTTCATCGTAATCGAACCGGTAGTTTCTGCGTGATGCCTGAACAAACAGACAGACAGACAAAAAAATTTTTAATCACATTTTTGGGTTCGGTGTTGATCTAGTAACACCCCTTGCCATTTATTTTTTTGATATTTTCAATGTACAGAATTTTCACTTCTACAGATCTATTATAAGTATAGATTAGTTCGGTTTTTAATTGTTTTTAGAGTTCCGTACCTCAAAAGGAAAAAACGGAATCCTATAGAATCACTATGTTGTCCGTCTGTCTGGGAATGCGTGGAGGTATTGATGAGTTGAAATTAAAACCATTTATTCAAGTCTATGAAAAAATCAAACTTCTAAGTTAACAGTCTCAAGGGATTTTTTTAAAGCAAACTGCGACAAAATATTATCTAAGGTTAGAAAACCTTAAGATATTTTCTCGTTTAAAGAGATTGGTCACGATTTCTACCACTAAGTGGAAAACATCTTTGATCTTAACGTCTTGAAATTTATGAGCAGTTTGTGAAATATTGGCACAACTTCTAATATCACATTGAAAATATTGGTCTTTTCAATATCGATTTCAGAGGTTTATGGTTATTTTTAATGGTTACGTTTACATTTTTATGCCATCTATACTAAACTGTGTTTTGCTTAAATGAATTGTTTTAAGATACAAAACTGTCCAAAACATAAGTTTTTTTTTTTCTTTATTATGGATAAGCTGTTTTTTTTTAGGTGTGAAAATCATCTAATGACAAATCCGGCTCTTGGGCGGAGCGAGACATAGTGTCAGACTTTTACTGACTAAACACTTACTCCTGTAGGGTCGTTGCCTTCATCCCAGGGCCCCGGGTTTCGTTTTCACACTACCCATGGCCCCAGTAGGTTTCGACCTTGCTGGGCCCCTACGATTTGCTGACATCTCCCTGAGGCGCGTGGAATAATACGCGCCATCGACGACTTGGGCTCGGTCCGGGCGATTACCGGACGGTCGGACGGCGGGCTACCCATTATGGATAAGCTTGCGTTTCACCATTATTTCACCTACTGGCAAGCAATGATGTGATCGACGATGAAGCACGCTTGCCTAGAAGTAACCTGTTCACTCTTGACTTAAAGACCCCTAGGTTAAAGCTAGTAGGAAACACAAATCCGACAAAGAATTCCACTCCATATCTGTACGCATAATAAGTTAAGTAACATAATACGTTACGTTGGGTAATCATCAAATGATTCCGTTTACGTGAATAACATTTATAATTGTCATACGTATATAAACGGCCGTATCCTTTTTTTTTTAACTTAGAAGTTTGATTTTTTCACAGCTTCAAGGGATTGCAAATTTGAGTATATAGTTTAAATTTTAACTTGATATCTCCATGCGTTCCCGATATAAGGGATCTTGACAGACAGACGGACAACAAAGTGAGCGTATAAGGGTTCAGGTTTTTCCTTTTCAGGAACGAAACCTTAAAAAGAAAAATCGGGGATTATCTTCATCAATATTTCTGCATCCAGTGAAGTAACTGTTGGCACGAAATCCGCTGAACACTTAAAACGAAGACTCAAAGCTTTCGACACTGCAGTGTGACGACATACCTACTTGAATGTGCGCCTTGCTCTAATATAATATGTATCACGTGTCTTGCGCTTAAGCCTCGAGGAACGCGAGGCTGAGGTTTAGGTTGTTAGGAGTTGGAAACTAAACGCTTTACAGTAACTAAGACTGTTCTCAAGTAATTTGAGAATCGTCATATCACCAGAATAAGATATACGGTACAGGAAAGGAAGGAAGGTAGATTGACTGGTAGAGAATGCGTTGTTGCATTAATAATTATTTTAAACAAAAACGCATACAGCGGTGGTGGGTATGGTATCACGTTCCATGGAAATTGTCTGAAGAGCTTCTGCGAATTGACATCAGCTCCTCGTACGCAGGCTCCAGAGGTCCAGGATCTCGGGATCCTGAGATAAATAAATGCATGCAAATAATATTAATAAACTTTTATTTCGGACTTTTCTGTCCATAGGTAACACTTGTAACTTGATATTGTGTGTGATTTATAAAATATACATCACACAAAATATTAATACGAGTACAACATTTAGTCTGCTTATGTATGACTACAGTAGGTATATAAAGTTTAAATATATACCGAAATACAGTTGCAGTTACCCAACGGGCGAAGCCGCTGTCGGAAATTAGTTGTGTATATCCTTTTTTTTTGTTTTTCGTATTAGGTACTTTTTTTGTACTTGCTAGTAAAGTACAAAAAAAGTAATACGACAATAGTCGACCTCGCAGTGATACCACATCACTCAAGCTTTTTTAAATGATATAATCTAGTGGTTGACTGCGATCCCACCTGATGGTAAGCAGGGTCGCAATCGTTGATAGAGAATCGCACTAGTTTATTAAGAGCCTATTCGCCCTAGCCTTGAGGAACACCTAAGTTAAAATTAAACTTAAAAAAGGGTATTGATAATAAGAAAAAAAAAACTCAGCAAAACCCTTTATCTCGAACTATTAAAGCTACCTTTGTAATAAATCATTGTTTCAATCTAGCTTTACAATTATGGTCCTTTACAATTTGTAACATTACACTTCCATAATCGCTTTTCTAAAGGCCCAACTCCAATGTCTCCTCACCTAGGGTTTCGAGTTTCAGAATAATGTCAAAGTAAATTGCCATGAATTCTTAATAAGCTATATTGAATTAACACAACAAATGCATTAGGGAAGCGGTTGCTGCGAACCGTAGCTACGAATGACTGTTCGTAGTTCTGAGGGGTCATTTTCTGAGATCCAGGAACATGAACTAGAAATTACCAATCCTGGTAAAGATTCAACATGAAAAGTTGTACTAATATAATACCAACGTTTGCCCGCGACTTCGTCTGCGTGAATGAACTATGCGATGCAAATAAGAATAGGATCGACTTAGCACCATGTTGAGACAGCGTTGTGTGATAGTTATATATTATTATATGGCTTATTATATCTCAGAACCCTGGGGTTTTGGACCTTTGGAAGGCGTGCGAGGAGTCGAAACCAACTCGTAGAGGCTATCCCTGTACGCGCTATGCTAATGCATCCAAAAACAACCCCCGGTTGGTGGGAAACTATTGGAACACACGGAAAAAAAAAACCATAGGGCTATGGATTTAGTTTTCTTAAATGGACTATTTATCAGGAACTATGTTAAGACTATGGCCCCTGCCTGAACAATATTTTTAATTTCCAGTGCTACCAGCGAATAGAGCACAAACGCCAACATTTTTGGAAGCGATTTCATATTGAATATGTTACTCTGCTCCAGCAGAAAACCAAGTGGGCATCCTCAACAGGGCAGCTGAATGTGGAACCCTTGTCTTTATCAAGGAACGGGGACAATCGCCACTCGTGTTCCCAGGCGGCGACGGACCTTCACGAGTAGTCGAGCTGAAGACGAAGAAGGGGACCATACTGCGGTCCTACAACCACCTCTGCCCACTTCCTCTTGATTGAATACATCAACCTGGGAAGGATGTTCGGGCATTGTCGGCTACCTTGGGCACCCGTCGGGCTGCATCGTCGACGTCGCGCTAGAAATGCGAGGCGACAGGCCCGCCATCACTTCACCAGCGAGAATGACCGACGATACACGCGCGTTGTTAATTCCTCACATGTCTTAGATATACGTTTGTCAGTTTACAGTCCACTGCTTTTTATTTAAGTCCAAGTCTAGACCCTAACATTTTTGTTGTCCTACCGAAAATACACAAACAAAATCATAAAAATTGGTCTAGCCGTTTCAGAGTTCAATAGAAAACACTGTAATTTTTATTTGATTTAATTTTTAGTTCTAATTTATTGACCTATTTCTTTTTTATTTATTTATTTATTAAAACTTTATGCACAAGTAATAAACACTGTACAAAGGCGGACTTAATGCCTTAGGCATTTTTTACCAGTCGACCTAAGGGTGGCGCAGAAACAAAACATGGTAGGTGCAGCATGGTAGGTGGTTTTTACTTTGTATTTGATTTTAATTCTTTATCTAGGTAATTGTTTGAATTCATTTAAATATGTTTATGTTATTTTTAGGACTTATATTCAAATTGAATGACTATTGTGTTTAGTAATTTGAAAAAAGTAATATCATTTAATATGTAATTAATTTCCTCTTAATTTCATATTCAAGTTGTGCAAACAATGTTATATCAAAATTATTTCGTTAAAATAATATTTAAAATTATTTCATTGTAATTTAATAAAAATGGAAGAAGTCTCTGGCTCCTGAAATACAGGCACCTAGCTTAGGAGTCAGGTTTTCATTTATTTTTACACGTATTACAACATTAGGGAATTATTATTATTATTACTGTGACACGAGATTTTTATATACGAGTACTATTTTTTATTAGAATATAAAAATCTCGTATCTTGTCCAGATTAGGTACTAAAATATTCTAATCATAATTTAGTTATCTAAATTATGATTAAAATACAAAACTTACAATCTGTAAATCTTTGCAGATTTACAAATTGTAATTTTTTCCTTGACAATGAAAAAGACAAGTAAACAAAAAATAACAAATAAAAGATTTTACATTCCTTTTACAGCCAAATGTGAACAAGACTCAACTTTGTGACGTCTATATTTCCAAAAAATTACATAAGAATTGTGTTACGCAATGATAACCATAAGAAAACCCATATAAAACAAGCAACTAATAATTCCTACAGTTTTCCTTGAAAGCCGTAACAAGCCGTACTTATCATGGTTGAATTTAATGAATTGAAAAGCATTATTTAATGAAATTATTTCTACTTCATTAACCTCGCATAGTTCGAGAATATTAACTAATAAATGTTTTAGCAAATATTTGTTACTAAGTACTTCAAGTGTGGTATCGAATATTTCTCCACTATTAACATAGATCACTTAATTAGTAATTTGGAAGCGTATATAGTTTTGTTTGTTTGCGGTTTCTGTCAAAAATTCATTAGCAGTGAAATTGTTTGTGAAAACATTCTAATTTGATTAAGCTTGCTATGAGAAATTATTTTGTTCTAGTTGTATTTTGTTGGACGTAGTTTCGTTGGTGTTATAAGGATACAACTTTGATAGTAAAATTATAGTTTGCTTTATTATATTAGTACCTCGACAAAATAAACAGTCAAGAAGGTGCTTCTGTGGTGGAGTGGTAGCCGAGTGGAAACGGTCCCGACTTACGAGTTGTAGGTTGCGGGTTCAATCCCAGCCAGGCGCATTACTTTGTGTAATTCATTTCATCACCACTGCTCTCAAAACTGTGA
Organism: Mythimna vitellina; assembly: GCA_949316375.1. Lineage (NCBI taxonomy): Eukaryota > Metazoa > Arthropoda > Insecta > Lepidoptera > Noctuidae > Mythimna > Mythimna vitellina. Next base: position 21,029,616 of record OX438690.1, read on the forward strand.
AAAAAAAAAACATCGTGAGGAAACCGGCATGTACTAGAACCAAAAATTCAAAGACATGTGACTTCCACCAATCCGCACTGGTCCGCGTGGTGGATTACGGCCCATTCCCTCTCCTAGAGAGGAGACCTGAGTCCCAACAGTGATATCATTATAAGGCCGACTGTGCTGTGCTGTGTGAAGGTTCTTCTTTAGGTTTTTTAAAGGGTCCTGAAATAAAAGAGGTAACTGAAGGGATACGGGTGGTGTTTCGACAAGGGCTTCGAGTAGGACTGTGAGCTATCCATTGCTTGCACCCTTCACTCGCTTTATTACTTCGCAAAATGAAGTGACTGCTTTCCATTCCCTCTTGTCCCGTCGTGGCCTGAACCAGGGCCAGACGCGAGAGGTTGGCGCTTCAATCTTACCCTAAAATTGAATCCGGACCGAGCCCAAGTTATCGACGCCACGTAGTGCTCCACGCGCACCTTAAGGAGATGCCAGCAACCGTTGGGGCCTTGTATTGTCGAAGCCTACTGAAGCCAAGGGTCTAATTCTGAAAAGAAGAGCCACCTCTTTTAGTCAGTAAAAGTCTGACACTAAATCCCGCTCCGCCCAAGAGCAGGGAATGTCATTGGATGATTTTCCCACCAAAACAAAACCCTAAAATTTAATACCCTAAATCAAATAGATAAGATCAGTCACAATTCAAGCACCTAGTGCTTCACTCTCCAGTAAAAACAGCGTAAACCTATAGGCACGTACATACCTAGTAAATAACTTGATTTTGACGTAGTTTTCCATTTGAAAGTTTCCTCTTAAGGTTAAAAACTTTGTTTTCAGAGTGTTGAGTAGTAAACATGAAAGTGTCGCAAGTTAGAGGGCACTTCTTTGAAATGTTGTAAAAGATTAATGACTGAGATCTTGAGAGTAGTGGTGAGAGTTTTTTAAACAACAACTTTTGAGTAAGTTTGCCACAGCTTGTGGAACGCAATCCAATCTATGTATAAGTCGATTCGTAAGGGCCCAGCAGGTTCGAAGCCTACTGGGGTGCTTCTGAAAGCAAGACTCGGCCCTGGTATGAAAGACAACGTAGGAACAGGACTGGAGTAGGGTTTTGGTCAGTTAAAGTCTGACACACCCTCTCGCTCCGCCCAAAAGTGGGGGATGTCATTGGATGATTATCCTACGGAAAAAAAAATGTATAAGTTGATAGATATTTATACACCACTCTGGATTTTTTGGTAAATGATTCTAAAGACCATTGTAAAGAAGCCAAAAACATGTTAAGTAAAAATCTAATTAATATAAAACTGTTTCAAGAAAACCGAAAACAGTGCATATGGGACTAGCAAAGAATATTAAAAACAAAGGAAAATTAAAAAAAATATATATATTTATCGATGTGATAAACTTCGCTGGCACTTTTTTGGTGATGACACTTTTCAGTCGCCTATTAGCACTGCCGTAAATGTCATTCATATTTTTAACACCAGCTACAAAACCTTTCTTCCCATCTCACACAATTTAATTCACTTACCCCACACAAGTATACCGTTACCAACCCTGTTGTTATTGCAAAATTAATTGGCGTATAATTGGCCCCGCCCGGCTGGGTTATGTCTGAAGGCGTCCTGCAATTGACTGCTAGTTAATTAGAGTCGAACGGCGGAACAAACGGTGCACCTAGCTGGAATAAACGGGACTAAGGTGGTAGAGAATGATTCTGGTGAATCTTGGATTCACGACTGATGATGATAAGCTTTTGATGACGATAGATTCTGAGTGCATTATGTGCTTTGACTTTTGTTAAAAAAAAAACATAAAGGTTTTCTTTATTAACTTATTTGCATTTCAGGGCCCCGGGTTTTCCTTACAGAAGAGGACCCATGACCCCAGCAGACTTCGATCCTGCTAGGCCCATCGGTTTTGCTGACATCTCCTTGAGCCGCGCGTGGAATACTACGCGCAGTCGATAACTTGGGATCGATCCAGACGGTTAACGGACAGCCGGACGGTAAGCTACCTATTGCTTGCCGTCCGACATTACAGGATTACGATACATAAATAAGTAAAGTCAAGACTAGGTGATTTAATAAAAAAAAACAAAAAAGAAATCATAACAATATTGGACCTAAAATAATCCCTAGGTGAATTCTTTTGAAATAACATTTGACATTCGTGCAACACATCTTTTTCTAAATATGCTAGAGGTACTGTATGGATACACAATCTATCTAGCCTATGTCATGAACATTATGAAGTGGAACTGACTATCCAACTATAAGCAATAACGTGATGGAGGTCAAATGTCTCTTTTGCGTCAATAGTTCATGTAAACACGTTTGTCACCACTGCAATTAAAATGCTGTATGTATCAATTCACTGGGTTTTCAAATGAATGGATCATTAGCAAACTAATTAGATGTATCTAATAAGGGATATCAGTAATGATAAATTTGAGTTGAATTGATTAATAGTATTATTTATTATCTATATGCATATACTTAGTAAAACAGAAGAAATATGGCGTGAAGTTTTTGATAGGTGGTTTTACCCTTAACTTCTGTTTGGGGTAAGGTCTGGTCAATATGTAGACTATAAATTGCATTTTATCCAAATTCTCCAACTTAATACCGTGAGTTCGATTCCTAGCTGAAGTTAATATTTTTGTGATTATTTTTTCTTTTATGTATTTATTTAATGCTTTATGCACAAACGTACAGCGGCGGAATTAATGCCTTTGGCATTTTTTACCAGTCAACCTTAAGGTGATGCAGAGATAAATAGTAGTAGGTGCAATAAAAGAGAGAGGAAAGGCAAATAGGTACAATAATAGATATTTATTTATTTATTTATTTAATCATAGGAGAACCAACAGCTATAACAAAAGAATAACAATAGTATAAGAGACATTGAGCCAATTACAGGTTTATACTAATAAACCATAATCATACAATACATACACAAATTAATAATCTATCTACACATTATATATCAACACCAATAAAGTCAAACAATTGGTTCAAATTGACAATTTGAAAACATTAACGCTTCTTTTGTCTTAGAACGATATTTTGAAAACATAATAATAATAAAATTGTCTTCTATATACCGTTAACATGAAAATTTTCAAACGTTTTTGTAGAAACAAATGAAAATATAAGGGCGCCTGCAAATTAGCTGCAAAAGGCCGCACGGCGGCAGCGCTGTCTTCGCTGTGCCGTTCTTGATGGTAAGTGGTAACCAACACTGGGACGATACACTAACAAGAGCCAGCGTCAGTGATAACCTCAGTACTTTTTGGTGTTACAAACATAGGATTTAGTGGAAAAAAATAAATTGAATATGTTTTTATCGGAATATTTATGGTTTTAGAAATATATAGGAATGTTTATCAGTTGTCTTGAACTAATTGCTGCACAAGCTCTGCTTAGTTGGGCACTAGATGGCGTTGTGTGAAAGTTGTGGAATACTAAAAAAAGAAACAGTTCAGGGTTGTTGTTTCATTGTATGGAATGGCACTATGGAAAATAGAAAAGCAGAACCCTACAGGACATTTGCTGGAATAAAGATAACATATGCTATGGAATCTCGCAGTTGTTTGGTGGTGATTTTCTGCGAACTATCAGTTACGACGTGAGGAACTAAGGGTAACGTAGTGAACGTTTCCCTAAAATGGTTGTCGCTATGGTTGCGAGTTTCCGACTACCTACAATTTAAACATCAATCAGCTCATTCAGGTATAAATATACGCGCTCAAGAATTCGCAGAAGTTCTTTTGAAACTTGTTGAAGGCACTCAACCAGAGATTCTCGGTAAAGTACTTAGTTTCCACTATACAGGAACTGTTTCTCCTTAATATTTTCGGGGACTTTTTGGGGGGAAATTTTTGGGTTTGTCATCGGGCTATCCAACGCCTAAAAATTATCAAGCTGCAGCTATGAACGTAAACATTCTCTTATAAATTGAAGGGAACGAATTGTTATGCTTATATATAATGAGTTTTTTCCCCTTTTTCAAACAAAAACCGCTGACCGCTTTATATAATTATTTTTGATATATTTTTTTAATACTATTAATAATCATTAATTAATTGTTATTTTATTGTTTGTGTTTTCTTAATTTATGTCGACGAAACTGTTTATCACTTCCAATTCAAATACATGTAAAGATTCCCTGAAAATTTTTGCTTCTCAAAGAACATAAACAATTCACAGAAGAAGACACTGAAGACAGTGGGTGTCACAGACAGCGATGCATAAAATGATGCATTGCTGTTGGTTTGTTTAAATCAGCATCTCGAATAACTAATCTAAATAATTACCGTGAAATAGCCAGCTTGCAACAATAAGATAATCAGCCTAACAGTTCAATTAGGACATTTCTCGATCATTTATGGCCCAGTGGAGCCAACTGTACCTACATGGTCCACTGTTCGTGTAACATTGCTGCTAATTAAGATAGACATCAGGCCTGTAGCTAGTTTGAACGTAGCACTTAAGCTGATTACATTATTGGAGTATTTGGTAGCTTGGCGAGGTGTTTCTGATTTACTTTATTGATATTACAGAAATCGATTAAATCTAAGTCATTTCGCCTCTCGCACGTTGGCAAAGCCAAGAGGCATTGGGCCGAAGTTAGGAGGGTATTAGCGCAGAAGCATAATGGCATTAAAAGGTTTTTTTATTTATGATAATGGATAGTTTGACCCCTTGATGGTAAGTGATGATGTGGCCGACGGTGGAGCACGCATGACTGGAAGGGTTGAATTATAAACACAAAAACCACAGTGCTTTTAACAAAAACCCTGCTGGCTGCAAACTTTCTCCTAATGAATAATGCATTTTATAAAGCAAGTATGCGAATTTAAGAAAGTAGAAAGCATCAGGCGCTTTCCATGACGAAAACATACAGAATGTAAATATTTTTATAGAATGTAAATATTTTTACATTCTACACTTTTTAATTCCATTCCATCATCGGACCACTAGACGTACGGCATTGCACCACCGTGGGTGGGATGTCCACCTTTTTGCACACTCACTACTTGTGTACTATAACATCTCCTGTGTTGGCTAATCTTTGTCGAGGTTGGCCACCATAGCCGAAATTCGTTTGAGAGGATTACAATGGAGTAATTCAATTTAGTTTGCGCAAATTTAATAAAAAAAGTTATAATAGAAAAAAGTGTGGATAGTTGTTTTCATAAATATTGCAAAGCCATGAAATAAATCATATTGAAGGACAGTTTTAATCATATATCTTCGTGATATTTTGTTATTATTCAATCCGATAGAATTATACCATCGGTACATGGTGGATATCCCACCCACATGTACAAATCGTTTTGTGAATACATTAATTGTGTGTACAGTTAAGGAGTGAAATTTCCTTCTGGAGTCTGAGTTTCCTGATAACTACAACTTAGGGGACTTTAAGTCAAGAGTGAATGGGTTACTTCTAGGCATGCGTACTCCATCGTCGGCCACATCATCGCTTACCATCTGGTGAGTTAGTGGTCAAACGCGAGACCATCGATACTGGACTGGCCTGTTGGTCTAGTGGTTAGTGACCCTGACTGCTATGCCGGAGGTCGTGGGTTCGATTCCCACCCAGGATAAATGTTTGTGTGATGAGCAGGATCATTTGTTCTGTGTCTGGGTGTAATTTATCTATAATATGTATGCATTTAGAAATATATAAGTATGTTTATCAGTTGTCTAGTACTCATAACACAAGCTCTGCTTAGCTTGGGGCTAGACGGCGTTGTGTGATAGTTGTGAGAATATTATATTATATTATTATTATATTATCGATAATAAAATAATTTCCAAAGCTCCCTCACGCGAGAAATAATTCACCCAGTAAAAAAATAAAAAAAAGTCAGGCAGATCGTCAGTAAGCAAAAAAACCGAAAGACCTCGCACTTTTCCATTTAATGTAGGACCACTTATTAGCAATCTGCCCACCCATAAAACAGAGCGAGTGTGAAGCTATCAGACATTACCGCTTACCCAATCTCCAAGAAAAAGGGTCTTGTTAGTGATCGCGGTTAACTGCGGAACCGGATCAGGTAAACGTATAGAATTAATCACACGGAGCCGTGTGATAGCGCTGTAGTCAGCGTTTGGTTATGTTGGGCTAGGAAAGTAGCGGGCGAAGCAGCGGAGTGGAGAACGTTAGCGATTATTGCAACCACTTCAGAAGCGGTTTGTAGAGTTGTATCGTCGCAAATATTCTTCGGACGGATGACCAGTGGTGAACAAGTTATAACGGCCCCGACTTACGAGTTGTAGGTCGCGGGTTCAAACCCAGCCAGGCGCATTACTTTGTGTAATTTATTTCATCACCACTGCTCTCAAAACGGTAAAGGAAAACATCGTGAGGAAACCGGCATGTCTTAGAACCAAAAATTCGAAGACATGTGACATTCACCAATCTGCACTGGGCCCGCGTGGTGGATTACGGCCCATTCCCTCTCGTAGAGAGAGGAGGCCTGAGTCCCAGCAGTGGGAACATTAAAAGGCTGATTATGCTTATGCTTATGCTATGGATGAAGCTGATGATGACTACTCTATTAGGTATACAAGACAGAGAGTTCTCTACACACACTCACACATTACTCTTACAAATAACATGTACTTAATCATGTTTTGTAATCATTTATAATTTTAGTCTAAGATGATTTTTGAATTTTGAGGGAATTGGTTCGTGAAATCTAAAATACAGGTTCTTTCTATTTATTTCTTTCTATTTATGATATTTTGTACATTTTGTACATTAATTAATTTAATTTAGATATTGTATGACATTGTCATCACTATTTTGTACGTCTTTTGGCGGATCATAGCTTGGATAAAACATTTTATATAGTATAAGATCATTGTACCCTGTGTTAACAAAATTAATTCATTAAACCTCAAGCAAACGCCAGCGTTGATGAAGTAATGATGATGACGATAGATAGATAGATAGATAGATATATTCTTTAATGTACACCAAAAATAATAATTACATTAGGAACTTAAAGATAATTAATTTTAAGTTATACTGCGGCGCGGCGGCGTACTAACACCCTATTAATAGGGTATCAGTACGGCTACAGAACCAAACAATCGTAGATCAACAGTCTACTCGCTAATTTTGTAGCCACACAGCGCCACTCACTCGCTTCGGACCTTTTCTCAGTCAGAATAGATTCTCATTCAATTATCTAAATGAAATCCGGATAAGGCTTGTGATCTCGCGACGTTAACACAATTTGCGCCCGGCCAACGCTGGAGGAGAATTAAGAATCAAAGTTTTTGGACTTAGTAATCTAATAAGTGGCCCGAAGCGTGACTTGTAGTTTTTTTTTTCAGTTTCTATGTACACAGAATTTGATGTACTTACTTATTCTTATTTTGGGTGTTAAACTTTTGAAATTTATTAACATGGATTATTCTTGTTAATGTTATTTAATTAATTTTGATAAGGTTAGAAGACAATATTTTTCACATTACTTAAATACAAGGCGATAAATATCTGCTTCTGGAGTGGCGACCGCGTACCGGAAGACGCAGTGTTGGAAGGCCCCCTACAAGGTGGACCGATGACCTGGTGAAGGTTGCGGGAATCCGATGGATGCGAGACGCGCAGGACCGTTCTTTATGGCGACATTTGGGGGAGGCCTATGTCCAGCAGTGGACGTCTATCGGCTGAAATGATGATGATGATGATGAAATATCTGCTTTGAGGAGTGGTTAGCAAAACGCCACAGCTTTCTCATTTTCCGCTTGACGCAGGTCCTCGCCGGATACGGCTATTTCGGGAAGTTCCTGTTATAGATACGGCGGGAAAAAACACCCAGGTGTTACTTTTGTGCTGTTCCCCTCGGAGGATACGGTGGAGTGTAGAGATCTGACCTTCTTGGACGAAACACCGCCGTGTCCAGGTGGAGACGTTTGGTAGCGGCGACTCGGCATAAAGCAGTTGCCTTCTTCTGAGAAGCAGTAATGCGAGCGAAGGAGGTAGCAGAAAGCGTGAAAGAGAGGCAGTTCTCATGGGGGGTGAGGATTACTTCTTCCTCACGCCACTCACGCCTCACTTAATCACGGCAGGAGACACTCTGGGCGTTGGGGGAGTCAGAGGGTGGTGGTTGATTCTTGCGGAGGGTGAACAATGAGTTACTCGCCAAACGATAAGGACCGAGTACAGGTCAACAAGGCGTTGTTCTACGCAAGCCTCAAAGAGATGTCAGTATGAGTGATGTGGCCCATTAGGGCCAATTCCTGCCAGGGCTGCAGAATTTTCGAAGAAGTTTCTGATGTTCTGGAATGCAAAAGCTAACTGAAACTCTAGGTAACCCGGGTTACCCGGGGTTCAAGGACATATCAACGCACAGCCAGAACCTACTGGGCTTAGAAACATAAAATTTTGCACAAAATTACTTTATATGACGTAGGCAGGCACTAAGAGAGGATTTTGCAAAATTTACCCGCTAAGATGATGAAACGGGCGTCCAAATTTTGTATGGAAAAGCTTACTTTGACGCGGGCGAAGCCGCTGGCAGAAGCTGAGTGATACATAAAAAAGTACGTCACATGAAGTAATAATAAAACCTCATAACCACTAAAATAATTTGTATAATGCATAATCAGCCTTTTTTAATGTTCCCACTGCTGGGACTCAGACCTCCTCTCTAGGAGAGGAAATGGACTGTAATCCACCACGGAGGGCCTAGTGCGGGTGTCACCCGTCTCCGAATTGTTGGTTCTAGGACATACCGGTTGCCTCACGATATTTTCCTTCACCGTTTTGAGAGTGTAAAATACCTTCACCAAATTGATACTCATACATACCAAATATAAATCCATCTTTTGCTTATGTCATTCACGTCGCGCCTTAGCCTTACGCCGGATGTGGAGCACACACGGCCGGAAGCTCCCGGTACATACCGGATATGATGTACAAATTCCTGATATCCGCCAGCGCTTATGTTGGTACACAGGTTTCTAACTTAAAACTTAAAATAAAAAGGCGGAGTTTTTGGCGGGATTTTTTTGCGTGGAGTTCTATGGCTAGAGTCCTAGTAGACAATGTGTGGTAAAATTGGTGTAGTTTTTCATCTCAAGTGTCTACGCAGCTGGACAAAAACAGGCGCGTTTTCAGTAAAAAGAAGCTGAGAATTAATGTTGTATTAACTACTTCAGCAAAGCTTGCCGAGAAGGCTGTATCGATACATTTGCTGCCAAATATATGTACTGCAAAAACGCATTCGCATCAGGAATGAAGATATCTGCAGGAGAACCAAGGTTGCCGACATAGCCTGAAGAATCGCCAAACTTAAGTGGCAGTGGGCAGGGCACATTGCTCGTAGAACGGATGGTCGATGGGGCCGAAAGGTTCTAGAGTGGCGATCGCGCACCGGAAAACGCAAGACCTCCCACAAGGTGAACTGACGACGACGCAGGAATGCGGTGGATGCGAGACGCACAGGATCGATCATTGTGGCGATGCTTGGCGGAGGCCTATATCCAATAGTGGACGTCTTTTGGCTAAAATGATGATGATAATGATGACTGCAAAAACATTAGAATTTGTTATATCCACATTCTAAAGAAACTCGTAACCGAAAACTTAATACTTTCTAAACTTGACACTGGCTTAATGTACAAACCCCGTGAAGCCAAGAAAAAGATATGATAAAAACAATCACTTCTTCTTCTTCTTCCTGCCCTCATATCATATTACTTGGGGCCGGCGAAGTTTGTTTTGGCCGTGAGGTCTTTCCAGCCACTCCTCAAAGAGGGAAATTACCACCATAATTATGGCGTGCCTAGCACTAGGTTGCGATAGCCGGTGTAGCCATTCTACCATGAGATCGCGCCGGAACTCTATCCGCCATGCAACTTTTCAGTCACCGGCGCCACTTTCGAACTTCTTCTAATATACTAAAAAAAAAACAATAAGATGTCTTTTAAAAGTAAATTTATCTATGAACCATCGTACACATGTTTCGGCTTTGGAAAAGTATGAAGTAATGTAATGAAATTATTGAAGGTCAAACTTATTAAGTAGATCGAAAGTCTTTGGAAATAAGCTTACAGAAACTTTGGACTTGTGCGACCATTTATTATGGACGAAAAATAATCTAAGAACAAAATATTATTAATATATGAAATCAAGGAGACTGCTAAAAGCTTATTATCACAGTTTTGACAGTATCACACTATTATTATAAATGCGAAAGTTTGTAACTGAGTGTGTATATTTGTTACTCTTTTACATAGATATTATTAAAGCGATTTGATTGAGCGGTTCAAGAGTAGATTATGTCCTGGAATAGCACCTTCAACTCCCGGGATAAGTTTTTTACTCCGGAAATATGTTCTGTTGGAATATTTTTCTACTTTCTGCGGAGGAAGCCTCTTACAGAAACTAGTCTTAAAAATCGTATAAAAAGAATCAATCATAAAATGGGTAAAATATTAACTGCCCAACATTGTCCTCACATATCTATTAATACTATAGCATGAAAAGATAGTAAAATCAATGATTTTTTAAAAGATCATGCGCATAAAAGCAGCTACTTTGCTGGCTCGTATATGGAGTAACAACAACGGCATTCTGTGTGCAATTGCTGTACGTTTTGACTATCTCTTTCAAAATTAGTGGGTCACGTCTTATGAAGGTGTGGTCAGTCATGGCAAATATAATGTAAATAAAATTAATTTGTACTTGGTTAAGATTTTATGGGTACCCATGGAGTTTCTTGCCGGTTCTTCTCCGTAGGAAACGATCAATTGGAACCGTGCACTAGCTTCCGACGTTTTTTAAGTGCTCATATAAGTCTAAGTAAAATAAAGAAACGTTTTCTTTTTTTGACAGTACAGGACAGACGCTTAAAAATTCAACTTAAAAAGATAATATCAAATATTTTGAAAGGATAAGTACATCGCATAAATGGTAATAATGATCCTAAGAAAGAAAGGCTTACATAAAAGTATCTACAACCTACCACTTCATTTCAACCCTTCTAGCAAACGAAAAAACAGAACCGACGAGTAATAATTAAATCCTTTGAGCGTCTCTAAGAGGATATAAATGTGAAAAAAAGAAGAATTTAACTGAACATCGTTAGAGAAGACTGTTAATTACCGGAACTTCTCCTGGATTAGTACATCGATGAGACATAAAAGATCTCAGTTTAATACTGAAGCTTTGAATCTACGTATAAATGTATTTTGCGGTTCTTGGAATTCTTAACAATATTTTTGTTTCTGTGTAGCCTCTTTTTATAATGTGAACTTGAGAACATTAGACTGTGTAAATTCATAGATTACTACTTTTATTTTGCTTTTGGGTACAAGTTGACCGGTCTACACTATCCACTCACAGTTATTAATAAATGGAAACATTGTAGAATTGAAAACATTAAAAAAAAGTAACCATGGAGTTTCTTTCCGGATCTTTTCCATAGGAAACGACCAATTGGAACCATACCCTAGATTTTGACGTTTCATAAGTCCTTACGTAGGCCTATGTGAATTAAAATAATTTTGAGTCTATGTTGAGTTTGAATAATAAGTATTATCGATGTATATTTACAATATTGTTCAGACAAGGGGCATAGTTTTAAATAGTTCTTAATAACCGTCCATTTATGTTTCTCAAAACCATCGTTTCATCAACATCTTTGTTTCCCATATGTCGCAATAGTTTCTCACCAACTGGGGGTTGTCCTTGGATGCACTTGCATAGCACGTGCAGGGGTGATCGTCGGTTGATACCACGTTCCAAGAAAAGTGTCTAAAGGGCCTCTACGAGTTCGAGGGCTTCGGCTCCTTGTACACCTGAGTCTGAGATATACTAACATAAAAAATATTGAAATCAGAATTAAAATTCATTTATACATAAAGTTAGTACAAGTATCATTGCAACTCATAAACTGTGTTACTATACAAATATACAAGTTATAGAAACAACATAATAAGTTAACAACTTTATTATGAGACAGTGATTTCTGATTTTGATAGAAATCATCATAATTTCAACTGAAAGACGTCCACTGTTGGACATAAGCCTCTCCCAAGTACCGCCACAAAGACCGGACCTGTAAGTTTCGCATCGATCGGAATCCCATGACGCTCTCTTTGCTTTTTTTGATCAAAAAAATGTTAATGTTTATAATTTTGTGAGCTTAGAATTTGCATATCAGTAACACAGAATCTTGAATCATACATTTACATATTTATTATAGTTTAGTGTATTTTATAGTTCATGGAATGATGGTTACAGTAAACAATACGTTAAAAAAAAATTCACTCGTGAATTTGTTTATGTTCACATCATCATCATTCATCACAGCAACGTGGCCACAGCAACATGGTTACTTTTTAGTTTCAGAGACACAGATCTGAAGTCCTTCAAACGTACCCATATTGAAATCACGCATGCAACGCCTCGAGTAGGCCACGCCTCCGTTTCCTTTGTTTTGACCACGTGACTAAGCGTTGAGATTACGTCAGAACAAAGGAATCGGAGGCGTGTCCTACTCGAGGCATTCGACGCAAACGAAACGATCGTAACTTGGCTAGGGTGGCTGCTATAGATAGCAGATGTCATATCTGCCCGCGCCTGGTCTACAATGCACTCTTGTGGAGTGCAGTATAGTGCAGTAGCTAGTATTTTAATTGCTTACCAAGTACAATTGCACATTTCCTATCCATTTACTAATCGATTTTCATCATTATGCAAAACATTTTCTTTGTCTTTCTTTCAATAATGTTCTCGTTGAGGAGCATTCAATTGTAGTGAATATTATTCTCTATTAAACCAATTAGAGGTTGTAGCAATAGAAAAATTCTTCTTCACAATTTTATAACCACATTTATTTCATAAAATTTCTGTTCAAACCCTATCGTTTGGAATAGTTTGTCTCTAACACACCTTTGATAAATCGCTCAGGGGTAAATCCTGTACAGACGTTTATATTTCACGGATCATTAAGGACTATATATTGCTCAACTTTGTTAAGAATAAGTAGTACTTTATAAGTATCGATTCAGTTTCAATAGAAATGGTAAGTTTTTTTTTATAAGGTGGGAAATAATCCAATGGCTTTTCCCGCTCTAGGCCGAAGTTGTGTTAGACTTTTACTGACTAAAATACTAAAACACTCCTTTGCCTTGTCTAGGACCCCAGTTTCCCTATCGGTATTCAACCCATGGCCCCAATAGGTTTCGACCCTGCTGGAACCGTATAGCGCGCATTTCTATACATGCATGGTTGCCAGATGACCGGACGGTGAGCTACCCATTGCTCGTTATCCACAAACCCACTCCTACAGTAGCTTTCGGATGATAAGTTGAGTTCGTGAAAAGTTAATTACAAAGTTATTTTATGATTTTTGAAATAAATTATCAGTATTTTCTGAGTTTAAAAAATCCTCTTCAAGTATAGTCAAATAAGTGCAGTGCACTTTATACCGTGTTGATTTGAATAACTTGTGGTCATCCTAAATTACAAATTGCGACAATAATTTCGATCATTCATGAAAAAAAATCAACTACATAAGAAATAAATTATTTGCAGCTGCGAATAACATACAAATGAAATTTTGCTCTTGTACCAAGTACATCATTAACACTTTTACAACATCCCATTCTCAACCAGGAAAACAAAGCGCAGGACCACAAACTGTAAACCAGGTGCGCCAAAAAAGCAACGCCACACAAATCCAACCTTTTCTAGCTAGTTTTTGTACCACACTGACCGCTCGCAGCATCATGAACTAAGCACCGAATACTCGTATAACAAAGTTAACGAACCACGAATGGGTGCAGGGGAATAACCCAAAATGTTGGATTGCAACAATCGTGCAAAACGCAGTAAATTTTGTCAAAGTGAACAAGTTGTGGACATAAGCGAGTGGCGATTTTGTCGACTGTACTTTTGCTATTTTGTCAGCCTTTGTTGACTGCTGAATTGGATTGACAATGTGGATTATGAGGTCAAAGGGGAAAATCCTTTATTTGATAGGGTTTTTTTGTCTCTCTGAGCATTCGATGTGATTTTGCTCGCCATGATTTTTTATAACAATCACATGCATGGTGTCATAAAAGTAATCCTTATAATATGTTAGCATAGTATAATCAGCCTTTTAATGTTCCCACTGCTGGGATTCAGGTCTCCTCTCTAGGTGAGGGAATGGGCTGTATTCCACCACGCGGGCCCAGTGCAGGTTGGTGAATGACACATGTTTTCGAATTTTTGGTTCTAGGACATGCCGGTTTCCTCACGATGTTTTCATTCACCGTTTTGAGAGCAGTGGTGATTAAATAAATTACACAAAGTAATGCGCCTGGCTGGGTTTGAGCCCATGACCACTCAGTCACGGGTCACCGGTGCCCAAATCGAATCATTATACCTTATTTTTGAAGTATTTCTTGAGAAATACGTTATGCCTTGTCGCTCATCATCCTCTCTTCTCCTTCGTTTTCCTGCCCATTCCTAATCGGTACAGTGGATCATTCACTATTCAAGGTGTGCGCCTTTAAAATTCTCTTACGCAAACATTAAGGGCTAGCCCCTCGTTGGAGATCTTCAGGGAAAGAAATAGGAAACATTTCATGTCAGCATGACCCATATCTATATATATATATGTATAGGTTTTATTTATTGTATATAGCATTTTTATACGTATTTTGTGCTGTGCACGTTTTTGTATATTTTATTTTAGATCTGATCTGATTTTTTAATTTAGATTTTTGTTGTGCATTTGTTTCATTTATCCTCATAAATAAAGTTTCTTATAAATATATTAAGGTTTGCTGTAAGAAAACCCAATTGTGGGTTAAGCTCGCCGTTGTACATCAGCTGTCCAATTTTTTTAATAGTTTGTTATTTTATGTCTAATAAAGAACATAAGAATAATAAGAAACAGAAGCTAAATTTCTTAGTAAATTACCGATACAAGTTCCGCCATTGCCATACAGCGTGGCAATGCAAGTCTGTTGGGTACATTACCTGTCGATAGCGATGTAGAAGAGTTTTTTGACGCCATAGTTAGTTCTTTAGGGCTTTTAATTTTTATCAAGTGAATAAATATATCAGGAAATATAGTATACCAGGTGGGATCGCAGTCAAGCACTAGTTTACATCAATTAAAAATATATATAATGATAGTAAAGTGTTTTTTTTTTTAATGTAAATACTGGCTTCTGCCAGCGGCTTCGCCCTAGACTTTCGTAAAATCCGTTCTTAGCGGATGTCTACACCCTATAAGGAATCAACCTGCCAAATTTAAAGTTTGTAGGTGTTATAGTTTCTGAGAATTCTTGATTAACCAGTGAGTGGTATTTCGCTTATTTATATATATATATTCGCTTTTATATATATAGATATAGATTTGATAGCTTGAAAATAAAACTCTTTATTATATTATATAAAACTCGTTGTGAAGTTGAGTTGTGATGATGTGTTAGTCTGTATATTACATTTAAGAATCACTGATCAATAAATTACTATGACTACTAAGAGACTGTAACATCAAAACACCGTATCATACAATTTGCATTCGATTAGAAATTTCAAGATTGACGTAGAAGTAGTTCAAGTTGCTTGATCAGTAAATTCATCTAATAACACTGGAAGCGACAGCAGTACAAAAAATATGACCACAACCACGTGCAGGAGCCTCTCCCTCATTTGTTTCTCTCAAACCCTATTCTTCTCTGTTTTCTCTCAAAATTAAGAGCGGAAAATTAGTTTCCCGGAGTGACTCCCCAATTAATACTGTCACTTATAACTTGTTCCGTTTGTAATACGGCACCCACCCCGCCATTTGTATAAAGTTGTACGGTGGAACTTCGAACGAATTATTCATTGCCATAGCGGGTAGAACGGGTCATGGTGCTGCGTTTAGACAGGCTTAATGATTTGACTTTTAATATTTATTAGTTATTCATTCTTTGAAAGCTTGGCAAGGAAGATTCAGGTGTGCTGATAGTGTGTCGTTGTGATGAATAAATTTGAAACTTGCTTTTCAGCTCGATCTGTGTCGACTGTTTTACAAATTTGTATTGATGTCAGTTTTTTTTTGTAACTTAAGTTTCTACATACTTGTGTTGCATTGTGTGTATCTGTGTGCAAAACGTGTTTTCTTTCTTTCTTTTACAATAGCAATGACAGCTTTATGATTTTTGGTTACATAACATTGATAGGATGAGAGCAAGACGAAAATGTGCATCTTTAAGATGAGAGAAAAGGATAGGTCACAGCTGTCACCCACACCATACTATAGCAATTGTAGTGTAGTCTACTGATTAAAAGATGGCAGGCAATTTACTTATAAATTATTATTATTACTATTATTATTTACTCAAATTCACCCAAAGGGCAATGGAAAGGTCTATGTTCGGAGTTTTCTTGCGTGATCGAATCAGGAATGAGGATATCCGCAGGAGAACCAAGGTCACCAACATAGCACGAAGAATCGCCAGACTTAAGTGGCAATGGGCAGGGCACATTGCTCGCAGAACGGATGGCCGTTGGGGCCGAAAGGTTCTCGAATGGCGACCACGTACCGGAAGACGTAGCGTTGGAAGGCCTCCTACAAGGTGGACCGATGACCTGGTAACGGTTGCGGGAGTACGATGAATGCGAGACGCACAGGACCGTTCATTGTGGCGACACTTGGGGGAGGCCTATGTCCAGCAGTGGACGTCTTTCGGCTGAAATGATGATGATGATGAATTTACATATTATAAGTGTTACTTAAAGATAAACTTTGATAGTACATCAAACTTCCTTCCTAAATCCTTCATTAATATATTTTTCGTGGAAAAAGTGATTGATATTCTAATTAGTTTACTAACTAAACCAAACCTAACTCAAAAGCTGTTGCAAACAGATTAGAGTTCACTAAGGAAGGTAGGACTCTGCGAAGTCCTCAATATAATCGCCTTATTGATTCATAGTAATAGGATTGTGATTAAGTACCTAATACAATCTTCAGATTCTCCTAATTTTGTAGTTCAGTTCTGTAGGTCGATAAAATATGTTTCTAACTCCGTTAAGAAGATATATCAGAATATAGGTATTTATTTCAGGTAAAATGAAAACATAAAACACTTTTTTTTTTTTTTTTATAGGTTTTTGATAGGTTCGCGCTTGACCGCCATCTCACCTGATGGAAAGCGATGAGGCGGTCGACGATGGAATGCGCTTACCTAGAAGTAACCTATTCACTCTTGACTTAAAGATTTCCGGGTTGTAGCTATCAGGAAACACACTTAACTAATTAAAACTATATATACACTAAAATCAAAAACTAATAGCTAAAATATGGCGTCATAAATGGGCCGTGGGGTCCGAGTGCTCATAAGCTGTTCAACGAATTATCAAAACGCTTAGTAAACACTTCGCTTGACCCAAGGGCTGGCTTTTACCTCGGTCAGAGATTAAGCATTGCCATACAACGTGGCAATGCCGCCAGCGTTTTGGGCACACTTCCAGTCGACAGCGATTCAGAATATTAAACATTATATTCATAGCCCAATTTATTTATAAGGCTATGAATATATATATAAGTAATATTAAGTAAAAATCATATGACATCTAGTACCTAATTATTTGAGTTGTTGATATCATATCATATATAGTTTTAAGTATCAGTTAAGTGTTTTTTTTTTATTATTTTAGTATTTAATTAGTTACATAATAAAGATAACCCTATTTCCGTCTCATTGTTTGAGCTGATTGATAAATTAACAATATATGTACCTATTTACTAATGAAGATCACTAAAAAAAAACATAAATTTCAAATCCAAGAAATTCTTATTTTTTTACTTTTTAATAAATATAATTTAATTTGGAATTAATGTATAAACTATGAATTGCAATGTCTTCGATTATTTGGCTCCAGGACTAACTGGAACTAGTGGCTTCCTTTCCATATTTTCTTGTCGTCCGTGGTCGCTATATGGTTACGGACAAAGCCCGAAGAATCGCCAAACTTAAATGACAGTGGGCAGGGCACATTGCTTGCAGAACAGATGGTCGATGGGGATGAAAGGTTCTGGTCCACATTCTAAATCAGCAATATTGCGGTTCTTTTTAACTATTACTTTATTTTTTACGAAAATCTATACCTAAGGGGGTAAAACGGGGGTTGGAAGTTTGTATGGGAAAACCTACTTTTACGTGGACGAAGCCGCTGGCAGAAGCTGGTTGTATTTATTTTAAATACGAGCATCTATTTTTCTGATACTGGAACAAATAAAATTCTTAACATTTAAATCGTAAATCGTTGTTTGACTGCAGTTACCTCTTGCTATGATTTCCAAACCCCTCGAAGGCCGATTGTACATACGTCTGTACAACTTGAATGACCTTTAAAAACGTCTAATTGTCATTTTGTACACACATATTTTTGCCGAAAATTCTGGTTTCTATAACTTTGTTTTTCCTAGAAAAATCCAGAAAAAGTTTTTTAAATTTATTTTTTACTTTTTTGGTGATTTACGTAAAAACGCGCAGTTACGTAATAATACCCCGGGGCGCCCGAGGGGTTAAGTGATACTTGACAACCATGATGTTTTCACAGCAACAGACACACAAAGACCTTCCCAAGAAACTTCCCGCACCACCTACACCTCACATGGAGAACACAGAACTTAATACAAAACACCAACATCCAGTTATGTCCATAACACGGGTAAGTTGATAGTTACATAAATTACGCCCGCTGCCGGACCAACTTTAATAAGGAAGCCACCTGTCTGCCTAGCTCGGTTTCCCTCTTAATTGCTGTTCACCATTTTACCTGCAATATATAAGTTTGTGCGAACTTAGTTCTTAAGTTAAACGCTTTGCACTTTGATTAGGGAGTTAATTGCTTGAGCTCTTATTTTTCATTACTCAATTTATTCGTGAATCCTTATTCTGTTTTAGAATCAGTATGGTTAACAGAGACAGTTATCACTTTGAAAAGATTAAAAATATTATATAATAGTAATATTCTACAACATACACACAACGCCATCTAGTCCTAAACTAAGCAAAGCTGGTGCTATGAGTACTAGAGAACATATATAAATACTTATACATTTCTAAATACATACATATAAGAGTCAAGCTGTTCTCTACTCGAGACAGCGGAAGTCCGTCTTCCCCCCTCCTCCGATCACCATGTACGGCAAGTCAATCCCCTGGGAGAAGCAAGCCAAGTACCTAGGAGTGATCCTTGATCGTCACTTGACCTTCGCCGAGCACATAAAGCAGGCTCGCTCGCTCGCCGCTTTCGCTCAAAGTAGGCTCCACTATCTCTTGACTGCCCGCAGCAAACTTTCACTTTAGTGCAAGCTGCGTCTGTTTACAGCAGTAATCCGCCCGATCATGACGTATGCCTGTACTATCTTCGCACACGCCAAGCCCCGTCACCTCCATAGGATTCAAACCCTCCAAAACCGAACCCTCCGAAAAATCCTCGGTGTCCCATTTTACGTCCGAAATGACAATCTACACCTAGATCTCAAAATCCCCACCATCCAGCAGTTCATGAAACGCCTTTGCAAGCGTTTCTTCGATACTGCTGTGAAACACCGCAACCCCCTTATCGTATAGGCCGCCCGATACGAACCCTCCCGTATCTCAAAGATTCGCCGTCCTCGGCATACTCTCCTCACCCCCGATGACCCTATTACCCTGCTCCAAGAGAGCCGTAGGGAAACCAGTACGATTCGAAGACACCACAAACCGCCATCCTTCCGAGGTCCGCCGCGACAATCTCATAAACGTCCTCCCCGTCCCTTGCTCGAGCCAGCCCGCGTCGCTGAGCCTGTAGTTTAAAAATTCCCGTTAATAATAATTAAATCTTTTCGATCCAGCTCTTCCCTTGCTGCCCCCCCCCCAGCGACGCCCTAAGCCGAGGTCCGTACCCCACAGAGGGTGCCCTTAGCGTGTAGTCGCTTAGTTTTTAAGTTAGTTAAGTAAGCCCTGGCTGGAGGCTTTGATTCTCTAATCGAGGCCGCCACAGGCAAGTCCGGTTAAGCAGCCGACAACCTCCTAGGTTGACCTGCGAGAGGCAACTCACAAAAAAAAAAATACATACATATCATAGATAAATTACACCCAGACAGAGAACAAATTATCGTGCTCATCATAAAAACATTTGTCTTGGGTGTGAACCGAGCCCACGACTTCTGATATAGCAGTCAGGGCCATTAACTACTAGACCAACAGGCCAGTCAATGCAGACACATTACATTATCTGGTGTAGGTTAATGAAGAACATCGGAATTAATGTTATGTCCAGCATCCGCTTTGCCAATGTGATGACGTTGAACATAGAGGTGCTTATAGAGTTGCTGAGCCCACTCTTAGCAACTCAGTGGTGACATCTTGTACAGTTTACGCTTCATGCAGAAAAGAGTTTTTCTTCCCTAAATTAATCACTTCATGTGTAAAACGCAAATTAAGGCTTACGATGTTCTTCCCAAAAAAGCTCGATATGTTTTATTAATTACCGATATCTGGTTAATTTTTTAATTAATTCTAGTAGTAAATTCTAATTCTCATAAGAAACTGGAAGAGTCAGGAATCTCAATTATTTAATCATAGTCACTTATCTAGATTCACTACAAAATGGTCTCAGATGATATTTTGACTTACAACTACCACGTACTCGATTCCAACACAAAATCAGTAATAATAATATTTTTTTGAAATCACTTTAAATATAAACATCAGTGTTGCCCTGGCTCTTGTACTAGGAGATCCTTTATCACAAAAGCCAGTAAGTCCATTGTCACTCCACTTTCTCCACAATATAATCCGAAGTTTGTCATTTTTCACAAAGTTCTTGCACACATGTTGTGTCGGTTAGGATACCTATTTTTGCTAACATTTTGCCGTTTACCCAACAGCGTCCAAAAAAATGAGAGGAACCTTGTCTGATATGATAAAAACGAGCAAGAAAAGAGAGGTTGTAGGGAATTAATAGCGACTAATAATGACTTTATCTGGGTGAGCGGTAGGATGGCGCTTTTGATGTGACAAAACATAACAATAACTTCAGAATCTTTTCTAAAATAGTATGTTACTCTTATGGGCCTACCAAAAGTACAAACTTCACCTTAGTTTTGCCTGTACAGGCAGGTATGTACACGGAATACCGTGCGTGTGGTCGATAAAACTTTTTTTTTTTTCTCTCTCCTTTCCATCGACAGGAGAATATGGCTTAGCACTCTTGTGCATCCGCCAGTGTCAAGTTGTATAAAGATATAGTTTATTTCGGGTTGGGTATGAAGAGAAAGGTAGGGAAACATTTAACGCGAAAAGAAAAGGTAAAGGAATTTGGAATAACACGGATACAGGATCAGGAATGTATAAAAATATATTACAAATTTAGTTATTAAAAATATTACATAAATAAAAAGGACAGAAGCTTGTTGAAATTCTAATAAATATTTATATATGTTTACAGACGAATATTGTTATCATAAATATAATCAGAAAGAACACTATATATGGAGGAGTTAATAGAAGACAGAAGAGTTTTTATTGATGTAGGGAGATAAAACTTATTATAAACAGTTTTATAAGTGCCCATGTAGGCTTATGTGAAATAAAAAACTTTTGGCTTGACTTGATTATTATTTTACACGGCGTTCTGAGTACAAACCAGCCTAAATTAGGTACTACTAATAACTGTGGTGAAACTTCTGCGTGTGGTAGATCAGTAAGTGGTAAAAGTAAGACGTACTCCTCTGAATCTATTTGTTTTACAAAATTCTTCATTCAAAGTCAAAGTCAAAGATTTTTATTTCACATAGGCCTACATGGGTACTTATAAAACGTCAGAAGCTAGTGCACGGTTCCAAATTGGTCGTTTCCTATGGAGAAGAACCGGCAAGAAACTCCATGGTTACTCTTTTAAAAAAGAATTTGTTGATACAATATTCTCTGTTTACAATATATTGGATTTATTATGTAAGGACAGTGTAGACTGGTCAATAAAGTACAATAAAAATAATCATAATAAAAAGGAACCTAAGAATTCGCGGAGTCTACAGTGTTCTCACATTCACATTATCATCATTCTATCTGAAAATCGTGCATTGCTGGACATGGTCTTCCCAAAGCGTCGACACAACGAGCGGTCCTACATGTCTTGTGTGTCGTGTGTAGATTATTCAATCTTAGTTTTAAGCAAGTCACAATTGATCTCGACCTCCCTCAGGTACCCAGTGAGTGTCAATCCTCGCCCACCTGTCCGGGTGCCTTCGTGCAACGTGCGTGGCTAACTCACTCCTATTTCAGCCTGGTTATTTTTCCCCGAGATCTGCTACTTGCGTTTCGGAGCGATCTGATCATATTCGTGGTGCAAACATGGCTAGAGATTGCCCCAGACAAAGAGTTTTGGAAGGAGAAAGAGGAATCATCTTCCCAGCAGTGGGATACAATAAATATTTGATAATCCTAGTGGTATTGTTTTTGGAACTCATGCTGGGTCAATGTGTCTGGTCATTTGAATACGTAGAGTATTCCCGCCAGTCGCTTATCAGTTTTTTCTATAATCAGTCACTACTGCAATCCAGTGGTGTTACAGATCAATGGCTTTTCATACATTCTAGCGTGGCAAGTAGGCCAAACTAGATGTTACGAACAAGCTCTAACCTTATATAGTCTCTGATGTCTAAAGATTTTGGGACATCGACCTCAGAGTCGTTTGCTACCTCATATCCTACACAAAAGCGTATTCTTAGCGTCCCCAACAATCAGATAGGTAGGTCACACGACAGCGACAAATGTGGCTGTAACTCACACAGCCTCCCGAGATTTCTTATACACTGGTTATTACGGGAATTACCTTCCTTCCACCGTACCCTGGATGGCCCGGCTTCCTTTTACATTTTTATCTGCGATATTAAAGTAATTATTTAGCGTGTGTAGCAGGTTCTTTATTAAACTTGGTACGGGAAAAGTGATACTGCTAATAAATTGTATTTTTAGAGTTACGTATGCCCGAATGAAAACACAGAGATCCTTTAGAAGTTCTTTCTTGTGTCTGTCTAATAATAATAATAGCATAGGTAAGCATAATCATTCTTATAATGTTCCCAATATTGGGAATCAGGTTTCTTCTTTAGGCGACGGAAGGGGGCCGTAATCCAACAAGCGAGCCCAGTGCGTGTTGGTGGATGTCACATAAATTTTATTTTTGTTTCAGACAATTTTTTAATAAATAAATATTTCTGCTAAACTGCATAGCAGTTTGTTGGCAG
This sequence comes from Mythimna vitellina, assembly GCA_949316375.1. NCBI lineage: Eukaryota > Metazoa > Arthropoda > Insecta > Lepidoptera > Noctuidae > Mythimna > Mythimna vitellina. Next base: position 21,052,867 of record OX438690.1, read on the forward strand.
ACGTAACTCTTATTGTATTATTTATATTGCAATTAATCTCATTACACATAATTATCATATTTACTTTCTGACCATCTTTGGTCGGTCTGTATCTTTCACGGCCAAGTAACTTCGAATCTACTGGACCATATTTGACTTCTGATATTGGATCATCAGAAGTCAAATGTGGTGATGATTTTAGTATCAGTTTAAACGACAATACATTTCGATCTCGTTTGTTTGTGTTTTTGTTTGTTTCCAATTTCAATGTGTTTATATCATCATCTTCCTGCCCTTATCCCGTATTATTTGGGGTCGGCGCAACATGTTTTTTTCTTCCACTCTGCCCTGTTACTCGTCATGCTATCACTAACTTCCTTTTCTTTCATATCACTCTTCACACAATCCATCCATCTTTTCTTTGGTCTCCCTCTTCCTCTCCATCCATCCACATGTAAACTCATAACTCTTTTAGTAACATGCGTTTCATCCCTCCTCTTTACATGACCATACCAAGACAAACGATTCCCTTTCAACTTTTCAGTCACTGGCGCCACTTTCAAACTTCCCCTAATATATTTATTTCTCACTTTATCCATTCTCGTCACACCACACATCCATCTTAACATTTTCATCTCCGCTACATGCAATCTTTTTTTTTTTTCATCCGTCTTTTTCACAGTATGACAGGCCTTATCACGGACTTGTAGATTTTACCCTTCAACTTGATGGGCATCCGTGGGTCACAAGTTGTTCCCGTGACCTGTCTCCATTTCATCCATCTTTATATAAACGCGCTAATTTACTGAAAACAAAAATCACATAATCCTTTTACCTAAGAATACGTAACTCATCCAAAAACAAATTATTTTTAAAGTCATTGTTTAAATAATATTTATGTTATTGGCGACTTTAGAGGTTACCTTGAAATGTATTTTTAAACTTATTAATATTCAAAATTAAAAATATAAATGTGTGAGAAATTTCCGAGCAATAATGAATACTTAAATGGCCGGAAATGTTGAAATAATAAATCGTGGTTGATGTTTTGTAAAACATCTTTGTTTTTCAAAAAGGTATCTTAAATTTCATGTATCCTTTATTGCAATACATATTATCTACATATCAGTGAATATGACAGGGAACAAATAAATTGAACCTCGGGGCCTTGGAATACAAGGCAAAGAAGGAACATAGGAGGGCGGCGCCCGTGAGGGAACGACCTTCCTCCACCCCAGCCACATTAGGCGAGGAGTTGCGGACGGCGAGCAATGGGTAGCTCTCCGTCCGACTCTTTGGTAACCGTTCGTACCGAGCTCGAGTGGCCGACGTTACGTGCACCCCGAGAAGATGTCTGCAAAATCGTAGGGGCCAGCAGGGTTGAAGCCTACTGGGGCCCTGGAACGAAAGCAAAAAAGGAACAAGGGCGGCTTTTCTTGTCAGTAAAAGTCTGACACGCTCAGGATCAGCTCACGCTTTGGCGTTCCGCCAAAGATCGGGAAACGTCATTGGCTGATTTTTCAACAAAAAAAAAATCTAACTTAAAGTATGAACTCTGTCAGGAATAAGTATCATCAAACGCCTGCTTGTCTTTACTGAGCAAATTAACAGCGCAATGGTGTTTAATTACGCTAATTACTTTATGGTTCAATTTTTAAATATGTCACTTCATCTTTGGTTCACTAGCGGTTAAGACACCCATGCCTCTCACGCATGAACTTTCGGTTACGTAACCGGACAAGGTGCCAAGATGAATTTTCCAATACATAATATGTACTAAGTTTATCTGTACTAATGTGTGTATGTAATGTCCTATTAGTGACACCCTGTGCCTAAGAAAGCACGTAAAGCCATTGGCCGTTACTCAGATTTCAGAAAGACTGTTCTGATCATCAATCTATCCAAGAAGTATTGTGTTGCCCAATAACTGGGATATAGAGGTCTGATAGGCAGTCGCACACATGATGATGACTTCATTTTCAACTGACTTCAAAAAACAGGAGGAGGTTATTGTGTGCAGTTGAGGCAATACACACTAGTGGACTAGTAATCAGCATTTTTAGTAATTTATTGAAGAGTCCCTAAAAATCCCCAATATCAATAAAGGTCCTTATTACACGAACTTAAACCAAACACTTTCCATATCAATTGTACAAATCGATATTTATTCTAATTGAAAAGCCGTGTTGTGTGATGCTAGAGGGACTTTCTTTATTCATTGTGTATTTTTAGTTTATACGTTTTTGTGAGGCATGAGTAAACGCTTATTTCTTTCGTTTTCGTTTTCTTTTTCTTTAGATGATTATGACTTCATCTTTGATCAAAATCGAGGCAATACATAGTTCAGTACAAGGGCCCCTAAAATTTCCAAACATCAATAAAGGACCTTATTACACAAACTTAAACCACACACTTACCATATCGATTGTACAAATCGATATTTCCAATTGAAAAGCCCGATGTAAGGAATAGCCCGGTCGTTATCTCAAGGCATCTATCTTGTTCGAGACGTTGGGAAGCGATTTTTCCCTATGCCTCCGACATGGAACAAATTATCATTCAATTTATATCAGTCGGTCTTTTATCGGTCCCATTCCTGACGTTAATAAGAAAATTTTCTGGTGAATGTTTGATGCGGCGTTTTGTTTTTTTGTTCTTATATTTTTTTGGAAATGAAAATAAGTAGGTTGTTAAACTGTTAGGGTTGACAGATTTCTTTGATACATACAGATTACTTCTTTGAGATCAAAGAAGTAAGCTAATGTATAAATACATCTATCTACATACATACATATAAATAAAATTAAAGTGTCTGTTAGTAATATAAAATTTCATTTTTTTACTAAATATATATGAAAGTATTGTTACAAACGAGAGTAACTAAAAGCCGGTTTACTAGCAGAGAACTTTATTCGCCACAAACAATAACAAATTTGTCCAATCAATAACAATCCAAATCACAATGAACACTAGAGTTCCGTTTTAAAATCACTAAGATATTTAGGTAAGATCACTTCACACACTTAGGTATCGCTTTTGGTTCTCAGTCGCAAACAAACTGACTCAATTCCGGTCGGGAGCACGTATTTACCCGCAGAGCCAAGAAAATTCTAGAAACAGACGTTTCAAGGCCATTCCAGAACAATACAGTCACATCGCAGGGCAACCAATAATTTTATTACAAACGTAATAAAACCCATTAACGAATTTCGACTCTATTATTAAATTCGGAAGGAACAAAGTCCCGTATCAGCTACCTGCTAGCTATATTTAATAATAATAGTGGTAGATACTTCATTGTAGACTTTTCTCGAACTTGCCAGGCCTGGGAAAGCACTTTCATTCTGAAAGTTTCGCACAGCAATGCGTTTTAATTATTTAATGCTACTCTTGATTGCATCGAAGATATGGCGTGTCCAAATTTCACGGTGTAGCAGAATATTTTACATCAATAACAAAAATATTTTTTTTTGTCTATCTGTTTGTTCAGGCGAATTTCTGAAACGACTGAACCAATTTTGGCGGAACTTTCATTACTACAGTTTTTTTTTTAGTACATAGTAGATGTCATCATCAGGAATTATTTAAGGTATTTTTATTTTGGACAACGAAAAAAAAAATTAAATTGTGATAAAATGGCATTGTGCTGCAGACGCAATCGCGGGTACCAACTAGTGATAAATAAATGTTGCTTAGAAATTTTTACGTTGGTATCTACAAATAAATACAAAATCTTTATCTAAGTTTCAAGTTTATTTCATAAATATCAATTACCTTCAAACGAAATGATTTGAAACTGATGAGCAACACTCAAATTCTAATTTCGTACTTCATTTTAGTTCTTCTTATCGAGTAGAGGTTATTTTTTTGGATAATAATTCGTTTATTAGGTCCTCAAAAGGTAGCGTATGGGCACTTGAAACTGTCCAATGTGTGGAAGGTAAACTCTCCTTTATAGTATAGGTATATGCTTACATATTGACATGCTCGCACTTGACCACTACCTGACCTGATGGTAAGCGATGATGTGTTTGACGATGGAGCACGCTCACCTAAAAGTAACCTATTCAGTCTTGAATTAAAAATGCCTAGGAGGCAGTTATCAGGTAACAGACTCCGGCAGCAAATTCTACTCCTTAGCTTACGCGCAATCAATACATTGACTTCATAAAGCCTGTAAATTGACTTCAAAATGATTTTAAAAAAAAACCTCAGCGTCATCATTTCAGCCGAAGGACGTCCACTGTTGGACATAGGCTTCCCCCAAGTGTTGCCACAACAAACGGTCCTGTACGTCTGGCTTCCATCGGATTCCCGCAACCTTTACCAGGTCATCGGTCTATTTTGTGGGAGAATCTCCAACGCTATTTCACTCCAGAACCTTACCCAACGACTATATGTCCTGTGAGCAATGTGCCCTGCCCACTGCCGCTTAAGATTGAAGATTCTTCGGGTTATGTCAATAGTCTCAGTTCTCCTGAGTATATCTTCATTCCTGATGCGATCTCGCAAGGAAGCTCCGAACTTAGCCTTTTCCGTTGGCCTTTGGGTGACTTTAAAAAATATACGAAACCATTTTTAAAATTATGTGTCCATGACCGTGTCCTAAGCCAAGCAAAATATCCAAGAAATATTTCGTCTCGTCTGTTTTACTCAAAACCACATAATTATTGTATTAATTTCCATTAGAAGCTGTCCTAAAATGATGAAGAATATGATTAAGTAACCATAATTCGTCACCAGCTGTGCTCAAGTGCGGTTATCAAATAAATTCTCATTTATTGCGAGCAAGATATTGAAAAATTTAGGCATCTGGTAGCGCGACCCTTAATTTTATATTATCTGTTTAGGGCTGGTTTTGTTAATGCGACAGTTGTAAATTAACTTGCCGCGAAGTTTGTTTTCATATTATATTACGTAAGATTACCAAGTCAAGCGACAAATCAAAGGTACCCGCCCGAATGATTTTCTGTATCTCTATGTAAGTGCTCAAGACCTGTACCATGACTTTTAAATTAAGATTGTTTCATTCTTATTTCCAGTGTAGGTAAGAGATAGCGCTAGACAATCTGTATAGCTCTGTCTCTTACCCACACTAAAATAAGAATGAAACAATCTTACTTTGAAAGTCATGGTAACCCCGAAATTGAAACTAAATGCTGCAAATGGCCAATGGTGAAAAAAGACGTGTAGAGAAATCGAAGTTAGTTTTTATCTAGATGTCATAAATCAACAGGAGGAAAATGAAAAAATAATTAATATGCCATAAGTTACATAGGTCTTGGTAGAAAAATGATGATGATGACATTCATTTATTGATTCTTTTGTTTGCTTGCCATTTTTGTTTTTATGTAGCCTATGCTATCCCATAACTGGGCATAAGCCTTTTCAAATCCTTCATCACCACAAACCAGCCCTCACTATAGGAGTCTAGGTTGTCTCACCATCCCTTTCCAGGTTGGCCCCGGTGGGTTTGTCCATCCTCAGAAACTCACTTGGTGGAGACTCTTGACCAGCGGTCAACATGCAGGCAGCTGACATAACTTTCCAAATTCAATGTTAGCCTAATAAAATTATGATGTTTAAAAAAAAGTAAAAGAAAGAACACAATATAAAATGACAAAAGGTAAAGCGATCACAATCAAAAAAATATTTCACTGTTTTATATTTTTTGTCGCAGCGATGAGACCACCCCTTAAAGTATACCGTGATAAACTTTATTATTTTCATTAAGGGCAGGTGATTCAATTAAATTAGAGCTCAAAACGATGCGCCACGCGTGCCTTATCATTTAACATTAAATTGCTAACTAAGGCGAATGTATATAACCTACCTTAGTAATATAGGTATTTTTTTGTTAAATCACTTTATTTCACATTATCTGAAGAAATAAAATAACTTAATTAACAATTGTTTTGTTGTTCTATTTACGATATCAAGTCATTACTGAATTATTTTCTTATAGGACATCACGAAGGAAAATATATCTCAACTTTATTTATTTATTCAATTATATTAGAACCCTGTTACAGACGAAATATAGTGAAAATAAATAGACTAGGGCTCAGAAAAAACACACGACCTAGTTGGTTTTTTCTATCAATAAATACAAAGATACGCTACAGTAAAAATATCACCAAAATAATACATTTTGTAAGTTGTGCTTGTTATCTAACATCACAACATATACCTATAGAACCGTAGTACAGTCAAACCGAGGGGCAGGATCTCACAAGTAATACTTTTCATACTTTTTGTCCGAGATTTATGTTAAAAAGTTCGTCCATTTCTCATTTTTCCCCCCATACCCGTCTCTCACTGTGTGAACGATTATCATTCTCTTTTTCCTTAGCCGAAAAAAAAAATGATTCTTTTGTCAGTTACACCCACTCGCTCCTTTTCAAAATAAGAACAATGAAACGTTCTACATTTAGACGTTATGTTTATTTAAATTTTTGTTCTCATTTCAAAAATGTTTGATACTTTTTTTCTGGTTGTTAATTAGAATTTATCTTTGTAGTTGAGGAACATGAGTTTTTTTTTAGACAGGACATCATCCAATGACGGAGTGCGAGGGCGTGTCAGACGTTTACTGACTAAAAACCCACTCCTATGTTCCTTCTTTGCCTTGCGTTCTAGGACCCCGGGTTTCCCTTTCGGAAGCAAACCAATGGGCCCAGTAGGCTTCGGCCCTGCTGGACACTTACGGTAAGGAGCATGGCGGTAACGTACAACAGCCACGTGATTGATCTTTAAGGTTTTAAGCATTACTAATGAAGTTTGGTCCGTGGATGAGTCACGTCATCATCACTTCTTCATGCTTCAGAAAAGCACCTTAAACTGTTGGTCCCGGCTATCATTTGTAGATCTTATAACAATCATTATTGCTAATTGGAAGTCTGCTCACCTTATCAAAAATACTTATTTTCAGCTTCAACCTAAATTAGGATAAAGATCCGTATTTTTATTTCTATAAAGTTTGTTTTTATTACGGTTTTTAATTAGCAAATATTCTTGGCCAGTTTCTATTAGCAGTTTCGTCCGAGTGCATGTAAAAAGTATATGTCACTCAGTAAAAGTAAAATTATACTGGTAAAAGAATTTTTAAAATCATAGTATTTTTTGAGTTTATTTATTAAAAACAAACATACAAATCTATTCCGTTTATAATATTAGTATTGATTTCATAATTTTTAATAGTACTAATTCTTTATAAACGACTTTAATTATGTAGATTTAAAGTTGATTTTTAAGTGACCACTGTATTAAAGCCCTAAAGAAATATGCTTCGTAGTCGGCTCTGCATTGTGTGGTCTTTGCCGAAGAATTGATCACTGTCTCCCCTTATTTTGTAGGAGCGTCTAAGTGGCTGCCTCCACCATCCTTAGGGACGCCGTAATTTACTCGTAGTATTTAGGCGAATAGGTACTGCGCAGGTGGATTCATAGGTTCTTTTAGTATACTTATATATGTTGCCTTTTGTGGGTGATTCTTTGAGAATGTCTCATTCATCTGGCCTTGATTTTTCTTTACAATTTGATATTTTTATTTGCATTTTAGTTTGTATCAAAGGCACTTATTTGCGCCCAGTGGCATGCGACACAAAATAGATAGGTACGAAAACTAAGCCAGGTGAATGAGACACTTTCTGTTTCAAAGAATCACCCTTGTATGTACATGTTTAGTGACATACACCTATTTTCTTCTAACGGACACCTAATATACTGCCTAATTTTATATTTCAATCCAATACCAAAATCGAATTTTGCCGTTTTTTTTTTAGGTGGGAAATTGTCCAATGACTTCTCCCATCCTAGGGGGAGCGAGAGGGTGGGCAGGCTTCGGCCCTGCTGGACCCCTACGGTTTTGCTGATATCTCTTTGAGGCGCGCAAAGAACGCTACACTACTACGTCTACGACTCAGGATCGGTCTTGATAATTTACGGAATGGCCTGACAGCGAGCTACCTATAACTCGTCGTCCGCAAGACTAGATAAGACATCGCATAAGTAAGGTGAGTAAAAGAAGAAAACACAAAAATATTTCATAATTTATTAATCATCGCTCCAAATGCTCCATGCGGTTGCCGTCACAACCTATCCATACAATTATTTGTTCAAGTGTTCACATATTTTAAATAAATAATTCGACTAGGTTACTTTCGTTGTACGTATTATAAACTGGTAGTTACTTCATTGCTCCTTAAATCTGGAACGTTAAGTGTAAAATGTCTATTACAGCTACATTCTATGGGACCTCCTAATTTATCTTTGGCAATACAAATATTTGGTGAGCGATATTTTTCATCTGTACTCTTTTTCTTACCTCTGGGTATTGTGTGAGTACCATATATCGATCTTATGCCTCCGTATACATGTTTATCATTATTAATAACTTCATTTTTGTTATAATTATTATAGGTCCTTTGGTACATATCATTTCTGTATAGTTCTTCTTGGTATTTTTTGTCCATTTCTTTGTTAAACATTATTGTCGAGTAGTTGTTTGGTTCGGAAGTTGATTCGTTGTCAGTGCTTAGTGTTTCGTTGACGTATCGTTGTGACATCCATACGTATCTCGCCATGGGTTCTTCGGGACCCCATAGTCGGGAGGGGCGGAATGCTGATGCTAATTTCTGAAAAAAAAAATGTTGTTTGATGTTTATTACCTCTGGAGGATAGAAATTCAAGTAACACATAGTAAATTAACATATATCTTCAGAAATAGTTCGGACTATTAATAATAATATTCACACAACGCCGCACGCCGTCTAGTCCCAAGCTACGCAGAGCTAGTGTTATGAATACTAGACAACTGATAAATATACTTAAATATTTCTAAATGCGTAGATATTATTGATAAATTACACCTAGACACAGAACAAATGGTTGTGCTCATCACACAAACATTTGTCCTGGGTGGGAATCGAACCCACGACCTCCGGCATAGCAGTCAGGGCCACTAACCACTAAACCAACAAGTCAGTCAAACTGCTGTATTGCTGTAGATATATTTATTTTATTTTATTGTTTAGGAACAACAAACAGCTACATTATGCGATATTAAAAACATGATAACATAAATATCTTAAATAATAATGTAGCCCACATGCATGTGTTTTTAGCGTTTTTTTTTTGCGGAATTTTTTAGATTTCCTTCTAAAAAAAATTATAAACATGCTATGAGTGACAAAGGCCAAAGGTGGAATATTTTATGTACGTTGGTGAAGCCGCGGGCAAAAGCTAGTTAGCAATAAGGCCACCATCGTACATGGGTACGATGGTGGCCAAAAAACATGGAGAAATAAGAATTTTTTGGAATAGCGTTCAATATAGTATATTCTATCTATTTGTCTTCACTTATCTTCATATGTATTAATATGAAATAAATGATGATAATGATAATAAATTAATTATTAAAAAATATATACTCACTGTAACTAAATTAAACTGTTCCTCCTTAGCGACAGCCACTGCTGCCAGCATGACCATAACCACTAAAATTACTACAAATACTGCCAACAAAGGCCAGAGCGTGAGGCCGTTGCCCCAGGATACTCTCAGCAAAGACCGGAGCCACCAGCCCGAGACTCCGATGAAGAGGACAGGGGTTAGCCACCAGGTGGCTACCCAGAAGTATGGGAGTCTTACGCCTGTGAGGAATTCTATGTCTACTGTGAGGTAACACCAACCTGGAATTGGTAAACAATATCATTAATAAGATATACTACGGATGATAAACGTGGTGGAGAGTTAATATTTTACTGGCGTTAAAGTTTCTAGGGGATAAGTACATCGCTAAGCTATATATAGCAATTGTCTGGCATTTTTGCTGAACTAGACCTATTTGGTGTAGGCGCGAGACACACAATTTTAGTTTTGTTTTTTATCTTAAGTGTTTACACTGTGTTTATCTATGTACGTGTGCCAAATAAAATATTTTTCTTTCTTTTTTCTATATAGATTCGAGAACGTTTGAAAGAGTGGCTGCATGTAGCCCTAGAACGAGAGCTAGGTTACAGGTAGATTTTAGTTAAAGTATTAGTCGTTCCACCCTAGAGCAGAAAAATACATTTGATGATATACCACATCAAAAAAAAAACAGATATAGATAGACAGAGATAGACAAATACTATGTAAGTAAACCATTCTCAGGAACTTTTGAATTGTCAATAGTGATTATACCTGACCAGAAAGATATTGTATCAATTGGTTGTTTTAAGAAGTCAGATATAGAGCTATAGTCTTTATCACTGATCTCTATAGAGGTCATTTATCTTTATACATAACCCCAAAGTAGCCAGTATTATTTTCTTTGGAGGGGGCCGTACTAAAAATATAAAGTCACCTTTATATATAAATTAAAATCGGTAGTTCTAGTAGAAAGTCTCAAGAATCTTTGTCATACATTCCAGTCAGGAGAGGCATTTTAAGATAAGCCAAACATTACCGCTTGTTTACAGTAGTACATTTATAAGTTTCTTCAGAAGAACAACGGACAGTTTTTCGGCGCGGAACTGCCGAGTTTCTAAATTTCGAATTCTAAAAGAACTACTGATTCTACCTAGCTAAAGTTACGATTAATTCACTAACACATTCAACAACTTTACTTACCATAAATAAAGACAAATCCAACCACCTCAACTGCCGTCGTAAACACAGCGAGCACTGGAACCACCAGCTCATCCAGCATGGTGGCTACTTCCAACCCTCGAGCCAGTACGGCCACAGTGAGGGCAGTACCTACTGCTGAGGCCGCACAAGCAAACACCCGCCAGTGATCGCCTGTCATCCGGTGGAGCTTGTCGTAGACTGGATACAGGAGTATCAACTGTAAATAATAATAATAACTAATTAAGGTACAGTTTTTAGATACAATGCGTTCCAAATAAGAATAGGATCGATTGCCATTTTGTCACGTCATACTGTCAAATTGCAAGAAATTGGGCAAAAGTCCTTCAACGGTCCAGACTAAGCGTTTCGCTTCGTCGTTGATACCACGTACATCGAAGGACTGGAACAATTTGCCTGCTGCGGTCTTCCCGTCCAACTATATATAATATAGGTTTCTTCAAGGCTAGAGAGAATAGGCTCTTAATAAACTAGTGCGCCTGACCATCAATGATTGCATCTCCGATTACCATCAGGTGGGATTGCAGTCAAGCACTGGTTTAAATCAATTTAAAAAAAAAAGTGAAGAACTTAGAGATGAGCAAAATCGAAGAACCGGATTCTGATTAAACTTATTTCGTTCACAGTTCATAAATATATTTTTTTTGTTTTCCTTTCCCTACTATTTTTTCGATTCGACAGTATGACGTGACGTCACAACATGGCAATCGATCCTATTCTTATTTGGAACGCATTCTACATGTCTTTTTAAGTTTGAGTAAAAACGGCACGATTGGAGCTGTTGTCAAGCGATTGGCTGCTGCGATGCGAGTCGCGAGTTGATTCCACCAAGGAATAAATATTTGTATGGCTTACAAATAGTTGTTATGGGTCTGGTTATTTTGTGTATGTAACTTTACATATTTGTGAACGCACCCGACAATACGGAAGCAAAGCCTAGTGTGGGGCAAAGTATTATAAAAAAAAAAAATTGAGAACCAATAGATGAATTCGACAAGATAAAGTTCATTTTAATAACACTACTACAACAGATTACTACGACATGTGCAAAGTGAAAAAAGTTATTACTAAAAATTTTATACACCACTATATGGCATAGAATGCGTCTTATGAAAGCGCGAAATAAAAAAATCCATTTGTTTTGTAAATTAAAATGGCAACATTATTTAGCCGTCAAAAACACGTTAGAGTATGTGATTTCAATTGTCAATATCTTGTAACAGAGATTTATTTTTTAATAATAATTGCTTTATTACGAGTAAAACAATAAAATAAAAGTTATTTGCGAAAGCTGCTACATACTATAATCAGTAAGTTTAAACAAGAAAAGAAAGAAGTCGTTTTCAAAGAAAAACAACACTGTTTATATACGATCTCGGATTTTTAAGTTAGTATGACGTTATAATCTTGATCATTGTTGACTCACTATTAGATATATTTTACGATATGATGATATTTTTTCTTATGTTTATAGATAATCTTGGAGATATTCAAGGATTTTGCGAAATTGGAAAACAAAAAAATGATGTTGAAACTGAAAATACTATTTTAAGTTTGAGAAAGATAGATGCTGAACTTTCTCTATCCCGCTAGTCGATCCGCACCATTTGAAACAATAAAAAAAAGTGTCATTTCTGAACGAACGTAGTTTGAAGACGATAAAATAAATTTTGTAGAATAACTGTATTTTTTTGACCTTTTCCCGGTAATTTCTAGACAGAGTAGTATATTGTAATATATCAATTAATAAAACTTTACTAATTTTTGTATTGTATTGGTTATTATAGCCCACAGGTTGTTAGACATACGGCAGACATATCCTGTCCAGTCCCATTTAAATTGGGCAGCCTTTTGCGCCACAATTTGCGTTTTGGAGCGCAGTGTACCTAGTGTTTCGAACGTGGACAGAGCCTGAGTCATCGACGGTGCGTAGTGTTCCACGCGCGCCTCAAAGAGATGTTAGTAAAACCGTAAGAGCCCAACAGGGCCGAAGCCTACTGGGGCCATGGGTCGGTTTTTGAAAGGTAGACCCGTGGTCGGTTCAAATGGCAACTGAAAGAATATAGGTGTGGTTTTATTCAGTAAAATCTGACACACAGACACACCCTCCCACGCTAGAGTAGGAGAATTCATAGAAAAAAGGGTCCAAATTTGTGTGCGGCTAGGAATAGACCCAACAGTATATTGAATAACATTATTTTATTTCTACTAAAACCCTCACAATGTTTATCACTATTTAACATCAAATGACTTTTGTAGCTAACAAACAAGTAAATACTCATAAAACCTCAGCCATCCTTGTCATTCCATATTATAAAGGGCTAACCAGCTTGTTAAAACTCTCGCTAAACTTCTATTATAAGACAGTTTAATTACGAAAAGCCTAAAATAAAGTGTAAACTACAGATTACTGTATAATAAATGTACATATGAGATGTTCTTTTGATGTATTAAATAACTTATTAACTTTCAAGGACGTGTCAGACTTTTACTGACTAAAACCCACTCGTTTGTTCCTTCTTTGCCTTGCGTTCCAGGACCCCGGGGTTAATTTTCACTTAACCCATGGCCCCAGTATACTTCGACCTTGCTGGGCCCCTACGATTTGCTGATATCTCCTTGAGGCGCGCGTGGAAAACTACGCGCCGTCGACGACTTGGGCTCGGTCCGGACGATTACCGGACGCCAGCATGGGCCTACGGTGGCTGGAAATCGGGATCGGGATTTCGGTAGCTAGACGTAAGGGCCGTTCCCTCGGGCGTGCGGCCACCTCCTTTGCTAACATAACTGCTTCGTAAAAGGAGGCGACCGCCTGTACTTCATCCTCGCTCCGGATGGTGGTCTGTACCAAAGCCCAGCGCGAGAGGGCGTTGCCGCCGATCGCCCGCATGAGGACACGGCGGTGGTCTGCATAAGCGAGGCACACCTATACCGTATGCTCCACCGTGTCCTCCGCTCAATGGTGACACCCGGGCGTTTCTTCCACATGGATCCGGTGCAAGAACCTTCCGAACTTACTGGTAAAGACGCCTTGTTGTCTTTCCAGCCATTCCTCAAAGAGGCGACTTCACGCCATAATTGTGGCATGCCCAGCACTGGGTTGCGTCAGTCGCTGTCGCTATTCCACCATGAGATCCCGCCGGAACTCTGTCCGCTGTGCCGTGACTTGTCGTGGCAGCGAAGTTTCACCTCGGCGATGCATCTCCACGTGAAAGTATTACGATCTTAGGTGAAAGACATATAGTTTTTTTCTTAGACCATTTACCCTCTCTACTTTCGATTTACTCCCGTATCTTTATTAAAAACCTTTAAATTTACATGCACAAGATACCCAGATCCGAACGACTATCTATAGCTCATACAAACATTTGTTCAACACAGGATTCCAATCCGCGAATGGTGCAGTTTAGTTTCGTTTAGTCAATAGCTCAACCACTGCGCTAACTGTTGATGTCACCACCAACGTTTCGTCTCATCAGTTTGTGTACATAACATTGTTCTTTCAGTGGCTGGCCTGCTACAATCAGCCTTTTACTGTTTCCACTGCAGAGACTTAGCTTGTTCTCTAGGAGAGAGAATGGGCCGTAATCTACCACGCGGGCCCAGTGGGGATTGGTAGATGTCATACGTCTTCGTAATTTTTTTTCTAGGACATGCCGGTTTCCTCATATTTTCCTTCACAGTTTTGGGAGTACTAGTGATGAAATACACTAAATAAACGCCTGCTGGGTTTGAACCAACAACCCACCGCTCTTAAGTCACACGTACAGTTCACCAAGCATAGTTCAAGTATAGTTGCCACTGGGCCACCAAATGAATAAAAACAAAAACAAAATGTTTTTCCTCCAAAAACATCAAAACAAATTATATCATACATACCACACTAATAATACCAGAAAAGAAGACAACTCCAAACGCCAGCAGAGGCCATTCTTTATTCCTTCTCTCAGACACAGAAGATTGGTATATTAAGACTAGAATTGATATGAAACTGGTATCCTTCCTGATGTTCCCTCCAATGGACTCCCAAAGTAATACCCATAACCAACCCGCAAATATGCTTGTCATTATCACTAGGGCTGATGTCCTGAAAAGAAGATAAGAAATAGGTTTTAATAATCATCCTATTACTCAGAAATTCTTAACGGGAAAACTCATTAATGCATAACACGACCTCAGAATTCAATTCGTTTGTTCTTTGTTCTTAATACCGTGTAAAGTCTTTCGAACTCCTTATAATGAAGAAAAAAATGTGATGATTAACCCCTCTGATTGAATTTAAAAGAAGAAACTATGAAAATAACAAAAAATAATTTGTTTGTTCGTAATGAATAAACTCAAAAGGTCCAGTCGGTCCAGTAGGGACCGATTTTGAAAGTTCTTATGCCAGTAGTATGTTACTGAGGGTACATAGGCATTTTATTATATTTTCTACTTTTAGGCGAAACCTTTGGTAGAGGCTAGTCACAATAAAAATATCTTACCACCGAACATCAGAATGTCTGTAAACGGAGCCACCTGCACTGGTCAGATATCCACTGACGATTTGCGTAGACAATAACGCCTGTACCAACGTACTGTGCCAAATATATGGTTGTTGTAGCGATGTCCATTGCACGCACGATTCAAACATCGAATCGAGAACTGCAGTCTTAGCCAGAAATGAAGTTAGCAGTATTGCGATAGCTACGACGATTATGGCCAGGAAAGCAAGTGTCGTTTTCAAAGTTTTGTGAAGGCGGTACAATCTGGAAAAGTAAAATATTAGTGTTTTTAAGTATGTTGTCTTGTCTTCTAGATCTAAGGTTCAGAGAACCAGAGCATAGTACGAGTATAATGAACCTTATAATTTTCCCGCCGCTGGGACTCAGTCCTCTTAAGCAGGAGGGAGAATGGGCAGTAGTACACTACGCTAGCTGGTGCGTTTACGCATTGATACATTTTGTATTGTTGGTGTATCACACCAACAATACAAAATTTATCAATTATTTTAGTTTGATACGTTTAAACGTCAATTTTTTATAGTTTTTAGTTTTAATGTTTATATGATTATAATTAAGAACTATTTTAATACAGGTAATACATAGTATGTATTTTCTTTCTTTCAACCTTAAATACACTATTAATATATAAAAAAAAGTCATTGTATCATAAATATTGATGAAACTGGGAAGGAAATGTTTGTATGCCTGATTTTTTATAAGTCCTTGATGATAGTCTTTTATGACTCTCAATCGATGAACCGGACTATTGGTAGTAATAACGGGAATCCGAAATATTCTTGGAAGAACGTAATAGTGTGACCTGACCTGTGTTACGATGAAGCCGTGGTAGTAGCCCAAGGTTTCGAGAACTGCAAGATTGTTACCGCGGTTTACTTGTTTGACTGACTACAGACTGGGTGAGTTTTAGTTAGTAAAAATCTGATATCTCTTGCTCCACCCAAAGGAAGAAGTTATTTAATATTTCCTCAATTAAAAAGAGAGAAAAAAAAATAGGTTTAGAGAAAAACAAACGCAAAGAGAGCAACCAAAGGAATACGAGTGAGTTGCATATCAGTAAAAAATTGACACTCTGGTTGGAGTGAGCGGGTGCTCACTCCAACCAGAGTGGGAGGAGTTATTTAACTATTCCCAAACCAAAAAAATGGGTTTTGAGAAAATTCGAACTTATTTTTTTTTTAAACCGTTCTAAAAAAAACACAAAATACACTCAGAAGTCGAAGTACTCATTAACATCGCTGTTATCCGGCAATATGCCCAGAAGATTGGCAGCATTGCCACGTTGGCAATACTGATTCTTTGGGCAAAGAATGAGCCAGACCTCTGGTCACGCAGTGTCGACCAGTCGGTATGAAATTACCTTGAAAAAGAGACGCGCGCTCGACCCCAGCCTTTCGGTTTGAAACGGTTCTAAACTGTTATTTCGCAGTTAAAATTTTGCAGTATTTTCGCCGTTTGAGCGTCTCAGTTGCTGCAACGGCATCGCCGGCACAGCCAACACAGCACAGTGAACACGGTACATGGGATAGCCGCAAAGATGTCGACATGGGCTTTTTCCTGAGTGTATTTTGAGTTTTTTTTTCCTATGTATGTATATATAGTTGTGAATAGTAAATAAAAGTCAAAATCAGTTGAAAGGACAGTATAAAACGTTGATGTTTAAGTTTCTTATATATCTACATTAGTAACGTTCTAAATAATATCAAATTGTATGTACGGTAAAACCAAACACTAGTAAAGCACTAATGCTTCATCATCATCATCATTTTTTGCAATTTTACCTCTTCTCACTAATTTATATTAGTCGAGCATTCAGTGGGTACATGATTAGCGGTCATCGCGTGTGCCCCCCTCGCTTCTTTGTATTTCAAACTTTTGGTCCGATTAATATATATAATTAATTTAACTATTTAAGCAGCCGTATCATTTCAACATCTTCCTAGCTTCTACATACTATAATAATAATAATTTATTTCCAAAACTTCAAAATACATTACATCAATATGGTCTCAACCCCTGAACTAGGACAACCTGTATGACAGGGGTTGAGGTATCTCCGATTACAATGATCCTATTTGTGTAAACTGTGCGTCAAAAGAAATAAATTACAGAAAAAAAAATAACAAAATTAAGGTAATTGCTAAAAGCTCACAACAAAGTTTATATTATTAAGGAATAGCGATAGTGTGTGTGGGTGTTTGTGTTTGTGTCTGTATGTTTGTGTGTCTGTGTGGTGAGATGTAGGTATACATACATACCAATGTATGTGTAATAGTCGTGTTAGTCACTAGGTTAGATTACTAATAAGGGTTTCAGTGTCATCGTAGCTATAATTTTCCAGCCAAAGTACTTAATATTTCCTTTTTTATCTGGAAGTTACTTACATACTGACTATGTATGAATAATGTAATAATAGAAGGCTACCTACCTTCTATTATTACATTATTGTAAGTTCTGGTTAATTGAAATAACCCTCATCCACCTTTTATCTATTCTGTTAAAAGGTTTCACATGCACATGGTTCAGGTCTGCTTTGTCAGTTAAGTTACGTGGAAATATGTGGATGGTATGCACAATAGAGGTATTTCGACTAATTCTTCTTTGTTAGGAACATGGCATTTATACAGGATTCCTAAAACACGTCATGAAATTGATGGGACTTTGCTCCAATACTATTGTGGACTGAAATGGATGAACAAGAAATCTGTTAGGAAAATTTAAAATTTTGGAAGTAGAGGTGGGTGAGAGTTAGTGTGAATAATCCACTTTTACCAATATTATGAAGAGAAAATATTTTTATTTTTAGGGTTCCGTTTTTTTTCTTTTGAGGTACGGAACCCTAAAAATAAAAATATTTTCTCTTCATAATATTGTAGAATCACTTTGTTGTCCGCCCATCTGTCTGTCTGTCTGTCTGCCTGTTAAGACCCTTTATCTCGGGAACGCGTAGATGTAGCGAGTTGAAATTAAAACCATATATTCAAGTTTACGATCCTTTGAAGCTGTGAAAAAATCAAACTTCTGAGTTAACGAAAAAAAAACATAAGGCCTTTTATATCGCAAAAAACGAATATTTTGACACTCTCAAGGACATCAAAATTCATAGGAACTTCCCGTTGACCTAGAATTCTAAAATTTGGCATGAAGCAAGATCTCATAGCAAAAGTATGAGGAAAAAATCTGAAAACTGTAAATTTGTCGTTACGTTACAAAAAAAACATTTTATGCGATTTGGAACAATCTTCATAATTCAGTTTGGGAATTGAACAGTTGAACGAAACCCACACTACGCGACTCCAAGTCGCACTTGTCCGGTTTTTGTTTGTAATGAATCAACACGAAAATTACTGGACAGATTTTAAAAATTCTTTCACCAAAAAATGCTTATTGGCTACATATTTTCTACTTTTACGCGGACGAAACCGCTGCCAGAAGCTATAGTCTATATTTAAATATAAGAATTAAGGGGCTTGTAGCTGCAAAACCAAGCAAAATTTTTATGATCTGTATAATTGTTTAAATTGGAAAGAGGAAGTGAGGAATCGTGATCGTTGGAAGGAATGAACGGAGACCTTTGTTACCAACACAGGTTAGTAATAACAATAATAAATATACTTCTTGTTTGCATATCGAGATTTTGATACAACATTTTTTCGTAACCTTATTTGCATATAACAGTTTTTAGTATACTTAGTCTTTCAAGGTCAATAAATCTACACTAATACGCTTTCCGAAGTATCGTGGAATCTTGGCATGTTAAGATGGTTACCCATCCAAAAACTAACCTCGACAAGATTGGCCCATGTGGCTGGTATTTCTAAAGGTGAGTCTGCACTAGAGGAGCCGAGCTCGAGCGGAGCCAAGCTCGAGTGGAGCCGAGCTGAGTTCAAATTTATGTAGTGTCGAATGGCTTTATACTTCGTTTTATAAGTGCCCATGTAGGCCTATGTGAAATAAAAAACTTTCGACTTTGACTTTTGACTTTGACTTTGACTTTGACTTTGACTTTGACTTTGAATTTGTCTTTGACTTATACTCCATGTGTTTAGGTTTAGGTATAATTTTTTTTTTTAATTTAAAAATATCGTATAAAAGACATACAACGAATATTTTTAGTAAAGACATCTCAAGATTGTTTACATGTAATTAATTACCTAAACAGATGGGGTATAGAGGAACCGAGAATGAACGACCCTACACGAATTTGAGCTCGCCTCGTGCTCCACTCGTGCTCCGTTTGTTCTCGGCTCCTCTGGAATAGACCCACTTTTAGCTGTGATCACCTCTTTAATCAGTCAAGGCCAAAATAAACATCCGGAAAACTCGTACCAATGTATAAAAATAGACATATACTTATTTGGTCGAATTTCAGCGCGTTCAACTTCTACAAATTATACTAATTGTGCTAAATTATTGTGTTGTTATTTCGTGTAATTATGAAACAAAAGACAGACGAGAATATTTATTTTTAAAATAAACGTCTGCTTCTAATAATGATAACTAATGTTTTATTTCAGTTAATTTGATGTAAACAAGACCAATTTGTCTGGTTTTTGAAGTAAACTGGTTTTGTGGTTTTATTTTTCTATTGTTTTGAATCAAAATGATTATAAAACTCATTTTCTGATAATTACCTTCTACATTGATTAAAATGTAATGTTTTGACTATTTTTTTATTTTTTTGAAGTGTGGAAATCATCTAATGACTTCTCGCGCTCTAGGCGGAGCGGGAGGGCGTGTCAGACTTTTACTGACTAAAACCACACCTGTGTCCTTCAGTTGCCCTTTGCGATCTAGGACTACGGGTTTCTTTTTCAGAAATTCTCCACAGTCCTAGCTAGCGGGCATCGGCCCTGCTGGGCCCCTACGGTTTGCTGACATCTTCTTTATGAGCGCGTAGATCACTACGCGCTGTTGACGACTGGGCTCGGTCTGATCAATTACCGGATGGCTGGACGGCAAGCTACTCATTGCTCGACGTCCGAAAGCCCGCGTCTACCCTGGCTGGTAGTCGGGGTCGGATCTCGGAGGCTGGGGCGTGAGGACATTTGTTCCCTCATGCGTGCGGCCTCCTCCTTCACTAGCATTACTGCTTCGCAGAAGGAGGCCACCGCCTGCCATTCCTCCTCGATAGCCTGAACCAGGGCCCGACGCGAGAGGTCGCCGCCCAAGCGGGGCACACCTCCACAGTATTGTCCACCGTGTCCTCCGGGTGGTATGTTTTAACTATGGTTCTACTCACTGTTACTCAAGTCACAAGTTAGCAAAAAGTAGTAGGTATACCAAAAATTTTTTCATTTACTGAAAAAACATCTGTTAAAAGGAATAGACACAAAAATCTCATAAAATTTAATCGTGATCGCGGTATTCAACTTTTTCAATTCAATCCAATTTTCTAGTTTACATGGCCAGAAACTTCAGAAGTTAGTGCATGGTTCCAATTAGTCGTTTCCTATGTTGAAAAATTGGCAATAAAATTCAGAGATCACATTTAAAATTTTTTTTTTTCTCTCTCTTTTATTGCACCTTGCACTATTTGGGTAGAAAATGCCAAAGGCATTAAGTCCGCCGCTGTACGTTTGTGCATAAAGTATTTAATAAATAAATGGTACTTTTAAACAGTAATTTTATATAAAATTTTGATATTTGGATTAAAATATAAAATAATCTTGAGTCTGCGATTTGAGTCCACGACAATTATTTCACCATTACACTATAAAAGGTCGCTTTAAATATATATATATAAATAAATAAATTAGACTGGTGATTATAACATTATTTAAAAAAATCATCAAAATAAAGGAGGATGTTATCATAAAAACAAGACAATCATGCTGACAAATGTAGTCAGTCAGTGGTCTAAATAATGTTAATCCTTTCCAAAAACTATATCGGTATGAAAAAATATAATAAAAAAGAAATTAAAACAACGATAGAGCCATTAATTTTTTTTAACCACAATTCCAATGTTCTTTCACAAAATTTTCACTAAAACCTAAAGAAATTCTAAGAAATGGCTTATTACAAACGAAGAAGGAAATATTACATGTAATAAGAGTATTATTACTTACAGAATGGGCACGAAGAACCATAGAAGAAATATTAAAATCGCCATTATGCCAAGATACTGAGGATATTCCGTGAATGGCGCCAAAAATGTTGAACTGAAATTTAAAATGATATCTGTTAAATAGTATAACGGGTAATATCGTGTTGTAAAGGAATTATTTTTACAACAGTTTGAAGTTACAATAGTAAGTGGTAGTTGTAACAGCTGGCCCAGTTGTGTGGCTGACTCGTGGGTATCGCTTAACTTTCAGTCTGATACGATTAATACAATCAATTGTGGCAGAGGCGACCTCTCGCACTTTTCCACACTAGTGTGGAAAACAATAATTAGCGTGCCTAAAAAGCGGATTTTCGAGTAAGTGAATTGAAGATTATTTTTTTGTGTGATTGACCACATATGGCTTCATTGCGTAATCAAATCATGAATGAAGATATCTGCAGGAACTGAGGTCGTTGACATGACTCAAAGAATCACCAATCTTAAGTGGTAGTGTGCAGTGCACATGGCTCACAGAACAGATGCTAAAAGGTTCCAGAAAGGCGATCGCGTACCAAAAGACAGTCTTGTAAGGTCTTCCATAAGGTGGAACGATGACTTGGTGAGGGTTACATAGATCTGATGGATGATGAGGCGCACAAAAACGGTCCTTATGTTGACACTTGGGGGAAGGCTTTGTCCAGCTGTGGACGGCTTTTGGTTATCGTTATTTATCACTTTCTACACTACCTCCGTTTATTTATTTCTTCGTAACAGTATTGAAAACCGTCTTTTGATACACACGGAAATTGGTCACTGCAGCCCTCAGCTGCATAACACCCTCACCTGCGGCTCGGGTAGATTTCATCTTGTTTGCAATAATAAACTCTCTCCACAACTCGAGGAAAGAATCGTATTCTAGGTATATACTAAACCAATCATAGGTACATACAAAATTATCTTTTCCATTTAACTACTGGTTTGTAAGTAGGTTATGTTTATCATTAAAGAATCAGGTTTTTCACGACGCGACGACGTCATTCTTTGTCTTTTGCAGTCTTTATTTATAGTATTATATATTTATAGTATACATTTCACAATAAAACTAAATTGAAAAGTCATAAGTTATATTTTATGATCAATTGAAATACGTACTTGAAACACTCGGTTGCGTTCATTTTGTTTTCATATCCGTTCTGAAACATAAATTAATAGACATTGTAATATAATAATTGGAAAAATCTATTTAACCTAAAATCGTTTAGAAATATAATTCAAAAAGCAAACAACTAAATTGCATCTGTAGAAATATAGTATATGTATGGTATATTTACCATCAACATTGAATTGCATCACTGTTTACCATCTGGTAGGATTGCAGTCAAGCAAATAGTTTATTATAGATTTAAAAATATAAATATGGCCCCAGTGCATGGTAAAAAACAAATACAGCCGGCGAATTTCGTACCGCCTAATAGTAAGGATAACACCATCTACTGGCATTACCAGAACAGGATAATTCATTTTTTAATGGCATTTTAATTAGAGATGGCGTTGTATTCGGATTCTTTTTCGTGATTTTCCATTTTTTTCTCACCGTTTAAACCTTCCCTAGACTATCTCGAATTTTTCAAGACCAAAATTAGCCAAATCGGTCCAGCGATTTTTGAGTTTTAGCGAGACTAACGAACAGCTATTCATTTTTATATATTTAGATAAACAAACTATTATTCGAGATAGTCTAGGAAAGTTCCCTAGACTATCTCAAATTTTTCAAGACCAAAATTAGCCAAATCGGTCCAGCGATTTTTGAGCTTCAGCGAGACTAACGAACAGCTATTCATTTTTCATTTTTATACATACAAGTTTACAATTTCTTATTTACCTATACCGATTTTTGGTAATTAACTAAATTTAAATAATCTTTGTATGTCTTTTATACAACATTTTTTAAGACATAACAAGATTGTTTACGTTTAGTTAACTACTTAAACAAATGGAGTATACAGATATGGACATAAATATCGTTTGTCGTAATGAAAATCGAAAATTGGAGTCATAAAACGCAATGCATACGAGTAGGTACCAAAAATCAGGTCTTTTCAGCGTCTTTAAAAATTCAGCCCTACAGTTATTAAAATACCCCCATTTTACAGAACAATGCAAAACAAAGAGGCTTACCGGTGTTATGTGCAGTTTAGTGCAATCCTTCAAAGGGAAGGACCCCTTGCCTATCCACACGAGATAAGCAGATGCTAGAGCTACGTACATCATGTAGTAGACACAGCACACGTATGATGACAGCACTTTTAAATGGCCGACACCTGCAAAAGTACATAGCTACTATTATTTTATGAATATAATTATGAGCAGAATTAAATCTGATTTATTTTTATGGATTTATGAAAAGAATTAAATCTGATTTATTTTTATGGATTTATGAGCAGAATTAAATCTGATTTATTTTATGATGTATGAGTGACGATTGCGAATAGTGGTGGGTACGGACGTCATACGGTTTTATTTTTATGTACTTATTTGTAAAACTATTAATTGATTACAGTTTTTTAATTGTTTATTTATAAACACAAAATGCTTTTAAACTGTTATTTCTTCACCTTAAAAGCTCGAACTGCGAAATGAATATCATACTAATATTATTTCTTATCTATGTATGTCTGTTTTTTATATCTTCACGCTCAAACGGCTAACCGAATTTCGATGAGATTTTGTACACGGGGTAACCATATCCTGGAAATGGATAAAAAATATCCTATGATCTATAGGATATTTTTTATCTCAGGAGTATAAATTTATATCCCGGGATATTTTTTACTAACATCAAGCTGATTCAAAACTTACAAATTGAGTAGTTGATACTTCGCGTGACCCAAGGGCTGGCTTTTACCTCGGACAGAGGATAAGCATTGCCATACAGCGTGGCAATGTCGCCAGTCTTTTGGGCACATTACCAGTCGAAAGCGATGTGGAAGAGTTTTCTGACGCTATATTTTAGTTAGTTGTAATTAGTGTAGGGTTTATTTTATTTATTTTATTGTAATTATAGTTGGTCTAGTATTTTTCAGTGTAAAAAATAAAATACTACATAAACTTAAAAATTCGAAAATAATAAGTAGGTACTAACTGCATGTAATTTCAAAGATTTTAGTATTGTTATTGATTTATTCTACAAGGGTAAAAAAAAAACTAAGAACAGACTAAGACTAAGACTTCTAGAGCTAAACACATAAGAAATACTAGTGCAGCTATGTGTGTATTATAATCGAATTTACCGCTGCTTTACACACAAGGAACTGAGTTTTATCTACCTTAAGGCTTAATATGATACCTACGTAATACCGTGTGCTTGTTTACATGGCAAACGTACTGTAATGTTATATGGTTGTGTACCTAGACTGCGGTTTTAGTCAGTTCACGTTAAGAAGGTAAGGATCAAAATAGTTTTGAAATTTATTTATTTAAAACTTTATGCACTAATGAAACATTGTACAAAGGCGGACTTAATGCCTTAGGCGTTTTCTTCCAGTCGACCTTAGGGTCGTGAAGAGACATAACATGGCAGGTGCAGCTTAATAGAAGACTGACAGAGAGGAAAGAAGATCAATAATAAATATATACTTAGATACATACATACAAATAAAGAATGATATTGAGAGAAAAACGAATACAACAAATCAAGAGTGTGAAATGATTTCTTAAACCTCAAAAGTAAGATGCCGTTGTATAAAGATTGATAATTTGATGACTGGAGTGATTTCAATCTATCCTGCAGAGGTGTGGAACAGGATGTAAAGTCCCGCAACTTCTAATGAAAAGAGAGGATCCTCCGACCATATGACTTTTGTTTCTGGTTCGGACAACTGCCCGGTGGTTGCTTTTTTTTCTATTCACAACTGTATACAACTCTTCATTTTGTATTCATCAGATACATTAGGTTTTTTTTTAGGTGGTAAAATCATCCAATGTCATCTCCCACTCTCTGGCGGCGAGGGTTTGTCGAGACTTTTACTGACTAAAGACTCACTCCTGTTCCTTATTTGCCTTCGTTCTAGAGCTCCGGGTTTCACTTTCATACTACCCGTGAAGATCCATCTGTACTTTTGTATCACTTTGGCCAACGGATTACTGATATTAATATTGGAAACGGAGCTCCCCAACCCTTTCAAAGATTTTGGTTCTTAATTACATTCAATTGACGATAACAGGACCACAACCCAATCCACCATCCACTCTTCTTACCTCTCAATATAGGTACAGCTCTCCACACACCAACAGGATCCTGCTGACTAAGCTGACCCATGGCAAGCTGCAGCAAAGTCGTCGGCAGCCCCGCAGCTAGCAGCCAGAATGAGTAGACCACTAAGTATGGAACTGCTCCATATCTGAAGGCCTCTTTCGGGAGACGCACTGAGTTGAATAGCGTCAGAGATATTGCTATGGTGCATAGCTGTGTTTTGATGAAATCGCATGTTGATTTTAGTGTCTGAAACAGAACATTATAACTTGGTTATTAAGTTTAAAAGCAGAAATTAGGCCAGCAGTGATGGCCCAAGGGCAACATTTTTTTTATCGGGCTGGATATCATCGTACTTTTTCTTGTAACCGTCCGGACCGAGCCCAAGTTGTTGACGGCGCGTAGTGTTCCACGTGCGCCTCAAGGAGATGTTATTCTAAAGGAAGAATCGGCCCTGGTATGAAAGGCAACGAAGGAACAGGAGTGTATTTTTAGTCAGTAAAAGTCTGACACTATCTCCCGCCCCGCCCAAGAGCGGGGGATGTCATTAGATGATATTCCCAACAAAAAAAAAAAATATCGAGTAACACGATATCCCTATGCAAGATTTGTGTTTATCTTCCTATATCATATCATAATAATATTATAAATCCGAAAGTTTGTGATTGTGTTTGAATGTTTGCTACTTGTTCACATTCAAACGAAGAACGGCTGAACGGATTTGAATCAAAATTTGAAGACGGGTGGTCTATGTTTTGGAATAGTACATAGGATACCTATTTTCTATCCCGAAAATATGTTCCCTTAGGATAATTTCTACTTTTACATGTTTTTTTTAATTTTTTTATTGGGTGGTAAAACTATCTTATGACAAATCCCACTCTCAGGCGAAGCGGGAGATAGTGTCAAACTTATACTGACTAAAAACTCACTCCTGTTCCTTCTAAACCTTCTTCCCAGGGCCCCGAGTTTCGCTTTCACACTACCCGTGTTTCGCTTTCACACTACCCGTGTACTTTTACATGTACGAAGCTTCTGGCAGCAACCAGTATAACAATTGTATTTTTTTCAAGATTTCTATCTTCGAAATGGTAGTGATTAAATCTTTTAGATAATTTGAAATCTTCATTTATTACAACAAAGTTTTGATGGGCTTATGATAAACTCGAGAATGTTAATATATTTTAGATGTCAAGTTCGTAACATTGTGATATAAATTGAACTTCCTACTTAGTAGCACAGGCCTCTAATTAGAGCGGAACAAATCTCTTTGACATCTCCAACAGGCATATCTTTCTAATTAGTCAAATGCCATTGTAATGTGGAGCTCAGCTACGCGGTCTTTAAATTATTTACTTATGGCTGACTGTTTTGTCACTGCCTTTTTTTCTTGTTTTTCTTTACTAGGTGGGGCAAGAGGGACTATCAGACTTTTACTAACTAAAACAGACCTGTGTTCCTAGTTGCCCTTTACGTTCCAAGGTCTCAGTGACTCTTTTGAACTTTCCTGTAGCCAGCTATCCTTAAACACTTCTTCATCTTTCATTAACGATAGTGATTTCTTTTGCCTTTAACACCTACGTGAAAATCCTGGTCTTAGAAAGCAAAGGGCAACTGAAAAGCATGGGTATGGTTTTAGTCTTTACTTAATAACCTGCCACGCCATCTTACCCCACTCTTGGGCGGGAGAAGTCATCGAACGACCGAACCACAAAAAAGTGACCAGTCAATATAGAATGAAGAATCTCATTCGTTTTGGTGCTCAAGATTTACCTCTTTTTTTTTGGGTGGGTATATTATCTTATGATAAATCTCGCTCTTGGGCGGAGCAGGAGATAGTGTCAGACTTTTACTGACTAAAAACCCACTCCTGTTCCTTCGTCCGAAAGCCCCGGGTTTTGCTTTCACACTACCCGTGGCCTTAGTAAAGGTTTACCTCTAAGTTTAAAAACATTTTTACCACTTGACTCAATAAAATTAACAGTAATAGTTTGTTTATCTATATATAAAAATGTATAGCTGTTCGTTAGTCTCGCTAAAACTCAAAAACGATTTGAGACAGTCCAGGGAAGATTTAAACGGTGAGAAAAATATGTAAAAAAATCACGAAAAAAAAAATCCGACTAAAACACCATCTCTAATTAAAGTGTCATCATAAAATGAATTATGCTGTTCTGGTAATGCCAGTAGATGGCATTATCCTTACTATTAGGCGGTATGAAGTTTGCTGGGTCAGCTAGTTATTGATATACATCGAAAGTTTAACCCGCAGTGGCTAAATGGAGTACAAATCCTTCAAAGTGACTTAGAATATTAGCCAATCAATCAATCAATCAAATTATTTACACAACATAGACTAATTTCAATGCCTGTCAAGGCTGCGGGATTGTCTGAAAAAGTTATCATGGCCCTGAATCAAAAAGGGTAACTGAAGGAGCACAGGTTGGTTTTAGTCAGTAAAAGAAGCACTCGGCAGCATTTAGCACTCGCCCTCTCGCTCCATCTAGAGTGAGAAAAGTTATTTGACAATTTCCTACCTAAAAAATAAAATAAAAAACTTGCTTTGATTTCATCAGGCTGATGTCACAATCAAGAGCTAGTCTTTAACTGGATTCATTAAAACCGATAGTGGACTCCATAGTTTAAAAACATTTAACAGGTATCGTCTTCCAATCCGTTTTTTTTTTCTCAACGTTTTAAGGTTGATTACCAAGTCCTTTAAGCCATATCTTCGTATGTAATATTCACTTTTAGCGCGATTAAAATGTGAATGTAACACGTTTCAACATTTTTGCAGTATTTTGCAGCAAATGTATCAAGCTAGCCTTCACTGAGGTAGTCAAGAGTCAAATACTACAATAAAATTCTCAGCTCCATTTTGCAGAGATCGCACCTGTTTTATTGATTCTACTTATTATCAAATTGTGAAGTAACCTTTATATACAGAACTACACCAATTTTACATCACCCAATCTATTTGAAAATAAACTTCAATAAAAAAAAATCCCACCAAATCTCTTCAATCTGTTAAAGATACAAGAGTAAAAAATGGCGTCTCCTCTAACGTAATTTTTTTTGTGTTCGAATAGCATGTTTTCAGACCTTTAAGTCTGATAGATCTATTTTTTGCCTTCTTACATTAATTTCTTAACCTTGTGTAACCAGAACCTTATTTTTCCAGCACAATTCTTACATCACAGCATTCACAACCCCGGTTCTCCAGTCCAGTGGTTCTAATCTGTCAGTTTGCAAGATTGTAATGATCCTAAGTTTCGTCATACTTCCGATGACAATTGATTACGTGAAAGTCAACAAGTGAATAGTTGCATCATTGAAATGTTTGGAGTTCAAGTTTAGTTTTTGTCAGTTCTTGGATGAGTGATCGGTTATTGTGGATTTTAGTAAATAAGAAAAGAAAAACAGATTCACACTTTATTTAGAAGAGCTCGTGGTTAAATAATAACAGGCGCGCAGGTCGAGGTCGACGGCAAGCGCTGGATAGTTCGTCATCCAGCCGTCGGGTACGGACCGATTCGACAACAACCAAGTCGTTGACGGTCAATAAAACTGTAATGGTCTAGTAGGGCCGATGCCTGCTAGGGCCATGGGAATTTTTGAAAGAGATACCGTGGTTCTGGAACGCAAAAGGCAACTAAAAGACACAGGTGAGTTTTAGTCAGTAAAAATCTATACGTACGTCTGTAAATACGCCATGCCGTCTCATTCAACCCTAGAGCGGCGTAGACGTCATTTTAGGATTTCTTACCTCAAAAATAAAAACAAATGAGATTTCGTACTTAGAATATTTCTGTTTACTAGAAACAACTAGCGCGCTTCTTTCATATCTGTCAATAGATGTGATTTTGGCAACATCCCAAATAACTCTCTACAAGTGACCCACTCACCATTACATCGATAACAATATTTAATTATATTTACCTACACTTTAAATGCTTTTTTTAGTAGTTTTATAAAATAGTGAAGATATATTACTAAACAATAAAAGTCCAACGCAAAGTTATAAATAATATCTACGTACAAATAAAGGTAAAAAAAGGTAATTTAAATATGCACAAGAATTTTTATGCAACATACACATCCTGTCTTTGGTAACGGTAAATTTAACAAAAAAATAATGACCCGTTATGTTACCTACTGAAAAATACTAAGAAATAGCTTTAAAATTAAGTACATTATTACTTCTTCAATTAATTAGTGCATCAGGTGTATTTTTGTCTAATGACCTTACCTAGATAGACTTAGCATATTCATTTCGAAATTAGTTACCGAGTCGCTATCAAAACTAAAATAAAACACTAAGAATTAAAAAAAAATGTTAAATACTGCCTTCAAATTCTAGAAATTTTCTAATTAGTAACCTTCCTATCTTCCACGTGTGCCTCGAAGAGATGTGAGTAAACTCTAGGAGCGTAGCGGATCCGATGCCTGCTAGGGCCATGGGGAAAAGTGTGGAAGGGTTACTCGTGGTCCTAGAACGCAAAAGGCAACTAAAGGAACAATGTGTGGTTTTAGTCGGTAAAGGTCTGACACACCCTCTCGGTCCACCCTAGAGCAGGAGACGACATTAGATGACTTCCCACCTCAAAAAAACCTTATCTATAAGATAAATTTTTATAGGACAAAAAATTGCCTCTTTTAAAATGAGCTTAAATCGATTCAAAACCGATTATGAACGTATTACTTTCAAAATATGCGTTTACTATGTTTACTGTTGTTAAAAACTCAAAGATTCAAAGCATTTTATTCCAAATAAACTATTTACAGGCACTTTTAAGATGTCAAGAAGTCAGTCAGTCAGAAAAAATGATGCTAATTGCACATACCAAAGCGTAGATCTCTATGGAGAAGAATGTGCAAAAAACTCCATGGACACTCTTTTCAATCATATTATGTAATTACAAATATCTTTGTTACATATTTCTTGTCGCTATCATGTGAGGACAATGTAAATATAGTAAAAATAAAAACTAAATATAGAAATAAAAATAGCAACTGGCAGCTAAGAGATGACCAGTCTCAAATGACAGCACCTGTTCACGGACATGATGCGAATATTAGCACTACTTAGCTCAACCATTTTGAAGGGAACCGCTCTCTGATGGTGGCGCGTGTGTTGGATCATTCAACACACGCGCCACCATCAGTGAGACATTTGAGTGAGAAATTTGTATATTACAGATAGTATATAGGGCTATTAGGTCATTGCAAGTAATGTGGAGCAGTGGTGGCCGAGTGGTAACGGCCTCGACTTACGAGTTGTGGGTCGCGGGTTCAAACCTAGCCAGACGTGTAATTATTTTATCACCACTGCTCTCAAAACGGTGAAGGAAAACATCGTGAGGAAACCGGCATATCCTAGAACCAAAAGTTCGAAGACATGTGACATTCACCAACCCGCACTCTGCCCGCGTGGTGGATTATGGCCTATTACCTGTCTTAGAGAGGCGGCCTAAGTCCCAGCAGTGGGAACATTATAAGGCCAACTATGTTATGCTATGCTATATTAGGTCAAAAGGAACTTAACCGTTTCGGAGGCTGATCCTCAAACCTAAGTCTATTTTCATCAACCTTTTATCTCAGGCACTCAAGTACAGTATACAGCTGCAACCAATAGTTTTAAAACCCTATAAACAATTATATAGGCTTCATAAAACAACCACGGTCAGGCGGTTACATTCGTGGTCGCAACAAGAGTTAATGAACTTTACCTACAGTTAATACCTACGTTGTACAATAGTTAATACCCACATAATTACTCATAAATACTTTTCCGTTAGTCTACTTACTGATTTATCGAATGGATACGTCGGACATATTCGTACCTTATCGTGTCTGAACAGAAAACAGGTGTAATCCCGGAACCGCTCTATAACATCACGATTTTTTTGTTTTTGTCCAATGTTAACGTATTTTTCTTTCTCCAATAGGTATTGTTTTATTGTAAGTTATACGCACAGGACCGTTCATTATGGCGACACTTGGGGGAGGCCTGGATAATGATGATGATGAACTTATAATTCATTCGCTATAACATTAGTCTTTTGTATTACTTTATCCTGTAAAGAATTTTGAATAAATATTATTATTATTATTATTCTGGGCACTTTACCCTTTGACATCGATGTGGACGAATTTTTGGATGCCCTATGAGTTCTTTTTCTACCCGTTTGTACATATTATTATTTTCAGTTTGTTAAAATACTTATTAAGCTATAATATTTAATAATTAAGATGTATATATAACTTGATTAATAAATTATTATTATTTAAACGAACCATTTTTTACTGTCCGTTCAACCGATTTTGACTTTTATTGGTTTGGTGGCATGACAAATTACGACTGCAGTGAATAATTGGTATTGTTACCACTTTTTTGCTTTTAATGCCATCCTTATGTCTACGGAATAAAAGTCAAAATCGGTTAAATGGACAGTAAAAAACGTTTGTTTAAAAGTCTAATCTTATTGAGAATGGGTTATAGAATGTATTGTGAGTATTTTCTATGTGAGCTGGTAAAGTCAAGTCGAGTCGCGTTGAGAGTAGTGGCGGAGCAGTGGCAACGGCCTCGACTTAGTACGTCGCCACGTCGCGAGTTCAAAGCCAAACAAGTGTTTTACTTTATGTACTTTAACAAATTTATTTAATTACGACTGCTCTCAAAACGATGAATTTCATTCACCGTGAGGAAATCGGCATGTTTCAGAACAAAAAATCTTAGACATGCGATATCCTCAGATCCGCGTTGGGCCTGCGTGTTGAGTCCTGGCTGTAGGAACATTATAAGGCTATGCTCATTAGCTACTAGTATGTGACGCACACTTATTTTTTTATTTTAAATATAAGATGTTCTTGTTGTATTTTAGGGTTTACTAATTTATTTGTTTTTTATTATCATGTAATGTGCCTTAGTGACGATATCACCAACATATTGAACGACTAGCTTTTGCCCGCGTACATAAAAATAGCCTGTCACTCAGGAATAAAGCAGCTTTTTATCGGTGAAAAAATTTTAGCAATTGGTCCAGTACTTCCAGAGATTACCTCCTAAAAACAAATAAAACAAACTACCTCTTTGTAATATTAGTGCAGATAATATGGTACAGCAATTGGTGAAAATTACTGCATTTAAAATCAATAACATTTTCACCATATTTATTCACCTATTTTATGACTTATATACACACAGATACTGTAATAGATAAAATCATAAATATGACTATATACGAAACGTTGTTTTTAGGATGAGACATCATTAAAAAGCTTCTCCTATTCTATGCGGAGCGAGAGGGTGTATCAGAGTTTTACTGACTAAAATCCACCTGTGTTCCTTTAGTTGACCTTTGCTTCTTTAACCGAAGATTCTTTCAGAGAATCCTGCAGCTCAAAGAAACTACTTGCTAAGTGTTTTTATATCTGAACGATCACGCTGTTATCAAGCTTACAGATGCCTATCTAACAATGGTACCTCATAACAAACCTGAAAGTATATACTAGTTAGAAAGTATATACAACAACTCATACTTATCATAATTATTATCATAATTATAGCGATATTGTATGTTAGTGTATGAAACAATAAACATAGATCATTGTTGAATGTTACTCATTTAATAACATGCCTATAGCCAGACTTGGTTTCAGCATTCCGTTGCCTTGTACTCATCAATGTGCGGAATTTTTCGAAAGAGACACGGTGGTAATGGAACGCAAAAGGCAACAGAATATCGATGGTTTTTTTTTTTTATTGGTTTGGAAAATCATCCTAATGACATCCCCGCTCTTGGGCGGAGCGTGAGATAGTGTCAGACTCTTACTGACTAAAAACCCACTCCTGTTCCGTCGTTGCCTTCGTCCCAGGGCCCAGGTTCCGCTTTCACACTACCCGTGGCCCCAGTAGGCTTCGACCCTGCTGGGCCCCTACGATTTGCTTGGGTTTAGGCAGTAAAAGTCTGACCATTCCTCTTGTTCCACCCAGAGTGGGAGAAGTTATTTGATGAATGATGACCCACAAAACAAAAACGTAAAATACATAATCATTAATACGATTATGTATTTGGTTTTTGGTTTGTGGCGTATTGTTACAAAACGTCCCTTAGATAACAACAACGCATAAGTCATTTTTACCAACTTTACAGGAAACGAAAAAAACTGTGCGGTGTTGAGAGGCTAGCCGACTTGCACGCTGTCACTATTTTTCGAATTATGGGTTCTGATTGGTTGAAATCATGTGACCAATGGTTAAACGGGCAATGAGCAGCTCCATAAAGGCATTCAAATGTGAAAACCGCCAATTTTCGACTTGAGCGG
This sequence comes from Mythimna vitellina, assembly GCA_949316375.1. Taxonomy (NCBI): domain Eukaryota; kingdom Metazoa; phylum Arthropoda; class Insecta; order Lepidoptera; family Noctuidae; genus Mythimna; species Mythimna vitellina. Next base: position 21,086,608 of record OX438690.1, read on the forward strand.
TGTTGTAAGCTAAGAGACGAAAAGGTACCATTAGTTAGTGAACTAAACAGTGCTAGCATTGGTAAAAATGTTTGATGAATTTGCAATGATTTTTGCTGTATACATATAAGTGGCAGTGAGCAGGGAACATTGCTCGCAGAACTGTTGATCGATGGGGCCGAAAGGTACTGGAGTGGCGACCGCGTACCGGAAGATGCAGTAATGGAAGGGCTCTTACTAGGTAGACTGATGACTTGGTGAGGGTTGCAGGAATCCAATTAATGCAAGGGGCATAAGACCGGTCGTTCTGGCGACTCTTGGGGAAGGTTTATATCGAGCAGTGGACGTCTTTCGGCTGAAATGATGATGACAGGTGCTTGTGCCAAGTCATTGCTGTTGACTTACTATCAGGCCTTTTTTCCGAATCACAAAAAGTTTTTTGTGACGTAACTACAAATTTACAGTTATATACTTGTGCGATGAGACCTTGCTTCATGTCAAATCTCACGATTCTAGGTCAACGGGAAGTACCCTAAGAGTTTTGATTTCCTTAAGAGTGTCAAAATATACGTTTTTTGCGACATAAACGGCAGTATCTTTTTTTTTCGTTAACTCAGAAGATTGACTTTTTCACAGCATTTGATTTCAACTCGATATCTTCTCGCGTTCTCGAGATACAGGGTTGACAGACAGACTGACAGATGGATGAACAACAAAGTGATTGTATAAGGGTTCGGTTTTTTTTTTTGAGGTACGGAACCCCAAAAGGAATTATCAAAAAAAAATATCAGTGGCTGGTTTCTTTTAGTTAGTCTTTTTTAGTTCGGGTCATCTCAAAAGAAAAATATGTTACGACTGAGTATTTATTTACGTTTTTAATATCGCTGTTTAAGTTGGATTGGTTCCTTTTTGACCTTGCACATATTATAATTTCAGGTTTATTTGTTTATTTAAGTTCACCTACAGCACATAATACACATAATCATCATCATCATTACAGCCAAAAGACGTCCACTGTTGTACATAGGCCTCCCCCAAGCGTCGCCACAACTTCCGATCCTGTGCATCTTACATCCACCGCATTCCTGCGACTCTCACCAGGTCATTGGTATTGTAGGAGGCTTTCCAACGCTACGTTTTCCCATTGACCATCCGTTCTACGAGCAATGTGCCCTGCCCACTGCCACTTAAGTTTGGCGATTCTTCGGGCTATGTCGGCGAATATCCTCATTCCTGATGCGGTCACGCAAGGAAACTCCGAGCATAGCCCTTTCCATTGCCCTTTGGGTGACTGTAAGCCTTCTAACGAGGCCTATTGTAAGCGACCATGTTTCATGTTGTTTATAATATACATACATAAAAATAAATCATAGGCACTGTTCTAATACATGTGCCAATCGGGTAAACACAATATTTACAGCACACATACAGTTTGCCGCTAACTTAGGTTTTTATACAATTGTGACACAAAACGAAAAACAATTTTACTGTTTTATGTATAGGTATTTCTATGGTTTATAAAAGGAGAAACTGACTGACTGACATATCAGCACACAGCCGAAACTACTGGAACTAAGAGTGTGGAATTTTGCACAATGTTTTCTTTTATGGCACAGGCGAACACTGAGAGATGATTTTCCAAAATTCACCTCCGGGTCAAAACTTTTTATGAAAAAACGTACTTTAACGCAAGCGAAGCCGCTGATAGAAGCTAGTTTGGTTATATACATCTTTGTGCGTGGAACGAATAAACATTTATTTCGCTCTTTCTTGTATTTATTTTTAGACAATAGCGCTGACATCACATTTCAGTTTTTGAATCGCTATTCTGTTATTAGAAAATTTTGCTTTCCAAAAAAATTCATGGGTTTCTAACTTACTGAATTTTAAACGAATTTGGAAAATTCTTTGTATTTTTGATTTTGCATAAAGTTGTTTTTTATACAAATAATAAAAAAAAAAAACCTTTAGTCAAGTACCCAGGTTAACCACGTGATATCCAAATATTTGTTGAAAAAATAAGACACTAATCAGTGTTCAAAATCTTTTTTTTTTATTGGTATAAACTAGTGCTTGACTACAATCCACGCGACCTGGTGGTTAAGCAGTGATGCATTCGTTAATTTAGCCTATTTACTCTAGCCTCGAAGACATCCAAATTATAATTGGACGGAAAGACCGTAGCAGGCAAATTTTTCCGATCCTTCGATGTACGCGGTACAAACGACGAGGCGATTCGCTTAGTCTGGACCGTAGAGGTTTCTACCGACCGTAGAGGTAACAACGTAAGGGCGTATTCTCGCCGCACGTCGAGTTGTGCGATGGTAGAAATGAGATGGCGGAATTAAGTCATATAATTCCCGCGCACACTCTCCATAATGCATCCATAAAATCACCGAAAGGCTGGCTACTCTACGCTTGTGCTCAAGGCTTCGTAGATTGCACTTAACCGAATCTGGATCACCATTTAACCTCTTCGCATGCCTTTATACTGAGTCCAAAGCTGCTAGGTGGCATTTTGCAACACCAGCCCATATTTGGCTGCAGTACTCCACACATGATCAAAACTGTGTTTTGTATAACATTAACTGTCCCGGTGTGAAGTGCCGCCGGACCCTTGCACAAACGCCGAATTTTCTAGCAGCTACCTTGGCTTTGGACTCAATGAACCGCCCAAAGTTAAGGTAGTTCTATCTTAATAGGTACCCACATATTTTCGCAATAGCCTAAGCATAAAGGAAATCACCATTTCAGCCGAAAGACGTCCACTGTGGGACATAGGCCTCCCCCAAATGTCGCCATAATGACCGGTCCTGTGCGTCTCGCATCTATCGGATTCCCGCGACCCTCACCAGGTCATCGGTCCAGCTTGTAGGAGGCCTTCCAACGCTACGTCTTCCGGTACATGGTCGTCATTACAGAACCTTTCGGCCCCAATGGGCATCCGTTCTACGAGCAATGTGCACTGCCCATGACAAGTGGGAAAGGGTGCCTAGATAAATTGTTGTTTTAGGCTGACTAATCGTAAACAAAAAAGTGTACAGTAAAATAAAAATCATAGTTTACTGAATCAATTTCAAATACACACAAAGGAAAGAAAAGAAATAATAAGAAAACAATAATTCAACTGCAGTTGCAATCATTATAAAACTATGTTGCATTATAACATTTTATTACATTAACAGTTATTTTCCTAGCACTAATTATGTGCATTACTTAGTCGTTTGGAATAGTTAGGAAACAAAAAGTAATGCTCTAATGGATAGAGAGTGAATTGACGGCGCACGCGATCTTCTTTCGACAATCACTCATTAGTAAATATAGACTGTTGATGATTTATACTTTCTGCTATAAGTAGGGTTGCCATACATTCGGAATTCTAGACATGTTTTTATTTGGACTGCGGCTTGAAATTCTAAACTGTCTGGAATTTCAAGCCGACATACTTACTTCGCATCAAAAGAAAAGATTAAAAAAAAAATTGTTCCCTTAATCTCACATGCTTATAATTTTAATACCGGTCTACACTGTTTTCTCATACCTACCTATTATTATTGTAAAATCAGTCATTGTTTTAAAGAGTAATCATAGTTTCTTTCTGATTCTTCTTTATAAGAATCGACCAATCAAAAGGGCCCATGTATGCCTATGTGAAATAAAAAGATTTTGATTTTATATATTTCAGTTTTTAAGGATGGGGCCTGGAGTTCTAAGATAGGTACAGGCTTAGGCTTAGTTTAGACTCCTGATCTCCCACAAATTACAAATTCATATATTTAAGTTTTTCTGCCAAATAACATTTTGGGTGTTTGAAGCGTAATTTGTGGAGATTAATAAACACTTTTTTTTTAAATAAAAAAATGGCCTGCTAAAGATCGTACATAATGGATATGAATGTGATTAGCCAACTGCGCTAGAAGTTTATGTTTTTGCGTCGCGTTAAACCGATGTAAACATACCGATATGATTAATTAATACATTTTACAAAAAGTAAAAAAAAAAACAATTTAATAGCCGGAATTTTATCCTGATTTTCAGTTTTCTGATATGGTAACCCTAAATTATAAGTAATGTTTTCACGCACATTTTCTTACTTATATAAGAAGATTCGCTGTAGTGTTACTGGTATGTGTGACGTCATAGCGGCATAGTGGTCTTTGTAATATGAGTGTCAACAATGGTGGTTGGCACATTTGTATTACTGGTTTAGCCAGACTTTGTAGGTATAATGTAAGTAAGGGACGACCAGATGGTTGAGAACTAGCGTTCCAACCAAGGTCACCTTGGTTTTTTTGTTTTTTACGTTTTTCCAAATATAACATCAAAATAAAAACAAGGGGTGGAAGTGGGGGCGTAAAAAATAACCTCCTACCTATTTTCAGATTACCAAATATATCTATACAAAAAAATCGGTCAAGTCGTATCGGAGAAGTTCGTTAACAAACACTGGGATTTTTACATATGAGATATACTTTATTGCATATCCAACATGATACATAAGAAAGGTAAAAAATATAACAAAAAGATATAAGGAGCACTTATTGCATTTATCGATCTTTTCAATTGCATATTTAGGACCTACGTTGATGACGTTAAAAGTACACTACACTGTGCACACATGAGCTACGAACGCCGATCTGGGCGCGTACATTTTATACATTTTATATGGAATCTAGACTTGTAGAGCTACAATAGATCCATGCCACGCGACGTCGTTCTACGTACAAATCAGGCATGGTCCACATGTGCGTCGGTCTAATGTAGTTCTAGCTTAAGATATATTATAATTAAGATGTTCAGTGTGACGAAGGTACATTTCTAACACTCCAACACGCAAATTTAATAAATCTCTTAAATTATAGTTATGTATCTAATAACCAAAAAAAGGACAATTAAGAAACTTAAAAATTTCAAGCGTAAAAACAATATTCATTTTATTTTTCTAGGATATTAAGTGATTATTGGTAAAAAAGAAGAATATCCCAATTGCAGGTTTTAATAAATACAGTTTCTATTATTATCTCAATATAATTGTTACTAGCTTCTGTCAGCGGCTTCGCCCATGTGAAATTAGAATATTATCTCAAGGGAAGATACTCTCTCTACTCTCGGGATAAAAATGATGTCCTATAAGCTCTTTTATGCCTATCATCTAATTTCGTTCAACAGTTCAATCGTAAAGAAGTAACAATTATTCAAATATGACTCACAGACTTTTGCCTGTATAATATTAGTGTGATTGTGATTTCCTGTGGACGCAGGAAAAAACTTCAGATGGCCACTGTCAACTATAAACGTTTGTTGCCTGTTTTTCTTCATTCTCATTCATGCATGTTGTGATTACCGTGAATACACTAGACATTACGAAAACATTTACATTTCTTATTATACCTCTTTTTATAGTTTTGTATAGGCTCGCGATTAACCACTATCTCATCTGATAGGAAGCGAAGATGTGGCTAACGATGGAGCACACTTTGCTTAGAAGTAACCACAAAATAGATAGGTACAGAAGTCAATATACTTCAAACATATATACAAAGCGCGCTCGATCAACGCACACATAGACACCGACACGATATCTCAGCTCAATTCAGCTCAATGTGAGCTCGAGTACTATTCGCTTGAGACACGCGTCTGTAAACTTTTTTTTTGAAAAATGGATCAACAAAAAAAACCTTGTTTTAACTGTTCAGTGGATGGTTGTTTAAATTCAACATTAAACAGTGAATTGACGTTTTTTAGATCGTTTTTTAGAGAGGTAAGTAGATATTTACTTGTATTTTGATGGTTTGTTTTAACGCAACACAGAACCCGGGGCCCTGGGACGAAGGCAACGAAGGAACAGGAGTGGGTTTTTTAGTCAGTAAGAGTCTGACACTATCTCCCGCTCCGCCCAAGAGCGGGGATGTCATTAGGATGATTTTCCCACCAAATAAAAAAAAAAAAAAAAAAACAGGCCCCGCGCCGAGAAAGAGAATATGATTTTGTGGCCATGTAATATTTTTACAATTCAGATTAGGTAGGCATTTATCACCACGGCCGGTCGCACTCGGACAGTTCGGCGGCACGTGCTGACCCTAGCTCGATCGCCGAGCGTAGGTATGAAAAGTGAAGTACATACATGAGTTGTGAAGTAACCTAGTCGCTCTTGACTGAACGACCCCTAGCTTATAAATATCAAGAAACAGGCAAGACTTATGAGTTGTAGGTTAAAATCAAGGCGGGCGCAAGCACTTCTAATTCATCACAAATGTTTTCAAAAGCGATGAAGGAAACATTGCGAAAAAAATGTCCTAAAACAAAGAAAAAAGAAATATGACAATTTTACCAATCCACACTGGGCTCGTGTAGTAGATTACGGCCCATTCTCTTTGCTAGAGAGGCGGCTTTATCTGCAGGGGGAACGTTATAAAGTTGATTATGATAATTATATGTTATGCAATAAGTAGTAATGAAAATTCACAGACTGGAACTGAGCTATGTCCTTTTAAATTCTCTTTATATTTCGCGAGGATGATACTGCGGGCAAAATCTGTTTATAATTTATTGATTTATAGATTGATATATTATTTATTGTACACCAATAACAAAAATTATAGTCATCGTCATCTTCCTGCCCTTCTTCATCTTATTTGGGGTCGGCGCAACACGTTTTAATAACAAAAATTACAGTAGGAACATAAAATAATAGGGAGTCACAATGGGCGGTCTTGGAAATTTATAGTTGAACTAGCATTTCCCCGCGGGTTCACTCCCGTCAACTGACTGCCTACCCCACCTACCTACCTATATTGCCCTACTCCACCCTACCTACCTATATTGCCCTACTCTACCCTACCTACCTATATTGCCCTACTCTACCCTACCTACCTATTTGTTTTTTTGCTTGTAAGTCTTCCCTGTATGTTTTATGTACATGTATATAATAGTAAATGTAACCTACCGACTATGGCAGTGCATCTTAAGTTATTCTTAATAATACCTACAAGCGATTAGATCATACTTTATGGTAATATATCATTATTATGCTGCAAATAAACAAAATGTATATAACCAACTAGGTAAGTACTAACTCATGCACCATTGCAAATTATCTGTCTGGCATTGCAAAAATCGTGAACAGCAAATTAAAATAACGCATAATCTTCATCACATATACGGTAAACTAACTCCGTATGGCATTCTAAATTAAACTGACTTCTTCAAAACCTTCCATTTACCTTGGGTTTTCGAAAGGATTACATGTTACATTAAATCTGAGTATGTTTAAATGTTTAATCCAATTTTTGAAATAGTTTCTGTAAATTTTTTCGCCTATGTGAAAGAAAAAAATGATCCCAAGGAAACATACTCCCAGGACAAAATTTACTCCCAAGACAAAATATACTCCCAAGACAAAATTTACTTCCAAGGCAAAATTTACTCCTAGGACAAAAATATATGTTCTGAATTTCATTATATCCGTTCAGACTAAACATACAAATTTGCAACTTTATAATTTTAGTGTGATGTGACTGTAAGTTGTTTGTCATTAAGAGGGTCCTCCTCGACCCTTGTATCGTCAACCTAAGCATAGTTTTAAAGCTTGTTGGTTCACCCAACGCAATGTTTGATAGAAAGGAAACTCGAAAAAGAGAGATAACGCCTAAACGCTCTGTTGGCGTTCGGTAAATCCATTATTTGCTCGAATATTACACAAAACTTGTTCAAAAAAACACGTATTTGTTTTTTTTTTTTAACCTTTAAATGTTTAAAAAATATGTCATCATTCAGGATCTCAATTAAAAGACTATGCAAAATATTTTTCATTTATGATTAGACTATATTATGAAGGGCCAAAATTCACACAAAATATCAGTTTTACACAAATGTATGATTTGATTACAATACAAACTATATCTATATCTAGATTTTCAAAATGTTTAGAGAAATATGTGTAATAATATCATAATCACGAATGAAAATGTATTTTGGATTGGATGTTCAATTATGGTCAAAGTCAAAGTCAAAGATTTTTATTTCACATAGGCCTACATGGGCACTTATAAAACGTCAGAAGCTAGTGCACGGTTCCAAATTGGTCGTTTCCTATGGAGAAGAACCGGCAAGAAACTCCATGGTTACTCTTTTAAAAATTTTCTGTTTACAATATATTGGATTTATTATGTAAGGACAGTGTAGACTGGTCAATAAAGTACAATAAAAATAATCATAATAAAAAGGAACCTAAGAATTCGCGGAATGGTAACGCAAAAACGCGTTAACATTGATTAAGAAAACGCGAGTTTTTTTTTACATAACTTTTAAAACTACTAATACTTAAAGGAAGCCCAAACAATGACTATATTCAACGCAAGGTCATTACTAAGTGCTAAGTTACAGGAAACAGCAACCCATACTTTTGCTAATGAATTTTTGATGGCACTAAACTGAAAATGTCACTAACCTTGGCCTTACTCTTGAGACAAGCAAGTAAGACCTTGGGGATTCCGGAATTGTAAGTCCATGAGCATGAGACATCCTTTACAAAAAGGTCTTATATTATAATGCACTTAAGTATATTGCCAAGTAACTATTGTCTTTAAGGTAACATAGGTATGACTTGAAACATACATTATTTATTTTATTTTTGTTATTGCCGCTTCTCTGATTATTGTATTAGATTATAGTGATATTATATACCTAGCCTTTCTCAATTAGTGGGTTATCCAGCACTAAAATATTTTTTTAATTCGAACCTGTAGTTCTTTATATTAGCACGTTCAAACAAACAAACAAACTCTTCAGTATAAGCCTGATGGTAAGCGATGATGTAAATTGTTGATTACATCATCGCTTGTCTAGAAGTAAAATATTCGCTCCTAACTTAAAGAGCCCTCCGTTGTAGCTATCAGACATCGACAGGTAATTTTACTCTTTAGTTAGATAGAACGCAAGGTAAAAGTATTTCCAAAATATTTTGAACTTATGGGTGAGGATGTCTACCATGTACTGGTGTCGCATTGCTGTACGTCTAGTGGTCCGATTTTGGGACGGACTTGCACATATTACTTAGGCTTATTTGCACGCATTTTTTCATGAGGTAAGCAAAAACTACTGAACGGTCACTGCTATGATTTTTACTCACACATATTTCTTGTACTTCTTAAACGATTGAGCATCTAGTCACAGAAGAACGCTTATTGCGAGTAATATACATCTGATGTTTACAAAAAAACATGACCCGTACGGTCAGGTTTTAAGCATAAGCATAGCAAAAAAGCTTTCCAATACTGGTACATATACCTTCTCTGAGTGATAAGAAATGGAACGTAACCAACCACGTGATTTTAGTGAGCTTTGGTGGATGTAACATGTCTTCGAACTTAGGGTTCTAAGTCATGTTGGATGTTTCCTCAGGATATTTTGAGAGCAGTAGTGATAAAACCACCTATCTAGCTTTAAACCCACGACGTATGTACGAGTATAAATCATAAGTCTGGGCTGTTATCATTGAACTGTAGCTGGTCATATCAGGATGGTCTGGTTTTAATAAAAAATGGAAATGAACGGGTGTTCATTTATTTATCATACCCAACACATTGCATTTCTTTATTTTTTAATAGCCTATGTTACTCGGGATGATGCAAGGATTCTAACGATACCTCACACGTGTAAATCAGTTCAGTAATTTAGAAGTTATGGTGGAATAAAGAAACTCACATACATACATACATGAACCTTGAAAACATAACTCCTTTTTTGGGGCAGTCGTGTAATAAAAATAATTATATTTTTTTTATATCAAACTTCAAAAGTTAGAAGGATTTCCATTGCTGTTTTGAAATCTTACCTACAATAATATAGCTTACGGTTTTTATAAAAAAACACTTACAATAGTCTTAGAAAAACCCAGGCATATCATAGAACAATTGAATGTCTCACCCTAGCTTCAGCTAATGATAACATAGGATGCTTATATTTATATTTTTGACATAATGGAAAAGTGAGATTATTTTTTTTAATGATAGGCTCGTGTTTGACCACCATATCACCTGATGGTAAGCGATGATGTGGTCGACGACTTGACTTAAAGACCCCTAAGTTGAAGCTATCAGGAAACACAGACTCCGGCAAGGAATTCCACTCCTTGGCTATACGCATAATAAATGTGTTCTCAAAACGTTTTGTGCGTATGGGTGGGATGTCCACCATGTACCAGTAGCGCAACGCCGTACGTCTAGTGGTCCGATGATGGAACGGATTGTGCAATTCCAGTGCACACTCCCCGAAATGTAAACGATTAAAAACCGACAGGCTAACAACTCGGCGGCGATGCCCAAGGCTTTGGAGCTTCGACGCAACAAGTGCATCATTTGACGGTTTGAGTCAAGAAGTATTGTCAGCATAGTTCATACCTAGAAAACAGATAACGTACACTGATATCACTGCTATACCTATCCAAAAAAATTATCTAACTAGCTGTTTTCTGCGGTTTCACCCACGTCTTTGGTTATTGCTTCGCTCCTAAGGTCTCTTCCGTGATGTTTTATTGCCTTCCTCGATAAATGAGCAGATAATTGTTCTTGGTGTCTTGTTTAAGTGAGTTTCCATGATTGTCAACACATCCACCATTCCACTCGTCTTATAAAGACCGAGCCCAAGTCGTTGATGGCGCATTGTATTCCACGCGCACCTCAAAGAGATGTCAGCAAACCGTAGGGGCCCAGCAGGGCCTGCAGAGCATGGGCAAAAGTATGAAATGGACACTTGTAGTTCTAAAAGGCCAAAGGCAACTGAAGGAACGTAGGTGCGGTTATAGTCAGTAAAAGTCTGCCATACCGCTCCACCTCAGAGCGAGAGAAATGATTAGACGATTTCCCAGCTCAAAAAAAAAAACCGATACAGGAGTAAATCCTTATGAGGGACAACGTTTATTTATGAACAGAAAAAAAACGGTTTTCATTGAAGAGGTAATATATCTACCGGAAGTTATGAGAGACTTTGTGATTAGCCAACATGTTGACTAATGGTAAGTAATGACTAACATTCTAAAGTAATTTAGGCGCTTATGATGCTTATAAGATATGTTTTGTTATATCACGTAATCGAGATATATCTAGTCATTGTAGCACTATTAGTCCAGTTTTTGTTAATGGCATAATAAAGTCAATATCAGTGGTTTGAGAGATTGGCTGTTACGTTCTGTGTCGCGGGTTTGATTCCTGCATGAAACATCGTTCCACCATTTCCTTTCTTAGACGGAGCAGGAGGACATATCACATTTTAACTGAAAAAACCACACCTGTGTCTTACAATTACCTATCACATTGTTCTCACATAATATACTCGTAGTATAGCGACAAGAAACTTGTAACCGAGATATTTGTAATACATAACTTGATTGAAAAGAGTGTCCATGGACTGTCTTGCACATTCTTCTCCATAGAGATCTACGCTTTAGAATGTACAATTAGCATCATTTTTCTGACCGACTTCATGACATTTCAAAACAGGTACTTTTGTAACTTAAATGGTTTTTTGAAATAAAATGCTATGAATGTTTGTTGCCCTTAGCGATCTAGGACTACGGTTTCCCTTTCAGGTATTTTCCATGGTCAGAGAGTATAGATATTATATTTTACTAGCTGACCCGGCGAACTACGTACCGCCTAATAATTTATTTTATTTATTAAAACTTTATGCACTAGTAAAAAACACTGTACAAAGGCGGACTTAATGCCTTAGGCATTTTTTACCATTCGACCTTAATAATGTGATAAATGAAGAACCGCTCGACCGATTTAGTGCAAACTTCACATAAACTATATACTAAATAGTCCGAACAAATCCTAAACATTTGATTTGGATAGGTGAGCTCGTTCTTGAGTTATAAAATAACAACGAAAAGTGGCATTGATTTTAATATAAAAGGTGTTAAAAAATTTACTTTTTCGAGGAGACATTGTGCTCCTCATTACGAACAACTTTTACTATGGGACCAAACCTGAAATAGCCAATGGAACAGCTGATTTTTTTTTCGCGATTTCAGGTTTGATCCCATAGTAGAAGTTGTTCATAATGAGGTATGTAATGTACTATGTCCCCTTGAAATTCTCGAAAGTTAATTTTTTAACACCATATATAGATGACACAGAACACCAGCCCGTTATGGTTCTATTGCCTGGTATAACAAAGACCTGTTTCTAAGTATTCATAATGGAGTATAGGTTTCAATACCAACAATGTTTATTTTCCCGAGAATTCCGCATTGAAAATACATTATGTTGGAAAAAAGCACTGCATTTGTAGCCTGCACTTTATAGAGGTTCGAATAACAGATACGTGGAATACTCGATATTTTAATGATTCTAAATGGTTTTAGCCATTTTGATGCAATTACGGTAAATTACCATTCATCATCATCATCATTTCAGCCGATAGACATCCACTGCTGGACATAGGCCTCCCCCAAATGTCGCCACAAAGAACGGTCCTGTGCGTTGTTTATCCATCGGATTCCCGCAACCTACCAAAACCAAAAAAATTACCATTACAATGGTAATGGTAATTTAAAAAAAAAATGGTAATTGGTAATGACCAATTACCATTTTTTTTGGTTTATTTTTTGTTACTATTTTGGTGTACAATAAATTTTATTCTATTCTATTATTTTCTATTAAGGTTGTAAATGTGTTTCTGAGGCCAAGTTTAGTGTAATGAAAGCTCCACTGAACTACTTCCAAAATCAGTTGGCTAGACTAAATTTCTCCAAACTATTTGAAACACGTGTATCGGTTAATATCTGGTAGTAGAAGTATATTTTATCAAATAACAATGTTTAGCATAGCATATTGTAGTATAAGCTCTCTCAGGTCTTAAACCTCCTCTCTAGGAGAGGGAATGGGCCGTAAAGCATCTCGTGGCCATCACGAGATGACATATTTATAAGACAAGATATAAATAAAAAATACCTCGCCATTAACGATTGCATCACTGCTTATCATCAGGTGGGATCGCATTCAAGTACTAGTTTATATCAATCAATAAAAAAATATATGTTTGTTTTCCGCAAGAAGATTTTGTTTGTATGGTTGAGCCCGCTAATCTCATGAAGTACTGGTTCGAACTAAAAATATATTTTAGTATTGAATCATATAACGTCAAGCTACGACCAATAGGAGCAGTAACAAAGCCGCGAGTAAAACCACGGGGGACAGTTAGTATATAGCTGCAGAGTATACTTGGAGAGTGAGAAGATAATTGCGCATATGCTACTTGACTGCACAGGTGATACACGAATACGAACCCTAGGATCCCTGATGTCCCATACAAACGCCCTGAAAAACATGGAACGCTTAATCTATTTTAGAAGACAGGTCTGATTGTAATAAGCCCACCAGAGGCTGGCGCTGTAGCTCACGCACAATGGCCTAAGAAATAGCGGGCGGGCATATATATATATACATATATAGGAAGTCGTAGCGTTGGAAAGCCTCCTACAAGGTGGACCGATGACCTGGTAACGGTTGCGGGAGTACGATGGATGCGAGACGCAAAGGACCGTTCATTGTGGTGGCACTTGGGGGAAGCCTATGTCCAGTGCAGTGGACGTCTTTCGGCTGAAATGATGATGATGATGATAAATAGGCGGACATAGGACTAAGTGCGGAAACAAGACTCCAATAGATAGATAGATGCTGGATCTGAAAGACCTTGGTTTGTGGTTGGTATTTTAATTATAAGGATAAATTGCCTGTTATTTAAGAAAAAAACATATTTATTTCAATCTTAAGTTTCCTCACGTTTTGCCCTAATCCTAACTAATTAAATGTAACGTTAGTTTTTTAATTAGTTAGGGTTAGGGTAAAACGTGAGGAAACTTAAAATTAAAATAAACATGTTTTTTTTTTATCGATGAGGAAAATATAAAAAATTCCTTAAAATAAAATACTAATGATTTCCGTTTTTGATAAAATAAATAAGGAATGGCGTAAAGAAGTAGGTATAACCAACAAAACCAAACCTGAAAAAACTTTTTTTTTTAATTTTCTGTTTTTTTCTGGGTGGAACGAAAACGTGTGTCAGACTCTTACTGATTGAAACCCACCTGTGTTTCTTCGATTTTATTTTGCGTTCCTAGTTATTTGTATTCTAGAATTACGGTAATTCTCTCGAGAATTCCACAGAAACCCGATATAATTGGGTCGCATAAAAAACATTTATTTTTTATAATGTGAATGTGAGAACAATGTAGACTCTGAGAATTCTTAGGTTCCTTTTTATTATGATTATTTTTATTGTACAATATTGACCAGTCTACACTGTCCTTACATACTATCTACATAAGCTGTAATATGGAAATATTGTAACAACAAATTCTTTTTTAAAGAGTAACCATGGAGTTTCTTGCCGGTTCTTCTCCATAGGAAACGACCAATTTGGAACCGTGCACTAGCTTCTGACGTTTTATAAGTGCCCATGTAGGCCTATGTGAAATAAGAAACTTTGACTTTATTCAATTTTACATACAAAACAGTGACCAGAGTGGTAATGGCCCTGACTTACAAGTTGTATGTTGCGGGTTCAAACCCAGCCTGTCGCATTATTTTGTAATTTATTTCATCACCACTACTCTCAAAACGGTGAAGGAAAACATTGTGAAAAAACCGGCATGTTTTAGAACCAAAAATTCGAAGACATGTGACATCCATTAACCTGCACTGGGCCCGCGTGGTGGATTACGGCCCATTACCTCTTCTGGAGAGGAGGCCTGAGTCCCAGCAGTGGGAACATTATAAGGCCGACAATACTATGCTATGCTATGCAATTTTACATAAGCTCTACTCTATTCGCGATACCTTTAGACAGAAGTAAAAAAAGGTTGTTGTAGAGTACATTTTTTAATAAAGTAAAATATATGTATATTGTGCTTTATTACATAACTGTAATATAGCAATAAATCTTAACAGATCGATGCTGAATTTATTATAATCCACTTATATACCCACTGTTACACTTAAATGAATTCATTTGAACTATCCATTTTCTAAATTTATGAATAAATTATTTAGTTCGTACTTATACTACTAGTGGCCATGTTAAAAATCTAAAAGAAACAGGGGTTGTCAGTACCTGGAACATTTTTTATTATACTATTTATTATAATATTAGTTATTCCTATTTGAGTTAATGTTAAACAATTATCTGGTTGCCTTGTATTGTGTACAATTCATATGTTTTCTAAGGAGGAAACTTGTTGACACGCCATTTAAAAAAAAAATGTAAAATTGTTTGAAATACAGTTATGTTTATTTTCAAAAAATCTATTTTATTTACCTATCTAAGTGTTTAGTACTTACCTTACAATAATCAAATTTATCTAAATAAATTATGGTAAAATTTTATATTGAAGCCATTTTTTATTAAGATTGTTTAAATTTATCTCGAAAAATAAATGTTGTGCACACCTGCTCCTATGAACCACTTTTGTCTAATGCTATCATGAATGGAATATAGGCAGAAAATAAATGAGGCCTACAACTGCTGCAAATCCTTACCTATATAATGAAAACACTACTGAGCAATAGACTAATGAGAAAACTACTTTTGGTCAGATACATCAATTCAGGCGTAGAATTGATTGTACCTGACCAAAAGTGGTATTAATAAAAAGATCAAGTATTGAAAAATTTGTTGAACATGCTGGCTGGCAGAAAAATAAAACTGGCTGGATATGGTCACTCATTTAAATTTGGAATCGGTTTTGAAATTAGAACGTTTCAGTGATTTTGTACAGTTTAAATTCGATTATAATAATAAAAATAAACTGGTTTTGAAATTAGAACGTGTCAATGTTTTCGTGCAGTTAGATTCTATTATATTGTAACAAAAAGACGATAATCGATAAAGTACAATATAAAACCAGCCATGCGCTTATAATTTATTGAGGACCCCTACATTCGTTCCAGGAATGTGTCTTAAACACATCCCACAGTAGCCAATCTAATCTAGGATGTCATTCTATGCCCTCGCAACCAACCGCTAAACCTATCACACCTTGGCACTAATAAAATACATCTCAACTTGTGTGTATCCGTTTTCATTCAAGATTGGTCAACAACAAAACACAGGTAGATAGCAATAAATACAGCATTTGCATCACTATATACAGCAGGAACGTATAATCAGCTTGAAAACGTATAATAAACCAACGCGCTGTGACAAAGACCTCGTCCTACAAACGATGTTTTTCAAAGAAAAAAGATCAATTCACTAATCAAACTTTTTTTTTCATACATTTTTTCTCGTAAACCTGACTCTTCAATTACAGTATCACTACGTAAACATCAAACAAGGTCAATGGTATAAAGACTAAACATTACCCAGCCAGGTTTAGAAGTCCTTCCCATGCATGATTTGCTTCTAACACAACGGAATTCACCACACGGTCGGGTCACCACTGCCATATAAAAAATTAAAAATAATTTTTAAATTGAATTTAGAACACAATCGCGCGCATGCGCTTAGCACGTAACACTGAACTGAGTCGGAAGGTGCGCTCGAGTGATGCGCGATTATATCGATATTATATTTTTATAGTGACGGGTCTTTCGTGAGTTTTGTTGGTTTTTATTATGCTATTAATATTAATGGGTCACGGTTTGTTGTGTTTGTAAAATTGTATTACCCGGTAGTTAGGTACTATTTGATTGTTTTTGAGTCTATTTAAATCTTTTGTATTACCTTCTGACGAATGGTATTTTTATATTTAGGTTAATTACCAAAACTCTCATAAAATCACTGCAGTTAAACTTAGACAAATTGTTAAGAAAGTGTCTTTAAAACTTACTTTTTTAATATGGGAAACCGTCCATTGACTTCTTCTGCTCTAGGGTGAAGCAGGAGAGCGTGTCAGACATTTAAAATAAAATTCACAACCGTAAACAAAAATAAAATTCAACAGAAGTACTAATGAATATCGACTATCCCCAACACTAGCGGCGTCAGAGCATGCCACGGTACACCGCGCACAACACTACTCAGTTATGGAAATTAACTTCGGACTGGTAAAAATAAAAACACAAAGTAATTACCATCGATATGGTCACTGAACATCACTATATCTTGAAAGGGTCTTCATATTGTTAAATTAGCAATGTTTAGAAACTCTCGTCTACTTCCGGACTAAGAAAATCTAAATGTTAGACTTTTATTTGTTCTAAATGACTTAAATTTAAATAAAATTGATCTTAATTACGTTTAGAGAAACCTATTATACCTGTTAGCTCATAGCCATTTGAAAACGTTAAACCGTTTTCTTACCATAACTTTTAGGCTGCTTTTTAGGGTTCCTTACCCAAAGCATTTTTTTTTACTCTTCATAAGTTCGCGCTTGACCGCTATCTCACCTGGTGGAAAACGACGATGCGGTCGACGATGGAACGCGCTTACCTAGAAGTAACCTATTCACTCTTGACTTAAAGATTCCCGGGTTGTAGCCATCAGGGAACACAGATTCCGGCAAGGAATTCCACTCCTTAGCTGTACGCACAATGATTGTGTTCCCAAAACGTTACGTGCGTATAGGTGGGATGTTCACCATGTACCGATGGCGCATTGCCGTACGCCTGGTGGTCCGATGATGAAACGGGCTAGGCGGAATTAGGTTATGCAATTCCGACGCACAGTCCCCGAAATGCAACCGATAGAAAACCGACAGGCTAGCAACTCGGCGTCGATTCTCAAAACTTTGAAGCCTCGACTCAACAGGTGCATCATTGCCAATGATCCTCCTGGCTCGCCTCTCAATTGCCTCAAGTGCATCAAGCTGGTAGCGGTATAAAATCGGGACCCTATTACTAAGACTTCACTGTTCATGGTCCACCCTTTACGAAATTTCATCCACATCAGTTCAGCTATTTTAACGTGAAGAAGTAACCAACATATGAGCATATACAAAAACTTTTGCCTTTATATATAAGTGTGTTTATATTAATAAAATGAACCTGTTCTAAATAACATTCTCTATTTACTCGTAAAACCTTACGCTTTTCCTTTTTAGGGTTCCGTACCTCAAAATGATAAAACGAAGACCCTTTATCTGGGGAACGCGTGAAAGAATCGAGTTGAAATTGAAACCATATACGCAAGTTTGTGGTCCCTTGAAGCTGTGAAATAATCAAACTAAGTTAACGAAAAAAAAGATACTGTCGTTTATATCGCAAAAGACGTATATTTCGACACTCATAGGAATCAAAATTCATAGGATACTCCCTTACGGTAATCCCGAAATTTGGCATAAAGCAAGGTATTATATCGCAAGTACAGGAATAAATCTGAAAACAGTAAAGTTGTGATGTCACAAAAAAAATCGCGATTTGGAAATATGTATTATCGAGATTCCATTCGGGAATTGAACTATTTACATAGGTAAGTTTGTACGGAACCCTTAGTGCGTGAGTCCGACTCGAACTTGCCCAGTTTTTTTAGTCTAATGAAATCGACCCTTTTCAATTACTGAAATTAGTTCACAGTTCCTAATTAATTTGCGGATAAAACATGAAACTCATAGAATTAGTTACAGTTGTCAACAAGTGTCAATGTTCACAATGTGTGTTGTTGTCAAGTGTTTGATCAAATCAACCAACTGCGAATCAGCTAATTGCGAATCGGACTCGCGCACGAAAGGTTCCGAACAATTATCTGTACAACATTAGACACTATATTATAACTATTACTTATTATTATCGAGCAAAACATCACGTTTATTGTATAGTAGCCCCACATTAATTAAATCCCAAGCGAACGCCGGCGTTCGCTCTCTCATTTTCTTTCTATTGTGTCTCTAATTACGGTATTCTAAAGGTCAACTATTTATTTTATACTGTTTTAAATATTTGTTGTTACCTATAGCGGCAACAAAAATATATATTCTGTGAAAATTTCAATTTTGTAGCTATCACGGTTTATGAGATACAGTCTGGTAAAAGACTAAAAAAATAGTAAAAACGGGACCCTATTGGTCCCGTTTTAACCTTTTGGGTACGGAACCCAAATAATGATTATCAAACCTAACGAAGTGTACGACCTTGTAAACACCGTTTAACTCTATAATCTTTTTGTTTTTAGCCGATTTCATTGTCTTCAGAATTACATGTTACCGATGACCTCACGAATACGCGCGGGTACAGTTATTACATCGCGTTTTTGATATAATCGATCAATTTTTGCATTTTTTTTACTTTATTTAGGGTTCCATAACTAAAGAGTATAAACGGAACTCTACTGTTCTTCTGTCTGTCACCAGGCTTTATCTCATAAATCGTAATAGCTAGATATTTGAATTTTTCAGGGATCAGGTATTTTTGTTGACACTATAACAACAATATCAGAATTAAATAAATACTTAAGTGCTCTCCTAAGTGGCTCCCTACATATAGCAAACATGATTATTTTGCTCGATATTAATAACGGCAACAGATAGACGATTGTAAAATTCATAGAATAGTTAGTCGTAAATGCATTTTAAAAATAAATAATTAAATTAAAATATTTTATATTTATTATTTTATATTATTTATTGGTTAAGTGCTGGAGGAGGATGCTCCATATCTCTTGAACAGCATTTTACACCAATGTATCAATTTTGAATGAACTCAAAATCTCTTCACGGCTGTCGTCCGAGTTTCTTTGCAAGATTCTGCAATACGTCAGTCAAATTGCAAGGAAAGACGATGGCAACCTCGAAAGGCTCATTGTGACCGATAAAATGGATGGCAGAAGGCCTAGCGGGCGCAGCTTAATACATTGGTCCGACCAGAACCGCACTGCTCTTGGCTCTACGATATACAATGACCTTCACACCGCCAGAGACAAAAACAGATGGAAGAATATCATTAAAGTTAAAGTGATGAATCAGGGGAGGTCACGACCCTCAGCATTAAGGAATACGACGCAAGGAGGAAGGAATAATTAAGGGAGCTTCCAGATATCAAACATGATTTTTGTGCCTATATAATATAGATTTTAATGTTGTATAGATAATGGTACGGGACCCTACGTGCACGAGTCCGACTGCCGTGCACTTAGCTAGTTTTTTTTTTATCAATGACAGAATAGCATTTAACTGTTATAGGTATTTATATATCTGGAGTGTTATTTTGCAGTTGTTACATGCACGATTCTTGTGTTGAATAATATTTAGCATTTTTCTTGTTATTAAGGAAACAGGTAGGTTGCATCTATATTTTTTACTATAAAAAACATATAGATATATTATATGTACAGCTAAGGATTGGAATTCTCTGACGAAGTCTGTAATTCCTGATAGCTACAATTTTGGGCTCTTTGAGTCAAGAGTGAATAATTTACTTCTAGATAAGCGTGCTTCGCCTGTGATGACATATGGCTCCGAAACATGGTCGCTTACAATGGGCCTCATCAGAAGAATTAAAGTCACCCAAAGTGCAATAGAAAGGGCTACGCTCGGAGTTACCTTGCGTGATCGAGTCAGGAATGAGGAATCTGCAGGAGAACCAAGGTTACCGACATAGCGCGAAGAATCGCCAAACTTAAGTGGCAATGGGCAGGGCATATTGCTTGCAGAACGGATGGCCGTTGGGGCCTAAAGGTTCTGAAATGCCTACCACGTACCGAAAGACGTAGCGTTGGACAAGGTGGACCGATGAACTTGTAAGGGTTGCGGGGATCCGATAGATGCAGTACGATCCTGCCGTTCATCGTGGCAACACTTGGGGGAGTCTTAAGTCCAACAGTGGACGTCTTTCGGCTGAAATGATGATGATAATCATGAAGCGTGCTCCATCGTCGGCCATATCATCGTTTGCCATCAGGTAAGATTGTGGTGAAACTGGTCAAAAAAGCAAGAAAAAAAAATGTAGCGACTAAATACTTATCTGATTTCCACACCCCAGTAATTGGGTACGACGATACAAATTATTTAGTTTCTGATTGTCCGTAACGACTGTCTACAAAATGACAGGCGGGACTAACAGCTTAACGTGCTTTCCGAGGTACGGAGGAATCTTGGTAAGATGATTTCCCCATTCACAGTCAATCTTCGACAAGGGTTACTTAACCTTGGAGAACAACTCATGATTTCAGCCAAAAGACGTCCACTATTGGAAATAAGCCTCCCCAATTGTTGACATAACGACTGGTCCTGTGCGTCTGGCGCCATCGGATTCCCGCAACCCTTACTAGCTCATCGGTCTACCTTGTGGGAGGCCTTCCAACAACAATAACCTAAGTAGCTGTTATTATTTTAGCCACTAGCTCTATTGCCAAGTCATACATTGAGTTACAACCTACCTAAACTAATTGCAGCGAGGTCGATGGCTGACATGCCTCGCAGGTAAGAGACCGCAGCCAAGTTCGAGTAAATCTCCGTTTAAGTGCTTTGCTGCGTGCAAAAAGGCTCACCTCTGACTTACCTAAGCATTGTTTTATTCACAGACGCTTAGTGCCATGTTCCATGACTAATTTGTCAGCAGTTTGTTACTACGTTACTCACCAAGAGTGCCATCAAGTGAAGTTCCTCGGCTGTGTACCTCGAAGACACTTTGGCAAGTGCCAGATAAATTTAAAGTAGCGGTCATTGATCCTCCTACATTTATTTGACGTTCTTAATCTTAAAACGAAAATAAAGACATGAAGCTGGCTGGATGTGTGAGAAGTTATATGAAAGAAAAGGGAGTTAGTGATAGCTTGACAGGTCAGAATTGAAGAAAAAAACATGTTGCGCTGACCCCAAGTAAAACGGGACAAGGGCTGGACGATGATGAAGTTGGTTTGATTCGACTTATATCGTGATCATTTTTATTTTCTAGTAATGAAAAATAGTTCATTGTTTATTTTTTGAGTATCTATCTACGCAGAGAAGGAAAAAGTTAATGTACTTTATTACTAATTTATCTGGCGCCTACCATAGTACCTATTAGTAAATATACTTAAGAAAATATGTAGGTATGTATGTAAGGTATATTTGTGTATGTGACTCCTTCATTGTCAAACGATAGCACGGATTTGGCACACGGCTAGAATATGTTCTACATACAACATACAATGCCTTATTTTTATTCCAAGAGTAATATGTAGGAGGCGAAATTTTCTACTTTCACACAAACGAACCCGCTGCTAGAAGTTAGTTTCAAATAATTATACTCTTAAAATACAAGCACTTAACACGAGTTATGTCTCAACATCCTGTTGCAGAATGACGGACATCAGTCATTACTGTTTAAGCTGTGCATCTACAAATGATAATATACCTTCACCTGTCATTTATTATTTACTAGCTGTTCCCCGAAGTTTTACTAGCGTCTTTGGTTACTGATCCACTCCTATTGGTTGCAGCGTAATGTTTTTATTTATTTATTTAAACTTCATGTTAAGTAGTGGTACATAGGCAGACTTAATGCAACAAGGCATTCTCTATCGGTCAACCTTTGGGTTAGAAAAGACAACACTGTGGTAGGCTTGCACAATAAACAAATAACAGATACTTCAAACAGAAAAAAAATATAAATGTTATATAACCTATAAATAGCCTTCCTCGATGAATGGGCTATACAACACTAAAATAATTATTCACATAGAATCAATAGGCATGAGATTAGTGCTTTCAACCAAACTAATAAATTCTTCAGGTTTATAATAAATATATATATATATATTATATAAAAAAGTGCTAGTCTACGTTTGCACCTAATGGTAAGCGGTGATGCAATTATTATTAAGCATAGATACTCTTATCCCAATTTCCGGCCACCGTAGGCGCGGGCTCGCGGATGGCGAGCAATGAGTAGCTTGCTGTCCGACCGTCCGGTAACCGTCCGGACCGAGCCCAAGTCGTCGACGGCGCGTACTGTTCCACGCGTGCCTCAAGGAGATGTCAGCAACTGTAGGGGCCCAGCAGGGTCGAAGCCTACTGGGGCCAAGGGTCTGATTCTGAGAGGAAGACTCGGTCCTGGTACGAAAGGCAACGAAGGAACAGCAGATGGCTTTTTAGTCATAAAAGTCTGACACTATCTCTCGCTCCACCCAAGAGCGTGGAATGTCATATGATGATTTTCCCACCGAAAAAAAACCTGTGTGCACTAAACTACCACGAATTAATCTCAATTCGTGGTTATTTTATGTTTTTTGAATATCTACCTAACCGTCCGGTAAGGGCTGAGCCTAAGGGTCAGATCACATCGAGACGCGACGCATCGCAACACTGCGCGAAGAGTGACTCAAAATACAACTTTATTTACTACACGAAAAGATACACATTTCATTGTGAGAATTCAGAATACGTTGCACCACGTAGCGCTGTGACACGAGCCATTTCGATCTGAAATGTGAATATTTTCACGTAATAAATAAAGATATCGCGTCACGTCGCGTCTCGGTGTGAACTGACCCTGAGTCGTCAACGGTGGCGCGTAGTGTTCCACAACGATGCGCGCCTCAAAGAGATATCAGCAAACTGTAGGGGCCCAGAGGGCCGATGCCCGCTAGATCTACTGGGAATTTCTGAAAAGGAAACCAGCTGAAAGATACAGGTGTGATTTTAGTTAGTCAAAGCCTGACACGCCTTTTCACTCCATCCTGCAACAAGAGAGCATGTCCGGTGGTTAAACAAATAAGTAAACATTTATGTAGTGGTATTTTTCCTAAAAGTATAAAAGATTTTTGTTTACAAAACTAAATAATTATAGAAACTTTTTGTCTAAACAAAGCACAATAAAAAAAACACAATTTGAATAGTCGGATAAAATTATTTGAATTATTCTTAGAACAGGTTTTTGTCAATTTTTTCTAATATTTTTTCGTAAAATCTTACAGTGGTTGAAGTCGTCATTTTAATTTGTGGGAACATTGACCGTCGCAAAAACAAAGTCATCCTAATGAATGCTTTGAGAGCTAATTTAATTTCATACTTAATTAATAGTATGAAAGAACTAAGAATTCAGCATTTTATTTTTTGTAGCGAATGATATCCATCAGGTTTTGCAAATATTCTGAAAATTAAACAGGGGTCACAAATTCATGGGTAGATTTTTATAATACGGTTTTTAGGGTTGTTTTTAAAGATGGAAAATCTTACAATTACTCTGAAACCACACCTATTTTCTTTTTTGCCTTGCCTTCCAGGGCCCCGGGCTTCCCTTTCGGAAGTCAACCCATGGCCCCAGTAGACTTCGGCCCTACTAGGCCCCTACGGTTTTGCTGACATCTCTTTGAAGCATACATGGAACACTACGCGCCGCTACGTGGATCAGTACGCATCGTCAACGACTTGGGGTCGGTTCAGACGGTTACTGGATGACCGGACGGCTACCAATTGCTCGTCGTCCGCCAGCCTACACGGTTTTCAGAATAGTCAAAGAGAGCTCACCGTTTAGTACCAGTAGAGAACCAGTAACATATCAAGAGATGAAAGATTCAGAAATTACCTGCTAATTCTCTAGCACCCGTATTTATAAAGAAGTAATTCCGTTCTTAATTACAAAATCTCATTCTATAATATTTATATATGTTTATTTTTTATATATATACATTTGATCCCTTATTTTCCTATTAATCTTTTCTTTTTTTTTATGCACCTACCTTGTTTTCTCTTCACTACCCTTGGTTGACTGGTAGAGAATGCCCAAGGCATTAAGTCCGCCTTTTTACCTTTGTGTTGCATGAAGTTTTAATAAATAAATAAATAAATAAAGTGGAGTAACACACGTTACTTACTTGAGAAAATGCTCAAGTAACAGTCGACGCTAGGTGGTTGTTGTTGTTTGTTGGCAGTTCTAACTTCAAGCAATTTCTTAACTATAGAATACAAATCGTTACTTAAGTAGTTACTTTTACTTATTTATAAATACAGGTGTAGGAATTTAACAACTCTGTGTGTCTCTGCTTATTTTTGTACAATATTTTATACTAATTCACAAATATCACATTTTTTTTTCTGAAATCAGCATAAAAATTTGTTTTTAAATAAAGCAGCAGTGGGAAAGTGACGCCCGGGTGCGACCAATGTGAGGACCGCCCGGTGGTCATGGTAGAGCCGACGGTAGAGATACTGCCGTGTCCTCGTGGAAGCAATCGGCGGCCTTGGTACAAGCCTTCCTCCGAAGTATGAGTGGCAGGCGGTCGCCTCGTGGTGAAAGGAGGAGGCCGCACGTGCACGCACGAGGGAGCGACGTTCACGCCCCAGCCGTCGGGATCCCGAACCCGATTTCCGGCCACCGTAGGCGCGGGCTTGCGGACGGCGACCAATGGTTAGCTCGCCGTCCGACCGTCCGGTAACCGTCCGGACCGAGCTCAAATCATCGACGGAGCGTATTGTTCCACGTGCGCTTCAAGGAGATTCAGCAAACCGTAGGAGCCCAACGGGGTCGAAGCCTACTGGGACCAAGGATCTGCTTCTGAAAGGAAGATACAGTCCTGGTATGAAGGGCAACGAAGGAAAAGAAGTGGGTTGTAAGTCAGTAAAAGTCTGACACGCCCTCACCCTCCGCGGGGATGTCATTGGATGATTTTCCCAACTACCACTAAACTACTACAAAAAAAAAAAAATAAGCAGCAATTAGTATTCCAAATCTTGGTTTGTGAGAGAGATGAAAGAGTGGGAGTGTGGCGGGAATATCTAATTATCTCTTTTGAGCGCTCGTGGCCTAATGGCGGTGACGTCACATTTCAGTAATGTACACCTTTGCATAAAGGTGTACACTTCTACTACTTAGTTTCTAGCTTGATTAATATTGAACGAATTCGAAAATTTCTTTCTATTTACTATTTTGGATAAAGTCAATTTTTGACACAAAATAAAAAAAAAATTGAGTCAAGTATCCAGTTCGAAAAGCACACAAAACAAGTGTCATAATCGATGATCATGCATTCTCTGTGCATTTGCTCTGAAGCAGGCCAATTAGAGGCTGATATAATTACTGTTAAAGGCTGATATTATGTGAAGATATTGACAATGTCTTGTCTATACCCACTCATTATGCTAAAACAAGTTTTTTGACGTAGTTATCTCTCTTGTCCTAGATTCAGTTATTACGAGTATATTATGATATAAAACTAAACACGCGGCTTCTCGTTACAAACTGTTTATTAGTGTAGAACTAACATCCCCTTCATCGTCATCATCAACATCATTTCAGCTGAAAGACGTCCACGTTGGACATAGGCCTTCCCCAATTATCGCAACAGTGAACAGTCCTGAGCGCCTGATAAACGAATGATCTGGGAATGATGTGGTCAGCATTGGAACACGCTTGCTTAGAAGTAATTCATTCACTCCTGACTAGAATTCCACATCTCAACTACGCTATACAAAGAATGAGTTCCTAAATCGTTTTCTAAGTAGGAGTGGGCTGTCTAACACGCATGGACTTCTGCCCCCCTAGCCAACTTAAAACCATTTCGTTTTGATTCTCTTTTCGTTGATCGCCTCGAGAAGGCCACGCCTCCGTTTCCTTTATTCTGACGTCATCTCAACGCTAAGTCACGTGGCCAGAACAAAGGAATAGGAGGCGTGGCCGACTCGAGGCGATCAACGAAAAAAGAATCGAAACGAAACGGTTGTAACTTGGGTAGGGGGGCTGGTAAAATATAAAAAGACCTTGACTATTATTTTTCTTATCATCTCTGATTTCATCACTAAGATGTAGTCATCTTAGTGATGAAATCAGAGATGATACTAGTGTCACCAGATAAACTGTAGCCAGTAATCTTACCAATGATTTACTAACCAAGCATAACTATGGTCACACAATGTTTTAAAGTTTAAATTACAATACATAAACATGTTCTATTGATGTAAGAACTTTGTTTTGAAGGCATGACACAAAGATTATATTATTAAATAGTGCAGTCGTCTTGTTAGCATTGCTGTTTTTATTAAAGGAAATTGACAATTACGATAATTACAATGCAGTCCTGATCTATTAGAATAGTTCCTATTAACATAATAATTATCATAATTAATACTTTTTAATTACGAAAGGAAAAACGCCAATCTGTGAAACTCTTAAACTGTCGTTTACGATGCTCTATTTGAAAACGCTCGCTATGCTCATTAGTATTATTGACACATAAGACGAAATAAATATTAAAATGATGTCTGATAGCCGCACAGATGTTGAGGAATAAAATAAAAAAAAAAACTAGAATAAAGGCAAGAAAAACTTTGATAATTTGTTAGTTTATTATTATTATATATTACCTATACTGTTCCACAGCTGAGCAAAAGCCACCCTCTATTTCTTCCATTGATATTGCAAAGGAAGACATATAGGTCATCCCGTCATCTCTTTCTTGGTCTGACGCGACCTAGTGATCCAATTTCGAGGTACGTTTGTTTATTAATAACTTTTATTAAATGTTTATAAAATCGGTATGGACGCTAAGGAATGCCTATGCGTTGCACAAAAGGCAGTTGAAGAAACAGGGGTGGGCTTCAGTCAGAAAAGTCTGAAACTCCCTCTCGATCTATCTAGAGCGTGGAAATAAAATATTGTATAGTTTGCTGCCATCAAAGAAGGCTAAGAAATGGCTCCAAGAATGTTACAACGAAACACGCAATATTCCTAACATCAATTTCTAAACCATTACACAAAATATTCACATTGTATCACATCATCACATTCTCCGTTCAATACAAACAAACAGATACAATCAATATTTACTGTCAGGATTTTCAAAACATAAAACGCGCGCGTTTGCGTTTGAACATTTTTTTGTATGCGACGAAAATACAATAGAATCTACAAACAGTACTGCGTGAGTCACAAATAAAACATAAAGTAGTGTGTAATGCTATGTTAATCATCTGTGCAAATATTTGTGTCGTAAAGTGTACCTACTACGTGTCTACTGAAAAGATTTTGTTCCTTGTAAACCGATTACGATGAATATATAAATGTTATGTTTTTAACTAACTTCAAAAATTTTATATGAATTTGGACAATAAAGGTACTAATGTGACTTTTTCAATTTATATGCACACGTACAACAGGAAACCTTTTTTCTGGGTGAGGATTCATCAAATATAATTCTACCGCTCTAGGTGGAGCAAGAGGAAGTGACTGACTTTTGCTGTTTAAAACTTATGTGTGTTCCAAAGAGCCTTTGTCAGCCGCTGCTTCAAACCCGCAACCCAAGCAGGAATTGGCCTTAGCGGACCCTGTCAATTCTGCTTCAGCTCCTTATGTAGAGGTCGTACTCAATTTGAACTCTTTTGAACCTCTGGAAATCCATAATTCTAAAGAGAACACAATAAAAAAATATTTTATTAAAATTGACCATATGATCAAGCGCTGGGTAAAAATCAAAACATGATATAAACTAGTTGGCTTGATAAAAAAAAGTCTGGAATCTGACCCTAAGTTAGTGATTTCAAACGTGTATATCTACAAGATTACTTCACGGAAATATTAAAAAATAATAAAGGCAAAAACAAAAATCTTCAATGGTTACTAGGTATGTTTTTTATTTTTATAAAAATAAAATCGCGGTTAAGGTGTCGACGTCGACATAAATCCAAACGGAGTTCACACAAAATACTCTGTGACCACAACCGGCTTTAACGTTCTGTCGACACGGGCTGTAGTCTTTATTGAACCATAAGATACCGACAAGTCGTCCACAAGCCCGCGCCTACGATGGCCGAGAGTCGCCAGACGACACACGAATCTCAAAAAAAAAAATTACTATTCAGGACATCAAGAAACCTGGACTGGTTAAGACTCAGAAATCACTAACCCGCCTACAGCCAACATGATAAGTGACAAGCCTTACAGGCTATTGCATTAGAATCTGCAATATTTAAGCAAAAAGCATTGTGCTATCAACAACTATGAGGAACGAATTTTTCATAGAAAATTTATAACGATCGTATTGAATGTGTTGTCTGACGAGAATGGATAAAGAGAGAAATGACTATTAGACGAAGTTAAAAATTAACATAGTATAGTCATGTGAAGAAAAGGAATGAAACGCCTGTTACTAAAAGAGTAATGAGTATACATTTTATGTGGATGGATGGAGGGGGGGAGGGAAGCCAAAGAAAAGATGGATGGATTGTGTGAAGAGTGATATGAAAGACAAGGGAGTTAGTGATAGCATGACGAGTGAGAGGACAGAATAGAAGAAAAAAACATCTTCTGTGTATATGTGTGTACACAAATTATAAAATATATATATATATATAAGTAAATGATGTACCACTAAAAATGTATCTACGGTGGTTTATACCTACTGTGTAATATACCACTTCTGTATAATTTCTGACGACATTTGACAAAGTATGAAGATGTTATAGAAACCATATTATGGAGATGTCGTATGCATGTTATGAACAATATAGTCAATGTCCAGAAGATAATTTGTAACTGTCATGATTACATTTAGTTTTTCATTGTAGCGTTGATAACAATGGTATTGTAAATGTGATGTTTCTAATTGTAAATAAATTGTTGATGACGTGCAAACTATTCCATACTAGTTATATGTTGTTTTCGTGAATATATTTATATGTATAGTATGTACGGAGAAACTGACTGACATAACAACTAAGAGCCAAAAATACGAGTGTAAAAAGCCAATGCAAGCTATTGGCATGATTTACTTTTTTCTTTTCGCCAGAAACGAAACCTAATTTATATGTTAGAGGACAAAACGAGGAATCAATAGCAAAAAAAACCGGGTCTTTAAATCGTAACTGAACGAAGATACCTTTAGAAGCATTGCTAGTATCTTTTTGTCAGGCGTTTCCTATTTTTCTTCTAATATACGTTACGACATTACGTACGTATTTCTTTGCAACACTAGGCGCCCCCCTACCACACCCAGCGATATATGCAGAAGTGAAGGACGCGGAATAACTCTAAATAGAGTTGCCATGAATTATATTTAACAATGGGAAACTTAAAATATTGGAAATGGAGTATTTTTATTTAAAAAAAATAAAGCCTGATAAAAACAATAGCAATTTACTAACTAGTCTCTAACTTCGTTGGTTACGGTTGATGGATATGATTTTTTTTGCTATTGATTTTTCATACAGTATTTTAAGATATGGTATAGGTTTCACTTTTGGCGAAAAAAATAAGTATAACAGCTATGTATGGTAAAAGTTTCATTCCCCTTTCGCACAAAGTTTTCTTTTATTACGTAGGCGAGCACTAAGAAAGGATTTTCTAATATTAACCCCTTTCTTCTTCTTCTTCCTGCCCTTATCTCATATTACTTGGGGTCGGCGCAACACTTTTTAAAATTCACACCCTAAAGGGACGAAATGTATGGAGAAATCCACTTTCATACGGGTGAAGCTGCTGGCAGAAGGTAATTCCAGGATAGTTGGGCATTTGTGTATATTTCTCTTCTACTTGTCGTCTTTACTTGCTTTAGATGCAGTTGAGTATCTGTATTACATAAAGCGACTGCTTATCTGACCTTAATTAGGTACCAGTAATTAGGCTGACATTTTAGCTGAAAGACGTCCACTGTTGGACATAGGCCTTCCCCAAGTGTCGCCATAATGACCTATTCTGAGCGCCTCGCATCCATCGGTTTTCCGGGACCCTCACCGATGAAAGTTACATCATTCAATGACATCAGCAGATCATGTCATTGCCAAGAGCTCCCAGCTTTGCTCCTGTTCCTTCTTTGCCTTTGTCCCAGAGTCCCGGGTTTCACTTTTACACTGCCCGTGGCCCCAGTAGGCTTCGAACCTGCTGGGCCCCTTTGGCGTACGTGGAACAATGAAGCTATATCTGTTCGAAGCAATGATACAGTAATGTATTTTAATGTATCGGTACGATGTCTACAATCTTAACTCCAGCGCGTATCTTGCGTTTGATGAAATTATTGGGTGTTATGATTAAGAAAATATGAAGCTGGTAATCCAGAGTCTTTTGTAAGTTCCCGAAGAAGTTCAATAAATGTATCCTATATTAATTATTTTGCTTAACAAACACTACCGCTTAAGTCATCTTGACTCACTCTGCTATAAAAGTAGAGTGAAAATACTAAATAAAACTTGTGAATGCACTGTGACAACTATTTGAATACTAACTTGTGTTTTTGATGATCGCCTAAAATGTAATACGTATTTACGTTCGTAACATAAATTCTATTGAATGCCTTTTAAAACTAAAAACCGCCAATTTATGACTTGTACGGTGTTTTCAATAAGACACACAGCCATCGATGAAACGATAGTTTACTACTCCAAATACGTATTAGCATAGCATAGTCGGCCTTATAATGTTCACACTGTTGGGACTTAGGCCTCCTCTTTAGGAGAGGGAATGGACCGTAATCCACCACGCGAACCCAGTTGGTTGTTACATGTCATTGGTGGATGTTACATGTCTTTGAATGTTTGGTTCTAGGACATACCGGTTTCCTCACGATGTTTTTCTTCACCGTTTTAAGAGCGGTGGTGATGAAATAAATTACACAAAGTAATGCGCCTGGCTGGGATTGAACCCGCAACCTACAACTTGTAAGTCGGGGCCGTTACATTTCGCGCCTGCATCACTACACGAAGGTTGAGGAAGTCGAGGAGTATTTGAAGGTGAAGACCAATTGGACTCTGGGGGTCGTAAGGTTGGAGGCGCACCACGACGTCAACTTCAAGTCGTTAGTGGTACGAGTTCCAACCCAACAGCTACAGACCTTCTTAAAAGAGGACTTCTAGCCGAAAGGTGTCGTATACCGACGTTTCCGAGGACGGTTATGCGACACCACGCAGCGCAACACGACGCCGACTTAATTACGTGTTTAAAAATAGTTAAATAAGCATTGTTTTTTATAATATGTATTAGTTTATTATTGTTTAAGTTTATTTTATGTATTTTGTCTATGGGCCTCTGATGCCTGAAAATAAAATTATTATTATTATTTCCTTTATTTTTTCAATATGCATATAAGTTACATTTTTAAATATTTTTTTAAAACAAATCTCATAAAAAAAAAAACATTTAAAAATATAAAAAATAGTAGCCCACCGGCATCGGGAACAGGGTCCAAGCTACCGGTGGTCAGGGCTCCTGAGAGAGAAATCTCCGAACAATACGCGCCGTGTCCAGAAGTACTGCCTTCTGAATCAAGCCCTTGATCCAACTGCCTAACGAGAGCCTCCTCAGATGTTGGTCGAGGCTCTTGGCAATTAAGCCATTGGCCGTCACGACTATCGGCACAATGACTGCTGTGTCCACTACCCACATGTCGACAACCTCGCGAGCCAAGTCAAGATATTTGGTTTGTTTATCCTTCTCAGCTTTCACAAGGTTCTCGTCATGAGGGACCGCTATATCAACAATCATTGTGCGACGCTCCAGTCGATCTATCACCACTATGTCAGGCTTATTGGCAACAATAGTCCTGTCAGTGATGATAGATCGATCCCAATACAACGTAATGATGCCATTCTCGAGAACTGTGTCGGGCACATACCTATAGTACGGTACTTCTGATTCAACAAGATTGTATTTAAGAGCAAGTTGCTGGTGGATAATCCTGGCTACGAGGTTGTGTCTATGCAAATAGTCTCCGTTAGCCAGACGAGAACACCCAGAAATAATGTGTCGGATTGATTCCCCGGGCCGGTGGCATGCCCGACAGATGTCAACCGTACCGTCCTTCACAATGTATTTCCGGTAGTTATTCGTCATCATAACTTCGTCCATTATCGCACAGACAAAACCTTCGGTTTCCCCGAAGAGATCACCAAAACGCAGCCAGGATACGGACGCTAAAAGATCTACATCGGGTCCATGTAAGGTCCGGTAAAAACGCCCGTGGAGCTCCTTGTTCTGCCATACTTCCTTGCGTTCATTAGTGCCCAGTACTACAGGCTTGCGCCAGTTCTCGTTAGCCAAGGAGAGCGGGGTGAGGCCCTTGTCCACCACTACCACATCTCGGTGCATCCCCACGTCAGTTTTAAGGAAGTATTCCCTGAGACTGCATACCTCACGGTTGTGCAGGGTCTTAGCATTTAAGAAACCACGACCCCCGCACTTCCGCGGGATATACAGCCTCATCACCGATGACCGTGGGTGATGCATCCGATTTGCGGTAAGCAGTGTCCGGACCCTCCTATCCAGGGCGTCTAGTTCTGTCTGAGTCCATTTGAGTATGCCGAAAGAGTACATCAGCACCGGCATGACCCAACCGTTGAAAGCGCGCACCTTGTTCCCGCCTGATAAAAGACTATTTAGTACCTTATTCAGGCGGCAAAAGAAGCGCTCCTTCAACGATTGTTTCACGTCAGCAGTATTGATGCCTAACGCTTCCGACATACCCAAATACTTGTAGGTTTCAGTTGAGCAGAGGGATCTAAGGTATATGGAATCCGAGAGTTGGGTTCCCACGGATTCCATAATCTCCCCTCGCTTTACATGCATGACTGCACATTTGTCCACACCAAATTCCATCCTGATGGCACTACTGAAGGTTTCAGTTACCTTCAGTAGCTCTATCAGTTGCAAGTTGTTGGGGGCAAAGAGTTTCAGATCGTCCATGTAAAGAAGGTGAGATATGACCTGACCACCTCTTCTCAACCGGTAGCCTAAGCCTGAACCCTCCAGCAGTGTGCTGAGAGGGTTCAAGGCTAGGCAAAACCACAGTGGACTCAGACTGTCGCCTTGGAATATGCCACGCTCGATCCTTATCGGTTCGCTGTTCTCCAAAATTTGTCAACATCCTGGATAATGAAGGACTGTCCTCCACTGCCCCATACACGACATCAGGAAGGTGCGCAGAGTTGCGTCAATTTTATACAGCTCCAGCACCCTCATGAGCCATGTATGCGGCACTGAATCATAGGCCTTCTTATAATCTATCCAACATGTCGACAGATCTCTTCGAGAACGACGAACCTGTTGGCTAATGGCAACATCAATGAGGAGCAGCTCCTTAGTACCGCGGGACCCGTTCCTACATCCATTCTGAGAGGCAGACATGATAGAATTTGTCTCAATGTGAGTATTAATTTTGGCTCTCAGTATGGATGTAAGAACTTTATAGACCGTTGGTAAACATGTAATCGGTCTATAATTTTTAGGTTCCGCAGTACTACCTGATTTATGGAGCAGGTGGGTTATTCCCGTTGTAAAAAACTGGGGCAGCGATCCTGACTCTAGGGCAGACTGGAATTGAGATGCCAAACGAGTGTGCGACCTTTGAAACCATTTAAGCCAGAAGTTGTGCAGCCCGTCCGGCCCTGGAGATTTCCAGTTGGGCAACGGACGAACTGCACGAGCTACATCTAGGGGGCTGATGGTAATTGCCCCCATTTCTGGTATAAGATCGCACGCACGCTCGACCTCCCGAGTCCAGTCACCCTCGGTGTGACTGGTAGGCACTGAGCAGATGTTGCGTCAGAATGAACACATCGTGTCATCATCTGGTAAGCGGTCGCTCCCAAGCCCTATAAACCCACCTTTCGTTGCTTTGGAACGTGCGATTCTGAGTGTACCGCTCGATTCGCCGCTTATACCGACGAATACGGCTTGCCCATGCATAGATCTTCTGCTTCAGGAAGTCGATACGCTCTGTGACGCGGGACAAATAATCTCGAGGACTAATATCAGTCCCTGAAAACGCCCGCCTCACAAAGCGCATCACCCTAGGGCGAGTGTTGCCCTCCCTGAAGCAGATAAGCTTGCCGATGAGTGCTCTAGCCTCACCGATACGACGCTCGATCCTGCACTGCCAAGCTGGTATAGCTGGTCGTGTAGCTTGATCACTATTCGGAAATTTAACGTGAGCTACACGACACGCCGGTTCAGCCGCACAGTATAAGATCGAGTGAGTATCGGCAAGGTCTTTGCTGCTATCAAAACAATTTGATAGCTGCGAATCTAGAGCACACACCAGCGCCTTATTTTTTTTATGCATGGGCAAACGAGGTAGACGAGGTCTAAGCTCAGGCGGTGTGGAGCGGTACTCTCGGAATGCATCCTCCAAAGCGCTCCTCAAACGTGCATTGCACTGGGTACTCACGGATATAGCCCCGTCATCATCATCCTCACCGACGT
This sequence comes from Mythimna vitellina, assembly GCA_949316375.1. Classification (NCBI taxonomy): domain Eukaryota; kingdom Metazoa; phylum Arthropoda; class Insecta; order Lepidoptera; family Noctuidae; genus Mythimna; species Mythimna vitellina. Next base: position 21,121,629 of record OX438690.1, read on the forward strand.
GGTCGGGTCGCGGTGATACACTGGGTTGCAGTTGCACCGCGGCCGGTGGTGATACAGGTGAGACACGGTTATTCCGTGATTCTAGGCGCAGTCTATCAAGTACGGCATCATCCAATATACGGTTACGCTGGATGACCCGCACCTGATCCGATAAACGTTGGGCCGAAACGTTGACAGCTGGCTCAAGCACCTGAAACAGAGAGAGCATCCGATCACGGTACGCAGTCAGGCGATTTCCTCCCTCTGTAGCCCCAAAGTATGCGCGCATGACATTTTCATTCATTGATTGTGTCCAACGCATGCGCTGCACACTTCCACCGGTAGCGGGAACCCTATCAGAGGCCGGTGGGCCTCGAGGTCCCAAGCTGGCCGGAGGTCGGCCTCTTCCCCGTCGACGCGCAGGTGGTGGTGTCGTCGGCGGCGAGAAGTATTCGTCACTCGAGCTCGACGCAACTGCAGCGACCGGAATCACTGAACTCACGGCTGGCGTAGGTCCCGGCGGCTGCGAGGCGGAGCTGAGCGACGAACCCGAAGATGTTGGCTGTGTGTTTAGTTGCTGAGCTCGCCTTCTAGTCAGCATTTTTGTTGTTCCATGCTCCCAAAGTCAACTGTCAATTTTATAGTATTCGTTGTTTCTCTATTAGCTGAGTTGATCTGCAATCAGCTATAATACACTATTTGTGTAATTTTTTTTCTTTGTTCGTATTTTTGGTATATACATTTTGTTGTAAGATTATATAATTATTTCGAAAATATTTGTAGGGAGAAAAAATTTTGCTGTCACTCCTTGACAGACGAGCCATAGTTTATTATTATTATTGTTACCGCTCGGCCACCATTGCTCGGTGGATTACGGCAAATTCCCTCTCCTAGGAAAGAGGCCTGAGTCCCAACAGTGGGAACATTATAAGGCCGACTATGCTATGCTATGCTATGACAACAAGTGAAAGAGTAATCGACAGAAGTTACGGGAGGGACATTTCCCCGCGTGACAAGATTAAACTTTTTTTGTACCTCTGTTAAAAGTCCCGATTAAAAATTATCGGAATCGAATGTGCAAAATTAATTGGAAGTTCCGTACTTTCGGAATCGGAATCAAACCTCCGTAACATCTCTAATAGAGATGATGACGTCAAAACATTAGCAACGAGGTTTGTTGCACAAGTGCTGCATCAGGGTGAGCGACGAAGCGTGAGATTTGCAGTCTACGTACTGTCTAGGAAGGTGGCGAATTAATTCAGCCATAGAGTGTGAATGTGAATAGTCATGAGAGGAAAAAAGAAATGTCTCTAGTCTGCAATACAATATAGGAACACTTTGTCATTTTATGAGTGATGACTGTGACGTTATGGGTATGAAGTGCAAGAGACAATCAAAAGCATAAAATATCAATGTCGATGTATATAATATATAGATATAAAAGCGAAATACCACTCACTGATTAATCAGCAAATCTCAGAAACTATAACAACTACAAACTTAAAATTGAATATATGCTAATAGTGTAATTTACAATGGCGTACAATTAAAAAGGATCTATTTACATATGTACATAATTATTTTGTAAGTTCACTTTAGTTTGTTTGGTTGTTTGTTTGTTTTTGTGATCATTTTCACCCATTTTTTTGCTTTGTTTATTTTCGACGATGACGGCAGTGAAAATTCGGAAAGGCTTGTACTAATGATAATCTTATTCATCATTTCAATCGAAAGACATCAGCTGCTAGACAGTGTCAGCATCGACTTCTATGCATCAGCAGTGACATCCATCGACTTCTCTCATCCAAATGCTCATGAATACGTTATGAGCCCACCTTGAAAGAGACCTACTGAAATACTACCATTCGCGCGTATAGGGGTATTATTATAACGTAATTGCGCGTTTTTACGTAAAATAACAAAAATAGGAAAAAAAAAATTTTTGGAATTTTCTAGGAATAACGAAGATAATTTTATTAGAGACCAAAAATTCGGCTGAATAAATTTCGTAGAGGTAGATTGTACAGACGTATTACGAGTATGTACAATCAGCCCTCGAGGGGTTAATTAGATTACAAAGGTGATAAAACTAAGGGCTTACTAACTTTGTTATATACAGCACTTTGCAAACACTCAAAGCGTGTCAATACGTTATTTGCTCAAATAACTACAGCATAAAAAACATAACCTTCTACAAATGCACTTTGATAAGAATAAAAATGGTTCAATCAAGCCCGTTCTCTTGCATGATACTTAGGTATTAAACTAAAAGTCCGTTCTAAGCACTAAGCATAAGAAATTTAGTGCTTATTGTAACTTATTATCGACTTAAGGGCAATGTACACGCGATTCTTTCATTTAGTTGCGATAGTGTACTATTTTTCTAATGTTGTTAGTAAAATTGAATTCCACCAAAGCAATTTTAGAGGAATGCTTCCTACTGGTACCAAATGTTGTGCGAAAGAGGACTCCGGGACCTTGGAATAAACGCAAATGAGTAATATAGGAGTGGGTTTTAGTCAGAAAAAGTCTGATACACCCTCTTGCTCCACTCAAGAGCGAGTGAAGTCATTGCATGATTTACCACCTAAAAAAAGGGCAGCCCGCGAAATCCAAATTTTCAATTTGTATGTTAGTGTCAAGTTGTATGTTGATTGTTGAAGAGTGCTTATAAAAATCTTCGTTTACAATATAATAACGCCTTTAGAACTATACTTAAGCTGCTTAGCGCGATTGGCGTGTACATTGAGAACAGAGTTACTGATTTTTATGGTCTCTTGAGAAGATTCTAGGCATATTTCCTGACTAGACAGAACCTGTGTAATTAGTGTCTGAAATATTTTGCTGTGTAATAATTTTTGTATTCTATTTTTTATTTATAATAAATCTTTTCTTTATTATTTTTTCTTTCTTTTCTTTTAATTTAATTTATTTATCTATTATACTGTAATTATTTAAATTAATTTAAATCAAAAATGTTTCTATGGGTGCCTGAAATAAATGATAAATAAATAAAAATTAATTTGCGACCGAGAGTCCGAATCGGATATGACCGGGGTTTTGCGTCACAAAAAACGTCCTATCCTTTTGAAAAGTGTTCTCACACAGGTAGTTATAAGTACCAACAAAACACAGAACAGTCAACCAAATCATCATCGTCAAATGGCGTGACCTCAACGACCTCGTCACGGTCGACCACTATTGTTTGACCTCGGAATCTCCCGTGACATTACGCGTGATCATTGAACCGACTTCCCCTTTCTGAATGTTTAGGTGTGTCCATAAGACATTACACGCCTTTTTATCAAAATATTCTGTGACAATTTGGCATAAAATTACTCGACGATTTGCTGGGTATTACCTATTTTGCAAATAGGTTTTTTAAAAACACTTTTCTGTGAGTTTAAACTGACTACTACTAACACCGAAAAAAATTAAAAAAAAAAGTCTAAATCTCTTATAGTCTATACAGCAACCATGTAACAGTCACATCGTATGAGAACCATGCAGATAAGTGTCTGAGATGGTCTTTCGAGAAAAAACTACACAGATTTGGACCTTTTCCAGTCAGTGCAACCATTTGTTAGTATTTGTGTAGCTCTTAATAAACTAGTGCACCTGACCATCAATGATCGCATCTCCGCTTACCATCAGGTGGGATCGCAGTCAAGCACTGGTTTATATTAATTAAAAAAAAAGCTCTACTCAGGACTACTAAGGAGTTCAATGACTTCACCAACAATACTAAGTAATGGTTCAGTTCAATTCAGTAGGTCTTGTACCTACTGAATACTCAAGGTGATCTAAAATTAACCAGCTACAATTGACTAAGCCCAAAATTAAACCTTCATAAAGGGGTTTGAGTAAAATCGGTCTCAATTAATTTCTTTAAACAAAATTTGTCTTATATGTATGTGTTGCATGTTCTTATATGTTGTCTTATTATATGTATGTTTGTTTACTGTTCAAATATTATGGTTTCAAAAGTGGTTCGTGTCGGGTTTAATTGGAGGGTCGTTAGTAAGTCAAGAAAGAAAGAAAATGTTTATTTTTGCCTCACATTCCTTATTAAAACCAAATAATACATACGAAATAAGAATAACAAAAAAAAAAACCGGCCAAGAGCGAGTCAGACTCACGCACCGAGGGTTCTATATTTGAGTTTTGGTTCCTGAATTGAGTCACCGATTCGAAAAAAAGTAATTATTTTGTGATTTAACAAAAAAAAAAATACAGTTTTCTGAGTTTTCTTTTACTTTGTGACCTTACTTGTTGCCTTTCAGGATTCTAAGTCAACGAGAACGTACCCTATAGATTTTCACTCATGCACGAACGGCGCATGGAGATGCAACGCCGGGGCGAAACTCCGCTGCCGCAACAAGTCGCGGCATGGCGGACAGAGTTCCGGCGAGTTCTCATGGAGAAATGGGGACAGCGACTGTCGCGACCCCGTGCTGGGCACGCCACAATTATGGCGGTAAGTCCCCTCTTTGAGGCGTGGTTGGAAAGACCTCACGGCGTCCTCACATTCCGCATGACGCAGGTCCTCACCGGACACGGTAAGTTCGGGAGGTTCCTGCACCGGATTCGTGCGGAAACGACGCCCGGGTGTCGCCACTGTGTGGCACACCCGGAGGACACGGTGGAGCACACGGTGGAGGTGTGCCCCGCTTGGGCAGAGCAACGCCGTGACCTCGTGAGGGCAATCGGCGGCGGTGATCTCTCGCGCCGGGCCTTGGTTCAGGCCATGCTCCGGAGCGAGGAGGAGTGGCAGGCGGTCGCCTCTTTCTGCGAAGCAGTAATGCTAGCTAAGGAGGCGGCCGATCGCGTGAGGCAACGGTCCTTACGCTCCAACCGCCGCCGGGATTCCGATCCCGATTTCCGGCCACCGTAGGCGCGGGCTTGCAGACGGCGAGCAATGGGTGGCTCGCCGTCTGATCGTCCGGTAACCGTCCGGACCGAGCCCAAGTCGTCGACGGCGCGTTTTGTTCCACGCGCGCCTCTAGGAGATGTCAGCAAATCGTAGGGGCCCAGCAGGGTCGAAGCCTACTGGGGCCACGGGTAGTGTGAAAGCGGAACCCGGGGCCCTGGGACGAAGGCAACGAAGGAACAGGAGTGGGTTTTTAGTCAGTAAGAGTCTGACACTATCTCCCGCTCCGCCCAAGAGCGGGGATGTCATTAGGATGATTTTCCCACCCAATAAAAAAAAAAAAAAAAAAAAAAAAAAAACCCTATAGATTTTGATTTCCTTAATTTTGTCAAAATATGCGGTACCTAAACGACTTTAAGGTTCTAGATTGGCGCCCGTGCACCGGAAAACGCAGCGTTGGTAGGCCTCCCACAAAATGGACCGACGACCTGGTGAGCGTCGCGGGAATGCGGTGGATGCGAGATGCACAGGACTGTTCGTTGTGGTGACGCTTGGGAGAGACATATGTCTTACAGTGGACAACTTTCGGCTGAAATGATGATGATGAAACGGCTTTATCTTTAGATTGCGTTGGCTTAAAAGTTTGATATTTTCACTGCTTCAAGGGGTAGCAGGTATAAATAGTATAGCATAACATATATAATTAGCCTTTTTGATGTTCCTACTAGAGGACTCAGGCCTCTTCTCTAGGAGAGGGAATAGGCCGTGATCCCACGCGGATCTACGTGAGCTCGGTTCGTCTTGGTAGATGTCACATCTTTTTTTTTCGGTGGGTTAATTATCTAATGACATCCCCCGCTCTTGGGTGGAGTGGGAATTATTGTTGTGACTGGTAGAGAATGCCTTGTTGCATTAAGTCCGCCTATGTACCACTACTGTACATGAAGTTTAAATAAATAAATTGTGTTACGAAGATTTTTCCGAATCGCAAAAAAATGTTTTTTGTGACGTAACTACAAATTTATAGTTTTCAAATTTTTTCTTTTAGATACTTGTGCTATGAGACCTTGCTTCATGCCAAATTTTAGGATTCTAGGTCAACAGAAAGTACCCTATGAATTTAGAAAACCTTGACAGTGTCGAAATAAATGTTTTTTGCGACATACGGCCGTATTTTTTTTTTCGTTAACTCAAAAGTTTAATTTTTTCTCTACATTAAGGGACTGCAGAATTGAGTATATGGTAATAATTTCAACTTAATACCTCTACGCGTTCCTAAAATAAAGCGTCTTGACAGACAAACATACAGACGGACAACAAAGTGATCTTACCGGGGTTCCATTTTGCCTTTTGAGGTAGTGAACCCTAAAAAGAAGCTAGTAGTGAAAAAAAGTTCCGAAACAGAGACCAAGCAAACTTGAATTCAATTCAAATCTAATGCACCACCACTTCTCAATACCTTGTGCAATAAACGCAGAAAGAAAAACTCATTCCCAATTCTGAACACACACAATAAATCCTTCATACGCCAATACTCACGAAACATAGCGAACAGTTTTAAAAAATCGCCCCAACCAACGTCCAGAGAAAGTAAGGTACCACACCTGAATACAAATTTTATAACGTTGATTCACGACAACCTCCCAATCCAATCGGAAACTTTCCTAAGGGGGATAACCCTTGGATTTAATCCATTGGTAATACGAAAATTGATGTAAAGGCCTTAGCCGCACCGTTCCTGAACACGACATCCCCGATCCATACAAAGTGTACAACACAGAAAGATTTTCAGATTTCTTCGAGAATCACTGCGCCGACACGGCTCGTGCCAAAATGTGGCGTGTTACAAACCTAAAAAGGTTTCAATTCAATTGCTTTACGAGATTATTGGAAGCAATTCCGTTCAGAAAGAAGTATGGGACGTGACTGGAATGTTGAAGCTTGGGGGCAAACGTGGACGCTGGAGGGCTCCATCGACAGTTTATTTACCTTTTTTATAAAAATCTACGACTAAAGTGGAGTTTAATTATTCATAAACGGTCTCTAGTTTCGGTAGTAGTTTGGTCAATGTAATCAAAGTGTTTGTAATTACTTTCAGACCGGCCTTCTGAGAATACCAGTTACTAAGTACAATCAATAAGGTAAGCACGTAGCAGTTTCGGATATTCCTTAGATGGGTGACTTTTTGTAAATGCCGCACGGGTTAAACAATGGTTGCCAAGTTCAATCTATGGATGGGTGAAATTTTCTGGTTAAAGACCTTTGACCATTGGTTGGTTGGGTGGTGACCATTGTAACATATTGAGGTTCCTCGTTGCTTTGGAGAGCATGTTAAGCCGTAGACTTTGGCTGTCATTTGTAGATCACTGACATGTCGTTACAGACTGTCAAAGGCCAGGAAATCTGACAGTAGTCTTGTGAAAGGGCATCGTGGTACCTAATTACAGGAAGCATTTTAACATATCGAGTTTTTTCTGTGCCTTAAAAAACACGATAAGCCGTAGGCCTTGGCTGTCATTTGTATATCTTTAACAGTCATTACAGATAATCAGAGGCCAAGAAATCTGACACAGATCTTACCAAGGGGCATCAAGTTATCCAATTCTGGGTTGTGAACGTCAGATAGGCAGTCGATGTCGACTTAAACTACTAATATCAAGTTGCAGCCAATTTGACTGGAAGCCTATCCCAACTTGGGAAAACGCTAAGTAGATTAAATAATCATCATTTCTGACGAAAGACCTCCACTACTGCACATGGACCTCCTTCAAGCATCACAGCAATGACATCAATGCTCTTTGTATCGAACTTTACTACTTAGCACTTTTCAAGCAGACTTTTTCGGCCTTCACCAGGTCCACCTTCCGCCTACTTCTCACTAATATTAAGTTTGTGAGTGTTTTTGTAAGTTTGTTACTTTTTTACACTCTATCAGCTGTACAGATTTAGATTAAATATAGCATGATAAAGTCTCGATGTGATAGTTGCACGAAGGCTGCGCTGACGTTCATAGTTGACAGTCATCTGTTTTAATGCATGCGAAGCAGGGTGTAAAGTACCATATTCGTCTAATGAAATGGGAAGATCCTCCAACCACCTGTGTGTTATGTCTGGTAACTGACCAATTGTTGATTTTGCTAAAACCTATATCTTGGAATAGTAAATGAGCGTAAGCATAATCAGCCTTATAATGTACCCACTGCTGGAATACAGGCCTCCTCTCTAAGAACGGGTAGGAGCCGTATTTCACCACGCGGGCCTAGCGCGGTTTGGTGGATGTCATACGTCTTTGAATTTTTTGGTTCTAGGACATCCCGGTTTCTTCACGATGTTTTCCTTCACCATTTTGAGAGCAATGGCGATTAAATAAATTACACAAAGTAATGCATGTGGTTGGGCTTGAACCCGTGACACACAACTTGTATGTCGAAGCCGTTGCTAATAGGCCACCACTGCTCAATATTACAAAGGATACTTCTTATCCCAATAAGAACTAGGTTGTTGGAATATTTTTTTAAGAACCTGCGTCATGCGGAAAGTGAGGACGCCGTGAGGTCCTTCCAGCCACTCTTCAAAGAGCGAACTTATCGCCATAATTATGGCATGCCCAATGTTCCTTGGGGATATTTTTCAATGTTCTAGTTTCACGTGGGTGAAGTCACTGGCAGCAGCTAGTATTAACTGAGTTGTGGAGCCGTACCCGCTCCGGGTCCATCGACTAATGTCTGTCTATGGGAGGACCACAGCGGTCCCCTGAGTCTCTGCTTTATATTTAGACATAAAAATACTCATTAAACCTGTATCTATCTCCTTCAAACTTGCACAGAGTAAACTAGACAGATATATTTACTTTATTCTATGAGAGAGGAGGTAAGTGTATTTTGCGAGTTTTCTATATTTACCTACTCATAATTTCGCCAACTTTTTGTGAAAGCAGAGATTCAAGGGACCATAGTGGTCCTCCCACAGACGGACATTGGTCATGTCCGTCTGTATAGTGTGTTGACCATATGCGTTGACCTGGAGCGGGTACGGCTACACAGTCAAGTAAGTATTAAACATTTCTCCCGGTTGCTTTTAACTTTTTAAAACCATAAATAACGCACCAAAATTACATAACCTTATTTACCACTCACCACACAGGAAACACTATTTATGTAAAATGTATAAAGCTCTCCGGATTTTAGTTTCAACCGTACGTCCGGTTTCCGGTTGTTCGGCCAAAATGTCTGTTGCATTTGTAATTAATATTTTAAAACTTGTATTAAATTATTAATATTACAGGAAAGGTACAGTGAATTAAGATATTTGTATATTAATTCAATTATGCGCAAGTTTGCCCAGCTATATCTGCTACCTACCATCAGTACATGATGGACATCCCACCTATACGCAGCCCATAAAGCGAAGCCCGGGGCCCCGGGATGAAGGCAAAGAAGGAACAGGAGTGGGTTTTTAGTCAGTAAAAGTCTGACACTATCTCCCGCTTCGCCCAAAGGCGGGATTTGTCATTAGATGATTTTCCCACATAAAAAAAAAAAAAAACCTATACGCACAAAACGTTTTGGGAACACATTCATTGTGCGTACAGCTAAGGAGTGGAAGTTCCTGTCAGATTTTATATTTCTAGATAGCTACAGCCTAAGGTTCTTTAAGTCAAAAGTGAATAGGTTACTTCTAGACAAGCGTGCTCTTCAACCATCGACCGTATAGTGGTCAAGCGTGAGCCTATCAATAACAAAATCAACAAAAACCTATACTTTTTTTTAAACGTTACACTACACTAGGAATTAAGTTAAACACTACATTAGACTGACGCACACGTGGACCACGCCTGATTTGTACGTAGAACGATGTCGCGTGGCGTCGCACGGCGTTAATCTAGTGTAGCTCTACAAGTCTAGTTTCCATATAAAATGTATGGAGACCGACGCGCCCAGGTCAGTATACGTGGACTACGTGTCCGCTATGTAGTTCCAGCATTATTCATGTATCGTAGGTGCATTCATAAACATATAAACTTTCATACAAATTACACCCAAACCCTAAATACCTATCTGAAGGCCTTTATCAAGAGTTGTGCGAAAGTGTACCCCCGTGCTCTGGAACGAAGGCAAAAAATCATTGGATGATTTCCCTCCTACAAAAAAGACCATTATAAATATTTGACTGGCTTGTTGGTCTATTGGTTGATGGCCCTGACTGCTATGCCAGAGGTTTGTGTGATTAGCATGATCATTTGTTCTGTGTCTGAGTGTAATTTATCTATTATATGTATGTATTTAGAAATATATAAGTGTGTTTATCAGTTGTCTAGTACTCATAACACAAGCTCTGCTTAGCTTGTGTTATGTGTTATTACTAGACGGCGTTGTGTGATAGTTGTGGAATATTATTATTTGTTTCGGTAAGGGTCGAACAGGTGACACGCAGTGCAGCACTGCGTCAACTGCATCACCATATTTGCAAATTGCTAAAAAGAAATAAATAAAATGTAACGACTTTTCCCTTGTGTGCTTTTTCAAACGATTAAGGGGGAAGGAATTTTCATTTCATCTACATAAATATGGGACGTGTGCAATGTCCATACACCCACCGGATAAGAACGTAAGACCACTTTGTCTTTTGTTCAAAGAAAGAACTGCATAATCGATTAGGATAACTTTCTACTCAAAGAGGTAGGGATTTTAGATTAAAAATATCATATCTTACTTATATTATAAAGGCGATAGTTTGTGATTTAAAGTGTGTATGTTCGTTACTTCTTTACGCTGAAACAGCTGAATGAATTTCGGTAAGCATGATCACTTTTAAAATGTTTACCCATTCGCCAGCGTAGAGCGCTAAGGGCCTTGACAACCCTGTTTTATTTTCTAGATAAACCTTCTTCTCCGCCTTATCTGACTTCAAAAATTCAATTTCTTTGCTCTGCGCACAATAAAAATTTTCGATCTACAAATAATCGTCTTCTACGATGTCCGACGCACTGCTCTGGGTTTGTCCATTCCTCTCTCTTTGTCCAGCCGATCTCCCTTTGAAATGCGCTCCCTCTGAACATCAGGACGGCAACCAGTCGGTTATCCTTTAAAGTGAAAGCACGAGAACACTTTCGCAAGTAGTTGGTAGATTTATCTCACTCTTGATTTGTTGTATTCGTTTTTCTCTCAATATCATTTTTTATTTGTATGTATGTAATAAATATAATTCTAAGTATATATTTATTATTGTTCTTATTTCCTCTCTGTCAGTCTTCTATTAAGCTGCACCTGCCATGTTATGTCTTTGCACCATCCTAAAGTCGACTGATAGAAAACGCCTAAGGCATTAAGTCCGCCTTGGTAACATGTTTCATTAGTGCATAAAGTTTTAAATAAATAAAACTTGGCACACAGGTAGACCATGTCTTAGAACAGAGGTTATTTATCTCAGGAACATATTATGTTCCCTTGGAATTAATTTCTACTATGACGCGGACGAAGCCACACAAACAGCAGTAGCGGCAACTACTAAACAAAAAATTCTGGCGAATTCTTAAGGTAGAAGAACTACACTGCGCACACGTATGCCACACACGCAGATCTGGGCGCGTTGGTCTCTATACATTTTATATGGAATGTAAGACAATATTATATCTAATCTGATGTATAAAAATCTCGTGTCACAGTTTTTGTCCTCGAACTCCTGCGAAAAAAAAAATCATAGACATCATCGATAAAGCCGTATGCTTTATCGATGTCTATGATTTTTTTTTGTGTGTACTTAATAGGTTTTAGAGGTAGGCGAAACAGAGTGTAAAGTCCCGCAAACCTCCGTTGAAAAGGGAGGATCCTCCGACCAGACGGGTGTTATGTCAAGTGGGCAACTGCCCAATAGATAATTTTAGGCTGTTCTATATTTTTTAATCGCGCGGAGAACTTTGATTGCGCGATGCAGGATTAGTTCTTATGTGAAGCCATAGATGTCGTTACAAGGTTTTTGAAAAGATCGTAGAGTGTTTTTATCTTCCTACCACCACTCTCTATTTCTTAATTGCGATTTTATAATGACAGAACAACGTTTGCCGGATGAAATAAATAAAGCTTGTTTAGCAAACATGTTCTAAAGAAACCAGACTTCACCTTATGTTTAATTAAACCCCTTTATAAAGAAAATGAAGATCAAAACGAACCCGCAAATCCCACCTACGTGTAGATTCCGAGCCATACCGAAGGTAATTCGAAGAACGCCGGGGCAATTCCGATTTGATTTATCATTGTTCTTGGCCGATAAATCAGGGCCACAATAGGGCTCCAGGCACGGGCTGAACGTGGAAACTTCTATTAATTCTCCTAAGAACAATCTCCAAGTTACCACACAATAGAGTTTTAGACAATACGTCTCTAACGTGAGATGCTATCATGTGATAGCACGCAGTTTGTTTTGGGATCGATAATTGATAATGGTTTGTTGATAGTTTCGTTGTTTATGGGGGATCGTTTTGTTTTATTATTTATGGGATTCTTGTAGATGGCTAAGGAAAATAGAATTTGCCTAAAAATTAGAACAGCTTTTTTTAAGGTTTTTTTTTTAGGTGGGAAAATCATCTTATGACAAATCCCGCTCTTGGGCGGAGCGGGAGATAGTGTCAGACTCTTACTGACTAAAAACCCACTCCTGTTCCTTCTTTGCCTTAATCCCGGGGCCCCGGGTTTCGCTCTCACACTACCCGTGGCCCCAGTAGGCTTCGACCCTACTCGGCTCAGCTGCTGACATCTCCTTGAGGCGCGCGTGGAACAGCTTTGCGGTTTTAGTTTGAGACGCCCTCACGCTCCACCCTAGAGCGAGAGAAGTCGTTGGATGGATTCCCAGATTTTTTTAAGGTGGGAATCCATCCAACGACTTCTCTCGTCTAGGGTGGAGCGTAAGGGCGTCTCAGACTAAAACCACACCTATGTTGCTACTTTGATCTTTGTGTTCCAGGACCACGGGTTGATGGTCGAATTGGATGGCGATGCAAAAACAGGTAAGTAAACAGTCGTTATTAACCACTGGGCAATAAAACCATGGTTTCAAGAAAAGCTCTGAGATGTGAATTAATCAATCCATCGAGCTGAAGATCTCAGTCACCTCACTAATGGTCTGAAATAATTACAAATGGCAAAAATGGCTTTTTTAATCTTTGTACGGGGACACTAGCTTATGCCAGCGGTTTTGCCTGTGTGAAAGTCGGTAATAATCTCAGGCAACAAACTCCTAGGTGAAGAAGTATCCTATATTCTATTCCAGGATATGATCTACCCATGTGCCGAATTTCATCGAAATCTGTTCAGGTGTTTGAGCGTGAAAGAGTAACTAACATACACGTATAACGTACAAAATTTGTCTGCTGTGCCTTTGTAATATTAGTGTGTGTACTAATTTTAAAGGTCTGTAAGCTTCTGCTAGCAGCTTCATCTACGTAAAGGTAGGTTCCTCCATATAAACTTTTGATCCCCGTTTCATCCCGTCCGTTGTAAAATCCTCTGTTAATGCTCACCTACGTCATAATGAAAAAACGTTCTGCAAATTTTCATGATCCTAGGTCACAGTTGTTTCGACTGTGCGTTGTTGTGTCAGTCTGTGAGTTTCTCATTCTTTATACATCCATATTTTTTAATAAGTAAAAAAAATGTAAAATGGGGCTCTATCCGTACCAGTTATTGGTCATATTTGTGTAGTCAAAAGTAAAAAAAAAGAAGTCCTAAAATTTTCCACGAAAATTTGTAATAATTGTTAAATTCATAACATAATCAATCATTCATAACAATTGCTACTAGAAAATATTACGAGCAGTGTTTTTCCATTTTGATCGTCATTTGTTCATTTATAATCAATAGCCTGTACCATATTTCCATAGATTGAGTGACATTTTGGGATATAAACAAATGCTAATAACTTTGCTTTTTATGAATATTATTTATTGAGACTTTACTTAGATAATAAAAAGACTTTTTCTAATAAGCCCTTTCAGTACTTGTACTAATTAAAAATTAGTGGTGTATATAAACTGGCCCGTTGGTTTAGTGGTTAGTGGCCCTGACTGCTATGCCAGAGGTTCGATTCCCACCCAGGACAAATGTTTGTGTGATGAGCACAATCATATGTTCTTTGACTGGGTGTAATTTATCTATAATATGTATGTATTTATAAATATTTAAGTATGTTTATCAGTTGTCTAGTACTCATAACACAAGCTCTGCTTAGCTTTTGAGACTGGACGGTGTTGTGTGAATATTATTATTATTATAGATAAATAAATTCGTTAACTGAATAATGAAACAATAAACAATAAGTACACACTTGCATATAATATACATATTTTCTAACACCACGTAAATCAAAATCGAGGATTTTTCAAAAGAGCAGATTAAACTATTCAGTAGCATGAAACTCGATTTTTATAAAAAAAAAAACTGAATTATAAATTATTGCTATAGGAGTACAACTGAACTCTATGGTTTTGCTTTAGCTTATTTGTTGTTGAAAAGAACTGACAAACGTATTGTTTTTGATGTTAAATGACGCGTCACTATTGTTTCAAATCCTCGTGTTTGATTCGTCAAACGCTGCGTTGTTTGATTTACTATTGAATGACATACGTAACTTATTTTGACAAAAAATGTCTTACGTGGTGTTAGAACTTAAGCGACGATAGATATGTGTGAGCATAAGTTAAAAGTAGACTTCACAAAATTACTTCAACCCCAAACAATAAATGTGAAATACCCCCTCCCTCCTCCCCAGGGTAATCTCGCTCTTCCAAAACACACGGCGCCAGCCTGTCATTACCAGTTTAAACGTTCAAAAAACAATGCATTCACTCATTCACTCAATAAATCACCAGGTCTTGGTCAATACTCAACATTGATTGATGTACTTCGGCATCCAATTTGCTAATAGCTTCGACCCCGATCAAATGGAGACAGGGGAAAATCTTCTACTCACGTTAACCCTTATAATGGAGTTTCAACTTTTGAGTTTTGTAGTTCCATTTTGGTTTGTTTTTGATGATTCATTTGTTTTTATTACCAACCATTCTGTTGCGCATATGAAAATAAAACTAAAAAGTTTTAAATTCTTGTGTTCCTTCATAGAATACAGCGTTATTTTTAATATAATCACTACACTAGGAATTACTGTAACAGAATAAAAAATGGTACTAAAGGCCAAAATTAATTCTGTTTTCTTCTAGACTCCATTTAGGAATTGAACTATTAACATAGGTAAGTCTGTACGGAACCCTCGGTGCTCGAGTCCGACTCGCACTTGCCCAATATTTTTTTAGGGTTTCGTACCTCAAAAGGACAAAAACGAAACCACAAAAACCAACCAACCCAACCAACCAACCAAGTGATCCTATAAAGGATCACTTTGTTGTTGTCTGTCTGTTTATCTGTCTGTCTGTATGTGAAGAACCTTTACCTCGGGAACGCGTAGAGGTATCGATTTGAAATTAAATCCATATACTCAGGTCTGCAGTCCCTTTGCGTTCCCGTGCAAATAAGATCGCAAAAATTCATATTTCGTTGACCTAGAATCCTGAAATTCGGTATGAAGCAAGGTCTCATAGCACAAGTATAGGAAAAAATATGAAAACTGTAAATTTATTGTTAGATTTGAAAAAATCTTCGTAACTCAATTCGGGAATTGGAGTGTTTTCATAGGTAAGCTTGTACGGAACTCACAGTACGCGAGTTCAACTTGCACTTGCCCGGGTTTTTTTTTTTGGTTTTGGCTTCTCATTGTTAATACATTTAGCTAGTTTTCAGTCACTTTGATTTCCGTTAGAATGCGGGTGTAACACATTTTAATGGTTATAGTTTTATTTAACCTTCGTGGCATCACCGAGGGCCCTAACAGAATACCAGGCCTGCGTTATTTATCGCTTTAAATATCGCAGCATATGCTTATTTAGGCGCTTTTGCGCAAATCTTATTTTTTTATATTTAATGGTACTATATTTTAATTCCAATGTATTTTTATTTTACTGTATGTGTGAGGTACGAATAAACGTTTTTCTTTCTTTCTAATGTTTTTGCATTATTTAGCAGGAAATGTTTCGATTTCACCTTCTTGGTCAGCTTCGACGAGGTACTCAATACTACAATGACATTCTCAGCCCCATTTTGCTGAAAGTGCGTCCGTGTTCAATCATTTTACATGTTGTCCCGCTGCGTAAACACTTGAAATACAAAACTACACCAATTTTACATTAAAATATCCACTAGGAATAAATTTGTGAATAATTAAAACCGCCCCCGAAACTGACTCAGAAAATCTCGTCAAAAACTCTTTTATAATATTTTAGACAATAGTCTGATGTATCACTTGCGTGTCGCGGGGGTAGCGATTCAGAATAGAAAAATAGTAATAATGTGTGTGTGTGATGTGATTATGATGTATGTAATAAATAATTTTTTACATTAAACAATTCAGAATTTTAACCGTTAATTATTATTGTTTTTAAGAATTTCATTTATGAGTCAATAACTTAGTGACATTTATTATTCTTACTTTTCTTATTTTGCAAGTTATTAAGGCAAAACATGACAGGGACTCAACTGAGCTTAATATAAATAACATCATGTTTTAGAAAAATAAATAGGTAATCTTGTTTCTGGCCTCCATAATCTAGTACGTAGCTGTCTAACACGATACCCTTAGTCAAGGCCAAAATGACTAAAGGATTTAAGAAGACCATTAATACCAAAGTCCGTACTAGTGCCCTAAATCTGTCGCCACATTCGACGTAACGCAGAGTTAATTCTGATTGATCGCCGCAACGAGAGTGATGACGTCATCAGTGACGTATGTACACACGCGCCATATTGTCATGTTATTATGTTCTAGGCATTGTTGTGGCTGGTCTAGTTCTAATTAGTTTCAATGCGCTGTAGATGTACTGTCGACAGATTGATGAGTTATAGGTGTGTGTACTTGTATGGTTAATTGCAGTTGTCCGGACGCTAATTAATCGTAGAAGGTATATTACGTATATCTATCTGCTTTTACAAAATGTTACGATAACGTATTTTACTACGCAAATCATTTCATAATTATTATTACCATTTTAACCGAAAGACGTCCACTGCTGGACATAGGTATCCCCCAAGTGTCGCCACAATGAACAGTCCAGTGCATCTTACATCCATCGGATTCTCGCAACCCTTACTAGGTCATCGGTTCACTTTGTGGGCATCGGCCTTCCAACACTGCGTCTTCAGGTGCCACCCCTCCTTTGTTTTGACGTCATCTCAACGCTCAGTCACGAGGTCAGAACAGATTAATCAGAGCCGTGACCTACTCGAGACGTTCGACGCAAGTGAAGCAAAACGAAACGGTCGTAACTTGGCTAGGGGGGCAATACTTTAAGCTCCATCACTATCTGCAAGATCCATTTTGATACTGTTTCAGTACGGTGTAGTGACTCTGCTGTCTGTATGGTGTCTAGTTTTGTAGCTTACGGACACCATGGCGGCGCAACTGGTCACGTGGTGTCCCGTTGAATTATAGGATAATTTCCTACAATCACGTGTGCGAAGCCGGTGGCAGTAGCTGATGATGTTACAGAGGCAAAAGTTTGTTTTTAAGTGTGAGTACGTTTGTTACTTTTTCACGCTCAAGCGGCTAAACGGATTAGGATGAAATTTGACACACGGATAGACACATGTTCTGGAATAATATATAAAATACTTTTCATCCCGGGCGCGTATTTCCTTGGAATGTTTCTCTACATTCACGCAGACGGAGCCGCTGGGAGAAGCTAGTAGTTCGTAAATTGTGGTTTATATAGTTACATATGTAAGCATGACAAATGACATATTGCCGTTGTGTACATATATATCTGCCTGATATAGTAATATAGCAAAGTGTGAACGACTGTCAACTTCTGTAATGAGAGTGATGCATGTGTCGCAGTCCGACCTTTAGTTCCGCTTTTTCATAATATTGCTGGCTATTTTATAATGTAGCTGGCTATTTCATTAAATGACCGGCTACTTCATAAAATTGGTCAAATATATGAAAAAAAATGGTTTTTAGACATTTTTACTTATTCTAATAAAATAAATAAAACTCTCGTTGTCAGCATATTAGCAATTTGCTTTTGCCCACAGCCTCGCCCGCATACATAAAATCATAGCCTATGTCACTCAAAAATAAAGCAGCTTTCTATCAGTGACAATATTCAAGCAACAGAACTTACAGAGATTACCTCCTACAAACAAAAAAACAAAGATACAAAAAAAGTAAACTTTACATCTTTATTACATTAGTGTAAGATAGTGTAGATTACATTCCAAACTAATAATTAACTAAATGTATGTATGTGTGTTTCCTGATAGCTACAACCCGGAAATCTTTAAGTCAAGAGTGAATAGGTTACTTCTAGGTAAGCGCGTTCCATCGTCGACCGCCTCATCGCTTTCCATCAGGTGAGATGGCGGTCAAGCGCGAACCTATCCAGAATAAAAAAAAAAAAAAAAAAATGACTTTTTTTATCCGTTTCTTTTTTTCACGTACGTAATTGATTAATCAATGGACAGTAGTACAGTTTATATGTTTACCTATTTATCTAATAATTTTTTGGATCACCTTACTATGTAACTGTATTTTTGTCCCTAATAAATAAAATAAAAATAAAATGAATTATAAAAAGCTGTATGAGAACTAGGCTACAGAATCAGACCATAATCTACTTACTAAGTATTCCAAAATAACTATTGTAATCTAAATGAAACACGTTATCTTCCTACAAAGACAAGTTAAGTCAAATGAAGCAGGAAACTTAATCCCAACTTTAGAACTAACGAATTCTCATTATTTAAACACGGATCTATACAAACTTGAGCTAATCCGGCAAAGCTAACAATTTAATACAAAGGTTCACACGTTAAGACTGGCATTATGAGACAAAAAGCAGTCGCGTGTGGGTCTTATCTTACGGGAACATTCGCACTCCAGTGTGTTACAATCCTAGGACTGGAAGAGGCATTCAAAAAATCAAGTGCCGTTGAGTTCCCTTGTCAATCTTGTTGTAGGTGTAGAGCGTGTGAGTCTGGATTTGATTCTCTTGTCATAATATCATGTTGTTACGCCCCGTTATAAAATTCTCAATAGATAATAACCTTGTTTTAAATAGAGTAGGGCTTTTCTCTGTATTTGCAACTTAGTTATTCGGTTTTGGTAACCATCGGATAGTTTTCGGATCGGATTCGTCATGGATCTCATCATAAGAATTGGATTTTGAAAAAAATTAGACCAATCTAGAAGTTTATTATTGAAGGGAAAAAAAAAATTGCAAATCAGTCCATAAACGACGGAGTTCTGAGGAAACAAATATTTAAAAAAAAATACAACCGAATTGATAACCAATTTTTTTGGAAGTCAGTTAAAAAAAATCACATTGTATTTTATTACATCATATTATGAATTGCATTCGCTAAGAAACACTGAATTCAAATTCAACTGTTCTTTTCGTTATTCTGTTCATGCCACTTCCAAATCCTTTACATCAATGCCGATCGTTTTTAGTCGAAGGGGTGTATTTTGGCTAATTAATCCAAGCTTAAATACGCCACCTTATAACGCATGAACTTTCAAGTGGGGTGCAAAGTTTCTAATTACTCTCTGTGTACAAGATACATATTTTACTAAAGCTGTATTGAAAACTTTTGATTTATATTTGATTTTAAGGTGATAGGTAAAACATGATGTATTTATAAGCTTTTTGACTCAAAAATCGTAACATATATTTTAAATTCATCGAATATGACCTTCATATGGGTAGTCAGGGTTCAAAGCGTAGTTGCTTTTTAATTGCTTTTCCAATGTATTCTATTTATTCAATACTTCGATTATACGCTACAAATTAAATCAGCCATAAATCATTGACCCTCTTCCACACAAATGTTTTAGACACATTTTTTTTAGCGTCTCGATGGTTTTTTTTTTCGGTGGGAAAAATCATCTTATGACATCACGCACTCTTGGGCGGAGCGGGAGATAGTGTCAGAATTTACTTACTAAAAACCGACTCCTGTTCCTTCGTTGCCTTACGTTTTAAGGCCGAGTCTTTCTTTCAGAATCAAACCTTTGGCCCCAATAGGCTTCGACCCTGCTGGACCCCTACAGTTCCTGACATCTCCTTGAGGCGCGCGTGGAACAGTATACGCCGTCGACGATTTGGGCTCGGTCCGGACGGTTACCGGATGGTCGGACGGCGGGCTACCCATTGCTCGTCCGCAAGCCCGCGCCTACGGTGGCCGGTAATCGGGATCGGAATCCCGGCGGCGGTTGGGGCGTGAGGACCGTTGCCTTACGCGATCGGCAGCCTCCTTTGCTAGCATTACTGCTTCGCAGAAGGAGGCGACCGCCTGCCACTCCTCCTCGCTCCGAAGCATGGCCTGTACTAAGGCCCGGCGTGAGAGATCGCCGCCGCCGATTGCCCCACGATGACACGGCGTAGTTGGTATGGTAATGCCTTCCTGACGCTATTATTAGATCCCTTCGTGAAAAGGTACTTTCGACACTTAAATATTGGTATTGTGCAACTGCACTTTTGTCCCCTGACTGTACTTACTTCATCGTCATTTATACAGCGCGGCCTAACTCACTAGTGCCCTATCAGCCTCTCGTTCCTGTTCCACCCTCATCCATGTACCTCCAATGGCAATAATATCATCTGCCATCTAGGTACCAGACGACCAACGTTTCGTTTACCACTTTTTAGATACCACTCGGTTACTGCCTTACTCCACCTTGCCATATTATATCCTGTCCAACTCAATTGGAGTTCCATAACTATACGGTCTAAATTAGTTTTAGGCATTTTCCATCTCGGTGTGTCACATAAAGCATCTGCATAACCTATCTAACATTGTCTAAATCATTGGTTTCCTGATCATTAGTGGTCCGCGGACCACTAATTGTCTGTAAGCGCTAAATTACGGTTCGCTAAAGGTTTAAAATTACTATTTGTTTACCTTAAATATATCTATTTTTTATATATTTTCTAAACTAATTGTCTACCTATTTTAATAAAATTAAGGTTCAAATTAAACAGACTTCTTTTTAACAGCATTATTAGACTCTAAATATCTACATTACCTTCTAAATTATTAAGTCAGCCACAATTAAGGAGCATCCTAATTATACTATCTTAGTCACTAGTTATTTTCTATGTAACCCACTTTATGGGTGGTTATAGAAAAAAGAACCACGAAGACTAAGGCGGGTGCTCCGCTACCGGCTCTGCTCCCGCCTTAGCTTTCTAATCTGTCCGTGTTGGAGTACCCTACAATTTCGAGCTTGCTTCACTCGCTTCTGCTTGGACTAAGTAAAAAGATGAATTAGTTTAGGCTATCTCATTCTCCTGTAGCTTAGTTATAAAATGAGAGTTTAATCACGTTATTAATGCAGAAATGACATGTGTGGTTTGACAATGGTTTTTTTTTAATGTTTGTTTCTACGATCGAATCTCCGACATTAGGTCCTACTTACTGATTCAATTACTGTTTGTGAGTTTGTCACGTTTACGAAACAAATATTTGTATAGCCTACAGATAGTTTTTGCAAGTCTAGATAATTACATGGGTGTTTGTAAACACACCCAGGTTACAGAAGATGCTAAGTATGAACTTAGGGCCGAATTCACCAATAAAACTAATCGCGTTTTAACAAAAAAAAAAATGCAACAAAATAAAAATACAGACAAGTGACACTAGTGACAGCGGCTAAACGCGATTATGCGAGCCAAACGTTAAAACGCGATTAGTTTTATTGGTGAATTCCGCCCTTAGTTTTATAAAAAAAAACTTAGGCTACTTTTACAGAAAATTCACGGTCCTTATTATACTGTTATAATTATATTATTTATATACCTCTGCACTTAATAGTATAGAGGTATATAAATAATAGTATTAAAATGATTCAATTAAAAATCATTCAAAATAAACCCTACCTTAATTAATCAAATTAATCAATTATAATTAATTGGCCACAAAACACACATATCTTTGAATCAAAGAACATTGCACAAATATGTCGTTTATAGTATAAAACATACCAACATATATCAATATAGGTTAAGTGTTGATATACAACATATATCAACACTTAACCTATATGTTCGAGCTACTTGATGTCAGGATACGTATTGTATTTATCCCCTTCAGACAACCAAGCCTGGCCATACACGAGCCACTGACCACAACCACAAAAAGCTGCCACGTATCTATTTCCTTTAGTTTTTTCATACATTTTATATGGACTTGCCGCATACAATGACGCAACAAATCGTCACTGCTTGCTTCTTGTGGCCGGCAGTGACCACTATACGCCAACACAAAACACACGTCAGTCGTACCACACCCCACCCTTCTCTCCCTTTGCTTTAGATAACCCTTTTAAATCAAAACCCACGTACACGGGTAGTCCTTTTAATACTGATTGAAATACTTGATATGGATATCAAATTCTTCATATCAAAAATTCAATTCAGCATGGGTTAAAAAAAAATGGCCGCCGACTGCAAGCATCGACTATTGACCGTAAGAAGTTGGCAGTAGTATCGTCATGCCAAGACCAATGTTTCTCTGTTTATTGATTTGCACTTATTGCTTATTCAATTACATACAATTCATACAACAACAACACAACAACAATACTATACATTCAATACAAACTATCAACAATATAATTCATCAAACAACAACAACACCATTAAAAAAAAATCAATCATACAATCAATCAACCAAACAATCAATCAATAAAAAAAACCAAATCCAAAACCACCAATCCAATCAATTCTTCATAATTTATACAATTTATTTGTACATTTTTTTTGTACCTATTCACTATTTTCTCTTCTAGAATAGAATAGAATAGAATAAACTTTATTGTCCACCAAAATAGTAACAAAAACTTTTACATTAACTTAAATCTATGGGTACAAAGGCGGTCTTATCGCTGACAGCGATATCTACCAGACAACCTTAGGGTGGAATGTAAGAAAAAGTTTAAAAAAAGTTCTATTGCATCTACCACTAATTTTCTCTGCATCATCCAAAGGTTGACTGGTATAAAATGCTAAAGGCATTAAGTCCGCCACTGTACCTTTATGTGCATAAAGTATTAAAACAATAATAAGTGGTTTTCGCGTGCATCGGCTAGCTTTGCAACCACTACTAGTTTCTGTTAGCAACATTTGCGGCTGTCATGACTGTGGCCCGTGTGTAGCCAGACTAAAGTAACCTCAATCCAGTGCCCCAGGTGTAAATACGTCACTCAATAATTAACAGCTGATAACGTCATACAGGTATATCACTATTAGGTAATCTACCTGTCAGCCTCGTGATAACGATAAGTTATGATCTAATCTAACTCTAGGTTAGATTAAATCCTGCCTGAATTATGAGGTCAGCAGGATTATTCAAAACAGTTTCCGTGCCACTGGA
Source organism: Mythimna vitellina (assembly GCA_949316375.1). Classification (NCBI taxonomy): domain Eukaryota; kingdom Metazoa; phylum Arthropoda; class Insecta; order Lepidoptera; family Noctuidae; genus Mythimna; species Mythimna vitellina. The sequence goes on from OX438690.1 coordinate 21,144,951, forward strand.
ACGTAAAGGCTACTGAAGGAACACAGGTTGGTTTTAGTCAGGAAAAGTCGATGACTCTCTCTCGCTCCACTCAGAGCATAGTAAAAAGCATAATCAGTGTTATAATGTTCCCACTGCTGGGACTTAGGCCTCCTCTTTAGGAGAGGGAGAACATATTTCACGATTTCCTACCTCAAAAAAAAAGCCTGAATTATGGAAAATACCTCGATCAATCTTTTTACTAGGAGTTTGGAGTCAGCTTCCAGTCTAATCAGATGCAGCTGTGTACCAGGGTCTTACCATGACCTGTAAAAGTGTCATTCGTTCGAGCGAGAAAGAAAGATTATATAGCTCATTTCTTTAACAGATCAGTTTAGGTCATAAAATGGATCGCGTTAAGAGCTCGTGGTAGTACAACTGTATTACGATACCCTGTTCAGTAGTGGGTGTCTTTCTGCTGAAATGATGATGAATGATGATGCATATAACATATTCAGCCTTTTAATGTTCCCACTGCTGGGACTCAGACCACTCTCTAGGAGAGAGAATGGGTCGTATTCCATCACGCGAGCCTAGTGCAGGTTGATGAATGTCAAATATCTTCGAATTTTTGGTGATGTGATTAAACAAATTACACAAAGTAATGCGCCTGGCTGGGTTTGAACCCGCGACCTACAATTTGTAAGTCGGAGCCCTTACTACTTGGCCACCACTGCTCATTACTCTGCCACCACTGCTCATAATTCTGCCACTACTGCTCATCACTCTACCACCAGTGCTCATCACTCTGCTACCATTGCTCATCACTCTGCCACCACTGCTCATCACTCTGCTACCACTGCTCATCACTCTGCTACCACTGCTCATCACTCTGCCACCACAACTCATCACTCTGCCACCACTGCTCATCACTCTGCCACCACTGCTCATAACTCTGCCATTACTGCTCATAACTCTGCCACTACTGCTCATCACTCTGCCACTACTGCTCATCACTCGGCCACCACTGCTCATCAATGAATGATGTTGACCATTTCAAAATTAAACGAAAAATACACCCATACTAACTAAACAAGCTTACCTGTCTACTTACTTAAACATCTAACTAGATTTTCAATATTCCGCCCCTAATTGCAACGGGTCCGATATAAGCGCATTATTTATTGATTCTAAAACTACCCTCTAAAAGGGGTGATATAACGATGAACGAGGGAAGTCATTCAGGGCTTCGAGAGCTCTTCCATTTTCGGTATTCTCTCTAATTAATGAGAATCCATAGAAATTATTTTCGATTTGTATTTGTGTTTTATTCATGTTTTTGTGATTTTGTAATGAGATGCCTATGTGTGCTTATATTTGTTTTTAAAAGGATTCCTATTTGTTTTGATCTAATTAATTTAATAATTAATTATTACTTATTTTTTTTATATTTAGAATATAATTATTATTGGGTGTAAATAATAGTTTTATGAATTAAGGACTGGTTCGTGTACCTAAACCAAACAGCTTAGAAAATGGGAAAATTTTATAAATAATTTATTAAATGATTTTCAAAATGTTCTAAAATATATGGCATAACAGCCCCGATTTACTAATTTTAAGCCGTGGATTCAAACCCGTCCAGACGTATTACTTTGTGTCATTTTTAGGGTTCCGTACCTCAAAAGGAAAAAACGGAGCCATTATATACGGAACACTTTGTTGTCCGTCTGTCGGTCTGTCTGAGTGTCAAGACCCTGTATCTCGGGAACGCGTGGAGGTATAGAGTTGAAATTAAAACCCAATACTCAAGTCTACCCCACCAACTGTGTTCCCACGTTGTCGTCGTGGTGGGGCTTGCGTGTCTCTGTGATCTTGAGGGCTATGCCGGTAGAGCTACTCATGCCGGAAGGCCTCAAGTGAGAGACCAGACCAAGAGGAACACACACAGGCGGAGTCCAGACGGACCGCCATGGAGGGTGCACTGTCCAGGAGCACTGGCACTAACAGCTGTTGGTGCTTTTGGACAGTGGTTCGGGAGAGTGGGTTCGCCTCGGGTACGCGTCTGCTTATCAGACGTGACCATGATGGCGAACGTGTTATTGGGGACCCCACCCCATTGCAAAAAAAAAAAGGCAATGCTAGTTAGCAATAAATATGAGCGCGAGTGGTAAAAAAATAACTACCCCAGGAGGGTACCTGCATGCAGGAGAATCCCTCCCCGAGCAGAGCTCGGGCTGCCCCTCGTATTCTGGGGGGGGCAACTACCGCCTCGGGTCTTCGGACCCTGTACCGTCCTCGATGGACGCATTGAGCCAGGGTGGCTCACCTGCCGGCGACGTGGAGTCCCTGGGACCCGTTCCTAGCACGTCCGTGGTGCCCGCAGGTACTGAGCAGGTCGGCAGGAGCTCCGGCCTTAGGGAAGTGAGCGGAGATGCGGTGTCAGATTCCGATACCGCATCTTCGCTCACTTCGGAGAGAATGGAAGTTGAAAAAACCTCGTCCAGGAGGGATCACTTCCTCAGAAAGCGCCCCATGTCAGGAGAAGGCCAGAGGTCGTCTTCCGACGAAGCTTCGGCCCGCAAAATCTCCACCGCCAGGCGGGGGGCGGGCCGCAAAACGGGGAAGGGGAGAGGGCTCACTGCTCTGGAGGCGGCCTGCCGATCCCTAGAAATCACTGGGGAGGGGCGCCATCCCGGGGCGATAAGCGGTAGGGCTGGCCCCTTGGAGCCAGAGCTCTCTGGTAGTGAGTCAGACGGCGTGAAGGAGGCAATGGCCAACTTCACAGAGGTCGTGGCAGACGCTTTAACAAGCGTCGCACAGAAAAGGGAAAAGTCCTCCAAGGGAAGGGCCAAAACCCAAGCCACGATCTCAATCGCGAAGGCCCTTGAGACCGTCATAGAGACCCTCAAAAAGTCCCTCAACAAGAAGATTGAGGGGCTCGAGGCGGACCTGGCCGATCTCCGAAGAGCTAGTCCTGAGGTGGTGCCAAAAGGGGGGCGTAAGCAGGGGCAAAGCCAGACCCAGTCCCAACCCCAGCCGGAGAACGAAGTGCTGACCCTGTTGCGGCAAGAGCTGGCTGCCTTCCGGCAGCAACAGCAGCAGCAGCAGCAGCAGTTCCAGCAGCGGGTGCAGCAGCAGTTTTCCGTTCTGGAGGGCATCGTGCTGCGCCCACCGCTCACGGCCTCCGTCCAACGGAAGGCGGCGTCATACGCCGCCGCCGCTGCTGCAGTCAAAGCTACTGCGCCTAAGCCGGGCCCGTCGGGGCAAACCAAACGCGGGCCCACGATGTTGTCAGAGCCTGCGAGGCCAGCCCCATTGGCTAAGCAGCAGCAGGGGAATCCTGCCCCCCCTAGAAAAAGCAAGGCGGTGGTGGTTGCTAAGGCAGCAAAATCTCCTGCCATGGCAGCGCGCCGTCCTCCCCCGCTACCCCAGCCTGCAGAATCTTCGGCCGACGCCGAGTGGCAAGTGGTTGGTGAGAAGAAAAGGGTGGGCAAGGCGGCAAGGGCGGCCAAGAAGCGGAAAAGGCAGCGGCAGCGTAGTAAGAGAGCCCTTGCGGCTAGGCTTCGCGCCCCGGCATCCGCAGCTGTAGTTATTACGCTACAGCCGGCTGCGGAAAAGAAGGGCGTGACCTACGGCAAGGTTATCTCAAAAGCGAGGCGGGCGGTGGACCTCATCGAGCTCGGTATCGCCGGGGGCTTCCGGATGCGGCATACCGCGACCGGGGCTCTTATGTTGGAGGTCCCCGGGGCGAACAGCGGCCCCACCGCAGACGCCCTGGCCGACAAAATCAGGGCGTCCTTAGATGCGGAGGAGGCCCGAGTATCCAGGCCCACAAAGTGCGTCGACATGCGCATTATGGGCCTGGACGACTCCGTGACGGTAGATGAGGTTGTGGCCGCCGTCGTCAAGACGGGAGGGTGTTCTACTGACCAGGTCCGGGCAGGTACCATCCGTGCTGACAGCACGGGCATGGGGGCAGTGACGGTAAGTTGCCCCGTATCGGCGGCCAAGAACATCACTGAGGAGGGCCGACGGCTTTTGGTGGGCTGGGTCTCCGCGCGGGTAAAACTGCTGGAGCCCAGACCTCTGCGGTGTTATCGCTGCCACGTGGGACACCACGTGGGGGCCAGTTGCGCAGCAGAGGTGGATCGCAGTGACCGCTGCTTTCAGTGCGGTCAGCTCGGTCACAAGGCCGTCACTTGCAGTGCAGCGCCGCATTGCTACGCATGTGAAGCGGCAGGCAAGCCGGCCGACCACCGGGCTGGGGGCAGGTCCTGCGATCCCCCCACCAAGGTCAAGGGCAAGGTCCTGAGGCCCATTCCAGCGGATGTGCTCACTGCTGCGGCCGCCAAATTAGCCACCGCCGCCATCGCTTCCACAGACGCTGCCGCTGCAACCAACGCAGCAGGGCCCTCACAGGGGGCTCGGGAGGAGACTGTAATGGACTACTAATAACGGCTCCATTACGTCTCCTCCAGGCGAACATCAACCACTGCGCCCCCGCTCAGGATCTGTTGCTCCAGAGCATGGCGCAGTGGTCGATCAATATCGCCGTAGTCTCCGAGCCGTACTATGTCCTGCCCCGGGCTGACTGGGTGCAGGACCTGAACGGCTCGGTGACCTTAATTTCGTCGGCCGCCGCTGGTACCCCGTCCCTCGAAGGTATCACGAGAGGACGGGGTTGCGTGGCAGCACGTTTCGGGGAGATGGCTGTAGTTGGGGTGTACCTCTCCCCGAATAAAACTCTCGCCGAACTCCACAACTCCCTTATGGAGCTGAACGCCGTCGTCGCTGGGTTTGGATCCCTCCCCGTGGTCGTTTGCGGGGACTTCAATGCCAAGAACTTGGCTTGGGGTTCCCGGTTCACGAACCAACGGGGTCGGATGGTGGAGGACTGGGCTCTGGAGACAGGCCTGGTTATCCTAAACCGGGGTTCTGTCCCCACGTGTGTGCGGATGCGGGGTGAGTCAGTGGTGGACATTTCGTTCGCCAGCCCCGCTCTGTCGCCACGCGTCGTCGACTGGCGCGTCATGGAGGGAGTGGAGACGTACTCAGACCACCGGTACATTCGGTTTGACGTCTCCGCCCAGACCTCAACCGCGCCGGTCCAACAGACCCCGTGTGGTCCACGGTGGGCGCTGAAGCAGCTGGACCGGGAGCTTCTCCTAGAAGCCGCGATGGTACAGGCCTGGGTGCAAGCACCGGACAGGCCTGTCGACATCGACATCGAGGCAGAGTGGCTCCGGGAGGCCATGTCGCAAATCTGCGACGTGGCAATGCCCCGAGTCCAGCCAGGACGTGTTCGGCGCCAGGTATACTGGTGGTCGCCGGAGATTGCGGCACTGCGTAGTGCGTGCAATGCCGCGCGGCGCCGGTACGCCAGACATCGCAGGCGCCGCATCCGCCCGCCGGATGCGGAGGCTAGAGAGGCGGAGCTGTACGAGGGATACAGAGCGGCGAAGCGCACCCTCCGAGCGGAGATAAAGCGGGCCAAGCTGGAGGCCCGCAATGTGTGGCTGGGGACACTGAACGGAGACCCGTGGGGACGCCCGTATAAGTTGGTGCGAGACAAGCTCCGCCCCTGGGCTCCCCCGCTGACGCAGAGTCTACGGCCACAGCTTGTAGAGGGTGTGGTGAGCTCTCTGTTCCCCGCGAGAGGGGAACACTCTCCCCCGCCCATGGCTCCGCCACCTGCGGTGTCCGACGTGGACCACGACGGCGACGACGACGACAACGTTCCAGAGGTGACCGAGGTAGAGATGAGTGTGGCGGTACGAAGGCTCAATGCCAAAAATACCGCCCCAGGACCCGACGGCTTGCCTGGAAAAGCCTGGGTCCTGGCCATAGAGGAACTCGGACCTCGACTAAGAGGGCTCTTAAGCGCATGCTTGGAGAGGGGCCAGTTCCCACTTCGCTGGAAGACGGGGAAGCTGGTACTTATCGCGAAGCAGGGGCGCCCCGCGGACTCACCGTCCGCGTACCGCCCCATCGTGCTGCTCGATGAGGTGGGCAAGCTCTTTGAAAGAGTAATTGCAGACCGCCTCGTCGCGCACCTAACACGGGTGGGGCCAGATCTTGCGGACGGTCAGTTCGGCTTTCGCAGGAGGCGCTCCACGGTGGACGCCATCATGCGCGTGAGAGCCCTCACGACGGGGAACGCGGTATCCCAGGGCAGGTGTGTCTTGGCGGTGTCTTTAGACATCGCCAACGCCTTCAATTCCCTGCCCTGGAGCAGCATTAGGAGGGCACTCCAGTATCACCGGGTGCCCGACTACCTCTGTCGTGTGATCGAGGCCTACCTAACGGACAGGTTCATCATCTACCCCGGTTACCAGGGAGAGTGGAAACGGCGAGAGATGTCGTGCGGTGTTCCGCAGGGATCGGTACTAGGACCGCCCTTGTGGAACATCGGGTACGATTACGTGCTACGCGGCGACCTCCCTGACGGGGTCAGCGTGGTGTGTTACGCAGACGACACGCTGGTTCTGGCGCAGGGAGAGTCGTACCAGGCGGCGGTCGAACTAGCGACACGCGGGGTTGCGATAGTCGTGGAGAGGATCCAGCGGTTGGGACTCGAGGTGGCACTGCACAAGTCCGAGGCCATGTGCTTTCACGGCCCTCGGAATGCGCCATCACCGGGTTCCCAAATAACGGTAGGAGGAGTTCATATCGGCGTCGGGTCGACGATGAAGTACCTGGGTCTCGTCCTCGACAGCCGATGGAATTTCGAGGAGCACTTCCGACGTCTGGCTCCCAAACTGGATCGGACTGGGGCTGCCCTCAAGCGGCTTCTGCCCAACCTAGGGGGTCCAGACGCCTCCTGCCGGAGGCTCTACGCAGGAATCGTTAGGTCCATGGCCCTTTATGGGGCACCGGTATGGGCGCCGTCGCTGCGAAAGCGACCGGCGGCCAAACTGAATGCATGCCAGAGGGTCATGGCCATCCGGATGGTGCGGGGTTACCGGACGATTTCCCGAGAAGCGGCGAGCCTCCTTGCTGGCCAGCCACCATGGTATCTGGAGGCAACAGTCCTTGCACGCATGCACGATCTGCGCGTGGAGATGCAACGCCGGGGTGAAACTCCGCTGCCGCGCCAAGTCGCGGCATGGCGGGAAGAGCTCCGGCGGGATCTCATGGTGGAATGGCGACAACGACTATCGCAACCCAGTGCTGGGCACGCCATAATCATGGCGGTACTTCCCCTCTTTGAGGAGTGGCTGGAAAGGCAACACGGCGTCCTTACCTTCCGCATGACGCAGGTCCTCACCGGACATGGTAAGTTCGGGAGGTTCCTGCACCGGATTCGTGCGGAAGAAACTCCTGGGTGCCGCCACTGTGTGGACCGTCCGGAGGACACAGTGGAGCATACGGTGGAGGTGTGCCCCGCCTGGGCAGAGCACCGCCGTGTCCTCGTGGGGGCGATCAGCGGCAGTGATCTCTCGCGCCGGGCATTGATACAGGCCATGGTCCAGAGTGAGGAGGAGTGGCAGGCGGTCGCCTCCTTCTGCGAAGCAGTAATGCTAGCAAAGGAGGCGGCCGATCGCGTGAGACAACGGCCCTCACGCCCTAACCGCCGCCGGGATTCTGATCCCGATTTCCGGCCACCGTAGGCGCGGGCTTGCAGACGCCGAGCAATGGGTGGCTCGCCGTCTGACCGTCCGGTAACCGTCCGGACCGAGCCCAAGTCGTCGACGGCGCGTTTTGTTCCACGCGCGCCTCAAGGAGATGTCAGCAAATCGTAGGGGCCCAGCAGGGTCGAAGCCTACTGGGGCCACGGGTAGTGTGAAAGCGGAACCCGGGGCCCTGGGACGAAGGCAACGAAGGAACAGGAGTGGGTTTTTAGTCAGTAAGAGTCTGACACTATCTCCCGCTCCGCCCAAGAGCGGGGATGTCATTAGGATGATTTTCCCACCCAATAAAAAAAAAAAAAAAAAAAAAAAAAAAAAAATACTCAAGTCTAAAAAAGGCTGTTTCTTTTTTTTGCTGACTTAGATGTTTGATAAGAAAAAAAAACTGGTTTGCGATTCGGAAAAATGTTCGCCACTCGATTCGGGAAATGTACTGTCTTCATAGGTAAGTTCGTACGGAACCCTCAGAGCGCGATTCCAACTCGCACTCGCCCGGTTTTTATTTTTCATCATCACTGCTCTCAAAACGGTGAAAAAAAAACATCGTAAGGAAACCGGCGGAAAATACCAAGAATGAAAAATTTGAAGATATCTGGAATACATCGTCTAATCTCCACTGGTCCCGCGTGGTGGATTACCCATTCCCTTAACTAGAGAGGACGTCTTAGTCCCAGTAGTGGGACCATTTAAAGTCTGCATGATTATAACACTAATAATCATTTAATTTTAAGGCAACGGAGGTCCATAGATAAAATACATAAAATAATAAACTAAAATATATTATTATCAAAAACTTAAATTATTAACTATTATACACAAAGTGACGGGCGTTATGTCATTATACTATCAAAATACTACTCACTGATTAATCACGAAATATCAAAAACTACCTGCAAATTCAAGTTTTAAGTTTGCAGGTAGATTCCTTAAAGTGTGTAGACATCTGCTAAGAACGGATTTTACAAAATTCCACCCCTAAGTGGGTAAAACTCGGGTTGAAAATTTGTATGGAGAAATGGGCTGACACACGAGCGAAACCGCTGGCAGAAGTTAGTGTATATATGTTCTTATGTACGAAAACTCCACATTCCAACTTTGACTCACCGTGTAAAGAAAACCATAAAACAAAAGCCACACATAATATAACGCCCAACAATAAAATTAATTAAAATCTTACACAGGATGCGAGCTGTCTATATGTATAGGTAGCCAGTATTAATAACCGAGGCGGTGAATTCATATAATTTCCACTCAGTGTTTGTTAGAAACCTTGTTAAGAGAGCCCCACAAGCTAGAGGGTGTAAATTTCACCAGCTACCCTGTTCTGTAGGGCCATGAAGTTAGTACTTGGGAGTTTTTATTTTTGCAAGTGGATAGATATTGTTGGTGTTGCTGAAACTTGTGGTCTGGATAAAGCATTTGTGCAGTGTTTCTAACTGATGCATAATATTAAATAATTCATAATTTTATAATAAAATAATATGAACAATAATTATGTAATTTATTATTTATACATATAAGCATAAGCATAATCAGCCTTTTAATGTTCCCACTGCTGGGACTCAAGCCTCCTCTCCATAGGAGAGGGAATGGGCCATAATCCACCACGCGGGCCCAGTGCGTGTTGATGAATGTCACATGTCTTCGAATTTTTGGTTCTAGGACATGCCGGTTTCCTCACGATGTTTTCCTTCACCGTTTTGAGAGCAGTGGTGATGAAACAAATTACACAAAGTAATACGCCTGGCTGGGTTTGAACCCGCAACCTGCAACTCGTAAGTCGGGGCCGTTACCACTCGGCCACCACTGCTCTTCGGCCACCACATAAACATATTTATACATAAAAAATAATTATTAACTGATTTTTTTTTATAAATAATCGTTAAAAAGATTATTTATAAAAAAAAATCGGTTAATAATCTTTTATTTACATCATTATTATTCATATTATTTTATTATAAAATCATTAATTACAACTATTACTGTAGTAGCATCACGTTAAAAATATAAGGGGATATGATAAAATATATTTATGTCGTGGCCAGATTGCCGAAATTGATCACTTCATGATATGGCCAACTAAAACTAGCCAGATCGTTTAAACGTTAACATTTGATTATATGTCAATCCTCGTTTGGCTATAGCCTTGATGTAGATCATCAAACGTTAACGTTTAAAACGATCTGGCCAGTTTTACTTGCCCATATCATGAAGTGATCAATTTCTATGATCTGAAAAGAGAAAATTAACACACTTCCTATCATGCCTAACTTTAGGTAACCAGATGTCCTTATGATTAATTTTAACTTATCTATGACCATTTGTGGTTATTTTTACTTCTGTCATAAATCATATATGCTCTTAGGCTGAAGTGGAATATCTTAATGCTGTTTCTTAAACAAAATAGTATAATGTTTAAACTGCTCAGTTTATCAACAATTTTTTTTAGGAATAAATATATTATAATCAATTCGATTCAATATCGCAAGTTATTTTAATCACACAAGAAAAATATTTTTTTATACAGAACTACATCAAATGTCTCTTTCCTCCCTGGGTAGAGCCAGAGGCAGAATTTAACTGACTTGAATTCAGTTTTCCTTCAGTTACCCTTTACGAGGGCTTCTGTAACTCTTTTGGAAAATCCTTAGCATCTATCATTCATTTCTTTTTTTTTTGCTTTCAGGATCGCTGCCTCCTCCACCTCCGCCGTTTTCACAGCCCAACTGTCCTTAAGCGCTGTCTAATAAATTAGCCTGACGCTATTGTGTGGGCTCACTTACTGGCAGACTTATTTACCTGACTGTTGTGCTAGCCAGAATTCAGACGACATCATTCTACTCGGCATCAGTCCAACTACTAGATAGGCTTACGTTTTCTAACTACATTTTCGGCTCAAGTACTAAATAGGCAGCTTTGTGTAGTGAGATTGGTTCTCGGTTGCAGCCTACGTCTTTTTGAGTGAGAACTGTCCGTTAGGAAAAATGAATCTACGCTACTACGCTACGGTTTGGAGAATGCGAGCAATGGATAGCTCGCCTACTTAGTCCTTTTTATTCCTGAACTATAAAATATGTATCTATAAAGTACAGAACCCTCGGTGGGCGAGTCCGGCTCACACTTGCCTGTTTTTTTTTATTATTAAGCATAGTATAATCAGCCATAAAATTCACACTCCTGGGACTCAGGCCCCCTATCTTGGAGAAGAAATGACCTTGATCCATCACACGGGCCGTGAAGTTTGGTGGATGTCACTTGTCTTCGGATTTTTTGGTTCTAGGACATACCGGTTTCCTCATGATGATTTCCTTCACAGTTTTGAGAGCAATGATGATGAAATAAATTATACAAAGTAATATGCCTGGCTGGGTTTAAACCTGCGACCGTTAAATTTTTTATTATTATTACTTATTATCTGAAATTATTCATAATAGTAGCTCTAGAACAATCTGTTCCTGTTGAATTAAAAGTTAGGACCTTTTTAAGTCAGGGTAAAACTAACTTTTAATTTTTCACTCGCCTATCGCCAACATCGAGCATGGTTTGAAAGCTTGTTACTTCATCTAATGCAATCCAATGCGACGTTTGACGTAAAGGCAACATGAAAAAAGAGAGATAACGCCTGAAAACTCTGTTAGCATTCGGTAATTCGGTGATTTACTCGAATATTTTACAAAACTTGTTGTAGGAAATACTTGTTTTTAAACCCTTAAGAGTTTTTGCAAAGAGTTGTCGTTAGTTAGAATCTTGATTAAATTTACAACGTTTTTATTTTTACTATATACATTTTTGACTTTTTTAATTGTTGAGTAAATTATGAAGTCTCAAAGTTCATGCAAAATAGAAAATTTTCAGAGTTCTTTACTGGATTAGTTTTACATAAATATATAATTTGATTTTAATAGAAGCCTAAATAATATCCACAAGATACTGTGTTTCCAAAATATCCAATGAAAACTGTGTAATAACTTCATAATCGCGTAAGAGCGGTTCTATGAAAAACATTGAAAATGTATGTCGAGAGAGTTTGGGCATACATGAGTAAAGTTTTAGCTCGGCTCACAGAAAAGTTTAGATATTGGCCCAAGTCTAGGCTACTAGTATATTAGGTAAATTCGGTATGTCTGTTACTATAGTCTGGCTACAGCTGAGAACCAATAAACTAGCTAGTTTTGTAACTATTTGTCAGGAGTTCCAATTGATTAGTACCAATAAATAAACATAGCTCTTCGCTATAAGGTATGTTTTTAACTAAAGTTATAATATAATAATATTCCCCAACTATCACACAACGCCGTCCAGTCTCAAACTAAGCAGAGCTTGTGTTATGAGTACTAGACAACTGTTAAACATACTTAAATATTTCTAAATACATACATTTATAGATAAATTACACCCAGACACAGAACAAATGATCGTGCTCATCACACAAACATTTGTCCTGGGTGGGAATCGAACCCACGACCTCCGGCATAGCAGTCAAGGCCACTAACTACTAGACCAAAAGGCCAGTCAAATGTCAGTTATGAATACTTAGATATTATTATAATAAGTATATCTGTGTCTATGTTTCTACACTTTAACGGGACAATGATTTCCTTTCCGTCTTTCCACTAAACCCGGTCTAATAAGATTGTAGGTCAATTCTTTAGATATAAGTCTGTCTCATCTTGACATTTCTTTTTGGGCCTACTTCAGGAGCGCCGACTACGTGGGTGTTCGGGGGTTCCTTTTAGGTTACGTTTAAATTATAATATTTATTGATAATAAAACTAAATAAATGGTTTCATTTTATATTTTTATCAAACATAGTTAGTAATTAGGTACGCAGAATGTAAGTAGGACATTTATTTATTTGTCGGTCGATCAGTGTGCATTTCTCTTTTCACAGTTCGCCACTTTTTCGAGTCCATCAAATGAGTATGAGCACCCACGAGGTCTTCTAAAAGCCAGCGCCACTGGCTGACTTTGACATTCGCTGGGGCTTAACATGCATTTTGTGATTTATTATTCTAATCCATAAAGCTGTTCTTCGAAATAAATAAAATTCTTTAATTATCTTGCTGCAATGAAAATCTTGAGAGTACAATTGCTATTACAGCAATTTAATGATAGCATGGAAATATCAATAGATGGCGCTTTTGTTTCACAAAATCTTATGATTGTTTTCAATATAATTATAGGACGTTATAATTATAAAGAAATACTTTCTTAGGTAGGAGGTAACTTTTTCTTTGTTTAAATTGTTTACATCGTGAGTTGGTGAAAATAATAAATCATTTTATTTCAGATAACTGTATCCATATCACAAATACCTTATAGACTAATGGACATAACTATATTACATTATTTTGTTAGTAAATAATAATAATTTACGTAACGAACATAACTGTGAACTGTGTTCGTTAAATTGAGGGAAAATAACTACAAATATAAAATATAATAATGTGCTATGTTAGTAAAATAAAAACCAGAAGACAGTGCACTAGTTTCTGACGTTTCATAAGTGCCCATGTGGCCTATGTGAAATAAAAACATTTGAATTTTATTGTTTAGTGAAACAGAGAGAGACAGACGTCAATTTGCAATCATAAGAACAGGCAACGGCATGCACAGAAAGACTACCTACCTAGAATTGGATATATGAAAACCGGTTGGACCGAAATTGCTTATAATAGTGCTTATAGACCAGAAAATAACCTTACAGTTCAACAAAATTAATTGAAATATAATAAAAAATGAAATTCCACTATCCCCAAAAGTATTGAGGAAATATATTTTCTCTTTGAGTGGAAACCCCTGTAGGTATCTGTATTTTTTTGTTACAATCTGGCGGATAAGTCAAGGAAGTCAAAAGTGTGTAGGCTAATCTGCTCGCTAACCATATAATTGCTCTTCACTAGGTGGACCAACGTTAATATTAATAACAAAAAAGTTATACAAAGCAATTGAAACATTGAACTAACCACATTAAGTGAGAGCTTTCCATAATTATGCTCAAACAAGACAGCAGTAGTTAACTTCGAGTAATCTCGGCAAACTTCGTCGGTGCTCGGAAAATTTCAGCAATTTGGTCTTTCCAGTCGTATTTGGTTGATTTCATTGAGTAAATAGAACTTGGCCTTCTATGATTTTAATCGACATCATGGTTATGAACTTGAAGTAATTAATATTTTAATCATTGACATTTATTTTACTTGCTTTGATCGTGAAATTTATGGATTTCTATTGGTTTACAGTTTGTAACTTTTCTTCATAAAGCTACAAATTATTTAGGCATCGTACCGATGCTACCCACTCAATAAAATAAAGTTCAGTATTCACCAGAGACGTTTCAATCTGCTCACACTTTTCGCGAATAATAAACAACATGATTTTCAGTTTTTATTTGGTCTTGCAATTAGCCATGGCCGCCTGTAACTCAATTCATATCACATTCGTCCAAAGGAGAGAAAATTACACCAGCGAAACAAAAATAAACTAGCCAAAAGCCCGTACAGTTGCACAAATATGTAGATTAAGTTCACTCTGACAAAATAAAAACGGCAATTGCGAGAAGAAAATTTGCAGTAGGGGGGTACCGGGGTACCGCTAGCAAATCCCCCATGTGACCACTCGACGGAATATAACCCCGGGAATATACCCAAAAATATACCAACGAATACCGGCTAGCGATACTCTTTATCCCGGGATTAAATTTTGCAGAGGACCGGGTTTGCGACGGCTAGATGGTCTCAACTGAACAGATAAAAACGGGCTTGGGGTGGCCCGCCGACTTTATTTGGACATTTTTTTTGTTATTGAAGATTATGCTTGCGAGATTTGTACTTTGTTTGATTTATTTTGTGTGGTTATGTCGGCTGGGTTTTGAAGTACGGTAAAGTTTAAATTAAAGGCGAAAGAAGGTCTATGTTTTTTGTTAGACTGTTCATTTTTATGATCACATGAAAAGAATTGTTCTTTCACTTCATCAAAAAACTCAGTAAAATAATGCGAAAACTTAATAAGAATCCAAACCGTAGCATATGAAAGCACTCTAAACATGACAATCAAAGAACTATAAAACCAGTAATGCAATTAAATTCGTTCAAAACTGGTTGATACAAAGAAGACAAAAAGCCATAATCATCCCAAAGAACCAACTATGGGCGATATCTGGTCCTTATTTCCATATTATCACACATGTTATTAAAATTTACGCTACAGAAAAGTTGCAAACAATCTCACTCAGGCAAGTTTTACTTGCGACCCTGATATTGACATCAAAATATCCCTAAAAGAGGGTTGACAATGATTAGGGCGTGATAACATCTATAACAAAACCCAACCCTACTGGGTTAATAAGGTTTATTATCTAAATTATCTCCGAATATGTTACGCACACACCTTTTAGGGTTGGGACAAGACTGATTTTTGGCAAAGGAGGTTAGATGTATTAACTTGAATCTTGGGGAAATCTTGTCGATGGATACGACTGCACGCGTCAAATAGATATTTCCCAGATTCAGTGTGCCCGACCTAGCCAAGAATTAGTACCTATTTGTTCTTTATGTTAATAACACTAGTTCTAAGTTTAAATTGTTACTAAAAACATGGCAATTTCCGATAAAAACATTTTTATTATTACTATTAAATCATTTCCAATTTATTTGTATTTGATATTGGTACTGATTTAAGGAAAATATCAATAAAATGAAGGATTTATTATTAATAAAGTTTTTTTTTTAATTGATATAAACCAGTGTTTGACTGCGATCCCACCTGATGGTAAGCAGTGATGCAAACACTGATCTGTAGTTTATTAAAAGCCTATTCACTTTAGCCTGGAAGATACCAAAATTTTAGTTTTACGGGAAGATCACAGCACAGCAGGCAAATAAAAAATTTAAATTACAAATTGAATAAAGAAAAATCTGCCCTAAAAAATTCTCTAAGAAAATATAATCCCGGGATAAAAAAACTATACCAGCCACCCTAGCCAAGTTACGATTGTTTCGTTTGCGTCGATCGCCTTGAGTAAGTTACGCCTCTGATCTCTTTGTTCTGACCACGTGACTGAGCGTTTAGATGACGTCAGAACAAAGGAATCGGAGGCGTGGCCAACTCGAGGCGTTCGACGTAAACGAAACGATTGTAACTTGGCTAGTCCAGGACATGGTATAGTCGTATACCAGTTTCGTCGAAATCCGTTCACCCTTTTGAGCGTGACGAAGTAACATACATACATACACATATACTCACACACTTTCAGTTTTACAATATTGTGATATTTCATTAATGGCACATCCCTAACATGATCGGGAGGGAATGTTAGGGGATGAAGTATATTAAACAGATACTATGCGTATAATAATGATACGACACTATTATACTGTTCACTACGGACCATTTTGCAGAAAATAGGTACTTGTTTATTGTAACCAAATTGTTCGCAGTTACTAAGGAAAAGGCAAATTTAAAATTATATATTAAAATATTAAATAATACAAAAAAAAAATATATCAGGTTAGAACCCATATTAGAAATCCAAGTGCTCACACAAGTAAGTAGCCTTAGGTGGGAATCGAACCTACGACCTCCGGCGTAGCAGCAACGGCCACTAACAACTAGCCTTCCAACAGATCAGCAAAATCATTGACAAGCTTTAAAACGATAATGGATTTTACAATAAAATTAAATCAAAATACGATGCCTGAGTGTAATAGGTGTTTTTTTATTACATGTACATAGTTAGGTTTAGTATAACAGTATTAAAGATATCTATGTAATATCTGTCTTTTTAGTATCTGTCAATCTACTTTTAAAGTCGATCGAATAAAAAGCATGTCTGTCAATCTACTTTTAAAGTCGATCGAATAAAAAGCATATCTGTCAATCTTCTTTTAAAGTCGATCGAATTGGTTGTTTTAAATGTAAACAAATGTCGATCAAAACTATTCTGTGAAAATTTCATTCTAACTGGTGACAGACAAACGGATGTAGCTATTTGTTGTTCCTTATCAATACGAAAATAGATCATAAAATACAACCCATTACTCACCAAACTTTACCAAATGTTGACAATAATTGAAATCATAAAAATAACTAACAAAATGAGAACAACCATTTGAGCTACAGCGTCCAGTAAATTTAAACTTATTTTCATAGAAAAAGGGGTACCCAACATTTATTATGGCGATAAATTTTAAAGAACATTATTTACACAAAGCCCCGTAGACGTTAAAGACCATTTTCGAAGGCGCACCGAGCGAAAACGATTTGTGTTACAATGAATTTATGCTGTAGGTAGACCATAACGACCTCTGCGTTTCAAATGAACAAATGTTTCGATTTTGAAGACATATTGTTTTATTTAAACTAGCCTGAAACGTATTGATGTTTGCGGGTAAAGTTATTATAGCATAAGCATAATCAGACTTTTAATGTTCTCACTGCTGAGACTCAGGCCTCCTCTATAGGAGAGGGAATGGGCCGTAATCCATCACGCGGGCCCAGTGCGGATTGGCGAATGTCACATATCTTCGAATTTTTGGTTCTAGGACATGTCGGTTTCCTTTTTTCTTTTTTTCCTTCACCGTTTTGAGAGCAGTGGTGATGAAATAAATTACACAAAGTAATGCGCCTGGCTGGGTTTGAACCCGCGACCTACAACTCGTAAGTCGGGGCCGTTACCACTCGATCACCACTGCTCTTCTTCTGCTTCTAGAGGTAAAGTTATTAGAACTTGTAAAATCATAGAGGTCAGAATTTCAGGTACTGTTTTTAGTTTTTACATTTCTGAAATGAAAAGAAGTTGGTAATATATCTGTATTGTATTGACTGAGTCCCATAATCGATAAACCTGGTGAGAATTGGAGGAATGCAGTGTATGCGAGACACACAGGATAATTAGACTTAAGTGCTAGTGATATGATGCATATTTGACACCTGTCAGTAGGCATCCGGCGGTTGGTCTAAGTGGTTGTGTAGCACAAATACATGCACGCATGAATGTATTCGTTTACGTTGCATCAGTGAGCTGTAAAATTTTACAATAAGCAGGACAATACAATATTTACTTCAATGTGTCAGAGAAATACTGTAAATCCTGACTGACTGATGAATAAGCCTACTATGTTGCCCTTTTTCGGTTTCCATTCTTAATAGCCGCAGCTGATATCCAGAACCCAGTACCTGGTAGCTCATCGTCCGACTGTCCGTTAACCATCCGGACCGAGCCCAAGTCGTCGACGGCGCATACTGTTTCACGCGCGCCTCAAGGAGATTTGCAGCAACTCTAGGGGCCAAGCAGGGTCTATGCCTACTGGTGCCAAGGGTCTGATTCTAAAAGAAAAAAAAACGACGAAGGAACAGGATTGGGTTTTTAGTCAGTAAAAGTCTGGCACTATCCTCGCTCCGCCCAAGAGCGGGGGATGTCATAACCACAGAAAAAAGAAAAACCCCGTTTTACGCCCTTATAGGTCATGTAAAATCCGTTTCAAAGTCAAAGTCAAAAGTTTTTTATTTCACATAGGCCTACATGGGCACTTATAAAACGTCAGAAGCTAGTGTACGGTTCCAAATTGGTCGTTTCCTATGGAGAAGAACCGGCAAGAAACTCCATGGTTACACTTTTTAAAAAAAATTGTTGTTACAATATTTCCATATTACAGCATAAGTACGAGTAGATATTATGTAAGGACAGTGTAGACTGGTCAATATTGTACTAAAAAGTACAATAAAAATAATCATAATAAAAAGTAACCTAAGAATTCGCGGAGTCTACAGTATTCTTACATTCACATTATAAAAAAAGAGGCTATATAAATAAAAGCAAGTAAAATAAATAATTACAATTATTAATAAATGATACGTTAACAAAATAAATAATAATAAAAAAATTGCAAAAGCAATGTGTTAAAAAGAAAAAAAAGTATATATTACAATAACGTTAATAAATATTACAACAACGTTCTTAGCGGATGTCTACACGCTATAAAAAACCTACGTGCCAAATTTTAAGTTTATAGGCGTTATAGGTTCTGAGATTTTGTGATTAATCAGTGAGTGGTATTTCGCTTTTATATATATAGATAAACAATAGTATTTTACTCAATTCAAGGCATCTCAAGAACGATTATCCTCTACACTGGGAGGACTTTATAAAATGGTGGCGGCGCACTCACGGCCTCTCTTCGCCACTCAATGGTTATTTACGGCAATTTCCATCTTCAAGAAAAATGTGGAATATTGCTTAACTTATTCTATTGTGAATGGCTTCGTAATAATGCTGATAATTATGTTCTTGAGATAAGTACACGAAGATTATTTTGGAAGTTCAGAATTGGGCATTAATTACCCCTAATTTGGGAGTCTTGTTATTAATTTCTATTTGACAATATGAGTAAACATTTCTAGTAAATATCACAGTAGATACGAGTGATATATTTTGAAATAAATAATTTCATATTGGAAAAAATATCGCTTCACAGCACCTACGATACAGGAGTATATAATTCCTGGATTGGTAATAATAATAGGTACATGATTTAATAAGAGAGTTATGAGTATAGATGTGGATGTATGGAGAGGGAGAAGGAGAGAGAAGCAAGATAAAACATGGACGAGTTGTGTTATGAGAGAACTGGGAGTCAGTAATATAATGACGGTTGATAAGACCAAATGGCCGACAAATAATAATAATAATAACAGGCAAAACCAGTTGCGCCAACTTCAAATAACATGCGATAAGGATAGGTTGAGATAATAATATTTAGAGCATAGTATAGCACATAGCATAGTCGACCTTATAATGTTCCCACTGCTGGGACGCAGGCCTCCTCTCAAGGAGGCCCTGGGAATGGGCCGTAATCCACAACGCGGGCCCAGTACGGATTGGTGAATGTCACAAGTCATCGAATTTTTGGTTCTAGGAAATGCCGGTTTCCACACGATGTTTTTCTTTACCGTTTCGAGACCAATGGTGATGAAATAAATTACACTAGTAATGTGCCTGACTGGGTTAAAACCCGCGACCTAAAGCTCGTAAGTCGGGGCCGTTACCATTTGGCCTGCTCTATGAAAAATAATATGTATTTAATTATTATTTTTAACATTGATTGATTTTACAACTGGGGCCTAGACGTGTTAAAATGGTAAGCGTGCGAGTGAGAAAGAGGGCAATTTTTTGTTTTTATTAATGGTAGGCAACGCGAGCGAGACCACCATCTCACCTGATGGTAAGCGATGATGTGGCTGACGATGGAGCTCGCTTGCCTAGAAGTAGCCTATTCACTCTTAACTTAAAGACGTCTAAGTTGTAGCTATCAGGAAACACATATAAACATATTTATTTTTGTGTTGATATGGTTGTGTAATTGTGATTTTTATTTAATTATTTCTCTATTGTTATTATTATTATTTTTGTAAAACATTCAGACACAAAGCAAATTATTAATGAATAAATGAAATGAAAAAATTAAAAAAAAAAAAACCGCTATACTGAATTGAAAGGGATGGAGCTATACAGGGATACCCTTGTATAGCTCCATCCCTTTAACAATTCATTTTAAGTCGTCAATAGGATCGCATTAAGAGCTCGGGGTAGAGCCTCTGTAGTTTTTATTACTGCACTGCTATTTTTTTTTTCTGTGGGAAAATCTTCCAATGACATCCCTCGCTCTTGGGCGTAGCGCGAGGGTAAGTCAGACTTTTACTGACTAAAAACCCACTCCTGTTCCTTCGTTGCCTTTTATACCAGGGCCGAGTCTTCCTTTTAAAAGCAGACCCTTGGCTCCAACTACATTGCTATCACCTTGTTGTTTATGACTAAAGCAAAAGCGGCAAAAGCTAGTATTTGACATTAATATAATTTTATTAATATAATCTTACCTTTAACCTCCTCCTTTTTCTTACCTTTTTATCTTATCTTTTTTCTTTTTTATGAATATATAGTCTTTACCTATGAAATTGCCGTTTTTTAAAAAGGGGTTGCTTTGAAGTGTTATATCTTTGGATTGACTTGCAATTATAAAACCAAATAAACTTTATATTAGAGGTACGTTATTCCTTTTTTGAAATTATGTATTTATTGGTTTCTTTGTGGTTTGTATTTTCTGCAATATCGCTGTATTTGTAGTCATTTTTGTATGAAATCTAAGAAAACTCTCATTATTTTGGAATATGCGTTCCACCGTGGAAACAATGTGTCTCAAGCGGTATGCAATATTGATTATGTATACGGACTTAAAACTGCCAATATTTATTGGCATATAAAATAATAAAAATAAAATAGACATCCCATTTGGGATGTCTATTTTTAGTCTGAAAACTTCATCTCATTAATAACTTTTCTTCTCAAGGCGACTAAAAGACAAAATTTACAAAACGAAAGCTATTAAACCAAGAACATAGAATTCTTTTATTAGAAGAAATTTGTAGCTATACGTCATTGATATTGCTTGCCCTTTGAAATGTATAGTTGCTACGTTGGGACTATAAATATAAAAAAAAGTTTTTTTCTTATTAGCTTTCATGGTTATAAGTTCTGCAATATTACAGAAAAAAAAAACACAAAGAAACTAATCAATACCTAATTTCGAAAAAAAATAATGTACTTATAATACAAAGTTAATATGAACTTCTAATTCTAAGTCAATCCAAAGATACAAACAATTTAAAGCAACCCATTTTAAAAAACGACCATTTCGGTAAAAACCTAGACGCTGATAATGATGCGGTCAACGATGTTACTTGATTGCTCATTAAAAGCGTATTAACTCACGGCTTAAAGGCTTTACCTTTCAAAGAAAAACAAGTTCCAATGTGCGTAGCGTGGCTGCTTTCAACTGTTGGCAACGTAGAAGGGACATATTATTTATGTAAATTATAATGTGTATGTCTTTAAAACTTGCCATAAACTATTCACATATTTAAAAAAAAACACTCAACTAACTACAACTAATGCTACGTACATTTACGAAAGGAAGGAAGAAAGAAAATTGCATTTATTTGCATTATATAAAACAGAAATACCTTAAAATCAATAAGTAATATTATTAATGCCAAAAAAGCTATTACCTGACGCTGATTTATAGCTAAAAACCAAGATAAGATAGGGCGTACCCTATCTCAGGTACCAGGTGTCAGGTACTTTTTTTTTGGATGATACGTATATCATCCAGAAAAAAAGTACTGTTCCCGAGAGTCACAACTGCTAAGACTACGCTAGATGACGCTACGTGTTTTTAAAATTATAATATTTGAGACTTTAGAAGGGGTTTGGACTTTTTTTAATAATAGTTATTTTATTTGTAAGTCTTAAATTTTAAAGAACGTGAGTGGAGCGGACAAAAGTTATTTAATTATAATAAAAATCTCAGCTAGTTAATTGTAGGAGGTATTCTTTGCCTTTCAAAGAATACCTCCTTAGAATTACACTTTTAAAAATCTAAAAATCTCCTTTAGAATTTTCATTATTAAAGCCCTTGCTTTAATTATGAAAATTCTATTACCAATGGAAATATTTCACTATCACCGAGTGTCAAAGCCTTCATTAGAGGGTTGAGTATGAGTCACCTGCACTTTTCAAGACTTATATGAGGCCAACAACAGAGCTGAGTAGAGGTTACTAAAAACTGGTCAGAAAAAATTGGTTTAGGTCCATCGACACGAAAAGAAGAAGTCAAAAAAGTCAAAGTCAAGTCAAAGTCAAAGTTTTTTATTTCACATAGGCCTACATGGGCACTTATAAAACGTCAGAAGCTAGTGCACGAACTAAGAAGAAGATAATAACATAAAGTTTAGGTGCAACGGTAGTGAAAAAAAATCTTTAAACTTTCTATATAGTGTTCATTATTTTTCATTATTCTTATTTATTTATATAAACATCAGGTACTGTAGTGGCACTTAGGCAGACTTAATGCAACAAGGCATTCTCTACCAGTCAACCTTTGGGTTAAAAAAGACAACACTGTGAAAGGTTTGCACAATAAACAAATAACAGATACTACAAACAGAAAAAAATAAATAAAAAAAATGTTATTTATAATAATAAAATACATATAGATGCTAAAATTATAAACTAATAAATACTATGAAAAATATCAAATTCTTAATGATTTGATATTTTTAATAATAATTCTGACGAAGACCGAATTAAGGTTGAGAGGCCTTCAAGTTCCTAATTTTACGCTTGAAGGAAAATTAACTCAGCTTTTTTGATGTCTAGGGGAAGCACATTCTAGAGTTTTATGGTTGAAACAGCGTATGAGTTGGACATAAAGCTAATACGGTGAGAAGGAATATGAAGGAGCATGTTTTTGGGTGCACGAAGGCTAACATTGCCCAACAAAATTTTGTTTTGAAGAATCAGGAGCACAAGGATCGTTCATTATGGTGAAGAGCATGCAGAGGGATCTGAGGGATCTCTTGTGACGGGTAGGCAGCCGTTTAAGCTGAGAACGGAAGGAAGAAATGTGATCATATTTACGAAGGCCAAATATGAAGCGTAGTCAATTATAGGTAATACAAGCGATTGGACTAAAGTAGATAGTAGATTCTTGACATCACGTTAGAAAAATCTCTTAATGGGATGCAACTCGACATACATTTTCACATATTTATCATTTGATATTTTGGAAACACAGTATCTTGGGGATATTGTCTAGGCTTCTATTGAAATCAATTTATAAATTTGTGTAAAACTAATCCAGTAAAGACCTCTGAAAATCTGCTATGTTGCATGAACTTTGACACTTCATAATTTATTCAAAAATTTAAAAAGTCAAAAAGGTATAGCAATAGATGCTTTGCAAATTTAATCAAGAATTTGACTGACGAAATTTTTTTTTCGAAAACTTTTAAGGATATAAAAAATCACATATCCTGGAACAAGTTTCGAAAAATATTCGAGTAAATCACGGAATTGCCGAACACTATCAGAGTTTTCAGGGGTTATCGCTCTTTTTTCACGGTGCCTTTCCGTCAAAGATTGCGTTAAATTGCGTTAGATGAAGTAACAAGCTTTTTAACCATGCTCGCTCTTGACGATAGGCGAGTGAAATGGATCATCTTAAGAATTTAATCAACTAAGTTTATAACAATAAAAAAAGAAGCTTTAAAAATGTACCATTTTCCTAGAATTAAATAAACCACAATATTCTATTTCGACAGTTTCTGATTCTGTTTCTTGAAATTCCCAGAAATACAGAATATGAAATACATAACCCGCACGTTAAGAAACTACACAAGAATAATTTTAGCTCTCTCCTGAGAATTTATTTTATCGCGGTAAAATTTCTAGTTGCTCCTTTGTTTGAAACGCTAAAATAACTAGGAATTTTGATCTTGCTTCGCATATTTCTGTTCTTACAAGAAGCTGGTTTACATGAAAATAAATCTTGATGAAATTACTTTCAGCTTGGGTACTAAGTAAATTAAATCCTAACTGTAGTAGCAGTATGTGCATAGTGAATGTGTAATAAGCAATTAGATGAAATAAAATAATCTATTGTGTTGTTTATGTGCTAATTTATCATACATACGAAGTGAACAATAATCTTATTATATTTATGTAATTCAATACAAATCATACTCTAAGAAAGTATTCTACAGAGTAGTCCGCCGATATTTGATCAAGTGGTATCCAAGATTTCGTATGTAGTCAATGAGTGACCGAGTGACTACTAATTTATATTTATAAAAAATAAGATACATGTTGTTTTACTTTTTTGACATCGCTGTCGTATTTTTTTTTCATTAAAAAAGTACCTTCCACTTTTATGGGTATCCTGCTCCCCTAACCAAGTTACGATCGTTTCGTTTGCATCGAACGCCTCGAGTAGGTCACGCTTCCGATTCCTTTGTTATGACCACGTGATTGAGCGTTGAGATGACGTCAGAACAAAGAAATCGGAGGCATAACGCTTACTACGGCTGCGAAACCCGTACGGGTTCGCGGGAATCCGATGGATGCGAAGCCCATAAGACTAGTCGCTGTGGTGTCCATTTGTGGACGTCTTTCGGTTGATATGATGATGAATAATAACAGTTACCTGCCACTACATCCGTATGGTCGAAGGATCCTCCTTATTTACTATAGATTGTGAAATTTTACACTCTGTACCGTATATTTCTACAGATGTCGATTTAATCAAGACATACTGCATAAATTAAAACGTCATCATCATGCTTCACATCAAGAGTTTGGTTTTTATATGCCTTGAGTTTTCTGAATTCTCATGATATTCGACAGATATCTAAGACACCTCTTTCTAATTTTCATGACACATCTATGTTACTTTATGACGCATCTCCCTAATTTCTATGAACGCAAATGATAATAATCTAACCAGACGAGTACCTACGTACGTCACTCATTCGCAATTGAGTGTCGTTTGGCTTCCCGCCAAACCGGCCCACTGTTACAAATCAGTATGTACGTTGACAAAAATGTATCTACATAAATTAGGCTCAACTTCCACCATCTAGCATCTAGACAAAAATAAAATGGCGCTTAATATTTGTCAGGTTTTTGTATTATTGTCTGAGATTACAATTATGTAAAATTGTCATGGACATTC
The DNA here is from genome assembly GCA_949316375.1 of Mythimna vitellina. Lineage (NCBI taxonomy): Eukaryota > Metazoa > Arthropoda > Insecta > Lepidoptera > Noctuidae > Mythimna > Mythimna vitellina. The sequence continues at coordinate 21,170,101 of OX438690.1, forward strand.
CCATGAGATATTTTCTTTCCATTAAGGCACCGGTTTCTTTTTTAGGTGAGAAATCGTCCAATGACTTCTCCCACAATTGGGTGGAGCAGGAGGGCGTGTCGGACTTTTACTGACTCAAACTCACCCCTGTGTTCCTTTTTTACCTTCATTCTAGGGTCCTGGGACCACAATAGACTTCTACGCTGCTGGGCTACGCTACTGTTTTGCTGATATCTCCTTAAGACGCGCGTAGAACATTACGCGCCATCCTATCACATCACGCAAACCAGCATTTTTCCAGTAACAAAAGTAAAAAAATTCTTGTCATCTTTTACGGCTTTGAATTCTTGTGAATATTCTGCTAAATTAATAATGAAAAAAAAATAATTAAGCGTTTTGATACAATTTTCGATATTGAATATTTTGTATCGATAAATTGAGTCTTTAATTCTTTATTGTACACTAAAAGAAATAGAAATTTATAAAATAAATAGATAACAAAGTTTATGTACATAGGCGAGCTTAATTAATGTATCGGATCGAAATATATCGGCTGAAAATACCAATATATCGAAGTAAAAATATCGATGTATCGACTGCGCGGTGTCTTCTCGTCCATTATACCACAGTGTCTCAAGACAAAAGTCTATGACCAGTGCGTGTTGCCAGTGATGAAATATGGCTCCGAAACGAGGTCGCTTACAATGGGCCTCATCAGAAGGCTTAAAGTCACTCAAAGGGCAATGGAAAGGGCTATGCTTGGAGTTTCCTTGCGTGATCGCGTCAGAAATGAGGAAATCCGCAGGAGAACCAAGGTTACGGACATAGCCTGAAGAATTGCCAAACTTAAGTGGCAGTGGGCAGGGCACATTGCTCGCAGAACAGATGGTCGATGGGGACGAAAGGTTCTGGAATGGCGACCACGTACCGGAGACGCAGCGTTGGAAGGCCTCACACAAGGTGGATCGATGACCTGGTGAGGGTCGCGGGAATCCGATGGATGCGAGACGCACAGGACCGTCATTGTGGCGACATCTGGGGGAGGCCTATGTCCAACAGTGGACGGCTTTCGGCTGAAATGGCGATGATGATGATGATGTATCGTTATTTTTTCAACAAGCCTATGATTGGTTAGAAACAAAGAAAGAAAAGAGAAAAAGAATTTACTTGCGCCAGAGATGGCGCATACCACATAAAATAAAAATAACAATAACAACTCTAGAATATATGTATGTATATAGATTTGGAGTGTATGCGTCATATCAGTGCAAAATGGCTAGCGCTCAGCAAAATGCTTGGGCTCGTGTACAAGACACAGCCACAGGTTAGATCCTGATACCGGTGTACTACTATTTTTATTGTTAAATATTTTTCAATATAAAAGTTTTCTGAGCGTTAATTTAATCATTTCATAAACTTCATTATTTACCTGCTTTTCCTGTTGAAAAAAAACGAAATTGCAATACCAAAAAATTAACACAATCTTACGTAACCTAGTGTGCAAAAATAATTTCTTTTCCAGGCAAAACTCGTACGATACGTTGAGGTACGTATTTTACAATTCTAACTGAAATATTTATCAATCGAGATTGCTGGCCATCTGCCAAGAGGATGTTGTTCCTCCTGATCACTATGTCCCGTCTTCCAATCGTTTTTCAACCACTCCGTGTTTCCGCTAAAAGAATGTGTTTCGGAAAAAATATTCCCTCTAATATTTTGTGTGTGCGGAAAGTGATTGGTTACTTGATATAGTATAGTGATATTTTTACTTAAATATTGGTTAATGGTTCAAAGAAAAGATGGATGGATTTGAAAGAAAAGAGAGTCGGTGATGGAGTAACTGCTGATTGTATATAATCTATATATATAAAAGAAAGTCGTGTTAGTTACACTATTTATAACTCAAGAATGGCTGAACCGATTTGGCTGAAAATTGGTGGGGAGGTAGCTTAGAACCAGGAGACGGACATAGGATACTTTTTATCCCGTAGAGTAGGGTAGAGTGGGGTGGATTGGGGTAGAGTGAGGTAGAGTAGGGTAGGGTTGAGTTGGGTGGAGTAGAATATAGTAGTCAGTTGACGGGAGCGAAGCCACGGGCAAAAGCTAGTGTAAGATAAAAACGTGTCGCATAGCGACCCCAAATAACATGGGACAAGGGTAGACAGATAATGGTGATGATATTGGTTAGTGGTTGTTTAAAATATTATTAATTTTATAATGATACGTAATTCGGATCGGATTGATCCGGAGACAAATTTTATATTTCTTTGAAATGTAAAATTTGAATTCTATAGGTGTTGTGCTTTACATCCAAGATTTCGTGTGCTTATAAATAAAACATTTTTCATTTTATACTTTCCTTTCTTAGCAGAAAACTTACGTTTTCCGTGGTAGAAATAAATACATGAACAGATTAGATGTGGCGAGCTCATAATAACTTCGCTGTACTCAATGTTCAATCAGTCTATCAATGGCTTTAAATTTTTTTTCTGACTGGGGAGCACTTTAATTTCTTTTTTGTTAACAGGGGCCAGAAACTCTGAAAAAACTATATTATGATTTAGAAGTACACATTTAAAATTGATCATTAAAAATGTCGCTATGAGCCCTGGTACAGACCATGGTCGGGAGCGAGGAGGAGAGGCCGTCGCTTCTTTCTGTGTAGCAGTAATGCTAGCAAAGGAGGCGGTCGGACGCGTGCGGAACAGACACCCTCACGCCCCAGCCGCCGAAATACCGACTCTCATTTACGTGGGCTTGCGGACAACGAGCAATGGGGTAGCTCGCCGTCTGGTCTTCCGGTAACCGTCTGGATCAAGGCCGAGTTGTTGACGGTGTGTAATGTTTCACGCGCCTCGAAGAGCTGCCAGCAAAACCGTAAGGGCCCAACTGGGCCAAATTTTACTGGGGCCATGGGTTGACTTCCGAAAAAGAAACCCGGCGTCCTTCCAGGACGCCGGGTTTCTTCTAGGCAAAGAAGGAACATACGTGTGGTTTTAGTCAGTAAAAGTCTGACCCACCCTACCGTTGGGCACTCCATAATTGTTGCGGTAAGTCCCCTCTTTGAGGAGTAGCTGGAAAGACCTCACTGCGTCCTTACCTCCCACATGACACATGTCCTAACCGGATATGGTAAATTTGGGAGGTTCCTACCGGATTCATGCGGAAGAAACGCCCGGGTGTCACCATTGTGTGGACTGCCCGGAGGACATAGTGGAGCACACGGTGGAGGTGTGCCCAGCTTGGGCAGAGCAACGCCGTGTCCTCGTGGGGGCGATCAGCGGCGGCGATCAGCGGCGGCGATCTCATGCGCCTGGCCTTGGCACAGGCCATGGTCTGGAGGGAGGAGGATTGGCAGGCGGACGCCTCCTTCTGCAAAGCAGTAATGCTAGCAAAGGAGGCGGCCGATCGCGTGAGGCAACGGTCCTCACGCCCCAACCGCCGCCGGGATTCTGATCCCAATTTCCGGCCATCCTAGGCGCGGGCTTGCGGACGGCGAGCAATAGGTGGCTCGCCGTTCGACCATCCGGTAACCGTCCCAAAGACCAAGCCCAAGTCGTCGATGACACGTACTGTTCCACGTGTTCGTCACTATAGGGGCTCAGCAGGGTCGAAGCCTCTGCGACCCTGGTACGAAAGGCAACGAAAGAACAGGAGTGGGTTTTTAGTCAGTAAAAATCTGACACTATCTCCCACTCCGCCTAAGAGCGAGGGATGTCATAAGATGATTTTATTTATTTACGAGTATTTAAGCTTCATTTACAGTAGCGGTACATAGGCGGACTTAATGCAACAAGGCATTCTCGACCAGTCAACCTTTGGGTCAACACCGTGGACGGAATTTTCCCACCGAAAAAAAAAACCCGCTCTACCGTTCATATCTTTACTTTGGCCCATTCGTCACATTTATTCAAAATACCAGTCACATTTATAGCTTTTCTCCTCAACTTTGACAGCAAGCAACGTTTTATTCCTGAATGCATTATTTACTTACTCTCTATATTACGAACTGTACAAACAAGCAACGTGCAGTCAAAGGTACATTTTGTTTTCCAATATCAAAAAAGCAAACAGAGATCGCATCAGCTTTATTTTATGTTAATAGTGAACGTTTATGCAAATATAAGTCACAAATATCCAATATTGTAACAACGAAATTCTGTTATAAAGTTCAAGAATGTCATCGTATAGTATTGTAATGTTTTTAGGTGTCGTAAATTAAATTGCAATGTAATTTTGTTCTGGTCACAAATTTAAATCATTTTGTGATTATATTGTGTGACAAAATCATGAACTTGAACCAACACTTCATTCACATAACTGTTCAATCATTTATATTCCTTGCGTTTGTTTTCAGATAAATTTATGTAACGTTAACCGCTTTTTTTACGGAGCAACAAAAAATGATATCTAGCAAAATTTCCTTGAGCGGCATACAAAATTTGAAGAACTCAACTGTTAGAAAATCAGACAAAGCTGGAAATGCTGCTAGGTAAATGACAAAGGCCCCTACTAGATAGCTATGATCGAGAACAATACAGAATGAGCAAATCATCAAGAAAAATTACAAAAATTATGGCACAAAAGAATACTGACTTCAAAATATTACTAATAAACCTACATCTATATATATAAAAGGAGAAACTGACTGACATATCAACGCACAACCAAAACTACTGGTACTAAGAGCGTGAAATTTTGCACAAGACTTCCTTTTATGACTTAGGCGAGCACTAAGAAAGGATTTTACAAAATTCAGCTCCGTGGCTCGTGAGCGAAGTCGCTGGCAGATGCTAGTTTTTATATGCAAGCATGGTTGATGTCGGCGAAACTCATTTTGACTTCTACCATATTATGCTCCACCGTGTCCTCCGGGCGATACGCACAATGATGACACCCGGGCGTTTCTTCTTAACAGGGACATCACGAACTGGCAGTACCTGGTGTGGATCTGCGTCAGATGGAAGGTTAGGATACCTTGGTGCTTTTCTAGCCACTCCTTAAAGAGGGGACTTACTGCGGTATTGTGGCGTAGCCAGCGCTGGGCTGCGACAGTCACGTCATGTTTCCATATCGCCATGAGATCCCTTTGGAATTCTGTCGGCCACGCTGCAAATAATTGGCAAAACACAGACGGACATTAACAACAAAAAAAAAACATGCACTAACACTGACCGTTCGCAACCGAACGCTAGTATCAAAGATTAAATCAAGGTTATTTTTTATTTCCAGCACATGATAGTTTCCGAGATGCCAGTTATAAAGTGACCATGCACCAACACACTGTTGGCATTCAGCCAGATACTGCAGAACAAAATATTCAAGCAATATAGGCTAAATATGAATGAATTATTTACGGAGTAATAGCCCGTAACGACATTAGCAAATGACCCAGTTTTGCGTATATTTTTAATTGCACTTTCATATGTAGGTACAGGATTTAATATAATAAAGTACGTAGATATAGTTTTAGTGCGTCTCGATATCTGTTACGTATTTAATAATGTTGTAAGCTGGGTAATATGTTACTGAATCGTTGGAGAGCAGGTGATAATTATTTTATTTTGTATTGGAAGAAAGATTTGCGCCGACCATATTATGTTGATTATCAGGGAGCAAGACGATTCTGAGCATTTCATTTATTGTTATATTTGCTTCGTTCGTTAGCTTTTCGGGTAGATTCGTACTTATCAGAACCATTCTGATTTTCAAGAGATAATTTGTACTCAAAAACAATTGCATTTCCAAAAATAATTATTTCGTAACCATTCTAGTATATCTACTTATTAAACACATGTTAGTAAGTACAATTTGATTTGTTTTGTAGTTGTAAGTAGCTAAACACATTAATTATCACGTACTTTCAAATTAAGTTTATCACATCTTTTTGCCCTTGTCCCATTTTTTTGGATCAGCTTTTTCGTCGGTTTCTTCCATCCTGTCCCGTTACCCGTCACGCTAACACTGACTCCCTTTTCATTTATATATATCATTCCTTAAACAATGCTATCTCTCTCTTATTACTCTTTTTAACCGACTAGAAAAAAGAGAAATTTATCAATTTATCGGGTTTTTTTTTTGTATGTTTCCTGATTACTCAAAGGCGCATAAACCGATTTGGATTTTTTTTTTTGTGTGTTTTTAAATTTTATATATACTTTCTAGTTGATGATGTTGACCATGAGTAATCCAGTTAGAATGTGATGGTGAAATTTCAGAGAAATTGAGGAAATTTTTCTAACTTTATAGACACAAAAAATACACTTTCGAATTGGTCCCGTAGAAATATTGTCATGAGTTGATCTGGTGAACGATCTTCGGAGATATGGATTGTAACTCGTCATACAATTATATCAGAACTGGAGTATCCGGCAGAAGCAGTACATGTCTTTACACAGTTTGTTGAGTCTAGATCACCCAGAGTTCGTTCCAAAAAGGTTAAAATGATTTCCTAATTAGATGACAAATATGTACAGACAACGAGGAATTCTTTGATTTAATAAATATTTTAAATTTTATCCCCAAAAACATTTGTTTAAATTTTTCCGTACGATATGCCAATTTCATAATTTAACCCGTAATTTGTTTTTTTTTATTATTATTATTTGTTATAAACTATTGCTTGACTGAGATCCCACCCGAAGGTAAGCAGAGATGCAATCATTTAATATGGATATACAGGTTATAAGCGCAGATGTTTATTAAAAACAAGTGCAGGTTAAATGCAGGTGTATGATAAATAGTTTAGTCACTAAACTATTATCGGAAAATGGGTGACGCGGCTTTATTTCACCGGTTTATAATTAGATTATTTGCCAAAGTCAACAAAATGGATAGGTTTTAGGATGGTTAGCGTAGAGAAATTTAAGTAATCGTAATGATTGGTTGTCTCGAGTGAAGTACACTCGGATTCCTGTTGGACACTGAAACACAGAACACACAAACAGGTGTTTCTAAAATCCGATGGAAGAAATATATAGACAACGGGGGTAAATAATTTGAATTATTAAATATTTATTTAATTTAAATCATGTAAATAACACCAACAGTTTTTAAAGTATGTGCCATGTTTGTCGTGAATAAACTCGTTTTCTTTCTTTTTTTTTCATTGCAGCCATAACACCAGTGTGATGCTATTACCTGCTACATATTTGTATTAATAATATCTCATCCTATTTTTTTTTCAGTACGAGACAGAAATTTCATATTTTAACCCTTATTATTAGTGTGGCGTTGTGTGTCGTCATTAAGTTCATTATTTCTTTGCTTTCATAATTATATATATATATATTATATTATTTGTATTATATGCAATTTATTAGTGTATATATGTAAATAGTATACCATGAACTACCTGCGTATCTTTTTTCTCCTTCTCTGTCAAATCCATCCAAAGGTTGTCTGTAAAAAATCGCTTTTAGCCATAAGACCGCCCATTGTGACACCCTATTAATGTTAATTTCCTAATGTAAGTTGTATTTTTGGTGTACAATAAAGAATATCTATCTATCTATCTAATACTTTACACTACAACTTAGCATAGCATAGTCTGCCTTATAATGTTCCCACTGTTGGGACTCAGGCCTCCTCTCTAGGAGAGGGAATGGGCCGTAATCCACCACGCGGGCCCAGTGCGGGTTGGTAGATGTCACATGTCTTCGAATTTTTTGGTTCTAGGACATGCCGGTTTCCTCACGGTGTTTTCCTTCACCGTTTTGAGAGCAGTGGTGATGAAATAAATTACACAAAGTGATGTGCCTGGCTGGGTTCGAACCCGCGACCTACAACTTGTAAGTCGGGGACGTCACCACTCGGCCACCACTGCTCTCACTACAACTTACTTTACAACTACTCTGATCAAATCTTGCGGAAGCCCTATGAAACATTCATTATCAGCATGCTACACATATCGCACAATTCACAATGTTATTTGATAGACCGCATCATTGCGGTCGATGCAAGCCACACATGTAGACTCCCCACATACACCGTCATTTCATGCTGCATTTCACATGCTTTGACCAAAGGACTTCAAGCAATAGGCTAGTTAGGTTAAGACGTTCACTAATAGTGCAAGTGATGACATATGACTCTGAAATGTGGTCGCTCACAATGAGCCTCATCAGAAGGCCTAAAATCACCCGAAGGGCAATAGAAAGGGTTATGCTCGGATTTTCCTTGCGTGATCATATCTGAAATGAAGATATCTGCAGGAGAACCAAGTTTACCAACATAGCCCGAAGAATCGCCAGACTTAAGTGACAGGGGGCAGAGAATATTGCTCGTAGTACAGATGGTCGATGGAGACGAAAGGTTCTAGAGTGGCGACGATGTACCGGAAGACGCAGCGCTGAAAAGTCTCTCACAGGGTGGACCGATGATCTGGTGAAGGTTGTGGGAATTCGATGGATGCGAGACTCATAGTACTGGTCGTTATGGCGACACTTGGGGGAGGCATATGTCCAAAAGTGGACGTCTTTTGGTTGAAATGATGGTGATGATGATGATGATTCACTGGTAGTCGAGATATGTGAATCTAAGCCCAATGTGAGAATTTCGATGAATCCGTGTAACTCATTTTTGACCTTTACATGTTTGGGCCTTCCTAAAGGTTACACATTTCTAAAGGTTAGGTTAACAGGAAAATGTTCATTTCAGTTCATAAATTGGTTCAGATATGATATTAATGTATCTATACAAAATTAATGGTAGCTTCCTACAAATAAATGATAAAATTGACCACTACGAAGTTTTACTCTAAAAAGGGAAAAGGATTTTTTTCAACCTTTTCATTTCGGTTTGAGATTTGTTTCTGTGATTTGGAGTTCGGAATTATACAAAAAAATCGAAACAGCTCACCTATTTAATATGTCCTCGTTCTTATTATGGCATATTTACTATACTATGTCAGTATTGTTGAAATCCAAGTTTGGGTTTGCGTTCCATTTGATAATTTCTTAAACTTTAATCATTTAAAACTAGTCCTGGAGTCTATAAGTTAAATCAATCCTTGGATATATTTTAGCTTTTAGATTTTTTATTTAAGTGTATATATAAGTTAGTGTATATATGTTAAGTGTTTTATGTATTGATAGATTCCATATTGAAATAAATAAGTCAGAACATAATGGTATAATCTATAATAACTCAGGGTTTATGAATAAAAAATCCTTGGATATCAGAGTGAATTACAAATACTTTTGATACTATTTGATCAATCTTCACAAATATGTTTCCTTATCTTCTTTTTTTATTTTAATATTTTTTTTTTAAATATTACAATAATCTCAGTTTTTTTAATCTAATATTTCTATTTAAATGTTTAGTGTAAAATTTAAACAAATGATGATGATGTCACCGAATGTTTGGGAGAGACACTAATTCCTGTAACATAGGTGTTTCCATCTAGCACAGAAGCCAGGGCCTCACTTTATTTGTACATGTTTTTTTATGCCTTGCCTTATCTTATTTTACCTTATTATTTTAATCTATATGAAAGTCTAAATCTTTCCTTACTCACTAACTCATCAACGTCTAGCCTAAACCTTGAGAACTAGAACGCTGGCATATTGCATAGAAGTTTTTTTTTATGATGAAAGTAAGAATAAAAAAGGATTTACAAACTTTGTATGAAGAAACCAACTTTCACGTGGGCGTCACCACTGACAGAAGCTAATTCTCTAATATCTTTGTTCTTTATATTATTTGTAAGTATTTGTTAACAAAATAGTTTTAGCCCAATAAATTATTATGTTAAAATTTCTCGCCTGCCTTCAAAACCTTAATACCTACTTACTATTCACATCGCTAACTTACCACACACCACCAACTGTCTCTAACATAAACAGACATTTCTATTCATTTTCTGTGTCAACGCATGCCCTATAAACGTACGAGGCGTCTTACTTGGCGTGCTCATTGTCAGAAGCCTGCAGAATGCAACTCGCGTAGCCACAACCTTATTTATAGAATCATCGATAGGTATGCGAACAACCCTTTTGTTTCAAGCGGACAGACGGTCGATATGTATGATTGCTGTGTTGAAGATTGCTTTGATGAAGAAATGAGGAGCTATTAAGCTATCGTGGTTGGTGGAAAATGAACATCTAGGCTAGGATTAAATAAGGTTTTCTCTTTGTATTTGAGCTATTTTGCGTCTTAATCATTTATTTTGAGGAGTATATAGGTTAAAAGATGATTGAATTAAAAGCTTTTGATATTCAAGTCAAAAGTTTTTTATTTCACATAGGTCTACAAGGGCACTTATAAAACGTCAGAAGCTAGCAAATTGGTCGTTTCCTTTGGAGAAGAACCGGCAGAAACTCTATGGTTTTCTCCGTGGCTCCATTTAACAGGATATGTGGTTTTAAGAAGTCTCATGATTGGAGACTGATTGGAAAAGTAAAAAAAAATAATGAAAAAAACATAAAACTGGCAAAAATATGTTCACACTAATATTAGTTTTAGAGGCAAAAGTTTGTACCTTACATGTTTAAAAGGTTGAAATCATTTGGTTTACAAGTAGCTAATAAAATAATTTTTATACTGAGAGTATGTTCTCTAGAGATTTTTAAAAATTTCAAACGACAAAGATGCTAGCTGAATCTAGTAAAACATAAAAAGACAACTGTGTACCATACTACAAAAAATACGTAAAGAAAAACTTTCGTCAACACACCGTAGAGGGCTGGGGAAATGCCCGTCAGGGCCGCATGATTTTTAAGAAAGTTATCGAGTCTTGGAATGCAAAGGGAAACTGAAGGGTACAGTTGAGTTTTAGTCAGATAAAGTCTGACACGCTTTCTTGGTCCACCACCCGGAAGACGACATTTGATGAATTCCAACAAAAAAAATTATAATCACGCAGGGTCAAATATCTCAGAATGCCAATTTAGCCAGAACCTTTCCTAAAAAAAAAAAAATTATCGACAACATTACCCTCTCTAGACCGAAACAATTACAAATAAAAAAAGAAAAAAACGTAAATATACAAAATTATTGCCCTCCCCTTATAGCGAGCAATTACATCGAATGTAGCCCGGTCGATAAGACATGTTAAAGTAAATTCCGAGTCCAACGTCCACAGTCCTATCAATTATTAAAGGCCGTATCGATTTGGTCATTTGCTTTTAGCTAGCCTTATCTTTGTTACGACTGAGGTACACCGCCTGGACATAATTACGTGAACAGCTTTTGTTTTGTTTGTGAGGGTGAAAAATTGGCCGGTAGGTAGACAACACTAATCCAGGAGATTAGTATTGTCTACCTCATTTGTTTCGTGAATTTGCAATTTTTTTTAACCATATTTATTTATTTATATATACTTTATTGCATACCAAGTTACAAATTACAAATAGAAATTATAATACAAAAAAAAAAACAAACAATTGGCGGCCTTATTGCACTCGGCGATTTTTTCCAGGCAACCCAGAATGGATAGAGACTGCCTGGACATAAAATAGGGTTGCACTTGGTGCAAATATAAAAGTAAACAAAACTTAATGCTAAAATAGGTATACATATACATACATACAAAATATAAATATATAAGTAAGAGAATAAGTGATGAAATGAAGACATGATCACAGTGACAAGTAATGATACTTCACAAGCCTTTTAAATACGGGCAGTGTTTGCGCACGTTTTATTGCCACAGGCAATGCATTCCATAGACGAGTGGCCTGGACAGTAAGACTTATCCAGGAATGTAGTCGTATGCATTGGCATTTTAAGTTTCAAGTTATCCGATGACTTAAGAACTTTCATGTAGGAGTCGAAAATAAATTGAAACCGTTCTTTGAGGTAACGAGGGGTAGAAGGTGAAAAGAGCACATTATACAAGAGAAATATTTGAATTTTGAATATTTTTCCATATCTTTTGTTAATTTTGAAAGCCTGACTATCAGTTTAACCAAGAAGTTTCGTTTTGCCCAGTAGCTAGGTTGTAAAGGTTGTAGAGGTCTGATAGGCAGTCATTCCATGTAAGACATGGGCATTCAGCCGCTTCTGTTTAGACTGTAGGCCTTTTTTTAATTTCGGTGTGGATATACTCATGGATGTCCTCCTGCCCTGGGGTAGGTGGAGGGGTCTGTCAGACTCTTACTGACTAAAACCACCCCTCGTACACCTGGATCGAGGGCTGCGGGTGCAGTTTGACTTCCACTGCCCTGGGCTAGTGGTGACCGAATCCTCGTGGGTCTCGTCCCGTATTGGAGAGACAGATACTCCTATACATCTAAGAAAGGCGCACGTGGAACACTACGTGCCGCCATCTCGGGTCCAGATTGATGGGCCGACGGATATCCCCTAATGCGTCGACCCTAGACTGTAAGCCTACCCCAAGCTAGTTGGGAAAAGAGTAGAAAAATTCTGATGATAATTTTACGTGAAGAATGTCCGCTTCACTGTCCCAATATAAGAGCTACCCAACATACATTGCATGTTATACAAAAGCTTTGATTTCGAATGCAATTAGAAAAAATATATTTTAGAATTTGGTTTTAAAAATATTTATAATTAGCTTCTGCCAGTGGTTTTGTCTACGTGAATATTGTTTATTGCGGACGCAAAGTCGAAATCTAAGATGGATAAAAAGTATTTCCATCCTTATAGTTCAAGGTTCTTCCACACCAAATTTCATCAAAATCTTTTTGATTTAATTTGGCAACCGTAAAAACGCCACAAATAAACAGACAGATGAGATACCTTCACATTTATAATATTTGTATGAATATGGAAGTGTGAGTTATAATTATTTTATGGGTAACAGTGACTCATTTGCATCAGGACTGATATTAGTACCTAGCTTAAATTGTCAAAAGCTACTTGCGTAGCTAAGATTACCCGCATGACAACGAAATTCTATTAATAAATCAAGTATTTTCTATTTAATACTCTCGGTGTGTTTCTGTCCAATTAGCTAATATTGGTTCAGGGTTGCCAGGAGAAATCACAAAATAAATATAATTGAATAATCTAGAAAAGGGATGTAGCGGAGGTGGTTTTTATGGAACCAAAGTCCGTGTCGAAGTATCTTAAAGACAGGCCTAATATAATAAAATAGTACTGAAAGAATAATATAGTGCAACATTCATAAACTTGTTCATACAAGTCAAGCGCCTGCCCCATGCGCTACCACCGCTTTTTTCTACGTTTCAACCTCCGATTTAAAAATGTCGAAACTGTATGCTGAGGATGAGTAGTTTTACGCCAACATGATCGTAACGTTTACCGCGTGTGGCTTCTGATTGGTTAAGAGCTTGGAATGGGCCAATCGGAGCGCTGAACGTCTCCTCTCGAGCGCCAATGGTACATACGTCTGTACAACTTGAATGACCTTAAAAAACGCTTAATTTTCGTTTTGTACACACGTTTGTACGAAATTTTTTTGGCCCAAAATTTTGGTTTCTTTAACTTTGTTTTTTCTAGAAAAAACCAGAAAAAGTTTTTTTGGAAATTTACCTAAAAACGCGCAATTAAGTAAAAATAATACCTCGGGGCGCCCGAGGGGATAAACTTGTCAATCGCAATAAACGTAAAATAAACTCGCACTTGGGACTATGAAGGTGTAATGAATCGGAAGTTCTGACTTATCAAAGTCGGAGTCGGAGCTCTGTAACATCCCTACCCTAGACAATAACTCATTTATTACAGTAGCGTAGAGCAATAAATTTTGCTGTACCTACTGAGGTTTAGCAAGAGTTTTGTATAGAATTAAGGTGTCACAAAGTGTAATAATATTTTCTCAGTCAATTATTTTCTTTTCTTATTTTTATGCAGTTTCAAATATTTTTAGGGTTTCGTACCTCAAAAAGAAAAAGCGGAATCCTATAAGATCACTTTATTGTCCGTCTGTCTGTCAAGACCTTTTATCTTGATAATACGTGAGGGGGATTTGAAATAAAAACCATATATTCAGGTTTACAATCCCTTGAAGTTGTGAAAAAATCAAAGTTCTAAGTTAACGAAAAAAAGATATGGAAGTTTATATCACAAAACATTAAAATAACTATCTTCTTCTGCACATTTGTGTGTACATAAATAATAAAATAAAGCTAGAGCTCTAGGAAATTGGGATGGTATAATATAATGTTGTTACATCGCAAAAAACCACTTTTTTGAGACTAAGAAAAATCTTCGAGAATTGAACTATTTTAGGTAAATTTGTACGGATTCCTTAGTGCACGAGTCCAACTCGCACTTGCCCAGTTTTTTTTTTTTAAATATGGAACCCTTTTTTGATTTTCCCTAATTTTTTTTTTTTTTAATTGATATAAACCAGTGCTTGACTGCAATCCCACCTGATGGTAAGCGGAGATGCAATCATTGATGGTCAGGAACACTAGTTTATTAAGAGCCTATTCACTTTAGCCTTGAAGACACCTAAATTATAGTTGGACCCGTCCAACTATAGGAGAGAAGACCGCAGCAGGCAAATTGTTCCAGTCTAATAGTTCTCTCTACCTAGGGCTATATGGTCCTGTCTCTATAGGAGTTGACCTCATCAAATTACCTTCACCTAGGTCAAATAAAATGGATATTTCATTTCAATAAACTTCATCAGTGGTTAAACAGAAACACACCAAGAGCAATACAAAAAAAAGCTTGATTTATTATTAGGACTCTAGTTATCATGATTGGCAGAGAAAATCTTTTTAGCGAAGAAGCTTTTTAATTAATCTTCTTGAAGCCAGTCAGTTTATGCCATGATAGATTTACGTTTGTTCTTGTACAATGTAAATGTAAATAGTTTTTGGTTTTTGCACTTGTCGAGTCGGAGCTTCAAAGACTTGAGCATCGACGCTGAGTTGCTAAGCTGTCGATTTTGTACCGGTTGCATTTGGGGGAAGGTGCGTCGAAATTGCATAGCCTACTTCCGCCAAGCCCGTTTCATCATCGGACCACCAGGCGTATGGCAATGCGCTACCGATACCCCCTTGACTGTTGCCTGCACACCAGGAGTGATGGTGGACATCCCATTCATACGCACAAAATGTTTTGGGAGCATTCTTTGTGCGTACTGCTAAAGAGTTAAATTCCCTACCTGAGTCTGTGTTTCCTGATAGCCACAACTATTCAAGTCAAGAGTGAATATGTTACTACTATGCAAGCGTTCTCCGGGTCTTAGTACAGGCGTTGATCCGGAGTGAGGAGGAGTGGCAGGCAGTCGCCTTCTTCTGCGAAGCAGTGATGCTATCAAAGGAGGCGATCGCATTGTAAGCGCGGGCTTGCGGACGGTGAGCAATGGGTACCTCGCGCCTCGGACCGAGCCCAAGTCGTCGACGGAGCGAAGTGTTTCACGCGTTTCTTAAGGAGATATCAGAAACCGTAGGGGCCCAGCAGGGTCGAAGCTTACTGGGGCCATGGGTGATGCGTAAGAGAGCCCCGGGGCCGTGAAACGAAGGCAAAAAGGAACAGAATTGGGTTTTAAAAAGTCTGACATGCTTTTCTGCCCCACCCAAAGGCGGGAGATGACATTGGATGATTTTCCACCTTTAAAAAACTGCAAGCGTTCTCCATTTTCGACCGCATCGTCACTTTCCATCAGGTGAGATAGTGGTCACGCGCTATCTTCTCAACAATCAAAAAAAGTTTATGATGTGGAAACTGACCAAAGTGACACGTTATCGTAAAAACCAAGTTATGGTTTCTTCCAAGGTTTCTCTCGAAGGAATCGCCGCAGCTCTGGAACACGAAGGGAAACTGATACTCTCCTGCTCTGAGTGAACCGAGAGAAAGTATAAGACTTTTACTGTCTAAAACCCATCTATGTTCTTTCAGTTGCGTTCCTCCGTTGCCTTTGCGTTCCAGTGCCACGATTACTGTTCGAACACTCCTGTAGCCTTTTTTTTTGAGAGCAATCAAACAGTTCAGTTACCTCTTTTGCGAGGCTGTGGCAACGCCTTCAATCAATCGGCAGCTCTAACAGGCATCAGCTGTACCTTTCTTTGAGTAGCACATAATGCGCCGTCCTTTCCGGACGGCCGATCGGCGAGCTACACAATGCTCGCCATCCGCAAACACGCGCCTAAAGTGGCAGGAAATCATCCTGGGATTCTCGACACTGGGGGGTCTCTGTCAGGAGTTGGGGCGTGAGACTTGTCTTCTGTTCATAGTTTTGGCCACCTTCTCACATTACTGCTTTGCAGAAGGAATCTCGCGGCTCTGAAGGTAACTATTTCATACATTTATGCTCGTGACTGTACCTAGAATTGACTACAACGTTCCTATTTGACAATACCAACAAAGGAATGACTGGAGTATACTAATATTTTTGTAAACCAACTTCCAGTGACGGTATAGACGTACCAAGTTTTCAATGTAAATCATTTTGTCATAGCAGCTTTTATAGCACGGTATTATATAATTAATACTCATCAAGACCATTCCAAAAAACTCAAACACTATAGGGTTATCGGAATTTCTATGACCACCTTCCAGTTCCATCATCAGATCAGCTCCACGCAAGCAAAATTTCAGCTTAATCGAGAAGTGAATCAAATTTAATTTGCAAGATTTAATTACAGACAATCTTCGGGCGGGACAGATGAAACTAAAAATAAAATTAAAGCTTGTAAAAATATTTGCAGTCTATAAAAAGCCTTTTTCAGTCATAACGTGAAAATGTTTTTTTTTTTTTGTCGTTTACAATAAGTAGACTGTTTATTGTTAACCCGATATTAGACAATAATGTTCGCTATTGTTATTTTTATTGTTACGCAGGTAATGTGCTCTTCGCGTGTCTGTGTGTCCGTTTCTTTTCGACAAAGCTTTCGAAATAGACCCCCTTTTCTGATGTATGTGACAATTATTTTGATTGTTCATATAGTTTATAATAATAGTGTATCGTTTATGGTACGATAAAATTTCAAGCGAGTTTTTGGCTTTAATAATCTTTTTAACATTTTTCTTTATTTTTCTACTATGCGTATATATTTTTTTTGTTGTTTACCGTTTAGTTATTTAATTACATATTAAAATATTTCAATTCTCGACGTAGACGCATTATTGTAAGTTTTTAAGTTCAGACATAATTTACAATAGAATTTGTGCTATTATATTTAATATATAAAAAAAATTGAAAATTGTGTATCAAAATGTATTTCGAAGTAAAAAAATGTAAATATGCTCAACTACTCGCCATCAAAAGCTTTTATTATTCCAACATTGTCTCAATCGTACCATATACAAAAAAAAAGATCCCACACTCACCTTTGAACACTTATAGCCTACTTAATAAATCGGGCCTAATAACTCTTAAATCTTTTAGCGCGTACGCCAAACCAATATTTCTACGTCATTGGTAAAACAAAAATAGAATCATCATTTCTAAAATCAAAAATCCGCCGCGTACATTAGTCGCATCGATGCGCTATGAAAATAAATTGTTTATATGTATATGTACAAGAAAATACGGTCACTCAGTTGTCAGTTAGTAGCGGGAAAGAAGGCCGAGTGGGGCGTCCGACGCTCATGAAATAAAATTGTTTTCGATACGAAAGTGAGCAACACGTGGAGTTTAGACCAAAGTTTGCTTACAATCCAACTGATTAGCGAAACTTTTGGACGGGGTAGCCGTCCCAATTACGTGCAGTGAGTGTGTGGTTCAATTTGTGGTGTGTGCTTGTTTGATGTTAATCGGATCCAACCAGTGAGTGAATTATGCTAATTTTTATTATTGTTTTTAATTGTTTATTGTAGTACTTTCACTGAATTATGTATTTTTATGAGCGATATTGACGTAATATCTCGGTGATTTATTTTTTGTTTTAGTTTTTATTGCTTGTTGTCGAATCTAACTTTTGGTAATAAATATGTCAGTGTTATATAAAAAATTCGGACGAACATTCTTGACAGTTTCGGTATGAGTCTCAGGTTCTTGTTAAATAGTTATTTAAGTTAGTAAGTTTTGATAGAGAATCGTATAACTTTGAAACGTTCTTATGATATGAAAAGTGATGTAACTTTTACTTAACTTTTTTATGAAATGGTTACGAGTATTATATTGAGTTGAGATGTTTCAAGTCTTGCCATATTACTTTAGTAGAAGATTTTTTGAAGGAATAGTAATAAATTACGTTGTAAAAAGTATGTAGTTTATTTACAATGTAAAGCAACTACATAAAATCAATATTACATTCCTAAGATTTGCATATTGAAAGAAAACTCAAGAAGTTGATCAAAACAGTATTACCAAAAAGTACATGTTTTCTAAATTTTAATAAAATCAGTAGATAATTAATAACACAAGTGACCCTCCACTGACCTTTAAAACTTAAAATGGCGTATCTAATGCACATACTTGTAAGGGAGTATACACACTAATTGCATATATTAATTATGTTCAAGTAGTCTTATTATGTTGACCTACTTATTACGATAATAATAATAGCACTAGCAATATCACCCATACCTTCACCGTGTGTATTAATGAACAAGTGTATTTTACTGGGCAACCCGTCCACGTTATCAGTAATCATACTGACACAGATTGTGTAGCAGAACTCCAATGAAAAGAGACATGTCTGTGTGATAGAACTTTTTTTAGTCAGTTTACAAACAGATTTTGACTTTCCGAAAACGTACCCTATCGCTAAGTGTGTAATGTTCATTTTCCTTTGCAACACGTATTGTTGCCTCCAAAAAGCATTACTTGATTTTGGGACCTTCTAGGTGATTTTCATTGTTGTTGTTCAAACTAGATATATTTTTGAGTGTTTTGGTTTAGTTCTATCAATAAAAACCAACGGTTATTTTTGAGACTGTTTTGTTTGAGAAGTCATTAATTGTACGTACAGTTAAGGAATCTTTATTTCCTGTTAACTATATAACCTATTCACTGTTGAAGTTAAGACACCCGGTTATAAATTAATAAGTTACTCCTAGGCAAGCATGTTCTATGGTCGACATTACTTACCATCAGGTGATGTAGTTGTCAAGTGCGAGCCTATTTATTAAAAAAAAAACTGGGCATGTGCGAGTCGGACTCACGCACTGAGGGTTCCGTACAAACCTACCTACGTAAACAGTTCAATTCCTGAATGGAGTTTCGAAGATATATCCGAATAGCAAAAAAAAAATGTGACGTAACAACTAATTTACTGTTTTCATATTTATTACTATATCTGTATTATAAGACCTTGCTTAATGCCAATTCTCAGGATTCTGGGTTAACCGAAACTACCCTATGAATTTTGATTTTCTTGAGAGTATCGAAATATACGTTTTTTTGCGACATAAATGACTATATCTTTTTTTTCGTTAACTTAGTTTGTTTTTTCACAGCATCGAAGTAATGCAGACTTGACTATATATTGTTTTAATTTGAACTCGATATCTCCACGCGTTCCCGAGATAAAGAGTCTTGACATACAGACAGACAGACAAACAGACGGACAAAAAAGTGATCCTAGAAAGGTTCCATTTATTCCTTTTAAGAAACGAACGAGGTTTTTATTTCAACACAACATCTACAGAACCTTCTATTGAAATAATTTCTACGAAGTCTGTCTGCGAAAATAAGCTTAATATTGACTAATTTATATAAAACTAGCTTCTGCCAGTGGCTTCGCCCTTGTGAAAGTAGGTTTCTCCACACAAACTTTGGACTCCCGTTTTATCCACTTGAGGGATTTGTTTCGGTGGGAAAATCATCTTATCACATTCGGCGCTCTTGGGCGGAGCGGGAGATATTGTCAGACTTTTACTGACTAAAAACCCACGCGCCGTCGACGACTTGGGCTCGGCCCGGACGGTAACCGGATGGTCGGACGGCGAGCTACCCATTACTCGCCATCCGCAAGCCCGCGGCTACGGTGGCCGGAATCCACTTAGGGGGTGAATTTTGAAAAATGCTCTCGCTTGCGACATAAAAGGAAACCTTGTGCAAAATTCCACGCTTCTTGTCCCACTTGTTTTAACTGTGCGTTAATATGTCAGTCAGTCAGTTTCTCCTTTTATATATATAGATATAATATTATAGTTTACTGTTCCACTGAACTACTAAAAACAAGAATGGTTCAAAGTAAATTATGTAGGCAGTGTTATTATTAATAATTTAATAGATTATACCGTAGACTCCTTAACAGTCGACTTTGGGCATCAGCTTAGATAGTTAACTATGTGAGAAAGCACACACCTGGCTTAACCTCCCTTAATTACAAACCGTTTAAGTATTCGAGAAAATTATAGTAGAAAACGTAAATCAACTTTGAAGTGTGTAAAAAAGAAAAAAGTTTATTTGTCTTTTTGTAACTCGAGCAGGAGAAACCACAAAATATAGCATATAAAGCATAATCAGCCTTTTAATGTTCCCACTGCTGGGACTCAGGCCTCCTCTCTAGGAGAGTGAATGGACCGTAATCCACCACGCGGGCCCGGTGCGGGTTGGTGAATGACACATGTCTTCAAATTTTTTGATTCTAGGACATGCCGGTTTCCTTACGATGTTTTCCTCCACCGTTTTGAGAGCAGTGGTGATGAAATAAATTATACAAAGTAATGCACCTAGATGGGTTTGAACCCGCGACTTAAAACTCGTAAATCAGGGCCGTTACGACTAGGCCACCACTGCTCAACGTGCAACAACCACAAAATGCTATAAAATATTTACTGACCGTAATAACAGCCTAAAATGAAAAAAAAAATGAGAAAAAGGACGTACCAAGGTCAAAAAGGTTCCTATCTTAGCCTAGCTGGCCTACACTCCATCTACACTAATATTAAAAAGAGGTAAAGTTAGTTTTTTTTTGTTTGTAGAAGGTATCTCTGAAAGTACTGCCCCCCTAGCCAAGTTACAATCGTATCGTTCACGCCGAACGTCTCGAGTAGGCGACACCTCCGATTCCTTTGTTCTGAAAACGTGACTGAGCGTTGAGATGACGTCAGAACAAAGGAATCGGAGGCGTGGCCTACTGGGGCCATGGGTCATGCGAAAGAGAAACCCTGAGCTCTGCAATGAAGGCAAAGAAAAACAGGTATACAGTAGGTTTTAGTTAGTAAAAGTCAAGTCAAGGGCGGGAGATTTTATTTGGATGATTTCCCACCTTAAAAAGAGGCACAAATTATGCATTGTCTCTCTTTCTAAGAAATTAGCAATCCTTTTAAAAGTTTAACAGCTTGATGACACGGTTGATAGAGCTGAAAGGTTCTGGAGCGGCCGTTTACTGGAAGACGCAACTTTGGACCAATGAGAGTTGTGGGAATCCGATGAATGCGTAACGCGCGGGACTAGTTGTTGTAGTGACACTTGAGGGAGGCATATTTGTCTTGCACTAGTTGTTTTTCAGCTGAAATGATAATTGTAATAATTATAAATATGATTTAGTAATATAACTAACTATACCCAACATAAACTTAAAAGATTCTTCCTGAATGAAAATATGACTGGCGGAATTGCCTCATTGTATGGCACAATGATTTATCTCTGCCCAAGGTTAAAGCCAGCCTTTAGGATACCCGAAGTATAAACTATATCTTTTAATAAATCTTAAAATAGTGTATAGCACTCGGACCCCACGTCGCAAGAGTTTGAACCCCAAACGGCTCCAAAACGTAACAGCCGTCGTGGTTGTTATATTTCCACCGCTTGAGGTTCTGTTCTGTCAGATAGTTTCAGAAGTTTTAATTTACTGTGAATTGATGGCAAAGGGGTCAAAAAATAATTTATTTTTTGTCCACATTATACAATGTATTTTTTTTCTGACTAAATAAATGTTAAAGCTTTCGTCTGATCAAATAATAACACAACTTTTCAAATTAATTTGTTTCAGTTTGCACTTATAATATCGTTTTCCAAGAAGTTGTTTATCATCGTAAAACTAACCCTGTTTACTTTGAGAGCTGGGGTATCTTTGATGAAAGCTAAACTTGTTACGTTTTTTCGGTTTTGATGCGTGATACTGAAAGCTGGCAAAAATTTTCTTGTTTCGATGGCCAGACAGATTGGCTATATTTAAACGAAACATTAACGAGCAGTTGTTGTCAGAACCAAATAAAATTGTTTTTTAAAGTTTTGTGTTCAAAAGGTGTAAAAAATTCGTCTGATTAACTTCAGTGGTACGGCCCCTAGCCAAGTTACAGTCGCTTAGTTAGCGCCGAACGACTCGACTAGGCCACGCCTCTGTAATATTCGTCATTTAGAATCTTGATTAAATTTGCTAGGCATACTTTTTTGACTTTTTAATTTTTGAGTAAAGATGTGTTAATGTTGTTGTAAAATAGCAGATTTTCAGAGGTCTATACTGGATTAGTTTTACACAAATTTATAAATTGATTTCAATAGAAGCCTAGATAATATCCACAAGATACTGTTTCCAAAATATCAAAAGAAAAATGTGTGATAACGTCATAGACCCGTAAGAGCGGTTGTATGAAAAACAGTGAAAATGTATGTCGAGTTGCATCCCCTTAACTCCTAAATTTTAAAAATACTTTAAAAAGGTCAATTTTATACAACATCAATATTAACTTAATAAAAGTAAACATATGTTTAATAAGTTTGTGGTTTATATTTTTTACTGTCTGTAAGTAAAAGAAGATGGTTACTTACTGGAAGTCTGAATGTGGACGTCGTCCGTGGCGAAGGTGGCATGACGATCTGATTACGTTTGCAGGTCAAGCCTGGCCGGAGTTTGGGCAAGCAGAGTGGTTTGAAATCAGAAAAGGGAGGCTATTGCCCATCGATGGGACATATATGAAGCTATATCCTATTCATCTAGGCTAGAGACTAAATGTAAACAAAAAAAAAACAATGCAGGTACCTTCGGCCAAGTTTCTTCGATGCGTTTGAATACATTGAAACAGTCTCCTTTTCTATTGAATGCATTGGCATTTTCTTTGCACGCTTTTTCTTCGGCGAATAACAAGAATTCAAGGAAAATATCTGAAAGCGATACTGTCGTAACAACAACTTGATCGATAGTGAAAAAGATGGCAGATTATAACTCGCCCGATGATAAAACGTCACATTTTAATGTAAAATGTTTGCAGTATCTGTGGTCTATAATTTAGTAATGTTATATATGGTTTGTTTACCTTTTGCCTCACAGCTCCCTGAATAAGGTTTATATCAGGCTCATCTCCCCACCTTGGTCTATCGCAATGTCACCTTGCATTTAATGGGACCCAATAAGTGGCTCTTCAAACCCACAGCTCATCGAACATGCGGCAGACATTGTCCAGACCAATCCCACTTTTGGGTAGCAGCTTTTCAGGTAACATCTTTTATCCTAGTGTTTGCGCAGAATTGTGTAACTACGCGGTCAGAAATTTGAACCTCTAGGATACTGCGTTTCATGGCTCGCCAATCATTACGATTACTATAATATCTCTACGCTAACCGTCCTAAAACCCATCCATTTTGTTGACTTTGGCAAATAACCCAATCGTAAACCGATTCAATAAAGCCGCGTCATCCATTTTCCCGTGATAGGTTAATGACTAAACTGTTCGTCATACACCTGCAAATATAATTTTAAGAAACATCTGCGTTTATAACCTATAGGTCCACATATATAGTAGAGTATAAAATTTCCATATCGTGCTGAAAAATTTTAAAACAATATACAGTATTTATATTTCTGCTACCTAATTTAAAGACCATTGACACCTTTTCTATAGAGCTCTGAAGATCTAGTCTCCACTGTGTGAAGGCATTTTGTATTGCTTCCTAGGAAGATTTTTTTTTGCTATGCAAAAATAGTCCAAATTGCAGGAAAACGCTTGTTGGTTAGAACAAGGTCTGGTCAGTAGGTCTTATAATGTTAAAACTGTCACAGTACGTCTCGCGTTACTATAGAGCAACAAAGGTGAAAATCTATTAATAAGTCGGACTGTTTTGCAGCAAGTTTCACCATCTTTGTTCTATGTTCTGCATAGTAAACATCTGCTGTTATTGGTTATCTCTGCTTCTGCTGATCTGAGGAAGCTAAAGTGAATTACACTATGAAGTATCCCAACAAACAGTTACTATCACCTCTCTATGCGTAAGCTTCGCTTCGTTGTTGTGGTATTTCTCTTGATGCAGCCATTGGGTTTTTCGCTCACGACTTTCGTATAGAATCAATTTTTCGACGCGATTCGGTCCAAAATCAAGAGATCGTAAACTTCAATGCTCTATGCAGATCAGTCAAATCATGAGGCTATACATTTTTCAAGTATTGTGGGTATGTTAACATCAAACCATGCTGCTAATTCCTTGATACTCTTACACGGATTGGCTCTCACTATCATCTTTAATTCATAATTATTTACTTTAGAGACTGGTCTTCCTCCTGGTTCAAATTAAACCAAAACACACAGTGTCTATCCTCTCCGGATCAAGCCGTTGAGACTCAAGGTGGGACTGCACAAGTTCGAAGCCACATGGCTTCATGGTAAAGCACATGCTTTCTTGGCCTTCGGAACGCGATCACCAACGACTTCCTAAATAAGTGTATTCGGCTTCAAGTTGACGATGAAGTACCTGGAACTCGTCCTCGAATGGAATGGAATTTCGAAGAGAACTTCCGATTTCTAGTTCCCTAACTGGAGCAGGCCGGAGTTATCCTGAAGTTTTCCTGCCCAATTTAGGAGGTCAAGACGCCTCTTGCCGGAGCCTTTACGTGGGGAACGTGCGGTCGACATGGACTGCCTTTACGGTGTGGCGCCGTCGCTACGGAAGCAACCGGTCATGGCCATTTGGATAGTGCAAGAACACCGCACGGTCTTCTGCGAAGCGGCGAGCCTCTTTGCTGGCCTGCCGCAATGAAATCTGAAGGCAACAGTCCTTGCACGCATGCACGTATCGTATCCAGATACAGCATTAACGTTACGAGCAGTTTCTACTGTGTTCTGTACCAAGTTAGAATTCGCATTTGAAAATTATTTTAATACAATAATATTTTTAGATGTCGAATATTACAGTTTTCGCCCGAGTGTATTATGTGTTTTTGTATTATATGTACATTTAGGTTTAGTGTAATGATATTTATAGTTAATATTTAAGTCTCCACTATGACTACATACATTGTTAGTAGATTAAAAGGCCATTTTCTACTTAAACCCCTAGTATTAAAAAAAATACACCACCGTGTTTGTCTGTCTGTTCGCGTTCAAGTCAAAAACGATCGAACGGATTTTCATGCGATTTTTTCCAATAGACAGAGTGATTTACGAGAAAAAAATAGATGTTTATTGTACTAATTATTGCCCGCGGCTTCGCCCGCATACATAAAATATAGCCTGTCAAGTCAAGCAAGTCACTCAGGAATAAAGCAGGTATCTATCGGTGAAAAAATTTTCGCAATCGGGGATTCTTTCAGAGATTACCTCCTACAAACAAAAATAAAATAAACCAAACTTTACCTCTTTATAATATTAGTGTAAATTATATGCAAATTATGGTAGAGAAATACCAAGAATGCCAAAGACCAACTTGAACCAATTTCTGTGGAATTGTTCGAAAGACTTACTGTGTACCTGGACTGCAAAGAGTAACTAAAGGAACACAGGTGGAATTTAGTACGTAAACATCTGAAATTCCCTCTCGTTATAGCAGAAGAAGTACTTTTTGTATATTCCATGTAAAAAAAAAATGAAATAATGGCGCCACAACGACAGCGGCGCTGCGAACAAATTATTCACCACCTAATGCGCCTGGCTACTCGAAGGTGGTTTCTAGTGACCGCAATTGTAACAATCATTTCTCAGAATTCTTTAGTAGGTATTTGAAATTTGTATTGTCTAGAAATAGACCACCGTAGAAAAGTTTTGCAGCTTGAATGAAGCCATTACTCTCTCTAATAAACTTGTAGGTACCCTATCTATATGAGTCAAGAGTGCGCGGAGACACTTTCCAATTGAAAAATAGCGGTTACAAACTAGTGCCTGACTGCAATCCAACCTGATTGTAAGCAGTGATACAATCGTTGATGGGGAGGCGCACTAGTTTATTAAGAGCCTATTCACTCTAGCCTTGAAGACACCCAAATTATAATCGGATGGAAGGCTGCCGCAGGCAAATTGTTCCAGTCTTTCGATGTGCGCGGTATAAACGACGAGGCGAATCGCTTAGTCCGGACCGTACTCGCTGTACGTCGGATTGTCCGATGGTCGAAATGAGATGGCGGAATTAAGTCATGCAATTCCCGCGCACACTCTCCAAAATGCAACCTGTAAAACACCGAAAGGCTGGCAATGTTTTATTTTTTTTAGGTGGGAAATCAAATAGTGACTTCTCCCGCTCTAGAGTGGAGCTAGAGGGCGTGTCAGACTTTTACAGACCAAAACTCATCTGTGTCCATCAGTTGCTTTTTGCGTGCAAAGACTACGGTATCCTTTTCAGCAATTCCCGTGGCTAAAGTGAGCATCGGCCCTTTTTTACATAGGAAATTATCAAACGACTTCTTCCACTCTAGTTGGAGCGCGAGGGAGTGTCAGACTTTTACTGACTAAAACACGCAGCGTTTTTATGTGTTGCCTTTTTAGCGGAGGTTACGGTAAGTCCTTCGTATAATCTGGAGCCCGGGCAAGTGTGGGTCCTAACTGGCCCCGTCAATTTTTGTTGCTCAATCTCTTAGAGTCACGCGTGAAAAACAACACGACTTCATCAATTCTGGCTCGGTCCTCACAGGACGGCGAGCTACCCAATCTAGCGGGCCTATTTTTATCATCTATCTAAGATAAAAGCAAAACTTTATGATATCTGTACCGAGTTGGAGGTGACGAATTCAAGTGGCTTCAAATTGTATATTTAATGTATAGTTATGTTTTATGAATCAACTTATTTACGAATGTCTTTTATGGTTAGAAAGAAAGAAAAAAAAAGAGTTCATTTGTGACAAACATTATATTAAATTACACACATAATTTAAAAAAAGTATCATTATAACAAATCTATACAATAGAATGAGTGATGCGACACATCTGCGCAAAACGGCCAGTGTTCAGCCAAATGCTGGGGCTCATGTATTAAACAGAACCACAGCGCTGGTTTTCAGAACCAGCTGTCGTCGACGAGACGCAAATTTTCATCTTATGAACTAAAAACAATTTAATAAACAAACTAAAGAGATACATAATAATAAACCATTATAAAAATATTAATATTAATGAACAAAAACAAAACACATTAACAAATATGCATTAAGTAGTCGATTGTTATAGTCGATCGATTAGCGATCAATTAGAACTGACAATGTTATAAAGTCACATAGTTTGCGAATCTGTGGTAACAATAAAAAATGGCCGGTCGATGGATCACAGCGGCAAGAATATTACTTAATAATAAACAAAATACTAGATCCTTGACCTTCGCAACTAAAGCCATATGGTTAGAACTATTTTCTTATACATCCATAAACCTGAAACCCCTCTCGCCAACCATAACCTTTGAGTATTTAGAAACATAGTAAGCTAAAGGTATTAACTAGGAACGCCATAATCATGGCAGCAAGTCCCCTCTTCGAGGAGTGGCTGGAGAGAAGTAACAGCATCCTTATCTTCCGCATGAATCAGGTCCTCACTGTACATGGTAAGTTCGGGAGGTTCCTGCACCGGATTTGTGTGGAAGAAACGCCCGTGTGTCACCATTGTGCAGACCACCTGGAGGATACGGTGAAGCATACGGTGGAGGTGTGGCCCGTTCGGGTGGAGCACCATCGTATCCTCGTGAGGGCGATCAGCGGTAGCGACCTCTCACGCCGGGCACTAGTACAAGCCATGGCTTGTCCATGGCTGACCATGGACCAGAGCAAGGAGGAATGGCAGGTGGTCGCCTCCTTCTGCGAAGTAGTAATGCTAGCATTTCCGCTAGCGGAAGAGGCGCCCGCACGCCTGGGGACTTCGTCTTGCCCCAGACACTGGAATCTCGGCCCTGATTTCCAGCCACCGTAGGCGTGGGCTTGCGGACGACGAGAAATGGGTAGTTCATAGTCGGACCGTCCGGTAACCGACCAGACCAAGCCTGAGTCATCGACAGCGCGTAGAGTTGCACGCGTGCCTTAAAAAGATGTCAGCAAAATCGCCCAGTAAGACCAATGCCTACTGGGACCGTGGGTAGTCCAAAAGGGAGCCCAGGGGTCCTGGAGCCTATGGCAGATAAGGAAAATAGGTGTGATTTTAGTCAATAAAACGACCTCCCGCTCCCAGAAGAAATTAGATGATTTTTCACCGTAAAAAAACCTATCCTTCAGTGTGGTTATTTTAAATTAATGATAAGAAGAACTATTAATTCCACGCCAATAAAGTTGCCGGCAGAAGCAAAAAAAAAATTGCTAACATATTATTATAAACACAGCAATTGTGCACGCTCCATAAGGACGAACCAGCCGACCTGAGGGTTATCGCCGCCCGTCGCACAGGTCAACGCATTTCTGTCGTGCACGTCTATCTTTATTCATTGATCGTTAGTTACTTTATTATGTTATATCATAATACTGATATATAAAATATTGATAAATAATATGTTGATAAAAGTTCTGTATTTGGGTTTTTTGCATGGATTTATAGATTTCTCAATTAATACTCTAATACCATAATGATTTATATTGGACTTAAGAGAGCCCTTCCCGATCCGTCTATCCTCAACCTTAGCATGATTTAAGAGCGTGTTGGTTCATCCTATGCAATCCAACGCAATGTTTGATAAACAAGCAACACGAAAACTGTTGGCATAAGGTAATTCTGTCATTCATTCGAAGATTTCACAAAACTTGTCTTTTTTTTTTAAACGTAAGGCTTTGTTACTATTTTGGTGAACAATAAAGTTTATTCTATTCTAAAGTTTTTGGAAACAATTTCGTCAATCAGAATCTTGATTAAATGTGCAAGGTTTTAATACTAATGAGTACATTAAGAAGGGCTAAAATTCATTAAGAAAAGCAAATTTACACAGGTCTTTACTGAATTAGTTTTACACAAATGTATGATTTGATTTCAATAAAAACCTAGATAATATCCAAAAGATATATCTGTGTTTCCAAAATATATAGTAAATTATGTGTAATAACATCATATGGTTGGACGCCCTTAATTCATAAGTATTATATTACTACTGTTATTCTTACCTCATTTAGACTATGACTATAAAGCTCTGAGCCCAGCCCTTAGCTTAGCCCTTGTCTCTAACTGTTAATTTTGGAGAGTTGTTAAAAGCAGTGTATTGTAGTATCATTTAAAAAAAAATCGTGAAATAATAGCTAGTTGTTACGTCAGGGCCTAACGGCTGAAAGGATTTAGTTGAATCTTGGCACACGGATAGACCATGTCTTGGAATAAGATAGAATATTTTTTTATATCCCAGAAGTATGTTCCTAGGGAATTATTTTCGTCTTTTACGAGAATGAAGACGCTGATTAGAGCTATCTATATTTATAAAAATATTTATCATTAATTATTATGTTAAATTAATCAAGCTTTGTTTCTTATTTTTACGCCGAAGATATTGGTAGGTATTATTATTGAATACAGAAAACTATGGCAAAGAAAATAACCCAGATAAATAATAATAAACATGTGCTATTCACCATCAATGATTGCATCACTGCTTAACGTCAGGTGGAATCGCAGTCAAGCACTGGTTTATATCATTAAAAAAAAAAACCTGATTTAAAAATAAATCTAAGAATCGTACAGATAGTAATTCTAAGAATATTTAAATACACAAAAGATGTATAATATTTTGTATATCACTTTTATAAATAGTGCGGTCACATTGAAACAACGAGATACAAAAACACCTGCGTCTGTAATTTTCTCTATAAAATATTGTGTATTTGTTCAATTCAAGACTTCAACACAACATTTTTAAACAAAAACTGGATTTAGTTGGGATGCACTCAATTAAATTATTTCGGCAGTGACCGAATTGTTGGCTGAGTACCAATTTCTTAATCCTGTGGATTTCAAAACATTGTTAAAGGCATATAAATGTTTAGGTATGCTGAAAATGTAGTGCTGCAAAATATTTGTGTCGTCAAAGGTCAATGTATCTGATTGTTATTACTTTTTTTTAGGGACCTAATTAATAGCCACACAATTAATACCTACTATTTTTACGTAATAATAATATAAATTGTAAATATTGTGGCTATTTATCAAATTGCTACAAAAAATATTTGGTAATGAGTGCCCTTAATAAGCATTATTATTTATTATTGTCTTGTATTTTATGTTACAATAAGAAGTATTATAAAAAAATAGAGTTTAAAATATAAAAAAAAAAACATGACGCAAAAAAAAACTATAAAAATAAGTTAGTAAATTACTCTTTCAGCCTTTTAACTTCATTAAAAGAATTATAAGTTCTTTTGATGAAGTTAAAAGGCTGAAAGAGTAATCTTATTTTTTACTTTTTATAGTTTTATGCGTCGGGGTTTTTTTTATTTTTTAAATTTTGTTTTACTCTTTTTAAATTAATCACGGAACCCATAATTGATCTAGACGAATCTAATGAACCCAAACTCGATGGGTATAGGCATAGCTAGTAGGCATTCCAAAGTTCCATCAGCCGCCTACTAGTTCTAGCATCAGGTCCTCGTCATCAGGTTTTCGTCATCAGCATTAATTAAGATAAAAAAATGTAAATGAGCTGTAACTGGATGGGTTTAATAATAGGCAATCCAAGGTTACGTCTCTTACCTCCGAGCTCCATCCCCACCAACTGTGTTCCCACGTTGTCGTCGTGGTAGGACTTGCGTGTCTCTGTGATCTTGAGGGCTATGCCGGTAGAGCTATTCTTGCCGGAAGGCCTCAAGTGAGAGACCAGACCAAGAGGAACACACACAAGATGGAGTCCACACGGACCGCCACGGAGGGTGCGCTGTCCAGGAGCGCCAGCACCAACAGCTGTTGGTGCTTTTGGATGGTGGTTTTGGAGAGTGGGTTTGCCTCTGGTACGTGTCTGCGAACGTGTTTAATGGGGACCTTACACCATTGAAAAAAAGGCAAAGCTGTGGCCAGTGTCAATATGAACGCGAGTTGTAAAATGACAACTAACCCAGGAGTATCCCTACCCCTCGTATTCTTTTTTTTTTTTTTTTTCCGGTGGGAAAATCATCTTATGACATCCCCCGCTCTTGGGCGGAGCGGGAGATAGTGTCAGACTTTTACTGACTAAAAACCCACTCCTGTTCCTTCGTTGCCTTGGCCCCAGTAGGCTTCGACCCTGCTGGGCCCCTACAGTTGCTGACATCTCCTTGAGGCGCGCGTGGAACAATACGCGCCGTCGGTAACTTGGGCTCGGTCCGGACGGTTACCGGACGGTCGGACGGCGAGCCACCCATTGCTCGCCGTCCGCGAGCCCGCGCCTACGGTGGCCGGTAATCGGGATCGGAGTCCCGGCGGCGGTTGGGGCGTGAAGACCGCTGCCTCACGCGATCGGCCGCCTCCTTTGCTAGCATTACTGCTTCGCAGAAGGAGGCGACCGCCTGCCACTCCTCCTCGCTCCGGAGCATGGCCTGAACCAAGGCCCGGCGCGAGAGATCGCCGCCGCCAATCGCCCCCACGAGGACACGGCGTTGCTCTGCCCAAGCGGGGCACACCTCCACCGTGTGCTCTACCGTGTCCTCCGGGCGGTCCACACAGTGGCGACACCCGGGCGTCGTTTCCGCACGAATCCGGTGCAGAAACCTCCCGAACTTACCATGTCCTGTAAGGACCTGCGTCATGCGGAAGGTAAGGACGCCATGTTGCCTTTCCAGCCACTCCTCAAAGAGGGGAATTACCGCCATGATTATGGCGTGCCCAGCACTGGGTTGCGACAGTCGCTGTCGCCATTCCACCATGAGACCCCGCCGGAACTCTGCCCGCCATGCCGCGACTTGTCGTGGCAGTGGAGTTTCGCCCCGACGTTGCAGCTCCACGCGCAGATCGTGCATGTGTGCAAGGCCTGATGCTTCCAGATCCCATGGTGACTGGCCAGCAAGGAGGCTCGCCGCTTCGCGGGAAATCGTCCGGTATCCCCGCACCATCCGTATGGCCACCCCTCGTATTCTGGGGAGAGGCAACTACTGCCTGCGGATCTTCGGACCGCAAGGGCCCAGCAGGGTCGAAGCCTACTGGGGCCATGGGTGATGCGAAAGAGAACCCCGGGGGACTGGAACGAAGATAAAGAAGGAACAGGAGTGGGTAGTGGGTTTTTAGTCAGTAAAAGTCTAATACTATCTCAACTCCACCCTTGAGCAGGGGATGCTATTGGATGATTTTCCTACCGAAAAAAAAACCTCCGAGCTCCATCATCAGACCAGCTTGACAGTGCTGGCATGAACATAAGAATTTCAAGCATTAGGTGACACATATCTGTTTGTTTGTAAAGGATGACCTTGAACACCTGGACAGATCTTCATGAATTGTAACTAAAAAGTATTTTGATAATGTCAGCTTTGAAACGAAAAAAACCGCATCAAAATCGGTCCATCCGTTTAGGAGCTACGATGCCACGGACAGACGTTTTGAATTCTCTCCCACCCACTTTAAGGAACAGTCCTTCGTTGGAAGTACTCAGGAGATGAATTTGGAAACATTTCCTGTCAACATGAATTTTAATACACCTTCATATATTTAGTTAGGTAGTGTATATGTATTGTGTGCTGTACACACCTATTAGTCTATTTTTTAAAATTATAATACGTATTTAATGTAAGTTGTTATTCACTTATGGTTGTCCTCATGTGCAAAACTATTGCATTAAGATTTGCTGTAAAAAAAAACAAAACCATTGTGAGTTAAGCTCGGCCGTGTACATCAACAGTCTTACTTGAATTATTACTAAAGTTTTGTGTCAAATTAAGAAAAATTTATAATTAAATACTCAATTGAAGAGATTAACCCTACTTTTTTATCATATTTATCTGTTGTTAGCCCAACCCTAAAGTTTTCGTATCCTGTAATAAAATTGTGAATTCGAAATGATTATCATTTTTTATTCATACAAGATAAAGTTCAAATACCATTGCAATCCATATTTTAGAGGACCTTCAAAATTACAGTTACAAAAAATACCCTGTATTAATTCTGTACGTGTGTTGGTCAACTAAACGGCTTGACCGATTTGAAAATAATTTTATGTATGTATTTGAGTGGGTTTCTGGGTGATTTGAAAATGCAATTGGACACAGTAGGTGGCGCTGAAATCGACTTTTTTTTCTGAAAATATACCATATTTCGGGCAGGACATCGTCTGCCTGGACTGCTGGTAAAAAACCAATATCTTCCAAAATTGAATAATTTATTAGAATAGGTCAAACTAATAAGGTACTAAACCTTAGCTAATGTATTAAGGACACTATTGTGAGAAAACTATAAGGCAACCTCCAAGACAGGTGAAAAATAATCAATACAATAAAAATTAGGGTAGGAGGATGTGGCTTCGTTCATGGTATAACATCTAAATTATTTAATAATTTACCCAGAGACCCACTCAAATTCATACACAACATTATTTTCAAAGCGGTCAAGCCGTTTAGGTGACCAACACACGTACAGAATTAAATATGTAACTAACCTCTGCCGCGTGAAAAAGTTTTTACAGACTAACTTTGGACCCCCGTTCCATCCTCTTAGGGGGTGAATTTCTAAAAATACTCTCAGTGCTCGCCTGTGTCGTAACCTTGTGAAAAATTTCACGCTCTTAGTCCAAGTACCTTCGGCTGTGCGTTGATATTTCAATCTGTCAGTTCCTCTTATAGTAATCTCCTATTATATATATATACAGAAGATAGATCTTGACAGTTTATTGTATCTAGAAAGTCTTCTTCTCAGCCAATTTTATTATTACGAAATGACAAATGAAGCCGAATAGTTTAATCTAATTCAAACTTTGTGTCGTCTTGGAATACCTCTCTACAATTAAAGACTGCCCCGAATTTCGTAATTATGTTTCACGAACTTTAGACTGGTCTCTCGCCAACTGAATCAAGTATTCGACGGGAGCAAATTATAATATTCATTTAATTTAATCTTTCAACAATTTTCTGATCAATATTACAGAGAAATTTACTTTCAAAAGTGATTTTGTTGTTGTGTTGACTCTTGTTTCAGCATCTCTTCGAGTTTGTGTCATCAAAGCAAATTCTTTTTACATAGCAAGAGCCTTGAGAAAATAATTTAAATCATATTTTCAAAATGAGTAATTAAATACGCTACTTACCTTGCTGATTAATTTTGTTTAATTAATATAAACTGGTGCTTGACTGCGATTCCACCTGAAGGTAAGCAGTGATGCAATCGTGATCAACTACTAAAAGTGGTTGAAGGCAACGAAAGAATACGTATGGCTATACCTATCTGCGGGTGTAAGAAAAGAGGTTTAGCGTGGTGAATTATCAAATAACTTCTCTCGCTTTAGGTAGAGGTAGATTAAATGTCTCTCCAGCCACTCCTTTTCGAGAAGTAGCTCGAGAGGCGCCACGGCATCGTTACCTTTTGCTGGTTCTCACCGGACAAGGCAAGTTTAGAAGGTTGCTGATTCGGATGCAAGCGAAAGAAACGCCCGGGCATCTCTATTGTGCATACCACCCAGAGGATATGGCGGAGCATACAATGAATGCGAGTCCCGCTTGAGCGGACCACCGCCACTACCATGTTGTCGTGGAGGCGATCGGTCATTGACAGCGCGTGTGTTAGCTACGCGCGCAGCAAAATAGATATCAACAAAATTGTAGGTGCCCAGTAGGGCCGATGCCCGCTAGGGCCACGGAAAATTCTGAAATGGAAATCATGGTCTTAGAAGGTAAAATGCAACTGCAGAACAAAGGTGGGTTTTAGTTAATGAAAAAAAAAGTCTGGCACGCCCTTTCGCCCCACCCTAGAGTGGGGTCATTATATGATTGCTCACCTCAGAAAAAAAGTACACATATTGCCAATTTGCGTACACGACGACGCACAGAAGAAAAATAAAATGCGTAGGTAGACCGGTAGGCAGCGACCTCGGGAGTGTTATTATTTCGGGCTTGCAACGCAAAATGTTTGCGATGCACAGACATACATACATACATACATAGTGATGTCACCAACCGGCTGTTTATAAAATCGTTTTTTAGTATAAAGACTGCTGTTCTTTTGAACACGTGGTTGTTAAAAATTTTATGTGTTTCAATCTATTCTTGACAAGCTTAGTGGAACACCGACTTTTGTCAAACAAAAGATGTTTCTGTACTGAAACGATAATACAAAAAAAAAAATCGTAAATTTTTTGACATAGAATAAACAAAAGTAAAGTAAAAATAAAAGTAGTAAAAGTCCAGTCATTAGTATTCCTTAAGCCTATTCTTATTAGTCATCATCATCATCATCATCATTTCAGCCGATAGACGTCCACTGTTGGACATAGGCCTCCCCCAAATGTCGCCACAATGACCGGTCCTGTGCGTCTCGCATCCATCGGATTCCCGCGACCCTCACCAGGTCATTGGTCTACCTTGTGGGAGGCCTTCCAACGCTGCGTCTTCCGGTACGTGGTCGCCATTCCCAAACCTTTCGTCCCCACCGACCATCTGTTCTGCGAGCTATGCTTCTTATTAGTATCACTTTTAAATAATTGACCAGTTTCTAATATATTTTGAATAAAATATATAATAACATATATAATCTTAATTAGCCATAATTTTAACTTTTAAATCTCGATTTTTTTTATATAAATTAAAACCATAAGATTGTGCATTATATTTTGTTAATCTTATGCTTTATAGGATATAATGTTCGCTTGAAAAATAAATCATTTTCAAGATGTTCAAAAACAAATCTATTTACGTAAAACTAGTAAGTTGATTGACAAATAGCGCAACAAAAATAATACCTAAAAATAAATTCAGAAGTATTTCTGATAGCTGTAAATATCTACGCAAATAGTCGTGGGCGTTAGAAGTGACAGAGGAAATGAGATAAGTAATCCATCTTTCTATGACCTGCGCAAGAATATATTACTTAGGTCTTCGTAGTTTTAATACATCACGCTATTTTTTTCCTTAATAGTTTCTGTTTGAAGTGGGAAATCACTTCTCCTGCTCTAGGGTAGAACGAGAGGGCGTGTTAAACTTTTAATGACTAAAACCCACCTGTTCTCCCGTTGCAAAGGTGCATTCATGGTAACTCTTTCAAACGTTCTCTGTAGCCCTAGCTGGCATCGGCCTTACTTGGACCCTAAAGTTTTGCAGTGTGGAACACTATCCACCGTTGACTCGGCTCGGTCTTAACCGGATGGAAAGACAGTATGCCACACATTTTTCGTCGTCCGCAAGCTTTCCTCTACAGTGGCCGGGGGTCGCCCTGCGATTTCTGATGCCCAGGGTGTCTCGTGTAGAATTGGCTGGGGCGTGAGGAAGTCCGTACCATCATGGTTGCTTTCCTAGAGGGATAACGAATACTCACACATGTTAATGTCCCATGTAATGGGAAGGAATTCAACGGGAGAAGGTATACGTGAATCCCAGTCAATAAGTGAAATTTCTCATACAAAACAGTTCAAGAGGCTAACAGAGATTTAAAGTAATGTGCAACCCACACTATCAGTAAATAATAATATCATAGCACAACTGGCTTTGTAATGGTCCCACAGCTGGGACTTAAGCCTCCTCTCTGGTAGAGGGAATGGGAGCCGTAATCAACCATGCGACACATTGTAAAGCGCGTGCTTGGGTTTGAACTCACCAAGTATATTTTGTAAATGAAGTCGCTACCACTAGGCGATCACTATTTTTTAAAAATGAGACCCTCTCTTTCCTTCTAACTAAATAAACTAACATGGATAAAAGTGTATCAAAATTTTCATATTGATAACACATTTATTTAATGAAAAGATTTATTTAACTTGAAAAGAAAAAATATGGTTTCCACCTGAAAAAGTGCGGCTCCTACCCAACCTAGGGGGTCCAGACGCCTCCTGCCGGAAGCTCTATGCAGGTATCGTTCGGTCCATGGGCCTTTATGGAGCGCCGGTGTATGCCGCTGCGAAAGCCATCGGTGGCTCAGCTGAACGCATGCTAGAGAGTCATCGCCATACGTGTGGTACGGGGATACCGCACGGTTTCCCGTGAAGTGGCGGACCTCCTTGCTGTCCTGCCACCATGGGATCTGGAGGCAAAAGTCCTTGCACTCATGCACAATTTGCGCGATGATACACCGCCGCGACAAGCCGCGTCATGGCGGACAGAGTTCCGGCGGGATCTCATGATGGAATAGCGAAAGAGACTATCGCAACCCTGTGCAGGCCACAGTTATGGCGGTAAGTCCCCTCTTTGAGGAGTGGTTGGAAAAACCTCACGGTGTCCTCACCTTCCGCATGACGCAGGTTCTCACCGAACATAGTCTGTTCGGGAGGTTCCTGCACTGGATTCGTGCGGAAGCAACGCCCTTGTGTCACTTCTGTGTTGACTGCCTGGATAACACGCTTTAGTACATAGTAGAGGTGTGCCCCGCTTGAGCAGAGCACCACCATATGCTCGCGGGGGACATCGGTGGCAACGATCTCTCGCGCCGGGACTTGGTACAGGCCATGGTACGAAGCGAGGAGGAATGGCAGGCGGTTGCCTCCTTCTGTGAAGCAGTAATATTAGGAAAGGAGAAGGCCGCACGTGCACGAGCGAGGGAGTGGCCCTCATTCCCCAGCCCCAGGATCCCGATTTCCGGCCACCGTAGCCGCGAGGCTTGCGGTAGCCGTCCGGTCGTCCGGTAACTGTCCGGACCGAGCTCAAGTCGTCGTCGGTGCGTACTGTTCCACGCGCTCTTCAAGGAGATGTCAGCAAACCGTAGGGGCCCAACAGGGTCGAAGCCTATTGGGGCTAAGGGTCTGCTTCTGAAAGGAAAACTCGGCCCTGGTATGAAAGGCAACGAAGGAACAGGAGTAGGTTTTTAGTCAGTAAAAGTCTGACACACCTTAACGCTCTGCCCAAGAGCGGGGGATGTCATCCAAAGGAAAAAAAAAAACTTAAAACGGTTATGTTAGAATGCAGTTCAATATTTCTGGACAGAAGGACTAAAACTACAACTTGTGTGCACTAATAATAACCCACCACTATCACTAATTAATTTATCTAGGAACTGGTTCATAAATTTAACGCGTAGTTTAGCTCCGCTGTGCTAAAGCCTAACGATCCGATACACAATGCTACGGGACTATGAGTCTCTTCACTCCGACTATTTATATTTTATATGTAAACATGGAAACGGGCTATTGTACTGTGACATTTTATTTAGTCAGCATACTATACTACATGACCTAACAAAACAATCTATTTTTTGACCAAATAAAACAAGACATCTGTTTGTAGAATCATGACATGAATATATGACACAGGTTACCGACGTAGCCCGAAGAATCACCAAACTTAGATGGCAGTGGGCAGGGCAGATTGCCCGCAGAATAGATGGTCGATGGGGCTGAAAGGTTATAAAGTGTTGACAGTGTACCGGAAGATGCAGCCTTGGAAGCCCTCCCATGAGGTGGTTCGATGACCTGATGAGGACTGGTGGTTCAAGAACGTTTAAATGATCTACCAAATTCATATTTAACACTAATAACTTCTCAACACATATTTTAAGTACATAATCAATACGTGAAATTAATAAATAGATCCTTTAGTTTAGTATTTATCTTAACTATTATTATATTTATATTACTATTATGTAGGAAAACGTGCAATTTTTCTTAGCTCTGGGCTAGTTTTTAAACTATATTAACGGGCCAAGCCAAGTCAATGGAGCGTGTTATGAGTAAATTTAAGATGAAGAATGAGTGTTATGTGGAGAAATTTCATTGTCTTTGATCTGCATGAATTTTTTTACTATTCTGCAGGTGTTTAAAATTGCAGCCTTTTGGTGGGTAATGTAAGTTGAGTCTTTGAGATCTATTACTTTGAGGCTGTGGTGTAGATGAGGTATGACACCCGTAGTGGAGACAATAATGGGCACTACGTACACTTTTTCTTGCCTCCAAGTTATTATTATTAACCAAGTCCATATGAATCAGCTGTTTCCTAAAAAGAGCATACATGCTTTTTCAATTTTTTTAACATTGCTACAGTAAAAATCCTTTACCTAATAACATTCCACGTTCACATTGCAACAAGAGGAATAATATGATTGTTAGTTTGTTGTCTAACATAGTATTATCAGTGCAGGAAGGACCTCGTCTCCAGTTGATTTGCTAGACGTTTTAATATTCAATACAATTTATGTCTGTATTATGTAAACTGTTATCTTATGATACATTACCTCCGTACTATCGGAACGAAATATAAATAGTACTTCTTACTGGAAATAGGTCAGTATATCTCGTTTTTACCTAAGTTACTGGAATGTTGATAATAATGACTATTATTATCAACATTTTTTGTCGTTGATAATGACTGCCAACTCACTGACTGAACTGTTTAATATAAATAGTACTTCTTACTGGAAATAGGTCAGTGTATCTCGTTTTTACCTAGGGTACTGGGATGTTGATAATAATGACTGCTAACTCACTCCGTGTTAGCAACTGCTAACTCGGAGTGAGTTGATAATAATGACTATTATTATCAACATTTTTTATTGTTAATAATGACTGCCAACCTACTGACTGAACTGTTTTGTGATGAGATAAATAAAGACTCATTCTTTTTTATGACCATCAGTGCGTGTTGCCAGTGATGACATATGGCTCTGAAACTAAGTCGCTTACAATAGGCCTCATCAAAAGACTTGAAATCAACTAAAGGGCAATAAAAAGGGTTATGTTTGGAGTTTCCTTGTGTAATCACATCAGGAATGAAGATATTCGTTGGAGAACTAAGGCTGCCGACAAAGTAGACGCGCAGTGGAAGATGGCAGGGTTGGAAGGTAGTCTGCCGATGGTCGCAGGAATCCGATGAATGCAAGACGCACAGGGCCGTTTATTGTGGTGACATTTGCAGGAGGCCTATATCCAACAGTGGACCTCTTTCGGCTGAAGTATTGATGCTGATGATTAAAGATAGATAAGGAATTTCCCACTAAAGTCTGTTTTTAGGGATCCGTACCTCAAAAGGAACGAATCTCAGAAACGCGGGGTAGCATCAAGTTGAAATTAAAACTGTAAACTCAAAATTACAGTCCTTTGAAGCTGTAAAAAAATCAAACTCCTAAGTCGACGGAAAAAAGATACGGCCGTTTATGTCGCAAAAAACGTACATTCTCAAAGGAATAAAAATTCATAGGGTACTTCCCGTTGACCCAGAATCCTGAAATTTGGTATAAAGCAAGATCTTATAACATAAATATAGGAATAATTCTGAACGTTGTAAATTTGTAGTTACATTAAAAAAAAAACTTTTTTTACAATTCGGAAAAATCTCCGTAACTCAATTCTGGAATTCAACTGTTTTCATAGGTAAGTTTCTAAGGAATGCTCGTTTCGCGAGTCCGACTCGCACTTTCCTGGTTTTTTCTCATAAGTTTAACCTTTTTTTTATGTGGGATGTCATTTAATGACTTTTCCCGCTTTGCATGGAACGAGAAGGAGTGTCAGACTTTTACTGACTAAAACTTACATGTTTTTCTTCATCTGCTCTTTGCGAGAGCCAAGGTACTTCTAGGACTTTCTTACAATTCTGCTGTCCTGCTAGGTGATAGGGGGTGATATAACCTGCAGACCTAGTCAAGTTACAACCGTGTCGTTTCAAATCTCTTTCTATAGTTGGTAACACCTCCTATTCCTTTGTTCTGACCACGAGACTTAACTTTGAAATGATGTCATCTCATGCATTTGAAGTTTTCTACTAGTGATAACGATTGTTGATTATCAACTTAGCCAAGCCCGCTGTAGGGGTCAAAGAGTGAATAAGTTACTTTTATGCAAGCGTACTCCATCGACCACAAAATCAGAGGTCGACATTCGATAAGATTGTGGTCTAACGTGAGCTTTATAAACTATACATACTCGTATTTTTGATACACTATCTTAATTTAAAATATCTAAATATTAGAAATATCCTACGCAGGCTAAATCATCCATTCTATGTATGACAATGTTTTTTTTTACCAAAAACTAAACGACATATCAGCAAACTCTTGCCCCGGTTTCGAAGCAAGTTTTTGAACGCGAAAACTTGTTCTCCTCTGGGAAAACCCTAGGCTCTTTTGAACCTCAAATAAATTAATCCCAAGGCATTTGACGACAAGAAACTTTGAAATACAGGATATTTCATCGGCCTTCCTTCGGTAGCAAAAACAATGGCATAAATCCAGGTCGCTGTACCGTCTTTTTGTTAAATACCCGAAATACACTAAGATTCCTCAAAATTGAACCAGCTGGTGTGCCTATAAATTTCAATAAATGTTAGACTGTAGACATTAATCTTGCACCCACTATATAAGTGAAACAATTCACAAATGCACCGTGTTACGAGTGAAATTTTGGTAAGTATATATTTTGGATCGACTCCAAAACAATTAGTGCAGTTTGTGCCGTACCCCCAAGGGTTGTCGAACGCTCTGATTTGGCTGAGAACATATTATTTACGAGGCGTCTTGAATTTTGACCGGAGGAATTTGTGAAGATTTATTAGTGGAAAGAGAGACGTTTATAAATATAGGTAGTAAACTGTTTTAATAATGAATTGGAGTACAAGTAACGACTGGTTTTATTTTTTGTCAATCAAAACGTGTTCTAAATCGCACAATCACATCACATCTTAAAATGTTATTAATATTTTTTTTAGTTTCATAATAAAGACACCAATATGCAACCCATACTTTTTAGGACGGTTTTTATACAGATTATTACTTAAAATTCAATTTAAAATATGCCCAAGTCGATGTTTTTTTTTTGTTCTTAAAATACAATAAGTTTCTTCATATTTCGCCTTAAAAATACAAAATGTCCAAAATTAAAAAATACAAAATGTCAAAACTAAAAATATGCAAAATGTCACAACATGTCACATGTTTGTATTGGGATTGTTCTTCTTCAATGTTTATGTAACTGTTTTCAGTATATCGCGAATATGCACTTTTTCGCTAAGTCATGTTTTGAGAAGACCCTGTAAACTCTTATGAAAAACTGGCACTAAAACTGTCTTAGCCTTTTTTGCCCCAATTGAGAAAAAACTCAACTCAGCAACTACTTAACACAGATTTTTACTCTGGCCGTTTATAAAACATTTCTGTTCCAAGTTTAAAAATAGTGGAGACATTAAAAAACAATTTTAGTACTTGGCAACCCTGAGTACCCGCCAACGGCTTGGCGAATTGAGGGAAAACGCCTCCAAATGCATTTAGTGCAGTCTAGTTGAGCATTTTAACACTTGATTTAACTACAGGCTTATTATTGTTTTGGCCGGAATAAACATGGTCATGTATTCTGAGTAAATGGGTGTGTGGGCAGTGACAGGAAATTCGGGGTGGCTATGA
The DNA here is from genome assembly GCA_949316375.1 of Mythimna vitellina. Classification (NCBI taxonomy): domain Eukaryota; kingdom Metazoa; phylum Arthropoda; class Insecta; order Lepidoptera; family Noctuidae; genus Mythimna; species Mythimna vitellina. The sequence continues at coordinate 21,212,422 of OX438690.1, forward strand.
AGGGGTAAAGAACCAATAAACAGGATTTTTTACGGAAACATTTAGTTTGTGTAACTTTGTAGGGTTTATCTGAACTACATATTATAAGGAATTGGTCAAATCGTTTATTTGTTTATAGAAAGTGGTTCGATCCAATTTTGAAAAATTATAGAATTCTATTGACCTGGAAAACTGCGGAGAACAGCTAACTAAATAATTATGTAAAACATTTGTAAAATTATCACTGCGTAGATTTGTTAGATTCGTTTTTCAAATTTTTTTATTTGTTTTATCATTAAATTATACCTACTATGATCTATTTTTGCAACATTCTAAGGAGGTACCAGTCCACCTTAGAATGATGCAAAAATAGATTATAGCAAATACCTTTTTTTGAGTAATTAACTTTTCCCGCTCTACATGGAGCGCCAGGGCATGTCAGACTTTTTACTAAGTAAAACCCGCTCGTGTTCCCTCAGTTGCTCTTTGCATTATAGGGCCAAGATAACTCTTTTGAACATTATATCGGCCCTGTTAATTTACTGACTTTATTTTTAAGGCACGTGTGGAACAAAACGCGCAAAGCCCAAGTCGACTTGGGCTTGGTTTCCGAGCGAGCTATCCATAAAGTACTCACGGTCCTCAAGCCCGTGTCTGTAGTAGTCGAGAATGGTCCTATGACTCTCGGCCTCCAGTGCATTTCCTGCGGTGGTGTCTGGAGCGTAACAACGTCCTCTTCATAACGGTTGAGACCATCTTTTTTATTCGCATTACTCTTTCGCAGAAGGTGTCCGTTTTCCTTTCCCTTGTGCCTAAACCAAAGCCAAACACGAGAAGTCACCGCCGCCAGTAGTAGAATATCAATAATATTCCACAACTATCACACAACTACGTCTTATTCCAGGCTAGCAGCAGCTAGCAGAGCTTGAATATAATAGCTTGAAAACACTCCTTAGGCATTAAGTCCGTCTGTACACCGTGTTGCTTCATTAGTGCAAAAAAAAAGTCGGTACCGTGATGTTGCTAGAGCTAAGTAAAACTAAATAATCGATAGATGGATTGCGTTAGTAGTGATATAGCAAGAAAATACCTACATTACTATTGCGGTGACGGCAAATAGAGAGATGGCATAAAAAAGAATATGAAATATCACGCAAACCCGAAATAATCAAACTAATATCATAAAGGTCTTTACATATTTGGATGGAATTTAGCACACAAGTAGACCATATCCTGGTATGGGACACAGATTACAGAGGATTTAGGCTAGAGAGGATTTAGGCTACAGGACTTTTTATCCAGGCAATAAATTCCCTAGAAAAAAATTTCTAGTGTCATGCAGGCCAAAAGTTTGTTTCTGAAAAGAAAACTTGGATAAAGGCAAAGAAGGAAAAGGAGCGGGTTTTTAGTCAGTAAAAGTCTGACGCGCCCTCAAAAACGGGGGATGTCACAGGATGATTTTCCATCATACGAAAAAAAAAAGTGTCATGCAGGAGAAGCCGCTGCCAGAAGCTAGTTAAGAATACAGGCAGGATGTTTATTATTGTTCGTGACATTACATTTTCTTATGTTATTCTATTTTGTTTCACTCCTGGGCAAAGGCCACTAGTTTCAGCCCGCGCTTCTTCCTTCTAGTTCTGACGCAATCTGTGTGTGTCGCGTTTTCTGCTACTATAGCCTATAGTTTTTCGGGCATGCGGCACTTTAATCATAACTTTAAAATAACTATTCATTTTAAACTCAATGGAATCGCAAAACCGATAAAGATAAACCACAGTTGGCATTCATTTATCAAACAGGTAATCAGGAGTCGTTAATCAAATTCTGTTCGGGCCAAAACTGTGACCTTAATAATTTTATTGTCAATACCAATACGAGTAATCTATATATTACGGGCGAAGTAATAAATTGGGGCATTTTTTTGCCCGGGCATTATGAATAATGACAAGCAGCTTATGGTACCTACTGAACTATAATGTAATGTCGTAGTGGGCATTTTTCAAACTGCATGGGCAATTTTTGTATTGTTTTGTTATTAGTATTGGTCCATAGCATAAATATTTACAAAAGGCAACCGTTACTAGCTATATAGCATATATATCTATCAACTTCTAGTTCAAAGCATTGAATGGATTGCGCTAAAATTTGGCACGCAGATAGTTACTATGACGTAGATATATGCTAGCAAAAGATTTTCTGAAATTCCCCCCCTATGGCAATGAAACGGTGATCCAGAGTTTATATGGTGAAACTTACTTTAACACGCGTGATTCCGCTGGCAAAAGCTAGTTATTTTATATAAAGTTGATTTTCTCAGCGATAACGTCCACGAAAATGTTGAAAATTATTCCACGGAAACGTACAACCGAAATGAACAGTGTCCAACCCAATGTTAAAACTAGTCACGACCTTCCGCATGACGCAGGTTCTCACCGAACATGGTTAGTTCGGGAAGTTTCTGCACCGAATTCGTGTGTAAGTAACGCCCGGGTACTACCACTGTGTGGACCGCCCGGGGGATAGGTGGAGCATACGGTACAGGTGTGCCCCGCTCAGGCAGAGCACCGCCTTGTCCACGTGGAGGCGATCGGCGGCAACGATTTTTTGCGCTGAGCTTTGTACAGGCCATGGTCCGGAGCGCGGAGGAGTGGCAGGCAATCGCCTCCTTTTGCAAAGCAATAATGCTAGCAAATGAGGCAGCCGCACGTGCGAGGGGAATGGCCCTCACGCCCCAGCCAGATTCCGGTCCCGATTTCCGACCTCCGTAGGCTTGCAGCTGGTGAGCAATGGTTAGCCGACTGACCGTCCGAGCCCAAGTCGTCGACGGCGCGTATTATTCTACGCACGCCCCAAGGAGATCACAGCAAACCGTAAGGGCCCAGCAGGGTCGAAGCCTACTGGGGTTTGCTTCTGAAAGGAAAACTTGGCCCATATCTGAAAGTCAACGAAGGAACAGGGGTGGGTTTTTAGTCAGTAAATATCTGACACACCCTCCCGCCCCGCACAAGAGCAGGATATGTCATTAGATTTATTATCCAACCTAGAAAAAAAAATCACGACCTATCCGTGTTCCAAATTTAATCGAAAACCGTTTAGCCTTGGAAATGTCAAAAATTATTTTAAAAAAATACAAAATTAGCACGATAAAGTAGTGCAGAATACTCCTGCTAGGGCTGCGAAATTGTTTAAAAGAGGAATAAAAGTGGGTTTAAGTCAGTAAAAGTCTGACGCTCCCTCTCACTCTACCAAGAGTAATTCTGATGTTTTCCTACCCAAAAAACTTACTTTCGCACAATAAGATTTCCATAGCAAAAGACAGCAAATATCTTCACACATACTTTCACAATTCCGAACCTTCTAACACTCCATTCCTACCTATATTATTTCTATTAGCCACTTCTACATTTAAGCTAAATGTGCTTATGCCAGGAGTATGTTTACCAAAACAGGTCCTTCGGGACATATTTGAGCTCACGGAGTATTGTCCACACTTACCGACTATTGCCTTCTGAATAAACAAAAAAGAATATTTATACAGGATGATATTTATAAAGAGGGCCTAAGAAAAGTACCCTTAATATTGATGTAACCAATTTTTAGTTAAATCAATGTATATTTCCTAAATAAATGTTCTTTAGAAATTATGGGTTGATTTAATTTTTTAATTGTTTATTTATTTATTGCGTTCATTATCGCGTTTTTGTTAATTCAATTCACGGTTTAGGAGATAGGGAATATGTAGGGAATAAAAATTGTCCTCTATGCAGTTCATTGGCAATTTATTACTAAGCTGTATAAAGCAAAATACTAACAATGAACCAGAATCCAAATAAATTTATACTTCCAATGAATTGGTACTAATATGATAAATAAGAAATATTTGTATTAGAAACTAAAAATCTGCCGGACCGATTTAAGAAATTCCATCACGTAGAATGCTACTTTATCACTGAGTAACATAGACCATACTTTCAAGCAGATGAAGCCGCTGGCAGAAACCAGTTAAAACTGAAACAAAATGTGTTCCGCAAAAAAATGTTTTCGAGAGACCAATGTACAACAGGTACATTGGGACCGTATTGCACTTTGACTTTAGAATTAATGTCGGTCATTCTCCTTCTATCAACAGAACTTTGTCTGTGATGAAGATATTAATTTCTTTTATTGTAAATATGGAGACTAGATGGATTGTATTTTTCTTTTCAGTAATTCAAACGTATGTCTGGCAGTTTGAGTACCTTATTCAGCCTACTCAAAAGGTTTCTTCTCAGAGTATTCAGCTAGGATACGCCGTCTAATTTAAAATGGTGTGTTAAATGGTTTTATAAAACTATTTGCAAAACAAATATCATATTATATTATTTAAAGTACCTACTTACTCAATTCAAATTTCACCCTGTATAGCTCCATCCTAAATTTTTCGGACTTTCTAAGCAGTCAGGGGAACGATTTCGATATTGGGAACAAAATCTTTAAGTGGTGTTTATTCCGGCCAGCGTTGCGTACGACCTATCTTTAAATGGTCTTCATTTATTTAGTGATCTGTACTTTGGTCCTAGACAAAGAATGTTCGAGTTTCAATTGGTTGACTTTTGTTATAGAAGGGTTGAAGTTTCAATTTTTTTAGTTAGTTAATTTTAGAAAAATTAACTAGATGATTTTTTTTTATTACAACATCATCAAATGATGTCTCCCACTCTAAGGTGGAACAAGAGGACTTATCACATTTTTACTGACTAAAATCAACCTGCATTTTTCACTTACCCTTTGCGTTCTAGAGCAACGGTCAACCTTATTGCAGCCTAAAGACCGACAATGATGATGGGTTAACGATCCGCACTGCAATATACAGCGATTTGAAATGCGAGCAATAACTTTCCAGGTGTCACCAGGTGGTGACTTAAAATATGCCCAAAAGACTGGCAGCGTTGCCACGCTGTATCTCAATTCTTATCATCTGTTCAAGGTAAAAGCCAGCCTATGGATCATGCGTTATGGGATCTTGGTTATAACTCTAATTGAGATAACAGAATTACATTAAAGTAGGCGTGGCTTTATGGAGAGTCTGTGTGTGTGGAGGTTCTGGAGTGGCGACAGCGTTCCGGAAGACGCAGTGTTGGAAGGCCTCCTACGAGGTGAACCGATGACCTGGTGAAGGTTGCGGGAATCCGATGGATGCGAGATGCACAGGACCGTTCTTTGTGGCGACATTTGAGGGAGGCCTATGTCCAGCGGTGGATGTCTATCGGCTGAAATGATGATGATGATAAGGCGTGGCTCTTAATAAACTAATCCACATCAAAAGTCACATGGTATTTCAATAAACATATTTTTTGTAATCGAATAAAAAACGACTTCAACAATATCTTTAACATGTCATCGGTAACATCAGCACATTAAACTTCCTCTTACATAAGCAAATCTCAGTAAATTTTATTGTAGAGAGCATTCTGTGAATGTCTGCCAACTAAAAATATGTTTTATTCTTAAAATTATATCATTTTGCGGTTTTATTAACGTTATACATCCTCATTAGAATCGTTATGTGAGTTAATGATATATTAGGTGACATACATACCTACTGATATGAATAAATGAATGGGCTTGCATATGTTTAGTTGGCAACGAGCCGATTCATATTAGATGGCGTGTATTTCCGACTGTACGTTTAGATATACCCAGTAGCTATCGTATTCTCTTTTATATGTTTGTATTTGGAAAATATTTCTCATTTTTATTTAATTCGGTAGTGTTAGACAGTCTAGTTTCTTTGTTCGATTTTCCTCTTAGGACTTCTTTTTTCTTGATTATTTTTAAGGTTCCGTACCTCAAAAGGAAAATAGATCCCTTATAGGATCACTTTGTTGTCAATCTGTCTGTCTGTCAAGACCCTTTATCTTGGAAACGCGTGGAGGTACCGAGTTGAAATTACAACCATATACTCAGGTCTGCGTTCCTTTGAAAATCAAACTTCTGAGTTAACGAAAAATAAAGGTATTTTTTTTTTTTTTTGGGTGGGAAAATCATCCTAATGACATCCCCGCTCTTGGGCGGAACGGGAGATAGTGTCAGACTCTTACTGACTAAAAACCCACTCCTGTTCCTTCGTTGCCTTCGTCCCAGGGCCCCGGGTTCCGCTTTCACACTACCCAGGGCAAAGGTAAAAGGCAAAAGGTATGGCCGTTTATGTTGCAAAAAACGTATATTTCGATACTCTCAAGAGAATCAAAATTCATAGGGTACTTCCCGTTGCTATCCAAATTTGAGGATATAGATCGTCAAATTTGGATGAAGCAAATTTGTAGTAACATAACAAAAAAAGTATCGTACCTAACGGCCATAATATTTGTAATCGGTTGATAATATCAATAAAACTGGTACATGGACATAAATTAAAATGAACATTACTTCTTTTACCAAATACAAAGATGGTGATTTACCAAAAAGATTTATCTGCTCACTTCCTGCGTCTACACATTTATCGAGATGATTCACTGAATTCCGACAAATATTTTATGGATTGACCTGAATATTTTAGTTATTACATACGCGCATTATTATTTTTTTGGCAAAAAAAACTAAAAATTGGCAATGACACTGCGAGGCTGGAACGGAACTGGGTGACTCATACTTGCAGATTGGATTAGAGAGATGAATCAGAGTCATCACGCAGTGGGTGTGATATCTGAAAATGAGCATCTTCACCCAGGTAGGCCAGGAAAGCTGGCAAGACGACCTAGGCTCGTTTTTGACGGATTGGTCAGAGAAGGCAATCTATATGTATATGTATTGAATATTTTACCAATGACGAGATACACTTGCAAAACACAAATTAAAACTTACCTTAAAGGTTTAGACTAGGATAACAAAGAAATTTTTTTTAAAAATTACATACATACATTTTATATACAACATATGAAACAAATATACACAATACACATAATTACACGCTCACACTCCTCCCACTCGTTCACACACACTCTCACACTTCCCCCACTCTCACACACACACACTCCTCTCTCTCACACTCACATACACAAAACCATGCCATGTGTAACTAATTCTTTTTATTTTTACTTTTTTTATTATTTTTTTTTGTTTTAATGTAGTTTTCTGCATTGTAGTTTTATTTGATTTGATAAGATGGAAGAGACTGGTCTTAACGACACAGGGAATCCTAGTGTGGAGTCCAGAGATCTGTAAAATTTTATGTAAATACCCTTTTTGAAACAATAAACATATTTGTATTTGTATATGTAGGTAACAATATTGTAAAGCTAAAGACTTCGCTTCATCACTCACACTAATCTCAGAAACTATTGGTTCGATTTGAAAATGTATCATGGTATATCATAGATTTACTAAAGACAGCCGGGACCAACGGTTTAACCTGCTTTTAGACCTAAACAAAAATGGTGGAATTAATAGAAAAGCTTCATTGATATGGAGGTTTACCAATCTGCAGATAACAATGATTCCAACAATACGTACAGTGGGAACAATATTACAGTGGAACAGCTATTAAAGCCGTAATAGTTACTACAATGGACTGTGCTCAGCGGCCGTTTGTGGCTATAAAACGGCCGAACGATACTGTATCTGCCGTTTATAAGTGTCTATTTATATTAAATAAGCAAAGCATATCTCACAGCTACTGAATGTTGAATTTTTCTAACAATATCAAAATAATTGTTAAAAAAATCTTCTCCCGCTTTTGTTGAAATGAGGAGAAGTACCAGGTATTTACTAATTAATAGCCACTCATGTTCCTTTAGTTGATTTTGCGTTTTAGGCAGCTTCGGCAGGCATCGGCCGTAGTGGATCCTGTCAATTATGCTGACATCTCTTTGAGGCGCACGTGGAATACAACGGGCCGTCAACCCGAGTTTAGTACTTATCTGACGACAAAGTACCTATTGTACGCCGTCCTAGAAAATGAGCCTTAATTTTTAGTAATAACATAACACAAGGATATTTTTATCGCAGAGCACGAAAGCGCCACACCGGCAGCAACCAAAAATTTAATTACTCAGCCAGACCAGCTCATTCGTCTCATAGTTCGCCCGCGTGAAAGTAGGTACATACATACAAACTTTAGACCTCGTTTCATCCCCATTGGGACTGAATTTTTGAAAATCCTCTCTTAGTGCTCGCCTACGTCATAAAAAGAAGCCTTGTGTAAAATGTCACTCTCCTAGTCTTAGTAGTTTTGGCTGTGCGTTGATTTCTTAGTCAGTTTCTCCTTTTATATATATAGATTTACTTAATTCACCATCATAATAGTAATCATTTTAGCCAAAAAACGTCCACTGTAAGTTGAACAAAGGTTTCCCCTTAGTGCTGCCTCAACAAACGGTCCTGTGCGTCTCGCATCCATTGAAGTCCTGCGGCCCTCACCAGGTTATCGGTCCAGCTTGTAAGAGGCCTTTCAAAGGTGCGTCTTCTGACCCCAACTTTCCTTGATTAAAAAATATGTATTACCACAAATATGGGACACTTATATTTTGCATTATCAATTAAATTACAATTGCATAAACACAATTAACATAACATAATTACAATTGACGAAGACAAAATGCATTAAGTTCAGTTACCTGCCCCCCTAGCCAAGTTACAATCGTATCGTTCGCGCCGAACGCCTCGATTAGACCACGCCTCCCATTCCTTTGTTCTGACGTCACCTCAACGCTCAGCGGACGGCGTTACCGTAGCCAAATATTAGGCCAGGTAATAAATTCAAAATAAAAATACTATTTTGCCATCAAAAAGTTAAGAAGAGGCGCTTTTGACGTCAGTTTTTGATGAAAAGACTGTCAAGGCGTTTTTATTTTTTATTCACGTTATAACAACATTGTTGTCGCAGATGTGCTGGAGGAAATTTCTTAAGAAATAAACAGCATTTTTATGCACACCATTTTTATTTGTATATTCATATAATAAAGAAATAACATAAAGAACAAATTACAAATATTTTTTTGGTATTCTAACTGTCGGACCTTATTAATTTTTCCGGGTGTCAAGTATCCACCATATTGTAATATTTAGTTTTCATAGGAGCATAACATCATTGATACTCACTTGTAGGCTTGCTTTCTATAAAACCGTCAGGCAACTACCATGTAGCACAGCCGTGAGACACACAATGTTAGTTTTTTTTCTTATATGTTAAAAAAAAAAATTTTGAGGCACATCGTCATTTCTAGTAGTAATTAGTGTTCTAAAGTCTTTATAGTGTTTCCTTCCTTATGTGTTTAACATAAACGCTACAATATATTGAGTATACTGTATACTCAATATATTGTAGTGTTTATATATGTATAGAAGATTGAAGTGTAACATGTGAGAGTATACTTCAATCTACTTCAGATACGACTGCGTACCTATTTTAAAATAATTCTTTTGCATTTGACTAACAGTTTAAATCTAGAACGTTCCATAGTCTTTTAACAAGACGCACCGTTTTTTTTTGGGTTCCTGGTAGTTTAGTTCCTGATTCTTCAAAATGTTTGACATTTTAAGAGTTTAAATTGGTTAATTTAACTGAAACTCTTTCAAAGTTTGTGTTTTGTTGACAATTTAATAATGTGATATGCTAAGCTACATAGATATGAAAGAAAAGGAAGTTAGTGATATCATGACGGTTAACAGGATAGATGTAAGGAAAAGAAACGTGTTGCGCCGACCCCAAATAAGACGGGACAAGGGCAGGAAGATTATGATGATGCTATGCTACATTGAAAACAGCATTATGTCTTTTGCGAAGTGTCTTGAAAATGGTACCCGTTTTGATGTACCCTTTCAGAGAGAGCAGGCATATGTCCCAGTGGCATCGTTCAAAAGAGTCACTGCAGCCCCAGTCCGCTAAAGGCAACTCCTTTTGTTCCCCTCAGAGCAAAAGAAGTTTAATTTAGCAAGTTTTGATGATTTCAGTTCAAAATCATATTTAAATTTTTAATTATTGTTAGGCTTACGTTTGACCACTATCTCACCTGACTGTAAGCGATGATGTGGTCGACGATAAAGTCCACTTGGCTAAAAGGAACCTATTCACTCTTGATTTAAAAGCCCATAGGTACCAGGATACCAGGAAACACAGACTCTGGCAGAGAATTCAACTCCTTAGCCGTACGTATAATAATTGTGTTACAAACACATTTTGTACCTTTTACAGCAGTGGTGACAAAGTAGACCGATTAGCATATGGTGCATGGCTAACTATGTTGTGTATAATCAACAAAACTTCACCACGTTTTCCGAATTAACTGGACCAGTCATTGTTAATTCACCGCACAAATTTTTAAACATCAAAAATCAGTCACATAATTCGATCACTAATTCAATACGACAATCGCTAACACTCTATTAGCATGAAATTATTCGCTAAAACATAAATGTTGGACCGCTACATTGATTCACAGTGCGATGACCTGATACTATTTCGGACTGTGATATTAATTGCCCTCTTGTGTTTACACTGAATGAGTTTACTTGTCATAATTGTATTGCAATGTATAATAATTATAATTAGAGCTAATTATTGCATGTGGTTACTGATTTAGATGTATTGATTGTGTAGTGCAGTTAAGACTTTTGGCAACCGCTTTAGACTTGTCATTTGCTTCGTTGATATTGCGACCGCACGTGCGGTTTAAGATGAAGAGGTTTGCCAGAACAATATTTATATTAATTCTAAATTAGTAAAATGTTGAGGAGTTTATGAGTATTAGGATCTACAGATGATTTGGTGACGCCATCAACGTTACTTTGAGTCGTGGTGACAATTTCGTTGAATTGTTATAACTTAAAATGCTGTTCTCCAATAATACTGAATGTTTCGTGTCTGATTTGTATGCTACTGGCCTACTATATAACTATTGTGTAATATACGAGTATATCATATTCGAGTTTGAAGATGCAAAAATTACAAGCTGTAATTAAACTGGGTTTCTGGCAAAAAAATAATATGAGAATGTCCCGTTGGACTTTCTTTCATCACGCTGTATCCTTTTGACTTATTTTTTGTAAATTATACAATTACCTCATCACACTAATTAAACTAATATTATAAAAGCAAAAGTTTGTGAGCATGTGTGTTAGTTTGTTATTTCTTCATGCTCAAACTATGGTATCTTTTTATCCTAGGAGTGTTTTCCCTTGGAACAACTGTCTGCTTTCACACAAGTAAAATACTAGCAGTAGCTAATATAATTATACATTACTGCAGTATAATTAGCGACGCAATAAAAGATCGTGGACATGATGCAGTATCCACTATAATATAAAGTGATAGTGTGTAGTAGCAGCATTATTGTTGGCTCATTCATAAGCATTCAGAAGCTCTTTGTTGTGAATGATTCATTGACGCGTATTTTATAGTGTATACAAGCTTGTTATATTAATCTGTCAGCTCATATGTTAAATGTGAATGTACATTTTGGTGTATGGATTTGCTAAAGTGGGACTGACAAAACGACATGGTAAAGAGCAGTTTTTTTTTTATTGGGTGGGAAAATCATCTTATGACAAATCCCGCTTTTGGGCGGAGCGAGAGATAGTGTCAGACTTTTACTGACTAAAAACTCACTCCTGTTTCTTCGTTGCTTTCGTCCCGGGGCCCCGGGTTTTGCTTTCACACTACCCGTGGATGGTAAAGAGCAGTGGTGGCCGAGTGGTAACGGCCCTGACTTACGAGTTGTAGGTCGGGTTCAAACCCAGCCAGGCGCATTACTTTGTGTAATTTATTTTATCACCACTGTTTTCAAAAAGGTGAAGGAAAACATCGTGAGGAAACCGGTATTTCCTAGAACCAAAAAATTGGAAGACATTTTTTAGTTCGGACTATTTAGTAGACGGTTTCTGTGAAGTTTGCACAAAATCGGTCGAGCGGTTCTTCATTGATCACATTATTAGGCGGTACGATGTTCGCCGAGTCAGCTAGTTATAAATAAATAAAAAGTTTGAATGTTTAATCCATGCATATTATATTAGATAACTAGAGAAAAGCCGAGAATTTCAATGATTACTAACACCCGTGTGAAGCTGTGGTAGTTCTAGTTGTACAATTAAAACATACTAGCAAGAATATTCTACTAACTCTTTGTACAAAAGTGCATAGACATTAGATAGTGTGTTCTCATTTTTATGATTTATTGGCACTGGTAACTGCGGCGCATGCTTGGCAGCCAATCATAACGCTGCGACAGTAATTCATGTGTTATATGACAGGTGGCGCTGTGGGTCATTCTTAGATTTTATACTTGAATTTATTTTTTGTGATAATTTGACAACATTGGCACCAAGGTTTTCAACCTCTCAAACTTAACAAGTCCGGTGAGGACCTGCGTCATGTGGAAGGTGAGGACGCTGTCTCTCCAGACATTCCTTAAGGGATTTCGTTCCACCCTAAAGCGGGTGAATTCGTTTGATAATTTCTTACCCCAATAAAAAAGGGTTTAAAGTTTTACTACATCGGTTACGGGGAAGTTCAAACCGTTTAAGGAAATGAATAGTGAATTTTTGATATATAGTAAACGAGGATACCTCCTGGAACTATCAATACTAAATTTACTGCCAGTATTGTTTTTTTATTACCTATCTGTAAATCATTTAGAGCTAGTATGACCAAAGAAGGTGAATGCAATCATTAGTGCTATTCAAAACTACTGTCAAATATGATATAATAAAAATAAATGTGTGTATATAATGTGAAATAAGGTCCCTTTGGTTCGGGCGTCAAATGTCATATAATACAACAATGTGTAATATAGAAATCAGGGTCGGAACTACTAAAAAAAAAAATTATAAAAAGATAATAAATTCGGGCGGACTAACCAGAATTACCCAAATGAAAGACAGTGAACTTTTGATCTGCCAGCGGTAGGCGATGAAAGGAAAATAAAACTAGGATTAACCTGTCTTTTATTTTCCTGTCCGTAGTTTCCTGACCAGGTTTAGCACTTAATTTTAAGAATATAAGGTGATATATTTGCATCTTGTCTGTTTAGTTATATAAAATATGAAAAAGGTTGATAGAATATCCTGATGAACAGACTCTCCGTCACGGAGACTCCAGGTGAGATCCAACAAAGAAAAACTCGAAATCCAACAGGAACTCCAAGGTAAAGCTTCAAGATAATACTTCGAGAGAAAAGATTCCGGGAAAATTTTAAAAATATATATATTATTATACTATGCTAAAACTACTCAATACTAGTAAATAAAAAATAAATTTCTTTTCACTTCGACTTTTGATGTTTTACGAAAACAGCAGAATGTAAAAAAAAAACAGATACAGTCATTTTTTAAAATGACTGTATCTGCTTTTTTTGAGAATAATTTGAATAATACCCTCTTGGGTAAGATGAACTTCTTTATTAATGAAATTGACATTCAGGTACAAAAAAAATCGTATTAATTTTCATAGCGAATATTTTATTTTAATTTATTGGGTGGGAAATAATAAAATAAATTCTCCCACTCTAGATTGAGTAAGAGGCAGTGTCAGACTAATATTGACTAAAATTAATCTATGTTTCTACAGCAGTTATCCTTTGCGTTCTAGTAATCCCGCAGAGTATAATATTGGTTTTAGAAAACAAGATAGTTAGAAAATTAGGGAACTTCAAACTGAAGTAACCTCTCGATTACAAAACTTCAAATTTCTTTATAACCCACATTTTTTATTTTGAATGCAAATGGTTACTTAAAAAATAATTTAAAATATATAATAGAGTTTCTTTTATGTCAAGAGACTTTTTTTTATTTTATTCAGTAAAAACATTTAAATATTTTAAACTATAAATACACTAAAGACAAAAACTACTAGCTAAAACATGGCGTCATAAAACTCCTCCGCATCGCTGTCGACTGGAAGTGTACCCAAAAGGCTGGCGGCATTGCCACGCTGTATGGCAATGCTTAATCTCTGACCGAGTTAAAAGCCAGCCTATGGGTCACGTGAAGTGTCAACTAGATAATAGATAGCATAATAAATAATAGTGTAAATGACAAACGTTTAAAATGAATTAGACTTAAAAATTCAATTGTAAATTACAGACCAGAAAAGTTTATAGACTAGCCCTCCTTCACCGTCCTCATAAATGAATACACAGACCAATAACACAAATTACCATAGGTATTGAAGACAAGTGTGCCGGTCGATACGTACCGGTCAATAGTTGATGAGGTCGACAGTTACTTGGATACGGTTATACAAAGCGCGTATTGACCCGGCTATCATTGGAACGGGACTTTTATTGTGTCCTACTCGGTATCGGATCGGAAACGTGTCGTTAATAATGAAGATATAGAACCGATTCGGTGATGGGTTTTTTTTTAAGATGGTAAATCGTCCAATGATTTCTCTTGCTCTAGGGCGGAGTGGACGTTATGTAAGACTTTTACTGACTAAAACCACACCTATGTTCCTATTTTTCCATGCCTTCCAGAACCATAGGTTTCCTTTTTGGACTACCCATAGCCCCAGTAGATATCGGCTCTGCTGGGCCCCTACGGCTTTGCTCACATCTCTTTGTGGCGCGCGTAGAATACTACGCGTCGTCAAAGCTCGGGCTTTGGACGTCAATGGTACAGATAGTTACGAACGACCGGACGGCGAGCTACCCATTTTTCGCCGAATGCAAGCCCCTACGGTAGCTGAAACAGTTGGGGTCCCTGTGGCTGAGGCATCCGAGAGGAAGTCCGTTTCCTCACGCGTTCGGCCGCCTCCTTCGCTAGCATTATCGCTTCGCAAAAGGAGGTGACAGCCGATCATTCCTCCTCGCTCCGGACCATGGCCTGTACCAGATCCCGGCGTGAGAGGTATTTGGTGATGGGTACCTGAATTGTTAACTTAACACAAATATGACTGCTGGAGCTAAAGACGTAGTAACTTTAATACTGTCAAACATACTCTTTGTTAGAGAGATTCGATTGTAGATTGCGTAGGCCAGCTGGTTGTGGCATATAACATCGTCCTTTTAAATCTAAGACTAACTCTAACTTCGATTTCCTTGTGATCGATTTTTAAGAGAGAGTGAGGAAACTAAACGAAGTGGATATGGTGTTTACGATAAATCAACAGAAAATCTGAAAAATCAAATCTTTTTCTATACTTTTCACGGTAAAGCTGAATCTGTAAAAGAATCTAGGACCAATTCAGTGTAATCCGATTATATTGATCGGTACTTAAACAATGTATTGTATTAAATTAATCTCTAAAATATTGTTCAAGTGCCATTTAATATCCAATAGGTCTACTCTTAAGTAGATAAAGTAAGCAGTAGTAGTGTACTTATATTGGAAAAGATAAGAGATTGAAATAAAGCTTCAAAGATACTCTCAATTGATTAATTCTTTTAAATTCAATCAAATAGAGATTATTATCTAGTCTCAATCAGTTTTATAAAAAGAAAGCTTTTGTATAACTATTAGCATCGGCTAGAGGATTTACTCGCATGCAAATTGTAAATTATCTTAAGGGAGCACACCTCCATGGTTAAAAGTGACATATGTACAATTCTATGATATGTGAAAGTTCAATAAACCCGTTCAGCCGTTTGAGCAATTGATTATGCAGTGTCTTGAGACGAAAGTCTATGACCAGTGCGTGTTGCCATTGATGATAAACGTGCTTGCTTACAATGGGCCTCATCAGAAGACTTAAAGCCATCCAAAAGGCAATAGAAAGAGCTATGCTCGGATTTTTCTAGCGTGATCACAGCAGAAATGAAGATTTAAGCAGGAGAACCAAGGTAACCGACACAGCCCGAAGAATCGTCAAGCTTAAGTGGAAGTGGACAGGGCACATTGCTCGGAGAACAGATGGTCGATGGGGTTAAAAGATTCTGTAAAAGCAACCGCGTACTGGAAGATGCAGCGTTGGAAGGCCTTCTACAACCTGGAACGATGACCTGGGTCGCAGGAATCCGATGGATGTGAGATGCACAGGACTGATTGCTGTGGTTACCGCCACATGGGAGAGGCCTATGTCCAACAATAGACCTCTTTCTGCCGAAACGACAATGATGATGATGTGTTTAATCTGTCTACTGTGAGGAGCAGTTCTAAGATAAAATGCTCCAACATTCACTTAACGAGACGACTACGATCCGACGTAGATTTTATACTTGACGTTTTCCGATGACTCCATAAATAATAAAAAAAAACAAGTTTTTGAAAGGTGAAAACGTTTTTATCGACTAACCTAGTTTTTGAACGATCTCGTTTGTTTAGTTCAAAAGATCTAGTATTTTTATTAAGGTACAATCAACCTCACATATAAAGTACAATATCACTTAGACAGTACTTTATTTCGAAGCTTTGATAATACTCATACTTTACTCACGTATACTTCGTGGAAATGATTGTGTCTAGTCTAGACATTAAAATTTGAAGCAGCTTCGATCTATGACGGGCATGCATGAGTTACATCAGGCTTGCGTGTCGACTGTATTACAACCTCGTCAATAATTCACTAAGCCTTCTGTTGGTGGTCTAAAATAAGACCTCTATTCAATATTGCTAAATGTTATGACGGTTATTACTTGACTTTTAAGAAGTTTAGGAGTAATAATAATAATGGAAAATTTGTTCTCTCTTTAAAACGGTTTCCTAAACTAAGTAATGTATCTGTCAATCTTCCTAGCTCGTCATGTTGTGCTAGTGCTGCCGCTGCGGCTGCGGAGACCCTCAAGTGGCGGAAATATAATATTTTTTTTTATTTGGCGGGAAAATCATCTTATGACAAATCGCGCTCTTGGCCGGAGCGGGAGATAGTGTTAGACTTTTACTGACTAAAAACCCACTCCTGTTCCTTTGTTGCCTTTGTCCCAGGGCCCTGGGTTTCGCTTTCACACTACCCGTGGCCCCAGTAGGCTTCGACACTGCTGGGCCCCTACAATTTGCTGACATCTCCTTGACGCGCGCGTGGAACAGTACGCGCCGTCAACGACTTGGGCTCGGTCCGGGCGGTTACCGGACGGTCGGACGGCGATCCACCTATTGCTTGCTGTTCGCAAGCCAGCGCCTAAACCGTTTGGGGTTGACATTGTCGGATCGTGGGGTCCGAGTGCTCACAACTTGTGTAAAGATCTGTCTAAACGACTTGTTGACACTTCGTGAGACCCAAGGACTGGCTTTTACTTCGGACAGATGATAAGCATTGTCGGACAGCGTGGCAATACCACCGGTCTTTTGGGCACATTACCAGTCGACAGAGAGGTGGAATAGTTATTTGACGCCATATTTTAGTTTGTTTTTCATCATCATCATCATCATTTTCCTGCCCTTATCTCGTCTTATTAAATAAGGGGGTCTTAATTTAGGGTCAGCACAACACGTTTGATTTTACAGTAATCTAGCTATAATATAATATAATAATATAATAATAATATTCCACAACTATCACACAACGCCATCTAGTCCCAAGCTAAGCAGAGCTTGTGTTATGGGTACTAGACAACTGATAAACATACTTATATATTTCTAAATACATACATATATAGATAAATTACACCCAGACACAGAACAAATGATCGTGCTCATCACACAAACATTTGTCCTGGGTGGGAATCGAACCCACGACCTCCGGCATAGCAGTCAGGGCCACTAACCACTAGACCAACAGGCCAGTCAAATCAGCTATAATAAATAAGTAAGAAGCTCCTTTGCGAGATACTGGAGTAAGTACTATCAGTGTTACGG
Organism: Mythimna vitellina; assembly: GCA_949316375.1. Lineage (NCBI taxonomy): Eukaryota > Metazoa > Arthropoda > Insecta > Lepidoptera > Noctuidae > Mythimna > Mythimna vitellina. The sequence goes on from OX438690.1 coordinate 21,230,104, forward strand.
AACTCCAGGCCCTATACATAAAATAAAAAAAAAAAACAATTTAAACCTCCAAGTCGATGGAAAACATCTGAGTTTGGTACACAATTTATTAAACACAGGCATTTTGGAGAGTGTGCGCGGGAATTGCATTACTTCATTCCGCCATCTTATACCTACCATTGGACCCGACGTACCGCGAGTATCCACCCTTACGTTGTTGAAATCTCTACGGTCCGGACTAAGCGTTTCGCCTCGTTGTTCAAACCGCGTACATCGAAGGACTGGAAAAATTTGCCTGCTGCGGTCTTCCCATCCGATTATAATTTGGGTGTCTTCAAGGCTAGAGTGAATAGGCTCTTAATAAACTAGTGCGCCTCACCATCAACGATTGCATCACTGCCTACCATCAGGTGGGATCGCAGTCAAGCACTAGTTTATAACAAATTATAAAAAACACATGAAGAAAGAACAAAATAGACGCGAAGTGGTTCTAGGCATGTGAGTTGTGGTTGTCAGTGTGTTTGTGTATAGTGCAGTTTGTAGCTGTGTACGTTTGAGTACCTGATTCCTCATGGGTGATGTCTATTATTGAATGATAGTACTACTAGGTCTTGGAAGTAGGAATTTTTTAGAAGATATTGTGATAAGTGTTTGAGTTTTTTTTTGTTTGCCTTTAACAGTCACTAGATTTTTATCACAGAAATTTTTTTCCAAGAAGAAATTAGAACTTTTACTTACTTAAGAATATTTTATAAAATAAAATAAAAAAATCTATATCTATATCTAATAAAAATAAAAACATCTTATAAGTTTGTAAAGGTTTTTAGTTGTACGCGGATCACGTAAAATGCACGAAATCGATGAAGATAACTTTTTACATTAAATTGTGTGTAACTTAATATATTACTTAAGCTTTGTTTGATCGCAATCGGTTGACTATATCGAAAGATATACTACATTCATTGACCATTAGGCGGTACGAAGTTCATTGGGTTAGCTAGTATACATACATATTATGAATCTGTAGAAGTTTTTAGTTGTGCGCGTATCACGTAGAACGTACGAAATCGACGTAGATAACTTTTACACATTAAAATTCTGTGTAACTTGATATATTACTTAATCTTTGCAAATGCAATTACTTGACTATATCGAAATATTTACTACATTCTTTGACTCTTAGGCGGTGCGAAGTTCGCCGGGTCAGCTGGTCTATACATATAATAAACTAGTGCTTTGGCTGATGTTTATTTAATATTTTGGTGTGGTTCTAGATAGGTTTTGTACGGTTGGTTACGCGTAAAGATAAAGAGGCTTAAGTATATAATAAAATATATTGTCTTTTAATATTATTATTGACAGGCTCGCGTTTTACTATGACCATGCAGACATTCACTATGCAGGCGCAGTGTAGGTTAGGGAATGTCACATGTCTTCCAATTTCTGGTTTTACAACATGCCGGTTTCCTCACGATATTTTTCTTCACAGATTTTAGAGTAAAGGTGATGAAATAGATAACACAAAGTGAGTGCCTGCCCACAACATACGACGCGTAAATTCGAGCCATTATCACTGGTCTACCATTGCTCTGTGTTTGTTGTTTTCTTTTCTTTATTTTAGGTTAGGTATTTATATATTAAGTAATTACTTTTTTGTTTTATTGTTGTTTCTCCTGTGTGAGTCTCAAATAAATCTTTCTTTCTTTCTTTTTTTCTCTAAAAATCACCAACTGTTAAACAAATACGTATTTCTTAAGTAGAAATCCAGATCAAGGTAAATCATGGTGGAATGGCGACAGCGACTGTCGCTACCCAGTGCTGGGCACTCCACAATTATAGCGGTAAATCCCCTCTTTGAGGAGTGGCTGGAAAGACAACACGGCGTCCTTACCTTTTGCATGATGCAGGTCCTCACTGGACATGACATGCGGGAGATTCCTGCACTGGATTTGTGTGGAAGAAATACCCAGGTGTCACCATTGTGTGGACCGCCCGAAGAATACGGTGGAGCATAAGGTAGAGGTGTGTCCCGCCTGGGCAGAGTACTACCGTGCCGTGAGGTGGAGTAGCAGTCGGTCGGTCCTTCTGCAAAGCAGTAAAGCTAGCAAAGGAGGCAGCCGCAGGCGCAAGGCGACAGCCCTCGCGCCCCAGCCGCCTTGATTCCGATCCCAATTTCCGGCTACCGTAGGCGCGGGCTTGCGGAAGGCGAGCAATGGGTAGCTCGCCGTCCGGTCGTTCGAGATGTCAGCAAACAGTAACGGCCCAGCAGGGTCAAAGCCTACTCTGGCCAAGGAAAGGCATGAAAGGCAACGAAGGATCAGGACTGGGTTTTTAGTCAATAAAAGTCTAACACACCCTCCCACCTTACCCAGAGCGGGAGATGCCATTGGATGATTGCCTGCCTTAAAAAAAGATCAAGGTAAAATATGTCTTACTAAAAACATGCATATAATATACGGAAAAACAAGCAATGCGTATACAATTTTTCTAAATAACAAAAAAAACTCTTTAAACAGTTTAAAATGAATTTAATGTGATATAAAATCACCAAAGGGATCTATTAAAGCGTACGTTTTCTCTCATTTGTAAAATAAAATACATTAAACGTTTCAAAGTACAGAAATTACGTTATATACACAATCAGTTTTGTTAGAGTGATTCCCCTTAAGTATACTGTCTCGATATTATTTATTCATGAACAATTTGCGATGCAATCAGGTCAGGTGGAAAGCTATGAGTCCAGTGCCAGCGAAACTAAACACCCAGTGGGGCTACGGGGAATTTCTAAAAAGGAAGTCGTGATATTTGAACACAAAAGGCAATGAAAGACCAGCAAGCAAGGCAAGGAAAGTATGGTTTTAGTCAGTAAAAGTTTGACACGCCCTCCTACCCAACCCTAGAGCGAGAGAAGTCATTGGATGATTTCCCACTACCAAAAAAAAGCGAAGTTAAACTGGGCTTTTTTTTTAGGTGGGAAAACATTTAATGACAAAGCCCACTCTTGGGCAGAGCGAAAGAACTTCCCGAACTTACCGTGTTCGGTGAGAACCTGTGTCATGCGGAAGGTGAGGACGCCGTGAGGTCTTTCCAACCACGCCTCAAAGAGGTGACTTACCGCCATAATTGTGGTTTGCCCAAAAGCTAAACTGGGCTGGAAAAAATATGAATTGAACACTCTTAGCGCCATGTATATGTCGTGGCCAGATCTTAGAATTGATCATATCATGATATTCTGAACTGGTCATGTGAGCGGTGGTGAAGGGATATGCCATGAACACGGCGTATCCCGCTAGCCACCCAGCAGGCAAACATTACGTCTACACGCAGCGTTGCAGACAATTACTCAACCATTTTTTTTTCTGGGTGGACATCCTCATGAATGTTTTCCTCATAAGTGTTCCCTCGATCGCTCAACTTTTGCGCAGCCATCAAAAAAGGCCGTAGGTACGTACTCGCATAGCTTAGCTCATCTCTCACTACTCCACAGCCCAATGCGTTCACAATGTCGAAACACGATTTGACTTTGATAAAATACGATTATAAACTTCATGGTACGTTTTTGCATTTTTATAAAGATGGGTACATTCGATTTGCATTTTCGTGCGCTGAAAAAATCCGGCTCTTTTTTATTTAGTCCCAATATAGACGATACTGCTGAAAAGCTGTTCAGGGATTTAGTCTACAGTATCGGAAACACGAATAAAAATAGCTGTTTTTTGCTATGTTTTTTTCTATTTGATTTTGTTTTGGAATTTAAAGGAGTTTGCGTTTAGAAATTCTTATAGGTTAACTAGTATCTTAGTGCACTTGATAGTTTTTATTAGTCTTCTGCTACTTTGTCTTCGTTCTAGGACTTTGGGTTTCCTTTTCAGAAATTCCTCGCAGTCCTAGCTAGCGGGCTTCGACCCTGTTGGGTCCCTACGCTCGGCCACCTCTTTCGCTAGTATTACTACTTCGTAGAAGGAGGCCACCGCCTGCCATTCCTCTTCGCTTCGGACCATAGCCCAAGCGGTGCACAGCATGAAGGAGTAACAAATAAATACACAGACACACAAATCGCTTTCATAAATTTTAGTGCGATACAATTTCATTTACTGAAGTCTTTAATTCAATAATAACGTAGCACAACATCATGCATGATCACGCCTGTATATCACAACAGGATAGCCAGAGATTTACCTGTATTCATTACCATCATCATTTCAGCTGAAAGACGTCCACTGTTGGACATATGGCTTCCCCAAGTGTATCCATAACGACCGGTCCTGTGCGTCTCGCATCTATCGGATTCCCGGGACCCTCACCAGGTCATCGGTCTACCTTGTTGAAAAGCCTGTACCACAAAATTTCACAAAAATATTACATAAAAATATTTTACGGCTCATTATTGCCATTTATCGTAACAAAATTAAATCTCTAAGCTGAAATTGACGTTAGCACGTTAGCAAAAGGACGGAAAGCATTAGAGCGGATACATGATAAGACTATGGGATCGTTTGAAAGAGTTACCATGATCTTTGAAAGCAAAGGTGGGTTTTAGTCAGCTGAAGTCTGAAACTACCTTTTACGATACCCAGAGCGTGAGGAGTTATTTGGAAATTTCCGTCTAAGAAAAGGCTACTTACTATTGAAAGTCATACTATGTATATTAAATTCATATTATATTAAATATATTTTTTATTATATTAAATATTTATATATGTTTATTTTTTATTACATTTGATCCCTTGTTTTCCTATTAATCTTTTTTTTTATGCACCTACCATGTTTTCTCTTCACTATCCTTGGTTGACTGGTAGAGAATGCCTAAAGCATTAAGTCCGCTTTTGTACCTTTGTGTTTTATAAAGCTTTAATAAACAAATAAAGTCTTTAGATGGTAAAAGCGACCCGGGAATCTAAAGGGGAACTTCAAAATCAGCATAAACATTTACTAGACCCACTACCACTCTGTGAGAGCGTTTGAAAGGGTGACCCTGGCCCTAAAACTTAAAAACTTGTGTCCGTACACATGTGGGTTTTCAAAAAAAGTCTGACACGCCCTCTCGTTCCACCCTAGTGCAGGAGAAGTCATTGGAGAATTTCACACCTCAAAAAGAGACCAATAAGGACGATAATTATTCAAAAAAGTTTTATAAATATTGAAAAACATTAAAACCTTTATGAATCAAAACTATCACTGGCAACGAACGATGATATGTACTTATTGATTCACAAACAAAACCCTGACTTTTCTTAAGTCATTATTTTTTTCTCAGTTGTAAGACAAATGGCCGAGCAATGTGACTAAAATTTTAGTTATTACATATTTTGTGTTGTGTGTTTTTTTTATATATTTTATGTAGTCTTTTTTATTTCGATTTTATCTTTGATTTTGTACGAAATTTTAGTGTTTGATACGTCGCGTTGATTTCTAGTAGATTTTACCGTGACTCGTTATTCTATCAAGCAGGAGACTTTGTCATCTAGACAACTTATTTTTGATTCAAGAGGTAAGCAAAATTTCAAATACCTGTAAAGCTTTTTTCTTGGTACGTTGGACAACTACACGTCATCGTAGACTTTGGCGATGACTGTTTGAAAATGGTTACCTGGCATTAGCCCCTAGTAATAATTAGTTTTAGCTATAACTAACTATTACTCATTATCATCAGTTTCTTAGTTTTTCTTTTTAATGTTTCAAGAGTATTGCGTTTGTAGAGAGTAGTGACCGCCACTGCTACCTAAAAACTGTAGACCAATAAATCTAGACCTCTCTTAACCAGTAGTCGTCACTACCTAATAATAATACTGCCTAACTTACGAGTTGTAAAGTCATAGATTCAAACCCGGCCATATGCTGCTCTCAAAATGGTGAAGGAAAATATCGCGAAGAAACCAGTATATCCTTAAATCAAAAACGCGCACTGGGCCCGTGTGGTATATTTTGGCCCATTCTCTATCCTAGAGTGGAGGCCTGAATTCCAGCAGTTGGAACAGCTAAAGCATAGCATAAGGCGGTTTTTCCACCAAAGATGTGCTATGCAGTTATCCTGCGAGGATGTAATAGCTAAGCTGTTAAAGTATGTGACCGTTTCGGCTGATACAAAGCTATGTAGCGGTGCGAGTAAAATGTGCTATGAAGATGCACAGCTACAAAGTAAACGCGCGAGGAAGATGCGCAGATTGAGCTATGTGATGTTTCGATAGTAGGGATCCATACCCACCCATAGCACGCATCGATAGCACATATCTATAGCATGCATCTATAGCAGTATAGCACGCATTCTTCCATAGGAAAAACATATCGTATTTGAATCCCTTTCCACCAGTGCTGAGCTATGTGTACCAATGAATATGATTGATGGATATCAAACGCATCCATAGTAACGTAGCATAGCACATCTCTAGTGGAAAAGCACCCTAATCAGCCTTTTAATGTTCCCACTGCTGGTGAATGTCACATGTCTTCAAATTTTTGGTTCAAGGACATGCCGGATTCCTTATGATGTTTTGTTTCACCGTTTTGAGAGCAGTGGTGATGAAATAAATTACTCAAAGTAATGCGCCTGGTTGGGTTTGAACCCTCGACCTACAACTCGTAAGTCGGGGCCGTTACCACTCGGCCACCACTGCTCAAACAGGAACAGCTGTAAACAAGATTAAGCTATTGCTTATAATACATTTTTAGAAAGAGGCTAAACATATTATATTCTGATGAAATGAACGTTCGATACCAGATTTATAGCTTAATAGTTGCAGCCAGCGGCTTCGCCTGCGTGATAGTATAAAAAAATTGCCCATGAGAATATGTTCCCAAGATAAAAAATATCCTATGTGCTATTTCAGGACATGTCTATCCGTGCACCAAGTTTCATCGAAATCTAATCAGTAATTTTGTGTGAAAGAGTAAAGGCGCATCCAGATCTGGCGAATGCACCGCTCGTGAGCCGTTCACGAGCCGTTTGCGAACTGCGGGCGTGCATGTCATGTTCATACGAAGCGCGCGCGGCGTAGGGGCTTCGTGCGAACTAGTTTTGCGCGAAATGCCTGCGCCCTGTTCGCAAGCGCCAGATTAAGAAGAAGGCGCATTCGCCAGATCTCTACGCACCATTACAAAAACCCATACATTAAAACTTTTGCGTTTATAATATTAGTAGGACTTTGCCATGTTTACCACCTAAACGACTAACTTCTTGATTTCTTCTTGTGATAGACAGGTACTTTGTTGCTATGGCAGCCTTTTGCCTTTGTACGAATCGATACCGACATAATCCTGTAAAATAATTTATCAAAGGAATACTTAATCATGGCGTATATAAGTTTATTATAAGGCACAAAGTTCCCCTAAGTATTCAGAATTTATGCGTTATAAAATAGGGTTTTATACAACTATGGGAGCAGAACGTTTCCATTTCGACCTATGTGTGACATATGGACGTTTTATTTGTCCAACATTGCATATTTTTTTTTTGTTATGTTTTAGTATAATTGGTACTTTTAACCGTTCGTAAACCATGAAGAACATCAAATCAGCATGCTTTTGAGAGACAATTTCACTCATCTATATATATAACAGGAGAAACTGACTGACTGACATATAAGCGCACAGCCTAAACTACTGGAAATAGAAGCGTGGAATTTCGCACAAACCCACAAACAAACGAAAAGCATATCTTCTAAGAGGATTTTTTTTTTTGCAAATCGTTCCATAAACGGCGGAGTTCTGAGGTAACACATAGTTTAAAAATTAAAATTAAAATTCAACTGAATTGATAACCTCCTCCTTTTTTTGAAGTCGGTTACTACGTGTAGGACGTGTCCTCCTAACTCTTTTAGTAACATTTGTTTAAATTTCAAACTGTAAAAAATCTTGCAATAATTCAGATAGTACCAAAATTATAATATTAATATTAGTAACTGACCCAGCAAACTTTGTTTTACAATATAAATTGTCTGAGAAAAAATGGGTGTGAAGGTAGGAAGATAAAAAATAGCCTACAACATATTCTCAGACCAACCAAATATACACTAGAAACATAAAAATCCGTCAAGCTCTGTTTCGGAAGAGTTCGATATAACAAAAACTGTGACATGAGATTTTTATATATCGAATTTAAATTCGAAGGTTATTTTTAAAGTTAACTAAATAAGCTCGTCATTTTGAAACGTCGTGTGTCACCCCATATAAGTCTCATTGGGGATTTTAATCGGCTTACTGCTTCGCCGTAGCAGCATTCACTCGAAAAAGCTTCCTACTTAAGTATTATTACTAACTCTCACTTGAAAAATATTTTGAAGCTAAAATGATTAATTTAGTCCTTTCATGAAGTGTATATTCTTCAAAAGATTCCGTCATTTTCTGACGGGTAATATTACTGGAATTTAGTTAATTTAGAATCAGAATGTCTTTATTGTGGGCATAGGTCGGTTCCACGCGCGCCTCAAGGAGATGTCAGCAAATCGTAGGGGCCCAGCAGGGTCGAAGCTTACTGGGCCCACGGGTAGAGTGAAAGCGAAACCCGAGGCCCTGAGATGAAAGCAACGAAAGAACAGGAGTGGGTTTTTAGTCAGTAAACTTCTGACACTATCTTCCGCTCCGCCCAAGAGCGCGATTTGTCATAAGTTGATTTTCCAACCCAATAAAAAAAAAGATGTTAAAATTTAAATAATAAACTATATTCCATTATGTCCTGCCAATTAGGCATACAACCATAAATTACAGTTTATACATACATGTACACATCAGGTATGTAGGTACATCTATACTAATATTATATGAAAAGAATATTTAATTTTGTTTGCAATGAACAAACACAAAAACTGAGTATTAGATTGATTTTAAAAATTCTAATCAACTAATTCTAAAAAACACATCCTAAAAGTAATATATTTGGAATAAACCACTGAATCGACGTCAGCTATTTATTTTTTCTCGTACATAACATATAGCCTATATAACTCAGGAATAAAGCAGCTTTCTTTCGGTGAAAAAAAATTCGCAATCGGACTAGTACTTTCAGAGATTACCTCCTACAAACAAATAAACAAATTTTACCTCTTTATAATATCAGTGTAGATTAGAATTATTTTACAATAAAAATCTTGATCAGTCTTATTACCAGCGTGTTTGTGTGTGCGTCGATGTCCATATTATGTCGTAGCCAGATCGTAGAAATTGATCACTTCATGATAAGGCCAACTAAAACTGGTCAGATCATTTAAACGTTAACATTTGATGATATGTCAATCCTCGTTTGGCCATATCATTGATGTAGAATTTCAATAGAATAGATTAGAAGAAAGTAGGCCAAATGAGGATTGAAATATCATCAAACGTTAACGTTTAAAACGACCTGGCAAGTTTTACTTGACCATATCATGAAGTGATCAATTTCTATGATCTGGCCATGACACATATATTAATCTCCTATTAGGATAACTTATTCCTTAAATAACACGATTTAGTAAAATTACTTTGTGAAAATTAATTAAAATTTAATTTCCTAAATAATGGTGTGCATTATTCCAGCAAACATGTTGTATAATTTGTATCACTAAGTGACATAGATTATATATTTTCTTTAATTCTTTATTGTACGCAAAACATAATATATTGAGATACAGACAGTTCATTTACAAAGGCGAGCTTAACTCAGCAATGAGTTTTCTCCCAGCAAACCTTTGAATTATAGAGAGAGAGAATATATTCGAGGGTAGGAGCCAGTGCACAATATAAACCTACATACTAAGTATAATATATAATTTAGTATATTATACATAGGTCTAATATATATTTTCTACTTTCATTCACAAAAGTTTGCTATTCATATTACTCGTATTTGGTTGAGAATAATATCAATAATATGAATATGAGAATACAGACAGTGTTTGAAAAAAAGAGAGGGCGAAAACCTTTTACCAGAAGTATGACGAAATTCGCTTAATAAATTAGATTAGGATTATAAGAGACTACTTTAGCCCAGATTTATTTACTGCAGACTTATTAATTCCCCTATCAAAGTCGGAATGAACTAATTTTCATCCTTAAAACAAAGCCTAAAAGTTTGTTATATTAAAGTAAAACTTAAGTAATTTAATTGAAACACAGGTTTTTATTAATTTAGATCAGGCAGGTCTACATCTCAGTTAGAATTTCTTTTTATCTCGACTGTACTGTTAGTGAGCAGTGGTGGCCGAGTGGTAACGGCCCTGACTTACGAGTTGTAGGGGGTTCAAACCCAGCCAGACGCATTCATTACTTTGTGTAATTTATTTCATCACCACTGCTCTTAAAACGGTGAAGGAAAACATCGTGAGGAAACCATACATGCATTAACCAGCATGTCTTAGAACCAAAAATTCGAAGACATGTATCATCCACCAATCTGCACTGGGCCCGCGTGGTGGATAACGGCCCATTCCCTCTCCTAGAGAGGAGGCCTGAGTCCTATGAGTGGAAACATTATAAGGCCGACTATGCTATGCTATATTGTACTTAATGTAAATCATAATTTTACTTATTTTATACTTGAATAAAAAAAAAATTGTTTAATTTATTCATTACGGACAGCTGTTTAGTCTTATTTAGTGCCGGAAATGTTTCTATAGAACTTACTTTTATCCTTTTCCTAGAATTCAAAGGGCAACTGGAAGACACAAGTGTAGTTTTTTTACTCTTAAAGTGGGAGAAGTCGTTGAATTCTGAATGATTTCCCTTAAAAAAAACCTTTAGATATTATCACAGTTAAGTTTAAAATAGGCTCTAAATAATACTGTGTAGTTTTCCATTGAGACAAGCTTCAGGTTGTATAATTAAGTTAATTTGAATTTAATTTAATTGTGAAAGCTACGAGTACTTAGAAAGTGTTTAGACAATTGACAATGGTACTTCAAAGTAAGATACAAATCAAAAAGACAGTACTTAAACGTTTCATAGAGATATCTTCTATTTGTATGGAAATCTCATAATACAGTGTCTGTTAACGAACTCCTTAGAAATGACTTGACTGAATTTTATGATTTTTTTTTTTGGGTGTAATTGGTAGGTCTGCCCCCACCAACTTTTTTTTTATATTTTTTATAGTAGAATATCGTTTGCTAGATCAGCTGGTATTTATCCAAAAGTTGTAAATCAAGTTTTTTTTTTAACAAAACAATTTTTTATTTCGTGGTGGCTTTGAAAAAAAATTTCGGTAAGACCTTAGCACATTTTTTTTATTAAGTAATTACGTTAAATTTAATATTCCATTCTAAATTATTGGCGGTACTTATCCACCATCGCACTACTGAGTCAAAAAGTGAAACCGAATATTATTTGCACATTTTTATTTTCGCATCGTACACCCCCCCACTACTTGCGACAACTCGCGATGAATCAACAACGCACTTATCATTCTGCCGGTGCTTCAACAATAATTACTACGATTGTTCCCGTACAGACAGACAGGAGACTTGTGAGGGTTGTCTGAGGGGATGGATAGACAAAATGATGCTTAACTGTAGTGGATATGTTGTGGTAGTTGATATTCATGTTTTTTAACTCTGTTTTGGTCATGATTTTCCGTGTAGGGGTATTGAATGTTTATTAAAGCATACAGTTGAATATTTTTGTATAAGTTATTATTACAAATAAATAAAGACATTTCTTTTTCAATGAAAAATATGTCTTTATAGAACTTAAAACACACTTCGATGATATCTGATGTGCAATAAAGAAATAAATAATAATAATAAGTTACTGTCATTGCGCGGTAGGATCAAGGGCCTGATACAGAAGGCAGTACTCTTCGATACGGCTCGCATTAAGCTCTAACCACCGGTAGCTTAGCCCTACTCTCGATACCGGTGGACTACTATTTTTTTATATTATTAAGTGTTTATTTTGTTAAGTTAATTTAAAAAAATATTTTAAAATGTCATTTATCTGTTGAAAAAATTAAATAAACGAGATAATAATATCAAACAATTTGAATTCGCCTGCTGCTGTCTTCCCGTCCAACTATAATTTAGGTATCTTCAAGGCTAGAGTGAATAGGCTCTTAATAAACTAGTGCGCCTGACCATCAATGATTGCATCTCCGCTTACCATCAGGTGGGATCGCAGTCAAGCACTGGTTTATATCAATAAAAAAAAAAACACATTACAGGACTAAGTGCGGAAATCAGACCACAATAGATAGATAGATATACCTCCTCAAAAAATCTTTTTCTATCCTATCATAAAAGGAAATTCTGTGCAACATTTCAGCGTTTTATTTTCAAGGGTTTGTTTGGGCTAGGCGTTGACGAGTCAGCGAGTGAATCAGGATTTTCCCTTTTATCTATAGCAGAAGGCACAGAATACATGAGCAGTCTTTTTTTTTCGGTATGAAAATCATCTTATGACATCCCCTGTTCTTGGGCGGACTGGGAGATAGTGTCAGGCTTTTACTGACTAAAAACCTACTCCTGTTCCTTCGTCGCCTTTCGTACCGGGGCCGAGTCTTCCTTTCAGAATCAGACCCTTGGCCCCAGTAGGCTTCGACCCTACATGCATGCATTAGCAGTCTTAGTTAAAGCTATTAACACACCACTTATCTGCTGTCGATGACTTCATTCAGCATGTAAACGCCAATCAACATTATGTTGTCGATTCTGGCAGCGGTGTTGACAACACGTGACAAGCCGCTAACTGTCACATGCACATGACACGTGCTGATTGCAATAACATGTGCTTAGGCTTAGGTGGTTTTGAAAGACGAAATCCAAATACGCTATCATTATCTTATTCCTTTTTTACAAAGTGCTTGGTGTTGGTGATGATGCGGTGTAGGCAGCCAAAGCGACACACCTAGGCTGCAGTCATTAAGTTTTGCGTTTCGGGATCACAGTATTTCTTCTGGAAATTTCCGTGGTTCTAATATCGGCATCAGCCCTTAAATTACTGATTCAACTTTGCATCTTTGCATCTGTACAAATATTGTCTTCTCAAGTTTATTACCATCTGTTTGTCTGTTCGAAAATGGTGAATAGGTTGCATGAAAGATAATATGTTTAGAACACAGGTGACTATGGAGATGGTGGCAAATAGAATATCTATAAAAGAAGCTTACATGCTTCGCCAACCCTAACTTTATATGTAAACAAGTAAAAAGATGTTGTCGTATGTCTATTCATTAATTTTCGAACCAAAAACAGAAGAAAAGCTTCCAACAACACCGCCTTTAGACCTCAACGTAACTAAATCTAGCTTTAATTAACAAAACCATCCCAGAATCTAACTACACACCACAATGGGATATCCTACACCCGTCAATGGACCGCAAATCAAAATCCGACTACAATGAACAAAAAGGGGCCTTAAATTTTGAACAATAACTGATCGCGAGCGTTTTCAACGTTTCACAATGACGTGTACGTACGTTCAGATGGGCGGTGGTTTTAATTTCACGTCGGCAATTGTGCTCTAACGAGGCAGATGAACTAGAAACGCTGACAGTCGCGAGCGGCAATTCTGTATGAGTCTGCAGAATTGGGTGTTGAGCGGAGCGAGAGGGATTTAATTTTATCGGCTATGGAAAAGCTTCATCATCGATCGCAAATGTTTTTCAACGACAAACTACTGAAATAAGATTTTATTTGAATATTATGTTCTTTATCAAATCATTGTCATAGGATTGATTAAATGCCATATATTGAGGAAGTAGGTAAAGCCATGAAATATACTTTTGAATTTAATTTTTTTATTCGAAGTAATAGTGAGACGAAAATTGTTGTGTTTGTTGAAACTGCAGTATTCAACAAATTTACTCCCGCCAGAGACGCTCCCGGCATTGGAAGTCTCAGAACGACTGCCGGGCACCGTAGGCGCGAGTTTGCTAACGGCGAGCTATGGGTTGCTCGCCGTTTGCCTTCTAGTAAGGTCAAAGGTGCGTTTTGTTCCACGCACGCGTCAAAGAGATGCTATTAAAATTGATGGGGCCAGTAAGGGCACGTCTGTCAGGGCTGCAGATAGTGTTACCGCAACCCTCGCAATAAAGAGCATCTGAAAAAACATTGCGGGTTTTATCCGATATTCCCTCCTGCTTCACCAAGAACGAGAGAAGTTATTTTATGATAACCTACATATTTTAATTAATAAATTAAAAATTTATATATATATATATAAAATTTAATTATAGGTTCGCGTTTGACCACCATCTCACCTGATGGTAAGCGATGATGTGGATCCATCACATCGTAATATCGTTATAATGACATCATAATATCATCATCATTATAATATCATCGTAATATTATTATAGTATTCAATAACTTTAAACCCCGTCACGACTAGTTGATTGCAATTTCAGTACTCTAAAATCGCTTAACCGCACCTCTAAAACCACTCCCCAAAAAAAGTGAAATGTGCGGTTCGGAGCGTATCAGCCAAACTCAACTTTTCTCGTTAGTACGGGGGTGAAAACCGCCTTAGTCTTGCGTTTTATTCATTATTTGATCTCCGCAGAGCATCTGTCATCGCTTTTCACCATCCCGCTACGACATGGCGGCCGGCGGTGGTAATAATTGCGAATGCTTCTAGCGACATGTATTTGACGCGTTGACAGCTGACAGATTGTTCAATTAAAATTTTGGCTGTAATTATGCGTACAAGCGTGGAAATTAAATGTTGTTTTGGTGGTTGTGTAATTTGATTGCATGCTACAATGTTTACTGTTAGTTGAAAAACTGTTAAAGGCTAAACTAATTTCAGTTGTATTAAATCTATGATAGATTTAATTTAACTGGTTTTTATTATGTTGATATTTAATCTTATTCGTTAATATTAATCGTTTAAATATTAACCTTCGATTAAAAGAAATTGGTCGAAGACATAAATTGTCTCTTTCTTCGTTTGAAAGAAACCAATCGAAGATATAAATTTTCTCATTCTTTGTTTGAAAAAAAACAGTCGAATTCATAAATCGCATTCTTTGTATGAAAAAAAACAGTCAAATACACGAATCTCATTATTTGTATGAAAAAAACCCGTCGAATACATACATTTTCTCATTCTTTGTTTGAATGAAACCCGTCGAACACATAAATTTTCTCACTTTTTGTTTGAAAGATACCAGTCCAATATATACATTTTCTTTTCCTTTGTTTAAAAAAAAACCAGTCGCAGGCATAAATCCCTCTATCTTTAATTAAAAGAAACCTTTCGAATACATATATTTTCTTATTTTTGGTTTGAAGAAAGCAGTTGAAAGAATGGAAGATTTAGGCACATTTAAACACTCATTCTATCCTACGCAAGATACTTATTTATCAAAATATTTCTTTATTTTTCAGGTTTTTTAAAGTCGGCAAGCTGGCGCACATAAGTAAGTTTACCATTATGATCTAATTTAATATCTAAACAAACCTTAAAGTTAACCTAATCATTGTCCGAAGTTTTTTAAATGATATCGCAGGACGTTTTGTCTGTATGGGCCGGTATCTTGATTCAGTTTTTTTTACTCTTTATTCAGAAAACAAGGGCAACTGAAGGAACAGGTGGGTTTTTGTCAGTAAAAGTCTGATACTCCCTCTCACACCACTCGGGACGAAAAGAGTGATTTGATGAATTTCCACCTCAAAAAAAGGTTACAACTTTCCCCGTCTGGGTGTTATGTACTGGATTGTAGTATATAAAACCCACCTATGTTCCTTCAGCGACCCTTTCGAGTTCCAGGATTGCGGTGATTCTTTCAAATAATCTCTCAGCCCTGGTTAGGATACTTTTTTTTTTTTTTTTTATTGGGTGGGAAAATCATCCTAATGACATCCCCGCTCTTGGGCGGAGCGAGAGATAGTGTCAGACTCTTACTGACTAAAAACCCACTCCTGTTCCTTCGTTGCCTTCGTCCCAGGGCCCCGGGTTCCAATTTCACACTACCCGTGGCCCCAGTAGGCTTCGACCCTGCTGGGCCCCTACGATTTGCTGACATCTCCTTGAGGCGCGCGTGGAACAATACGCGCCGTCGACGACTTGGGCTCGGTCCGGACGGTTACCGGACGGTCAGACGGCGAGCCACCCATTGCTCGCCGTCTGCAAGCCCGCGCCTACGGTGGCCGGAAATCGGGATCGGAATCCCGGCGGCGGCTGGAGCGTAAGGACCGTTGCCTCACGCGATCGGCCGCCTCCTTAGCTAGCATTACTGCTTCGCAGAAGGAGGCGACCGCCTGCCACTCCTCCTCGCTCCGGAGCATGGCCTGAACCAAGGCCCGGCGCGAGAGATCACCGCCGCCGATTGCCCCCACGAGGTCACGGCGTTGCTCTGCCCAAGCGGGGCACACCTCCAC
The DNA here is from genome assembly GCA_949316375.1 of Mythimna vitellina. Lineage (NCBI taxonomy): Eukaryota > Metazoa > Arthropoda > Insecta > Lepidoptera > Noctuidae > Mythimna > Mythimna vitellina. The sequence goes on from OX438690.1 coordinate 21,246,369, forward strand.
CGTGTGCTCCACCGTGTCCTCCGGGTGGGCCACACAGTGGCGAAACCCGGGCGTCGTTTCCGCACGAATCCGGTGTAGGAACCTCCCGAACTTACCGTGTCCGGTGAGGACCTGCGTCATGCGGAATGTGAGGACGCCGTGAGGTCTTTCCAACCACGCCTCAAAGAGGGGACTTACCGCCATAATTGTGGCGTGCCCGCCCTGGTTAGGATACTTGAATTTTGATTATTTTAAAAATATTTCCTTGGCCTCCAAAGTTAAAGCAACACTAAAACATTTTCGCCAACATTACCATACACTTATAATACCATCTTTTCGATCGTATATCCTACAGGGAAAGTTTTAATTCATTTGAATAAAAATTCTAAGTCGAACCGAAAACTTTGTTTTTGGCCACGTCGCGAAGTAATTTATAAAACGTAATACCTTCCAGGAGATGTTAAAGTCGAATACTATTTTGCATAAAGTTGTGAAAAAGGGGAACCACCTGTGTATAAGTAGCAGTTATGGGCGGCCGAACGAAATCAAACCCGGATTTTAAGTTTAGATCTGTGGTGCTCAAACTTTTACAACCCACCGAAAGTGGGTTGGGTTTTGCGTCAAAATGACACTACAGTCTGAGTTTCCTGATAGCTACAACTTGGGGCTCTTTACGTCAAGACTGAATAGGTTACTTCTAGGTAAGCTTGCTCCATAGTCAACCACATCATCGCTTTCCATTAGGTAAGATGGCGGTCAAGCGCGAACCTATCGAGAACAAAAAAAAAAAAAAGATAGTGGTAAGAGAACACAGTAATATGTCTATATTACTGTGTTCTCTACTACTACTACTACATAGGTATGCATGTCTATGCATACCTATGTAGTATCATAATTTCCCGCATTTTTTCTTTGAGCAAGCAGAAACTGCAGATGCAAAAATTACTTGATTATGTGCATAAGGTGAGAAAAAGGGGAACCAACCACCTGTGTATAAGTAGCAGTTATAGGCGGCCAAAATTAAACCCGGATTTTAAGTTTAGATCTGTGGTGCTCAAACTTTTACGGCCCACGGAAAGTGGGTTTTGCGTCAAAATGACTACAGTCTTTTTCCCGATGGCTACAACCTGGAGATATTTACGGCAAGAGTGAATAGGTTACTTCTAAGTAACATTGTTCTCTCTTCGACCACATCATCGTTTTCCATCAGGTTAGATAGTTGTCAAGCGCGAGCCTATCAACAACTCAAAGGGTGGCCAGATGGTTACAAACTAGCGTTCCAACCATGTTATGTGTTTGGTTTGTGTTGCGGCTACATGGATGTAAACCACGCGCCAACACGTTCGGGGAAAAAGCGCTTCCCAACCAAGGGCGTTGAAGGTCATAGATTACAACTGCTGTCTACACTGATTGAAACTAGCAAGGTCAGCTTGGTTGGAACGCTAGTTTGCAACCGGCTGGTCCTTTAAAAAAATATCTGAAGGGTAATCTCTCTACCTGGACTTCGTTCCAACGAAGTAAGTATCGTGGCCCTGGAATGCAAAAGGCAACTGAAAGGAAGGTTTTAGTCAGTCTGACATTCCCCTTCACTCCATCCAGAATGAGAGATGATATTTGATGATGTCCCAAGCCAAATATTTTTTTGAAGTACCTACTGTGTTTTCAAATGGGCATAATTATAATCTTGTGAAAATAACATTAAAAAAGTCGTCGATACAAAGTGTATGGTAGACTCGCCAAAAGTAAGCCACTCATGATGTTTCATGTCTGTATGCCTTTAACAATGGATGCCATGGGTGCCGTCCCAAACATCTCTTTCTTGCAGCAAGCGCGTCATTTAAAATCTTGATTAGATATTTGTCAAAAAATAATAGCTGGATTCAATTTATGATGCCAGTAAACAATTGACTTAATTCATTAAACCCCGAGCGAACGCCCCGAACGTTCACTTGATCATTGTATTTCTATTGTGTCTCTAATTACGCTACTCAAAAGGTTAATAAAGAAATATCACTGTACTCATAATTAATTACTACCACAGAAATATTAATATATCTATGCGGCCTCTGTACTAAGCCCGTTCTTCACTCGACATGATACATTATTTCCAAGAAAAACTCAGCCTCGGCCCTGGTACGAAAGGCAACGAAGGAACAGGAGAGGGTTTTTAGTCAGTAAGTTTGACACTATCTCGCATTCCATCCAAGAGTGGAGTGGATGTCATAAGATGATTATCCCACCGAAAAAAAAAGCCCTGCACAATATGTTAACAGCCACAGGTTGAGTATCTCAGGCCAAGGCGATCCTGCCGCGAATGAAAAAACTTCGAGACGCACCCCACGCCAAGAAATTCTCGCGACACTCTGAAAAAACACGCGGATTGCGTTATTCTAAGCCTCTTATATTTTTAACGCGGACGTGCTGCGGAAATACCGAAATATACCTTTTTTACTTGCGCGACGAAATGTAATTTTGCTTCTAACTTTTCACTTAGGTGGCGAACTCGGCAGATGGGAATGTAAGTTCGGTTATTTTGGAAACTTTTTTGGAGTATATCCAAATAAAACGAGTTGTTATTATACAGGTTGTACCAGAAATAATGCATACTCTAAAATGAGGCCGTTGTACTCATCGCTTCCTGAAAAGGGGTTATTGTTCCTAATCTGCTAGACCATATATTTACGGTTTTGTAACTCGACAAAATATTTTGAACGGCTGGTTTTTTTTTCGCTATTTCAGTGTTAGAAGTTGTTCGTAATAATGAGAAGTACAAAGCCATTTCAAGCTTTGCATACACAATTCGTTGCGATAATTATACCAGAGTGTCTCAAGACAAGAGTCTATGAACAGTTCGTGGTCACCAGTGATGACATATAGCTCTGAAATGTGGTTGCTCACAAAAGGTCTCATCAGAAAGCTTAAAGTCACCTAAAGGATAATGGAAAGGGCTATTTTTTGGAGTTTCATTGCGTTATCGAATTCGACATAGCTCAAAGAATCGCCAAACTTAAGTGTCAGAAAATAGGCTGCATTGCTCGCTCGCAAAACACTTGTTTGATAGATCTGATAGATTCTAGAGTAGCGACAGCACAGATGGTCCGACATGAGGGTCGCAGAAATCTGATGGATGCGAGACGCCCATAACCAGTCGTGGTGGTGACACTTTAGGGAGGCTCATGTCCGGCAGTGGACGTCTTTTGGCTGAAGCTTTTACGAATTCTATTACACCTTGTATAGCTATGCTTTCCCGTGTATATATCGCAGGGATATGATAAAAACAGAGGTTTGGTCAATTCCCTAAGTGATTTGATCAAATCACGGAGGATGTTAAAATAACAATACTATTTTATCATTGGTAAAGGGAAGGAAAATTCCCTGAACAAATCTAGAGATCTGAACAAAGAACAAATATTTCTTGAAAACCTTACAGTTACGGATCGTACAAATAACAATTTTTATTTATTATAACACGTAGCTGATTTATGGCATCGTGAATTACAAATCACATTACTTTCCTTACATGCACGTCTATGCAGCGTCAATCTATTAAAAAAAATTCACTATCAGGCCAGTACTTTCAGAGATTACCTCCGACCAACAAAAAAATAAATAAAAGCAAAAAATAAACACAAACTTTATTACCTCTTTATAATATTAGTGTAGATTTACTGCCCACAGTTTATTATTATTGCCTAACGCATTTAGCAACAGATAAATTGCGTCACAACATCAAGCGACGTCACTGATGTTTTGGTTGCGGTGTCACATCGCCCAGTGTACTTAACATTACCGCTGATATTCTAGCAAGAGCCACATAATGAGGGCTATGTTACGAAATGGATACATAACTATACATACTCCAATAAATTATCATCTTCCTGTCCTTATCCCGTTTTATTTTGGGTCGGCGCAACATGTTTTTTTCTTCCATTCTGTCCTGTCACCTGTGTCGCTATCACTCTTTTCTTTCTTATAATTTCTCACACAATCCATACATCTTTTTTTTTTGTCACCCTTTCCCTCTCCATCCATCCACATGTATACTTATAACTGTTTTAGTAACACGCGTTTCATCTCTCTTCTTTACATAGCCATACCAACGATTCCCTTTCAACTTTTTAGTCAGTGGCGCTTCTTTCAAACTTCCTTTAATATTTCTCACTTTATCCATTCTTTTTCCACCACTAATCTATCTCAATATACTCCAATAAATAACTGATTACCGATATTCAACTCAACAAACACTTTAGTATAAGCACAACATATTTAGACAATATTTACAGCCCACTCTAAACACCTAACGCACATCAAAGCTGCTCGTAAAATTAAATCGCGGAAGGCATTTAAGCAATAGATAAATTGCGTCAGTCCTCGACGCCACGTCAACGTGTAGTCATGACGTTGATCGACGTCACTGGCTGTGTTGCACAGTACTGCCACAGAGCCACTACGCTACCAAATGCTACGTCAGGAAAGCTATTTATCGAAATGGAAATATTTTTTTGCTGACCATACTTTGCAGTATACGTACTTATAAAAAAGTTTTTACATAAAAAATGAAACCGAGTTCAATGTAAAAAAAAACACTAAATAGTGCAAAATAACTCTTATTTCGGAAGTCAGTGTTTGTTTGACAGTTGTGTCTCTTCGTTATTTAACAGCTTCTGAATTAAAGTTATTTTGCACTATTCAGTGGTTTTTTTTTACATTAATATCGGTTGTATTTTTTTGTAAAAAGTTATTTATTTTATATTTTTTAGTTGTGGTACCTCCATTAAAAAGTACCACTCAGCCAAACTCAGTGTGCAAGTACCTATAGAATTTAATCATAAAACATTGCGTAACAATTCCAATAAGCGAAGCCCAGGCCTGTCTTCCAGCATCACCATCAAATCAGTTCGATATAAGATATATCCTCCCTCTTCTTTCAGTCAGTCATCGACTACACGTATGAACAAACCAATTTTACTTGTTACGACAGTTCTACTGTGATACCATGAAGAGTTCCGTTCCATATCTTTGAAGTTCATCATTAAATCTCAACAAAATTCCTATGGTACAAACTTCAAAAAAATAATTTTCATAATCGGTCTACAATTGACCGAGAAATCGGTGAACATAAAAAAATACTTTCAGCCGAAATCTTAATTTATGACATTTTATAGTGTTCCAAAGATGTTACTTGTACATAGAGCCTTATAACTAAGTAGGTACAAAATGATGAACTCTGTTATTGTACACTAATGAATGCACAAAGAACAACAAATACCGTGGTCCTGGAACGCAGAGTGTAACTGTTAGATACAAGTAAGTTTCAATCAGCCAAAGTCTGACTTGCCTTCTTTATGAAAACTTTGAAATTTAATTGCATTTCACCCAGTTAAATTAGATTTCAAACAACTGAATTGCATAGCGGCCAGTAAATGATAGTGGCTTTTTTTTCGGTGGGAAAATCATCTTATGACATCTGCCACTCTTGGGCGGAGCGGGAGATAGTGATACTTTTACTGACTAAAAACTCACTGCAGTTCCTTCGTTGCCTTTCGTATCAGGGCAGAGCCTTCGTTTCAGAATCAGACCGTTGGCCCCAATAGGCTTCGACCCTGCTAGGCCCCTAAAGTTGCTGACATCTAATTGAGGCGCGCGTGGAACAGTACGCGCCGTCGGCGACTTGGGCTCGGTCCGAACGGTTACCAAACGGTCGGACGGCAAGCTACTCATTGCTCGCCATCCGCGCCTACGGTGGCCCAAAATCAGGATCGCAATCCCGGCGGCGATTGAGGCGTGAGGACCGTTGCCCCACGCGATCGGCCGCCTCCCTTGCTAGCATTACTGCTTCGCAGAAGGAGGCGACCGCCTGCCACTCCTCCTCGCTCCAGACCAAGGCCTGTACCAAGGCCCGCCACGTGAGATCGCCTCCGCCGATCGCCCCCACGAGGATACGGCGGTGCTCTGCCCAGGCAGTTAATGACAGTGGCTGCTTTTATCTTGGTTTATTCTACTAAAAAAAGAGCATCGTTTTGAAATCTGTTAATAAGACCCACTATCGATTAATTTAATTAAAAAATAAAAATAAACTCTCTAGACTTGGTTCGAATAATTACTGAAACGGTTAAAAAGAAACTATTAAACGATTCCGCCGGAACTTGGGCGAACGTTTCAGACGTTGGTTTTCAGGAATTCATAATTAAATTTCAGTAGCAAGTGAAAATTTTGTGATTTCATTACTGGGGACGATGAATTCATTATTCGCTTCTTTGTCGGTCAAAATCCGAGAAGAGTAGAATATGTAATCAGAAATGAAACTTTGTTTAACTTGGGCAGGATTCTGGAGTTAACGGTGCACTGTGGTACCACACAGTCAGAATTTAAAGAAATTGAATCCTGTATTATTGGTTTTATAAAATTATGCCAAGGGAACATTTCTCCGTAATAGAAGTATCTTTTTATTTTGTGCCTTATTCTAGGACATTGTGTACCCATGTGCCAAATATCATCTAAATCCTTTCAGCTGTTTCAGTGTGAGGGATTAACAAACATACATTTATAAAAACATTTACCTTTATAATATACTAGCTTCTGCAGCGGCTTCGCCCGTGTGAAAGTAGGTTTCTTCATACAAATTTTGGGCCCCCATTTCTCTCACTTAGGGAGTGAGATTAGGCAAATCATTTTTTATTCTTTGTCTAAGTTATAGATTAAGGCATTATTTATAGTGCTTATAACCTATGAGGGCAATAGTTACATTATAAAATAAAGCTCTCAGCAAAATTTTAGTGTTGATAAGTCAGAATATTGTATTTAAATATATACATAAATAAAGTGGGAAAAAAAACAAAATTAAATCAAAATAAATAGTAAATTAAGTAAATTAAGTATTAATAAACGAAACTTCAGTTTAAACCATAAAAAGTTAACAACACTTTAATTTAACCCTCTTATATTTTTATTTCTGGTATGCTAACGTCCGTAACGTCAGTAACGTCCATTCTCTGTAAGACTATGGAACGTGTACGCAAGCTAGTGGGTCACTGATCCAGTCTCTTCGAGAGGCTATGGTCGAGCGCTTGAACTTGTCCTTGGAGGCAGTCTCTGAATGGGGCGATGCCAATTTGGTCAAGTTCAATGCTGCTAAAACCCAGGCGTGTCTCTTTTCCGCTAAAAGGAGCCAATTCAGCCCTGCTCCAACTTTCCGGGGCGTAACCGTGCCGATAACCGACCATCTTGATCTTCTTGGTGTTACGCTGACGTCAACACTCAACTTTGGGCCATACATTGAAGCAAAGGCTCAACTGGCAGCAAAAAAGCTGGGTATCCTCGCTAAGGTCAGACAGTACTTCACGCCGGAACAGCTGCTCAAACTATATCAAGCACAAGTTCGATCGTGTATGGAGTACTGCTCTCATCTTTGGGACGGATCTGCCCGTTACCAGCTTGATACACTTGAGGCAATTGAGAGGCGTGCCAAGAGGATCATTGGCAATGATGCACTCGTTGATTCGAGGCTCCAAAGTCTTGAGCATAGGCGCCGAGTTGCTAGCCTGTCGGCTAGTTTAGAGTTGCTACCGGTTGCATTTCGGGGAGTGTGCGTCGGAATTGCATAACCTAATTCCGCCTAGCCCGTTCCATCATCGGACCACCAGGCGTACGGCAATGCGCCACCGGTACATGGTGGACATTCCACCTATACGCACAAAACGTTTTGGGAACACATTCATTGTGCGTACAGCTAAGGAGTAGAATTCCTTGCCGGAATGTGTGTTTCCTGATAGCTACAACCCGGTAATCTTTAAGTCAAGAGTGAATAGGTTACTTCTAGGTAAGCGCGTTCCATCGTCGACCGCATCATCGCTTTCCATCAGGTGAGATGGCGGTCAAGCGCGAACCTATCGTGAATAAAAAAAAAAAAAAAAAAAAAAAATGCTCATAAATGATAAATGATAATTTATACTTATTTTGTAAGTAGGTTTAAAAAACACTTTTACACGTCAATTTTTTTTTTTGTCATTTTAAACTAGATGAGGCCGGTGTTTCCTAGCTGACTACCCTGAGAAGAAACACCGAAACAAACTCAAGGGACAGGGGCGACAGCGGGGGGGGGGAAACTCATAAAAAATTGCATCATGTTTGATGTATGTTTAGGTCTATCTAATAATAATATATTTATTTGTGAACATAGGGTATGGTTAAAGATGTTATACAAAAAAAAATGTCCCAACAATGTCCCGCCAGAAGGCATACAAATATTATCAATATAATTTGAATTTGGAATATTTATAAATTGCAAAATGATAATTAAAATACAACAATCATTAAAAATAAAATGTCAACAATTAAAATAAAGTCTAACTAGTCACAGTTTAATTCACAACTAATTGCATGTCACATTCAAATAAAATAAAGTAATAATCAGTCAAAACAGTAAATATTGTCAATATTTATTATGATAAATTTAAATCAGTCAAATATTTTTAAAATTTGTCATTAAGAAATTCATTAACGGAATAATATACTTTGTCATTTAATAGTTTAAAAAGATTTCTTTTGAACTCATTTACATTTTTACTTCTTATTACTTGCTCAGGTAACTTATTATATAACTTAGGAGCCATTGCAAATATGCTTTTGTGATAAAATTTTGTTTTAGTCTGAAGTAGGTGCAATTTATGTGAACGTCGTTGACTCTGTACATGCTTAAATAAATACATATTATTTTTGACAAAAATACAGGCTTCATAAACATAGAGTGATGGTACAGTTAATATATTTAAATTTTGAAAATGTGATTTACAGGAATCCGTTCGCTTTATTTTACATATTGCTCTAATGCATTTTTTCTGTGCTATTAATACCTCTTGAACTTTTGTCGCATTGCCCCAGAATAGAATGCCATATCTTAAAGTTGATCCGACATAACCATGATAAGCTGCTAGGAGTGCAGTTTTATTCGCAATTTTACCCAGCATATAGAGAGCATAAGAAAACTTACTGAGCTTAGCACACACATTTTCAATTTGAGTCCTCCATGACATATCGTTGTCGATGTGTAGTCCAAGAAACTTCGTTGTACTTGTTTCATCTATCAGGTCTCCTTTATAGTTTAAGTTCAAGTTTGATAGTATGTTTTGTCTTATTTTAAAATTCATCACTTTAGTTTTGGCAAGGTTAATTTGAAGGTTATTAGCTTTTAGCCAGTCAATAATTGTGATAAGACTAGTATTTATGTCATCTACTATATCTTTATTACTACCACTGTTATATATAACTGTGCTGTCGTCGGCAAATAAGGACATTTGGTGGCTGATTATATTAGGGAACTCATTAATATAACAAATAAAAAGCAAGGGTCCTAACACGGAGCCCTGCGGAACACCGTAATATAGCACTCTTGAGTTAGATGAGTATATTACCTCAGTTTTGGTCCTAATGTCTATTTGACTTATCTGAGTAATTTGTTGTCTGTCCTCTAAATAAGATTTAATGAAGTTAAGTACGTTACCTCTTATACCATATCTGTACAGCTTAGTTAATAGAACTTTATGGTCGACATAGTCGAAAGCTCTGGTCATATCCATATACATCGCCATTACTGGTTTTCGATTGTCCATGTTATGATATATTTTTTCTAGGAAATTATAAATAGCCATATTAATCGTTCTATTTTTTCTAAAACCCATCTGTTCCTTGCAAAAAATCTTTTGTTTTTCAAGAAAATTATATATACTATTATAAATTACTTTTTCAAATATTTTAGAGAATATTGGTATTAGTGCTACAGGTCTATAGTTATTGACTTTGTTTTTATCTTCTTTTTTATACAGGGGTTTGATAATAGATACTTTTAACTTTTGGGGAAAAGTACCATTTACAACACATTTATTTATAATATCACTTAATATAGGTGCTATAAAAGGAGCCACTAATTTAACTACCTTTGTGTCAATTTCATCATAGCCGGTACTGTTTGTATTTTTAAGATTACTTATTATGTTACAAATATCTTTTGGTATGGTTGGTATCTTTGCATCATCAGTTTTATTTTTATTTACTAGTTGACTCGGCGAACTTTGTACCTCATTTAGCAGTCAAAAAATGTAATATATCTGTCGATATAGTCAAGCGTTCACGATGAAACAAAGTCTAAGTATTATATCAAGCTACACAAAATTTTATTGTATAAAAGATGATGAACGTGATGAAGAACGTGATGCGCGCACAACTTAAAACTTCTACAGATTTATTATATGTATAGATTTACTTACAAACGTACAGATGTGGACTAGCTTTATCATGACAATATTAAATCGAAAACGAGACAAAAAAGAAGATTCAGCGTGTGGACGACAAACCATGGGTAGCTTGCCGTCCGAGCGTCGACAGCGCGGCGTGTAGAGTTCCACGCGCCTTTCGAAGAGATGTCAGCAAACCGTAGGGGCCCAGCAGCCTGGTTGATGCTTGCTAGAGCCATAGGAAAACATGTGAAAAGGATATTCGTGGTCCTAGAACTTTAAGCGCAACTGAAGGAACATAGGTGTGGTTTTACTAAGCAAAAGTCTGACACGCCCTTCTGCTCTACTGTAAAGTAGGAGAACTCATTAAATAAGTGATTTCTGACTTCAAAAAAAACCTGTGCCCTTCAGCTGCCCTATGCGTTCTAGGGCCAGGTCACTCTCTCAAACATCCCCACAGCATTTACAGTTTCTATTGTACAAATTTACGCGTACAGTCAAGAAAAAAAGTCGTAAAGTACAACCACGTCTATAAATGCCAGATGAAATTCTTCACCTTTATTTATTTGCGAGAAACATTTACCCGACTCTGTGAGCTTACTACGAGTGCTCGCGTATTATCCTCAAAATTGTATTAAGCTCGGTACTTTAGGGTTTTATTTTATTGCGATTCCCAAATCCATAAATGGTTAAGGATTCTTTTTTTTTACAAATTTTTGAGAGATACATTTATTATGAGACCGTATGTGTACCTATTGCGATTAAAAAAAAAGTGTTTGCCTATTAGTAGGTACTCATTTATAATGTTAAATTATTTTTAAAGCAGCAAATTCTAGTCATTATAATGAAAATATTTACTTACTAGCTGACCCGGCGAACTTCGTACCGCCTAATAGTAAGGATAACGCCATCTACTGGCATTACCAGAACAGCATAATTAATTTTATAAGGACATTTTAATTATAGATGACGTTGTATTCGGATTTTTTTTCGTGATTTTTTCAATTTTTTCTCACCGTTTAAATTTTCCGTAGGTCCAGGCTTGCGGACGGCGAGCAATGGGTAGCTCGCCGTCCGACCGTCCGTTAACCGTCCGGACCGAACCCAAGTCGTCGACGGTGCGTATTGTTCCACGCGCGCCTCAACGCAAGGTCAACAAATCGTAGGGGCCCAGCAGGGTCGAGGCCTACTAAGGCCACAGGTAGTGTGAAAGTGAAACCCTGGGCCCTGGGACGAAGGAAAATAAGGAACAGGAGTAGGTTTTTAGCCAGTAAAAGTCTGACACTATCTCCCACTTCGTTCAAGAGCGGGATTTGTCATTAGATGATTTTCCCACCTAAAGACCAAAATTAGCCAGATCGGTCCAGCCGTTTTTACTCGACTGTAAGAAGGGTTATGTTTTTCGCGCGTATCTTGTATGTATGTATGTAAGTAACATTCTGTATTACCTCATATCTTCCAAACCGCTAAACGCGAACGGATGTGCATTATTAAGATATCGTTAGATTCGTCGTGATAACCCAAGTGTTCTTAGATAGGTGACGTTAAAAAAAACGTTTGTTGTTTCTTATTTAACACTGACTTCCGAAATTAAAGTTATTTTGATCATTTTAGTGTTTTTTTAGTGAAGTCGTTTAATAAAATCGATTAAAAGCCGTCACACACGGCAAATATATTGTAATATTTCATACTAGTTGTTACCACCAGCTCCGCTCGCGTGAAAGTAGATAATAAATAGTCTATGTCACTAAATGATAAAGTAGTATTCGACTATTGAAAGAATCTTTAGAACCTGTTTAGTGATTTCAGAGATTACCCTGTACAAAAGTTTAGCCCTGGTATGAAAGGCAACGAAGGAACAGGAGTGGGTTTTTAGTCAGTAAAAGTCTGTTACGCCCTCTCGCTCCACCCAAGAGCGGCGAATGTCATCGGATGATTTTCCCAAATAAAAAAAAAAAATTGTACAATCAGATTTACAAATACCTGTTAATAATATTTGTGTAGACGAACATAAAATATAATAGTAGGTAACTTAAGCTAACACACGATTAAGACACGATACTTTAAGAAAGCTTCACATTTACCTCTATGATATTACTATCTTAATATACGGTAAGGTACCGCATTATCGGCACTTTAACGGCCCCTTGCACTTAAATCGCGGAAACTGTCTTTAGGATATTTAGCTATACAAAAATTGTAATGGCAGGATGAAACTTAGTTGATGTTATTGTTATCTACGTGCATTTATTTATAATATTTTTTTTTGTGTGCAGTGGTAGCCGAGTGGTAACGGCCCTGACTTGCGAGTTATAGGTCGAGGGTTCAAACCCAGCCAGGCGCATTTCTTTGTGTGTTACTGTTCTCAAAACGGTGAATGAAAACATCGTGAAGAAACCGGCATGTCCTAGAACCAAAAATTCAAAGATATGTGAACATCCATCAACCCGCACTGGGCCCACGTGGTGGATTATGGCCCATTCTCTCTTCCAGGGAGGAGGCCTGAGCCCCAACAGTGAGAACATTATAAAGGCTGATTATGCTTATTATGCTAATTATATTTGTGTTTTATATTTTTAGCAATTTCTCTAATCAATACTAATTTTCCAATTATCCTTTTTTTTAAGTGGGATATCATCCAATGATTTTTTCCGTTCTGGCGGGAGCTCAAACTTTTAATGACTAAAATCACACCCATATCTTTCAGTTGCCCTTTGCGTTCTAGGATTACGGGTTTCCTTTTCAGAAAATCCCCGCGGTCCTAGCGGGCATCGCCTCTTCTGGGCTCCTACGGTTTGCTGACATATCTTTGAGGAGCGCGTGGATCATTACGAGCAGTCGACGACTGGGCTCGGTCCGGTCTATTACCGGACGACCGGACGGCGAGCTACCCATTGCTCAACGTCCGCAAGCCCACGTGTACCGTGGCTGGTAGTCGGGGTCGGAATTACGGCGGGTGGGGCGTGAGGATGTTTGTTCCCTCACGTGTGCGGCCTCCTCTTTCACTAACACTACTGCTGCGGCTACAAGGAAGCGACCACATGCCATTCCTCCTCGCTCCAGACCATAGCCCGTACCAGGGCCTGGAGTGGGAGGTCGCTGCTTCCGATTGCCTTCATGAGGACAAGGCGGTGCTCCGCCTAAGCAGGGCACACCTTCACGGTATGCTACACCGAGTCCTACGGGCGATCTACACAATGGTAACACCCGGGCATTTCTTCCGCCTGAATCCGATGCAGGGACCTCCCGAACTTGTCATGTCCAGTGAGGACCTGCGTCATGCGGAAGGTGAGAACGCAGTTTGCTGCTCCAGCCACTCGTAAAAGAGGGGACTTACTGCCGTGATTATGGCGTGCCCATTCCAATTATCACTGGTTCCATTGGTGGGCTTTTTTTATTTAAAATTGAACTTATTTATTTTATCTTATCTTGTGTTGGGCTGGCCCTGGGCCAGAGCACTTCGACCCGTCAGGATCTTTTGTACTGTTCCCTCCTGTCTACTCAACCCCTAGCCCTCTGTGCACCTTCTTCATGAGTCCCAGTATGGGTTTGATGGGGCTGAGCCTGTAGTCCTCTGGTCTTGGATATGGTTGGCCCAGATACTCTAGTCTTTTGGAGCCTAGTGCTGCACAGTCGCACAGTAGGTGTAGCATATTCTCCTCTGCATCTCCACAGAACCTACAAGTCGGGTCGCTTGCTAGTCCCATGTTGTGGAGCTGTTTGTTGGTGGCATAGTGCCCCGTGAAGACTCCTGTAATTGTTCGGAGCTGTGATCTGCTGTACCTCCATAGTTTTTGGGTCCAGGCCTTGTCTATGTCATTGAGAAATAGCTTTGCGTGTTTCTGGCCCGTTGTGTTGCGCCAGTGTGTGCTGTGTATTTCCAGCGCAGCCTTTTTCAATGCTTGGTTGATGACCCTTGGCGAGAGTCCTATGAAGGGTTCCGGTCCGTGTAGGGGTGTCTCGGATCCTTTCCTTGCCAGAGTGTCGACTCTTTCATTTCCTGCCACTCCTGTATGACCTGGCACCCAGATCAGTCTGACCTGGTTGCGCCTTCCTATCCGGTTTAGTACTTTGATACAGTTCAGTACCAGTCCAGAATCCACTCTATTGGACGTGAGTGCCTTGAGTGTTGCTTGGCTGTCGCTTAAAATGTAGATAGTGTCCCCTTCGGTACCACTGTCTAGTATTTCCTGCGCGCATGCGATTATGGCATAGGTCTCTGCTTGGAACACTGTCGCCAGTTTGCCCATGCTTATGCTGAGGTTGCAGTTGTCGCTATGCACCCCCGCTCCTGTACCGGTGTTCATTTTAGAGCCATCCGTGTACCATACCTGGTTATTCCCTTTGTGGGGTTTTATCCCACCTTTCCATTCCTCCCTGCTCGGAATGTAGATCTTAAACTCCTTTTTGAGATTGTGAATGGCATGTATTTTGTCACATCCCATGTCCATCATCCAGTCAAGTTCCCTGTTCGGTCTTGTGTTTGTATGGTTTATTTTGTATCCAGAGTTTGTCCAATGCCCCATACTTTTGAGCCTATGAATGGCCCTCCTCGCCTCCAGTTCCACTTCAATGTGTAAAGGGGTGAGATTGAGCAACGTTTCCATCGCCGCAGTTGGCGTGGTCCTAAATGCTCCTGTAATGGCCATGCAGGCAGTCCGCTGCACTTTGCTTAGGGCCTGTCTGCAAGTTGCCAGCTTGGTTCTGGTCCACCATACGATGCTCCCGTATGTGATTATCGGTTTCACCATCATGGTGTAGATCCATTTAATAACCTGGGGTCTAAGGCCCCATGTTTTCCCATAGGCAGAGCGACACATACCAAATACTCTTAGAGCCTTGTTTGCTGTCGCTTCGACATGGCTTTTCCACGTGAGTTTACTGTCTAGGATTACTCCTAGATATTTTACTTCTGTGGACAACTCTAGTATGGTGTCGTAGAGCTTTATGGTACCCATTGCTGTTAGGTCCCTCCTTTTGGTGAACGGGATGATCACCGTTTTGCTTGGGTTGATGGATAAGTGGTTGAGTTTACACCACCTTTCAACCATGTTCAGTCTCTCCTGTATGATCCCTGACACAGTGTTGGGAAATTTCCCATTTGCAAGTATCACGAGATCATCCGCATACCCAACCGTGTACGTTGGTCCTTTATTCAATTCTATTAGCAGCTCGTCTATCACCAAACACCAAAGTGTTGGCGAGAGTACGCCTCCTTGCGGGCATCCTCTTGTGACATGCGCCCTTTTAGTCTCACCTAGCAGTGTTGATTCTATAACTCTGCCCTTCAGCATATTATCCATCCAGTCACAAATGGTGGAGTCTATGCCATGTTTTTCTGCAGCTGTTCGTATCGTTCTAAAAGTAGTGCGATCGAACGCGCCTTCCACGTCGATAAAAGCTGCCAGGCATATTTCTTTGCATTCTAGCGCCATTTCGGCACGGCTTACGACCTGATGTAGCGCCGTTTCTGTCGACTTGCCAGGCTGATATGCGTTTTGCATCCTGTGAAGCGGTTGTTTCTTCAGCGCTCCCTCCCTGACATACTTGTCAACAAGCTTTTCCAAGGTTTTTAGGAAAAATGATGTCAGGCTTATAGGTCTATATGACTTAGCGTCCTCGTAGTCCATCTTTCCTGGCTTGGGAAGAAAGATTACTTTCGCCTGTCTCCACGCCTTTGGTATATAGCTAAAGGCTATGCATGCTCTATATAGTCTACCAAGGTGCGGATCTAGTATGTTCCCCGCTCTTTGCAATAGGGCTGGGTAAATTCCGTCTGGTCCCGGAGCCTTGTATGGCTCGAAGCTTTCCAGGGCCCACTTTATGCCATTCGGCCCTACTACCTTTTTCGCGGCGTCCCAGTCTGCTTTCGTTGTTTTTGACTTTACGTCATCTACGCTTACTGAGTTCGCCGTGTCGTTAGCTGCGAATGAGCCGGGAAAGTGCGTTCTGAACATTATCTCGAGGGTATCTCCTCCAGACTCTGTCGGTTTGCCATTCTCATCCTTAATGGATGTTAGTGGATTTACCTTTGCAGTGGCCATGGCCTTTGACAGTCTCATGCTGTCCGGAATGCTGCCAATGCTGTCGCAGTAGTCCCTCCAGGCCTGCCTTTTAGCCTTGCGTACAGCCTTATTGTATTCTGTCAGCTTTATGGCATACATCTCAAAATTTTTGAGAGCCTTAGCCCTGTTGAAGGCGGCCCTAGTTTCCCTCCGTAGCCTAGCTAGTTTAGAGTTCCACCAAGGTTCCTTCCTTGCTTGTACTACTTTTTCGGGGCAGTTCCTTGTCCAAGCGCTCATCACGGCTTCAGAAATTCGCCCCGCCTCAAAATCCACGTCGATCGCTGAGTTCAGCTTTCCTTTAGGGTCCCCAAGTTCCACTTTTAGGTCTCTCGTATAGGAGTTCCAGTCGGTGTGTCTTGGGTTCCTCCTTGCTACCAGTTCCTTGATACGTCGGGTACTGTACTTGAAGCATATATACCTATGGTCCGAGAGTGAGATCTCGTTTGGTACGTGCCATTCGCTTATGCGGTTACTAGCCCTATTGGTAGCTACTGTTATGTCAATCACCTCCGCTCGTCTGGCGTTGACAAACGTGGGCCTATTGCCATTATTTATAATTTGTAAAGGTGAGCTTACCAGGAAATCCAGTAGTTTTTCACCTCTCCTATTGTTACCGGTGCTCCCCCAAGTGACGTGGTGTGCGTTGGCGTCGCAGCCTATGATCAGGTCTAGGTCCTCCCGGCTGCAGTGTTCCACGAGTTCCCTCAGGCTCATTGAGATGGGGTCCTCGGCTTCATAGGGCATGTATGCGGAGGCTAGTATGAGCGCCCCGCCTCCCCCCTCCTCTCTTAGAGGGACCTTGATGGTTGTCAGGTCCCTGTAACAGAAATTGTGCAGGGGAATCGCGTCTAGGCCATTTCTGACATAGATGCACGCCCTTGCGTTTAGGTCATGACGATGGTAGTATACAATACCTCCAGTCCTGCCCAGGCCTCTAATCTCCCCCTTGTATGTGTAAGGTTCTTGTATTAGAGCTATGTCATATTTTAACATGTTTAGCTCGCGCGCCAGAAGGGCAGTCGCAGCCTTATTGTGTTGCAGATTGATTTGTACCAACCTTATTGCAGCCATTTCTACTTCCTCTCACTGCCGATTCGCCCCCGTCTCCCCGTCGTCGTCTGAGTCCGGGCAGTTGGGGTCTAGTTTGAGGACCGCCAGTCCCTCCAGGTCCCCCGCGCATGTCGATGGCGACGACGCGCGGTCCAGTTCCATGGCTGGGTGGTAGTCCCCATACCGGTCGACACCGTCGCTGGTCCGCTCCTCAACGAGGAAGGCATCTTCCTCCGAGCTCCGGACCCCTCCCTCTGTGCATGCCTCTTCCATCGCCTCGCTGGGGGCGTCTGGTTCGGCCGAGGTCGCTGAGGGTTCTTTGGCCGGTTCTTTGGCCTGGTCGTCCCTCCTCTTATCCGCGTCCTCCAGCAGCTTGAACTGGCTAGGCCCCAGTCCTAAGTGGAGTGTGTAGCCAGCCTCCCTGATGGAGTCCGCGGATTTTTTGTCCATAAGGACAATCCGGCGCGTCGTGGTTGGTTCCACGTCGACTTTCAGCACCTTCCACCCATCTGTTTGGAGTGCTGGGTTGAAGCGCTGCAGTAACCTTAGGGTATCCGCTAGGTCGGCGCCCTTAAAGGTCCTCGACTTCCACGCCATTTTGACCGGTTTTGGGAGGTCTTTCGCATCGAGCACCCGCAGCTTGGTGCCATTGACCTCTCGGCCGTCTACGGTGCGGAGCCACCTAACCGCGTCGGGTCCCTCGCAGCTTACGTGCAGAGCCCCGCCGACCATGTTCCCGACGTTCACGCGGGGCAGTGGATCCGGGGTCCCCATCAGCAGCTTCCAAAGAAACTCCTGAATCGGACCCAGGGTTCCCGCCTCCAACGCTTGGTCAGGATGGGACGCGTGCACGATCGCCATCTTCGTCCCCGTGAGAGCGTCCTTGTAGGATCCCTGGGTTTTGACCTTCTTTGCGTCATTACCCGGTTCCTTAGCCTCGTCACTCACCTCTCGTATCCTTTTGACAGGTGCCGTATTTCCCCCTGTCGTTGCAGCCTGTCGATGCAGGTTTTTCAGCCTGCGCTTAGTGCTGCCGCTTGTGCGCCGTAGTTGCGGCCCCGGCGCCTGAGTCGCGGTACACCCCGCTCCCGTCCCTCCACCGGACGTTCCCTTTGCAGGTACCGTCCGTGGTGGAGGTGTCGGTATGCTGGAGCCCCCGCGACCCGGCACCGGTGCCCCAGTCCCGGTGTGCCCTTGGGCGCCACTCCCTCCTTGCGGAACCCCCACAACGGTTTTCCCCTGTCCCTTGCAGCCCTTGCGGGTCACGGTGGTCCAGGAGTCGAGGCCCGATGCGGGTACATCCTGCTTGGAGGCAGCGGCCCCCATCCCTGCTGTTGCCTTTTGCTTAGTCCCTGTGCTCAGGTCCATAGCCTTTTGTGTCAAGCCCTTATCGGTCCTGTCACCTTTTTTTGTTTGTGGTATTATTGTATCCATACCTTGTATTTCCAGTTTGTTTCATCAGCCCGGCTCCTCACCCACCATCGAGCCCTCAACATTGGGGATGCTTTAAAGCACCAAGGTTACCGAGCTGATATAGCACCCCTGAGTGAGTTGTCCGCGAGCTTCCAGCAGTCCACATCTGTCCCCCACAACAAGTGCCAGTGCATACCTGCCTTCCGCTGCGAACCCCATCACCCCCGAGTACTCGCCTGACGGCCGTCTGACCGGACGTCGCAGCCGATTGACCATAGCTGGCTAGACCATGGCCGCCCGTTTGAGGAGAAATCCAGACCAAAGTGGCGTGTTGCCTTCGAGGGTTAAACAACCCGACCTCTCTCAGACTCAACCACCAGGATTCCTTCATCCCCCCGTACGGGTCACCGCGCACGGCACAAACACGCGGGAGGTCATTTCCTATCCACCATCTGCCCTGTTGATGATGGACACGCAGAGACATGACCTCTCCATCCCTGCATTGAGACGTCCAGTGGTTTCTGTTACGTCTATTTCTTAGGGAACTAGACCAATAACGGAGCGGCAACCACGAGAAGGATAACCACCAGACTGACCTTAAGGATCTGTGCGACTGTTGCGCTCTCCCTTAAAGCCCACGCCCCCTCACATCCTCTGAAGGAGTCTGTGAGGTAGACCAACCTCTGTGCTACCATGTGAGTCATGTCGTTCAGTACCCGCAAAAGCACACAAATTGGCCCGCCGCCTAACTTATTTATTTAATATTCATGTAACACAAAGTACAAAAATCATGTAGGTGATATCAGTCAGAAAACCTAAATCGTGAAATTTGGTCATTCCATGGCGACTTTATAACCAAGTCTAGTACCGAAAGTTGGTAAATTCGTGCAAACGAACAATTATTTTCATTAGAATACTGGTGCTAATCAAAATAATGGTTCTTTAAATTGTAACTTGGAAATGGAAATGCGATATCAACTGTTAGCACTGTATAAATAATACAATACGATTATTGTAGGTAATTCTTTTTATATTGTAGTTATATAGCTAGCAGTTCCACTTGTGTGAAAGTAAGAAACTATCAAAATAAAACATATTCTCGGCATAAAAAGCATGTTCTGTTCTAGGTATGTTAAACTAACTAACTAAGAATACAAGAACCATACATACACATGTTCCATCGTCGACCGCCTCATCGCTTTCCATCAGGTGAGATGGCGGTCAAGCGCGAACCTATCCAGATTTTTTTGGCATATATATCTTCATGGGCAATTATAAAACGTCAAAAGCTAATACATGATTCCAATAGGTATTTTTTTATGATCTGAAAGCAATAAGCAAATCCACGGTTGCTCTTTTAAAATACTTCGTCAATACTTTATTGCATTCCACAATGTACATGCTAAGGTAGTAGGTGAAAATTTTAGTGAGACAATTGTGTGTGTCAACAATTTAGTGAGTCAATTCTTAACGATGAAAATGATTTATAGACTAACTTATTCTAAATACAATTTAATTAAACATTCAAGACATTAAGATATAATATTCTTTATTATTACTGTTATATTTATTTTATATTATTATGCAAGCTGTATAAATTTCTCATTCAAATATTCATCTATGCTGTAATAATAGTTTTTTCAATTTATTCATAAAAACA
Source organism: Mythimna vitellina (assembly GCA_949316375.1). Lineage (NCBI taxonomy): Eukaryota > Metazoa > Arthropoda > Insecta > Lepidoptera > Noctuidae > Mythimna > Mythimna vitellina. The sequence goes on from OX438690.1 coordinate 21,266,765, forward strand.
GCCATCTTTTTTTTTCATTTCTTAATAGCTCGGGTAATTTATTATAAATTTTTATCGACATTACTGACGTGATTTATCTATCTATCTATTAAAACTTTATGCACAAGTAATAAACACTATACAAAGGCGGACTTAATGCCTTAGGCATTTGCTACCGTGGTGCAGAAACAAGACATGGTAAGTGCAGCTTAATGGTAAAGAAATAGAAAAGAAATACAATGATAAATGTATACTTAGAATCCAACAAATCAACGCTGTGATGATTACACCAATTTCTTGCAAATGTTTTGTGTTTGATCAAAAGCTAGACTATTCAAAAGATTCCTCTTTTAATAAAAATATTCAAAACAACAAACTTTCCAACGCAAAGCTTGAGATCATCCAAAAAATCAGGCAGAAGAGGAATAAAGTCGATATACGTTTCTTAGTAAGGCCAACAGAGGTTGCAATAAAATTGCAAGTCGCAATCTCGAGGGATTGCCGAGAACAATCAATCGCAAGCTGGAACGTAATTTACTTTTGCCGCCTTGTAAATAAGAATCAAACATGGAAGGAGCATTTGAGCTTAGAGCCCCGGGGCACGAACGAAATGAGCGACTCTAAAGAGTGAAGTTATTTTTTTTAATTTCGAACGAAGTGTAATGAATGTTGTGTTAAGAAGTTTTAAATAAACTATAGTATATTATATTTATAAACAACATTAAATAATGTAACAGATACAACACGTAATTTGAATAATGCACGTTCTTAAACATACACTACACTACAATACACAGAAAATTCACATTATGCGTCATAATTTAAGCACTGAAGTTTTTCTTATTTTTTTTTTTAATAGTGCTTTTTTTATATCGGTTACCTACCTTAACAGTAGGCAAATAATACAAGCATCGACGTACAACATTGATAGCATATAGCTACTACACTAGTGACGCAATCAGGAATTTTATTTTTTGTTGTTTTATTCTTCATTACTTTTTGAATTAATAGAATAACAACTTTTTCAAAAAAAAAAAAAAAACTGCCGTCAATTCAGTAACCAATTTTGAATAAATTTGCTTTCAAGATATGCGTTTACTATGTTATATGTTGTAAACAAACTCAATATAATGACAATGTAGCGACACGTATGAAGACAATTCATTGAAAATCAAAAACTTTATCAAAATAGTTTTCAATGGGATATGTGCCCAAAATGTTGACAAAATTTCCACATTAAGTAACATCATTTAATAGAATGGTTGGTTTTCGTTTTTAGGGTTCCTTACCTCATAAGGAAAAAACGGAACCCTTATAGGATTACTTTCTCTGTCTGTCAAGACCCTTTATCTCGGGAACGCATAAAGGTATCGAGTTGAATTCAAAACTTTATACCCCAATCTTCGGTTTCTTGAAGCTGCGAAAAAAATAAGCTTCTAAGTTACGAAAAAGAAGATACGGCCGTTTTTGTTGCAAAAAACGTGTATTTAGATACTTTCAAGGGAATCAAATTTAATTTCCCGTTAACTCAGAATCCTGAAATTTGATATAAAGTAAGGTCTTAATAAGAACTGATAATTATCGTTTTTTCTTAGTACACACATTCAAAAATACCAATATGCTAAGCTTAAAACAAAAATTAAAAAATAATGATTCGAGAGTTTACCTAGGGACAGTCGAAATGTCAATGACATTTTCATTGTCCATCTTTCAGGGGTAAAAATAAAAGAAAAAAAAGAATTTTTCAAATCGGTTGGCAAGCGACGAAGTTATGCGCGAACAAACATAAAAAAAAATACAAACATCCGAATTGAGAACCTCCTCCTTTTTCAGAAGTCGGTTAAAAAGTAGCCACAGTTTCCTTCATCTACACTAATATTATAAAGAGGAAAACTTTGTTTGTTTGTAATGAATAGGCTCAAAAACTACTGGACCGATTTTAAAAATTATTTCACCATTCGAAAGCTACATTATCCACGAGTAATATAGGCTATATTTTATTTTGGAAAAAAATAGGGTTCCGTAAGATATTTGAGTTTTTCGGACACAAGGTGTAAAAAGTCAATCAGAAAAGTTACTTATTTTGCGTACGCTGCCTAAACTATAAAAGATAGAACCATAAAATGGTCTAATTAATTGTAGATCTTATAAATACCAAAGTCCAAAACCAAAGACCAAAGTTTGTTAGGAGAAACCTACTTTCACGCGGGCGAAGCCGCTGGCAGAAGGTAGTGTTATATAAAACAATGTATCGTTTTCTTCTGTAACTCAACTCTCGGTGTAAACAAGGCGTGTTTGGGTCAACTTATTTTTGCCAGGCTTCGGCGTCTTTGTGAACATTGCTTCACATTTCAAAGTTACGCCGTGTTCGTTTTTAGAAAGTTTATTTTAGTACATTCTAAAGATTTGTCACGTTTTTTTTTTTTTGCTGGTTAAGGAAAAATTAAAATAAATATAGGGTGTGTGATTGTTCTTCTCTTTTCAAAGATGTATTGTTTTTATAACTTAATTAATTTGGAAACGATTGTTGTAATCAAATGTGTATAGCTATGGATTTTTTTTTAAATTAGGAATAACTTATATATCGTGCGATCAAGAACAATTAAACTCACATACACAAGAAACCTAGATCCGGAAAATTTGTAGAATATACAAGTATTTGTTCCTTCTGGGAATCGAACCCGTGACACGTGCCGTAGCAGCCGCTTGACCACTTTGCGAACCATGCTCTAATTTGTATTCAACTAGCTTTTGCCTGCGGCTTCACTCACGTACATAAAATATAGCCTATGTCACTCAAGAACAAAGCAGCTTAAGCAACTAATAGTGCGCTTCACCATCAACGATTAAATCACTGCTTTTTATCAAGTGGGATCGCAGTCAAGCACTAGTTTATATCAATTTAAAAAAAAAAGTAAATTTGGGGCAGCAAATTTTTCACCCTGAACGCTCTCCCAATTTTTAAGTACAAGTCACTACAAAACTTCTCTTTTATTTTTAATAGCAAAAATAAATTAACCTCGCTGCAGTACTCGACTGTACCATAAACAAGCGGCTGCTTCATTACTTACCTCGAAGCCTTAGGAAGTACAGTCGGGCGCAACGGGGTGAAGCCATACTAGCTTGAGAGCGCGGTAATGGCTAATAGTCGTTGTGGTGCGGTCAATGTTTTTGCAAAATTGTTTTTATTCGTCGGAATTGCGGTTCTGAGTTTTCGTTCGTTACGTTTTTTCATGTAGGAGTTGAGATTGTTAGGTGTGAAGTAAGATTTTCGTAGTTATTTATGCGCTCTTGTACAAAAACCTATTTTTGCCATTTACCTGTTCCAAGTAATAATATTAAGAAGTAAAATTGTTTGTTCATATTTATAATTATTTAATAATAAACATTATCATCATTGAGTGCAGTGGTGGCCGAGGTTCGCGGGTTCAAACCCATCCAGGCGCATTACTTTGTGTAATTTATTTCATCACCACTGCTCTCAAGACGGTGAAGGAAAACAGCGTGAGGAAACCGGCATGTCCTAGAATCAAAATTTGAAGACATGTGACATTCACTAACCCGCACCCGCGGTCCCACCGCGTGGTGGATTATGCCCATACCCTCTCCTAAAGAGGAGACCTGAGTCCCAACAGTGGGAATATTGAAAGGCTGATTATGCTAAACAATGTCAATATTACAAATACTGAAATATTTGAGATTTTTTATTTTAATGCTGTACTAGTGCTGCAACATTTATACCAAAATAAATTAATAATAAATTAATTGATTAGGGAAAAAAAATACTATTAATAACAAAAATAATAATCAAGTTGACATTACATTCATCTTCCTACCCTTGTCCCGTGTTATATTAGAGATCAGTGCCACATGTTTTATTCTTCAATGCTATCCTGTCACCCGTCATACTATCACTAACTTCCTTTCCTTTCATATCACTCCTCACATATTACATAACATCAATTTATTTTAAATAAAATAAAATTAAACAACGTTGATGATTTATTGAATGTAAAGTTTGAAAGTTTTTAATTGGAAAATTCTTTTATTGATGAAAAGCTACAGTATTACCGTAACTTTTTATCCCCGGATACAGAATTGGTTCCAGTGAAACATGGTACGAAAGTGAAGCCATCGGAGAAGGCGAGTCCGTAATAAGGGTTTAAATTAAAAACAGAAGCTTTATCAATAAGAGAAAATCCATTTAGTTTACATAGCACTATCATCATCATCATCATTTCAGCCGAAAGAAGTCCACTGCTGGACATAGGCCTCCCCCAAGTGTCGCCACAATGAACGGTCCTGTGCGTCTCGCATCCATCGTACTCCCGCAACCGTTACCAGGTCATCGGTCCACCTTGCAGGAGGCCTTGCAACGCTACGTCTTCCGGTACGTGGTCGCCATTCCAGAACCTTTCGGCCCCAACGGCCATCCGTTCTGCGAGCAATGCAATTATATTATCTTAGAATTTTGGTATCTATCCATAAGAAAACATTGTAAGTTTTTTTGTGGAATTTTTCCAATTGATATTTTGTATTTCAAGAGTCTACACAAACAAGTTGACAAAATATGCAATCAATGTAACAGGCACGATCTCAGTAAAATGGAGCTGAGAATTTTATTGTAGCATTTACTATCTCAGTGAAGTCTGCCGAGAAGGCTGACTCAATACATTTGCTGCCAAATACTGCAAAAACATTAGAATTTGTTGCATCTGGATTCAAACGGAAAACAAACTGACTGTATTCTGTATAGCTTAAATTACTCTCTAAACTTGATACTGTCAAGTTTAGAAAAGAGCGAAGAAAAAATCAACCAATCTATAAAAGGAGAAACTGACTGACTGTCATATTCACGCACAGACGAAACTACTGGGACTAGCAGCATGAAATTTTGCATGAGGTTCCTTTTATGACCTAGGCGTGCAATAGGAGAGGATTTTTACAAATTCTTTCCCTAAGGGGATGAAACGTAGGTCTAAAGTTTGTATGGAAAGACCTACTTTCACGCGGGCGAAGCTGCTGGCAGAAGCTAGCATTATATAGATAGCGAGTGTGTATGTGTCTGTACGTTTCTTACTTCTTCACGCTCGAAAGGCTTGTCGGATTTGATGAAACTTGTTACACGGTTAGACCATGTCCTAGAATAGGACATAACTACATACAACCCCATTTTGTTATCTCTTTCCATACCAGGATGCCTGGAAGAGATCGCAAAATGCAATAAGGCCGCCAATTGTATGTTTTTAAATATAAGGCTCAAATGTATAAGTTATTATTAAAGTCTTTAACGTTAAATTTCGTGTTTACTACGCGTATTTTTGTTGTGAAAATCGCTTTTATTACTTATGAGTTGAAGATAGCGGGTTCGAACGCAATCAAGTTTATTACTTTGTGTAATTTTTTTCACCACCACTACTCAAAACGGTGAAGGAAAACATTGTGAGAACACAAAAACATGTCCTGGAACCAAAAAGTTCGAAGATATGTGTCATCCACCAATCTACTCTAGGCCCGCGTGGTGGATTACGACCCATTCTCTCTCCTAAAGAGGAAGCCTAAGTCCCAGCAAGAAAAATTATAAGGCTGATTATGCTATGCTTATTCTACGCGGGCGAAGCTACTGGCAAAGCTAGTGTAATAATAAAAGCTACACAAAAATGTCATCAACGTTAAGCTAGTCCCTATAACATCTTCACTTACCATACTTTTCCCTTTTAGTCCCCGATCACCATCAATATAATACTACACTCAAATACTTGACTCTGAAGGCTTACTCAGTATTAATAGACCCATTGCTATACGATAACAGTTTCAGCCTATTGCTTCGGGCTGTCATTCCAATGCATCTGGGCATTCCGTAGCTGTGTATAGCTATATAGTTTATTGTAAGGGTCGGGACACAAGAATTTGGTGCAAGAAAAATGTTGAACCATATACTTTTTTTGTTTAGGTTAATTTTTTTTATTGGGTGGGAAAATCATCTTATAACAAATCCCACCTTTGGGCGGAGCGGGAGATAGTGTCAGACTTTTACTGACTAAAACCCACTCCTGTTCTTTTGTTGCATTCGTCTGGCCCAGGGCCCCGGGTTTCGTTTTCACACTACCCATGGCCCCAGTAGGCTTCGACCCTGCTGGGCCCCTACGATTTGCTGACATCTCCTAGAGGCGCGCGTGGAACAGTACGTGCTGTCGACGACTTGGGCTTGGTCCGAACTGTTACCGGACGGTCGAACGGCGAGCCACCCATTGCTCGCCGTCCGCGCCTACTGTGGCCGGAAATCGGGATCGGAATCCGGGCGGCGGTTAGGGTGTAAGGACCGTTGCCTCACGCGATCGGCCGCCTCCTTTTGCTAGCATTACTGCTTCGCAGGAGGCCACCGCCTGCCACTCCTCCTCGCTCCGGACCATGGCCTGAACCAAGGCCCAGCGCGAAAGATCGCCGTCGCCGATCGCCCCCACAAGGACACGGTGTTGCTCTGCTCAAGCGGGGCACACCTCCACCATGTGCTCCACCGTGTCCTCCGGACGATCCACACAGTGGCAACACCCGAGCGTCACTTCCGCACGAATCCGGTGCAGGAACTTCCCGAACTTACTATGTTTTGGTGAGAACCTGCGTCATGCGAAAGGTGAGGACGCCGTGAGGTCTTTCCAACCACGCCTCAAAGAGTGGACTTACAGCCACAATTGTGGCGTGCCCACGTGTGTACATCTAAGTAGGTATTTAGATATGGCTCATCTAAGATTTCTGTAGATGTTTGAACTTAATTTTTAATGTAATTCCTTTATTTGTTATTTTGTACCCATAAACATAAGATATTAAGCATTTTTGTAGTTATTATTTCAGACTAAGTCCATAGTTGGACTTTATCTAAAATAAAGGTTAAATTATTATTATATAATTCAAGTTACTCATAGAGAACAAAGCAGGTATATAGATATTGTTCAAATTCCAATTCAAACACAAAAGCGCTAGTGTGTTCTTTACTTAGGGATTTATATCGCTAAGCCATATTTGTAATAATCGTAATATTACACCGAACTATGTATATTTGCTTACCTAGTTGGTTATTGGTAGCAGTAAATTAATAATCGAGTCTATTAGCTGATATTGGAGGCAAGCCTGGAGCAAACCTCATTACGTACCTATCTTAGAACTGGACCTATAAGTTAATTAGTTTTATTTCTTAGAAATTTCCCTATATGGAAATATCGTAAACATTTATATTTTTTTGTTAAAGAGTAAGACCGTGGAGTTCTTCTTCTTTCGATTCTTCTCCATAGCAAACGAACAATTAGAACCGTGTATTAGGTTCCGACGTTGTATTAAGTGCTCATGTAGGCGTATGTGAAATATAATAATATTATAATATTCCACAACTATCAAACAATGCCGTCTAGTCCCAAGCTAAGCAGAGCTTGTGTTATGAGTGCTAGACAACTGATAAACATACTATACTTATTTATTTATTTAAACTTCATGTACAGTAGTGGTACATAGGCGGACTAAATGCAACAAGGCATTCTCTACCAGTCAATCTTTGGGTTAAAAAGACAACTATGTGTAGGCTTGCACAATAAACAAATAACAGATAATTCAAAAAGAAAAAATAAAATAAAAAATAGTTAATATATATATATATACTATATATACTATACTTATATGTTGCTAAATGCATGCATATTATAGATAAATTACACCCAGGCACAGAACAAATGATCGTGCTCATCACACAAACAAATGTCCTGGGTGGGAGTCGAACCCACGACCTTTGACATAGCAGAGAGGGCTACGAACCACTAGACCAACAGGCCATTCGAAATAAAGTAAAAAATAAAATTGTGTAACATATTTCTTGATGATTCTCAGTGGTAACTAATTAAAATCTTTTTTTTTTTATTGAACACCAAAACTTAACATGTAAGTACATAGTGATAAAACAATTCAAGTACAAAGGTGAGCTTATCATAATAAGTTTTCTCACAGCAAACTTTGGAAAGAAATTATTGTAATGAAAAGAAATAATTACCTTTCCATTTTAATATTATACTAGGGCCAAGGGCCTGCTGCTAAAAGGAATACTTGGCCCTGGTATGAAAGCCAACAAAGGAACAGGAGCGGGATTTTAGTTAGTAAAAGTCTGACACATCCTCGCGCCCCGCCCGAGAGCGAGGAATGTCATTGAATGATTTTCTCAACGAAAAAAAAAGCCACTGTCGACCGTTGTGCACTTCAGTTGTTTGAAATCTAATTTAACTGAGCGAAATGCACCAAAATATCAGAGTTTTCATAGAGAAGGCATGTCAGACTTTGGCTAACTAAAACTTGTAAATGAACAACTAATCATTGTTATTTTTTTGTCTGTAAATGATGGCTAAGAACATTTTCTTAGCCATCATTTACAGACAAAAAAAAACCCTTCTTAATAAATATTATTACCACTACCGAACAATAACTAACACTACTGCTGAACTAATACTACGACTGAAGTTTGTAATATTGATTTAACAAAATGTCATCTATCTAATAAACAACTAGACTAAGACCTGTATTCACAAACAATACTATTCTCAGTAAAGTAGCAACGCTATGCGAAGTAAGATGTTTCTCACTGCATTGCGTATGGCAAGCCTTTTAATTCATAAACGATACTCCAGCAACCCTTGACTAAGCAAACGCACAGCGTTGAATAGAGCTCTGTGATTGGTTCGTTTGTGTTACGTAGTTCACTTCGCTGTTTGACGTACATTTCATTTGTCATAATATAACCTCAAAACATAAATGGTGACCGGTGTTCGAAATCTATTTCGTTCGTCTTTGTGATGATTTTAAAGTTTTCATTAATAGGTACCTGAAAGCTGCCAGAAGAATAAAATCTTAAGGTCACAAGGAACTGATAAATAGTTGACACTGGTTTGCATTTATCAGTGGCAAGAGTATAAAAAGTACCACATCTTTGGAAAACCTGTAGCGTCGTCTAAATTGGGCACGCCATAATCATGGCGGTAAGTCCCCTCTTTAAGTAGTGGCTGGAAAGGCAACACGGCGTCCTTACCTTCCGCATTACGCAGGTCCTTACCGGACATGGTAAGTTCGGGAGGTTCCTGCACCGGATTCGTGCGGAAGAAACGCCCGGGTGTCACCATTGCGTAGACTGCCCGGAGGACACGGTGGAGCACACAGTAGAGGTGTGCCCCGCTTGGGAAGAGCATCGCCGTGTCCTCGTGGGGCAATCGGCGGCGGCGATCTCTCACGCCGGGGCTTGGTACAGGCCATGGTCCGGAGCGAGGAGGAGTGGCAGGCGGTCGCCTCCTTCTGCGAAGCAGTAATGCTAGCAAAGGAGGCGGCCGATCGCGTGAGGCAGCGGTCCTCACGCCCCAACCGCCGCCGGGACTCCGATCCCGATTACCGGCCACCGTAGGCGCGGGCTTAAGGACGGCGAGCAATGGGTGGCTCGCCGTCCGACCGTCCAGTAACCGTCCGGACCGAGCCCAAGTTACCGACGGCGCGTATTATTCCACGCGCGCCTTAAGAAGATGTCAGGAACTGTAGGGGCCCAGCAGGATCGAAGCCTACTGGGGCCAAGGGTCCGATTCTGAAAGGAAGGCTCGGCACTGGTACGAAAGGCAACGAAGGAACAGGAGTGGGTTTTTAGTCAGTAAAAGTCTGACACTATCTCCCGCCCCGCCCAAGAGCGGGGGATGTCATAAGATGATTTTCCCACCGGAAAAAAAAAGCGTCGTCTAAATGCATCCGAATTGTAATAATCAAAAAGAGTTTTGGAAATCCCGCATCATTTTTCTGTTATTTATTGTGCTTTTCTCATTGGACCTTTTACAATGGCGCTATTAAAATAAAAAACTATCATAAACAGAAAAATCCGACCCCGTAAAATAATTCTCGTAACACATAAAAGACCACAGAGAATCGAGAGACACTAGCTATGCGTTGCTTAAAACACCTAGCAGGCTACCTTACCTGTGCGTTCATTCTAAGGGACGCATAGTGCTAGCCGCCACTCAAGTATTGTCTATGAATAAGTTTCAAGGCCCTGTGCGCTCTCGCGCACTGTGAGACCGCATAGTAACGTTTGTGAATACGGGTATAAATATTGGTAATCTTTTATTAACGACTAGCTTCTGCCAGCGGCTTCGCCCGCGTGAAAGTAGGTTTCTCCTAACACACTTTGGTAGATATTTATAAGATCTACAATTAATTAGAACATTTTATGGTTCTATCTTTTATAGTTTAGGCAGCGTACGCAAAATAAGTAACTTTTCTGGTTGACTTTTACACCTTGTGTCCGAAAAACTCAAATATCTTACGGAACCCTACTTTTTTCCAAAATAAAATATAGCCTATGTTACTCGTGGACAATGTAGCTTTCGAATGGTGAAAGAATTCTTAAAATCGGTCCAGTAGTTTTTGAGCCTATTCATTACAAACAAACAAACAAAGTTTACCTCTTTATAATATTAGTATAGATTAAATTTTCCCTCCGTCCATAAAAATAATGACGCAAGGGGGTTCTTGTACCCATCGATAAAATTATAGGTAATATCTCTATTCAAACAAACGGTGCAACCCTAAGAAAATAATAATATGGGGAAAATTTTGAAATTATGTTTTACTTCGTGGTCTGTCATATAGAGATAGAGGAATCGACTGAGTGTTCCCCATACGGCTGTGAAGTAAATACGGTCAGAAAATCTTTCGAGATACAGGTACGATTACATGCAACCAGCATTTTTTTTTTCTAGAATTTTTATTATTCTAGTCATAAACTTGGGGTGTTGCCACCGCCACTACAATCGACAGAATAGAGACGGGTATTGACAGCACAGTCGCTTTGACGCTTTCTATATAAATAAATTGACATAAATTTTCTGCCATTATTGTTCAGTCCATTCCTCTAAGTGAATGATTGGCCACCCCAAAACGCGACGTCAAAATGACGGGTGGTATGATTGATTGCGTCATTTTTTGTCTCTCTCCAGCGTTTTATTGAAATTGATGGCTTTTCCACCAAGAATGGACTATAGACATTCGTTCGATAATAACCGTTCAATTTTTGAGTGTTATTAATGATTACTTTAAATTTTATTTTATTACTGGATTCGTAATTGAAGGTTTTATAGATGTTACAAATTGGTTAAGTTTGGCGTTGGTACTTTTAATATATGCGAATAACTATCTGTGTTTCCTGATAGCTACAACCCGGAAATCTTTAAGTCAAGAGTGAATAGGTTACTTCTAGGTAAGCGCGTTCCATCGTCGACCGCATCGTCGCTTTCCATCAGGTGAGATGGCGGTCAAGCACGAACCTATCGATAACATTATAAAAATATTATTCAATAGTAGACTGCTTATGAAAATCTAGCTGTTCAGTAAACCAACCTCAATAGTGTTGGATTCGTATGTCTGAAATATATATAACATTCGTTATCATCATCCACTTTTTTTTAAGGTAGGAAATTCACCATCTGTCTCGTTCTGGGGTAGAACGGCGTGTGAAAATGTTACTGTCTATATTTCACCAGGACACCATGGTGGCGCGACTAGTCGCTGCTACCAACAAAATGTATACAGCTCTATAGAGAGTTACTCACCTGGTGTCCGTTTGGTTGCGCAACCAATTAGGTGGCGCCACCAGCTCGGACGCCAGTCTGGCCGCCAGTGACGCTCCCACCAAGGAGTATGTAAGATGAAAATGTATATTATGAAAGGGCTATATTTCACTGGGATACCATGGCGTCGCGCCCCCATGGTGTCCCGGTAAAATATAGCCCTTACGGTTGATGATTCTGAAAATCAGCAGTAAATTAAAAATACATGAAAAAGTAAACATTGAAATAGGTACCCGGTATATAAAAGTATGCATTACATGTCCCGTCAATCAGAATGTAATAAAGAGAGAAGCATCCGTCGGATACAGTTACATATTGAAGCCCAATTATTCCGGTTCGGATCAATACATACAATTATTTATTGATGACTATTGCATCTTTGATCTTTAACAGGAAATGATTGGATGGATTCGCACACGGAAGCGAATTTTACAATTATTATTGTATTGTAATTACTTCTCTTTTTGGAAAAGCATGGTGATCATGATTACGTTAGTGCCACGAGCTTTATCAGGAGGAACATCGTAAAGAGAGAGAAGAGAGAACCATAGAAGCTAATAATTAAAAAAAAGGTTTTTTTTTCAGGTGGGAAAAAATCATCTAATGGCAAACCGCGCTCTTGGGCAGAGCGGGAGATAGTGTCAGACTTTTACTGACTAAAAACCCACTCCTGTTCCTTCGGCTTCGCTTTCACACTACCCGTGGATTGATCAAATAGGGTCAAATGATAGGAAAAAACTAAACATAAACTACTAACAAGCAAGATATACGAGTACATGGTTAAGTAACCATATAATTTGGAAGAATAATTATATTGGTGGAAATACATGGTACATCTGTTTACAAATTACCGTTTCCCTGACTCTTAAACTAGGGTATACCTGTATCTTAAGAGACAGTGAACGGCCATAAGGTTATGATTTAATATTATCTAAATACTAAGTTAAGTTATTTCATCACCACTGCTCTCAAAACGGTGAAGGAAAACATCGTGAGGAAACCGGCATGTCCTAGAACCAAAAATTCAAAGACATGACGTGACATCTACCAACCCGCACTGGGCCCGCGTGGTGGATTACTTACCATTCCCTCTCCTAAAGAGGAGGCCTGAGTTCCAACAGTGGGAACATTATAAGGCTGACTATGCTATGCTATGCTAAATACTAAGTGAGGACCCTGTTGATCTATCAAATTAAAATTAAATAAATCAAAATTAAATCTGGCAGTCAATAACGAACAACCTTACTGTCTGACAGCTACTGGGTCCGTCAAAACAAAATTGCCAAAAGTTTGTACTGACCGGTGTCTTCACGAACCCAGTAACTGTCCTTCACTGACCGCCAGCTACTCGGCCTGTGAAAACCAGACTTAACCGACAGTTCGCGCTTTCTGTAGTAAGAGGTATTTTCTTTCCTAATTTAAATGTTTATGACATCGTTCTAAAAATCGTAAAACTTTTTAATAAATACTTTTTATTGATAAACTGGTTAGATTACATTTTTTTTTGGTACATATTCCGTACCTAGAATTCGTATAAAATTACCTACTAAAGATTTACTTTCAAAAATGTTTCAAAATTCGTTTAAAAATTCAAATATTTTTATTTCACTTAAGCCTTATAAAACGTCAGAAGTTAGTGCACGGTTCCACATCGGTCGCTTCCTATGGAGAAAAACTGGAAAGAAACTATATGGTTACTCTTTTAAAAATAGTAGTTGATATTACACTATTTCCATATTACAGTATTATGTAAAAACAGTGTAGACCAGTCAATAATGTACCCAAAAGCAAAATAAAAATAATCATATTAAAAAAAAGTGATTCTTACTAGGAAGTAATCTATGAATTCGTGGAGTCTACTGTGTTCTCACATTCACATTATAAAAAAACAGGCTATATAAAAAAAAAAAACAAGAAAAATATGAATAATTACAACTATCAATAAATGAGATGTTAACAAAATAAATGACAAAATTTAATATCAGTCAATTTCTTAAACACAAGAGCAATTTTACCGTCAAACATTTATTTTCAAAGCAAATCTATTTTAAATTCAACGCGAGACTGCTAAAAAACAAAAACAGAACTTTTTTCTTTGTAAAATAAAATGGACCTCTGGTTTAGAGCCGCTAATTAGCCTGATAAATAAACACTAATTAAAAGAATAAATAAAATACTGACTCTTTATTTTTTCTTGATACGCTCTTTGCAACGATTTTTTTTTTTACTTTATCAATAGAGGGAGGGAAAACAATTTTAGAAAGGTCAGTTTTAAAGAGAACGTTAAATTAGATAGAAAATTAAAATTAGATAGTTAAATTAGATAGAATAATATAGATACCTCTTTGTCTTGGTATGGTCATGTAAAGAGGAGAGATGAAACACATGTTACTAAAAGAGTTATGAGTATACATGTGGATGGGTGGAGAGGGAGAGGGAGGCCAAAGAAAAGATGGATGGATTGTGTGAACAGTGATATGAAAGAAAAGGAAGTTAGTGATAGTATGACTTTTGACAGGATAGAATGGAAGAAAAAAACGTGTTGCGCCGACCCCAAATAAGATGGGACAAGGGCAGGAAGATGATGATGTTAAATTAGATAGAAAAGGTTTTTTATTGACGCTTTTTAATTACTTTTTGGTCGTAGAAACTCTATGATTTGCCAGTACTTGTTAACTAGCTGGTGCCTGCGATTTTATTTACGTCAAGCTCGTAAAACAACGCATAATTTAGTCATAATTTTAAGTATTTCTTTCTTGTGCGGGAGCCAAGATCTTTTTCTAAAATAATATGTAGCCTATGTTGCTTTCTTTTTTTTTTTTAAATTGATATAAATCAGTGCTTGACTGCGATCTCACCTGATGGTAAGTGGAGATGCAATCATTGATGGTCAGGCGCACTAGTTTATTAAGAGCCAATTCACTCTAGCCTTGAAGACACCTAAATTATACTTGGACGGGAAGACCGCAGCAGGCAAATTGTTCCAGTCCTTCGATGTACGCGGTATAAACGACGAAGCGAAACGCTTAGTCCGGACCGTTGAAGTTTCAACAACGTAAGGGTGGACACTCGCTGTTCGTGCTCAGCATTAGCTTCAGTGTGTGTTGTGTAACCTCTAAATATTAACCGATTATGGTGAATTTTGATATAAGAACACTGCATGAGTGGTATCAAAAATTCGAGCAAAGTCAAAAATCAAAAATTTTAAAAGCATGTAACACCCTAATCAGCAAGCAATAAGGATCCACACAAAACAATATACCACAGGGTCACGCTCGAATCGTTTCGGGACGTAACTCACTTACGGCGATTCAATTTGACGGTATATTTTTGAATCAATTTGCCGCCTGAGCAACCATGTTTGGTCCATAGAGTGATGTATTCGTGCGTATAGTTTTTTTTTCAACATCAAGGTTAGGGGGTTTCACTTGCCCGAAGTCATTTAGATTTGGCCTTTTTGAGTTGAAAGGGCAGTCATGCTTATTTTTTTTTTTTTGCGAAAGAGGTTATTTAATCGAGTGTAAAATCTGCTGTTGAAGGTTTAGTAATCGATATTGAAGTTACTAATCTTTTTTGATAGTTACCAATTTGTTGTTTTTTTTTCTATCCTTTTGCTGAGTAGGTCATTATTAATTTTTGTACTTGCAGCTTTAGATGGATTTGTGATGTAACGAGTAGGTATGAATAAGGTGAGAAATGAGAATATAAGACGAAATTTGAAATTGGTGCCAGTGACTGAAAAGTTGAAAGGGAATCGTTTGTCTTGGTATGGTTATGTGAAGAGGAGGGATGAGGGGGGAACGTATGATACTGATTATTTTTTAGCTAAGTATACTAATATTACAAAGAGGAAATGTTTGTATTTTTGTATGTTTATATTTTACTACTGGACCAATTTTAAAAATTCCTTGATCAACTGAATGCTTAAATAGCACATTCACCTTCCAAAAACAATCTGCATTAACAATTATCTCATTACTAAAAGAGTAATGAGTAGTAGTAGAGTATACATGTGGATGAATGGAGAAGGAGGCCATAGAAAAGATGGATGGATTGTGTGAGGATTCATTATGAAAGAAAAGTGAATTAGTGATGTCGTGACGAGTGACTGGAAAGAATGGAAGAAACAACGTGGTGCGCGCTACCCCAAATAATAAGGAACAAAGCTTCGTGCCTTTGTTTGTTGCAAACAAACAAAGGCAGGAAGTTGATGATGATAACTTGCAGCATTCGATATCAACGATTCTCTATGTTGGTCATTTTGACTTCAACAATTTGTTGTTACAATGAAACATAAAAAATGCGATGCTTCAAAAACTCCATAAAGTAAAATAAAAACTTCAACAGCACGTGTTACAGATAATGTTTTATACTTAGTCTATCACTGGAGTATACGTCCCCAAACCAATACCATATTGACTATTGACAACGCACCCTTATTTTCAACCCTCACGACGCACCAGAGGGTCGGCAGAAATCAATACACCTTTGGAAAATTTAAATGGCCGTTATCAAAGATTTTTGAAGGGTAGATGGGACAACATAATAGATAGGGTGTACGAACCGACATTAACTGGTTTAAACTGCTTCAAACTTGATTAAAGAGGACGTTTTGATGTTACACTCGTTTGTATCGTTCAAGTCAAGATAGCGATAAGATTGGCGCTATTGAAAAAGGGTAAAAATATAGGGTAGAGAGTGTGTTTTTTTTCCATTCAGGTTTAAAGAAAGTGATAAGCAAGACCGATGTGTCATTGATACTGTTTGTTGAACACTGGAACTGCCTTGCTTATTCAGATACGTGGGAGTATGTCAAAATAAGTTCCACTCTCAACAATGGTATGTAAGGACTTTATCAAGTTTAGTCGAGTGAAGGATATGGCTCAGTGTAACTATAGAAATAACTAAAAAAGTCTTGCCTTAGTTCAGATACGCGTACGCAGGAGTTACAGAACCTGATCCCAATAATTCGAACTGAATTGTTATGTAGATATTGTATTAGGGTATTCTTCTGTCTGACATAGAAGATAATATATGAAATACGTTTTTTAAATAATTATTTGACAATATATGAAGTCTACAATGCAACAAACCAACCTGGCGAATGCCTGTTTACCTTTAGTCAAGCGTGGAGCACTTGGCATAAACTCTTTGATCTGTGTATATAAAAGGCAACGCCATGAAGCTTTGATGATGACAATATAATATTTAATAGATCGATTTCTAAAGAAAATGATCTACTTACATAAAATAACGTACTTTACTTCTAAACAGTTCAACGCGATTTATGAAATGCCCACAATTAATGCCTACTATTCACGGACGCATATCTTCAGAGACGCGTACTGCCGTGCTTGTGATATACACAGTAAGTATCATAGAGACACTTTCGAGAAAAAGGCGATCAAAGTTTTTTTTTTTACTTTTGACATTTCTCCCGAAGTATAAATTAAACCTAAGTTTTCTAAACTGTTTTAGATAAACATGTGTTAGGTTAACAATTTGTATATTTTTATTTTTATGTAGTAATAATATTTAAATTGTAAAGCTTGAAAAACTATGTATGTTAAGGAATGATCAATTAAAAAATAACGTTTTTATAGTAATTGGTACAGTAAGTGTGTGACTTACTGTAACAATCTTTAGTTTGAGGTACATACTGCAACAATGATTACGAAATGAGGTAAATGTTTAAATAGAATAACAAAAATTGCAAAATTTGCCTAATGTTACTTAATCACTTACTGTAATTATAGCTAGGAGCAATATGTAAACTTTTGGCATCTACCATGAATCATAATTAATTTATCTTCCTCGATATTGTTGGTAGATAATTCAAAACAAAAGAGATCTTATAAAATTATAGTTTAGTAGAAAAAGTACACAGCTTTATTAATACAATAAAATTATTGTATTTTTTTAATCCTTTAGAATCATAATAAAAACTAAATTTAAAAAAATACAATTAATGTTTGTGCGACGGACTTCGTACAAGAAACAATCATAAACCAAATAAACTAAGCACTGTTTCTAAAAAATAAAACCTTTACAGTATTTTTTTCTCGCCATTGACATCAATGCCTAGCCCTCTCCATTCCAGAACCTTGAAGACATCCTCCATTTCGGAGAAATTACTTCTTCTTGCCTCACACCCCTCTGCTAGAGGACAGTCTTGCCTTCAAGGTCTAGTCCTAAAGTCGGACTGACATGGTGGCGTTTTTGTATAAATACTTCAGCACTACGATGTACCGATTGTCAATCTGGCACCGTTGGAGAGACTGCAGTACTGTATCGATCGAATCAAAGGCTTTCTCGTATTCCACAAACGCTAAGCAGAGAGGCTAATTATACTCCTCAGTCTTCTGTATGATTAATCTGCGCAGCATATGTATGTGGTCCATGGTACTGAAGCCTTTTCTAAATCTTTAATTAATTTAATGTTTGGGAGGCTGGAAGTCGTTGAACCTACGTGCGAGACGGTGCGTGATGACAATGGAAACCAGCTTGTAACCATGGCTCAGAAATGAGATGAGTCTTTAATTCTTAAGCAGGGTATTGTCGTTTTTCTTAAAAAAGAGTACACACCTCTGCTTTATGCCTGTAGTGTTTTTCTCTCGAGTATGACGGAAGCAAACAACTTCTGAAGGGCTTGAAGGATTGGTATCCCACCCGTCTTCAGGAGTTCGGCCGTAATTCCATCCTCACCCGGTGCCTTGTTGCTTTTAAGTTGCTTCAGAGCCATCGTAATCTCGTACAGGCTGACGTCCGGGATATTTTCGGTACAATGTCGAGTCAATGTAGCTCTTGAGTCGTTTGCTAGAGTTGCAGCGGGTTTGGAGATTGACGTGTACAAACTGTCCATAAAATGCCTCCACCATCTCTCCCAGAACCTCCGATTTGGCGGATATGACTCTGTCATCGTCGGTCTTTAGTTTCGTGAGCTGGCTCTGCCCAATAGACCGATCTCGTGCAAATACTTTGGAGCCCATAAGGGCTCCAAAGTATTAAGGAATTATGTGATTAAGCGGTATAAACCGCTCAATAGCATCTGGTCGCGTTTCAGAGACTTCGTGATCCGTCTAATGAGCTGCCAGTATCTGCACGTGTCGTTTGAAGACTGCAGAAAAATCTCACGCCTCTTCTTCATGAGCTCGGAAGTTTGATCAGAGAGCCTCATATTTTTATTTGTACGGTGTGTCTTGAAAAACTTAGACTCGACCATATGGACAGTACATAACCCATCGTTTTTTTTTTATTCTCCGACGCACGTCAGTGTCTGTTTTTGCATGGTCCGTGACTGCTAAATTAACGTACTTGCCCCACCCCGCACTACCCATTTGGACCCTAAACGCCTTAGAATTTTTGCAGTAAGTAACGTGTTTTTTTTTATTTGTTTCAGGCAAGTCTACACATAAGATGAAATATTCCTAAACATAATTACAGTAGTGAATCTTACTGTTATTACGTCAAAACATATATATTTTTTTTTAATTCGCTGACTTATCTTATACACAGTAAGTTCTACTTACTGTACTTATGCCAAGATAATACAATAATACGTTGAAAAATGTTTAAACATTAATATAGTATATACTCTTACTGTAGATATGTTAAGGTTTATTAGACTAATGTTTTGTTTCCAATTCTTAATATAATTATAGCAAGTGGTACTTACTGCTAATATGTTTCAGTGATACTTGATGAAAAACACTCCTAACTTAAAAATAATAATAGCAAAATGACTTACTGTAGCAATACCTAGAAAATGGTTTTAACTTTATGAAAAAATCAACCGTATGTGCCCTTACTGCAATCATAATAAGTATGCCTTGGCGCAAAACGTGTCTTACTGTAATTATGCTTAAGCTTATTTCATTAACAATAACAAATTTTCAAATTTTAAATATACAGAAATGTAGATCTCAATCTCTACATTCCAAACATATACTTAACTCAATATTGACCAAAATGTGACTTACTGTAATTATCATAAGCGCGGCAGCGTATTCGTAAGTATATGCTTGGTATATAACTGCTCACAGCTTGCAGACAAAACAAAGCGGCAACGTAGTGCCGTCGTTGTAAGCTGTGAGCAGGCGTACACCAAGCTTATATTGACGAATACGCGTCTATAAAACTACGCGTCCGTGAACAGTAGGCCTTATTCACTTCTCACTGTACATCTAGTTTGATGTTATTATTTCCTATATGTGTAGTTATATTATAAGTACGTACCTTGTTGTCTCTGCGACGACGTGTTTACCTAGTAATTAAGTTACTCAAGAAGTATTTGGAGGTATGCGGAAGAGAGTGTAAAGTCCCGCATACCTCCGTTGAAAAGGGAAGATCCTCCGACCAGACGGGTGTTATGTCTGGTGGGCAATTGCCCGATAGATGATTTCGGGCTGTTCTATATGTTCTAATCGCGCGGAGAACTTTGATTGCGCGTTGCAGGATTAGTTCTTATGTGACGCCATAGATGTCGCTATAAGTATATCCACGAGTAAATTGCCGACAAACTGTGCTGCAGTTTGGCAGATGATTTATGTAAAACTATTTTATGTACATTTTCTTGAATAAATCATAAAAAAGGATAGTCAGCCATTATTATTAATTTTAAGTTTTGTTGTGCGCTAAGTTTATTATCATTTGCTTAGTCTATTCAGCATCCGGAGGTTTGCTGTTAAATAGAATGAAATAAACTTTATTGCACACCAAAATATTTACAAAATTTATTGATTAAGCTCGCCTTTGCACATTAAATATTCTTTATATTCATATGTTTATTTATATTCAATAAAGAATACACACACACGTACTACGTAGCGTGCAGCATAATCTCATTATGACGTGAACCCAGCTCAGCATTCTTTGTAAATGTAATGTAAATTTTATGAAAAACATAAACAATCTTGACATATGAATCTAGTAGCATGGTGTAATAATGAGCGGTCGCATTTGATCGAGCACTTTCTTAAATACAGAACTTTAGTTCCTGGAAAGATTTTCTTTTCTTTTTTAAAGCCACTTATATCCCACTGCTGGACAAAAATCTCCCCCTTCATCTTCTAAACCTCTTTGTATTGGGCGAACTCTGGCCAAGTTTGCCTCGCGAACGTGATCAGATCGTTACCTTCACCGCTGTCGTCCTCTCTTTCTTCGCACTCAATAAATTAAAAATACCTTTTGACAGGCCTCTGTTGGTCTAGTAGTTAGCGGTCCTGCCTGTTATACCGGAGGTCGTGTATGGCAAATGTTTGTGTGAAGAGCATGATCGTTTATTCTGTAAAAAAGTCATATCTTTAAACTAGTTCAGAGGTTTAAATACAATTAATGTCTCAAAACGAGCCCGTCTGTAGACGCCCAGCAGGGTCGAGGCCTACTGGGGTCATGGGTTAAGTGAAATTTAACCCCGGGGCTCTGGATCGCAGGGCAAAGAAGAAACAAACGAGTAGGTTTTAGTCAGTAAAAGTCTGACACGCCCTCTCGCTCCGCACAAGGGCTGGAGACGTCATTAAACGATTTCCCACATAAAAAAAAACGAGCTTGTCTTTAAAGAATCTGTGTTATTTATTACACGACAGGTCTTCCTAGAGTCGTTGACCTTGTCACTGAACATACTCATTTTTAAACAATACTTTTTTATTGGACCAAAACAAGCAGTTACCATCTACCTTATAATATAAAACTGTTGAAAGGTAAATTGCAGTTTACGATTTATGACGTATAAAAAAAAACTACTTACTAGATTTCGTTTAAACCAATTTTCGATGGAAGTTTGTATGGTAATGTACATCATATATGCTTTTTTAGTTTTATCATTCTCTTATTTTAGAAGTTACAGGGAGGGGGGCACATTTTACCACTTTGAAAGTGTCTCTCGCGCAAATTATTCAGCTTAGAAAAAAAATTGTTAGAAACCTCAATATTATTTTTGAAAACCTATCTATAGATACCCCATACGTATCGGTTTGATAAAAAAAAAAAATGAGCTTTAGTTCTAAGTATAGGGAACCCCTTAAATTGTTTTTTTTTATTTTTGTGTAAAAATCTTAATGGGGTTCACAAAATACATCTACGAACCCAGTTTCAACAGTATAGGTCTTATAGTTTCGGAAAAAAGTGGCTGTGACATACGGACGTACAGACAGACAGACATGACGAGTCTATAAGGGTTCCGTTTTATTGCCATTTGGCTACGAAACCCTAAAAACGGCAACAGTAGACCTACCAACCCCACAAAATTCATACACATTCTAAGAATAAACATATCTAAGCCTCCATGAATTTCCTGAACAACAACAATAATAATAATTCATCTGATGCCAAAGAGCAGATACCAATTAATAACGAGTAATGTATTATGGTGGACAAATTAATAATCATCCTTTGGAGGGCTTCACAATGCTATGGGTCAGATTCTTTCACTATAAGTACCGTTAGCATATAAATATTATCTTTCAAAAATATTTCTATATTTTTAATTTCATTTGTTTTAATAATAATGCTTTTGCATCAAAGATAAAAAGTACTTTTACTAAGAACTGAGTCACGACTTAAGTCATATCTACATTTCAAATAGGTTCAAATGCTTTATGATTTTATCCAAAATATAGCATAATATATACTTAGTTTGAGATTAAAAATATTTCGACTTCATTATTTTAAACATTTTTCTTTCGTTTTGTTTGTTTGTAATGCTGTTTTCATTTATTAAAAAAAATGTTTTAGTAATTTTTTGAAAACAAGTATCGGGGACATTTTTATAGATATAATAAAGACCAGTATTATTGTAGGACATTATTTTACATTAATTAAAATTGGGCTCAGTACAGACGATTACCCGACGGTCCGACGGCGAGCTGCCCATTGCTCGCCGTCCGCAAGCCCTCACCTACGATGGCCGGAAATCAGGATCGGAATCCCGGCAGTGGCTGGGGCGTGAGGACCGTTGCCTTACGCGTGCGGCCTCCTCCTTTGGTAGCATCACTGCTTCGCAAAAGGAGGCCACTGGAGCCTCCTGCCACTCCTCTTAGCTTCGGACCACGGCCTGTATCAAGGCCCGACGTGAGAGATCGCTGCCGCCGATCGCCCCCACGAGGACACGGCGATGCTCTCCTCTACCGTGTGCTCCACCGTGTCCTCCGAGCGGTTCACACAGTGGTGACACCTAGGCATCGCTTCAGCACGAATCCCGTGCAGGAAGCTCCCAAACTTACCGTGTCCGGTGAGGAGGACCTTTGTCATGCGGAAGGTGAGGACGCCGTGAGGTTTTTCCAACCACGTCTCAAAGAGAGGACTTACCGCCATAATTTTGGCCCAGCATTGAGTCGCGACAGTCGCTGTAGCCAATTCACCATGAGATCCCGCCGGAACTCTGTCCGACATGCTGTGACTTGACGCGGTAGCAGAGTTTCGCCCCGGCGTTGCTTTTCCATGCGTTTTCCGTTAGTTGGGAACCCGGTGGTGGTGCGTTCCAAGGGCCGTGAAAGCATATGGCCTCGGACTTGGACTCGCCCACGACTGTCGCAACCCCGCGTGTCGCTAGTTCGACCGCCATCTGGAACGAATCTACCCACGTCAGAACCAGCGTAGTAGACCACGCTGACCCCGTCAGGGAGGTCGCCGCGCAGCACGTAGTCGTATACAATATTCCACAATGGCGGCCCTAGTACCGATCCCTGCGAAATACCGCACGACATCTCTCGGCGTTCCCACTTTACCTGGTGACCAGGGTAGATACTGTACCTGTCCGACAGGTACGCCTCGACCACACGACGGAGATAGTCGGGCGTCCGGTGATACCGGAGTGCCCTCCCAAAGCTACTCCAAGGCAGTGAGTTGAAAGCGTTAGCCAAAGACACCGACACGACACAACTGTCTTGAGCTACCGCATCCCCCGTCGTAAGAGCTCGCACGCGCATGATGGCGTCCACTGTGGAGCGCCTTCTACAAAAGCCGAACTGGCCGTCCGCCGGATCCGGCCCTACCCGTATTCTATTAGGGTTCCGATTTTTCCTTTTGAGGTACGGAACCCTAAAAATTATTGTGTTTTCACAATATTCACATACTTAAATATTAATATTCATGAAAGAAGCATGCGGAATTGATATTATCGTCTCCGAGATAATTTTCCCAGCAGTGAGAATAGACGAAACCACTAAAATAATTATTCGTTTATTTCGTCTTGACAATATTTCTCTGCTAACTGTACCAGCAATAGGGAACATGAATGGGCCATCCCCTATAGAACTGAATTCTATACATTCATCCGATATTGGGATTCTACGACAAAGGATTGGTCAACCTTTTTAGGGGTATCTACCCCCTAATATCTATGTCTGAGTTTCTATAAAACTATTGTGTATAACGAATGATAAGGGCAGAGCAGGTTTTGTGTTATGAGTAAAAAATTTGATGGGACGAATCATTTCTTTTTTGGAATAAAGGCTTTTATGCTATAAGGTTGATAGGTTATCTCATCATTTTTTGCTATGTATTTTTTATTATTATTGTAATACTGACATAGAGTCAGTAACTATGAAGATTGCGTCATTTTGCGTGAATAAACTGTTTTTCTTTCTTTCTATATTTATATTATGTGAATTCGTATCATCATCATCATCATCCGTAGTTCTTGGGGTCGGCACAACACGTTATTTTCTGTCGTTTTATCACCCGTCACGTTATATCACTTACTCCCTTTTCTTTTATATAACTCCTTACACATAATATATTTTTCTCTTTCTCTCCCTCTACATCCACATTCATTCATTTCATTTATGCTTTATTTGAAACCAAGATGATAGATAATCTATATAATGGAAACATTTAACAAAAAAATATACAGTAATTAGAGGTCTCATCACATTCTGTGTTTTTTTTTTTTCAGGGTAATCGGCCATTAAATGAGGTTGCACTTAGGTTTAGTCGCAAATTGTATTTTTAAGATTCCTTACTTCAAAATGAAAAATCGGAAACCTTATAGGATCAACTTGCTGTCCATTCGTCTTTCTGTCTGTCTGTCTGTCAAGACCCATTATCTTAGGAACACGTGGAGGTATCGAATTGAAATAACCGTATACTCAAGTCTTCGGTCCCTTGACGCCGTGAAAAAATCAGTCAGCTGAGTTAACGAAAAAAGAATGAAACCGCCGTTTAAGTCGCAAAAAATTTTATTAAATTTCGACACTAAAGGGAATCAAAATTCATAGGATACTGCTCGTTGACCTAGAATCCTGAAATTTGGCATGAATCAAGGTCTTATAGCCCAAATATAGGAAAAATTCTGGAAACCAAAAATTTGTAGTTACGTCACAAAACAAAAAATTTTTTTTGCAATTCGGAAAAATCTTCTTAATTCAGGTATTGAACTGTTTTCATAGGTAAGTGGAACCCTCAGTGCGCGGGTCCGACTCGCACTTGCTCAGTTTTTTTTATTAATTATAGGCTCGCGCTTGACTATTACCTCTTCTGATGATAAACGATGATGTGGTCGACAATCGAGCACGCTTGTCTAAAAGTAGCCTATTCAGTCTTGACTTAAAGACCCCAGGTGGTAGCTACCAAGATAAACAAGACTCCGACAAGCGGCTTATATCCACACAAAAATTACATTATGAATCCTAAAACATCAACAAAAAACATTTTCTTACCCAAATTCGCCACCACCATCAAGACACACGTAAATCTTCGCCTTTAATGCTACACGATAATACCTGTCAGTCTGTACGTCAGTCCACGTCACCAGGATTGCTCGGCTTAAACTACGACACAACCAATTAGAAGATATTTATTAGGGCTTAGTGCTACCCCTCGAATACTAATTACCATCGAACGATGCTTTTCAATTCCCGTGAATTATTGCCAGTTTAACGAACCAATCGAAATTGGTGAATTTCGCTTAAACTTTGTTTTCGAATTGTTTTGTCTGGGTGTTGTACGTTAATTTGGAGTTTGTTTTTTGGTTATTTTTGTGTGGTAGCTATAGAAAATGACGTGTGGAATAAAGCGGAGGCCAGCACTGGGTTATGACGGGTTAAACGCTGATAATGATTGCTTCAACATGAGTACAGTACCCCGGCGCCTTGGAACGCAAGGCTAAGATGGAATACAAGAGTGGGTTTTAGTCAGTAAAAGTCTGACACGCCCTCCTGCTCCACTCAAGAATAGTAATTGGATGATTTTCAACCTAAAAAAAAAAAACAAAAAACTCCTGACATGAGCTTAGTCCTTATCGTACGGCAAGCCTACTACCTACCTGTCTTGGGCGGAGTGCGAGATCGGAGTGTCAGACTGTTACTAACTAAACACCCACTTCTGTTCCTTCTTTGCTTTCGTTTCACGGCCCTGGGGTTCTCTTTCATATCACCCATGGCCCCAGTAGGCTTCGACCCTGCTGGGCACTTACAGTTTTGCTGATATCTCCTTGAGGCGCGCGTGGAATACTACGCGCCGTTGACAACTTGGGCTCGGTCCAGACGATTACCGGATGGTCGGATCATTGCTCGCCGTCCGCAAGCCAGTGCCTACGGTGGCGGGAGCGTGAGAGCCGTTCTCTCGCGTATGCGGCGGCCTCCTTTGCTAGCATTACTGCTTCGCAGAAGAAGGCTGCCGACTGCCACTACTCCTCGCTCCAGATCATGGCCTGTACCAAGGCCCGGCACGAAAGCTCATGTCGGGAGTGTGTTGTATTATTATACGCGTGATGTTGCGGCCCTGGAACATAAAGAGCAACTGAAGGAACAGTCAGAGATCAGTAAAAGTCTGCGGCTCCTTCTCATTCTACCCAGAGCGATGATTTTCTAACCTCAAAAAAGGCCATGTTCAGCAGATTTCTTTTTTATAAATTTTTTTAACTCAGCTTTCTACATTCAAATAATTATACTTATGAATAAAATTTAAACAGCTATTAACGCCTTTATTCTGTTTCTTCATTTTAATACGTGTTGTATAATAACCCGAGTGGAACCGCAGGCCACACCTAGTTCACAGATAAGGTCGCGGTGTGACATAGGTACGACAGTTTCATTTGTAAAGATTCAATGGAATCGATTGCCTTTTTATGGGAACGTTTATGGGTATGCCTATCGAGTTTTTGTGCTTTATTCATCCTTGAATTTGTTTTTGTTTCAGACGAAATGTACTTGATGTCTGGAACTCAATTAGGTATTTGAAAATGTTTTTTTTTTTTTTTTGTAAAAAGTTGTGTGTAGTCTTAGAGATAGTTCACACGAGTAACTTTTGTCGCCTCCACTAATTTGTTTCTTATGTCAAGTTACGGGTTTGTATGAAAGAGACAAAATGGCAAATGACAGACCAAAACAAGTTGCTCGTGGGTTCTTTAGAGTAATTTTCAATCGATCGATCGGTATGATAAAAGATGAAAAAGGAAAAGTGCCCGTAGACAATAGTACATTTTGATACGAATGGAGAAATTTTAGAGACATTTTTCAATACACTTACGAAGATAATAAATAAACAGTGTTTGACGTATTTCTCGTGGGGGTCGCTTAGAGCCCAGTCTGATACGATAAATGTTATAAGTTGTGGCGAGGACGAGATCGCGCACTTTTCCGCACTAGAGCGCAAAACTGTTAATTGTTTGCCTAAAAGCGGTAGTGATAAGAGCAGGTGTCCGAGTAAATGTATTGAAAATTACTTTTTTGTTAGTGTCAAATTAAGTACCAAATGTATGACAATGACACTACCGGTCACGTAATTTCTCCGCAGGTAATGTCATTGCTAACCCTGCAGAAGCTGTATCGTGCATTACATCAGCGATCTAGAATCTCTTTCCCATATACTTTTTAACTGAAAATATACGGATAGTACCATATTCTGCAGTGGAATAATACGGGCATTTGGACAAATATAGTGATTTTAATTAGACTGTATATCTTAGTTTGTTTAAAGTTGTTAGAAGTAGCTCCATGATCTTGATAGTTTTTTTTGTAAAATCAGACCGATAATGTAGCAAAAGTATTAAGCGCGAACTACACTAGACCGAATGATGCACACATGGACGACGCCTGAGTTGTACGTAACTTCGCTTTGCGTGGCGTCGTTTGGCATCGCCTGGAGTCGCGTGGCGTCACATGGCGTCACCGTGGCGTCACATAGCGTCACCGTGGCGTCTCGTGGCGTTGCGTGACGTTGCGTGGCGTGGGTCTAATGTAGCTCTACAAGTCTACTTGCCATGTAAAATGTATGGAGACCGACGCGCCTACGTCGTAAGAGGGCCACGTGGGCGCAATATAGTTCTACCATTGGTTGTACGGGCGGCTTCTAAATCGCCCTAAGTGTTATACTTAATTCGCGATAGCATTAAACAGAAGTTAAAAAAGGTTGTTTTAGGATACACTTTGTAATAAAAGTACAATATATATTATGCTTTATTATGGTTAAGATTGATTCTGAATTTATTATAATCATATCATAACCAACTTATATACCAACTGTTATACTTAATGAATTCATTTGAACTATCCATCGTCTGAATTTGTGAGGCTTTTAATATGTGTTGTTTAGTTCTTACTTATACTACTAGTGTCCATGTTAAAAACCTAAAAGGAATAGGGTTGTCAGTATCTGGAACAGTTTTCATCTATATATATATAAAACGAGAAACTGACTGACTGTTTTGATATGTCAGTTAGTCGCACAGCCGAAACTACTGGGCCTAGGAACGTGAAATTTTGCACAAGGTTTCCTTTTATCATGTAGGCGAGCACTCAGAAAGGATTTTCCAAAATCTAGCCCCCAACGGGATGAAACGGGGTCTAAAGTTTGTATGGAGAAAACTACTGTCACGCGGGCGAAGGCGCGGGGGAGAACCTAGTTATACTATATAATATTAGTTATTACTATTTTACGCAGCGTTGGAAGGCCTCCCACAAGGTGGACCGACGACCGGTGAGAGTCGCGGGAGTGCGGTGGATGCGAGACGCACAGGATCGGTCGTTGTGGCGTCGCTTGGGGGAGGCCTATGTCCAGCAGTGGACTTCTTTCGGCTGAAATGATGATGATGAATGTTAAATAATTATCTTGTTGCCTTGTATTGTGTATAATTCATGTTTTGTAAGAAGGAAACTTATTGATAGGCCAGTTTAAAAAAAAATGTAAAATAAACAAATTTGCTGTGGCAATAACATCATTACCTGTCACATCATTTAAATTGTCATGTGACTTCTCAGCTAGTTTTATATTTAAACTATGCAAATTTATTGAAATTAATAAAATTAAGTTGTAACTATTGTAACTACTTATTTCCTTTTTTTTTTTTTTTTTTTTTTTTTCTCTCTTTTTCACCACTCTTACGAGTTTTTTTCATGTACATAGTCATAGTCTGTGGTGTGGTCATAATGTTTGTCTGCGTCTGCGAAGAAATTCTTTTATTTTGAACTTTAATGTTTAGAGATATATATTTATTTTACTATTAATTCACGCTAAATACTCTCCAGCGTTTGATGGTCTATTAATAGTTTGCACGTGTTATTGGCAAAATTGTGGTGTCTTTTCCACAAATGCCATTAATGAAGAGTTGAAGTTGAAGTTGACTTCTCAGCTAATAATGTCATTGACATTTTGTTTTGGGTTTGACGCCAATTGATGGCGTCAAAGCCAAAACTGACGCAGTTTGGTTACTTGTATATCGAGAAATATATTTTTGTAGAACCAAAACAATAAGTCCTACGAGTGTTATTATTTATTTTGAAGTGGTAAAATGTCAACAGAAATCAATAAATTTTCGCCATTACGATATTAGTGTGAATCATTTTTGCTGCCATTCTTTCTTTCAGACGCAGTGCCAAAACAAAGATCTTTGTCATTTTACGTTTAATCTCCGCACTTATTACGGCTTATTGTTGATATAAACTTTTTACACCTCAACCTTTCAAACTTCGTAAACAGAGCTATGAAAATTTTCACCATTTTATAAAACTACGAGTCGTAACAAATTCATTTTGTCCAAACTTAACTTTTATGTTCTCGATATAAAATGCGCTACTATTACTAAGACGAAACTTGAACTAAAATAGTAGCTTTAAAAACTTGTCGCGAAGTTTCTTAAATAACTTTGTACATTTTTGTTTAAAGAGGTTTTTACAGTTTTGTGATGCAAGACATTGGGGCAGTTTTTTTTCTTAGCTTGTCGCAAAACTAGTTGTTTTTATTTTTAAGTTAAAATCTTTGCCAGGCCCAGTAGTCAGCCATAGCAATACCATCCGCTGATGCATTCATTAGAACCCTCCGTGAAACGATAACGACGTAACGTAACATGGAAGGTGGGACATGGTCTGTGGAGAGGCGCCGCACAAACACTGAAGATCGGAACCATCTAAGTACACCTATCTGCGGAGATTGTCTTTGCTGCACCCAACCTGGGTGTGGAGTCTTTTAAGAGTTTTCCAGGTTAGCGATGGCAACTCGTGTCTAGACGAGAGACTCTCGGACGGCTCGATAAAACTGGGGCAGTGTAGAAATGGAAAAAGTTAAAAAAAAAATTATTTAAACTAACTTCTACCAGCTGCATCATCCACGTGGAATTAGTACTTCTTTCATTATCAATTATAGCCTACTAACTTCTGCCAGCAGTTTCTTGCCCGTGTGAAAGTAGGAAATACATACCATATGTCACTCAGTGATAAACTTCAGATTTGTTTAAGTCAAATCTTCAAAGCCTGCTCAGGCGTAGGGTAGCCAACCTTTCGGTGTTTTACAGATTGCATTTTGGAGAGTGTGCGCGGGAATTGCATGGCTTGATTCCGCCATCTTATTTCTACCATCGGATAACCCGACGTATGGCGATTATCCACCCTTACGTTGTTGAAACCTCTACGGTCCAGACTAAGGATTTCGCTTCGTCTTTGATTCCGCGTGGACAGGAACAATTTGCCTTCGGCAGTCTTCCCATCCAATTATAATTTCGGTGTCTTCAAGGCTTAGAGTGAATAAGCTCTAATAAACTAGTGCGCCTCAACATCATCGATTGCATCACTGCTTACCATCAAGTGGATTCGCAGTCAAGCATCACTTTATATCAAATAATAAAAAAAGTAGTCTTGTACTGGTGAAGAAATTTTAAAATTGGTCCAGAAATTTTCAATTTTATTTATTACAAACAAAACCCCAAATCTTTCCTCTTTATGTATAATAATATTATTATCGATGTTTTATTGTAATGTATAAGCTATATTACTGTAAAGTTCTGTCAAAAAACTTTTCAATTTTCCGTGTGAAATTTCCTTTTCAGAAAATCCCCATGGCCCCAGTGGGCTGATACCCTGCTGGGCCCCTACGGTTAACGGTACCTCTTTGAGTAGCACGTAGAATACTACGCGTTTTCAATGACTTGGTCTCGGTCCAGACGGTTACCAAACAACCGGACAGTGAGATACCCATTTCTCGTTGTCCGCAAGCCCGCGCCTACCATGGTTGGTAGTAGGACTCAGGGTCACGGTGGCTGGGCATGAGGATGTCCGTTCCCTCACGCGTGCGGCCGTTTCCTTTGATAGCTTTACTGCTTTGCATAAGAGGGCGACCGCCTGCCATTTCTCCTTTGCTGCGGACCTTGGCCAGATCCAGAGCCGGTGCTAGATATCGCCGCCGCCAAACGCGCCCATTCCCTTTAATCTGAAATCCACAAGAAAAACTGTCATTAGATACTACCCCCAAAAAAAATGACCAAATAAATTACAAAAGAAATGACGACCTATCTTAGACAGACATTTGTACATTCTCATTCGACATTCAAGTCACGATGCGCCGGGGCAATGATTACAGTTCGCGCCGTCTTTATGCTAATCTAACTGTCGGAAATTCACTTTTGCGTTGATTCTTTTTTTTTTCTTTTCACTCCCGAGTTTTGACTGTTGAGGGTGAGAATTGTGTGACGGACTAGCCGGGGCAGTAATGGTGCATGATATATTTCTGTTATATGAAATATATCATGATATTTTTTAAACTGCATCGTTGGTGAGCGTGGGATCCTGGGTTCGATTCCCGAGTTGGGAAAAAAGCGCTCTTGGGTCTCTTTCATTTGACGCTCTTTCATTTGAAAGTACTCTGTAGCTGCTCGAAGTTTGAACGTTGATAGAATGATTTCCACGTGCCTCGTAAAGCACGTAAGCTACTGGTCCTGCACCTGAACTCTCTCCAGTCATGTCAGATTGCTATCTCATGGGACTATGAGAATGAAGGAACAGAGTGTGCACCAGTGTTTTTTATTAAAATATCTCCTGTGTACTTAGCTAATCTCTTTTGAGATTGACCACCGTGATCAAAATTCGGTCGGTAAGATTTTGACATTCTTCATAAGTTACTGTTTAAAACGTTAAATTTTGACTCGTACCAAAGAAACAAAGTTACAGTTATAGAATAAAATAGAATAGAATAGAATAAAACTTTATTGTACACCAAAATAGTAACAAAAACTTTAAAATTAACTTACTCTATCGGTACAATGGCGTTAGCGATATCTACCAGACAACCTTAGAATGGACTGTAAGAACTTATTTAAAAATTTAATTAAATTAAAAATATAAATTAGACCATACATAGATATAAAATTATAATATATAGCTATTATATTTAATAGACAAAAAAACTAACGCATGAATATTATATATATATATATATATCGTCATGCATGAGCATGAGCATGATCAGCCTTTCAATGTTCCCACTGCTGGGATTCGGACCTCCTTTCTAGGAGAGGGAATGGGCCGTAATCCACCACGCGGGCCCAGTGCGGGTTGGTCATACCTATTTTTTTTTTTGTGCAGTTTCGAGAACACTAGCAGTTTTATTTAAAGTTACTCTGAAGATTGCAGCCCATCGAATGACTAAGAATCACATTATTTAAATCTTAGTGACATTGTGATTAGTGGTATTGCTTGAGTAAAGAATCATTTCGGATCTGAATATTTTATTCAAACGCCCTATTTTCATGTTATCTGTTTAAAATAATTTATAACGATGTATTTAAAATACGATAAATATCAATCATATTATTTTTTTGTGCCGCGAGTACGCCCGTTTTCGAAAAAGGAAAATCATAACTGCATTTTTTTTTCTCAACAAAAAAGTAGGTACGTCCTAAAAAGTCGATTGCGGTAAATCGTCGAGGGTTCATGATTGCGGTGGCAGTAGAATTTAAAAAATTTGGGACACGTCGTGGGGTGTGTATTGAATACGAATGAGAAGGGTGCTTGCACTTTCTTTTGAACGGCAGTGTATATACCCCAAGGAGTGTTCAAGTTGGGGCAGTAAAGTGGAGAAGAAGTAAACGAAGGTTTAAATTTGTCTGTCGGTGTAGCATACATTCTAATTTGATAGCATTAAACAATACAGTTTTCGATCAGTTTCATTTTGTTTTCATTTTGGTCAGGATAGACATGATTAATGCAGAAACGATCGTGCTACGACGAAAATTAGTCAGGTTTTATTTTTATTTTTGTATCATTACTGAGTAAATATAAGAAGGACTATTGATTATATTTGAGGACAGTTTTGATTGGTTTTGTTATTTCTTTAGAACCTGTCATGTAGGGTTCGGTCTCGTGCGTACAGGATCTCGAACGATTCATATTTGTCTTTTTTTTTTTGTAGAATCAAAGATTTCTCATAGGCTTTTCTGTAATCTATAAATAAAGAAGTCAGTTTTGGAGATAAGTTCCCTGTTATCAAATTTCATATATTTTCTTGAATAATTTTATATTAAAACTTAAAAAAAATACATTTGGGACCTTCTCACCACTTTTATTTCACGGTGAAGTTGAAAATAATTAGTTGAATCAACCGCTCAACCATGCTGTTATTTTATCAAGTTAACGATGATTTATTATCAAGTTAACGATGCATATGAATCGTAGAATGTTGTTAACTTTACTTTTTCTTCCCCCCCCCCCCCCCCTCAATAGGTTAAGATTGACACATCTGTCAGTGACATTATTCCGCTTATCGAAACATGTCACCGGTGCTCATTTACCTGACACGACTTGTCAGAAACTATATCTAAATGGAGGTGCAATTTTAGTCAATATATATTTATTTATTATGGCACTCCAACGAATAGTTCGGCTATACATTTTCAAAAAAAAGTCTTATTAATATACAATTAACCCAACAAATTATTTACAAATCACTTAAAGGGAGCACTTACAGAGTTTGATAAATTAATAATAATTATATTTTAAATTAATTTTTCTACATTATACAGTCATGCAATAATTAATAAAAAGGTACAAGATAAAAATAAATACAAGGCAATAAAAATTAATAAAATACAGAATAAGGAATTATTAATAATAAATATAAATATTTTTTTTATTGTCGCTTTTCGAAAGCTTTTCAATATAAGTATTAATAAATTAATTTTTTTTTCAGCCTATAGTTAAATAACAATTTGAAAAAGGCAAAATTTAAAAAAATAATAGTACAAAGTCAGATTCAGTTCAGTAGATAATACAATGCCAGATTCAGTTTGATAAATTTCAGATTCGATTCATCAAAATAAAAATGTCAAACAGATTTCAATTTACAATAATAAAATACTTTTTTTTTTTTATTGGGTGGTAAAATCATCCTTATGACATCCCCGCTCTTGGGCGGAACGGGAGATAGTGTCAGACTCTTACTGACTAAAAACCCACTCCTGTTCCTTCGTTGCCTTCGTCCCAGGGCCCCGGGTTCCGCTTTCACACTACCCGTGGCCCCAGTAGGCTTCGGCCCTGCTGGGCCCCTACGATTTGCTGACATCTCCTTGAGGCGCGCGTGGAACAAAACGCGCCGTCGACGACTTGGGCTCGGTCCGGACGGTCAGACGGTGAGCCACCCATTGCTCGGCGTCTGCAAGCCCGCGCCTACGGTGGCCGGAAATCGGGATCGGAATCCACAACACACAAGGTTCTGGAGTGGCGACCGCGTACCGGAAGACGCAGTGTTGGAAGACCCCCTACGAGGTGGACCGATGAGCTGGTGAAGGTTGCGGGAATCCGATGGATGCGAGACGCATAGGCCCGTTCATTGTGGCGACATTTGAGGAAGGCCTATGTCCAGCAGTGGACGTCTATCGGCTGAAATGATGATGATCATCAATAGGCAGAGTGATTCATGGGCAAGTTATAAGGACGGTTTAAGTGTAATAATATATGAATATTATAGTAGAGAAAAGCAGAGTATTCCAAAGAATTCTAACACCCGAGCGAAGCCGGGGCTGGTCGCTAGTTTCAAATATAACCAATTCCCTTACACCCTATATAGAACCCTCAACCAAGTTATGAAGATCCGTTAAAAACTTATTTATATCCTCCAAACGCAACTCCCTTAACCTCCCAACCACTTATAAATCCCAAAATATACATCACCCAATTTACTTAAACCTCCATACACTAGCGTTAACCTTTTATCCTTAGGAAAAATCCAACAGGATTCTACGTAAGCACGTTAAATAAAGTAGTGAGCCCACGTAAAATAATGCAGTCGACATAAAAAGATTAACAGCACACCCGTATTGTGCTTCGGACAGGGGATCAAGAAATATAGCCTGGAAGGGCACTTGAAGGTACGATTCGGAAAAATCCGTAGTATGGTCGGAGTGGAATATTTCTTGGTTTTTGTGGAGATTCGCGTGTCTTGTGGAATTGGATTAGGCGAGTTTCAGTCTTCGTTGTCAGGTTTTTATTTCATATAACATTTTTCGGTCGATTCCAGGAACCTATGTAAATAAAACCGAAATACCACTCACTGATTAATCACGAAATCTCAGGAACTATAACACCTACAAATTTAAAATTTGGCACGTAGGTTCCTTATCCAAATAACACGGGATAAGGGCAGGAAGATGATGATGATGACGTAGGTTCCTTATAGGGTGTAGACATCCGCTAAGAACGGATTTTAGGAAACTCCACCCCTAAAGGGGTAAAACGGGGTTCCAATGTTTGGCAAAGCCGCTGGCAGATGCTAGTTATTTATAAACTAGTGCACCTCACCATCAACGATTGCATCACTGGTTACCATCAGATAGAATTGCAGTCAAAGCACTAGTTTATATCAAATACAAAAAAATAATAATTTTGGATTAACATGCAGCCTAACAGTCAGAAAGATGGATCTCATTGCCAGTATACAGATTACGCTATGTTAAAACCAAAAAAAAATAAAAAAAATCACCTGTCTGTTCTGCTTTATCTGTGTCACCAAATACAAATTAGACAAAAAAATATCCTTTGATATTTCAAGGACAATGGGCACTTTTGTCTATACCCAGTTCCCAGTGCTGTATCGAGTTGTGGAATATCAATTTTAAAGGACACAGTAATAGGCCATTCACGTTATTCCAGATTATATACATGTGTATGCATGCACACTAAACAGAGCTAAGTCAAAAATCAAAGGCTCCGTTCACCATGAAAGGACTTTTTTATATAAATTGGTTATGTGATGCCAGATGTAGATTGTTTGAAGGTGTTATCGTAGCCCTTGCAAAAGGGGAAACTAAAGGAACAGTGTAAGTTTTAGTCTGTAAAAGTCTGACGTTCCTTGCCGCTCCGCCCAGAGTGGGAGAAGTTATTTGATTATTTCGCACGAAAAAGTTATGTGATGGAAACATCATCTACTACATTGGTAGTAAATATTTTATCTGCACATCTGACTAATACAAATAAATTAAATTTAAATGTTATTATGACTTTTCAAATAACTAACGCCACAATTTGATACAGTTATGCTCTACAATATAATCCGCCCATCCTCTTTCATCATCATCACCATAATTTCAGCCGAAATTCGTCCACTGTTGGACATAGGCCTCTCCCAAGCGTCTCCACAAAGATTGATCTTGTGCGTCTCGCATTCACCACATTCCCGCGACTCTCACCAGGTCGTCGGTCCACCTTGTGGGAGACCTTCCAACGCTGCGTTTTTCATCCTCTTCACTGCATCTAAAACTAAAAACAATTCTAAGTAATCTAAAACTACAACACCACCACTAAATTTTATTATTCTCTATCCAAAACACCCCAATTCTTCATCTTAATAATGATATATGAATCTATCCCAACACCCCAATAAAAATCATTTTCTCGTAATCTCGGCAAACTTCCCTCCCAAACAAATAATCTTCATATGTCCTAATGTCACTATAATACGTTGTAGGGGAACCCATTTCGTGGCATAATAAACATGACTTAGGATGCGAACAGAGGTGAAGGATTTCCGGTTGTTGAGGTCCACATTATATATACCCAACTGACACAGAAAGAAAGTATTTGATATTAAATATATATGTATGTCTGACTCTGACACTCCGATAATCTAAACGGCTAGATAAATTTAAACAAATAGAAAGAAAGACTAAAAAAAACGTTAAGCTTTTATTCGTGCCTCTTACAATCGTATAAACTAAAAATGCATAATGAAAAACGAAAAATTATAATCAGTATAATTAAGGCCAAAAAAGTGCCTAATTCAAAGTGCGTTATTTAAAACGATAAATAACGCAGTACTGGTATTCTGCTATATTCACTCAAGGAAGTTTAATAGATTGAATTATCGAAAAAT
This sequence comes from Mythimna vitellina, assembly GCA_949316375.1. NCBI lineage: Eukaryota > Metazoa > Arthropoda > Insecta > Lepidoptera > Noctuidae > Mythimna > Mythimna vitellina. Next base: position 21,303,943 of record OX438690.1, read on the forward strand.
CGAATCGAATTGCGATTATCGAAATGAGGTACGAGTATCATTAGATTCATCTTGTGGCTACTTAGTAGGCTATAGGTGTTGAAAATTTGGAAAAAGAAACAAGATTGTGTCCACCGTCAGGTTCACTACTACAAGGTTTGAACGCGATCTGTTTTAAGTCCTATGATTTAACCTCAGAAAAAAAATCGGGCCTTATTTTACATTGGACCAATGATTAACCAACTTGAATTACCAGTATGTTTCGCTTAAAATTAAATTCAGTTCAAGAATTTGATTTAATATGACAACTAAACAACAAAAACTTTTAATGAGTTTAAAGCCTTAGTCCTTTCGGGTCTGAGTGAATAAAGTCAAATGCAAAGATCCCGAATGTTCTCGATATTTATCGAATTATAAAAAACTTACTATTTCGCAGCGGCCAGCCTAAGATACATTTCCATACAACCGCTCATATATTTGAGTATGTTTGATTTTGACGTTATTGCCCATCTTTCTCTAGATATTTTGGAAATAAATATCTTGTGAATATTATTTAGGTTTCTATTGAAATTAAAAGAGATAAACTGGTGTTACTGAATGCCATTCAGGCCATTCAGGTGTTATCTCTTTTTTTTTTCGCGTTTTCTCTTTATCAAATATTGCGTTAGTTTGCGTTGTATGAAACAACACGCTTTCAAACCATGTTCACTTTGACGATAGACGTCTTGGGAAGGGCCTTCATAGCGTAGGGTTTTCCATCGATTCCAATCTACTACCCTCTCTGTTTTAATTTCTCAAAAATGTGCAAAAAAATCAAAATCATAAACAGTCGTAGTTTGTAATTTCGACTGTTTTGTAATTTTTTTAAGCGAATCAAACTGCTTCTACTTTATTTAAAGTTATATGTTTTTAAATGCTGGGGATTTTTTTATATACAATGGTGTAAAACTGATAGCAGCATCATTTTCTAAATACGATGATAGCCTTCAATTAGCGATCCGTCTTAGTGTTTTCAATGATAATAATACTATATATCTTTTATTATCAGGCATCTTGGCCCATAGATACATACTTTACAGACCAACATACATAGATTAAATACGATTTATGGTTAGTAAATAAAACTTAGGACTATGTTAGTAACACTTCACATTACACTACGTTCACTTCGTGCTGTTCTGTGGTACCTGTTCGCGGAAGCGACGGAACACCACGCCTTGCGGCCAAAAGTCTACCTTCAGCATGAGAGGCAGGAAAGTGTTCGGGACTCGCACTACGAACGCCATGAAATTGACGTTTCGGTGCGACTTCAACAATACCTAACAACTGTAGTGTTGAAAAAACGTGAAGAATTTTTTTATAGTCTATAATTATTAATATCACTAGCTGCTGCCAGCGGCTTCACCCGCGTCAGGGGTCGGCTTTTAGAAAACCTCATGGGTGCTCATGCTCATTTGATAACTCCAAAAAGTGGCGAAGTGTGAGAAGAGAAATGCACACTGATCGACATTTTGATAACGGATACCCGGCTTCAGTAACTGGCATCCGTTGCCCGCATCATTGATAAATAATGAATTGAGACGAATAAAATATGATGTTACATACATTGTCCTGGTCCTCAACTAAGGTTTTCCCTTGTACTATGTAAACCAAGAACTGGCTCTCAACTGGTGCTCTGAATCACTGCGCTAAACGAGTCGTCAAGTGATGAAAAAACGCCCATCCCTAAAAGGCGATTACTGATCTGTTTCTTGATGTCTATTCTCAGGGGTGCTCAGCACCCACTGTTTATTTCTCATGGGTGCTCGAGCCTCCATCACCCACGGAGTCGATGCTTCTGGACCGCGTGATATATAGGGAACATACTCCCGTGATAACAAGTATCCTATGTGCTATTCCAGGATACAGTCTACACGTGTACTAAGTTTCATCGAAATCCATTAAGTAGTTTTTGCGTGAATACATACAAACTTTCACGTTTATAATTTATATATTTTTAGGATAAAACTAGAGTTTTGTTTTATTGAACGCACTAATCTCACGAAGTGCTGGTTCGAATTGAAAAAAAGATTTTAGTGTTATCGAAAACGCAATTTAAAGGCTATGTAATATCACGCTACGACCAATAAGAATGGATCATTAACTTCAAAGCGAGTGAAACCGCTTGAAACAGCTAGTATTAAAAATAAAAAATATTATAAAAGCACTTAAAAGTCCATCAGACACTCCGTTACTTCCTTATTGACATTGCTAGCGCTCTCTTTGTTAACCCCGCAACGAGAGCAACAATATTCGCTACATTGGAGACTACAAATTATTTTCTTTCACAAATTATCCCCTAAATTGTCAATTGCCAATTTTTCGAGTTGACGGGAACATCGTTACAAAAGTTATCCGTACCGCTGCTTTGCAATTTATAAAGGAGCACATTTCACTCGAGAATTTCTTCGGCGCGGTGTGAAAAAAAAAAACAATTTCGCAAGAAAACGAAGGGGAATTCGGAAAGTTTTCGGAGCCACGGATCCAAGACTGCCGTAATTTCGCGGGTACCTAAAAAGGTAGACTTGATAACTCGAGTTTCGAAAGTCTAACTGGATAAGAAACGTGCTTGTATGACGACGATAAAATGACTGCTTTAATGTCAGTAAAATAAAAATACAATAAAATTGATTATTCCAAGTCTTTTGTAAAGTGATTGATAAAGCATCGCGACGTCGCTTCAAATATAATAAATGGAGTTAAATTGATTGAGTATAAGGCTGACATTAAACAAACATTATTGAAAAATAACCTAAGTTAAATAAAATTGAACGTGTTTTGATATCAAAGAAATTGCTTTTCGATAAGTTGACCCAACTGCTCAACGAGGTGAAAATAATATATTTTGACAAATTATACGCAGTAGTTCGACGATCAACTATAATTATGTAAAACTGAAGCCAAGTTTCTAACTCAAACATTCAAATATACTCGTAATTTAATCATTGTGCTGTCTATTTTAAAGTTTCATCTATTTATGAATAATATTTAAAAAAAAAGAAGACAGAATGTCCCCCAACATGACATGTCAGCAAACTATAGGGGCCCAGCAGGGTCAAAGTCTACTGGGGCTAAGGGTCTGATTCTGAAAGGAAGACTCGGCCCTGGTACGAAAGGCAACGAAGGAACAGGAGTGGGTTTTTAGTCAGTAAAAGTCTGACACGCCCTCCCGACTCGCCCAAGAGAGGATGTCATTGGATCATTTTTCCACCTCCAAAAAAAAACATGTTGGGGGACATTTTGTCCCCGAATGTATTTGAGTCTTTAAATGAGCAACATAATTTCATTCTAACAATAATGACTTTGAAACTGAAACCTGATTTTATTCAGCTCCAGAATATTGCCTATTATCTCTCCTAGCCTATACTTAAACAGATTTGCAACTGAAATTTTGTACATTTAAAGCAACAAAATAGAGAGACAAATAGTCTGAGAGATTTATTAAACAGGCTCTGTTCTCTCGAACGCTTAAGTAATAACTTGATGTCAAAATGAAGAGAAAATAAATTTCGGCAACGTCATTATTCATCGACAGTGTATACTCGTATTATGGGGGAATAGATGGTGCCATTAAATGGAAATTCAAAAGAAGCGTTTAAATGTTTTGATTGATAATATTGAGAGAATTTGGCATTACTGAGTTGCCTACCATGAACTCTTAACGCGATCCATTTGACGACCTAAATTGAACTGTTAAAGGGATCGAGCTATATAACATGTTATAGCTTCATCCTTCTTTTTCGCTTGCATGCTTAAACGGTGACCAGATGGTTGCAAACCAACGTCCCCACCAAGGTGAACTTGCTAGTTTCGATCCGTGTAGACAGCAGTTGTAATCTTAACCTTAACTTAAAATAACCTACCAGACGGTTACAAACCAACGATCACACTAAGATGACCTTGCTAGTTTAAATCCGTGTAGAGAGCAGTTGTAATCTTAACCTTAACTTAAAATAACCTACCAGTCGGTTACAAACCAACGACCACACTAAGATGACCTTGCTAGTTTTAATCCGTGTAGGCAGCAGTTGTAATCTTAACCTTAACTTAAAATAACCTACCAGACGGTTACAAACCAACGACCCAACCAAGGTGACCTTGCTAGTTTCAATCCGTGTAGGCAGCAGTTGTAATCTTAACCTTAACTTAAAATAACCTACCAGACGATTACAAACCAACGACCCAACCAAGGTGACCTTGCTAGTTTAAATCCGTGTAGAGAGCAGTTGTAATCTTAACCTTAACTTAAAATAACCTACCAGACGGTTACAAACCAACGACCCAACCATGGTGACCTTGCTAGTTTCAATCCGTGTAGGCAGCAGTTGTAATCTTAACCTTAACTTAAAATAACCTTCAATGCCCTTGGTTGGAAGGCGCGTTTTCCCAACCACCGAACGTATTGGCGCGTGGTTTATATCCATGTAGCCTCAACACAAACCAAACACATATATCAAGGTTACCTTGGCTGGAATGCTAGTTAGCAGCCGTCTGGTCACCTCTTTGACATTTTAACACATCGTGGTGAGAACACAATGGTCTGCTTTCATCTATAATCTCTATATATTATATAAAATGAAACTGACTGACTGAGATATCAACGCACAGCCGAAACTAGTGGGTACACAAGACTGCTCTTAATGATGTAGGTAAACACTAAGAGAGGATTTTGCAAAATTCACCCCCTATGAATACCTACCCCTATAAATTTGTTGTTCAAAAGTATTTAATTGACAGATAATCTCATTACAAGGACGCCTGTTATAATTAGGTCTTACTATCAGTTTACTCACAGTATTAGATTGACATAAAATAAATTTAGTATTTGTCGCTGAACTAAGCAGGGTACATTGCTCATAGAACAGATGGTCGATGGGACTTTGAGAGTCGAGGTTTTGGAGTGACTACCGCGTACTGGGAGACGCAGCATTAGAAGACCTTCCACAAGTTGGACCCATAACCTGGTGAGGGTCACAAGGATCCGATGGATGCAAGACGCACAGGACCGTTTGTAGTGTCGACATTTTAGGTAAGGTTTACGTCCAACATAGGACATTTTTCGGCTGAAATGATGATGATGATGATATTTAACAGGTATCAAATTAAATTAATTGATTATTGACAGTATTTTTTTTACCTAGTGTGTTTTCCTCCTGAAGAAATATTACACAAGACTTAATACTCGTATTTTTCTGTTGATACAATAGATTCAATTTATTTAATAACTATTTAATTTTGAGTTTTTTTTTTATTTATATGTCAGGAATTACTAATTTTCAGGTAGGAAAGGAGGAAGACTTGTCCAGTAGTTGGACAGTATAGTCTAAATATAAATAAATAAATATTTTACATGTCCATAGTTAGGTTTAGTTAATACCTAAGTTTATATATATATATATATCATTTTTATTAAACAGATATTATTTAAAAAAAGGTATTTAATTTATCATCGAAAGGAAATACATTGGCAAGGTGTGCTCACAACTCAACCGAACACAAAACGAGTCGCACGCATCGTATTACCATTCAGTATAAACCACATTGCCTAAACGGATGAAAACGTTCTTTTTTAAAAGCGTCATATAGCAGGCCATAAACAGGCCATACAACCCACTTACACAGCATACTTCCCATAAATAAAAAGCACTTTTTCAGCCAAAACTTTCAGCAGGCCATTTCCCATGGGCTTGGGTCGAACAAGAGAAACGTCTGTGCCCCATTTAGCTCTGCAAAAGTATGTTGCGAGTAGCTGGCTCCCTGAGGAACGAATTAGAAGTAACTGTCTCTGAAAATTGGGGATTGTCATAAAATTCCGAGCATGACTTTGTGCTACAATTTTATTCATTTTTTGATGTGGGATAACATCAATTGACTTCTCCCGTTCTAGTATGGAACAAGAGGGTGTCTTAGGGTTTTAGTGACCAAAACCCACCTGAATCCTCCAGTTGCCCTATATTGTAGGGCCATGGTCACTCTTTCAAATGCTTTTTATAAATCTTTTTAGTATTCCGTCTGGTACCTCAAAAGGAAAAAGCGAAACCCTTATAGGATCACTTTGTTGTCCGTACGTCTGTCTGTCTATCGAGACCCTTTATCTCAAGAACGCGTGGAGGTATCGAGTTGAAATAACCATATACTCAAGACCAACAGGGCAGTCACAGTTTATACTATTTATATGTATTTATACTAAACTTAACGTAAATTAAAAAAAAATATATACATGTCCATAACATTTTTTATATTCACACAAATATAGAAATTCTACATATGATGGATGATATGGCCAAACGAGGATTGACATATCATCAAATTTTAACGTTTAAACGATCTGGTCGGTTTTAGTTGGTCATATCATAAAGTGATCAATTCTAAGATCTGGCCGCAACATATACATATAATATATACATGGATACATATAAAACGTCAAAACTAGTCTTTAAATATGCTTAAACCCAAGTTTTTTAGTTAGTATATACCTATCAGAAATATTCTTTCTTTTTTCGACCCTCAATATCTATAAAGATTTCCAAATAAAAAAGGTGTATGAACTTTACACGTTCCGTAAAGGTACTTACTTATAATAACCAAATACCTGTGTACTTACTAAAAGGAAACTTCGCCTAAGTTGGTTATTGGCTTAAGTTTGTTTATATAAAGTCTCAAGTTAAGCTGTTTTTTAACAACAACAACAAGAAAAATCTTTGTCGTTTCTTTACGAAAAAGATGTTTTTTTTTTCTACAAGTAATTAGATTAGGTTGTTTCGTAAGTTTTACCTGTTGTTGTGCTTTTGGGAGTTCATGGATAATATATTTAGGGTTCCGTTGCCAAATGGCAAAAAACGGAAACCATAAAGGTTCGTCATGTCTGTCTGTCTATTCGTCCGTATGTCACAATCACTTTTTTCCGAAACTATAAGAACTATACTGTTGAAACTTGGTAAGAAGATGTATTCTGTGAACCGCATTAAGATTTTCACCCAAAAATAGAAAACAAAACAATTTGGGGGCCTGTCCAACTCGCACTTGCCCAGTTTTTTTATTACTTGATGAAACTTTCATGATCGCTGTCACTAAATACTTTTTGTACCATATTTCGTTTTTCTTTTTTCAATAACTCCATATTCATGAACAATTTCGATTTTTATATTTTCTAAGTTTATCGAAGGCTCTGGAATGCTAAGGGCTACTGAAGTAAATATAACACTCCTTTCGCTCCAACTAGAGTAGGATAAGTAATGTGAAGTTTACTCATCTCAAAAATAAATAAAGATTTACTTTAATTCTTTCACCAATGCTAAGCGGAAGAAACGTCCGGGTATCACCATTGTCTAAACCACCGAGAGGACATGATGGAGAATATGGTGGTGTTGTGCCCTACTTGGTCGGAGAACTGACTTGTCGTGTCGTTGTGGAAGCGATCGGCGGCAGTGACCTCTAGTGCCGGGCTCTGGTACAGGCTATGGTCTAGAGCGAAGAGGAATGGTAGGCGATCGCCTCCTTCCGCGAAGTAGTAATACTAGTGAAATACGGCGGCATGTGTGAGGGAATGAACATCCTCACGTCCCGGCCACCGTGACCCTAACCCCGACTACCAGCCACTGTAGGTGCGAGCTTGTGGACGCCGAGCAATGGGTAGCTCGCCGGCCAGGTGTCCGGTAATTGTCCGGACTGAGCCCAAGTCGTCAACAGCGCATGGTGTTTCACGCGCTTCTCAAAGTGATGTCAACTAACCGTCAGGTCTGGCAGGGCTAATGCCCGCTAGGGCCGCGGGGATTTTCTGAAAAGGGAACCTGTGATATTAGAACGCAAAGGACATCTGAAGGACACAGGTGTGATCTTAGTTAGTAAAATTCTGAAACGCCCTCCGTACATAGGGTGAGAAATTATTCGATGATTTCGTACCTTAAAAAAGTGACCAATGCTTTAAGCTTTTATGCTTTAGTAAATGCTTTAAGCTTTATCAATGTTTGTATTTATTATTTTGTTTCGCTACCTACATAGTTTATTTAACCTCCGTGAGTGTGACCGTGGCATCACCGCGGGACCTAATAGAATACCAGCGCCATAAGCTGAGTTAGGCGCACAGATTTTAAAGTTATTTTTTTTAATACTTAAGTAATTCTACTGTATGTGTGAGGTATGAATAAACGTTTTTTCTTTCTTCCTTTCTTTCTTTAAAGCAAATCTTTCTATATAATATGAGGTAGCATACTGTCTATCAGGCTACACAATCTTTCGGACTTTGATTTCCCATGATACCGAAGCTTTTAACAAAGACACCGCATCTTCTTTTTATCCGCAACAACTGGTAGGCTCAACTCACACTGGTAGATACAGAGTAGAAGCGCCGCGTTGCGTTCTGTCGCGCGGCGACGGGCATCATGTTGCGACGACATTAGCTCATCCAGATCACAGTACTGGACCAGTTTAGACTTTTGAACGTTCTTGACTAGCCTATGGTCTGTGGTTAGTGACCCTAACTACGTTTGATTCCCATCCAAGACAAATGTTAGTGTGATGAGCACGATCATTTATTGCATGTCTGGGCGTAATCTATGTATATAAAAACAGAAACTGTCTGACTGACATATCAACGCACAGCCTAAGATCCTCGAACTAGGAGCGTAAAATTTTGCATAAGATTTTCTTTTATGACGTAGGCAAGCAATAAGAGAGGATTTTGCAAAATTCGCTCTCTAAGAGGATGAAACGGGGGACCAAAGTTTGTATGGAGAAACCAACTTTCACGTGGTCGAAGCCGCTGGCAGAAGCTAGTTCATCTATAATATGTAAGTATTTAGAAGACAAGTAGGTACCTATGTCTATCAGTTGTCTGGTACTCAGAAAACAAGTTCTGCTTAGTTTGGGACTAGAAGACGTTACGTAAGAGTTTTAGAATAATATTATTGTATTGTTATTCGTGAATGACGCTCGTGCTCATCAGCTGACGCAGCACTGCGCGAGAGTAACGCACGGCAACATGCAGCGACGCACGAAAGTGCTCCACTCTAACCAAAGTCGATTCGTGATACAAAATTTGCATAAAAGTACCATATAAATAAGGAAATAGAGATGAATATAGCATAGCATAGCATAGTCGGCCTTATAATGTTCCCACTGCTGGGACTCAGGCCTCCTCTCTAGGAGAGGCAATGGGCCGTAATCCACCACGCGGGCCCAGTGCGGGTTGGTGAATGTCACATGTTTTCGAATTTTCGGTTCTAGGACATGCCGGTTTCCTCACGATGTTTTCCTTCACCGTTTTGAGCAGTGGTGATGAAATAAATTACGCAAAGTAATGCGCCTGGCTGGGTTTGAAACCGCGACCTACAACTCGTAAGTCGGTGTCGTTACCACTCGGCCACCACTGCTCACAGAGATGCATATGCTGTGGGCAAAAAACAAGACGCGTCGCGACGATTCGACTTCGCGCCAGTGTGAGTTCAGCCTTACGATGACGGCCTCCCCACTTTTGTTCGTCCATTAAACATTTATCAAAAGTGTTTCACGCCTGCCACGAAATTCTTAAAGACGTCGCAATATTACGATACGGAGTCAAAACCGTCGCTTGTCAACGGCACCATTACTCATAGAAATAAGCAATCATCTGGAGCACCCCTTTTTAATTATGCAAAATCTGTGCCATTCATTAACCCCCCCCCCCCCCTCTTTTCTTCTCCCACTCTACCCCCTCCATTATCTCTGAGGAATGGACAAAATTATTTACTTGGAAATTATGAAAAATGTATGAGATGGATTGCGCAATCTGTTTCAATTTTTGCGGAGTGGTGCGATTGTTGCGTTGCGCGTTTTAAATTGGGTAGGTGAGGGTAGCACATTATATTTTTCCGATATTTGTCATACTTAAATGTTAGGAAAAGTTTTTCGTCGGTAAGAGTTTACAGTTGTTTTTTTTTTTGGGTATTATCGTTGTCCGTAAAGACACGTTAATATTCATGATCATTCGTTATTATTAACTTGGTTACGTAGATTACGTTTCTTTTGATTAGATTTCTGCGGAAATAGCAGTACCTATACGTTTTTATTGCAATTGCATTATACTATCTTTAAAAGTACAGTAAACAGCCTCTTCTCCAGGAGAGGGAATGAGCCGCAATCCACCAATCGGACCCAGAGAGAATTTGTAAATATCACGTCTTCGAATTTTTGGTTCTACGGTTTCCTCACGATGTTTTCCTTTACCGTTTGGAGAGCAATGATGATGAAATAAATCACACAAAGTAATGCGCCTGGCTGGGTTTGAATCCGCGACGTACAACTCGTCAGTCGGTGCCTTTGCCACTCGGCCACCACTGCTCTTCCTATCTATAAATATTACCCAAAATCGAGAATGATGATACTCTTATCTTGAATTAAGGCCATTCAAGATATTCTCGCTTATTGCCTACAAATTACTAATATGATCAATTTTCCCCACGTGACCAACTAATCTTACGAGAATGTTGTTGATCAATATTTATATTATATACTAGCGGTCCCGGCAGACTTTGTCCTGCCTGAAAGCTGACTATTCATAAAAAAAAAATATAAACCCAATTGCAGTGCTACCGCGGATTCAATTGTGTTTTCGAATCATCCAGGGATCTAATTAAATATAAGAACGGAATTTCATCCAAATCGGTCAAGCGGTTTAGGAGAAATTAGGCGACAAACACACGTACGTAAAGATGTGAAAGAAATTTTGTCTATTTGTATCGCTTTCACGAGTAAACCGCTGAACCGAAAATTATGAAATTTCATACAAAGTAAGCTGAAGTTATAAAAAGTATCTTTTTGGTTTTAATTTTATAAACCAGTGCTTGACTGTGATCCCACCTGAAGGTAAGCAGTGATGCAATCGTTGATGGTGAAAATCGCACTAATTTATTAGGAGCCTATTCACTCTGGCCTTGAAGACACCTAAATTATAATAGGACACGAAGACCGCAGCAGGCAAATTGTTTCAGTACTTCAATGTACGCGGAATAAACGATAAGACATAGTGCTTAGTCCGGACTGTAGTGGTGTTACAATGTAAGGGTGGACACACTTAAATTGCTTATATTTTAGAAAAAGAATTTAGAGTTCCACGTAAAAAAATAACTTTTTGAAATTGAGAATAAATGGAATTATGCTGTTTTACGAGTCTGCCGCGGGGACCAGTTACTTTCCCAATAAAGTTAACCATACCTACTTAAATCCTATGCAGCCACGGTTATAAAACATAGCTCACAAATTAACTTCACACCAACAAAATACTCTATCACCACCCGATTATCAATTCAACCCGTTAGCTAGTGGGATGTCAATATTCATTTAGTGGCCTGGCCACAGTGTGCGCGTGATTTGTCGCCCCCTCCCGCCCCGCCGACGCGCCGAAGGGAGAGCCCACGTGGTCCGAATACAAAATCGCGACGAATTTCGCCCAGGGCCACCAATTGATGTCGAAAATCGTTTGCGTTAGTAATAATTCAGCGTTCGTCTCGTAGATTTTTGCTTTGATTTATATGGTAATACGTTTGTTTTGTCTTTTGTTACAAATCAGTGACGGGTAGGTCAGGAAATTGGTACATGGTTGACATGCCACCCATAAGCACAAAACATTCATTATGCGTACAGCTAAGGAATGGAATTTGCTGCTGGATACTGTGTTTCCTGATAGCTACAACCTGGAGATTTTTTAGTTAAGAGGTTACGTCTAGCTAAGCGTACTCCAAGGTCGATCACATCGTCGCTTTTCATCAGCACCCCTAGCCAAGTTGATAATCTGCAATCGTTAACGCCAGTCGAAAACTAATAAAATGTATAGGAATGACATCATCTCAACGTTAAATCACGTGGTCAGAACAAACGAATAGAAAATTCGTAGTCGAGTTCACATCGTTCAAAACGATAGAACGAATTGTCATCGTTTCTACAATGTTCAACGCTACATCCTTTGTTATTATAGAACGACATTGTATAACAAGCGCCAGACTCAGGCGCGTCAACATGGCTACCAACTTAACGTTTTCTACAATTGCTGACACCGAAGCGTTACCGATTGGAGAATGGAATTCGACACTAAACGATTGTAACTTGGCTAGGGGGCCAGGTGAGATAGTGGTCAAGCGCGAGCGTAAAAAAAACAAGTGCGAGTCGGCTTCGCACACTGAGTGTTCCGTACAAACTTAACCTATGTAAATATTTCAATTCTTGAATCGAGTCAAGATTTTTCCGAATCAATATAAACTGTGTTCAGATTTATTACTATATCTGTGCTATAAGACCTTCCTTTAAGGTATGGTTACTTCCTGTTGACCTAGAGTTCTGAAATTTGGCATGAAGCAAGACCTCATAGTACAAATATAGGAAAAAATCTGAAAACTGTAAATTTGTAGTTACGTCACAAAAAAAACCTTTATGCGATTTGAAAAAATCTTCGTAACTCAATATGGGGATTGAACTATTTTCAGTTTGTACGGAACCTTCAGTGCGCGAGTCCGACTCGCACTTGCTCGGTTTTTTTATGCATTTACTTATTTACGACTCATTTTATTACAGCGCATTGCCTCTCCTAGAGAGACCTGAGTCCCAGCAATGGGAAAATTACAAGGATGATTAAGCTATTATGCTATATTTTTTTATACTTATAATCTAAATACTATTTTGACAAATCAATGTGCCTAGCAACTAACACAAAATATATTTCATCATCATCATCATATTTCAGCCGAAAGACGTCCACTGTTGGACATAGGCCTCCCCCAACTGTTGCCATAATGACCGGTCCTGTGCGTTCCGTATCCATCGGATTCCCGCGACCTCCACCTCGTCCCCCTTTATTTTTTATAAAAAAACATTTTGTAATAAAAAAAATCTTTTTACAGATTTCTCTCAATACATGGGCGAAATGGATATACAGGACTACAAGGCAATGGCCGGTGGAACTGACAGGTGAGTGAGTTATTTACAATTATGATACATTTATTGTGAAGTTTTTACAAGTTGAAACGGTTGCCATTTTTTAAATCGACTTCATAGCCACGCGATGTAAGAACGATCCAACCGAAGTATTTTAAATAATCGCACGCGTTTTTCGGTCATTTGCTAGAGCTATGCACGTTTATAAGTAAGAGGTACGCTTAATATTTATGATTTCATAGGCATTATTTTTACAACAGTCTTCTTTTCATAATAATAATATATGCATGTTTTATAAAAATAGGACTAGTTATAACTTATATAACTTATCTGCACAATTGCAAAATTAAAAATAATATTATACTTACTGCCTGCTAAACGGATCAGTCTATTTAAATGCAGCACTTTTTAAATAATACATTTGTTTTCGCTTAGCTTCCGCCTGCGGCTCTACTCTTAAATTAGTACTTCCCACTTTTAAGAGGTGATTCCGATACAAAATACAAATTTTGTTTTTGTTTTTTAATGTGTTTTGCCTACTTTTTTTAACCGACTTCAAATAAAAGGTTGATAAAAGGCTATCAATTTGGTTGTATGTTTTTTTATGTGTGTTACCTCACAGCAGCTCCGTCGTTTATGGACCGATTTGCAATATTCTTTTCCCTTAAAGGATAAGCTTCCAGATTGGTTCTATTTTTTATATAAATCCAGTTCTGATGATGGGATCCATGAGGAATCGAGGGAACTCCTCAAGTATTATAGGCAACCATATAGTTTTTTTGATATATTCATCGAGAACTTGAGCGTTTACAGTCAAAAAATAACATTTGATGATGTAAAACTAATGAAAAAGACCAGAAATGGTCAACGGAACTTCATACTCACATTGATATAATGAATATATTTAAGCGACTATAAAAATACAAATAAATAAATAGTTCTGAATAATTAAACCACCTCTGTATTAGAGTGAAGAGAATAAAAAAAGTGTGCAAATTGGTTTTGCAGTTAGTTTTAATTTTTCGTAAAAAAAAATCGGCTCATAAAATGGCCACAGTAAATAATATAATTAATTGACCCCATTAAAATACAAAATGGTTTTTATTTTAAATGCTTTATATTCAAATTACCTTCTATTTTATTCATTCAATCTTGCGACTTTGAGACCAAAAATACGAAATAATATTCATGATTGAGATGTTAACATCAATCACAGACGAACGACTCTAAGGAATGCATTAAACTCGTCGTGAGAATATCAAACGGAGAAAAGCAACAATGAAACTGTCAAGAATAAACATTTTAATCAACGTGAAAGCTTGTAAAAAAATATCAAAAACTCTTCAACATATGCTTTGTAAGGTCTCAAGGACCCTCCAATCTGCTTCCATTCATTCGCACGATCCATCCATCTTGTTTTTTCTTTTTTTTTCTGTGTATCCTCGCGCCGGGCGTTCGTCAAAGTGCAATATCATCAAATCACTGTAAAAGAAGTTTCATGATTTGAGGGGTGCGGGGGGATGAAATATTACAACGGGAAAGGTTCGTTTCCGAAAGGACGAGTTGGTGAGGCATGTGGGATAGTGACAGTTGGGATATAGTGGGCTATGTCTTTTACTTCGTTTTAAAAAAACTTAGTTCCACTTTTCTCTTGTATTGTGATTTCATTCACAAACGTTTAAACGCACATACACGAGACAGAAATAGTTCATATAAATATTTGTCTCGTGCTAAATGATTAATGAAATAAAATAAAAAATCAGTGAATGTTAGTAGTATTTTTAATGAAATTATTTTTATTTTAAATGGTGCCCAAGGAAAGATTTAGTGTTATAATTCTAATAGGTACAGAATTCTTACGCTCAAAAAGATTAAAATTAAAAAAAAAAAAAAAACGGTAAAAGCTAAAATAGTTAAAATGAAAACAACCCTTTTATATGATATGTGTGTGCATGTTGGATATGTAGAATTGTGACTAAACCGCCTATTATACCACTCGATATTCAGACAGTCTTAGTCTATGTAGCGTCACACAAGAAAAAGAGCAACTAACGCCAATGTCTTGTAAAGGAATGAAATAGAACTATGAGATACAAGTCACTAAGACTATCTGAATATCGAGTAGTGTAATAGCCGCTTTAGGGAGAGTGTGTATTTGTTGTGCATAGAGGAGAATTCAAGTTTTTTAGAAAGATTTGAAAAAGTTTTCTAGGTGCAGGATTCGTACACCTTTAGTACCTACCTTGGTACCCACCACACGCAACAAATAAATAGCTCAACTTGCAACAACCTTGATATACTAAGATCAAGCAAAGTTTGTGTCAATAAGGATGCAATTTTTTTTGAGTTAAAATGTTTTATGATTTAAAAACTTTTAAAGAAAAAATAAAATACCGTCTTTTCTTTTATGACATCTGAAATATTTAAAGAAATCTGTTGACATTTGAAAAGTAAAATCTTCACCATCAAGTGCTTATATATATATATCTTCTTTTTAAGAAGAGATCTAATTTTACAAGCTTATTTAGTTTCGCCTGTCCCGATGTTTGCTTGTCTGTAACTGTAATAAAATTTGACCCACTTCTTGGCTATCGAATGAGCTGAAATTTTGCATGCATGTGTAAATCAGATGACATTTTGACTAAAAAGTCGATGAATAAGTGCATCATCGCCCCCGCACTAGCATTTTGGACAATCGAACAGAGAATTACGCGCCCTTTTTACGATGTCATACTTTTTGACTTTTTATAAAAATCAAACTTGTAAGTTAACGCGAAAAAAGATACTTCGTTTTATGTAGCAAAAAACGTACATTTCGACACTCCCGAGGAAAGCAAAATTCATAGGGTACTTCCCGTTGCCTTAGAATCCTGAAATTTGGCATAAAGTAAGGTCTTATAGCACAAGTATAGGAATAAATCTGAAATACTGTAAATTTGTTATTTTGTCATTTTTTTTTTTGCGATTCGGAGAAATCTTCCGGAATTGAACTATTTACTTGAGTAAGTTTGTACGGAACCCTCAGGGTGCAAGTCCGACTCGCACTTGCCCAGTATGTTTTTATTAGGTGCATTATTATCGTAAATACTCCAACACGAAAGGTTTAAAAAAACCTATGGCAAATATGGCATGCCTTTCACTGGAGCACAGACCTATCGTTTTTAGTGTCGGCGTCTTGTGCCGAGTCACTCAGGGCGTATTTCATGCTACGTCGACTCACGAAATGATATTGTCGGGAATATGATTCGTGTGTAACAAATGTATTATGTACTCCAACCTTTGACGACGCCGGTTCGGTTCTCGGACGTTGAACGAAAAGTGTTTATTTATTCAATTGTTACTGTAACCTTGAGCTACGAAGGGTTGTCGGTTTGTGGTATTTTAGTTTTTTTTTTTCGATGGGAAATCATCTAATGACTTCTCCCACTCTAGGGTGTAGCGTGAGAGCGTGTCAGACTTTTACTGACTAGGACCATGAGGAGCACGAGGGGCACACTCTTTTTTTCGCGGGCGAAGCTGCTAGCAAAAGATAGTGTAGCATATACTCCAACCTTGTTTGCCAATGAGGGTTCGGTTCTTGGAACTTGAATGCACATTGTTTAGTTAGTCTATTCTATATGCTATAAACACTTGTTGGTTGTTCGTGAAATTGTGAGCTTTGAAAGGGTTATTGGTTCTGGGTATTTCTTGGTTTGCGAATTGCATTTATAATATTAGCATATATAACTATTTTATTGTTGTAAGTAACTTAATTTAATGATACTACATTCTACTGGATATATCTGTTATTTACTTATTGTGCAAACCTACCACAGTGTTGTATTGTCTTTTTAACCCAAAGGTTGGCTGGTAGAGAATGCCTTGTTGCATTAAGTCCGCCTATGTACCACTACTGTACTTTAAATAAATATATTTATTGATATTTGCAGCACAAACAGAGATAGAGTTTAGTATAGATTCTGAGTATTTCGACTTTTGGCAGTACATACAGTTCCTACCGTGAAGCCTACTAGGGCCATAGGTTAAGTGAAAATGAACCCCCGGGCCCTAGAACGCAAGGTAAAGAAGGAACAAAAAAATGGGTTTTAGTCAGTAAAAGTCTGACACTCTCACGCTCCGCCCAAGGACGGGAGATGTCAATTAAATGATTCCCCACCTAAAAACAATACAGTTCCTACCGTCGAGTGTATTTCGTAAATTTGCATTACGCAAAAAATAGAGGCCCTCACACGAGGTCTTAAAGCGATCCATTTTACAACCTAAACTGAACTGTTAAAGAGATGGAGCTATATAGGGTATATTTTTGACGGCTCGTTTGGTTCAGTGGTTGAGCGATTGGTTGCTGCACTGCGCATCCCAAGTTCGTTTTCCGCACGAGACAAATATTTATATAGCCTACAGATAAGTGTTCCTTCCGGTTCTGGGTGAGTTTTTTCTATCCTCGATTACTTAATCTGTATTTATGCCCAGTTGATGACTATAAGTGATTCAAAGATTCAAAGCGTTTTTTTCAAATAAATCATTTACAGGAAACATTTACTTTCGAAATGTCAAGAAGTCAGAAAAAAAAATTATGCTAATTGCACATTCCAAAGCGTAGAATGTGCAAGAAACGTATAAGAATAAGGAGGAGAATGTGCAAGAAACTCCATGGACACTCTTTTTTTTAATTATGTTATATCTTACAAATATTTCGGCTACATGTTTGTTGTCGCTACTATAATGTTAGAACAATGTAAATAAAAACTTTAATCATCTTTCAGTTTCATGGTGGATCCCTATACCATGAAACTAAAAGATGATTAATGTGATATAAGGGTGCAACAATTTTTGGAGAACGCTGGCGTGATATTTGTCATTGTAATGGTTTAAAAAAATAGAATTATTTTATAATGACACAAAAATTCTTAACATATCAAAACATTAACCCATTCTCACATAATGTACTACTTATAAAATACTGAAACTATTTCAAGACATCATAAAACTTTAAGTAGTGTTCGTAGTAATTCGTAGCAACTCGTAGCCGCGTAGCTGACGGCCGCCATTAGGGCTACGCCGTAGCACGTTCGTAGCCTTCGCTAAACATAAAGTAGACAGACACTGAGTGAAGATTTTAACCGTTAATGTTGAAACCAGTGATTTTTAACGTTGATGTTTCGAAGGTGTTTTATTAAAATAAAAATGATTGCATCACCGCTTACCATCAGGTGGGATCGCAGTCAAGCACTGGTTTATACCAATTAAAAAAAAAAAAAAAATACTTTAAAAATTTAAAGGGCATCTTCGAAAGTGTGATCACGTAACGATTGGAATAAAAAAAAAGTTCCAATATATAATATAGAATACCAATTAAGGTTTAGTAATTAAGCGATGTCTTTCGCCGACAGTAAAAAGTCTTTGAACGCGTCTACGGGCGCAAAAGTTGCGTCATGGAGTGCCTTGTTATGCAAAAAGAAAATGTGGGGTACCAGAGGGTGTGGAAGATCACTTTTTTGATTGTCCAATCAAGTGAAGTCCGTTATAGGTGGCCCCTTGCATCGGGTTTGCGGACGGCGAGCAATAGATAGCTCATCGTCCGGCCATACCGCGTTGTTGTTTTATTGTTGTACTAAACGAGACCTACCAGTGCTGCTGGTATGTTCGAAAAAGTAACCGTAGCCCTAGATTCTCTTGTAAGTATCAGTTGGGTTTTAATCAGTAAAAGTCTTCTACTCATTGTCGCTCCACCCTGAACTGGAAAAGTTATTTGATGATTTTCCCTTTCTCTGTCTGCTATATCGCGATGGTACAATAGGTAGAGAAGAGTACGCCCAATTGTTAACGTGCACCATATGTGACATATCTGTACTGACCTTAAAATGTACTGTATCGGTGATAGCGTACTGAAGTTACAGGTACACAATTATTAGAAACTAGTTGACCCGGTGAACTTAGGGGTATATTTCACCGGGACACCATGGCGGCGCGACCAGTCAACCGCTACCAACAAAATGTACAGCTCTATAGAGAGTGAATTATCTGGTGTCCATTTTGTTGCGCAACCAATTCGGTGGTGCGACCCGCTCGAACGTCAGTGTAGCCCCCACCATAGATTATGTAAGGGCGCAACTGGTCGTGCCGCCATGGTGTCTCGATGTCATATAGCCCTTAAAGTCAAAGAATGTAATATATCTTTCGATAGTGCCAACCGATTGCAATGAAACAAAGCCTAAATAATATATCTAGTTACACACAATTTTAATGTGTAATAGTTATTTAAATCGATTTCGTAATTTTACGTGATATCCGCATAACATAAAACTTCTACAGATTTATTATATATGTTACAAATAAAAATAATATAATTAAGTTGTAGCGACACCTATAATCCTACATAGGAACTAAAATTAAAAATCCTACATCTCGTTATTTATAGATTTCTCCGTGCCATCATCATCATAATCATTTCAGCCGAAAGACATCTAACTGCTGGACATAGCCCCCTTCAGTGTAACCACAACGAGCGGTACTGTGCGTCCATCGGATTTCGATAACCCTCACCAGGTCATCGATTCTTTTTGTGGGAGGCTTATCACCAAGTGCATCTTTCGGTACGCAGTCGCCAAACATACTTATATATTTTAAATTATACCTAGACATAAAACAGGTAATCCTGCTCATCACACAAACATTTGTTTTGGATGGGAATCGAACCCACGATCCCCGGTATAGCAGGCAAGGTCACTAACCACTTGACCAACAGGCCAGTCAGCACACAAAAATCCTCCCTGTAGGTAATACTTCCAGGTCAAGTGTTTCAAAAGAGGAAAACGAAAACGCCATTGTAGGAACATGCATTTTCCAATGATCCTTATTTCTACGATAACAACAACTTTTTTTTTTAGAAAGAGCTTATAACCAGCAATGTCCAATAATATAGGCTAAGTCACATCATGGTTGAAGGCCCTGACGGTAGGGTAGGTACTGACGAGCGCACTCGTGTGTTAACGTGCGCCCAGTATGACGCATCTGTAGTGGCCTTAGAATATTATACTGGTTATGTTGTGCAAGTTAGAAGCGACTAGTCAATAAAATTATCAGGAATCTCGCTAACAATCAACTGTTTAGCGAGTTTCCTCAAAACTTGACACTCAGTAAAGTTTGAAGAAAACATTAATGCACAAACTTATCCATATATACATATAATAAATAAATCTGTAGAAGCTTTTAGTTGTGCGCGCATCACGTAAAATGCATGAAGTCGATGTAGATACCTTTTATACATTAAAATTGTGTGTAAGTTGATATATTACTTAGACTTTGTTTCATCGCAATGGGTTGACTATATCGAAAGATATACTACGTTCATTGACTTTTAGGCGGTACGAAGTTTGCCGGGTCATAGTACACCCTAAAATTAAAAAAAAATAAGTTATAATAATTTAAGCACTGACATTTTATTTAACTTTTTGAGTAGTGTAATTAGAAACACAATAGAAAGACAATGACCGAGCGAACGCCGGCGTTCGCTCGGGGCTTAATGAACTAAGTTTACTTAGGTAAGAAGTGTTTTAAAAAAAATTGTTGTCCTAATTATAGGCAAATAATATGGGCTAGTTATTCTAATTCTGGACAAATAATATGGGCATCGATGCACTACATTGATAGCGCTTCGGTATTTTGCACAATGTCAAACACAGTCATATCAAAATTCAAACTCCAACAAAAACTTCAAACTTCAAACAGATTTAAAACGCAAAGACATAGCGGTTGCGGTATTATCAACATAGCACCCGTGCGAAGCTGGGGCGGGTCGCTAGTATTAGTAAAGATAAAGTAACGAATAAATTCCGTGCATATAAAAATGAAAAACATTTAATCGCATTTACTTTTTTAAGTCGTGACTGCTTATGTCTTAGGCCAGATATTAATACTTCGCTCCAATGTAAGTAACTTCATGCGTAAGATCATTGTTCGCTGGCCTATTAATCAGAAAGTCCGCTTCACCAGTATTTTGTATAAATAGCCATTTGATCATGTACCAATATTATATGCTAAGCTCCTTTACGACAACAAGTGTCGAGGGTAATTTACTTTATTTAAGTGTTGCGTACCTAGCTACGCGTATTTTGTCTTGAGCAAAAATTGGCTTATCTTTGGAGAAAAAAATGAGCGCCCGATTGCAGCGCTAGAGTTCAATTGTATTTTCAAAACGTCTAGAGACCCACTCTAAAATACACACAAAATTAAATTCAAATCGATCAAGCCGTTTAGGAGGAGTTAGGCGGGTAGTGTGAAAGTGAAACCTGGGGCCCTGGGACGAAGGCAAAGAAGGAACAGGAGTGGGTTTTTCGTCAGTAAAAGTCTGACTGATTTGTGATAAGACGATTTTCCCCCTAAAAAAAAACAACATGAATGCATGAATAATTACGAGAAATTATAAAAATATCGACTTGCGGTTTTGCCTGCGTGAATGTGAAAAATTCTCCAAATGGCAAAATAAATATATATCTTTTGTGCTCTTCCAGAATATAGTCAACCCGTATCCCTATTGAAATCCGTTCAGCCGTTTGAGTGTAAAGAGGTTATAAACAATTACACACATACATACATACAAACTTGCTGTTTCGAATTATCGTAACAGCTCAACATAAGTCTACCTACTTTCATAAGAATAGCAACCATTTGATTAAAGCACTAGCAGAAATCTTAAGGAACTTGTTCAACGCACCATTCATTGATTTAATAGCAAACGTCCCCCTCTAATCTCAATCACGAGGTAACACCAATGAATGTGTGTGTCTCAGCTACTTAATACGCAAGTGAGATAGACATGTTAGAGATAATGATGAGGGAAATTTGGTTCACAAGTGTTTTTGAATCATGTGGGTAGAAACCTACATGGTACACAACAATATTCTAAGTCTGGTCATAAATGCTGTTACAATAAAAAAAAAATCTATTAAATTTGAATTTGGAATCTGTCATTCTTAAATGATTTTATGCCGATTGGTGTTAGATATTTTTGTGATATTAAAATGAAGTGTGGTAATAAATAAAGGGTGTCCCAAAATTAACGCAATATTTGAATTTGCCGTCATTTGTGCAGTAAAGTGTTGGCAACTTCAAAAAAAAAAACAGTTTGACAGGTTAGGGTTTTTTTTTGGGTGGGAAAATCATCTTATGACAAATCTCGCTCTTGGGTGGAGCGAGAGATAGTGTCAGACTTTTATTGACTAAAAACCCACTCCTGTTTCTTCTTTGCCTTCATCCCAGGAAGCCTGCTGGGGCCACGTGTAGTGTGAAAGTGAAAACTTTCAGTCTTCTTTCGGTCCAGACGGTTACCGGATTGTCGGTCGGCGAGCCACCTATTGCTCGCCGTCCGCAAGCCCGCGCCTACGGTGGCCGGAAATCGGGATCGGAATCCCAGCGGCGAGTGGGCCTGAGGACGGTTGCCTCGCACGATAGGCCGACTTCTTTGCTAGCATTAGTGCTTCGCAGAAGGAGGCGACTGCCTGTCACTCCTCCTCGCTCCGGATCATGGCCTGTACCAAGGCCCGGCGCGAGAGATCGCCGCCGCCGATCGCCCCCACGAGGACACGGCATTGCTCTGCCCAAGCGGGGCACACCTCCACCGTGTCCTCCGGGCGGTCCACACAGTGGCGACACCCGGGCGTCGCTTCCACACAAATCCGGTGCAGGAACTTTCCGAACTTACCGTGTTCACTTAGAACCTGCGTCACGCGGAAGGTGAGGACGCCGTGAAGTTTTTCCAACCACGCTTCAAAGAGGGACTTACCGCCATAATTGTGGCGTACTTAGCCTAGAACCATGTTGCGTATTTGAAAAGATGAATTAGGCAAGTGCCATATTTTTACCACACCGAAACAACATTTTACAGAATTTTGGTCAAAATGATACAGTTACTTGGTAGCATTTTCAATATTAAATTAAAATAAGTGTCATAAAAAGTCAATATCAAAATTTAATGAGAGAAACGAACCGCTGCAAGACCGACTTCACTCATTCTTGTTTGCCCCTAGAGTGTAATTCAAGCCCGAGTAGGCGCGGACAGGGATTAGCGTTAAAACCATCTGCGACGATAAGCTCGCGTGGGGCCGCTCAAACCCCGCAGCGCCGGTGCCGTGACAGAAACAATGCTTGCTGCATGTTGCATGCCTGCTGCATGTTGCATGTGTGCTTGCATGTTGCATGCCTGCTTGCATACTGCATGCCTGCTTGCATGCTGCATGCTTAAAGTAAGCATCCTTGTTTGTATACTTCTTACTGGGACCAATTAGAGATAAAATATTGTGCACAAACTTTCTAGGCGTTTGGTGAAATGAAAATATGGTAATTTTAACAGTGGTATAATAAATGTTTGGAAACATAATACTGCAAAGAAATATTATTTCAGCTAAGTGTAACATCGATGAAAAGTTTTGCAACCAAATAAAACGATACAGTGGCAAACATGACTTCGATTAACGACGATCGATTAACATATAACTTAAAACATATAAAAAATCCCTTTGTATAATTTCGATGTTAAATGTTTTGATAATAAATTTAAAAAAAAAAATTAAAATTTTTAGGAGAAATTAAATTTGGTCAAATATTTTTTGAGCTTATGACTGGTATCCCTTACGACATACCTATAAAAGACGCAATGGTAATTATTTATCCGTTTAAATTGTTTAATAGAAGCTTTGCAATTGGTCAGCAAAATATACCATTGATATTATTCGACTTCACTGATTGTTTGGTATTGGCCATCAAGGATTTACAAGCTGTGTCTTTAAGTCAAGAGTGAATAGGCTACTTCATAGGCAAGCGTGCTCCACTGTCGACCACATCATCGCTTACTATCAGGTGCCAACTAACAATAAAAAAAAATTGAACTTGATGTATACATGAAAATGAAAGATAATATGTTGAAAACTTTCATTCTCACAATCCGTAATATCTTTATTTTAATTGTTAATTTTCTTTCTAATCAAAAGTAACATCACATAAATACTTAATCGTAGACACTGTCCATTATTCTACTACAGAAAACAATCTGCTCTAAAGAAAATCCCCGTCAAAACAGTACTCGACGGAACACCATCAAAGTTAACACCTAATAGTTATCGTGAGAAAATATTAAAGAGCAAGATGACGACGCCATCTTCAGTTTATTGACCGTCTGCCGGAGTTACAGAGATCGCGAGCACCTAATCAGGCCCAGGTAATTCTAGCGGCCGTAGGAAGCAGCTGATTGGATATCGACCCGCCTGCATCCTTGCCTTGCCTTAGCTAAAGATAGTTTCTGTTATTGATGGACGCCTGGTAGGAGACTTTTGCAATCTTAGAGTACTTAGGAGTTGTAAGTCGTCTGAGTCTTTGAAGTCTGGTGTGTTTGATTTTTGTTGAAGTTTCTGTCTTAGGTTTCTTCAACTTTTACTAGGTAGATATTTGTTTATTATTTACTAGCTTTTGAAGGGAATCGTTTGTCTTGGTATGGTCATGTGAAGAGGAGGGATGAAACACATGTTACTAAAAGAGTTATGAGTTTACATGTGGATGGATGGAGAGGGAGAGGGAGACCAAAGAAAAGATGGATGGATTGTGTGAAGAGTGATATGAAAGAAAAGGAAGTTAGTGATAGCGTGACGAGTAACAGGGCAGAGTGGAAGAAAAAAACGTGTTGCGCCGACCCCGAATAACACGGGACAAGGGCAGGAAGTTGATGATGATATTTACTAGCTTTTACTAGTGGCTTCATCCGTGTGAAAGTTCAAAAATATTCCAATACGTATGCGTGTGGTGTGAGGCCTCATTTATTAAAACTCTTTGAAAATATGCTTAAGATTTAGTGAACATTCCCAAAGAAATGTAGAAGTTGGAATCAGATTTT
Organism: Mythimna vitellina; assembly: GCA_949316375.1. Lineage (NCBI taxonomy): Eukaryota > Metazoa > Arthropoda > Insecta > Lepidoptera > Noctuidae > Mythimna > Mythimna vitellina. The sequence continues at coordinate 21,328,745 of OX438690.1, forward strand.
GTGAAAGTCAAATAAGCGAGTTATGATAGACAAGGGATGGCGAAACCTTATTGCAGAACGTTCCACTTAATACATGAAAAAAAATAATGTGGTCATGACGTGCCAAAGAATCTTGACTTTGTAATTTAAAGAAAACCGGAAAAAGTTTTTTTTTGTGATTTTATGTAAAAACGCGCAACTACGTAATAATAATACCCCCTGTACGTGAAGGAAGCCTATTTAGTCTAGCATTGAAGACACCTAAATTATAACCGGATGAGAAGACCGCTGCCCATTTTATGCTGCGATGTGCGCGGTATAAACCACGAGGCGAAACGCTTAGTCCGGACCGTAGAGTTAACAATGTGAGAGGTAGACATTCACCGTACGTCGGTTTGCGATGCTAGAAAGGTAATGGCGGAATCAAGTCATGTAATTCCTGCGCACTCTCCAAAATGCACCCTGTTACCTTACTTACGCCTGTACTCCAAACCCAGATCACCAATTAGCCTCTTTGCACGCCTTTCCACTGTGTCACAAAGCTGCCGGATGGTATTCTGCAGCACCAGTCCAAATGTGGCTGCAGTACTTTACACGCGATCGGACCTGGGTCCCTAGCCAAGTTAAGATCGTTTCGTTAGCGTTGAACGCTTCGAGTAGACCACGCCTCCGATCCCTTTGTTCTGACGTCATCTCAATGCTCAGTCAACGGTCAGAACAAAGGAATCGGAGGCGGGGCCTACTCGCGATGTTCGACGCAAACGAAACGATCGTAACTTGACTAGGGGGGCTGTATTTTGTAAAACACTAGAAGTATACTTCGATCTGATAAACAACCCAAAAAACAAAATAAATATATCACCACTTTTCTCACTGAATCAACAACAAAAATAATTCGATTCCACCACTGCCATAGATACAAAAAGTTGTCAGAAACTGCGTCGGTTGGGGAACCAGCCGCTCAACAACGTAGACTATTGTTATTCGTTATCGTGACATTTCAATTGAAACTTTCCGCCAACATTCGTTGAGAAGATGGTTTTATTTGTGGAGAGACAAACTGTCTTTGCTGCATGAGGTTTTAATAAAACATGAGATGAAGATCATTAGTTCGCGAGTTATGGTAAAGAGGCTGGGTGGTTTTTTTGGTGGATAAACAAACATGTCAGTTTATTAATTGCATTGCCAGAAACCTTAGTCACCGAAAGGGCAATGGAAAGTGTTACGCTCAAAGTTTTCTTGCGTGATCGCATCAGGAATAAAGATATTTATTTATTTAAACTTCATGTACAGTGGCGGTACATAGGCGGACTTAATGCCACAAAGCATTCTCTACCAGTCAACCATTGGGTTAAAAAGACAACACTGTGGTAGGTGTGCACAATAAATAAATAACAGATATTTTTGAAATAGAATGTAGTATCATTAAATTAAGTGGATTATAATAATAAAATACGTATATATGCTAATATAATAAACTAATAAATAATACTATGATACATAAGAAATCATTCTAATTAAGAGAACTTAAAATATAGCAATTAATTGATATTCGCAGATTTACGTCTTGATTCACTGACAGACAATGTTTTTATGATACAAGTAATTATGCCTGTTTATAATTAGTGTGTTTCTTGATAGTTACAACCTAGGCAAGTGTAATATCGTTGAACACATCATCGTTTACCATTAAGTGAAGTAATGGTCAAAAGAGAGCTTAACAATAATAATAAAAAACGGGGCAAGGGTTCCGTACAAACTTACCTATGAAAACAGTTCGATTCCCGAATTGCGTTACGAAGATTTTTCCATAACTACAAATTTACAGTTTTCAGATTTATTTCTATATCTATACTATAGGACCTTACTTTATGCCAAATTTTAGGAATTTGGGTCAACAGGACAGGACAGAACAGAATTTTGCTCCTTTGAGGTTGTTGAAATGTACGTTTTTTGCAACATAAACGGCCGTATTTTTTTTTCGTTAACTAAGAAGTTTGATTTTTTCACAGCTTCAAGGGACCGCAGACTTGAGTAAACGATTTAAATTTCAACTCGATGCCTCCATGCGTTTCTGAGATAAAGACATGACAAGACGTTTTGACAGACAGACAGACAGGCACATAGAGACGGACGGACAACAAAGTAATCCTATAAGGGTTCCGTTTTTTCCTTTTGAGGTAAGGAACCCTGAAAAGAACTTAAAGCAAACAACCATAGGATATGGAACTCCTACTAGAAAATATTATTTACTATAAAAAATTTCTTCGTCTTTTACCTTTACCCAGTTATAATTAATATTAAATGAACACGAATTCGCTCTTTATGACATAAATTATTTATTTTCTCGTAAACCCGTACCCAAAACCAACTCTAATCCGGTTTAAAGCCATCGGCTGAAGACTATGGACGTCAATGTTATCTATTATTAAAATCAAGGCATAACCTAAAGCCAGTGTAAGGATAGTGGGACAGTTTTCAATTAAGGTCGGTTTCCCACCCAACGTATAGAGAATGTGTTAGGTAAATAGTGTTTTTGTTTAGTGGAGGTAAAGGTATAAAATAAGCTAGTAAGATGTTCTGAGATAGGGTAGGTGAGAATGTATTGTTTTTGTTATCCTTTACGAGTTATAGTGGAGTAAGCTTCCCCCAGCAGTTGTGCCAGCGTTTAAGTTGAAAATTGTCCCAGTATACTCGGGATAAAAAGTATGCTATGTGCTTTCCTATACATTGTCTACCCGTATACTAAGGTTCATTGAAATTCATTTAGGCATTCGTGCGTGAAGAAGTAATAAACATACAAACATCACACACACTCTTAAAATTTCGACTTTATTCAGTATGATTTAATGTGATTTTCTTGTACGAGACTTCATCAAATGACTTCTCCCGCTTCGGGAGGAGTGTCAGACTGAACTAAAAACCTGTCGGTTTTCTATCGGTTCCATTTCGGGGAGACAGTGGTGGAATTGAAATAACTTATTTCCCCCAATCTACGTTCCATCATCACAGCCCACCCATATTTCCTGCATCGGATTCAATCGGAAGAAACAACCCGGGTGTCATCATTGTGTAGACCGCCTAGAGGATACGGTGGAGCATACGGTGGAGGTGTGCCCCGCTTGGGCGGAACACCGTCGTGTCCTCGTGGAAGCAATCGGCGGCAGCGACCTCTCGCGTCGGGCCTTGGTTCGGGCTAAGGTCCGAAGCGAGGAAGAATGGCAGGCGGTAGCCTCCTTCTGCGAAGTAGTAATGCTAGCGAAGGAGGAAGCCGTCCGCGTGAGGGAACATATCTCCTCACGCCCCAGCCGCCGAGATTTTAGACTCCGACTGACAGCCACGGTAGACCCAGGCTTGCGGACGTCGAGCAATGCGTAGCTTGCCGTCCGGCCGTCTGGTAATTGACAGGACCGAGCCCAGTCGTATCAACAGCGCGTAGTGTAGCACACTTTAAACCCATACTGTCATTCATACAGAGTCTATGTTACTTGATAGCTACAATATGTGGGTTTTAAAATTAAGAATGAATTGGTTACTTCTAAACGAGTCTATCAATAATAAAAAGAAAATTAAGGTCACTTAAGTGAACCAAGGTGGACCGACGACCTGGTGAGAGTCGCGGGAGTGCGGTGGATGCGAGACGCACAGGATCGGTCATTGTGGCGTCGCTTGGGGGAGGCCTATGTCCAGCAGTGGACTTCTTTCGGCTGAAATGATGATGATGATGATGAAGTGAACCAATATAATGAGGTCATATTATTCCCCAATCATCATCAACCCCTCACTGCGGGACAAAAGGTCCCAACGTGTATTTTTAAATGTACAAAATGCACCATCTTATTTTTGCGTACGGAATCCGGAAAATGATTTGTATTATAGCGGTCAAAGGTTAAAAAGGAAAATGTAGAAAATTTTCCTTGTATGTAGCTTAGTATGTGGATGCATTATTTTTTGTTTGCATATGGACGGGATTTTTCTTTGTAAATTTTTGTATTGTTCGTTGCTTAGATCTAGGTATTTAGTTTTTGTAATAGCATTGATATTATCTTATTATTATTTTTAAGTAAAGGCAATAATATCCTTTAGAGTGAAAGGTATTGAAAAATGCTTGAGCATCCAATTACCGGGTTTATTCACGGAAGCGCTGCTTTATTGGATTAGTTATAGGTACAATATCAAACTTGCCTAACGGCTTTGCAGCCGTCTTCTACTTTTTCAGACGTAGACAACTGTTTTATAAAAAAAAACAAACATTTCCCTATATTTTCGTTATCTTTAAAAACTTTTTTATTAATTTAAGTTGAATTTTTAGCTGGTCCTAACATTTAAAATAGGAAAAAATCGTCGATCTGAACTTTTTATAATTTGTTTTCGTCGATCGTCAAAGATTAGTGCACTCATCGCTTTTGTAGCAGCTTATCACAAGAATAACCAATGACGAAAGAGTTTCTGATCTATATGCCACAATAATCTTTTTTTAGGGTTCCGTTCCTCAAAAGGAAAAACCGTCTGTCTGTCTATCTGTCAAAACCCTTTATGTCAGGGACACTTAAACGTATCGAGTTGAAATTAAAACCATATACCTAAATTTGCTAGGAATCAAAATTCATAGGGTACTTCTCGTTGACCCAGAACCCTAAAATTTGGCACCAAGCAAGGTCTTATAGCACAGTTATAGAAATAATTTGTTTTTATGTCACAAAAAACCCCTTTTTTTACGATTCGGAAAAATCTTCGAGACTCCATTCGGGAATTGTAGTTTGTACGAAATCCTCAGTGTGCGAATCCGACTCGCACTTGCTCAGTCTTTCTAAATGTTTGTAGGCTCACAATTGACCACTATTTCACCAGATGAACGCACTTGCCTAGAAGTAACATATTCACTATTAACTTACCTAAAGATTAACCCCCTGTTTGTAGCTATCAGGAAATACAGACTCCTTACCGTGGAATTCCTTGCCTGTGGTATATAATGAATATGTTCCCAAAGCGTTTTGGGAATTTCATGACAATGCTACTTGCTGTAAATAAATAATAACACGCCTATTAAAGTAGCTCATGTATGTATGTCGGACTGGTATCATCAACTCCACGTCCAGTGTGTTATTCGATCCACCCCAGTTCCACGAAAGAAGGTCAATAGCGTCTTAATGTTACTTACCATTTCGGGGAGGGTACCTAGGTTTCTGTATCCAGTGATCACTGGGCAGCTTTTAAGATCCTCCTCGCTCCGGATTATGACCTGAACGAAGACCCGGCGCAAGAGGTCACCGCCACTGATCGCCTCCACGAAGACACGGCAGTGCTCCGCCCAAGCGGGGCACATCTCCACAATATGATAAGAAAAAAAAAATAGGCATATGAAAATTAAATAGGTACTTATATTAGCGCTCTACCTCTCTCTGCATTATAAAATGTGAATGTAACCGACAAGGAATATTTTATTATTTATCACCTGACATGTACATTATGGATTGCAATAAAGATCTGAGATTGAGATTGGCATTGATGCTCCACCGTATCCTCCACTTTTCTCTCCGCCTGAATCAGATACAGGAACCTCCCGAACTTACCGTGTCCGGGAAGAAACCGCATCATGCAGATATTGAAGACGCTGTCACACTTCTCTAGCCACTCCTCAAACAGAGGACGTCCCCCGCTATATTATAGCATGCCCTATTGGTAAATGACTTGCACTATGCTACTTACATGCAGTTATTTATCAGTGCAGCCTTAATTACTAGTTACAATGTAGGGTCGCTCAAAGGTAACAACATTATGTCGAAATTTTAATTAAACTGGAAAACGTGCGCTATTGATTCACTCCTCGCGTCGCGTTTAGGGTTGTCAACAGTTTCTAAAATTGCATTCTATTTTCACCATCATAATCTGCATAATCTTTGCCCAACTAGGTAAGGTTTAAGTTTGTGTTTGATTCCAGTCTCAGCTGAATACTAATCTATATATTATATAAAAGAGAGACTGATTGACTGAAATATCAACGCTACTGATACTAGGAGCGTGAAATTTTGCACAAGATTTCCTTTTATGGTGTAGGTGAGCACTAAGAGAGGATTTTCCAAAATTCATTCTCTAAGGGGATGAAACGCGGGTCCAAAAATTATATAGAGAAACCTGTTTTCACGCAGGCGAAGCCGCTGGCAGAAGCTAGTATTCTACATGAAACGACAGTCTACCTGCCCCAGTATTTAAGTAACGCCTCTTGGCAAGACTGGTGTCAGATTTGTGTCGAAATTTCATTCTGTTTTATTGAAAGCGTGTAATTCCCTGCCGGAATCTGTATTTCCCTAGAGCAGGAACTTAGACGTCTTTAAGTCAAGAGTGAATAAATTACTTCTAGGTAAGTATGCTCCAACGTTTACTACGTCATCGCATGCCATCAGGTGAGATGTTGATGAAAGACGAGCCTATCAATCAATAATAATAATAGCAAAATAAAATGTTGTACATACGTATGTTCAATCGGCGCTCGAAGGGGTTCATATTTGATCTAACAGTTAATATGTTTAATAACTTACAAATTATCATCAGCCACATCCCTCATTTTGAAAAATCTTATGTTTTTTGCATCCGGAGGACTTCCGAGGCCTTTTAACGCACATGTTTTTGCTTAAACTTTACAAGTTAGAAATGACAACCCTAGGAGTGTTTGACGTTGACAGCTTGTAATACATTAATTAAAATGTTGTCGGCTGTGCTTCGATTTAGTTTTCTGCACAATAATATACAGGCTGATTAGCAATTGAGTTCCTTTAAATAAAATATAGAATTGTTTTTTTTTTTTTTTGATAATGGAGTACCGGAACCTCTTTGAAGAAATGGAACGTGACACATTCCTGAAAGAAAAAGTAACAAAACTCTTTAGTTTTATCCGCCTCAGCTTAGTACTAATAAAAAAAAAGAAAAAGCAATTTACGAGGAAAATTTATGTGTATCACTCGCACTTGTGCGGATCTCTTGGAAATCTTTAGTACGTTATATATATCGCATCTACATAAAACCCAGATGCGATATAAAACTCAGGTTTTTAATCACTACACGGCATTTAATAAAATTGTACATTTTGATACAAGTGGAGAAACTTTGTCATCGCGACCAAGGTGAAATTTGCCCGAGCTACGTGTTAGGGACCTCGGGTCCCTAATTGCTGCATTAAAAAATTTCCACGGGTATTAAACGACATTTTTCAATTCACTTACGAAGAAATAAATAAACAGGGGCTGACCAGCAGCTCATGGGGCTGCTAGACGCTCAGCCTGATGCGATACCTGTTATAAATAAAGGCTAAGTGAGGCGGGGCACTTTTCCGCACCAGTGCGAGAAATAGTAAATTGCATACCTAAAAACGGTCGAGGTAAGAGCGAGTTTTCGAGTAAGTGTGTTGAAAAATACTTTACAACGCTCAACGTCTAGTGCCATAAAACTTCACTCTCAATGTGAATCAAAAAGATACGAAAAACCCTACTTATGTTTACATTGTTGGAATACATAAACAAAAAGCAGTTGTATCGCATTTTGCATTCTTTCGTATTAATGAATCGTATCCCGACTGCATAGTTTTTAATATCTGTAATGAAAGCTGCAAATATGATGAGAGAGGTGCGCACTCCACTCTGGGTGGTGAAGTGTTCAGGTCAGGACGCAGATGGGATGGTAGCGGGTTTAAATTAAAATGAAATGTCTAAGTTAACGTAGTCATGTTAGTATATAGGACTTGGTATGGAATTTTCACAAGTCATAGACACATTACATTCAAGTATGGATGCATTACATTATTCTTATTTGTTTAAGAGTGGTGGCATAGTGAAGGTATCACAGAACAGTTTATTGAAACCGGAATTTGCGGACGGTAATTAATGGGTAGCTCCCTGTCCAATAAGATCCAAGCCCAGGTCGGGTAGTGTTCCATATACAACTCAAAGGGTTGTCAGGAACATTGTCGGGTCCCGCTAAGGTCCATGCCTGCGGGTTGCGAGATTGTTCGAAAATTTTACCATGGCTACTATAAACGCAAGTCAAATAGCGCGTTGGGTAGTTTGCATAACGTTGTTTCAAACTAACCAGATTGGCTCAGATAAGCACCAAATTTTAAATACGTGTTTTAGTTTTCAAGCGGGGCACATTACCGACTCGGGCATATGTGCCTGGTTTGCTATAATAATTTTAAATAAATACGTGTCTTAGTTTGCAAGTGGGGCTCATAACCAACTGGGGTGGTATGTATTCCTGGTTTACTATAATAATTTTAAATATGTGTCTTATTTTTAAAGTGGGGCACATTACCGACTGGGTCATGTATGACTTGACTGGTTTACTATAGCGGGGATTTCCTTAAAAAAACCATACAACTGAAACAAAATAAACTTGAAATCGCTCTTAGTCTGTGTCTGGTTTGGTTTCAAAGTTTAATACTCGTACTTTTATACTTTGCATCTAGTCATACGGCAATGTATGCAGCAAAAGGGTGAAACGATGGTTCATATAAGTAAAATTAAATGAAGTGCAGCCAGGCACTATAAATCTTTCCCTTTAATCGCTATCGCGCCCTCTCCGCCATCCTCGATCGCAGCCTACCACATTTCATTCCCTCTGCGGTACGAAAGTGCGACGTCGGTGCATTAGTAAATTACTCACGTACGTAAAGTCCGTACTTTTCAAAACTTGAAATTTGTCGCTAGATCGTACAACACTCGGTAACTAATTTGTTTAATTAGAATTCGGCTGGCTGTTAGATTAGTCTGTTGTTTTGCAAATTTTCCCTAATTTAATTTAGCAGGAAATATTTTTGTCTGCGTTTGGGATGTGATGATGTTTTGTAGTTTTTGGGCGCTTGGAGTGAGTAAATTAGTTGCGTGTTGTTACGGAATTTATGAACAGCATTTTGAAATGTTACATTTATTAAATGAAATAGGTATAGTATCCATAAGGCTAAACTTATAGGCTAAACATACGCACACGCTTCACCACAGCACGGTCTGTTCCGTGTATATACCGGCCTACACAGGTAAAACTGTGGTGAAGCTTGTGCATATAGTAAGCCTATAAGCTTGACATTATGGATACTGTCCTATTTCATTTAATAAATGCAACCATTCAAAATGCTGTTCATAAATTCCGTAGCAACACCAACTAATTTTCCAAATTTACGACAAGAAGTGCTATCTATGAGTAGAGATCTCTGTCAACAATGATTCCTATGGACCGAGATTTCTACATACAATGTTTTCTATCAACAAAGTTTTCGGCGAAACGTGCTGTCTAGGAATAGAGAATTCTAGGAGCGTTGCTTTCTGTAGGTAGTCGTATCGTACAAGCGTATTTCTATCTTAGGTTCCACGCTTCTAAGATAATAAGGCTATGGATTTTGGAGTCATAAGTGGACTGGTTACCAGAAACTATGTTAAAGACTATGGCCCCTGCCTGAACAATGTAATAAATTTCCATCGATAAAAAAGCAGGGGGTGACTTGTACACTCAATAAATGGGCCCTCAAAAACTGTCGCTAGCACGAAGTGACGTAGCAACAAGAGGGCAACATATCCTGAGGTGCTTGAGGAGTGGAGAAGTATACCGCGACTATCAGGACAATCCCGGAAGTACGGTGCGGAATATTATTATTTCGTTTATTCATTCAACATAACATATAAATTACATTTTTAAATATTCCAATAAAAAATTAAAAACATTTAAAAATATAAAAAAATAGTAGGTGGTCAGGGCTCCAGAGAGAGGAACCTCATGACTATACGAGCCTTGTCCAGGAGTACCACTTTCTGAATCAAGCCCTTGATCCAGCCGTCTAACGTGAGCCTCCTAAGATGTTGGTCAAGGCTCTTGGCTATTAAGCCATTGGCTGACACGACTATCGGTACAATGATCGCTAAGTCCACATACCACATGTCGACAAGCTCGCGAGCCAAGTCGATTTACTTGATTTTTTTATATTTCTCGGCTTTCACGAGGTTCTCGTCATGCGGAACGGATATGTCAACAATCATTGCACGCCTCTCACTTCGGTCCACCACCGCTATATCAGGCTTATTGGCCATAAGAGTCCTCTCAGTGATGATGGACCGATCCCAGTACAATGTATTATCACCATTATCGAAAACTGGGTCGGGCACATACCTGTAGTACGGCACCTCCGATTCCACAAGAGGGTACTTCAGAGCAAGTTGCTGATGCATAATCCTGGCTACAAGGTTGTCTATGCTAGTATTATATTATTGTTAACAAATGTTAAGTCAGTTCATCACACACAAATATACCATCACGTTTCAGCTTCACTAACAGTGCAGTGCAAAAAAAAAGCTCTAAAAACTTAACCGAGTGCAATAATACAGAGTCAAGTTAATATATCACTTTAGTAGTAAGTTAGTAACAGGTGGGTTTAATAAATAACTCGCTCGCCCTGTTGACTTTTGCAATTTGCGAGCCATGATAAGCCACTGAGATACAGTCGGCTGTATTTTTAGATCGGATAAAAAAGATTGTGTTGGTCGTTCGTTGAACTTACGTAGGAATACTTTTCTAAAGTAAGTGATGTTTACAATAAGCTTACAGTTTTTTTTTAAACTGATCAAAGTAATTCTAATAATCTGCTATTGATGCCATTATGGTTTTAATAGAAACATATTATTTTTGAGGTGGGAAATCAAACCTAATGTACACTAGCTTTTGACGTTTTATAAGTTTCCATGTAGGCCTATGTGAAATAAAAAATTATGAATTTTGAATTTTTTTAATGACTTCTCCCGCTCTAGAGCAGATCGGGAGGGAGTGTCAGACTTTTATTGAGTAAAACTGCACCTATTTATGTTTCTTGAATTGCCCTTTGTATTCCAGGACCACAGGTTTCTCTTTTGAAAGTCAACCTATAGCCCCAGGAGGTTTCGGCCCAGTTGGGCCCCTAACGGTTTTGTTGAAATTTTTTTGAGGCTCGCGTAAATGTTACCGGACGGCCGAATAGCGAGCTACCCATTGCCCACCGTCCGTAAGCCCAGGTGGGGTATACACCTACACCGTATGCTCCACCGTGTCCATAGAAGCTGATTTACAAATCATTGAATAGACAAAGAGATTCTTCCCAAGGTGAATGTTATTGAGGTTTCAAAGGAAATCGCATGGTTTATTTTTCTTATTAGCTAGCGGACTGGCTAGGTAAATGTATTTTTGATAAAACTGACCAAAGTAGTAATAAAGATCTGACTAGGTGATTTCATTATGTTTCAAATAGTAACAAATATACAAATCTTTTAATAGACAGATTTATTTAAATTTCGTAAATCTTAACTAGAAACAAAAACCTGTTTTTATTTTCTTATAATAAAATCCTATTGATCTTGTTTACATTATGTAAATGAAATTCCCTGACCCCTGACCTAGATGTAAACTTTATTATTAGAAATAACAATTCTTACGTACACCGGTAAGTAATTCGCGAATACTGCAAAATAAGAACCTTGGCAAAACCGATATTAGAAAGTAATAAAAACCCCAAGAGCATACTCAACAAAAACGTATTGTAAGTACCAACTTGCCATTGTTTTACTTACAGAAAATACATTCGCGTGTTAAAATAAGCAACGCTGGTAAAAGGCATTACCTATAGCAATACGTTACCTTAACGACAGCCGCAGGGAACGTAAACCTGCGGGCACATTCGCGGTGTGGCCTAAAGTAATGGAATAAAAACATAAAGAGCATTAGAGTGAGCCGTGCGAAGGACGCAAGATAATACAGTGGGTACCCGACCTTATCGACCGCGGTAAGCGCCCAAGTGATGTTTGATAGGGTAAAAAACCTCAGTTGAAATATTACACAACCCTTTTTTTTGTTTCAGCTTCAGGTACGGCGAAGTTAACTGACAAGATTTTATTCGTGTTTTTAAAGGGTTTTTTCCTGAGTGATTTAGTGGTGTTGAAGATGGGGTCGCATTTTAAGTATTCGGTCGTCGTTCGTTCATGTTAGGTAATACACAAGACTAAACAATTGGTAACAGGAAAATTTATGAAAATTTTAATAATAGATAATTATACCAAAATACAATACTACTTGTAAAATCAATATCAAAATTGGTAAGAAAGCAAACGAGATATAACAATTGTAAACCAATATATCTACCTGTCTCTTTCACCAAGGCGCCATTTTTTATGGTTGCCGTAGGATGTTACCTTTTACTGATAGCAAATTTGAAGCTTTATAACGTCGTTGTTAATGAAAATATTTTAATTATTGTTTTCATACTTGTTCACAAAAGCTAAAAAGTATTTAATTTAGCAAAAAAAATTGCATGCATTTATTCCCTTTTTACATATAGTAATGAACCTTTCCACTGTTGGATACAAGCTTCCTCTACACGTCTTTGGGCTGAAATGAAGATGAAATAATGAATGAACCTTGGACAGTTTGGACTTTATTATTTGCGTGTTTGTTGCTCAGTTACAGCAAAACAAATGGACACAAATCTGAGTAAAAGATTCTCTAGGGATAACATGATGAGTCAGTTTAATTAGCTTCCATCATGCGGACAACATTGGCGTCATCTTTAACAAAAACATTTTTTACCTTACTATGTCTCGACGGCGCGTTTACATAGGGAGAGAGAAATGTCAGTAAAAACGTAGGGGCCTAGCAGAGCCTAAGCCTACTGGAACCATGGGTTTAGTTCCGAAAGGAAAACCTGTGATCCTGAAACGTAAAGGGCAATATAGGAAAACACGTATAGTTTTAGTCAGAAAATTCTGATACCCTCTCGCTCTGCCCTAGCACGACAGTCATGACTTTTGATCACGTGATTTCTCCACTCCCACACAGGTACTGTCATTGCCATATATTTTGTACTTAGTGTTTGGCGGGAATGCTAACAAAGTCTAAGGCTGCTCACATAGTAATATTTTTGATGAGAGAACCTCATTCCGAATAATTATGCCACTGCTGGAACTCAGGTCTTCTCCGAAGGTCCTGGAGAGGTATGGGCCATAACCCAACTTGTAGACCCAATGCAGGCTGGTTAACGTTCTATGTCTTTTCTCATGATGTTTCTCTTGTCCGTTTTTATAGCAATGAAAATGAATTACTGGGATTGAACCCACGAGCTGAAATTACTGCTCTCTCTCTCTCTCTCTGCTCTCATCCATATATATGAAATAAGAAACTGACTGACTGACATATCAACGCACAGCCGAAACTACTGGGACTAGGAACGAGAAATTTTGCACAAGGTTTCCTTTTACGACGTAGGCGAGCAGTACGAGAGGATTTTTCGAAATTCACCCCCTAAAGGAATGAAACGGGGGTCCATAGTTTTTATGGAGAAACCGACACTCACGCGAGTGAAGCTGCTTGCAGAGGCTAGTTACAAATATTAGTGCCAGACAAAAGTTTCCCCATCGAACTCGCTTGGTTTTCCAACCTATTTCGTTTTTCAACTCGACGGATTTTAATCAGCATACGTTGGAAAATGTCCAGTTAGCGAGTTATTGGAAGGAGTTTTTAATCAGAAGTTTGGCGTGTGTGTTTTAAATCGATATCTGTTTTAAGCATATTAAAACGTTTCATTAACGTTTCGTATTGGGGTGTCAATTTATTATAAAGTTTTGGTGAGCAATGGAGTTATTATCTAACGTGAATAGTCCATATATATAAAAATGAATAGCTATTCGTCAGTCTCGCTAAAACTCGTGAACAGCTGGACCAATTTGGCCAATTTTAGTCTTGAAATATTTGTGATAGTCCAGGGAAGGTTTAAACAGCGAGAATATAATTAGAATGATACGACGCTGTCTCTAATTAACATGTAATTTTCGTATGAATTATACTAGTTCTGGTAAAACCAGTAGTTGGCTTTACCCTTTGACAGTTTAGCTAAAAGGTATCAATATTCATTGACTATTAGGCGGTACGAAGATCGCTGGGTCAGCTAGTAATAATTATTAACACTATTCAATAAAAGCTTAATTTCCGTCATTAAATATCTCGTGGCATCACGAATTTAATTTGACCTTGTCTATCATCATCATCTTCCTGCCCTCGTCCCATCTTATTTGGGGTCGGGGCAATACGTTTTTTTCTTCCATTCTATCCTGTCAACCGTCATACTATCACTAAATTCCTTTTCTTTCATATCACTGTTCACACAACCCATCCATCTTTTCTTTGGCCTCCCTCTCCCTCTCCACCCATCCACATGTATACTCATAAATCTTTTAGTAACATGTGTTTCGTCTCTCCTCTTTACAAGACCATACCAAGACAAACGATTCCCCTTCAACTTTTCAGTCACTGGCGCTACTTTTAAACTTCCTCTAATATAATTAATTTCTCACTTTATCCATTCTCGTCACACCACACATCCATCTCAACATTCTCATCTCCGCTAGATGCAATCTTTTTTCATGTCAATTATATATTAGGGATTTCGCAGTTTTTCTAAGCATGCGTTTATTTACAACAGTATTTAAATATTTTTTGTACTTGTAAAGGAGATTTAACGAAAGTGCTTTTTAAAAAAAAGACTTTTTAATAAAACAATTTTTTTTTAGGTTTGAAATCATCTAATGACTTCTCCCGCTCTAGGGTGAAGCCAGAAGAAGTGTCAGATTTAAACTAAACTAAACTAAAACTAAAACCCGCTCCTCAAAGAGATGTCAGCAAACCGTAGGGGCCCATCTGGGCCGACGCATGCTAGAGCCATGGGAAAAGCATGAATGGGGTACTTGTAATCCTAGAACGCAAAAGATAACTGAAGGAACATAGTTGTGGTTTTAATCAGTGAAGGTCTGACATTCTCTCTAGTTTCACCCGAGGGCGACAGAAGTAAATAGATGATTTACTACCTTAAAAAAAAAACAGATAGCGAGCTTCCCATTGTTCGTCGTCCGCAAGCCCGCGTCTGCGTTGGCCGGGGATCGCCCTGCGACGCCCGATTCCTGGGTCTTCATCCCTCCATCGCCGACTACTTGCATTACTTATTAGTAACTAAACGTTCCATTAGTCTCGAAAGTCTATCAAACATAAGTAGACACCTGGTACAGGTCGCTTACCTGTCGAAGTTTAATTAACAGTCTATCCTAATATGAAATTCAAACAATTGATTCTTGAATTAATAATAAAATAAGATTCCACGAAGTTTGAAAGTAGCTTACAATACCTATTTGGTTGAGTAAAGTCTTCGCCACACTTAATATAATTTGTGAGATATCTATCGCTATGAGCACAAGAACTTTGCTCATAGCGATACCTTTACAAGTACCTAGAGTAGACGAATAGTTTAGTGGTATGCAGAACATAGTCTAAAGTCCTACAAACCTCCATTGAAAAAAGAGGATATTCTGGTATTGTGTCTGGTTCGGGAGACAGCCTGACAGTTTCTATTTTTGCGTCATGTGGAAGGTGAGGACGCCGTGACGTCTTTCCAGCGACTTCTCAAATACGCTATAATTATAGCGGTAAGTACCCACCACCATAATTACAATTATGTAATAATTACGGCGTGCCCAAACAGCTTGATAGTTGATTTCGGGTTGTTGTATATAATATTCAGGGTGTCTTTGACGTCGACGCACAAACGAATACCATGGATCCAGTACATGATTCTGGACCCCCCAGTGGTGAAATTTTTCGTCGGTTTTTTCCTATTTTTTTTTTTTTTACAAAAAGGTCCACCAGTGAGGGTTCCAGAATTATGTACTGGATCCATGGTAATCGCTTGTGCGTCAACGTCAAAGACCCCCTGTATATTATATAAAACAACCCGAAATACTGCGAGCAGGATTTTAAATTTTAGTTCCAATGTAGTCATATTGAAATAAATTTTGTAGTTTAACCGTGAAAGCGTAAGAGACAGACTAGGTTTATTTTCACATTTAAAATTATTAAATTATTAGTATTATTGATATAAAATTTTAGCGAAAAGTGCCACATCAGACTTAAAAATCATACACTTAAAAAAATGGCGATTTTAGAAATATCTACCTTGATAAAGAAGACACAAAAATTAATAACTATTGTCTTGCTTGAAATTCGTGATAGAAGTACAATTCTTCTGCTCCATGCTTATTTCAAAAGCTTCTGCCTCGTTTCCAGTATGCCAAAACCCTGATGGAGTTGGAGAATTCCATTAAACAATAGCAAAGACTGATCACCGCTGCCGTGAGCCATTTGTTACTGTCGTGAAGATATTGAGTTTTCAATAACATAAATAAGTGCATTAAGCCATTATGTCCGTCTTGGGGACACCTGGGGCAGGACTTTATGATTGGCGGGTATTTCAATTTGTTGCGAGTACAATGCGTGGTGAGTTTGAGGACGGGTACGGACTTTTTATTGTAGCCCTTCGATGGATTGTGTGTATTTCAATGGTGTTTTAGTCTCGTTAGTAGGCAAGAAAGTGCTTAATATTGCTAATTCTGATGCTATCTATCTCAGGGTTTAACAATTTTCATAAGAAATGTTCGATAATCAATTTACTCAAATCCTTGTTCCGATTTCGATCTTTAGTTTATTTTAGTGGGCTTTTGAGTCAAATACTAGTTAGTCTTTATGGCACTATTTTTAGCGTTCCGTATCTTAAGAATAAAAATGGGAAGCCTATTGCTATCACTCCGCTGTCGGTCTGTCTGTCATCTGGATGTATCTCAAGAACCGTGATAGATATACAGTTGAAATTTTCACAGATAATGTATTTCTATTGCTGCTATAACAACAAATACTAAAACAGAATAAATAAATAATAATAATAATATTTAAGTGGGGTATACAACAAACGTGATTTTGTTGCCGTCTTTGCTATGGACGGCCGGTTTTTCTTATAATAGTAATTGATCCTTTATTAAATACATATCGATTCATAATAATTCTTTTTCGCAAAACTCGTGTTCAAAAACCTTTACTTTGAAACATCCAAAAAGCATCTACAAAAATACAAAACGAGCTCTACAATTTCTTCCATAATAAACTCAAGAAAATCATAAACCATATCCCACGAACGCTACTTTAGCATTCCCGTCACGAAGCTCGGTACTCAAGGGGCAATGTACATCAAGCTTGCAGTAATCACCGTAACGTCTCATTACTCGGGGGTTCTATATTGAAATATGATAGGGTCCCAGCTGTGGAGTCCCTGCGCACTAATTCAGGCGTTTAATCGACCGGTGAATATCGGGGAGTCTCTAGGGTTTGACGCGTGAAGTATGATGAAGTGATGCGGCGATTTTTTTATTGTTGTTGATTACTTTTTTAGGTTTCCGTACCTCAAAAGGAAAAAACGGAACTCTTTTAGGATTACTTTGTTGTCCGTCTGTCTGTCTGTCTGTCAAAACCCTTTTTCTCGGGAACGCACAAGTCCGACTTGCACTTTCCCGGTTTATTGACTCATACTACTCCTTAGGTCGTACTTGGAATTTGTGATGGAAGTGAATAGGTTACTTCTAGGCTAGAAAAGAAGAAAAGAAAAAAAAGCTTTTATTAACCTCACACGTACAGTAAAATTTTAAGTATGAAAAAAAATAACTTTAAAAATCTGTGCAAGCCCAAAAAGGCGCATACTACACACAACTCAGCATATGTTGCGATATTTAAAACGATAAATAACGCAGCGCTGGTATTCTGTGAGGGCCCGCCGGTATGCCACGGTCACACTCACGGAAGTTAAATAAAACTATGTAGGTATCGAAACAAAATAATAAATACAAACATTGATAAAACAAGCAAGCGTGCTCCATCGTCGACCCCATCATCGCTTAAATTAAATTAAAATTCATTTGTTTCGGAAACCAGTCCATATTGATTACAAAATTTTTACATTAAAATATTAAATTTAAATTCAAAAAACAAATTTAAAAAAAAATATACACATTCATAATAAAATACACAAAATCATAAAATAAAATATATACACATGTTTTATCTTAGCCTAAATTTGGGTTTGGCTCCGGAGTGCTCAACGTGCAGCCTACCGATGCTTACCATGTGAGATGGTGGTCAAACGCGAGCCTATCCATTATAGAAAAGTACAGTTATACTTTAAGGTCGTCCTATAACTTTTCTCTTTTTGAATGGAGAGAAAAGGTTTGTCAGACTATTGGTTAAAACCCAGTACTGTTCCTTTTGTTGCCCTTTGAGAGGGCTACGGCAACTCTTTCGAACAATCACATAGCCTTAGCTTGTTGCTGATTAGTATGGCATTCAAGGGTACATTGCTCGTAGAATGGATGGTCGATGGGGCCGAAAGGTTCTAGAGTGGCGACCGCGCAGCGGAAAATGCAGCGTTGGAAGGCTTCCCACAAGGTGGACCGACGACCTGGTGAGAGTCGCGGGAGTGCGGTGGATGCAAGACGCACAGGATCGGTCGTTGTGGCGTCGCTTGGGTGAGGCCAATGTCCAACAGATGATGATGATCATCATTTCAGCCGAAAGACGTCCACTGTCATGGCATGCATTGTGTTGATAATAATACTTCTAATTAGTCTAGCAAGAGAACTGTTGTTTATATGATGTTAGGTGGAAAGCTACGTATGACCGAACATACTCATACGAGTATACTCATGCTGAAATGTCGTAGTTTTGAATACACTAAATTCATTGCATTTATTCATTTGTTACTAGATTTGGCACGTGGTAAAATATAGCCCATGCCACTCAGTAATAAAGCAGCTACAGATACCGGAATTCTACAGTTCTACTTACGCAAAAACACGCAGAAGTTAAACATCGGGTCTCTTTAGTGGTATGAAAAGATATACGGGGGCGGGGAGAGCAATCCTTGTACAGTGAAGATTCGTGCCGCTCTTTGTGTCTATCGGTGAAAAAAATTTAGCAATTGGTCCAGTATTTCCAGAGATTACCTCCTAAAAACAAAAAAAAAGCCTCTTTATAATATTAGTGTAGATTAGCGCTAGCCCGTAATGTCCCATTCCTGGGAAAAGGCCCTCTATTCCTTGCAATGATTGCAACTTTTCAATTCTTTCAGGTTATCTTGCCAACTCCTTCGTGGTCACCCATTCTGTGTTTTATCGGTATACAGTTCGAGATTAATTTGGTTCTGATTTTTTTTTTGTCTTATTGAAGGATGAGGTTGTATACCTAAGGCTGGGAAATATAGAAAAGTATTGAAATTCTTTACCACGTTCAGCTGAAAGATCATGAAAGTATCACGGATCACAAGTATCATTTTTCTATCTTCGTCAATATTTTCCACGAGTTTCACAATCTATATATATATAAGGAGAAACTGACTGACTGACATATCAACGTAGAGCCGAAATTACTGGTCCCAGGAACGTGAAATTTTGCACAAGGCTTCCTTTTATGATGTAAGCGAGCACTAAGAAAGGGTTTTTGCAAATTCAACTTATAAGATAAGACATGGAGGTCTAAAATTTTGTATGGAGAAACCTACTATCACGCGAGCGAAGCCGCTGGCAGAAGCTAGTCGGGTTACATATTCTCCATAATATAATTCAATAAAATTATAATCGTATCAATTTTTTTTTCTTTTGCAAAATTCATAAGACACCAGTTTGATTCGATACAGTTTTGCAAAGGTACAGTCAGCCCCAAAAAGAAATGAAAATCAATAAGGGATCATTTATAATATTCTGCCAAAATGTTGTACCAATGTGTAACTTGATGTAATGATCTCTGAAGCTCATAGTACCAACCGGATCTCTGTCAAAACAAACCTCAATCAGGGCCATGATCGTATAAATTTTGATTACAACCTCCGTCACGAGAATACAAAATGGCCGGAATACGGGATCAAAGTGTTTCGCTTTTTTTTAGCGAGAAAGGTGTATACATTATCAATATTCCATGAATTTAGCAATAATAAGATTCGTCAAAGAGAATTTTTGAATTTAGGGCAGGAAAGAACTTGGTGGGTTTTTATATTTATAAGTTGTTTTTCTTCCTTATCGAGTTAAGTTGGGCACGGTTGATTTTATAAACCCGCTGGAGTAACTTGAGAATGCGTTTACTCTATGGTAACAAGCTTGGAAGATTCTTTGTTTGTGATCTTCGTTCCATGGAATAATTACAATCGCTTTAGTTCGCATTGACCATTCAAATTAAAAATATGTCATGTCTCAGAAACTAGATGGATACTTAACTTTTGACTGATGATATGGTTTTATAACCCCTAACGCAAAAAGGGAGTGTTATAAGTTTGACCACTTTGTGTGTGTCTGTCTGTGTGTAGTACCGTAGGTCTTAAACTGGTGAACTTTTTATATGAAAGTAGGTTTTTAGGTATCGCGGCGATAAGTCCTCTCGCTGTATACTATATTAATATTGTAATATGAAAATATTATAATCAACCACTTTTTTTTTAAAAGAGTAACCATGGAGTTTCTTGCCGGTTCTTCTCCATAGGAAACGACCAATTTGGAACCGTGCACTAGCTTCTGTCGTTTTATAAGTACCCATGTAGGCCTATGTGAAATAAAAATATTTTGAATTTTGATTTTGACGAATGGCTAGAGTGGCGCCACAGTGCAAACAGGAAAATAAGGATATTTTCCTGTTTCGGATTCGGATGGAAAAAACGCTCCGGTGTCATGATAGTGCGGATCGTCTGGAGGACACGGTGGAGTATACGGTGGTGTTGACCTCTCGTGCCTGGCCTTGATCCATGGTCTGGAGCAAAACGGAATGGGAAATGGTCACCTCCTTTTGTGAAACAGTAATGTTATCGAAGGAGATGACTTTAACAACGAGAGAATAGACGTTCTCACGCCCCAGCCGCTGCCACAAGAGATGCCCCGGGCGTCAAGAGTCGTAGGATGATTATCTGCCACCGTGAGCGCAGGTTTGCGTTCGGACATCCGGACGGTGAGCTACCAATTACAGCTCGCTGTCCAGCTGACCAGTAAGGACAAAGTCCGAATCGTCGACGGCGCGTAGTGTTCCGTTCACGCCTCAAAGAGATGTCAGCAAAACTGGAAGGCCCAAAAGGGCCCGATGCCGCAAGGACCGTGGTAATTTTTTTGAGTTACCGCGGTCATAAAAAACAAAAGGCTACTAAAGGAAACAGATCTGATTTTTTAGTCAGTAAGAGTCTGATATGCACTTTTACTCCACCTTAGAACGGCGGCAAGTACCACCTAAAAAAAAACCGCTTTTTTTAATATATCGCCATATTTTCCACGCCTCCTCAAATTTTTTATGAGACTTCATACCACATACGAGTGAACTAATCCTTGTAGGATTCCCGTCAAATGCTGACTCATGATTATAATGTACCGAAAGTCTCGAGAGATGTTTACTGATACATTTCACGTCTGCGTTAGCCATGTAGGGATATGTGTCGTGGTGGAAAAAATATGCCTTTTCTTTATTATTTTTTTATGTTATCCTCATGAGTAGCATTTGGGTGTTACGTAATTTTTATATGACGTATTTCCCTAATGGGAGGAGTGGTATATGAGCTTGGTAAAATATCTATTTTTCATATGTAAAAATATGTTTTTCTTAGATATTGAGTTGATAGTAGAAATATGATGACACAAAAATGACATTATCTTGCTCTTGCTTTGTTATCTTGTGATAGAGCATATTTTCAGTAACTAAAGTCATCAGATACAAAAATTTATTTATTTATTATATCCTTAATTGTACACCAATATATATATATAAAAGGAAACTAAACTAAAACACATACGTACATACAATGGGCGGCCTTATCGCATTCCGCGATCTTTTCCAGGCAACCTGGAATGGACAGTAATTGCCTGGACAAGAAATGGGGCTGTCATTGGTGTGACAGAACCAGCATTAAGATTGCCTACACAAAATATTTTGTAGCATATTTCCAACTGAAATATTTTACATCGGTGACAAATTACAAACATACTTCACATAGACTTCACTATTCGAGCTTAAAAATTTCAAAGTTTTCTTTTCCCAACAATATTTCACGTGAAAGTTAAAACTAAATCTGTTCGTTTTAACGATCTGCACGTCGGGCGACGGGGCGGACGCGTCTTCTCCACAAAATTTACATAAATCAATTTCAATACAAACACCTCTTAGTGAACTCTGTCCGCGGTCTTCATAAAAGTATGGTGCCAGTTGTCGATAGAAATTTATGAGAATTGGAACACGTTTAAAATTTATGAACGTAACATGATGCTGGCATGTCCCATTGCAGGAATATTTACCTCAACATATTTTAGCTCGGGCTAAGAACTAAGTGAAATTGATATAGAAAATACTGAAAAAAAAAGGTTTTTCAGTTGGCTCAACTGGTTTCAAGTTTTTCTTTGTGGATTTTTTGAGGTAGAAAAAAATCGTAACTTAAATGTGAATAGCAGAATATGAAAAGCCGTATCTGTATTATTTGATTATAGATTCAGTTTTCTGTTGATTAAAATCGTACATCATACGCGTACGCTTTTATTCTAAATGGATAAAGAAATCTTTTCTTTTAGTTTTTTTTTTTCTTTCCTTTTCTGTCTTTTTTTTAGTTCTTGCATTCCATCCTAAGGTTGTCTGTTAGATATCGCTGTCAGTGATAAGACCACTTTGTACCCATTGATTTAAGTTAGTGTAAAAGTTTTGTTACTATTTTGGTGTACAATATAGTTTATTCTATTCTATTCTTTTATATAATTTTTTCTACTCGCTGTCACAACAACCGCACCCAATTCCGTGACTTGGATGGCGAACGGGCCGCGGTTACTGGGCGACAGTTGGAACGCAGTTATACTGATCAAATTGAGTCAGTCGCCGCTGAAGTAACGTCGATGTGGGGTGCGACGCGATTTATATCGTAGACATTCGCAGATGCTGTCGAGTTCTGTTTCCCTGGTACTTGTTTAGTTGGGAGTTGGTTGTGACAGGTGCGTTTGATGTCGTTATTTGAAAATAGGTATGGTTTTGCTGGATTTAACAAGTTCATTATTTTGTGAGAAATTTTGGAAAGGAATGGTACTGAGTTTCTTTTTAATATAATTATTACAAGAAGCAGTAATGTACACCGAGTAGGCTAGAAAAAATTACTTGGCAAAACTTTGATGGATGGATTGTGTGAGGAGGGATGTGAAAGAAAAGGGTAAGTGTGAAGAAGTGATAGCGTAATGAATGGTAGAATGCATGGAAGTAAAAAAATGTATTGCGCCTACTCCAAATAACATGAAATAAGGGCAGAAACTTAGAAAACACATTACCAGCCCGACTACAATCACTGCTGGTAACAGACCTCTCTTTTCATGTACCAACTTCATCTAGATTCTACCAAGAAAGCAACAATAGCGTTTGTGCCTATCCACGGCGAGTAATGGGTAGCCCACCGTCCGACCGTCCGGTAACCGTCCGGACCGAGCCCAAGTCGTCGATGGCGCGTATTGTTCCACGCGCGCCTCAGGGAGATGTTAGCAAATCGTAGAGGCCCAGTAGAGTCGAAGCCTACTGGGTTTATGGGTAGTGTGAAAACGAAACCCGGGGCCCAGGGACGAAGGCAACGAAGGAACAGGAGTGGGTTTTTAGTCAGTAAAAGTCTGACACTATCTCGTGCTCCGCCCTAGAGCGAGATTTGTCATTAGATGATTTTCCCACCTAAAAAAACCTTTGATGTAGTATCATCAAACCAGCAGACACTCGATGATGCAGCACCGTACATGGTAAATAACCATACGCAAAAAACATTGTAGGAACACTTTCATTTTGCGCACAGTTAAGGAGTGAAATTCACTGCCGGGGTCATGTGTTTCCTTGTAGCTACAACCTGGCTGTCTTTAAGTCAAGAATAAATAGGCTTCTAGGTAAATGCGCTCCATCGTTGACCACATTGTAGCTTTTAACCAGGGGAGATAGGGGTCAAGCGCGAGCCAACCAACGAACCCAATCAACCAACTTTGTTCACAATTTTTGATCCAGATCCATAATAAAACGCACTTGTCATATATTTTCCACACAGAATCCACTCGAATGTTCTGACAGATATTTTGCATACAAATGACAGTTTGCGTCATTGACACACAAAAACGGTCAATCATTCGCAGCGGCCAGTTTGATGTAGTTTGAATAAAAATCTATCTCGAAAACTGGGAATAGGCTAAAAATATAACGCGCAATTTTACTGGTTAGAAACACTTACTGTTAGTTGTGACTATTTTTGTTGAAGGAAAATTCTGACAACGTATAGTGGGTCACGGGTAGTGTGTAAGCGAAACCTGGGGCCCTGGGACGAAGGCAAAGAAGTAACAGGAGTGGGTTTTTAGTCAGTAAAAGTCTGACACCATCTCCCGCTCCGCCCAAGAAAGGTTTTTTTTTTAATTGATATAAACCAGTGCTTGACTGCGATCCCACCTGATGTTTTTTTTATTTTATTTTATTGGGTGGGAAAATCATCTTATGACATATCCCGCTCTTTGATGGTAAGCGGAGATGCAATCATTGATGCAATAATTGATGGGATTTGTCATAAGATGATTTTCCCAGCTCTAAGTTTGAGCTAGAGAGCGTGTCAGACTTTTACTGACTAAAACCTACCAGCATCTACCACAAAAAATAATAATAATGTAAAGTGGGTATTGGAAGAGAGGCTTGTATGAGTTGAATAGTAGAATTTATTCGTAACAAATGCTATTTTTTATCAATTACATAAAAGTAGCTTTTTATCGCTGATGTGACTACCAGCTGTCAACGATACAAAGCTACTCTGTCTGCCATAGTACACATAGGCATGTGTTTCCTGATAGCTACAACCCGGGAATCTTTGAGTCAAGAGTGAATAGGTTACTTTTAGGTAAGCGCGTTCCATCGTCGACCGCATCGTCGCTTTCCACCAGGTGAGATAGCGGTCAAGCACGAACCTATCATCATCATCATCATCATCATTTCAGCCGAAAGACGTCCACTGTTGGACATACGCCTCCCTCAAATGTCACCACAATGACCGGTCCTGTGCCTCTCGCATCCATCGGATTCCCGCGACCCTCACCAGGTCATTGGAAACCGTACCTATCAAGAATAAAAAAAAAGACAGCCACTAAAACGAAAAGAAGAATGCGAAAAGGCCGCTCATTGTATGTACGTATGTGTTTTAGTTTATAATAAAGGATACAATAAATAATAAATAAAACTACGAAACCAACTACATATAGATTTCTCAAATAAAAGACATAAAATGATAATTTCCATTCATAAGAAGGTTTTATTTCTGAAGTCCTAGCTTAACGGGTGCATTTGACTCACCCTGAAGATTTTTCTCACATTTAGCAACAAAGGAGGAGACAGGAAACTTGTCAAGAACAGGTGAGTTGACAAGCGTATTCATAATTTGAACGAAACTTTGCTTCATAAAAAATATTTCAGTTTTATTTGTCGCAGAGAGGGTTTGCTCGTTTGCTTTTCTTCGCTTTGCTTCAAGACTAGGTATTTGTATTTTTTTTTTATATTGCCATGACAAAAAAATACTTTCCCAAAAGTAACATGTAACTGGTATAATGCACAATTGGACTCACCAATTAAAAAATTAAGTAACTAAAGAATTAAGAATCAAAGCAGTTTCATTCAAATATACTATTTACAGGCACTTTTGAATTTTCAAGAGGTCAGTCAACCAGAAAAATGATGCTAATTGCACATTCCAAAGCGTAGATCTCTATGGAGGCGAATGTGCAAGAAACTCAATGAACACTCTTATCAATCATGTTATTTATTACAAATATCTCAGTTACATGTTTTTTGTGGCTTCTATTATATGTGAGAACAATAAAGTAGAAAATAAATAACTCTAAATATAGAAATCAAAATAAGCCACTGGCAGCAGTCATAATACAAGCGCTAAAATTTTATTTTTATTTAGATATGGGTATTTAGGCTGAGTGTTTTTAAGAAATTGGATAATAATAGTAGGCAATTAATACGGGCATCGACGCATTAGATTAATAGCGGTATTAGTATCAACGCACACACCAATACCATAATGCAATCAAGAATTATCGAGAATTTTATCTTTTATTTTGAGGTAGGGAGGTAGGATCAAATGCCTTTTTGCTCTCTAGGCCGAAGCGAGAGGGCGAGTCTCACTTTTAATGATTAAACCTGTGTCTTTTAGTTGCTTTTTTCCTTCAAGGTCACAAGGGAATTTTTAAAACAGTTATCTTTTAAAAATTACTGTGGCCTTAGTTAAGAATCATAGAATTTAATTTATTATCCATAATATATATAATAGCAGAAATCGGTTCTGTGGTCGGTTCTGAACATATAAGTTTTAAGATTATTATACTATAATGTATATCATGTTGGTAAATCTGCCAGAAAAATATATAAAAATGGATAGCTGTTCGTTAGTCTCGCTAAAACTCGAGAATGGCTGGGCCGATTTGGCTAATTTTGGTCTCGAAATATTTGTGATACTCCAGAGAAGGTTTATACGGTAGGAAACATGAAAAAGTTCTTGAAAAGAAAAAACCGAACACAACGCCATCTGAAATGAATTATGCTGTTTCTGGTAATGCCAGAAGATGACGTTATTCTTTGACAGATTAGCTAAAAGGTATTACAACATGACTATTAGGCAGTACGAAGTTTGCCGTGTCAGCTAGTATATTTATAAAATTGATGAAAATTGAAAAACATTTATTGTTTCATAAAATTATAATAAATAAACTGTCGCCGAGTTCTTTACCTTGCACTCTCGATTTAAATTACAGACCGGAATCTGTAACCCACTTTTAGTGACTGCCTTCAAACAAGATATTTCTTTGCTGTTTTTTTATTATTACTTTATTGGTTTATTTGGCGAGGGCTGACGTTAAAGCTGCGGCTGGGGCGAAAGCTGATTAGATTTTTTTGATCTAGAATATTTGTAATATTAGAAAAGATTTTTTGTAATTGGGAAAAATAATCAACATAAATACCTGCCTGACGGCTGCAACACGCCTCTAAGTGATCGCGGAATGCGATAAGGACCTCCATTGTATCTATGTGTTTTAGTTTCCTTTTTTATGTGTAATGGTGTTCAATAAAATATATAAATAAATGTCTCCAGAGACAAAACATTTATATAAAAGTACTAGCTTTGCCCGCGGCATCGCTCGCGTAAATGTAGGTTTCTCCATACAAACTTTGGACCCCCGCTTCATCCCCTTAGGGAGTGAATAGCGAAAAATCCTTTTCTTCACCTACGTCATAAAAGGAAAACTTGTGCAAAATTTCATGCTTCTAATTTCAGTAGTTTCGGCTGTGCGTTGATATGTCAGTCAGTCAGTTTTCCCTTTTATATATATAGAAGATACATTTTCATTAAAAGCTCTTGAATCAGGAATGGTGAGGATATCCGCAGGAGAACTAACGTTGCCAACATAGCACGAAAAATTGCCAAACTTAAGTGGCAATGGGCAGGGCACATAGCTCGCAGAACAGATGGTCGTTGGGGCCGAAAGGTTCTGGATTGGCGACCACGTACCGGAAGACGTAGCGTTGGAAGGCCTCCTACAAGGTAGACCGATGACCTGGTAAGCGTTGCGGGAATTCGATGGATGCGAAACGCACAGGCCCGTTCATTGTAGCGACACTTGGGGGAGGTCTATGTCCAACAGTGGATGTCTTTCGGCTGAAATGATGATGATGATGACGATGAAGAGCTCTTAAATTCAGAAGTATAATGAAATATTGTCGCAAATATTTTTGTGTATACCTTTTAATAATCCCTATATTACAAACAATTTTTTTTTTTTTCATTATAAAGCAATTTCTGCTTAATTAATAGGATCTGGCTGTTGGCCATCCTGATATCGTGAGAAAGCGCCATCTCATTTATACCATCGGACAACCCGACGTACGGCGAATATCTACCCTCACGTTGTTGAAACCTCTACGGTCCGGACTAAGCGTTTCGCCTCGTCGTTTATACCATGTACATCGAAGGACTGGAACAACTTGCCTGCTGAGGTTTCCCATCCGATTATAATTTAGGTGTCTTCAAGGCTAGAGTGAATAGGCTCTTAATAAACTTGTAGCGACATCTATGACGTCACATAAGAACTAATCCTGCATCGCGCAATCAAAGATCTCCGCGCGATTAGAACATATAGAACCGCCCGAAATCATCTATCGGGCAGTTGCAGCCCACCAGACCTAACATCCCGTCTGGTCGGAGGATCCTCCCTTTTCAACGGAGGTTTGCGGGACTTTACTCTCTGTTCCACATACCTCCAAACTGGTGACCCCGACGTGATTGCGGCATTTGGTTCCGACCCACTGGAACCAACCTATCACTGGCCTGGCACGCATCAAAGAAGCGTCAAGAACCATCGATCTCCGATCTCCGGAGGGGAGTGATGTAGCGACATCTATGACGTCACATAAGAACTAATCCTGCATCGCGCAATCAAAGATCTCCGCGCGATTAGAACATATAGAACCGCCCGAAATCATCTATCGGGCAGTTGCAGCCCACCAGACCTAACATCCCGTCTGGTCGGAGGATCCTCCCTTTTCAACGGAGGTTTGCGGGACTTTACTCTCTGTTCCACATACCTCCAAACTGGTGACCCCGACGTGATTGCGGCATTTGGTTCCGACCCACTGGAACCAACCTATCACTGGCCTGGCACGCATCAAAGAAGCGTCAAGAACCATCGATCTCCGATCTCCGGAGGGGAGTGATGTAGCGACATCTATGACGTCACATAAGAACTAATCCTGCATCGCGCAATCAAAGATCTCCGCGCGATTAGAACATATAGAACCGCCCGAAATCATCTATCGGGCAGTTGCAGCCCACCAGACCTAACATCCCGTCTGGTCGGAGGATCCTCCCTTTTCAACGGAGGTTTGCGGGACTTTACTCTCTGTTCCACATACCTCCAAAAACTAGTGCGCCTCACCATCAACGATTGCATCACTGCTTACCATCAGATGGGATTGCAGTCAAGCACTATATTCTATTTACATTTTTATCTCACCCTCGGTTTCATACTTGTATAACTTCATAACATTTCACCCATAACCCAAAACTATGGCTCTCTAAACACTTACCAGAAACGCGAATACAAGATTTTCGTTTTTCCTAAAAATATTTTCTCTACTTTTTCACTGGAGTGTTTTATCATATTTTCTTAAAGGCTTGTTATATTTCAAGAGGAACTTGTTGCTAGTAAAGCGCGGCTTTCATAGGACCTCGGGCACAGGTAAAGCCTAAAGCATCGTGTCCCGAATGACTTGACCTTTTACTGGAAAGGATTTTTCACTTCTAGATAGGGTTATGAATGTTTTAGGGTCGTTGTTGAAGTTAACTTTGTTTTTTTTTTATATATATGTAAAACGTTGCCCTACACGAGAAATTACTCCTGTATTTTGGGGGTGCTTTCGCAAACATGTTAACTTACATATACAAAACACCTTAGCCTAAGGTGTATAAATATATGTACCGTGCGGGAATCGAAACCGCGCCACGCGGCTTTGCAGCTGATTGCACAACCGTTGCGCTGACTTGACGTCCCGAAGGGATATATTCCCGAGATAAAAGTAACTTATGTGGTATTCTAGGACACCCGTGAGCCAAATGTCATCTGAATTCTTTCGACGCTTGAGCGTATAAACTTCTGGTTTTAATATGATATTAGTGTGATCAGAAATTTGATTAAAAAAACAGGAACAGGAATGTGGATAGTTTTTATTTGTAATATTTAGTGTTTTCAATTTATCATTTTCTGGCAAATTAAATTATTGCTCTATTTCGAACTTTTAGTCCTGTGTATGGTTGAATAACTCTGATTAAAATACTTTAACACCAGTCATAATTGAATTTCCAACTTATTCTATTTTATAAAATCTGTTTCATCCAATTCTCAGCCCTAAGATATTAATCCGACCCACGTTAAAACCTAAATTGATACCTATTTCAATGTCAAAACCAACCACAATCTCGCCTGTCCATTCCACTGATGGGCATGGACCAAGCCTGATAAACAAAGTCCAGGGGTCCAATCAGAAAGTTTTGCGAAATAAATGCTGGTTTCGCATAAAGTTTAATGGGCAAGGCCCTATTGTTTTCTATTTATGTATTGCCTTACAAGACTAAAGGGCTCCGTAATTTAGCCTACCCTAAGGGACGGAACAAAACATTCAGGTCGAGAGTGAACGGAATTTACCTGGCGTTCTTACGTATAGGTATGGTTGCCGTCAAAAGTGCTAGGCTATGTTTTCTGTTCGTAATGAACTTTACCCGATACTAAAATTTGTTACAAGTATTTGAATTTTTTTTTTAATTGATATAAACCAGTGCTCCACCCATCCATCCCACCTGATGGTAAGCAGAGATGCAATCATTGATGGTCAGGCGCACTAGTTTATTAAGAGCCTATTCACTCTAGCCTTGAAGACACCTAAATTATAGTTGGACGGGAAGACCGCAGCAGGCAAATTGTTCCAGTCCTTCGATGTACGCGGTATAAACGATTAATATTAACTTTATATTGACAGTCTTGTCTTAGTCAAGCGAAAGTTAGTTCCTTCTGGGCAAGCGTACTTCATCGTTGATCCCATCATCGCTTACCATCAGTTGAGATAATGGTCAAGCACGTGCTTGTCAATAATATTGAAAAATGTTTTATTTTATTTAAAAGTTTAACACACCATAGGCAATCTTAAGTTTTGAATGGGTACATTTTATAGTTATCCAAATCAATATAAATGAAAGGAATAGAAAATCATTAACAATATCAGTGTAATTCTCGTACTGATTACTGATGGAGCAAAAGATACAAAGGAATTTAATCAACTGAAATCCAATATTTAATTAGACAAAGGCACAATAATCAATTTCAATTACATTGTAACACATTTAGATTTTTTGTCTCTCTTTCTTAGCTTAATATAAAGAGAGACATTGTTATCTTAGATCTTGAGACAACAAAAACAAGAATAGAAATGACGTCAGATTCCAATTCCGATAATAGCCTTCTAAAGAACTTGGACATTAATCAAGATGGAATTGTTATTAATTACGTTAAACTTACATCTTTCTCGTAATTAGTATTGCGTAATTGGATTGAGTTTGTCCCTGAAAATAATAAAATTTAATAACAAAATTGGAGTTTGGAAGTTCCATTTTAGAGACTAAATTTTCGTCATTTAAACTTAAGTATTTTGTTTGGGACTGTACAAAATCAACCCGTTGTTTGTGACCTCGTCGCGATTTACATACACGCACGTAAATTTCCGAGACCAGACAAGGTCCGGTATCTAACATAATATGTGGACCCAAAGAGGTTCATAACTCGGTCGATAAAGCAATTTATCGATAACGAGATTTCTTTTGCTAGAGTGATGCCCGAAACGAAGCGGATTTTTGCTAACTCATGATATTTTTGTCATTAGGTAGTAGAGAATAAAGTTGGTCAATTTTTTCTAGCTTTGTTTTGCCCGAATAAAACAGGATTTATTGGATAACTAATTTCTGACAGTGGTTTTGGCCGAGTGGAAGTAAAAAATGATCCCGAGGGAACCTACTAAAAAGTATCATATATTCCAGGACATGGTCTACTTGCTTCCCAAATTACATAAAAATTCTTTCGGGAAATCGTGTGGGCAACATATGCGTTAGTGGAGGTGTGCTTTAGTGTCCCGCCCTGCTTGAGGCTATGGTTTGGAGCGAGAATAAATAGGCGGTGATCTTTTTCTGCATAGCATTAATGAGAGCGAAGATGATGGCTACAAACTTTAGGTAACGGGACATCCTTACGCCCCAGCCGCCGCCACACAAGACGTTCCTAGCGTTGGGAGTCGCAGAGCGTTTCCCAGTTACAAAAGGCGCGGGCTTGCGGATGTCGAGTAATGGGTAGGTTGCTAATGCTATCCAGCCGATCTGTGAGCCCAAGGTGAAAGAATGCCTGCTAGGACTCCAGGAACGTATAAAAGAGTTAATTACCTTTGTTTCATCAGTTGCCCTTTACGTTCTAAGGTAGTGGATTCTTTTTAAAACAATCCCACAGCTCTAGCAGGCATCGGTCCAGTTTCAAACTCCTTTGAATTTGAAATAAACTCTAATGAAACATTTAGCACGATTCTCCGAAGACTTTTAAGCAAGCGCGGTCCATCATCGATCACATCGTCGCTTTTCATCGGATGCGATAGGGGTCAAGCTCGAGCTTATCAGGGTTAAAAAAAAATCGTTTCATTAAACTTAGCCCTACAGTCAAATAGCAAAAAGATGAATCAATCAGCCAAACTACCACCTGATTGATTGAAAACGTAGCATACCGAAGGTCCAATGCTAATATTTACGTAGAGGGAACCTAGATTACTCTTGATTGATTAAACCACCAACAGGTTGAAAAGGGTTCTTTGGAAGTTCGATTTTTCGGTCTGGGGAAATTATCTACTTTGTAAAGTTAATTTTGAAATGTTTAATGAGTTTTTTGTTTGGAGTTTTGATTGGGACTTTACCAAATAAATTTGTAATGAGAATTTGAAATTGAATTTATTGAGTTGGGATTGTTACAATAGTTTGTTCGGGTGAATCAAAATGGGTAATTTTATGCAATTGAGACCCTTTTAAAATTACATTAACATCTATTTTTATTGATGTTGGGCTTGCTTTTGACTGATCTCGTGTGTAATGTTGCCGAGTATACACGAATGATACCACCTTTTGTAGCCGTGAATCATTTGGTTTACTTATTATTTTAAACATATTTACTACGTGTTGAAAAAAACCTTACAAAAAGTCATGTCCAAGCTAGTAAGCTAAGGTAACCTCCGCATAACAAGAGCTGTATTGAGGAGAGCATCAGTCCCAATCATACAACAACAACTTTGACAGATGGTCCTCGAAGCTTTTGGACATCAGCCCCCCTATCCAAGTCACAATCATATCGTTCGCGCCAAACGTCTCGAGTAGGCCACGCCTCCGATTTCTTTGTTCCGACCACGTGACTGAGCGTTGAGATGACGTTAAAAAAAAGGAATCGGAGGCGCGGCCTACTCGAGGCTTTAGGCGCGAACGATACGATTGTAACATGGCTAGGGTGGCAGGACTTTGACGGAAACGACAATCTCCATAATAACAGCCGAGTCCCACATGTGCTAAGTCGAGATATTTGATTTGGTTTTCTTTCTCATTAAAAACTCTAAAACTAAACTTAAAAATTAAGCTTTGTAATAAGTATTTCTTCCATAGACCAACTTCCTGAACTTGATTACTGCAGCTTACGCCGCAAAAGCAATATTGCTTTTCACTTTTAAAAAGAGTCCCTTTTCTGAAAGAACGGAAGTCTAAAAAATTAAATTCTGTCAACCATTTACCGTTGCAGCAACAAGGTTGCAATAAAAATAAATAAAAAGGGGTTGCGGTTCTCAGTGTTGCAAGTGACGAAGCCATAGCAGGATGCCCAAACTAATTATTGGACGCCCGGGAAAACCGTAGACCAGAGTATTTTATAGACTCAGAGGGGTTTTCACATGAAATTCGAGGCTTTTCGAGTGAGGAATGGTTTCTTGTATTCTATTTTGTGTGTAGTAGAATTATTTTAGATTGTGACTTTTTCGTTCAACAGCATCTGTTTTGAAACAACATTTTAATGTTTTCGTATTATTTGTATTTCTTGGTTCACTTTTGTTTTTTTTTTTATGAACATCTATGAAAACTTACCAAGCTTTTTATCCACCCTATTCTGTCCCACTTTTGAACCCAACCTCCACTATAGGCTCGTCTTTGCAAAATCAATCTGTCTCACACCATTTTCTTCACCTTGTCTCCCTGTTGTTGGGCATCAACCCTGTATTGTGTCGGCTCACAGAACATTAGGTCCAACATTGTGAGACATGTCCTTTATACAATTTATACATTTTTTCAACAGTTATATCTATATGTAAATAAGTTAGACCAATATCGCGCCTGAGGGTAAGCGATAATATGGTCTACGAGAGCATGTTTGCCTAGAGGTAACCTATTCACTCTTGAATTAAAAATTTGGGGATCTTAAACTAAAGAAAGTTCATCACCAGGGTGATTAGGGGCATCAGGATACTCAGATCCAACTCCGGCAGGAAATAAAATAAATCAATAAAAATAATGTACCTATCCCGACAAAACAATAGTCCTAGTGCAATATTTTCTGTAAGAGCTCAGAAACGATTAAACGTATAAACTCCAAACAACACGTCACGTACAATCGAGCACAGAATAGTTGTAGATAGCAAACTATCGGGGCACAGCTGAGCGTATATTACCTACTGTCATACTGCGTTATTTACGACTGTGCTCAACTGTATCACACGGCTTCCTTTGTGAGGATCGCACAAGGAGACACGTGCTTTTACAAAAATGAGATGTGACATTATTGTGGAATTTTATTTTTATTTTATTTTTTTTGCTCTTTGTTGGGTTGAGATCATTTAGGGAGGGAATTTACAAAAGATTTTATGAAATAACTATTTTCATAAATAAAGTTTTTTTTTGTGTGTGTGTGTTTGTGACATTTTGTGCACACATCAAACGCATTATTGCCACCTCTTAGGATAAGTATTGACATACAGCGGAGCAATGCTGCTAGTCTTTTAGGTACATTACTAGTCGACAGTGATATGGAGGATTTTTTTGACACCATGTTTAGGATTTAGTAAGTTTAGAATTATGACTATTTTTTTGGTTTTCATCTTCATCATAATTTTTGATGAAATACGTCCGCTGTTGAACAAAGGCCTTCCCCAAATATTGCCACAACGACTGGTCCTGTGCGTTTCTCATCCATTGGCTTCCCGCAACTCTTATCAAATCATGCGTGGGATCTGCGGCTGTGTCTTCCGGTATGTGGTCGCCACTCCGACCGATCTCCGATCTGTTCTGCTAGCAATGCTCCTTGCCAATTGTCACCCACCCCATTTTTGTGTTAATGAATAGATATTTTATTATTTTTATTACTAGGCACGTGCCATGTGCGTTGACCATCAGGTGAGATAGCTCTCACCTGATGAAAAGCGACTATGAGGTCGATGATGGAGCACGCTTATCTAGAAGTTAACTATTCATTCTTCTTCACTTAGTGTTCTTTAAGTTGTATCTTTTCAATTCCACTCCTTAGCTGTACGTACAATGAATGTTGAAATTATAGTTAGTTAAATATTTTTTTCTTTTCATAAAGAAAAATAGTTTTGTAGTAGCTAATCATTACGACATGCTGAAAGATTACAAAAATCACTAAAACATTGAGCTTCTGTAGCTAAATGTTTTACGTTACAAAATAAACTGTTTTGACAATGAGCTACCGAAATAATCACAAAAGTGTATCGTTAATGCTTTGGCCTCGGCTGTGTCATAAAACTGTTAATAAAAAAGCTGTTAACCATTTTAATAACTCACAGTTCCTAAAAAATAGGACATTCAAATACTTTTACACAGTTTTCACTTTTGAAAACTAATTTCTGACTGTGATTCTGCCTATATGTGTTTTTTTTTTTAGTTACAAGCTGCCAGCTGCCTGCTGCAGTGGTGGCCAAGTGATACCGGCCTCGATTTACAAGTTGTTTGTAGATTGTGGGTTCAAACCCAGCCAGGCGCATTACTTTGTGTAATTTATTTCATCACCACTGCTGCAAAACGATGGAGAAAAACATCGTGATAAAACTGCTATGTCCTAGAACCAAAAATTCAAAGACTTGTGACAAACATTACTCTATACATCTTTGTAAATAAAATTGAAGTGTCTGTTTAAAATATCAAAATAACATTTTATTTCCGAATGAAAGACGTGTATTCGATAAAATTTTAGTCTGCCCGTTTCGGCCAATCTCCGAGACAGCTGGACTGATTTTGTCAGGACTTTCACTGGAAGATAGATGTTATAAGGAGTAACTTACTTTTGTTTAAAAAAAACAACTTCTTGGGATTTTGATCAAATGGAAATGTGCTGTTTTAAATGTCTGACGCGGACGAAGTCGCGGGCTCCAGCTAATTGGTACTAAAACTAAACAAGTTGCACCTGGTGACATATTAGTCGAAAACTTTTCTTTTGCATAAGATTTGACATAGCGAACATTAAACATGAACGCGATCAAGTACGTTGAAAAAATCTCACCTTTTATAATGCGTGAAGACATAATAGACACTTAATTTTGTTTTATGTCAGACTTAAGCTAGAACTATATTAGACCGACGCACACGTGGACCCCGCCTGATTCGTACGTAGAACAACGTCGCGTGGCGTGAATCTAATGTAGCTCTACAAGTCTAGTTGCCATATAAAACGTACGAAAACCGAAGCGCCCAGATCGGCGTACGTGGCACACGTGTGCGCAGTGTAGTTCTACCTTTACTTTCGAATTTGTAATATTAGTATGGATAGTATGTATGTGTATCATAAGTATATGTTCCCTTCAGTACGTAGAATGACGTCGCGTGGCGTGGATTTAATGTAGCTCTACAAGTCTAGTTGCCATATAAAACGTACGAAAACCGAAGCGCCCAGATCGGCGTACGTGGCACACGTGTGCGCAGTGTAGTTCTACCTTTACTTTCGAATTTGTAATATTAGTATGGATAGTATGTATGTGTATCATACGTATATGTTCCCTTCAGTACGTAGAATGACGTCGCGTGGCGTGGATTTAATGTAGCTCTACAAGTCTAGTTGCCATATAAAACGTACGAAAACCGAAGCGCCCAGATCGGCGTACGTGGCACACGTGAGCGCAGTGTAGTTCTACCTTTACTTTCGAATTTGTAATATTAGTATGGATAGTATGTATGTGTATTATACATATATGTTCCTTTCAATGGCTCTTTGACTGCTACCCTAGTACTTTGAGTTCCTCTCGTCCCTTTGTCGAGGCGTGTGTAACAGGCAGATTGGAGCACCTGTGCCATCGGACTGGTCCAGATAGATCAAACGTGAAATACGTGAGATATTGCGTATCGCATTCAACTTCAGAATAGTTGTCACAGTGTAGTTAGTTTGATGTTATGTGTAGCGTTATTTAGTATTGTGTGAGATATTTGTTTTTGTTATATTGCAAGTGAGTTGTCTCTTTTATTTATGATTGAGCTAGAGTTATTTTTTCTTAACTGATAACATTTTTTTTATATTTTTAAAATTACTGTTGGTGTTTCGTTATATTTGAAGGCTCAATCTGATAGCAGGAAATTTCCAGGATTTTCAAAGGGCTTAAAATGTCAAAATGGCCTGTAGTTTCTTTCACGTTCTTCTCCATAGAAATCTATGCTTTGAGACGTGCAATTTAGCTTCACTTTTTTTTTTGACAGACCGACATTTCGATAATCTCAAGTTGCCTGTAATTGGTCTATTTAAAATAAACTATACATTAGGTGTCTTCAAGGCTAGAGTGAATAGGTTCTTAATAAACTAGTGTTCCTCACCATCAATGATTGCATCACTGCTTACTATCAGATGGGATCGCAGTCAAGTACTGGTTTAGAACCTTTCTGTTTTCTGATTTCACCCTATATACACGTAACTCCATTCCATTAACAGTTCGGTTTAGGTCGTAAAATAGATCGCGTTAAGAGCTCGGGGTAGCATTGCTGGTGTTGAAGTTGCATTTTGGCTGTAGACTAGTGTAATCGTAAGCTTGCGAAGTTTGAAAAAAAAGAGTTTAGGTACAGTCTTTCGTTGAATTCCTGCCATTTAGGATTCCGTACCTGAAAAGGAAAAAATTGGAACTCTTATAGGATCAGTTTGTTGACCGTCTGTCTGTCTGTCTAAATCCTGTATCTTGGGAACCCGTTGAGATATCAAGTTGAAATTAAAACAATATACTTAGGTCTGCGTCAGCGTCAAGGGATTGAAGCTGTGAAAACTATCAATTTCTGAGTTAACGAAATAAAAAGATACAGCCGTTTATGTCGCAATAAACGTATATTTCGACGCTCTCAAGGGAATCTAAATTCATTGGATACTTCCCGTTGACCTAGAATCCTGAAATTTGGCACAAAGCAAGGTCTCATAGAACAAATATAGGAAAAAATCTGTTTCGTCATAAAAAAAATAAAAACGTTTCGGAAAAATCTTCGTTACTCAATTCGGTTAAACTGTTTTCATAGGTAAGTTTGTACGAAACCCTTGGAGCGTGAGTCCGACTCGCATTTGACCAGTTTTCTTTTTCTTTTTCTAATATCGGTCTAGTCATCACAAATTTTAGTTTAACAAATCGGCCCAGTTTATGGCTTTTGATTAGAAACGTAATCACCCCATCTAAGATACTGCCATGGTAGTTTTCTGACAGACGGATTTTTTGAAAATTCAAACATGTAAAAAGGATTATTGAAATAAATGCTTTAATTTGATTCAATTTATTTATTAATATAATAATTTAATATATTCTATTGATATAATATATTATGACTAATATGAATTCCTTACCAATAAATTACTATGACTATGACCATTAGCATAAATCAAAACAGGTTGAACAATCACCAAATTTTGTTTTTATTTTTTCAATTTTTTTCGATAATAATAAATAATCTTGTTATTAAAATACTTAAAAAATCTTATCGATCTAAAAACTTAGTTCCACTAAGATTATGCAAGCATAATAATTAGTTTTCTAACACTTCCATGACCATTCACTAAATGATTGTGCTTATTCTAAACCGCAGCGCATATCAAAGCTGTTCAGAAACACGCTTCAAAGACGCGATTCTTTTATGTTTGCAGCTTTGACTTTAAGCGCATGGCACCAACCTGAAAAAGCAGGTTCGTGACAAAATATTTGATACTACAGCCACTCAAACACGTGCAAGTAGCTGAAGCAAGTGGCAGAACTCTATACAAATCTAATACTGAAATACATTTGTGCTGTAAAAGTTGACCTTAAAAAAATATTCATACTTTGAAATAGTCGAGCAGCTTTTCATTTGCATGAATTTTTTTTACAAGCTTTTATTTAGGGTCACCTGCCCCAATGTTTGTTTGTCTGTAATCAAATCTTGCAAATTAAATTTGATTCATTTCCTGGTTACCAATTGAGTTGAAATTTTGCTTGTATGGTAAAATCAGATGACAATGCAAAATTATTATGACATAGAGCTGATCTGATGATGGAACCGGAAGGTGGCCATAGGAACTCGGATAACCCTATCGTGTTTGAGCTTTTTGGAATGCTCTTGATGAGTATTAATTAGGAATATACCGCACTATAAAAGCTTGCTATGAAAAATATGATTTTCATTGAAAACTGGTTTCTTGTATCTGTTTTATTGACTAAAACACTGCCGTAAAATTAATTACATCGGTACACAAAGTCGTTATCTCGTTTGTTCGTTTGTTGTTATATAATGTCTCCCAAACCTATGAACAGGTTTTGATGAGGTTCTCATTAATAGATAGAGCAATAAAAGAGGAAGGAAAGTCAGGTTTGTAAACACAATTTGCACCTGCGCAATTCCATCGTCGGAGTGGATCACTGGATGTATTTATATACTACTGGATGCTGCCAGTGGTTTTGCTCGAATGACAGTAGAAAATTGTTCTAAAGGAACATATTCTCGAGATACAATGTATCATATATTGCTATTTCAGGACATGTTCTACCCATATGCTAAATTTTACCCAAATTCGTTAAGCCGTTTGAGCTTGAAGAAGGAACTACTATTCACACATACACACACACAAACTTTCTCCATCAAAATATTAGTGTGATTTTAGTTGCCATTTTTTACTAGCTGCATAACTCATTAGATTCTCTGACGCAAGAATAGTTTTCTTGCCTTACTGAAAGTGTTCACTTGACCACCACCCAAAGGCAATACACAAACCAAATAACAAAACCAACACTCGCATCTGTACTCCCTGCGTCCACCATTTTGTGTTCTCACAAAGGTAGCGACGCATCGAACAATTAGGTCAGATAGCATGTAACTAGTGCACGCACGACAGACGGTTCATTCATGCGATCGTAACAAGGCTTTGACGGCTTAACGTGGAGTAGGTGACACTGGCACTGCAGCCCGATCGCGATGGACACTTGAAATAAATACGAAGGTATGTGGGATAAAGTGGAGGTGTCAAAGAGAGTGTTTGATACTTTGGTAGGAGCCTGCTGAAATATTTTAGGCTGTGTGAAGCTGCAAACAGTCGCGGCTTCCTATGTTCATTCAAAGTGTATCATTGACGAAATATTTAGTGTTGCCGCACACTGGCCACCGGCCACAACTACAAACACAACCACGAGAAGCTAGAAGCGGCCACAACTACAAACGCCGCCACGAGAAGCTGGAAGAAAGAAAGAAAGAAAGAAAACACGTTTATTGGGCACACAAGCGAAGCGTTCACAAATGAAGCTGAAGCGCGATACAGCCACTTGTGGCCGGTGACTGCTACTTTTTTTAACTCATACGCGCTGTATAATAATTGATTTTGACGAAGAAGGTTTAAATGCGCGAGTGGCGTGTCACAGCATTTTGTATCGGCATTCAGTGGCCAGTGCAGGCCACACAACGAGCGAGCAGCGGCGATTTGTAGCGTGTGGCAGCCACTGGCGTCCACCGTGTGTGGCGAGTCCATATAAAATGTATCAAAACTACAGGAAATATGTCGGTGGCGGCGTTTCGTGGTTGAAGTTGGTGGCCCGGGTGCGGCGACCCTTAAAGAAACGCTCTGAAATGTGTAGAAAAATATAACTAAAGACTAAGAGCAAATTTTGTACATGGTGGACATCCCAACCATACGTACAAAGCGCATTAGAAATACATGCAATATGCTTACAACTGAAGAATGTAATATCTTACCGGAGTCTGTGTTTTTTAATAGCTACAACCTAGGTGTTTTTGAGTCAAGAGTGAATAGGTCAAAGTCAAGAGGTTTAGGCAAGCGTGCTCCATCGTCAGCTATTTCATCGCTTACCATCAGGTGAAATCGACTTCTTACGGGATTAATAACGCCTAATAAATAATAATTACGCCTATCAATAAATAATAAAAAAACTGATGATTTATAGATAATCCATTGCATCCCATTTGACGAGAAAACAAACGAGTTACATAGGTATACCGATGTTACTCGTTTATTTGCTCGTAGAACAGATGGTCGATATACCAGTAACCGTCTGGACCGAGCCCAAGTCGCCGACGGCGCATATTGTTCCACGCGCACTCAAGCAAATGTCAGCAACTGTAGGGGTCCAGCAGGGTCGAAACCTACAGGTACGAAAGGCAACGAAGGAACAGGAGTGGGTTTTCAGTCAGTAAAAGTCTGACACTATCTTCCGCTCCGCCCAAGAGCGCGGGACGTCATAATAAAAAAAAAAACATAAGTATACCAAATTTCAGCTCAATCGGTTAAAGTTAACTGTTTCAAAATCCATTTGCAGGATTTGCCCCTAAACAAACAAACATATACATGCAAACATTTAAAGTGAAATAAAAGCTTGTAAAAATTCTGTTGTTTATTGTACCAGTGACAAATAGGTAGAACTAATTCCCCAGCTGGTTGTAAATCATTTGAGACGGTTCTGTTTATGATTGGCTGCCAATATCCTTGAGGAAATACCGAGGAAAACATGTAAGACCAAGGCACGTGTATTATTCCGTAGTATAAAATATTAATAAGTTATCCGTTATCAAAGTCTTCCAGACCTTATATATCTTTCTGCTTCATTGGTTTTTTTTTAAATTTATTATTAGATAGACTGGCATTTGATCACTTTTACACCTGATGCGATGATGAGGTCGACGAGGGAGCACGCTTGCCTACAAATAATCTATTCACTCTTCACTTGAAAGACCCCTAGATTTTAGCTATCAGTTAATACAGACCATGATAGAGAATTCAACTCTATCTTCACTCAAGCATGGGTGAGATATCCACCACGTACCGGTGGCGCAACGCCGTACGTGTAGTGGTCTGATAATGAAATGGACATCTCTGGTCTTGCGGTTTCAAAAGCTACAAATGAATATAAATGGCTTGGACTCGACTAACCATCTTAAAAGGTCTTAATGAAAGAGTTTCTGCTTTGTGATGGCACGATTGACGCTGTGGTTGGGAAATTGGTTGCTGCGCTATGTCGCGGATTAGATTCCTGTATAGAGCAATTATTGCCGGGCCTGGTGATAAATGTTCCAGGTTTGGGTGTTTTGTGTAGGTATTTGTGAACCCACGATAAAGGAGCAACATAGAGTAGAGGCAACATTAAAAAAAAACACTGTGTGTGAAGTTGAATTTAATTATATTAAGCCTTCGTATGAAATAATTTTCATACGAAAGGTTAATATAAAGGATAATAATTTTCATACGAAAAGTTAAGACACAATTAAAAAGTTGTCCCGCGTAGATATGGTTCCGGCATACAACGGGTTAAGAATTGATTTTGACACTAAGATAACGTTTACTTGAAGATTAAAATGGCGATCTTACAGCTTTTCTATGGAAAACATGCTTCAGGGAAAATTTATGTAACTATTAAAAAATCGCCCTAAATGAGAGCAACAAACTCATTGATCGGCGGAACATTTTGTCAATCTGAAAAATCTGCCACATATAATTATACAGGGAGGATATTCTTAAGGAAGACGAAACATTATTTTTGCTAAATCATATTTGAGAACTCACTGACCCGTCGAACTTCGTACCGCCTAACAGTCAATGAATGTAGTAAATCTTTCGATTTATTCAATAGATTATGACGAAACAAAGCTTAAGTAATACATCTCACAGAGTTACACACAATTTTAATGTAAAAAAGTTATCTACATCGATTTCGTACATTTTACGTGATGCGCGCACAACATCAAATTTCTACAGATTTAGTATATGTTGAGAATAATGAGGAATAAAGGTTACAAGACAAACTAAGCCATACCACTCGATTACCACACGTCTGACGTACTCGATGCAACGACGGAGAGTCTGTGTGGTCAGGGCGAACTGGACCGACAGATGATGTTGCGTGGAACGCGTGTGGCAGCTCTGCGTATGACGAGTATGTTTCTAAGTTATCTGTTTCCAAGTAATTTCAAGAGTCTGAATATCATAAATAGTGCGTAATACGTGACTTATATGGGTTCATATTGCTTTTAGCTAAAAACTTTTTAAAATTCGGTGAAAAATAAAATATCAATTAAGTTATAAACTCTAAAATGCGGTGGTAATAATATTCCCTCTGCCTTTAGAAGGGTTAATCGTACTACATTAAGTTGACTCACATTTTCATGCAAATAAAGTCTAGCTCAAAAGTTTGACTCAGCCAGATTTGGACTGATTCACCTTATTCTAGATGCAACGTCACAGTAATAATTAAATTAGCATCATAAGCTACCTCTCTCTACCCTTCCCCGCCTCAGATTTAGTGCCCCGAATGTAAATAATTCTCCCGTGAGTTCTTCTGTCTATACTATCTATATGAAACACAAAGCCTTGGAAATGAAGAAGGTTCCTTCTTAACTGTGTTGTAGTGTTTTAAAGTTTATTCGGGACACGGGTAGATTTTCATGTTACGCGAGGTGAAAAATATTTTTTTTTCCTTATATAAATGGTACATCTTTTTGTATGACAAGGTGTCAATCTTTGATAGATAACATTGTTCAATACAACAATCAAAACAATAATAGATTGTCATCATTATCATAATCTTCCTACCCTTGTCCCATCTTATTTGGGGTCGGCACAACACGTTTTTTTCTTCCATTCTATCCTGTAGACGCATGTTACTAAAAGAGTTATGAGTTTACATGGTGATGGATGCAGAGTGATATGAAAGAAAAGGAAGTTAGTGAAAGCATGACGGTTGACAGGATAGATCATCATCATCATCTTCCTGCCCTTGTTCCGTGTTATTTGGGGT
Source organism: Mythimna vitellina (assembly GCA_949316375.1). Classification (NCBI taxonomy): domain Eukaryota; kingdom Metazoa; phylum Arthropoda; class Insecta; order Lepidoptera; family Noctuidae; genus Mythimna; species Mythimna vitellina. The sequence continues at coordinate 21,372,494 of OX438690.1, forward strand.
CGGCGCAACACGTTTTTTTCTTCCATTCTGCCCTGTCACTCGTCATGCTATCACTAACTTCCTTTTCTTTCATATCACTGTTCACACAATCCATCCATCTTTTATTTGGTCTTCCTCTCCCTTTCCACCCAGCCACATGTATACTCATAACTCTTTTAGTAACATGCGTTTCATCATGACCATACCAAGACAAACGATTCCCCTTCAACTTTTCAGTCACTGGCGCCACTTTTTTAAACTTTCTCTAATATACTGATCCCACTTTATCCATTCTCGTCACACCACACATCCATCTCAACATTTTCATCTGCTTTACATGCAATCTTTTTGCATCCGTCTTTTTCACAGCCCAGCATTCTGATCAAAACAATAATAGATTTATTATCTGAAAAATAAATTATTATTGTTATATAAAATCAAAGACCACATTTCCCATGTACCCGCACTTTAGTCAATTTGGGGAACGTAAAGAAAGACAATGTTCAATAGTGCGCCCATTTGACCCGATTCTGAGCAAAGACTACCCTTCATTTGTTTCCCTTTTAGTGGCTATTTATTTAAAAGCAGATACAGCTTCAAGTTTACTTTTTCGGTTGTAAAATCTGGCTTTCAAATCGCTCTACATTTTACATTTCCATTACTTTTTATAATGAATACAGCGACTGTGTGGACTTCAAATTGGCGTATAAGTGTGCTGGCCCACGGTGGTGCCTGTCTTGAATAATTTAAGCTCATTCTACCCGCAATTTGAGCATATTATAAACGTAACGTCCGGAATTAGGCATAACCACTACGTTGGCTCGAAAAAATGTGTCCTTAAGCATGATGATTTTAATTAGGGCTTTGATTCTTTAAAGTCTTTTTTTTTTGAGAAGGAAAGTAGACTGAAATGCCATTTATATTTATCATTACTTATGCTATGCTGCAAACCTAAGGGATCATTGAAGAAGTAATTGAACTACTTCGGAATGTTTTATGTTGGATGTTGTATGAAACTGGGAAACTCAAATCATTTTGCTTTTTTTTTTTATTAACCTTCATAAACCTACTAGTTGACACTTAGTTATATTTACTCGAATGTGTCACTAATGTTGTCACGTGTATTGGATTATTCCAGTTTCTTCATGCTTCATATGCGCGTCATTTCTGTGAACGGACGCTGTCACTTGAGACTGGACAACTCTAAACTCTAGTGGTTTTTTTTTTTTTTCGGTGTTGTTTTTTTTTCTAATTTAACTTTTTTTTTAACTTGGGTTCACTTGACTGTAATCGACATATTTGTTTTAAATAACATGATATAAAAAAGTGGCCATGGAGTTGCTTGCTCGGTCTTCTCCATAGGGAACTACACTTTGGAATGTACACTTGGCATCATTTTTATGACTTACTAACTTATAGACAATTCAGACGTGCATAAATAAGTTTTCATTTATTTTAAATTAAATCTTTGATTCTTGATTCTTACCTTATTCTCCAGTAAACCTATTATGATAATTGTATCTAGCTATTTTTGACTTGGTAATCATCCAATGACTTCTCTCGCTCTAGGGTAGAGTGGGACTTTTACTGACTAAAACGAAATTTGTTTCCTTCAGTTGCCCTGGTCTAGGACTGCAGGTTTCCTTTTCAGGATTTTTTTACGGCCCTAGTGGGCATCGGCTAACATCTCTTTGACGCAAACATGGAAAACTACGTGCCATTGACGATCGAGCTCAGTTCGAACGGTTACCGGATGGTCAGACGGCGAGCTATCCATTGCTCGTCTGCAATCCTTCACCTACTGACCTACTCGACTGGGAATTGTATCTCTATTTTTCATTACATAAGGGAGCAGATGTATATGTGTAAATACAATGTGTACTTATGTATCGGTCTACAACAATGTCCACACTAGGGTATTTTTTATAGATCGCAGATCATCAATCACATATGTCAATATCAATAAGTTGCTACAGCTCAGCGCGGCTCCAATTTATTTGTAAATATAATTTTACGTTGTATTTTTATTTTCTGCTATTTTTACAGTGGATATATCATCTGACATCCCTCGCTCTTGTGCGGAGCGGGAGATAGTGTCAGACTCTTACTGATTAAAAACCCACTCCTGTTACTTCGTTGCCTTTCGTACTAGGGCCGAGTCTTCCTTTCAGGAGCAGGCCCTTGGCCCCAGTAGGCTTCGACCCTGCTGGGCTCCTGCGGTTTGTTGACATCTCATTGAGGCGCGCGTGGTACACTACGCGCCGTCGACGACTTGGGCTCGGTCCGGACGGTCACCGGATGGTCTGACGGCAAGCTACCCATAGTAATCCCTGGAAATCGGGATTGGAATCCCGGCGGCGGTTGGGGCGTGAAGACCGTTGCTTCGCGCGTGCGGCCGCCTCCTTTGCTAGCATTACTGCTTCGCAGAAGCCGTAGCTTCACCCTCCGTTTCTGGATTAATAAGTCGAATGAAAATAAGAAAATTTTTTTTTAGAAGTAACCTGTTCACTCTTGACTTAAAGTCAAGAGTGAACAGGTTACTTCTAGGTAAGCGCATTCCATCGTCGACCGCCTCATCGCTTTCCATCAGGTGAGATGGCGGTCAAGCGCGAACCTATCCAGAATAAAAAAAAAAAAAAAAAAATTTTCTTAAATATGTGTATTCATGGAGAATTAATACATGCATGCAAGGTCTTAACCTTTTGTGTAGCGTAATTAGAGACACAATAGAAAGACAATGACCGAGCGAACGCCGGCGTTCGCTTATAAGGGAAATACGTGTTTTACTTTAAAGTAAAACACGTTTTTTTTATATTATTGATTTTACCACCTAAAAAAAAATACTAACCGAGTTTTCAGGCGCTTTCTCTCTTTTTTCGCTTTGCCTTTATGTCAGACATCGCTTTGGATTGCGTTAGATAAAGTAACAAGCTTTTAAACCATGCTCGATGTTGACGATAGGCGAGTGAAAAAGGACCGTCTTAATTTTGCAAATGCGCATTACCGATTGGGGCATGTATGCCTGGTTTACAATAGTTCAAAATCTTTGCACATGGAGGCTATTGTAATGACATCACATTTCAGTAAGCAGCAAAACTTGGTAAAAACTTATTTAACTTCCTGATCCCCAAGCGAACGCCGGCGTTTGCGCGTGACGTCATCGCACCATAAAATCTTCACTTTAAAGGTAAATGCTCTGGTATTATCAAATCTTAAATATTCAAAATCACGATTACAAAACTGGCAAGGTAATATTCCTTATATTATGCATAGATACTAAGCTTGTGTATGGTTGAAACGAATGCAATGCCCAAGGGCATCCTAAGAAGCTTAGCTCCTTGTGTTGGGTAAATCCAAAATGGATGGAAATGCCCTGTAAGGTTTACCGAAAATGCATGTGTTCCTGAGAGAGATAGCTGTCCGTTTTATAAATGGTCACTTTTGAAAGATATTTATCATACAGATTTGTTTTGTATTTGTTAGCCCTCCGAAGTTTTAAGGCTTTGCTGCGTTAGAACTATAAAATATTTTTTTAGAAAAATGCGTACCAATTTGTTATTGATTCTCGAAACCCCTTCAAAGTGAGTAGTATGTATAGGCACACAAGTACCGATGCCTACTAGGGCTGCGGGATTGTTTGAAAGAGTTACGGTGGTTTTGGAACGCAAAGAGTACCTGAAGGAACACAATCAATCAAGTTTTTTTTTTATTTAGCTTATACTTTCCCACTGCTGGGCAAAGACGTCCCCCAACACTACAACACGAGGTATTCTTTTCTCGAGTTACCTCGAACCAGCCCTTGTGGTAGGTGTTTAGGTCATGTCGCCACCTGTTAGCAGGTCATGTGAATTTTAGTCAGTAAAAATCTGACATTCCCTCTCGCACCATTCAGACCAGGAAGAATTATTCGGTAATTTTCCACATAAAAAAGTGCGCCCGGCCTCTTTCCTTTTCCACTCAATTTTTGCTAGTATTTTCTCTGTCAACCCATTTCCAATACAAAAACCTAACCATTACAATATTTCCCATTTAGGCCAGCAGCCCATCCCCACGATGACATAGGCCGTCTACACATTTGCGTACAGTGACAGCGACTGGTCCGCGACTCGGCGGTAATCGATCGCGCGTCATCAATCACCCGTGTCGCGTCGCACTGTTGCCGGAGACGGTTTTGTACATTTTATTAGCCACTGTCCATCGGCTATGAATATTAACATAGAGTATTCACGTGTAGAAGTGAAACTAGGTGAAGAAAGTCTAATCGCATTGTACGGTATTATACTTCTTTTGAGGCATAAAATAAGCACCCATTTTCAAAATAGGAAAGTTTGTGTCATTCCTGGCCACACATTATCGGTGTATGCTTGCAGCTCAAAGGTGAACAAGGATATTACAAGCTTCGACCTCAGCAAAGAATCACATTGCAGTCTTCCACGTTCAAGTGAAGGTTTGTAATGTGGCGCCGTAAAGCTCAGTTTCAAACAGTCACACCAAGTAAACGTAGATTATTCACAAAGAGGATAAAACTGGGCCTCATATCATGGGTATATTGAAATTCGAGTATCATGAAGGACTCTCGGGTCTAAACCTCGAGCATAGTGAGAGGATTAAGTGTTAACTCCAGAGCAAAGCGAAGGGGGTAAGCTAAAAATCCTGAGTATAGCGAGGGACACAAGCTATCCTAAGACTAAAGCATCGTTATCCCCGAGAAGAGTACTGTACTGTTCACATCTACTGTGACAAAATTAAAAACCAATAGCATCAAAACTATAGAACATAATAAAGTTGCAGTTACAGTTAACCTAAACACATGTTACTAAAAGAGTTATGAGTATACATGTGGATGGGTGGAGAGGGAGAGGGAGGCCAAAGAAAAGATGGATGGATTGTGTGAACAGTGATATGAAAGAAAAGGAAGTTAGTGTAGTATGACTTTTGACAGGATAGAATGGAAAAAAAAAACCTGTTGCGCCGACCCCAAATAAGATGGGACAAGGGCAGGAAGGTGATGATGAGTTACAGTTAACCTAGATCAGCCTGCTCCTGTTCCTCAAATTTATTGAAAATTACGACCTTGTTCAAGTTACCACATACTAGGATGCTAGTTTACAGGGCTCCCTAATTAATACTTAGGTAAGAATATAATCAGAGGCCATAAAGCTTAAATCATCATGATTTTGATGTAAACAAGAAATGGATCTATAGGGTGCTTAATTATGGGATTGACACATCTTCTGTACAGCCTTTAGGCTCTAGAAAATCAAAAAAGGAAGGTCAATCTTTGGGATCGGCACACCTCCAAAGTAAGATTGAAAGATTTTCCTATCTACATTATATATCCTTGTTCTGTGTCATCATATGAAATATTAGTCATCATGTGTTGACGGCTGAGCGGGCGGTGATTATGTGGTGGTAATTTAAGTGTTATTGATTGAGTTTTGTGCATGTGTGGCAACGTTACTCTCTGTTACAAGGTTCTATATAGTACAGCTTGCCTCAAGGATATGTGAGCAAACCGTAGGGACCCAGCAGGCTCGAAGCCTACTGGGACTAAGGATTTGTTTCTGAAAGGAAAGAAGAAACAGGAGTGTTTTTTTAGTCAGTAAACGTCTGACACATCCTTTCGCTCCGCCCAAGAGCGGCGGATGTCATTGGATGATTTTCCACCCACAAAATAAATAAATATTTAGTACAGCTTAAAATACGACTGTTTTTAAATTCTTGTTTCGCAATTGGTAATAGCGCAACGGTTGAAACACCAAAGGGCGTTTTCACAGTAGGCGATAACAAGGACACGAAATCGTGGAACTGAGGTAGTTTCATACATTTTCTAACAAACGATCCAAGTTGCTGTTACAACTAGGAAGGTACTTGAGATTGCTCGGTAGCACGACGCATACAAGCTCATATAGTATATAATGGCATTACGGTTTATATCAACTCTGACATCATCAGATATGTGACACTACCAGAATACAATAAAATTGATTATATTTTATTGTAAAATATGACTGTACATAAAAATTAAAAATTGCTTAATAAGAAAACGTACAATCTAGAAGCGAGTAAAGAGTTCCTAAATTTTGTCCACCTTGGTTACAATGAATCATAAATTTATCACGAGAAAAAAAAAGTTGTTGCTGGACGTAGCTTATGTAAATTTAAAAAAAAAAAACTAAATTCAAACCGTTTTTTTTTATTCCACAGACAAGATAAGTGCCTTTAAAAAAATCAATATATATATATATAGCCCATTATGCTGGGCAAAGAACTCTCCTCTCTCTTTTCCACACACATTTGTCCTCGGTCGTTAAGGGTCAGTCTCTTCGGTAACAATCAAGTTAATTTCGCTTCTTCATCGAAATAATTCCGTATCTTTGCAATCCATGTTTTTTTTTTAGGTGGGATATCACCAACTTCTCCCTCTTCAAGTTTGAGTGAGAGAGCGTGTCAGCTTGCTTTTAGCGTTCCGTTCTACATAACTCATGAAAAAAATTCTAACAGTTATATACATGCAAAATATTCCACCCACGTGTGTGTGTGAACCCTTCAAAAACCACGGTTATATCCCAAGCGCTGCAGATATTAGTTCACACAACTACACAGTCAGCCAGTCGCAACAAGTATTCCGCAGCCGTATTTTGCTTTCTGCGTTGTCGCGGAAATAGTATCCGCTATTATTTTAAGCACGGGAAGCTCTGCGGCATTTGTTTGTTTTGCACATGATTTTCTCATAATTGAGTAGGTTATAAATTATGTATTTATTTCATATAATAGGTCTTTACCTATGAACCACAGGTAGTGTGATGAAGGCAAAGAAGGAACAGGAGTGGGTTTTTAGTCAGTAAAAGTCTGACACTATCTCCCGCCCGCCCAAGAGCGGGACTTGTCATTAGATGATGATCAAACCTAAAAAGAAAAGACCTTTTTTTAAAACGTTTAAGACTTGCTTTGAAGATTGACTTGGAATTATAAGCTTAACAAATAAACTTTATATTAAAGGTACGTTATTCTTTTTTCGAAATCAGGTTTTTATTGGTTTTTTTGTTTTTTGTATTTTCTGTAATATCGCAGTACTACATAACATTTTAATGTAACCCGTTTTAAAAAACGGCAATTACATAGGTTAGACCTATTATTTACATAAAGCAATATAAATGAAAGTAGCATTATACCACTAAACGTATTATTTTTAACTTAAATATACAATTTATAACGAACATTACAAAATAAAATTATAAAAAAAATTTTCAAATGAGCAAATATGTATCACTCAAGAGCTTAAAATCTTAGATACATTAAGGGACAAAATGGGACATTCCGTCCCCTAATGTATCTGGGGCTTTGTTCCACGACTACCCGAATGTTTGACAGCAAAATGATCCCGCCGTGTTTGGTATCGATTGAAGGACGGCTTCACTTGTACATTTCCAAAATATTACTCAAATTTAAAGTAATGACCTCTAGTGGACAAAAACTCATGTGTTAAAAAAAAACGTACCTTATCAAAAATTGATAAGCACAATTGAAGGTACAACTTTTTTTTTTTCATTGAAATACGATGTGGCGCCCTCAAGTGGTCAACAAATTCGATGTCAATGACACCAAAATAGTTTTTTTTAATTTTGTATTCTGTTGAGATTTTATAAATAGTTAAACAGCTCAATTTTTTTTTTTAATATAACTGAAAATGTTTTAGTTCTATAAAAACTCCTTGAAAATACCATTTACGCAGTTGGTACGGCTCTAATTATATCATTAAAATAATAGCCAAGAAAATAACAGACAATATCTGGGAATCGAACATACGGTTTCGAGGTTGGCAGCAATTGCATTAGAAAGGTGCTGTTAACCTTAATAGCACGTATCGTTTAAGGCTCTGTACTTACTCCATTTTGTTTATCCTGAAATACTTTTTCTGTTTTCAGTTTTAAATATATTATAGAACAATTGATACCAGCATCTTCCTGCCCTCGTTTCTTGTTACTTAAGGTCGGCGCAGAACGTCTTTTTTTCCGTTTTGTCCTGTCACCCGTCACACTATCACTAACTCCCTTTTCTTTCATACCACACATCACACAATCCGTCCATCATTCTTTGCCCTCCCTCTCACTCTCCCTCTCAGTAGATTCACTTGTATAATCATTACTCTTTTAGTACCTAACAAGCGTTTTATCCCTCCTCTTCACATGGCCATACCAAGGTGAACGATTCCCTTTCACCTTTTCACTCACTGACGGCACATTCAAACTTCCTCTAGTATACTTATTTCTCACTTTATCCATTCTCATCTCAGCACACATCCGGGTCAACATTCTCATCTCCGCTACGTGCAACCTTTTTTCATCCATCTTTTCCAATGTCGAATCTCATCATACAAATAATAAAAGTTATGTAATAAATTTAGAATGGTGGATCTACAAAATCATTTCTCTGTCTATTTATTATCATTTTCCTTATTTATACAATTATATTCTAAAAATAAACTCAATTTCATCCCAATATAACACACATGTAGGTGTCAGCAGAGGGTGGTTAATTAGAACGGTCGCATTGCACGGTTGACACGCGACGCGGTATGTCGTCCTGTTGCTTAGCAACCGATCGCTTTGAAGTGCACGCTACCAACACCAACTAGATAGACCAGATGCAGAAGGTCGACAACGTTAATATGAGTGAATATGTAAGCATAGACGCCTTCGTACTTACTTACGAAGATTTCAAATTATATTTGAATTTAGAATTCAAAATAAATATCTTTGAAACAATAAATTCCAAGTTAACCGAAACAAGGTTCAAATTTCAGTGCACTGTTTATATTTCTTAGTTTTTTTATATAAATGGTTAAGCACTAAAATTATTCAAAATACATAATGTCTAAATACGTAAAGTTTCTTAAATCTCAAACTAGCTAACCGAACAGACATCATTCTGCTACCAGCGTTATAAAAATAAAAAGTGTGAAATTTGAAAAAGTAGGCATTACAATTTTTGATCGTAGAATGTCACAAAAGCAAACACAACTTGCATACTTTTGCATCTATGTAGTTATGATCATAATCTATACTAGTTTCCACTAGTGGTTTTGCTCTCATAAAAGTAGGTTTCTCCATTCAGAGTGAGTTAGGTGTGTTAAAATTATAATCTGCGTGTCAATTTCAGCGCATCCATACAGTGCTTTGAGTGTTGATAGATCAGTCAGTCACTGTTGTCTTTTATTTAGAATTTACATCATCATCTTCCTGCCCTTGTCCCGTTTTATTTGGGGTCGGCGCAACACGTTTTTTTCTTCCATTCTGTCTTGTCACTCGTCACGCTATCACTAACTCCCTTTTCTCACTTTTCACACAATCTACATCTACACTAATATTATAAAGAGGTAAAGTTTGTTTTTTTTTTGTATTTTACTTGTAGGAGGTAAAATCTAAAGAAGTACTGATTCGATTGCTGAAATTTTTTCACCGATAGAAAACTGTTTTATTCCTGTGTGATATAAGCTATATTTTATGTACGCGGGCGAATTTGCTGGGAAAAGCTAGTTATAAATAAATTACATGCTATAGCTATGTTAAAGCAAATGCCAGTCATGAATTGCCGAATTTCTACGTACGAGTATTATGTTTGCGTTTTGAACTGTTGTTCATAACTAGCCTTCTGTACAGTATCTATTCTGTGATAACACCTACTCTCACTCACTGTGATCCTCACTTGGAAGCGTTTTGGAGTTATTTTTCACGTGTTTAGTTTAATCAAGTGTGTTTTCGAGTTTATAAAGACATAGGGGGTGGGGGAGTTGATTAAATAGGGTACGTCAGTTGTTTATTGAAGAGCTCTTTGCATCGAGGAGGATAAACTCTATTTTCGGATGTGATTTTGCTCATATACTTAACTACCTTCTGCCAGCGGCTTACAAACTTTGGACCCCCTTTTCATTCCCTTTGGGTGTGAATTTTGGAAAATCCTCTCTTAGTGCTCGCCTACGTCATAAAAGGAAACCTTATGCAAAATTTCACGTTCCTAGTCCGAGTAGTTTCGACTGTGCGTTTATATTATATCAGTCAGTTTCTCCTTAGATACAACAAAAGATATAGGTGGGTGACTATTTGAAACCACGAGAGTGTCTCATTCATCTGGCCTGGTTTTATCTTTACAATTAGATATTTTTGTTTGCATATTAGTTTTCCCCGATCACGTGATACATTTATCAAAGAGGCACGCATTTTCGCCCAGGGAAAACTAGGCCAGATGAATGAGACATTCTCTTGGTTTCAAAGAATCACCCAGGTAGATATGTCATACTACATACACACACACCCCTCCACTCCACACACTTACTACATACCACGCACTTCTTTAGGTTACGATAAGTAAATATTGTAATGTTTAAGATATGAAACTACTCCTGTTCTTATGTTTTTGGAGGTGGGCGTTGATAGCTGCGCCTCAGTTTCAAACTATTGCAGCTATCATCGTACATAAATATTTTTTTATATTTATTTCTAGTTTCAAATAAAGATTTATTATTGTTATAGATTTATTGTGTAAAACATCTCCCCAGTGTAGTGTGTTATATAATTTAATTGTGTATATTTTTTTAAATAATTTCCTTGACGTAGCTCATAGATTTTTATAAAGGCAATTGATGGAATTGGGTGGGCTTTAGTCTGTAAAATTCTGACACTTCCCCTCACTTCACTCCTAATATATTTATATATATATATCTCCTAATAGATAATTTCCCTGCCCTTAATACTTGGAGATTTTTGTGACGTAACAACAAATTTTCAGTATTTAGATTTATACCTATACCTGTTCTATACGTGAAGTGTATATGAGTGTATATGAAGGGTAAAATCTACAAGTCCGTGATAAGGCCTGTCATACTGTATGGATCAGAATGTTGGGCTGTGAAAAAGACGGATGAAAAAAGATTGCATGTAGCGGAGATGAGAATGTTAAGATGGATGTGTGGTGTGACGAGAATGGATAAAGTGAGAAATGAATATATTAGGGGAAGTTTGAAAGTGGCGCCAGTGACTGAAAAGTTGAAAGGGAATCGTTTGTCTTGGTATGGTCATGTGAAGAGGAGGGATGAAACGCATGTTACTAAAAGAGTTATGAGTTACACAGTAAAGAGTACATGTGGATGGATGGAGAGGAAGAGGGAGGCCAAAGAAAAGATGGATGGATTCTGTGAAGAGTGATATGAAAGAAAAGGAAGTTAGTGATAGCATGACGAGTAACAGGGCAGAGTGGAAGAAAAAAAACGTGTTGCGCCGACCCCAAATAATACGGGATAAGGGCAGGAAGATGATGATGACCTGTTCTATACTTTGAACCTTGCTTAATGCCAGATTTCAGGATTCTGGGTCAACGGGAAGTACCTTATGAATTTTGATTCCCTTGAGAGTGTTGAAAAATACGTTTTTTTGCGACATAAACGGCCGTACCTTTTTTTCATTAACTTAGAAGATTGATTTTTGCACAGCTTCAAGGGACTGCAGACCTGAGTATATGGTTTTCATTCCAACTCGATTACCTCCACACGTTCTTAACAGACGTCAGGGTCTTAACAGACAGACAGACAGACAATCGAACGGACAGACAGATGACGGACAACAAAGTCCTATAAGAGTTCCGTTTCTTTCCTATCGAGGTACGGAATCCTAAAAATTAAGATAAAATTTAGCCTTTTTGGATTATGGATACGGAACGCTTCGTGTGCGAGTCCGACTCGCACTTGGCTTTATTTTTTTCCTTTCTACCATCACCTCCCTATATAATTCCGAAGGTGTACCTTAAATGTGACCTAATTTCCATTAGACGAGCAACATCTTAACATAACAGATTGTGTCGGCGATCGACGCTCGCAGTTCATACATTATGCATTAACTGGTGGCTACCGTTTCCACGGCAGCTGGGATAAGCACCACCTGTGAGCGAGCAATGTACGTTGAAATGTGAGAAATTCTCATCGTCGATTAAGTGGGTTGGAGAATGGTACGGTAAGAAATATTGTTTAGGTAGATAGACTTTCTTTCAGGGACAGACGTACCGAGCGGCGGTCGAATTAGCGACACGCGGGATTGCGAAAGTCGTTGATAGAATCCAGCAGTTGGGACTCAAGGTGCTGGCGCTGCACAAGTCCGAGTCCATGTGTTTTCACGGTCCTCGGAGCGCGCCACCTCGGCTTTCCCAAATAACAGTAGGAGGAGTTCACATCGGCGTCGGGTTGATGATGAAGTACCTGGGACTCGTCCTCGACAGCCGGTGGAATTTTGAGGAGTACTTCTGACGTCTGGCTCCCAAACTGAATCGGACTGGGGCTGCCCTCAAGCGAGCGGCTCCTGCCCAACCTAGGGGTCCAGACGACTCGGCCCTTATATAAAAGGCAACGTAGGAACAGGAGTGGGTTTATAGTCAGTAGAAGTCTGACACACCCTCTCGCTTTACCCAAGCGCGAGGAATGTCATTGGATGATTCTTTAATCTTATGTTCTTGAAAATTTTAATACACTATGAAGTCAAATTGCACAGTGGAGAAAGTCAGAAATGAAATGTGCCTACTTAGTATTGTCTCATATCTGTTTCAAAATATACTAAACTTAATAAGTTCCATCAAGAGTTATATCGTTATTGCGTACATATATGATCAATTTATTTAGGTTATACTAGCTACCTGTCACAGTTTCGCACGGGTGTTGCAAATATTTGATATTCTCGGTTTACCACTACTAAAATATGGATGTAGTATACATATAAACCTTCCTCGTGAATCACTTTGTATATTGGTGAAAGTCGCTTGAAAATTCGTTCAGCCGTTTAGAAGTTTATCACAAACATACAGACAAGCGCAACGCGGTGGGGGAGTTGGTGTTGTAATGATACTAATATACTAAGATCCCAGAGCTGTCAGACATAACTTATTTTCACATGGATGGAACCTTAGGTTCTCAGTAGCGTCTCATGTGCTTTGAATACCTGTGTACTTGTGGAGCTCCCCCTAGGGGCCCCTGAGCAAGTACCAGGTGAGACAGGGAACTAAAAATAACGAGTTACATACCTTAATATTTTATGGCTGATTTTTATATGTTTTGTAGAATATTATTTCATTTTCACACTACCCGTGGCCCTAGTAGGCTTAGGCTTTTAGTGTGAGAGCACTAAATAAATGAAGGTCATGAAGTCCTAAATATTTAAACATGCTTAATTAGTCTTTACTCAATATCCCGAAAATATTAGAGGTAAGTAAATCGCTAACGGTGTAGGAAAACATCGTGAGGAAACTGGCATGTCTTAGAAACAAAAATTCGAAGACATGTGACATCCACCAACCCGCACTGGGCCCGCGTGGTGGATTACGGCCCATTCTCTCTCCTAGAGAAGAGGCCTGAGTCCCAGCAGTGGGAACATTATAAGGCTGATTGTGAAATCGCTTTACTTTATCGTGTTGTACGATCTGGATTAGTTTAATCGTCCGTGTGTACAAAGCTTTTGTCATTAGAACATGGTTATCTGATTTGAAACTTCGAACTTTACTATTTACTCGATTATTTTGTGATTGGTTTGTGTGCCAATTAGTTTTTTTTTTCACACGCTTTTGCTGTCTTTTTTTACTGAAATTATGCATTTTATCCGCGCAGCGGAAAACGCAGCGGTGCAAGGTGAACCGACGACCTGCCCCTCTAGCCAAGTTACAATTGTTAATTTCTATTCTCTTTTCATCGACCGCCTAGAGTCGGCCACGCTTCAGATTCCTTTGTTCTAACGTCATCTCAACGCTCGGTCTCGTTATCAGAATAAAAGAATAGGAGGCGTGGTCGACTCGAGGCAATCAACGAAAAAAGAATCGAAACGGAACGGTTGTAACTTGGCTAGGGGGACTGGTGACAGTCGCAGGAATGCGATGAATGCGAGACGCATAGGATCAGTCGTTGTAGCGACGCTTGGGGAGGCTTATGTCCAACAGTGGCCATCATTCGGCTGAAATGATGATGATGACTGGTACATATTTCTGTTTATAAGATTTTTTTGTAATCGGATGGGCTTTCCTCTGATGAAGGAAAAACAAACAATGTACGTCCTAATAATATCTATTAATTTGTTTACCAATATTTAATTAGTAGAACTATCAAAACTAATAAACCATTCTATCTGCAACCGTTTCATCGTAAAGAACTTAGAAATAATATTCATATTATTATATTGTAATCAACAATTTCTTTAGCAAACTATGTGTTTCTTATTTTTTGGAGAAGTAAATCATCCCATGACTATTCGCACTCTATTTTCTGGTAGTGGCTTGGCCCGCGTGAAAATAGGTTTCTACTTTGGACCTCTGTTTCATCACCATTATGGTGCATCCAGATCTGGCGAATGCGCTGTTCGCGAGCCGCTTGTGTGAAGCGCGCGCGCCGCTCGCACGCACGTAGCTGCTTTCGCTTTTGAACTATGTATGTGTAACGCGAGTAGCACGCGCGCACCCCCTGCCCCGCTCGAGTACGGTGCATAGCTTGTGAGCGAGCGGCGTGCTAGCGGCGTACGCGCGCAGTTCGCGAGCCGCTCATTCACCAGCGGCTCATTCGCCAGATCTGTACACACCACTAGAAGGTGATTTTTTAAAAATCTTTTGTTATTCTTAGTTTACAACAGAAAAGCTCTAGGTCCAAGAGTTTGAGCTGGGTGTGGATGAGTTAGTGGATGTAATTACTTGAGTGTACTTACTAGGGTGGAGCAGGAGGGCGTTTCAGGCTTTTACGGTTTAAAATTACATATATGTTCTTTCAGTTGCTTTTGCGTTCTAGAACCATAAATGTCCTTTTCATACTTTTCGTCATGGCCCTAGCAGATACTAAACCTACTTAGCCCTTTCGGTTTACTGACATCTCTTTGAGACTAGAGATGACTCGGACTCGTTCCTTAATAGGACGAGCGGATGGTGAGCTACCCATTGCTCGCCTGCAAGCCCGCGCTTACGGTAGCTGGAGATCGCTCTGCGATTCCCGACGCCCGGAGCGTCTTCTATTGCGGCAGCTGGGTCAAAGGATGTATGTTCCCTTATGCTTGCGGCCTTCTCTTTCGCCAGCATTGTGAGTCAGAACTTTTCCTTTTATATATCTAAATGTAAAGACGACGGTTTAAAAAGCAGTGTCAGTTTCGTAAGCAATCTTTCATTAAAGAAATCTATGAGCAAATTTAAATACAACAACAGGAAAAACGAGTAACAAAAGCCTTGTTGGCTTCACATTTCCGACTAAATTAAGCTGCCAGGTACCTACGATTCGTTCAATCATATTTCACGTAAAATAGCCACATTATTATGGGCCGACGAGTTCTGTAAAACAATAATATTATATTTAATTAACAGATACTGTATGACTGATGTCCTTTGAGCGCAAAATTAAAACATATTTAATTCGTATTGACACGGGCCGTCGGCAAATATACGCTTTGTAATTAATAAAGTAGCTATTTTAATATTAATAATGAACTGCCAGTCACAGATCGGCTTGTTGAAAGATTGAAAAAGGAAATGGGTATTGTTTCATTATTGTATTTCATTTTGAGATAATTATATATTTATCTCAGCTATTTATTAATAATTTATAATTTCAGACTCACAGAGAAACGGTACCTAATTGATGAAACCTTATAAATATTAGTGCCTACAAAGTCTCTTTACGTTTTATAGAAATTTCTTCCAGCAGACTTGTGAAAGGAGAAATTAAAAGAAATGTAGCGACATTATGTAAAACAGGAGATGCAGAGTATCAAAGAAACCTACATATGTAATACATAATTAACTTTAACTAAGACTCCAAAAAGATACATAACATGTTTAAATACGAGTATATATTCTTTTCTGCCAGTGGCTTTGCTCAGTTGAATGTTGGCGTATCCGATGTTCCACAATGGCGGCCCTAGTACCGATCCCTGCGGAATACCGCACGATATCTCCCGACTTTCCCACTCTCCCTGGTGACCAGGGTAGATGATGTACCTGTCCGACAGGTACGCCTCGATCACACGAGAGAGTTAGTCGGGCGTCCGGTGATACCGGAATGCCCTCCTAATGCTACTCCAAGGCAGGGAGTTGAAGGCGTTGGCGATGTCCAAAAACACCGCCATGATACACCTGCCCTGGGCCACTGCATCTCCCGTCGTGAGAGCTCGCACGCGCATGATGGCGTCCACCGTGAACCGCCTCCTTCGAAAGCCGAACTAGCCGTCCGCCAGATCGGGCCCCACCCGTGTTAGGTGTGCTACGCCCCGACTTCGCGATGAGGACCAGTTTCCCCGTCTTCCAGCAAAGTGGGAACTGGCCCCTCTCCATGCATGCGCTGAAGAGCCCTCTTTGTTGAGGCCCAAGAGCCTCCAAGGCCAGGACCCAGGCCTTCCCAGGCAAGCCGTCGGGTCCTGGGGTAGTATTTTTGGCATCACCTTGAGGGTGAATTTTGAAAAATTATTTCTTATTCTTTGTAAAAATCATGAAAGGAATCTCTGTGCAAAATTTCAGCATTCTAGGTCCAAGGGTTTTATAGCGGTGTTGGGCAGAAGATACACAACCTGACTGCATGGATAGAAGTCTCCTAGGTCTTCTTCATCATCATCAGCTTTTATAGTATTCTCCTGCTGCCCTCTCTAATTACACATCTTTTATCTAGATCCCTGAAGATGCTACTACCAGCCAACCTGCGTACTAAATATGCATTGGCGGCCGTAATACATTCATATCATCAATAGGCTTGCAGTTCATCTAACCCTGTTTAATAATATTTTCATGAAATAACCATAAATTGAGTTTCGTAGGCTTCTCTGGCCCTTTCATCTCATCCCTTAAGCAGACAAGGATGGCGTGCGACAACGTGCTTGTTTTAACAAAGAAAACATCCCAAGAGAAATTAAAAAACAATACCAATTAACAATATAGTAAAAATTTCATTGTCATGGTATATCATTCTAGCATTGTCACGTCACACACCAGGGAAGCATATCACAAAAGCGAGGAGATCAATATCCAGCAACGGATAGAACATGACTGTCAATGATGATGGTGATCTATATTGATGACAAACAAATTGAATAGCTGTCACCAACAAAGGCATGCGACATCGTTCATCAATTAACCGAATTTAATAAAATAACGTCGATACGGTTCGGCTAATGATATTAGGTAATTACGAGTAGAGGGTTGGCCCGCATCATGATACAGCTTTCAAGATTTTATACAAAAGTGACAGCCCTGATTCGGCCACTTGGAACTGACATGGATCTGGCAGATTAGATGGCCGTAAAAGATAGCTTTGTGCTTTTAAGAGATTATTTTAGTAAGTTTTGGAAATTAATCTGCTTTGAAGCGCTTTTCAACTGTCATGAAGATAGTTTACCTATAAAATACAAGACTTTGCGTCTTCGAAATTTAAAAGTTATATCAAGTCTGGGTGTCCGAATTGAAGAGGCTTTAAACTCGTGCCACCCAGGTACTAAGTTGATAAGTAAAATGTACACATGTTTAAACAAATTTTAGCCTATAACTAGATAATACCGCCTTAAAGAGATGTCGGTATGATTGACGGGGCCGGCCTGAGCTGATTGTTGCCAGGCCTGTGAGTTTCTTAGTAGTCACCACGGCCCTAGAATGCAAAGCATAATTGTAAGAACACAGGCAGGTTTTAAAAGTCTGACACTCCTTCTGGAACCCAGAGCGAGAGAAGATATTTAACGATATCCAACCCCTATATGCCTGGGCACGCCACAATTATGGCGGTAAGTCTCCTCTTTGAGGCGTGGTTGGAAAGACCTCACGGCGTCTTCACCTTCTTGCTTTGGGTTTGCGGACGGCGAGCAATGGGTAGCTCACCGTCCGACCATCCGGTGACCGTCCGGACCGAGCCTAGGTGGTCGACGGTGCGTATTGTTCCACGCGCGCCTCATGGAGATGTCAGCAAATCGTAGGGGCCCAGCAGGATCGAAGCCTACAGGGGCCATGGGTAGTGTAAAAACGAAACCCGGAGCCCTGAGACGAAGGCAACGAAGGAACAGGAGTGGGTTTTTAGGCAGTAAAAGTCTGACACTATACTACACCCAATAGCGAGATTTGTCATTAGATGATTTTCCCACCTAAAAAAAACCCCTATATCCGAAAAAAAGACAGATGATAGGCGTTACTTCATGTCAGGTTCAGCGAAAACATGACAGAATTATGATGAAGGGATTAGTGACATTAACGAGAAACGAGATCAATAAAAAATATCATCGTAATTTACAATTTCACGTTTCATTAATGACATTTGCCAATTATGTTGAGAGTGACGGAGGGGTCCGTTATCAATTGGATGTCGGAATTTTTACGATATAACTTGGTACTTATGTAATAAAAAAATCCTTATTAATTTCTTCTTATCATAACATTGGCTGGGTCCGATACGTCATTTTTAGTGTTTGATCTTGAAAAGTTATTTTATTTACCATAGCTTTGTTTGAAATATAATTTGGATCCAGCGACATCTGGAAGTGCGGGCCTGCGAGAGATGGAAGGAGTGGAAGGAATGACAGTTCCCTAATTTTGCCGATGAGAATCTCAAATCAATTAAAGCATTAATGTCGTGCAAAGTCCAGTGAGATTTAAACAATTATTAAGATGATAATTCAGGTTGTTCCATAAAGTGCTTAACATATTTTAATACATAAAACATTTTAACATATTTTAATTCAAATTTTATAGTATTTGATAAACTTTATTGTACACAAAAATAGTAACAAAACTTTTACACTAACTTTTTTTTTGCTTATGAACATAAAAACTAATAAATATTAATAACGTAATAGGAATATATACAAATTAAAAATAATAATATTTACAAACGGGTAGGAAAAGAAATTATTGGGCATCAAAAAATTCATCCAAATCGACATCAATAGGAAAAGTGTCCAGAGCTGTAATTCTGATTCGTTGTCCGAAGAAAAGCCCAGCCCTCTGGTCACGCGAAAAGTCGACCAGTTGTTTGCTGATAAATTTTTATTTGATACATTTTAATTTTTAAAACACAAGTCATTTAAAAAACCTGTTACATTTTCCAATCACAAAATCATGTTAAGCCAGAATAATGATCATATTTCATTTATAATTTGATACATAAAATATTAACAACGTACCTACGAGTACGTTTTCACATTAAATCATTACAATAAATATCGATAAAATCAAAAAGGCAATGTGAATAAGTTGATGAGTTTTCAACTACTAGATGAACTAACTCAAACTTAAATCTAAAACCCAATTGAAACAGATACAGAAACATTGTACTAGGTATGAATACTATTTCGAATAATACATATAACGTATTAGGGGTTTTTTTCTAGGTTAAATTATGATATTGCCGATTTGTACTGCAAAATTGAAATAAGTTTTTTTTTATTTGAAATAAAGAAGAAAAAGGGTTTATTTACGTCACACTTGGCACATACCTTAAAAATAAAAACAAATAACAACAACGACTTACATTATAAGTGGTAGGATATGCGTCACATCCACGCAAAATGGCCAGCGCTCAGCATAATGCTGGGGCTCGTATAAGACAGATTGCTTCAGCGCTGATTTTTAGCACCAGCCGTCGTGTAATCATAAATTTATATAAATTTAACGTAATTATATAATCAAAATAATTATCATTTTTGTCTATACATTGCTGCCATCTAATAGGAAGGTAATTTATGTCTTTGTGATAGAACTCTGATGATCTAGATTCGACAAACTGTGTGAAAGCATTTTGTACTGCCTCCTGAGAAAAAAACTTTTTATCACGTAGAAAATTGTCCAAATCACGAAAAAAATGGTAGTCCGTTGGAGCAAGGTCTGGCAAATACGAAAGGTGACGAATGGTTTCTAATTGCAGTTCCTGTAGAGTTAAAACAGATTCTCAGTGCTGTATGAGGTCTTGCGTTATTATGGAGCAATAATGGTGAAGATCGATGCATGAGTCGGAGCTGTTTCACTGCTAGTTTTGCTATCATTGTTTGAAGTTCGGCAGAGTAGACATCGGAGAAAGCTATAGTGAATAACACCATGCTGACACCACCAAACCATTACCATTACCTTTTATTGGTAAGCTTTGCTTTAGGACACTGTTGCGGCTTTTGACCTGGGGTCAGCCATTGCATTTTTCGCTTACAGTCATCGTAAACAATCAACTTTTCACTGTGAAACAATGAACAATGAACCATGCCGCTAATTCATGGGTAGTTTGGCTCGGTTCAGCTTCCACCATCTCTTTCAATTCATTGTTATTCACCTGTGTAGCGGTCTTCCACGTGGTTCGTTCTTCAAATCGAAAGTTTCCATCACGAAAGCGTTTAATCAAAAATCGCACGGTGCGTTCATTAGCAGTCCCCTCTCCAAAAGCAACATTGATATTGCGAGCTGTTTCTGCCGCGTTAGTTCCGCGTCGGAACTCGTATTCAAAAATCACTCGAATTTTCGAAGTATACATCTTTCTTGTCTAAGGTGAATAAAAAAAACAACTGAAAATCGATAATCGAATGTGCGTGCACATTTTTTAAAAGAAGAACTTCATAGGTACCATGTGAAAATTTTTTCACTCAAAAAGTTCAAACCATGAAGGTTCTATGTTATTTCGAAGTACCTATTAAAATAAAACGGCAATTTCATTCATTAACCTCTATTATTATTATATGATAGAGTTTATTAAATGTGTGTCAAAATGACAAATCACGTGTGATATTTTAAGCAGATTATTTCGGTTTAAAAAGTTATTATAAAGTTTTACTTACCAAATAAATTTATGGTTATTTACATGTATGCAACGATTTTGCGACATTCATACATGGATTGGGAAATAAAATTTACATTTAAATTCGTGAGAATTGATGCTGTTTCGTAATACAGAGACCAGTATCTATCTCACAATCTTACAACAAAACCTTTATATTCCCCCAAAACAGGCTCCCATTATGATTTTAAAACCCCCCCTTAACCCGCTCAAAGCATAAAACACTCGCTAATTCCTTCAAAAACAATTATCACGGCGAAATTATTTCGTCACAAATCAATTGACGAAGATCACGGCACACGGAGATTTGTTTAACATGGAGCGGGGGGAGATGAGGGAAACAAAGAAAGGCCCGTAAAGGGCGGGCGGGGGCGAAGCTTTAGCCGGCAGTGCTTGCCGAGCAGTCGGCAAAAACGGACGCGTCGCAACGTCCCGACGCTCCCCGCCATACGCTCGCGATAACAAGTGTTTGTGTTTATCAATTTATTAAATAAAACCTTTTTAAATGAAGGGTTTGAAATAGTGACGGTATTGTTGCGATGTTTTGTTCCTCAATCACGTGGTTGCTTGTAATGCTACACGTGAAAGCGGCCGGCGTGTCAGTTACATTAAACGGTGAGATGCTCTTTCTTTAAATTGCTTAATAATTGCTTTATTATAACGCTATTACTATGAAGATATCATGCAAAACGAACATTATGGTGGACGCAGACATTTTTGTAAAGAAACAGTTTTCAGGTAACGTTAAAATCGGGTTTAGAACGGCCTGATATTCGATTTCTATAGAGATTCTGACGACAGTACACCAGGAAAATGTATTCCCAGAAAGATTTTACTTACAGTGATGGAAGTGTTTCCATGAAAAACAAATATTTTTGGTACAGTCACATGTAAACACGAAAGTGAAATTCAATAACGATTTTCCTCTGAAATTCGCTATGGGTACACGATAGTGTTATACATACATGACTGAACTTATCTTTCAATTTTAACGGTAAACTATAGTTTGTGTACGTTTGAAAGACAAACTAATCTGCTAAAAACATGACTCGTTACATTAAATACTGTTTGGAAAATTCCTTTGAAAATGTATTCGTGTATGGAAACCAAGATGAAGTTTATAATGTCTAAATTTAAAATTTTCATAACTGAAAAGATAATGTTACACTATGTTATTTCAGTAATTTGTATGTGGATATACAAACATATAAAACTTATTTACCTTCTTAACTTACAACAAAAAAAGAAGGACATGTTCCATGTTTTCATGGATATTTTCTCTCTATGTAACTCAAAGGTTAGGTTGGGAGAAAACTTATCGCCGAATTAAGCTCGCCATTGCACATGAACTGTCAAATCACCGTGAACTATACTCATATTATATTACACGGTGTATGTACACAAAGAATTAAAAATTAAGAAGAAAGGTCTCAGTTTGGTTTTTTTTTTTATTACAAAATGTTTTCACTTTTGCTTCTGCAAGTACAAGTTTAGCATAAATAAATGTTGTATCTTCTAAAAAGGAAACATCTTCCATGGAATCATTAAAATTTATTCGTTCCAAGTCAAATATTAAATAGCTTTTGATTTCAGTTTCAAGATTAAGGATATTCGGTTAAAGATAAATAGGTACTGAATTTTGTTTAGCTTCTCAGTGAATGAATATATATTTAGGTTATTGAATGTTTTAATAGCCTATACTAAAATGGTTGATATGGCACCTTCTGAATGTTTTTACTCTAAGCTATCTGTTGCTTGTGGTTTCAGTCACATTCTACAGTATCTTTAGGCACTTTATGTACACGAGTGAAAAGTTTCTTACCGGTATATTGTATCTGATCTCATGATTTATAGGTGTCAACATTTTGCAGTCTACAGTTAACATGTAAAAATGTATTTATTTTTTTATAAGTCCTCAAAATATACAAATATCACAGTGATAAAGGTCTTTACCTATGAAAATGCCTTTTCTTAAAACGGGTTGCTTTGAAGTGTTATATCTTTGGATTGACTTGAAATTATACGGTCAAATAAACTATATATTACAGGTACGTTATTCTTTTTTTGAAATTAGGTATGTATTAGTTTCTTTTTATTTTGTGGGTTTTGTAATATCACAGTACTTATAACCGTGAAAGCAAATAAGAAAAACGTATTTTTATATTGAGTTGCAACATATTTAATAATGAAACCCAAAAATCAAAAAAAAAATATTTACGATCCATGAGTAACGGTATCTATCAGAATAAAATTAACTTTACCCCACTGTTTCACCAACTAGTGGTTACTGCTCCGCTCCTATTAATCGTAAAGTAATATTATACCTAAAGTCTGTACCCTTCCTCAATCTAACACCAAAATATTTTTTAACTAGTTTTTTCCCGCGGTTTAGACCGTGTACATGAAATATAGCCTATGTCAGTCAGGAATAAAGTAGCTTTCTATCAGTGAAAAAAAAAAGCAATCGGACCAATACTTTCAGAGTTTACCTCTTCATCATCTTCCTGCCCTTTTCTTTCATATCACTGTTCACACAATCCATCCATCTTTTCTTTGGCCTCCCTCTCCCTCTCCACCCATCCACACATCCACATGTATACTCATAACTCTTTTAGTAACATGCGAGAGTCAGAGTTTACCTCTTAAAAGCAAAAAAAAAAAAACAAAATTTTACCTCTTTGTTAATATTATTGTAGATCAAAGAACTAGAATTCTAGGCATTTATAGTTTCTCTGTTATAATGTTTGTTCTCAATCTATACTTAATATTATAAAACTGAAGATTTTTTTTTTTTTGCACGCGCTAGTCTTTAGAACGGCTGCATCAAATTTACACTAATATAATATTACAAAGAGGTAAAAGGTTTGTTTTTTTTTTGTTTATAGGATGTAATCTTTGTAAGTACTGGTCCAACTGTTAAAATTTTTCATCGATAGAAAGCTGCTTTATTCCTTAGTGACATAGGCTATATTTTATATAAGCGGGCAACGCCGTGGGCAAAAGCTACTCTATAATATGTTTGTTTTCAATAAACACAGACTCTCAGTACAAAGTTGATACGTAACGTAAATACACTATATTTGCTCTGATATTAAATTTGATTGACCCCTCTGTTTGCTTTCAAATAAACTGATTTATCGATACGATTCGGTAAACATGAATTCGCTACATTAGTTTACATAGTTAAATACTGAAATATATTTGCAATCAAATGGCAGTCGCATTGATTAATATGCCTTTGAAAGGGCCGAACCGCAGTGCACAGTGAACTCAAATGAGAATTCAGTTTAGGAACCATTCTACAAATGTCAACATGTTTTAGTATCACTTATTAACAAAAAAAATCGCACTCGCGCATTGAACCTTCCGTAAAAACCTACCAATGTAAATAGTACGATTCCCGAATTGAGTCTCGAAGATTTTACCGAGTCGCAAAATCCTCCACGCGTTCCTGAGAAAAAGGGTCTCGATGGATGGACAGACTGACAAATAAGTGATCTTAAAAGGGTTTCAGTTTTGCCAACCGAGGCTTAGAACCATAAGATAGCAAAAAGAAATGGTATTTTGAATTAGATAATAATTGGTAGATAAAAGGGCGTTTGCATTCACTTCCAATTCACTTGTCCATATATTTAGCAATTAGTGTAAATGTACATAATTATTATTATGATACTGGGGTTTTATAATATGATAACTTAAAGAGAGTCCTTTTCCACTCGCCTATCGTCAACATCGAGCATGATTTAAAAGCTTGTTACTTCATCTAACGCAATTCAACGCGATGTTTGACGAGAAGGCAACGCGGAAAAAGAAATAACGCCTGAAAACTCTGTTAGCATTTGGTAATTCCGTGATTTACTGGAATATTTTAAAAAATGTGTTCCAGGTAATACGTGTTTTTTTTTTACCCTTAAAGATTTTGAAAAAAGTTGTCGTCATTCAGAATCTTAATCAAATTTGCAAGGCTTCTATTGCTATTTATTGATTTGATTTTTTAAATTTTTGAGTAAATTACGAAGTCTCAAAGTTCATGCAAAATAGTAGATTTTCAGAAGTACTGGATTAATTTTACACAAATTTATAAATTGATTTTAATAGAAGCCCGGATAAAATCCACAAGATACTATGTTTCTAAAAAAAATCTCATGATAAATGTGTAATAACGTCATAATCGCGTAAGAGCAGTTGTATGAAAAACAGTGAAAATGTATGTCGAGTTGGATGCCCTTAAGAAATAATCTAACAATTAATCCTTACACTGTTAAGGAATATACTAGCTTTTGAAGAAAATTATCCCACGTGATTTGGTTCATCATCATCATTTCAACAGAAAGACGTCCATTACTAGACACAGGTCTCCCCCAAGTGTCGCTACAACGAACGGCCCTGTGCGTTTCACGTATTTTACTGAAAACTACATTAAAATCTATTTAGAGTTTATCGCGTTCATAGTCTATACAAACAGACGCGATGGGACTTTGTTTTATATTATGTGAGAAAGTAGAATTATAAACATTCTGTCTTGATTCAGGTTTCAATTAGGCTATAATTAGTCTCCAACCACACGACACTACGCAATTATGTCTGTCTGACTGTTCTAACTAAGTATATAATTATCTGATGCCCGCCAACTAGCACGTGTGGAGTGTACGCATCTTCCAATTATTGCGGTAAATAGGAGTCTAACCAGACACCACGCTTATTTACCTGTCTGCCAACATACTGGTTAAAAAGCTTCGCTCAATTGTTCTGTCGTGTCGTTTTGGACTAGAGATAGTTCATTTTTCCATCAATGTAGGACTAAGATTTTATGTATTTGCCGTATTTACTGTTATTTGTCAGGTCTAATCATAAATACGAATAACTTTAAATGTAATGTAATATAAGCTAGTGCGCCTCACAATCAATGATTGCAATACTGTCTACCATCAAGTGGGATCGCAGTCAAGCACTAGTTTATATCAATTAAAAAAAAAGCTCATTGATTTCGTCCGTTATTTGTGGTCGAAACAACATGGTTTTTTTTTCTTTCATTCTGTCCTGTCACCCGTCATTCTATTACTAACTCCCTTTTCTTTCATATCACTTCTCACACAATCCAACCATATCAATAATTTTACGGTAATAAAATAGTTTTAAAAACAAACTTTTTTTTTTTGTTGGGAAAATCATCTAATGAAAATTCCCGGCGGAGCGAGAGATAGTTTCAGACTTTTACTAACTAAAAACCCACTCCTGTTCCTTCGTTGCCTTCGTCCCAGGGTCCCGGGTTTCATTTAAAAACAAACTTTAGAATTTTTTTCATTGTATGTCGTAATTTTTAATCAGTTCAGCTAACACTATTTAATATTTTTTCATGATATAGCTATACACAAATTGAGAGGGTGGTATTGATAATTCTATGAATAAATACGTTTCACGATCGCAAATAATATTTTCATCAACATAAGACTTGAGAATGACCTGAAAAATGAAAAAAAAAACTTGAATGTCGTGGGTTATTCTGGAGCTTTTACCTTAATATACCAGCACAACAGTAATTCACAGTAAATAAAAAAAAAGAGTTTCAACACGTATCTCCGCTCTTAAGTAAGCAACAAAATATTCATATAACAATCTTGACTGAGTCCATCCAACCTGCGCTCACTTGATACAATGCATAACTTAGCTCAGAACCAGGTAAATGCATGCAATCAAAAGACTACGATAGAAGCGAACAACCCTCTTTGCCTTCACAGTCATCTCAGATAAATATCTTTATATCATACCAGTTTCTCTCGTTAAAATGTATTGTTCTCGTTTTCTCTATAGTGCTTCCAACATTGTCTTTGTATTAAATGTAGTATACACTGTTTTGGATTGGGATTAGTGTGGGTATTTTGTGTTAAACTGTATCATCTGGCCTAGTCCCTAGGCGAATGAATGGGCCGTAATCCACCACGCGGGCCTAGTGCAGGTTGGTGGATGTCACATGTTCACACATGGCATTTATATTCTTTGTAGAAAAATAAATGGAAAAATATTTGTACAAAATTCAAGTATTCAAAGTATTGCATACCGTCAAACGGGGTAAATAGGAACGTAGGGATAAATAGGAACAAAACTGTGCTTAGGTTTTTGAAATTGTTATATATTTATATTATTGATTTCTATCAAAGCATCCGTTTTTATCACAATTGATGAATAAATAGGAGTATTTAAATGCTGGGAAAAATTGTTAATTAACGCGGAGATCCCCTTCAAACTTTTGTTCCTATTTACCCCTGTGTTCCTATTTCCCCCGTTTGACTGTATATTGTTTTTATATATTTTAAGGTACTTTATACAAGTTGAAAAACGTATGTTTTCAAAGGGAGCCACCTAAATCAAAATATTCTACTGTTCTATAATCTCCCAGAAATGGTTCCTGAACTATCTTAGAAGCACATCTCCATAATCACACGCTCAGCTCAGTGGATTTGTGGCTGCAGTTTAAGGCTAGTATGCTGGAGTGTACCAACAAGAAGTTCATCAAAGTTTGTAATCCATTGATGAATTTTGAAGTGGATACATAGGACATATAATAGTGCCTATATAGGCGTTATGAAAGATATATTAACGGGATAGATTACTTGGCTTCAGGCAAAATCAATATTACATAATTAGTATTGCATTATCAACACATTTCTAAGGACTATTTATCTTGAACAAACATTTGTATTTCATTTTGATCAAAAATGCAAATTGCCAAGTCTTTTCATTTTTAAATTACGACGTTTTGGCATACATATAACATAAAAATATTTAAAAAAAAGCTCTTAAAGGCCTGTATAAAATATTCAAATTCGTTTTATTTGCTGTGATCAAAAACGCAAATTCCCAAGCACCTTGGATCTCGACTCATCTTGACCTCTGGTATAAAATTATTTAAAAAATTGGCCAAGTGCGAGTCGGCACTGCACAAGGAGGGTTCTATATTACATACAACATTACAATCGAGCCCAAAAACGCCCACAAAATAACATTTCTTGTATGGGAACCCCTTTTACAAATTTTTAATTTTATTATTTGTTATTGTAGCAGCAATAGAAATACACATTCTGCGAAAATTAAAATTCTCTACCTCTTACGGTCTATGAGGTACAGCCCGCTGATAGCAGACGGACCGAAAGACAGACCGACGGATAGGACAGCGGACACTTAGTAATAGCAGCCCCTTGGGACCCTAAAAATTATACCTGAAGTAAAAATTTCTCTATAAAATACTAGCTTCTGCCAACAGTATCACCTGTCTGAAAAAAAGTTTCTCCATACAAACTTCTAACCCTCGTTTTACCCTCTTAGGGGTTTTTTTTTTATTGGGTAGAATTTGTCATCTCATCGACAAATCCCACTCTTGGGCGGGGCGGTACATAATGTTAGACTTTTAATGACTAAAAACCCACTCCTGTTTCTTCTTTGCCTTCGTTCCAGAGCCGCCCCGGGTTTTACTTTCACACTACCCGTGGCCGCAGTAGGCTTCGACCCTGCTGGACCCCTATGATGTGCTGACATCTCCTTAGGATCTTATGAAACTCTACCCAGTTTCGTAAAATCCATTCTAAGCAAATGTCTACACCCTATAAGGAACCAACCTGCCAAATTTTAAGTTTGTAGTTGTTATAGTTTCTGAGATTTCGTGATTAATCAGTGAATGTTATTTCACTTTTATATATATATATATATATATTGTAATGATTTCCATCTCGTCCCTTTAAAATCGAGTAGTTGTATCAGAAAGGTTCCACCACGAATCCCCTCGGGTCCTGACCTGATAGAGACAGTTTCGATACAGAGATTACGTGGTTTTTCAGACAAGGGATATTACCCACTTCATATTGGAGACAATTGGGAACCGATAAACATTGATTATGGATGTTATAAACTGATCGTAAGTGGCACCTCGATATTTTCATTACGCTTTAGCCGTCTTGTAAAGAATAGTGAGAGTATTTGCGGAAAGGAAATTTTGTACGTGTGATTAATATTCACGTTAATTTATTTAAGTTACAGGCTTAGGTTTAGTTTAGACTCCAGATCTCCCACAAATTTCAAATTCTTCTTTTTAAGTTTTTTATGTTTTTCCTGCCAAATAACATATTGGATGTTTGAAGTGTAATTTGTGGAGATTAATAAATACATTTTTGTTTGTTTTTAATTTTTTTATTAAGCACTAAATTCGCTCGGGTGTTAGACATCTTTGAAATTCTCGGTTTTTCTCTATTATAATATGCATGCATTTGTAAGTTTAATTTTGTAGTTGTAAGTTTTTTTATATCATTTCGCTTTCCATCAGGTGAGATAGCGGTCAAGCGCAAACCTATAAAGAATAAAAAAAACATTTTTTTTAAATATAATATCTCACTACCCATCAGGTAAGATCGCAGCCAAGCTCTAGTTTAGCTTGGCTGCGATCTTACCTGATGGGAAGCAGTGATGTAATCGTTGATGGTAAAGCGCACTAGTATCATATAATGAATTACCTGCTTCATACTGGAGACAAATGGGAGAAAAGTTGATGTAATAAAGGATCGTAAATGGTAACTCAATGTTTTCATTGTGCTTTAAGGATGATGTTCGTCCGTATTAAGTCTTTGTAAATTAATAGTGAGAGAGAGAGTGAGTTTGTGGAGAACTTCGTACATGTGTGTGATTATCAGCCACGTCAATTTATTAGCCGCGTCAGTTTATTAGCCACGTCAATTTATTAGCCACGTCTATTTATTACCCGTTTCAATTTATTAGCCACGTTAGTTTATTAGCCACGTCAATTTATTAGCCACGTCAATTTATTAGCCACGTCTATTTATTACCCATTTCAATTTATTAGCCACGTTAGTTTATTAGCCACGTCAATTTATTTGGCATTTTACAACGTCAGTAATAGATGTTGGTAACCTTCGTAACGGGAGCAGTGATGGCCGAGTGGTAACAGCACCGACTTACGAGTTGTAGGTCGTAGGTTCAAACCCAGCCTGGCGCATTACTTTGTATAATTTATTTTATCACCACTGCTCTCAAAACGGTGAACGGCATGTCCTAGAACCAAAAATTTCAAACAACGTTATATATAATTAAAATGTCATTATAAAATGAATTATGCTGTTCTGGTAATACCTGTAGATGGCGTTAGCCGGGTCAGCTAGTTCAAAATAAATTTTAAATTCCTAATTCTTTACTCAATAAACTAAGGAACCTTAATACTGTGTATAATTATTTCAAAGCGCGTCTTGACCGCAGCAGGCAGCCTCTCATCAAGGAACAATTAATGAGGGTAAAACAAAAAACCGCGTACCTAACCCTACGCGCGCCGCTTTAATGAATGTAGTCATGTGTTTTACAAAAGAGGTCAGAAGTTTTGTCGACACTGTACGTTGTTTTAAGTTTTTTAGTAAGAGAATAAGAAATATGTTTTATTTGCTCAAACATGTGTGAATACAGAATTAAAATAAAACATGCATGCAAGATCACATGGCAAGATGACATGTCTGCCGTTTCTAACAGCTTGCAAATATCTTAGGTTCTACGAGTATTACATTATTATAATGATTTTTTTTTTAAATTTTAATGATTTTAATTATATTTAATGACATTCAATTATATTTAATAAAATTCAATTATATTTAATAACATTCAGTTATAATAATATTAATAATATAGGCATCTTTAAGTCCTTCACTGCTACACAAACTTAATATGCTGTTCTATACCGAAAACTTTTGCATAAAATCCATGCTTTCCATTACTATCCATAGTACACTTCATTCGCAAAAAGAAAATATATAAACTAAAATTTTTAACCGATTTTGACTTCAATTCCGTAGGCATAAGGATGTCAATAAAAGTATAAAGTATAATTTGTCATACCGTCAAAACAATAGTAGTCAAAATCAGTTGTTGAACGGACAGCGAAAAAGGTTTATTAAAATATCTAATCTTATTTCTGTGTCGAATACCACGGATCCAGTTCATGATTCTAGACCGGAGTGGAGTTTTTCGTCGGCTTTTTCCTAATTTATAAGAAGATCTGTTCTTTTGAAAATTTAAACTGCATAAACCGACGGAAAATTCCACTTCTGGGTGGTCCAGAATCGTGTACTGGATCCATGGTATTCGTTTGTGCGTCAAATCCAAATTTTAATTTTCCAAAGACACTATTAATACTAACTGACTCGGCAAACGTTTGTTCTCCCATATAATTTATCAAAGAAGAAAAAGGGCGGTCAGAGTAGGAGAGTAAAAAATAAATTGCAACGTATATTCTCACCGACAAAATATACAAGAAAAAATCATAAAAATCAGTCAAACTGTTTCAAACACTGTGACACGATATTTTACGAGATTATAAATATCAAAATAACACTACCTATCTATTATACTTTCACGGGTAAACTCATCATCTTCCTGCCCTTGCCCTTGTTATTTGGGGTCGGCGCAACACGTTTTTTCTTCCACTTGTCACTCGTCATGCTATCACTAACTTCCTTTTCTTTCATATCACGCTTCACACAATCCATCCATCTTTTCTTTGGTCTCCCTCTCCCTCTCCATCCATCCACATGTAAACTCATAACTCTTTTAGTAACATGCGTTTCATCCCTCCTCTTCACATGACCATACCAAGATAAACGATTCCCTTTCAACTTTTCAATCACTGGCGCCATTTTCAAACTTCCCCTAATAGGTAAACTACTGAACAGATTTTGATGAAATTCGGTATGGAGTAAGCTTGAACTTTAAGAAAGAACATAGCTCTGTTACCTATTTGGTTGATAAACAAAATATAACATTGAAAAGTGTGCAAAAAATATCTCAATAGCGTTCTAAAAATAATACTGCGTCAAAAGTCTCGTAAAAATAATAATGAATATAATCGTTAGAAAACGTCTCAATACGTTTTCCTCATCTAAAAGTCAGTAACATCGGAAGCCAAAGACATGCCAATTCCTTTCATCTTTACTTTCAACAAATCGTTTAAATCGTCTGATTTTACTCTCAATAGAGTTGATCCCCAAATGAAGGAGTGCCAACTGCCTTTTTTCCCTCCACAATCCGCTAATCTGCAACACAGTAGCACCGTAAAACATTTTAGCTACATCAAAGCTTTTAAATTGTACGTCAAATTTGCTTAGAGTGTTTCCACCATTAATTGGAATCAAATATATTTTTTCCTTGAAGGTTTTTTTTTTGAAGAATTTAATTTGGCTTCTTGCTAGGGGTTCCTTTTTTAAATATTGAGCTATTACGTTCTATTGGTGTTGTGAATATTTTATTTGAAATAGGTACATTCCATTTCATGTACAATAATTGGTTATTTACCAATCTTACACATTAGCTGAATGTATAAAAACAACAAGATTCAAAGCAGTGACAATATTGACATTGATATTTTAGTGGTGACTCGCACCGGCTTCGCTCGTGCGCAGTAATCTTTAAAATTTTCCGTTTTTCTCTACGATAATATGTATGTAATATATATCTAAACCATCTTCATGAATTGCATGAAAATCAAATTTGCAGTTTATGAATTTTTTAATTAAAAAGTGACCTTATAATATAGCTTTTGCCAGGGGCTTCGCCCGCGTGATGGTAGATTTCTCCATACAAACTTCGGACCCCTGTTTCATCCCCTTAGGGGGTAAATTTTGAAAAATTTTCTCTTAGTGCTCGCCTACGTCATAAAAGGATAACTTTTGCAAATTACACATTCCTAATCCGTCCTTTTGGCTGTGTGTTGATATGTCAGTCAGTCAGTTTCTCCTTTTACGTATATAATAGTAGATATATATATATTTATTATATAACTTATTGCACACATCATAATGTGTGTAAACATATACAAAAACAAAGTGTACAAAGGGCGGACTTATCGCACTCTTACAGACAACCTCAGGACCATTTTCTTTTCTTTCTTTTTAGATACCTCATACATGTAAATCAGTTCAGTCATTTAGAAGTTATGATGGAATAAACAAACTCGCATACATACATATACATGAAACGTGAAAACATAACACTCCTTTTTTTGGGCAGTCGTGTAAAAATGGTCGAGTCTTATATTGTTTTTGTAAATTTGGCTGATTGTTGTCTCATATTCAATAGAGTTCTGTTGCTTTCAAATAACATCAAATACTTACATTACGAAACTTAACCCTTAAATAACAACTATATTAAAGTTCAACTCCGTGAGTTAATAGAACATAATCTAATTCATAAACCATAAAGTATTTTTAATCACCAGCGTACATTACGTAGATAACCATTAACGGCATATCGAGGCACATTTAAAACATTTTAGTTCAGTTTTCAGTTCTTTGTTTTGTAAATAATCATTGCGACGTGGCACGGAACGGTTAGCGAACAAAGGAAAATGTCAAGCAGGAGTGTTACTTGTGCGTAGATAGGGTTCAACCCACCTAGTCAAGTTACGATTGTTTCGTTTGCGTCGAACGACTCGAGTAGGCTACGCCTCCGATTTGTTCTGAGCACGTGACTGAGCGTTGAGATGACCTCAGAACAAAAGAATCGGAGGCGTGGCCTACTCGAGGTGTTCGACGCAAACGAAACGATCGTAACTTGGCTAGGAGGCAGAGATAAACAAAGGATGTTTTCTTTGGAATGATAGGATTTCGGATTGTGCCGGTTTTTATTTTTAATTAATCCGATTGAAACCTCGGGGCTTGAATCGCTTCTTATTTGCATGGATTACAAAACCACAAAAGCAGCAAATGTCACTGTGTGTAATTTAAGTATACTAAGTTAGTCCTGGGTGCGCTATGAGCATTTTGCCGTTATCGGTAGAAAAAATCAAAAATATAATGAAAAATAATATTCAGCGATGAAAAATACAAATATGTTTACTGATTATTGTTTTTTTTTTTTTAAAGTTTCTTCGGCAGTCATTTTTCCAATGATACCTGCAAAAACATAACCATAGCTATTTCAATTGCAGTGGTGGCCCCGTGGTTACGGCCCCGACTTACGAGTTGTAGGTCACGAGTTCAAACCCAGTACAGAAACATCAATTTGTGTAACTTATTTCATCACCACATGGAAAACATCGTGTGGAAACTAACATGTCCTAGAACCAAAAATTCGAAGACATGTGGCATTCACCAATCCGCACTGGGCCGTAGATAACAGCCCATTTCTTCCTCTAGAGAGCAGGGCTTGTTAACGTTACCAAATTTATACTATGAGTATGGTTAAATAACGATATTTTCATAAAATTAACATTTTAACGGTAACACAGGTAACGGTACTTTGGTATCGAATCTATTAAAATATTGTTAATAATTAACGTTATAAGTATCGGAAACCAATAACTTTAGAACCAAGGGTAGGTTTTAAAAAAAACAGCACATAGGAAGCCCCACTCCTGTTCCCAGACAGGTAGTCGATAATTTAGCTGGAGATTTATGACCCCAACACAACAGCTTCCCTTAAGCTTGCAGTTACTCGGTGGACGGGCGGAGTCGGTAGTCGATAGTAGTAGATTACACAGTCAAGAAGTGCCTTGAGTAGCTCGAGACTTGTCTCGTCTTATCTTGTCTTGTCGCTCCTTGTGTGTGCTGTGATATGCAAGACGTCTTGAGATGTATATATGCTGTTGTTTACTAGATTAGGTGACTTATGGTTGTCTTAGCTAATAAAAAAAAAAATACAAATACTAGACTTATATATATAATACGTAGACAAGACATCTCTAATCTTTATTTACCTTAAAATGTTAAAGTATCGCTGAGTGATATCTAGGCCAAAGGAGCAAAACCTGGGAAACGTTAGTCCTAAAAAGGTCTTTAGGGGGCGTATAGTATCCTCAACACATTATATATTCGTGTGTAGGTATATACTTACATCATTATTATAAAGCAAAGTCTCCGACCGCATCTGTCTGTCTGTATGAACTCGATAAACTCATAAACTACCGAATAATATGTATTTCGCAACATCGCCAGCCATACGTTTGTATAAAGCAATAGCAATACACACGTCCAAGATAAACCTTTCATAAGATAAGTCATTTTGCAGTCAATCCATGCGTTTACTAACCATGCTGATGATAAAAACTCTAAAAAAAAAAGCAAACAACGTATGTAGATAAATTAGCTACCGCCCGCGGTTCCACCCGCTTGAAATTCTTAATTCATTAAACCCCAAGTGAATGCCGGCGTTCGCTCTCTCATTGTCTTTCTATTGTGCCTCTAATTACGGTATTCTAAAAGCCACCTTTATTAACACATATAAAAGAGAGTCATGTTAGTTATATTATTTATAACTCAAGAAAGGCTCAACCGATTTGGAAGAAAATTGATGGAGAGGTAGCTTAGAACCAGGAGACGGACATTAGATACTTTTTATCGAGTAGGGTAGAGTACAATATAGTAGTCAGTTGACGGGAGCGAAGCCGCAGGCAAAAGCTAGTAACTAAAACCATGTCTTAATCCAGGATAACCTGATAAACTATCCTGGCACCAAATTTCATCATAATCCGTTCAGCCGTTTAAGCATAAAGAAGTAACAAAACTGTGTGTAGATATGCATACAAACTTTCGCCTTTTTATTATTAATGTGATAAGGATAATCTTGGGTTTAACCTAAAAGTGTCACAAACAACTGCCATTGAGATTCTGAATATTTTTCAACAATATAAATCAGGTTACATGCAAAGCTCTTAAGCTCACTCCCAGTTGAACATAGATACTTAAGTAAACCTAGATGTGCCCTCGACCGCACAACACATCACTTGGCCGTAAGTTAGACAATATCCTCTGAAGCGAGCGCAGTTATACTTAACGGAAGTTGGTGCACGTGTGAATTTGCTGGAGTTTATCGTTGTGTCTTGTCCAGTTATAGAACTCTGTGTTATGTGCCAGCGTGTTGAAGTGGTTGCAAGGTTAACAGAACAGTTAAATATAGTAGAATAAAATGAAAAAATGGATCCCTTATACTATAACTTTGTTGTCTATCTGTCTGTTAAGACTATTATCTTCCATATTTTCTCACCGTTCAAAACTTTCCTGGACTATCACAAATATTTCAAGATCAAAATTAGCCAAATCGGTCGAGCCGTTCTCGAGTTTTGGCGAGACTAACGAACAGCTATTCATTTTTATAAATATAGATTTATCGAACGGGAGTATGTTCTTTAGGAATAATTTTCTACTCTCATATGGAAGAAGCCGCGTGCAGAAGTTAGTTTTTAAAATAATGCTATACAACCTAACGTGAAGCAGTCGAGCACTGGCTTATATCAATTGTAGTTTAGTTTGTATTGTTCCCACGTCTTATTAATTATGACATTTAGTCACATTGTGACTAAATGACTGACCTGTTGCTCTAGTGGTTAGTGGCTCTGACTGCTATGCCGGAGGTTGTGGGTTCGATTTCCACCCAAAACAAATATTTGTGTGATAAGCACGATCATTTATTCTGTGTCTGGGTGTAATTTATCTGTTATATGTATTTATTTTGAAATATGCGAGTATGTTTATCGGTTGTCTAATACTCATAACACATGGTCTGCTTAGCTTGGGACTAGACGGCGTTGTGTGATAGTGGTTGGAATATTATTATTATAAAGTAGGACAACGTACAACGTTAATTATGGATTGTTCTCGAGTTTTCTTGTTCTAGTGAAAGGCGTACATATTTTTGCGGTTGGTCGCCTCGTTTCGTAAGCGGATTTTTGAGTTTTATTTAGGGTACTCTACCCAAAATGGTACGTGGTTCAGCCTACCGCTCTAATTTGTTTAATTGCCTGAATTATGTTCATACCGCTTTGAAGATAACAGATTAATGTTAATGCCTTGAAATTAACGTAAATTAAGTTTTGAACTGTACTCATTAACTTCAATATTTTATCTCTGAAACGTTCTTAACTTGAATATTCGTGCAATATTTTTAAATACATAGAAAAAGTGCTCGAAAAAATTAAAATTATATATAAACTTTTAAGGGTGAACCCATTCAACTTAACATGAAACCGCTCTAACGTGATTATGACGTTATCACACATCTATCTGGTTTACTATCTATGTGTTTTTTTAAACAAATCATATTAATATATGTTTTGTTAATGTGTATCTACAACTAATGTATGTTGGTTTTTAATGAATTTTCTGAAAAACTGCTGTTTTGCACAAATTTTACGTAGTCTTTGGCCCTCTGTAATGTAATCGTAAGTTAAAATATAAAAAAATAAATACATGAAAACCTTATACTTTAAATCGAAATTCAGAATGAACAAACATTAAAAAACACGTATTTCCTGGAACAAATTTTGTGAAATATTCGAGTAAGTGACGAAAATTGCCGAATGCCAACCGAGCGTCGAGACTCTGTCTCATTTTTCGCGTTGCCTCTTTATCAAAAATAGAGTTGGATGAAACGACAAGCTTTTCAACTATGTTCACGTATTCGATATACGGATTGGGATGGGTCCTCTTAATATAAGATCAAAAACTAGGTGAACGTTGAAAAACATGGTTCCTATAAAGTGACTGTTAACAGCTTTAAAGAAAACTCTAGTTTTAAATGTCAGTAAACAGTAAACATGGGAGGGGTTCTTACCCCTCGCCCAGAAAGCTTTTTATAATAACTTGCAAAGTAATTACAAAAATAACTTGAATGTTCCGCATAGCGATGTCTCTATTTATTTTCGATAGCATTGCATCTACAGTCGACAGTTTTAATAATGTACGTACGCCGTCCAATTAGGGTTGGCGCGCAACGGATATTATACGAATTGCGTTTTTTGCGGTGTGGTTATTTTATTAGTTTCTCCGTCGAAATGCTGAATGAGAATTGCTTTTGACGTTGCGTGTGTATGAATAGGAAAATGAATTTTGGCTTTGATTATTAAAGTTTTGTTCTATTTGTTTTGGTAGTTCGAAATGAGCTTTGCGTGTGTGTCTGCAATGAAACCTTTTTTTGGCAGTCCTGTGATTATAACTATGACAAACAACAGATGAAATTACGTTTTTACGTGCTATTAATTTACACAATAATTATAATATACTATGTATAACCATGTAATAACGTAATATTTTAAATACTTCAATCCTTTGTAAATCTCTAGAAATAAAAAAAAAATTACTCAACCATTTAACGGATCAAGTCCGAGTCGCCGACACTGCGTAGAGACCCACGCGCTTGTCAAAATGATGTTTTCGAACCGTAGCGGCCGAGTAAGGTCGGTGCCCGCTAGGTCCGCGGGGATTATCTGAAAAGGATACCCGTGGTCTCAGAACCCAAAGGGCAACTGAATGACAGGTACGGTTTTAATCAGTAACATTCTAACACGCCCTCTTGCTTCAGTGTTTCCAGTGTGGGAAAAGTCATTGAATGATTTACTATCTTAACCTTTAGTTTTAACCTTTTTTCTAAGAATGCAAAATATCTGTCCATTCAACTTGTCAACCCTACATCGTCGGTCACGCGGCTAGCCACCGAGGCGACGTGGCGCGGTTCGAGTATTATCGCGAAATAATAACACGTCAGAACGCACCCTTATGTGTCCTGCACTAGTTGTAATGAGGAAATTCGGCGTGGTACTTACTGATACTAAATTCTTATTCACAAAAAATATTTACATAGTCTTATATTAATTTAAACGTTTTGCGGTTGACTGATAGGCATTCGTCTTTTTTTGTCAGCTTATTCTGTATTACTCCGGGGCGAAGACCTCATTCCACTTCTTTCTTCCAGTTCTGGCGAAACCTGTCTAATTCGTCCCACAATCTCTTTTGTGGTCGGCCGCGATTCAATCTCACTGGCTAAAAATCATAATTGAGCTAACAAAATCAAAACTAATTCAAAACACTTAATTATTTTTTTAATAACACATGATGAAGACGAATAGTTGACGAAGGGGAGCCTAAAGAAAAAATGGATGGATTGTGTGAGGAACGAAGATAGTAACAAAGAACTAATGTGATTTAAAAGAGTGGCCATAACTCTTCTTGCACGTTTTTCTCCATAGTGTTTTACGCCTTAGAACGTTTTTTTTTTTTTATGTAGGAAATCATCCAATTACATCTCTCGCCCTTGTGCGGAGCGAGAGGGTGTGTCTGACTTTTAATTACTAAACCCCACCCTTGTTCCTTCTTTGTCTTCGTTCTAGGGCCCCGGGTTTCACTTTCGCACAACCCATGGCCCCAGTAGGGTACGACCCTGCTGGGCTCCTACCCTTCCTGACATCTCCTTGAGGCGCGCGTGGAACACTAAGCGCCGTCGACGACTTGGGCTCGGCCTGGACGGTTACCGGACGGTCGGACATTGAGCTACCCATTGCTCGCCGTCCGACGCTATGGAACGTGCAATTTACGAGTAACTTCAATTTTTTGACTGGCCGACAGTTTGACGACTCAAAATGGTTTTTTTTTAGACTAGTTTCTACCAGCAGCTCCACCCGCCGCGTGAAAGTAGGTTTCTACATACAAACTTTAGATCCCCATTTTACCCCCTTGAAAGTTGAAGTTGAACCCTTTCTTAGTGCTCATCTACGTCATAAAAGAAACTCTTGTACAAATATTTACGTTCCCAGACCCAGCAGTTTCGGCTGTGCGTTGATATATCAGTCAGTCATTCCTTTTATGTATTTGATTTGATTCGACATCAGACCCCCTCGCCAAGTTACAATCGTTTCGTTCGCACCGAACGCCTCGAGTTGGCCACGCCTCAGATTCCTTTGTTCTGACCACGTGACTGAGCGGTTGACATGACGTCAGAACAAAGGAATTGGAGGCGTGGCCAACTCGAGGCGTTCGGCGCGAACAATACGATTGTAACGTGGCTAGGGAGGCAGGAGTGTTTAATACAAAATATTGTTGAACCATAAACACTAGCAAGTATCCAATTATCGCACCAACATAATTCTTCGTCATAATATGCACTCACTTTTACGATCCACCCGGTACACCTTCGCGATCAATACAAAAACAATTTATAAATATGGAAAACTACCCTTCATAATCCAGGAGCATCAATTTGACATAAAACTAAT
This sequence comes from Mythimna vitellina, assembly GCA_949316375.1. Taxonomy (NCBI): domain Eukaryota; kingdom Metazoa; phylum Arthropoda; class Insecta; order Lepidoptera; family Noctuidae; genus Mythimna; species Mythimna vitellina. The sequence continues at coordinate 21,412,285 of OX438690.1, forward strand.
GGTTACAAGCCTGGCTTGTGTTTCCACATTAATATTGAATATCCAGTGTGCAGTCCATTATTATTCATTATTAGTATGAGAATGGAAGCATTTGTTATTATGTAGAAGGACATAATTTATTGATTGGCGAAAGTAGAAGGCTGAGTCGAAGAACGTCCTTTAATTTAAAATCTATGACAAAAGTGCATTACGTTTTTTCTTTCTTTCTTTCTTTTCATTAAAATTGCTGAGAAAATTATAGTACAGGAAGATAATGATGATGTCGTTACTATTAATATTTTGAACCAGTTTTTTCTCATTCAATATGAACTGTATTTTTTTTTTAATTGATATAAACCAATGCTTGACTGCGATTCCACCTGATGGTAAGCAGTGATGCAATCATTGATCGTGAGGCGCACTAGTTTATTAAGAGCCTATTCACTCTAGCCTTGAACACACCTAAATTATAGTTGGACGGAAAGACCGCAGCAGGCAAATTGTTCCAGTCCTTCGATGTACGTGAAATAAACGACGAAGCGAAACGCTTAGTTCGGACCGTTAAAGTTTCAACAACGTAAGGGTGGATACCCGCCGAACGTCGGGTTGTCCGATGGTAGAAAGGAGATGGAGGAATCAAGTCATGCTATTCCCGCGCACACTCTTCAAAATGCAACCTGTAAAACTATTTTACTATTTTCTAGGATAAGGTAGCCCATAGCAGTTAGATTTTAATTAGTAAAAGAATTTTCGTAGATGGATTTGAAGATTACACTTTGGCACTTAAAAATAAATTTAAAATGAAATACAAGTGTAGTGAGCCTACTTTACCACACTTTTAAGTTTTCAATACTTTCTGAATACTTGATTCGCAAAATTATTCACCCAACAATATGATATGTCTTGTTGTAGTTTTATTTTGTTATGATGTAGTTTCACTTTGAAAAAAAAAAAATTCTTTATGATACAAACATTTTGTAAGACGCGGGGTTGGTCGTGGCAACTGACGGAACAGATGAGACATTTTAATCAATAAAAGTCTGACAGATCCTCTCACTCAATGCAGTACGAGAGAAGTAACTTAATAATTGCCCACCTAAAAAATAAATATGCCAAAAAATATGACTTAAGCTATCCGGTGGCAGAACAGGCCCTTGTTTCATCGATTGCCTGCAGTGTGTTAAATAATTACATAGACGTGGGTCACCTTCATTATATTCCAAGATAAAATTAACAACAGACACATGAAACATATCGTCCGTAAACTAGATGTTCAATTTCCCCTAACGACCGACACCAGGTATTACAATAGCATCCAATCCACCTCTAAGATCGTTTTACTAATTGCGACCCTATATAAATGATACAAGAGAATAAAATAGAAGGTCTATTATAATAATTATGGTATGCGCGAACACACACTGCAGTGGTGGCCGAGTGGTAACGGCCCCGACTTACGAGTTAGAGGTCGCGGGTTCAAACCCAGCCAGGCGCATTACTTTGTGTAATTTATTTCATCACCACTGCTCTCAAAACGGTGAAGGAAAACATCGTGAGGAAACCGGCATGTCCTAGAACCAAAAATTCGAAGACATGTGACATTCACCAATCCGCACTGGGCCCGCGTGGTGAATTACGGCCCATTCCCTCTCCTAGAGAGGAGGCCTGAGTCCCAACAGTGGGAACATTAAAAAAGGCTGATGATGATGATGATGATGCGCGAACATCGAAGGATTGGAACAATTTGCCTGCTGCGGTCTTCCCGTCAATCAATCAATCAAAGTTATTTATTATTTGTCACAGGTGGTTTAGTTCTAACAATTACATTAGAGTCACTGCAACATACCCATAAGGTGTACAATATTTTTATTATTCATAATTTGAAGACTATGAAGTATTATTACTTAATTATATTTCATGTTAGTATAATATACCGTCCAACTATAATTTAGGTGTCTTCAAGGCTAGAGTGAATATGCTTCTAATAAACTAGTGCGCCTCATCATTAATGCTTGCCATCAGGTGGGATCGCAGTCAAGCACTGGTTTATATCGATTTAAAAAAAAAAGATATTTATCATAGTTTTTGTTTTTATTCCTAGAATTATTTATTTACTTTATACTATTCAGCAAAATTTTCAGTCAAAGTCCTTTCAGACACTTACTGACTAAAACTCACAGTGTAACCATCAGTTTCGATCTATTGCGAGGGCTGTGATAACTGTTTTGAAAAATCCGTAGCCCCGGCAGGCGTCGGCCTTAACCGGCCACTACAATCTTGCTGACATCTCTTTGAGGCGCGCGTGGAATACAAAGCACTGTCGAACTAAGTTTGGTCCACACCGGATGGCCGGATGGCTTTTTTATCGGTGGTGGTGGAAATCATCTAATGACATCCCCCGCCCTTGGGCGGGGCGAGAGGGCGTGTCAGACTTTTACTGACTAAAACCTACTCCTGTTACTTCTTTACTTTCCTTCAGGGTTCCGGGGTTCTCTTTCGCATCGGGAAAGAGAACCCCGGGACGTGTTCACGGGTAGTGTGAAGGTGAAACCTGGGACCCTGAGATGAAGGCAAAGAAGGAACAGAAATGGGTTTTTAGTCAGTAAAAGTCTGACACTATCGGGATTTGTCATAAGATAATTTTCCCACCTAAAAAAAAAGCCTACTGGGGCCACGGGTCTGCTTCTGAAAGGAAGACTCTGCCCTGGTGTGAAACAACGAAAGAAAATATCGCTCCGCCCAAAAGCTGGGGATGTCATTGGATAATTTCCCCACCGAAAAAAAAATACTCACTTGAAATTTCTGTTATTGTTATTCGTCATAATTGAAAGCCTCTAAAGGTCTTGTTTAGAATTTTATGAAGCTAAACTTCTGTATTATACTATGTCGTGTAAACTTTTAATGGAGGTAGTAAGGTTCGCGTTATTATGATTGTCGTTAAGAGGATTATTTTATTTCATATTATTATGTAATATCGTAAGACCAATATGATAAATTTCTGGTTACGAAAGTTTCACTCGATGTCTTTTTTCTGGGAAAGCTTTGAATTGTAGGTAATATTAATATCCAACTTGATCGAAATATTTCCCAGAAGGTTTTTCTAAGTATTCCCTTTGTGGTTTTACTAGGAAAATACTTATTCTAGGTACCTATATATGTTTAATATTGTATATGTTATGTATTTAGTTTGCTGTATGTCATTACTTCCTAGAATATTATTCTTATTAGCGACAGAAATGAACGGTGTATATGTATGTTATATTATATTAGTTCTACGATTACTGGCTAGTAATATTTATATTTCAAAACAAAGTACTGATGCAGAAGACTAGATCAGTTTCAGCAAGATAAGTTCGAGGGCTTCTTTAAATATTTTTCGCCTCATTTGAAAAATTCTTGTATATAAGATATATAAAGGGTGAATTTTTGGATATATAAAAGGCAAAATTCAGACTCACTCATTGACTCATCTACGCTCAGTGCAAACTCTTGGATATAGAGCGCAAAAATTTCGAACAGCGATTTATTTATGATAAATTAAAAAAAAATAAGAATAGATTTTTCAAAATTTTCCCCCTGAGCCGCTGTCAGACCGTCCGGTAGCCGTCCGGACCGAGCCCAAGTCGTCGACAGCGCGTACTGCTCCACGCGCCTCAAGGAGATGTCAGCAAACTTTAGAGTCCCAGCAGGGTCGACCTACTGGGGCCAAGGGTTTGTTTCAGAAAAGAAAACTTGGCCCTGGTATGAAAGGCAACAAAGGAACGTAAGTGGGTTTTGATTCAGTAAAAATCTGATATACCCTCTCGTTTGCCCAAGAGCGCGAGATGTCATTGGAAAAGTTTGTATGGAGTCTTCAAACCAATCTTCCTACATACCGGTCTCACTGATTGTCCTTGACCAAAAACTGTTATTTACGTAATTTCCTAAAACGTGTACTGAAACTAATAAAATATGTACATTATACATCTGTTTGACCCCGAACACACCTCAGAAACTCATTACTATTGATCACAATGGAATCACGGCGGGCCCGGGACAAGTTGGGTATTATGAATAAATAACTATCCCTGCCCAAAATGGAAGGTCACTCCGTCCGCTAATGGCTTAGTTTTACTAATTATTTGTTTACGGAAGTATTATACTTTGGGTTTATTTATTTTCCTGTTGATTATTTTCAAATGAATTTGCTTAGTTATGGAGAATTTGTTAGTTTAAGAGGGTCCTTTTCAACTCGCCTATCATCAATTTCGAGCATGGTTTAAAAAGATTGTTGCATCATCTAACGCAATCCAACTCAATCTTTGATGAAAAGGCAATACAAAAAAGAGAGATAACGCCTGAAAATTCTGCTGGCATTCGGTAGTTACGTGATTTACTCGAATATTTCACAATACGTGTTTTTTTAAACCCTTAAAAGTCTTTCAGAAAAATTGTCGACATTTAGAACCACGATTAAATGTGCTTCTATTAATAAACTTTTTTATATTTTTGATGTACATTATGGAGAGCCAAAGTTCACGTAAAATAGTAGATTTTCAAAGGTTTTACACAAATTTATGTTTTGATTTCTGTAGGAGCCTTGATAATATCTACAAGATAGTTGTGTATCCAAAATATCTAGAGAAAGATAGGTAATAACATCATAGTCACGTAAGAGCGGTTGTACGAAAATGTACCTCGAAAAGGACGCTCTTAATGAAGCAATTCGAGTGTATAGTAACATTTAATTTTAATTGAAATATTCCAAATTCAACGCTATGGTAATTATAAAATGATTGATACAACATAGTGTTTTGTTTTGTTGTGTAAGATAATTTTAACTGACTTCAAAAAGAGGAGGTTCTCAATTCGATGGAATCTTTTATATATTTTTTTTATGAATGTTTCCCTATAAGACGCCTGGACCGATTTAGAATATTACTTTTTTTTAAACCGTATACTTGTAATAGTTATATTTCTTAAGTACCTTCCTATAGAATTTGCACACTATTTAGGTTTAGCTAAAGGGTAACACAATTACATAGTTTAAGATAAAAGAGTTTCTTGAAAATTTGTAATAACAATTTTTTACATTTTTTGCTCAATACTATACCACCTACTACTAAAATTCCAAGGTATAGGGGGTACTGGGGGTGGAGGGACATGCGTAGGGGTAAGGGGGGATTTCCAAGGCGGATTCCTGAAAAGGAAACCTGTGGTCATTGAACGCAAAGGGTAACTGAAGGACACAGATGTTGTTTTTGTCTATCGCACCACCCAGAGCGGAAGCAGTCATTGAATGATTTCCCGCGTCTAAGTGTCCACTTTATTATCACATCTACTAAGAAATGTCACATAAAACCGATTATAATCAAATCTCACAAACTAATTCTGAAATCACGGCTTACTTATTCTCGCTCGTAACATACCGAACACGTCATTCTCGAAACATAATAATGCCAATATATGTAGACCCGCTACGCGCCCTCTACGGCGTAGGCCGTAGAGTGCGTGCTACGTTGCTACGCCGGTCGGCCGGCGGTGAAGCCAAATTAAAAAACTTTATCCGTCTGATACGTACTTGTATGCAAATTAAAAAAAAAGAATTTCGGTTTAAATCTCAAGCTTCATTTAGTCTGGCAACTTTTCAATCCATCCCTTGGTAGGGTTTTATTGATTTTTTATTTTATTGGTTGTAAGGGAATCCTGATTTTATTTTAAATCAAACGGTTATAGCAAGGTTGGTTTTAAAATGCAGGTTGCATTAGGTCTGTCAACATTTCAATGTTGACACACCTTATTGGTTGTTAAGGAATCCTGAATTTTAAGTCAGTTATAGCAAGGTTGATTTTAAATCGTAGACTTCATTTGGTCTTTCAACTTTTTAATCCCTCAGTAGGGTTTTATCGGATTTTTATTTAATTTTATTGGTCGGTGTGGAATTTTGATTTACAAAGTAGCATATCATACCTAATTGGTTAAAAAAAAATAAAAATTACAAGTGTAATATAATGATATATCAATATTTGTAACAATCCAAATATGAATAAGGTTTAAGAAGAAAATATTAAATATATCATTATTATTAAATATTCCCGAAAAAAACAATACTCAGCAAAAAGTGCATAAATTGAGACGGTTAAACGTTTTTCGGGGTTTCTAGTTATTTTGATTATTTAAAGCTAGACTAAATAGACTCTTAATAAACTAATGCGCCTCCCCATCAATGATTGCATCACTGCTTACCATCAGGTGGGATCGCAGTGAAGCACTGGTTTAAATCAATTAAAAAAAAAAGGAACAGCTGAACAGATTTCAATGAAACTTGGTACACGGATAGATCATATTCTGAAATTGCACAAAAAATACTTTACCCCGGGATTATGTTACCTTGGGGCAATTTTCTACAATGCGAAGGCAAAGCCACTGGCAGTAGCTAGTCTATATATATAAAAAGAGAAACTGACTGACTGACAAATCAACGCACAGCCGAAACCACTGGGGCTAGGAGTGCGGAATTTTACATAAAGCTTCCTTTTATGAGCGAGCAGTATGAGCGCATTTTCTAAAATACACCCCCTAACGGGATGAAACGGGGGTCCAAAGATTGTATGAAGAAACCTACTTTAACGCGAGCGACGCCGCGGGCTGAAGCTAGTGAGAAATAAATACAATTAGTGACACAACAATGAGGCATTGAAATCAAGTGTTATTTTCCACCTGTCACTAAACAACATAGCAATGTCATATCCATACAAAATGTAGAACGAATCGATTGAATAATCGAACTGAAATCGATTCAATAGCATGTCACAACACTTCAAAGCGTTAATCTTTCAATCTATCATTACTAGTGACACGGTAATGTTGACACACATATTTTATGTTGCAGTGTTGCTCGCTAGGGTTTACACTCAAACCTAGTTATTTTATTTATTTATTTAAACGTCATGTTCAATCTATTTATAAATATAAAAGGGGAAACTGACTGACTGACTTATCAACGCACAGCCGATACTACTGGGATTAGTAGCGTGAAATTTTGCACAAAGTTTTCTTTTATGACGAGAATTAAGAAAGGATTTTCCAAAATTCACTCTCTAAAAGGATGAAGCGGGGGTCCAAAGTTAGTGTGGAGAAACCTACATTCACGCGAGTGAAGCCGCGGGCAGAAGCTAGTCTAACCATAATGTAAAAATGAATAGCTGCTTCGTTAGTCTCATACTAAAATTCGAGAACGATAGGACCGATTTGTTTAATTTTAGTCTTGAAATATTCGTGACAGTTGACAGGTTTGAACGGTGAGAAAAAATGGGAAAAATCACGAAAATAATCCAAATACAACGCTCTCTCATCTCTAATTAAAATGACATTTTATCATGAATTGTTCTGGTTCTGGTAATGCCAGTAGATGGCGTTATCGTTTGATATTTTAGCTAAAAGGTATAACAAGATTCATTGGCTTATGGCGGTACGAAGTTCGCTGGGTCAGCTAATATATATATATATTATATACCCAGGACAAATGTTTGTGTGATGAGCAAAATCATTTGTTCTGTGTTTGGGTGTAATTTATCTATACTAATATTATAAAGAGGTAAACTTTGTTTGTTTGTTTGTAATGAATAGGCTCAAAAACTACTGGACCGATTTTAAAAATTCTTTTACCTTTCGAAAGCTACATTATCCACGAGTAACATAGGCTATATTTTATTTTGGAAAAAAATAGGGTTCCGTAAGATATTTGAGTTTTTCGGACACAAGGTGTAAAAAGTCAACCAGAAAAGTTACTTATTTTGCGTACGCTGCCTAAACTATAAAAGACAGAACCATAAAGTGTGTTAGGAGAAACCTACTTTCACGCGGGCGAAGCCGCTGGCAGAAGCTAGTTATATATATAGCTCTCTTGTGTCCCTTCCCGATTCGTCTGTCGTCTACGTGATCATGCTTTAAAAGCTTGCTGTTACGCAATTCAACGTAATTTTTAATAAAGAGGCAACGCGGCATTTGGCAATGAATTTTTTTTTTTTAATCATGCTCACGTTGATAATTGACGAGTGGAAAAGGGCCCTCTTAATGCCAACACTCACTTACTTGCTTAGTGTATACTCTAAGCAAAAACATCAAGTGCGTACACATTTTAGAACGTTTATTTCACTATGCTACTCACCAAATTCAAGGTCAAGGGCATAAGCGAGCCGCATGTCAAAGCGTCTTCGGCTTCTGTTTGATGTTATCATAAAAATACACAAAGCAATTCATTTTTGTTGATTCAATTCGCAAAGACGATAACTACGGCATTTTAAACATATTATTTTTTAGCTAGACTTGTTATTAAAAATTAAACAAAAGATCCTTCGTAATATTAGTTTTCTTTTATTGATTTGTATTTTAAGACTGGTAAAAAATCTTTATGAATTAATATTGTAATTGATACTGCCTAAAAATCCATCGTACAAGCCCTATAAAGATCAATGAAAGGCGCGCGTTTGAATCTTGGCGTGTCTCACCCAACATCATACCGATGGCATGAGACAACCTATGATGTTGCGCTTGCGCATCTATACTGAGTATTTGATGATTGATGACATGACGTATTTAGATTAATTTGTAGTTGATTTTATTTGTAGGATTGAAGTTTTTTATGGTTTTGATTTCCTTTTACGCTGCGGGCCTCTACAGAGATAATTGGATGATTTCTTTTACAAAGATAGTAAGTCTTTGGTAGCTCTGGAACAGAGATAAGTTAAAATATGGAAAGAAAACCTTCGTCCAGTGGCGGTTGACTATAGGGTTTACAAAAAGCTAAAAAAAAGTTAATTAAATATAATTAAATTGAATACAAAAAGAAAATATTAATTTAACTTTATCAAATAAAATTTAGTTAAATTAAATTAAAATGAATTATATTAAGTGGAATTACGTATTTTTACATTTATTTTAGCCTCTCCTTCGTAGGTCGGCTGAAAGGAATTTCTTTACAAATAAGCAGTACTTTTGTACAATTTTTATTATAATCTGTCTTTATCTGTTATTCTATATGTGTTTACATAAATTATAAAATAAATAAATAACTGAGTAATAATTTTGATATTCATATACCTTCTTAATATACTTTTATACCTCCATACTTTTTCAATTAATTTATCTAGAACATCTACAGTTTTTTTTCCCTGACCCTGCTGGGCCCCTACGATTTGCTGACATCTCCTTGAGGCGCGCGTGGAACAATATGCGCCATCGACGACTTGGGCTCAGTCCGGATGGTTACCGCACGGTCGGACGGCATAATATCTACAGCTAAGAATTTCGATAATAATCCTCCACCTGATATTACATCCATTTTAAAAGGAACTGTTGACCCCACCTCTTCTATTTATCCACACACCAGTAAAGTGTCGTATTAAAAAGCCCACCGCAATTTACCCTACATTCAAGCCTTTTCATAACACACGATTATTTCGAAATTATGCAAAATGCTGCAAATTATATTCAAATATCGCTCGCCTGGCCATAAAACACTGATCAATCGGTGATACGGAACACGAAAACACATGTTTTTGTTTGCATTATTAGTTTGATAGACAATCGTTTGTTTCATATTGTTCTTGAAACGGAAAGTTTATTTAAAAGCCGAAATGTATTTTGTACATTTTAATTGGCTTAATAGGCTTTTGTTAACCTTTGTTGTTTGATAGTTGTATATTTCTTCATCTTTGTCGGTATCACTCTTGACAGAGTGGTCGTGGTCATCACTTCAATTGTTGGTGGCGCGCTTTACAACACGCCGCCACTCCTGTCTTATTTTTTTTCTTTATTAATGGTAGGCTCGCGTTTGACCACCATCTCACCTGATGGTAAGCAATGATGTGGACGACGATGGAGCACGCTTGCCTAGAAGTAGCCTATTCACTCTTGACTTAAAGACCCCTAAATTGTAGCTATCAGGAAACACAGACTCCGGCAAGGAATTCCACTCCTTGGCTGTATGCATAATAAATTTGTTCTCAAAACGCTTTGTGCGTATGGGTAGGATTTCCACCATGTACTGGTGGCGCAACGTCGTACGTCTAGTGGTCTGATGATGGAACGGACTTGGTGGAATTAGATTGTGCAATTCCAATTGGCCACCTTCCTCGTGCATTCATGTAGGAATGAAAAGCCATTTACTTTTATCTGGACAGTATCAAAGATGATAAACGCTACTTGATGCCGAGTTCTAGGAGTATAGACTCTTTGGTTTTTATATTTAGGCTATATAATCAGGCCTAACTTAATCTCCCAAATTTGCTTATGAGGATTCCTGAGCCGTTCCGATCTAGCTCCTACTGTAAATTTGTTTTGTGGTGTACTATAACAGAGTTTGTAAAACTTTTTCGTATTTTGCTCATCATAAAAATCATGCCTGCGCATTTGGAGTTACTCCCTTTGTAGCGGAGTACATCAATATTAGTTAAGATGAAAGGGGGAGTAATAGTTGGTAGGAAAATTTTGAGGCTTGAGGTCTATCGCCTTGAAGGTCAAGAAGCAATAAACTTTAAGGATAACAATAGTAAGTTTTCATTGTTAGTTTTCGCGAATCTTCGTCTAACGGTCGACGATTTAGGTTGTCTGAAGTACTGTTTTCTAGCTTAATATTGATGTTAGGAACTAATTAATATACTACTAGCTTCTGCCTACGACTTCGATGTCGTAAATTTCGTTTATAGTGGATGCAACCCTGAAGCCAGTTAAAAAGTAGCCCATGTCCTATCATCGGGTTCAAAGTTACTCGGTAGCAAATTTCATTAAAATCGGTTTAGTAGTTTAACCGTGATAGCGTAACAGACAGACAGAGTTATACTCAAACATTAAAAATATTAGTATACACCCCTATTTTTTAATACGTACAAAAAAAATGAGGCTTTATCGGTACCTCTTACTGATCACATTCGTGTAATCAAAAGTAAAAAAAAATTGTCCACGAAAATTGGTCGGAATTGGAAAATTCATAATTGAATCAATCATTCATAACAATTGCTACAAGAAAATACTACGCGCAGTATTTTTCGATTTTGATTGCGATTCATTCATTCATAATCAGTAGCCTGACTTTTAAAATACACAATAACCATTTTTTTTTTAATTGATTTAAGCCAGTGCTTGACTGCGATCCCACCTGATGGTAAGCAGTCATTGATGGTGAGGCGCACTAGTTTATTAAGAGCCTATTCACTCTACCCTTGAAGACACCTAAATTATAGTTGAACAGGAAGACCGCAGCAGGCTAATTCTTCCAGCCCTTCGATGTACGCGGTATAAACGGCGAAGCGAAACGCTTAGACAACGTAAGGGTGGATACTCGCCGTACGTCGGGTTGTCCGATGGTAGAAAGGAGATGGCAGAATCAAGTCACGCATTTCCCGCGCACACTTTCCAAAATGCATCCTGTAAAATACCGAAAGGCTGGCTATCCTGCGCCTGTGCTCTAGGCTTTGAGGATCAAATCAAATCAACCAAATCTGGATCCGCAATTAGCCTCTTCGCACGCCTTTCTACCGAGTCTAAAGCTGCCAGATGGCATTTTGCAGCACTAGCCCATATGTGACTGCATTAGTTCACACGCAATCGGACCTATGCTTAGGACCGGGACAGCTTCTAATGTTATACATAAAGTGAAGTAGTAAGTGTTAGAATTTGTCCCAGTGTGAAGTACCGAACCCACCATAAGCTATATTAAGAACATTACACCATCAATTCCTGTACCTTAACTACCAAACTACATATCTATCATCAACAACAACACGAATACCACTAAAACGGTCGTCGTAATTGCTCCCTTAAATCACGGAACTACAATCTCTGCTTACCCTCGACGAAAAAGCGAGCATAACGATACGTGCTAGCACCCATGGCAATTAAAGGGGATAAGCGCCAATAAAAGTGCTCGTTTTAGTAATAAATTGATCAAATTGCGGAGTGCCGCCCAATGTAGCGCTTGGGCAGAGTTTTTTGGACTTCTCGTAAAACAAAATTGATTTATTTATATATTTAAACTTCACGTACAGTAGTAGTGGTATATAGGCACACTTAATGCAACAAGGCATCCTCTACTAGTCAACCTCAACACTGTAATAGGTTTGTACAATAAACAAATAACAGATGAAAAAACTTCACACAGAAAAAAAATCAAATTAGTTATTTATAATAATAAAATACATATTTAAGCTAAAATTATAAACTAATAAATATTATGAAAAATATCAAGTCATTAAGAGAACTTAAAATATAATAATTATGACAAAGACCGAACTAAGGTTGAGAGGACTTCAAGTAGTAGTTCCGAATTTTACGCTTGACGGAAAATTCACTTTCAGCTTTTTTGATATAATTGATATAATTTTAGGAAAAATAAAATTATGTCTACTAAAGTAAAGGGAAAAAGAAAGAGAAGCCTTAAAAGAAATAGAGGTATGTCAGTCCCTCCGGTAAGACTCAAGTTTATTTCTCCATCTTCGTCTTAGCCTGTCGCGGTGACACCTTACCTTTGATAGGAACCAATAAGTGGTTCTTTTAGCCCACAGCTCATCGGCCATGCGACAGAATGTCCAGCCCAATCTCACTGGTAATATCTGTAATCTTAATTTTGGCGAGCAGTATTGTTTTCTTTGCACTATTCGCACCTCTAGGACATTTACTGCGCTCCACTGCTCACAATGCCAGAAGACAGACGTGTGTAGAATAGGAAAAAGAAGTCCTTCGCTCTGTATTGGGACATACTAGGCTAATTATATTCGATTAGATTAATTTCTTATCTAGTCTGATCTAATCTAATTGGATTTAATCTGATCTATATCTAATCTAGCTGATTTTCCGTTGTGTAGGTATGTTCCTCGATAGGCACATACCTACACAACGACAGTACAGCTGGCGTTCTTTTGATCCGTTTTGAAGTTTTGTGTTCAATCATTTCGAAATTGATTATTTTGCTGAGGGGCTTTTCATCAATTTAGAAGTTTATTATTGAAGCATTTCAAAACTGGTAAGTTATATTTTCATATTACATTGATCGACTTTCATTATTATACGATGATGATAAGCATCGTTTAATAATGAAACTCGTCCATTGTTGGACATAGGCCTCCTTTTTTCGGCAGAAATGATGATTATAATAATGAATCTTGTATTTAACTGGAAAGACGGCGACAGTTCATTTGACCCACGTGGCATTTATTGAGATAAATAATATAGTCATAATGTGAGAGTTTTTTTTTTAATTTAATATAAACTAGTGCTTGACTGCGATCTCACCTGATGGTAAGCAGTGATGCAATCGTTTATTCTGAGACGCACTTGTTTATTAAGAGCCTATTAATTCTAGCGTTGAACGTAAAGACGTAAAGATATTGTTTTCAACATGAAATTCTCATTTAAAGAACTGGGCTATATTCAAGTGGAACAAACAACGACGCAACCGAACAATTTTTATTCTTGATAGGTTCGCGCTTGACCTCTATCTCACCTGATGGTAAGCGACGATGCGGTGGACGATGAAGCGCGCTTACCTAGAAGTAACCTATACTATCTCAACAACGCTATTTCACAAGTCCTTGCTTTACTTCCTCATCTATAGACATCAAAAGAAAGGAAGCAACATCTTTTTATAACTCCATAATAAATAAATAATTCCATTTATTTCCGTTCAAAAACTAAACTCTCTGAGTTCAATCGTCTGGAGTGTTACACGACCTGCCAGTGTCTATCCGTTGGTCACTTTATCCTCTGCACCGTGATCCTGATTTAGTACTGGAGGGGGTAGGGTGAGATAGGGTTGTCAGGCATAGTATGGAATAGTTCGGAAGAATCACCGTGGGCCTGGAATGCAAAGACCAATTGAAGAAATACGAGTGGATACTTAAAAATAGTCTGACACTCCCTCTCGCATTACTCACCCACAAAAACAGCTATATAGTCTGTTTAGTTTAGGTTGTCATAACAACGAGATATTTCAATTAAGAAGTTCTGAAGAAGTTTTATTTTTATAATGGAAATAACAGCAAAAAAGTTACAAAGATACATCTTACTATAATAATGTTCTTCAGAAAAGCCCTGTGCGTATTAAACATAGAATGCGTACATGACCAGACTAGCTTCTGACAGCGGCTTCGCGCGCCTGAAAGTAGGCTTTTTCAAACATATTTTGGACCCCCACTTCATACCATGAAGCGAACTTTGAAAAATACTCTCTTAGTGCTCGCCTCCGTCATAAAAGAAAACCCTGTGCATTTTACACTCCTAGTCCCAGTAGTTTCGGCTGTGCGTTGATATGTCATTCAGTTTCTTCTTTTATATTAAATGTATATAGACTAATGAACGTAAACGAAGCAAAATGTCAAAATCGTTGACGATAGCGTTTTATTGTTTCTACTTATCTAAAAAGGCGTGTGTATGTATAATTAATAATAAAGGGGTTGATATCCCTACCTGGATTTAAATTATGCAAGCGTGGCATCCCTAACAAGGATGCTTCTAAAAGTGCATCGGTCCCCCACCACCCCTCACGGCCCATTAGATGCGTCCGCGGGAAATCGTCATTTGCATAAGCGGCTTGGCTCTCTGCACATAGTAATTGGGATCACATGAACGCGACCAATTCAGTTAGACACTTGTCCCTTCCCTGACACCTACAATATTTGGGATTACGCGGGGACCATCGTTTCAGGGATCAGAGCTCCTGGTAATCCGGCCTGGTCAGCGTAGGTTTAAGTTAGCCCGTACCAATGTTTGTTCAACACTTACGCGCTGCTCTTAGAGCTTTTAATCGAAGTGCGAAATTTGAATGTGATTTAAATTCGTTGGTACTTGTTCTGAAATGAGAAGGGGGTACATGACTGCTCAGAAATACCGTTTCGTTAGAATGCTACTTGGAATTTGCATTAACTTTGCAGCGGGTGTACTTCGTATTGTTTCTTGAGCGTCAACAGCTGGCTTACTTTAGATTAGTGAATCTAATTGTAATGTATAGGAGCACGACAAATAGAGGTCCTTGGTACGGTGTTGGCGGCACTTGCGTATTCAAGCACAAAGTAAACACTGAACACGCTGCAACGTTTCTTTTGTATCGTTATTTGTTTACTTGAATTTTGTACTAGGATTTATGTATAGCAAGAGAGGTGTGACCATGATCTCAAAGGCGAATCGTGATTCCTATTTTTATCATGGTACTCGTACGTGATATATTCGACAGTTTCTTTTTAAAGAATCATCGCGCTAATTCATTGTCAATATATATGTTTTTTTTTACACCGATAATTTGTTTACAGATTTTTTGGCATTAAACTTTCAGAAGATGGTTACAATAATATTATTCAGACCGGGGCCATTGTCTTAACATAGTTCCTGGTTACCAGTCCAATTAAAGCTATTAAAATCATAGCCAATAGTTTCCCACCAACTGGGGGTTGTCTTTGAGGCACTAATTTAGCGCGTACTGAGATAGGGAGCCTCTATGAGTTGGGTTCGGCCTTTTGTACACCTTTCAAAGGTGCAGGACCCTAAGCTCTGATTCAGCTCTGAATGGTAGCCGCATCAAATGTACAGGTTGAAGATCGTCAATTTCGTTAACCTTATACTTCTCGAGGTTAACAAAGTTTTCGATCTTCAATTTTGAATTACGCTTGATGAGGATCTTAACATACCAAGATAGTCTCTGTGACTTGGAAAACAGGCTGTTGGTCCAGCTGACATTTAAAGATTTTTGAGACACGTTACGCAGGCATAGTTAGATGACACCAGTCTTGCCGAAGAATTATCATGCTACCTAGTTATCCTGGATTGTTTGTGGAGATTTGATAGGCTATCGCTCCGATGAATTTGGTTAGTCTGGAAGCCGACCCCAACATAGTTGTGATCGAGGTTTTCCATCAGATCAGATAGTGGTCAAGCGCAAATCTACCCTAAACAAATTTGGCAAATTAGCATACTATAAACTGTGACGTGCTAGGTTTTATATGTAGTCTTAACATAATTGACTGGCCTGTTGGCCTAGTAGTTAGTGGCTCTGACTGCCATGCCGGAGGTCATGGGTTCGATTCCTACCCAGGACAAATATTTGTGTGATGGGCACGATCATTTGTTCTGTGTCTGGGTGTAATTTATGTATAATATGTTTGTATTTAGGAATATTTAATTATGTTTATCAGTTGTCTAGTACAACACAAGCTCTGCTTAGCTTGGGACTAGATGGCGTTGTGTTAACGTTAACGTCAACGTTAATGGCCCATTCACACTTCAACAGAATTGATTAAATAAATTCAATCCACGACGGATTCGATTCCCACCCAGGACAAATATTTGTGTGATGGGCACGATCATTTGTTCTGTGTCTGGGTGTAATTTATGTATAATATGTTTGTATTTAGGAATATTTAAGTATGTTTATCAGTTGTCTAGTACAACACAAGCTCTGCTTAGCTTGGGACTAGATGGCGTTGTGTTAACGTTAACGTCAACGTTAATGGCCCATTCACACTTCAACAGAATTGATTAAATAAATTCAAGAAAAGCACCGACACAGATAAACGGCCAGCTCAACGTTAGGCACAGATTAAAAATCGCCATTTTACTTCTAATTTATAAACGTGAAAGAGGGGTGCTCGAGCGCGTGTTGGGTGCGTTTTATGACCACCAGAGGGCGCTAATGACGTCAAATAATTGGTGCTTTAAATGTAAATGACTACACACGCCAACCTCTCGGGCTTTATTAAATTTCGCGATTGCTTGGCAAGTGTGGATGGCTTGTAATAGGCGTTTGACAAGTAATGGGGAATCTGGTTTGACGGTCGTGAATCTGTGTAGTGTCGTTTTAACAATGTGATATGTATAACAGTCGTATAATGATTGTCGTGGTGTTGTGTGGTGAGGAGATGCTTGCATGGTCTTGATATTGCAGAATTGTAAGTTAGTATTAGGTCTATTGGATTTAAATTAATTGGATTTCTTTATTTATTTTTTAATAGACATAAACTAGTACTGACTGCGATCTCACCTAATGATAATTTAAGCAATGATACGATGGTTGATGGTTTTTGTTTTTCGTTCGGAAAATCATTTTATGACATTCCACGCTCTTGGGCGGAGCGGGAGATAGTGTCACTGAATAAAAACCCACTCCTGTTCCTTCGTTGCCTTTCTTACCAGGGTCGAGTCTTCCTTTCAAAATCAGACCCTTGGCCCCAGTAGGCTTTGACCCTGCTGAGCCCCTACAGTTACTAACATCTCTTTGAGGCGCGCGTGGAATAGTAAGCGCTGTCGACGACTTACTCGGGCTTGGACTGCGAGCTACCCATTGCTCGCCATCCGGGCCCGCGCCCACGGTGGCTGGAAATCGGGATCGGAATCCCGGTGGTGGTTGGGGTTTGAGGACCGTTGCCTCACGCGATCGGCCGCCTCCTTTGCTAGCATTACTGCTTCGCAGAAAGAGGCGACCGCCGCGATGGTGGATGGTGAGATGCACTAGTTTATTAAAAACTTATTCACTCTAGCCTTTAAGACATTTGGGAAGTTATTATTTTATTAATACTTTCCTACTGCTAGGCGAGCTTATTGATGTATATGCATAAAAACAAATGGCTATATAGATATGTTCCTAAGTGCAAAACTCGAGAATGACTGAGCTAATTGTAATGAACTGTTGAACAAACTAGTAGGGTTTTTATAAAGAAAAAACTGCTCAGAAAACTTTAAAATAAATTTATACATAAACTTCTATTAAAGATAAAATGCGACTGCCACAGTTACAATAGCTTTTGACAGAACAGAATAAAATAAAAAGCCATATTCATAATCAAATCAATGAATTATAAAATTTCATAAACTATAATACATTATAAATCTATCATAGAACTTAAATATTAACTAAACTATTTATACTAAAACCTAACTATATACATAAAAACTATAAATACTATTATACTAAACCTAACTATGTACATATAATACAATAACACCTATTACACTCAGGCGTCTAAGTTCTCCTCCACATCGCTGTCATCTGGAAACGTGCCCAGAAGGCTGGCAGCATTGCCACGTTGAATGGCAATGCTAATTCTTTGGACAAAGAACGAGCCAGCCCTCTGGTCACGCAAAGTGTCGATCAGACGGCGTGAAATTTCCTTGAAAAGGAGACGCGCACTCGGACCCCATGACCCAAGCGTTTCGACCCCAAACGGCTCAAAACTGTAATTACCAATAAGGTTACAGTATTTGCGCCGTTTAAGGGTCTCAGCAGCCGCAGCGGCAGCGCCGGCACAGCCCGCCGAACTAAGAACATGGGATGGCGCAAGGGTGTCGACACAGGTTGCGTCCCACACCAGAGGCCTACCCACCTTCCACGGCACCAACGTCATACCATCTGCCCATCGTCACGTACCAAGCCACTAGGTTCTAATACGGCAGGTACGCCGGCGGTGACGAGAGCTCGACGAATAATGTCGTTGATGCTAGCGTGCCGTGGTATGCGACCTGCGCTCCTGCAGCAGGACAGACCGTGATGTCCGAGGCTGTCGACAGCTTCGCCACAGTGGCACCGATGTGGAGCAACACAAGGTGCGCCTAAGCGCAAACAGATTGCGAGCCGAAACGAGGCGTCATCCATCATAGTGCCTATGGTGGATGACGGAAGTGCCTAAAGCCACAAACCCGACTCCCATTCCCCTACAGCCAGCAGACGCGCACGCTCAGCAGTACTTGACGACGTATTCATTAGGTTATTCCGTACAGTACTGCAGAGCGGCACATCCCACCGTCTCTGCGAGGACAGGTTGTCGGGCAGATCCGTGTAGGGACAAGCCATTTTCCAAGCGTTCAAAGCATCGGATAAGCACGGTACCTCAACATCAACCAGTGAGGAAGATAAAATATTCCTGGTTAAAGTTTCAGTACTGTGCACCGAGGAGAGGAAAGCTGGTAAACTTATACTTGAAATTTTGCGGACGCCGAGGCCACCTAGCCGGATGGGAAGAGTGGCTTGCTGCCATGCTCGGTCGTCCAAGGCCACATTTAGGATCGAAGATAGTGTTTTCCTAATAATTTGATTGATTTTTTCCAAAAGTTGTGGGTGTTTCCAAAGATGGGAGGAGCGAAGGCTATATGTAAATTTTGGCCCAAAACAACAGTATCGAATGAGTGTGAAAGCCGAATGCATGTTAATTTTAAAGTCTTTCTGAGACGTCATTAAAATTTTGTATTTTCTGTTCTATGAAAGTTGGAAAAGATTCATCGAAAATTGGGGAGCCCAGGAGGTGAAGAGAATTTCTATCCGTGATTTGGATATTTGGTGCTATTGAGTTAAATTTTTCTAAAATCGTCTGTCTGTCAGTCGTTTGGGGGAGGAAAATTTCGCATTTTGACAGGTTAAGTTCTAATCCAATAGAATTAAATTCATTTTTCAAAAACGTTTAATCTCTTAAGACCGTGTCTACGTCACCTCCTAAGGTTCCGTCATCCAAATACCAGACATTGAATTTAGAATTTAGCTGCCGAATGATTGGATTTATTGCCAAACTGAAAATGACTGGCCCAAGAGGGTCACCTTGTTGACAGCCAACGGCTGATTCCAAAAGGTTTTCTTTATAAAGTAATTGAGAGGGATGCCTATAACATTGATAAAGAAAACTGTAAATGTGGGGTGTTTCTTTTTGAACTTCTGTCAACAAGGTGTCCCTGTTCACGGAATTAAAGGCATTCTTAATGTCAACCTTAAGAATGACCTCACCTTCATTGCTGTTAAGGTAAGTAGTAAGGGCATGTACCGCAGCCTCACAGCCCCCTTTGGATCCGAAACCCAGCTGTAGGCGCTGGAATTTGCTGGCAAGTGCTTCACTATAAAAAGAACAGCAAATTTAGGCTGCGATACGTCGGTAGGTAGACCCTACGGCAATGGGACGAATGCCGCCATCCTTTTTGCGCAAAGCACATAGGTTTGCCCCGCATAGTACATCAATAACGGCTTCGTTCACATTGCCGCAGAGCATGAGATTGATAAGGGCCGTCAGCTCCTTCAGGAGGGACTCACCAGCTTCCCCGGCGCCTGCGCACATCAGGTCCTTGAGGTGTTGAGGTGTCAGGCCGTCGAGACCGCCGGCGGATCCACTCCGAAAGGAGCACACGGCCGCACATACTTGCTGGGCTGTAATTTGAAGGGAGATGATTTCTGGATTGGGAGGATCAGGGAAGGTGAGATCATCTGCCGGAGCGGGGTGTTTGCTTGCCAGAGCCGTAAGTGTCTCTGGAGAGTACGGCGCAACCACATCACTGCTAAATATAATCCTAGCAGCACCTCGGATGTCACCCTCGCCTAGTTTGGACTCCACTTGATGCAATAAACCTCTTTGAGGGAGGTGTGATGTTAATTTAGGTTCGAAACTTTGGGCCGAGATATCACAGTTATCTTTGATTTGAGCTATTAAAGTTTTTTTTGTTGCCAAATTTTTTTGCACATGTAGAATCCGAAACGGGAAGGTAAGCAGTTGTTCCCAAGCACTCAGTGAGTTCTCCCGGACGGCGAGGCGGACACATCGTGCTATGTTTGAAGCAACGGATGGTCTCGCACCACGAGGAACTCTTTTCAAAACAGGAGTAGTAGATTTAAATTTAGAAAGAGTTTTCCATAATGGTTGAGGAGACCGATCAGGTGTTAGGGGCGTGGATATTATTGGGCATGTTGAAGGTACATTCTGGGGTTTATGTTTCTTACCCAAATGTACCTTCAAGCCTCGCTCACCCTTAAAAAAGCGTGCTTGGGAACAATGAGGACATCTTACTAGGACATCCAGCGATGTGGCAGGTTGACTGGCTCCTCGTACGGCATCATTACTGTCGTTGTTTGCATATGGCATTAAAATATTCCTATTAAAATGCAATACTTACAGGTAAAATCATTTTTAAAACGTTTTTTTTTAAAACCTCTATAAAATTCACTTAAAACTATATGTACACTGCACGGACTACACAATACTAAAACTATTATAAAATACTTATTTACTTAATACATTATTCTGTATAATAAAAATATCGTATCACAGTGTTTGTTATAGAACTCCTCCAAAATGGCTAGACCAATTTTATTAAATTCCCTCCTACCCCCACCTCCTCCTATTTTTAGGGTTCCGTACCTCAAAAGGAAAAATGGAACCTTTATAGGATCACTTTGTTTTCCGTCTTTCTGTCTGTCTGTACCTTTTATCTCGGAAACGCGTAGAGGTATCAAGTTGAAATTAAAACCGTATACTCAAGTCTGCAGTCCCTTGAAGCTGTGTAAAAATTAAACTTCGGAAAAAAAGATACGGCTGTTTATGCCGCAAAATCATGTATTTTGACACTCTCAAGGAAATCAAAATTCATAGGGTACTTCCCGTTGACCCAGAATCTTGAAATTTGGCATAAAGCAAGATCTTATAGCACAGATATAGGAAGAAATCTGGAAACAGTAAATTTATTGTTACGTCACAAAAAAAATACTTTATATACGATTCGGAAAAAGTGAGTCCGACTCGCACTTGCTATGTTTTTTTCTTAGATAATTTCTATGGTCGAACAAACTTTGCCAGGTTAGTTAGTTCTCTAATTAATTACTCGTACCTAGTTCCAGAATTAAAGGCAAACGTAACCCTTTAATACACCAAATTTATTGCCAAACAGTTTAATATTAATTAAAATGACTAGTATGCACACTATACGTAGGGCCACGAAACGATCGCTAATAGCGTATTAAAAAAAAAACTGCGTTCTATTTATTTCTCAATAAGGGCAGAATTTATCAATAAAACTAATCGCGTTTTAACGTTGTCATTAGTGTCACTTGTCTGTATTTGTCTTTTGTTGTATTTTTAAATTTTTCGTGAATTGCGTCCTAGGTTGACATTATTTTTTTGGTATCGATATCACAAAGAACATTGTGATAATTAAAGGAACTCTTGATTCTGGAGTATTTTACGGTTCACCAACAGAGTGACACACATATAGTCGCACAACACAACTGCTCCGATCAATCGCCGGATGGCCATTGACTCGTGTCAAATACATCATATCACCATGCTTGAGATTACCCTCACCACCAATACACCACAGGTAGGTTGGGTATTTATAGGTAATAGCTTCTGCCACCATTTTAACCCGCATGAATGCAGGCTTTTTCCATACAAACTGTTGGCTACTTAGCGTCCTTTATGACCGACATTCAAGCAGACGAAGTCATGGGAAAAAGTTAATACTATATTGACTGATTTACTCGTATCAAAACACAGCTGAAACCACTAAACAGATAGCGCCAAAATTTACCGTAGTCATTTGCTAAGAAACGATTTGCCCTAAGCGCATGAAATGGTGCAGAGCAGTGGTGGCCGAGTGGTAACGGTCCCGACTTACGAGTTGTAGGTCACGGGCTCAAACCCAACCAGGCGCATTACTTTGTGTAATTTATTTCAACACCACTGCTCTCAAAACGGTGAAGGAAAATATCGTGAGGAAACTGGCATGTCCTCGAACCAAAAATTCGAAGACATGTGACATTTACCAACCCAACCTGGGCCCGAGTGCTGGATTATGGCCCATTCTCTCACCTAGAGAGGAGGCCTGAGTCCCAGCAGTGGGAATATTAAAAAAGTTTGATTATGCTTATGCATAAAACGGGAGTCCAAATATGGAGAAACCGAATTTCACGCGGGCGAAGCCGCTGACTGAAGCTAGTTTTTTACATTAGTAGGGATGGATGTATGTCGAGTAAAAACGCTCATTTCGATATTTTCGTGGCCCTATCATAATGCAAACTTGCACCAAGTGGCTGGCAACATTGATGAATGGCCTCTCTCATTAGCCGACTCAGTGTTCAACTGAAATAGTTGAGGCTATTTTCGTTTAATCGGTATAATGAGGGTAGATTATTATGAACTGGCTTTTGCGATGCCGATCGGCTTTGATCATTGATGTAACTGTTTTGTGCAATCGTTGTTAAGTTGTGGATGGAGTATTTATAGTGCTTTTTAACGGACTTCAACAAAAGAGTTCTCGATTCGGTTATATGTTTTGTTTTCTTGTTTGTTATACTCCGTCATTTATGAATGAAATTGTTTTTTTTATTTTTATTAAGAACAATGTTAATTTTAGGATTAAGTTAACTGAAAATGGAAGTTGTATGGAATGAGTTTCATTACTTTTTTTTCTTGTTTATTAATTAAAAAAAAAATGACACAAAATAAGTTCAGTAATATTTAGTGACGCAAAAAACAAGCAAACAACCCGTCACATTTTCTAACAATACCAAATCGCATTTATCGCATCCAATAAAATAAAAAATCAAGTTGAGCAACAAAAAGTCGGCAAAAAGACAAGACAGTATCCCTTTTATGTACATATTAAGCTATTGGAAACCCTCGTCTGTAATGGCCCATTGTTGGCTGCAATATGATGCTCATGTGATCGCAAAGACTTACCTAAATTTTAAAGTAGTTGCCCTAATCGTTGCTGGCTTACGTTTTCAAATTTATGATGACTTTAATTGCAGAAATTAGTGTGTAGATATCACAATACATACGTTTTGTGAATGCTAATGCACGACTAGACTAGAAATATTAGGTACTACACATATTTAGCTACTCGTACTATTTTTTTTTTTTTTGGGTGGGAAAATCATCTAATGACATCCCCGCTCTTGGGCGGAGCGGGGGATAGTGTCAGACTTTTACTGACTAAAAACCCACTCCTGTTCACATCACCCATGGCCCCAGTAGGCTTCGACCCTGCTGGGCCCCTACGGTTGCTGAAATCTCATTGAGGCACGCGTGGAACACTACACGCTACTCGTACTACGTTTGCAAGAACGTTTTCATACAAACTTTTGAAAAATTAATAACGACAGTCTTTATTTTGCTTAGAATTCAAGTCAAGATTCAAATTTATTAACGTTAATGATGAGATCTCCCATAAACCTTCAACACCCCTAATTCGTTTTATAGAAAATGATAGTTATGAAAAATTAATAATGGAAATCTTATTCATTTATTTAGTTTACTACTAATGCTAAGTTTCAAGTATATTGTCCTAAGGAATACAATTTTGCATACAAACGAATTTTTTTCTTAGTGGTCCCCTAAATCATAAAAGGAAGCCAAATTTTATGCAAAATTTCATGTTTCTAGTCCCAATAGTTTCTGTTGTGCGTTGATTTTTCAGTCAGTTTCTCCTTTTACTCATATATATACACCACTAAGTTTTAATTAATACAACTACTTTTAGGGGGCTTATTAGAAATTAAAATTTTATTATTATTTAAGTAAAAGCAAGTCATAATAAGTGTAGTGAGTGTAAGTCTCAATAAATAATATTCATTAACAGCAAAGTTATTAGCGTTTGTTTTGGGAACACATTCATCCCAAAATGTCACTCAATTTATGGAAATATTGTACAGACTATTGATTATGAATTAATGAATGGTGATCAAAATGGAACAACACTGCGCGTAGTATTTTCTAGTAGCAATTGTTATGAAAGATTGATTCAATTATGAATTTAACATTTAGCAAATTTTCGTGGATTTCGTTTTTTATATTTTTGACTACACTAATATGATCAGTAACGGTACGAATAGCGCCCCATTTTAGTTTAATTTTCTTAGTTGGATTTATTTTTTCACAATAACGTTCTTTATTTTATATGTATATATATCTATGTATATATTATGTTTACCATCCATTAAGTTACTGTTTGACTGGCCTGTTGGTCTAGTAGTTAGTGGCTCTGACTGCTATGCCGGAGGTCGTGGGTTCGATTCCCACCCAGGACAAATGCTTGTGTGATGAGCACGATCATTTGTTCTGTCTCTGGGTGTAATTTATCTATAATTTGTATGTATTTAGAAATATATAAGTACGTTTATCACTTGTGTAGTACTCATAACACAAGCTCTGCTTAGCTTGAGACTGGACGGCGTTGTGTGATAGTTGTGGAATATTATATTATATTATAATGACCGAGCGAACGCGTTCGCTCGGGGTTTAATGAATTAATGATGATAATAAAATTATCCCACGTAAAAAAAGGGGCGCTAGTTACCACCGTACCGGAAAACGCAGCGTTGGAAGGCCTCCCACAAGGTGGACCGATGACCTGGTGAGGGTCGCGGGAATCCGATAGATGCGAGACGCACAGGACCGGTCATTGTGGCGACATTTGGGGGAGGCCTATGTCCAACAGAAGACGTCTTTCGGCTGAAATTATGATGATGATGATGATGATGATGAAGTTACCAATCTAAAGTAGAATAGTAGAAAATCTTCAGGGCATTGAGTTTGCCTTTATACACTTGTAGCGACATCTATCGCGTCACAAAAGAACTAATCCTGAATCGCGCAATCAAAGTTCTCCGCGCGATTAGAACATATAGAACAGCCCGAAATCATCAACCGGGCAGCTGCCCACCAGACATAACATCCCGTCTGGTCGGAGGATCCTCCCTTTTCAACGGAGGTTTGCGGGACTTTACTCTCTGTTCCGCATACCTCCAAACTGGTGACCCTCGACAAAGAACGTCAGCGCAGCCTTCGTGCAGCTACTACTTCGTGACGTCATCATCACTTCCTCAAGCTTTCGAGCAGCGAGCCATACAGCCAGCACCCACGGCTATAAAGGGTATCTTCACCACCAGCATGCCTACCTGGTCATACCTGGTCATCACCCTCAGCCTCATCAGCGACCTTGGCGAAGCACACTGCACTTTCGGCCAGTCACATGAAGAGCAACGAAGAACCTCTCCTGGTCGACGCAAGCAGTCAAGCCACTACGTCGCACAGCACCACTCCGACTCACTGGGGCATCACCGCAGACAGTTCCGACTCACCGAGAACTATGCGGCATTCGGTTCCGACTCACTGGAACCAACCTACCACTGGCCTGGCACGCATCAAGAAGCATCAAGAACCATCGATCTCCGATCTCCGGAGGGGAGTGATGTAGCGACATCTATCGCGTCACATAAGAACTAATCCTGAATCGCGCAATCAAAGTTCTCCGCGCGATTAGAACATATAGAACAGCCCGAAATCATCTACCGGGCAGTTGTAGCCCACCAGACATAACATCCCGTCTGGTCGGAGGATCCTCCCTTTTCAACGGAGGTTTGCGGTTTACACTCTGTTCCGCATTCCTCCAAACACTATTTTTTGTACATAGTTTCAATAAATAAATATTTTGTTACAATGCAGTCATTTTAGATAACGGCAAACAACACAAAATTAATCTGCTCAGCCTTTTCGCAATCATATAGAAGTTGGTTTCCAGTCTAATCATTTGTAGCTGTGTACCAGTGTTTTACATGATGGAACTGAATGTCGATAACGTAAGGGACATTTACCTAAAATGTATCTTATGATGATTGATGTAAGGGTATTTTATGCAAAGCGTAAAAATGCCCCTTACGTCAATTCATACTTCTGGTATCAATGAACGACAAAAAACAATTTAAAACAGTCAATGTATTTTTTTTAAATTAAGTAGAATTTCCTAAAAAATATTTAAATTTATAACCTACCTATTTAATTTAAATATAAGTAGGCTTATGATTGAAAAGAAGCTGAATTGTTGATCCTCTGATGTAATAATAATAAGAAAATAATAATTATGAAACATTACTCCTTAATGGCTAATAAAATACAATAGACTGTAATATAAATTAACAAAGCTCACTGAAGGCGGGATTATTTTTAATTTAATTACGCAGATTTGTCAAAAGCGAGAAATTCTTGGGCAAAATATTTCCATTGTTTGTTTCTAATCTGCTTGCGGCCGATTTCTGAAGGCTAATTAAGTTAATTTAACACAAAAGAAAAGAACTTGAGTACTCAAAAGCTTACTACTATAGTGTTTTGCATCGATATTTTTTTTTTTTTTGGAGTGGGAAATCATTTAATGACTTCTCTTATTTATTTGTTTATTTATTCATTTATTTATTATTAGACATACATACAGCTATCATTACAGACAAATCCAATGCGATAGTGTAGTCAAAAATATAAATTACAATTATGTTGTCATGTCAATTTGATCCAATTCATAACATTAAATTAAATTAGTCAATATATCAAAAATAAATTATTCAATATAATAAAAATTAAAAATCAATATAACATACAATTAAAATACAATATAAGGCAATTTATTTATCTTTATTCCAAAAAGGTAAGTAAGTTATAAGATAAGCCCCATAAAACCGTTGTAATGATTTGTCTGTGGGGTCGGTGAGTCTCTAGACATACTTATTAATTGTACTTAAAACATTTCTAAATAATATAATTTTAATTTGCGTCTAAATCTATTTGTGTTTGTTTCACTCCTTATGTCTGCCAGCAGACTACTCTAGGGTGAAGTAAAAGGGCGCGTATGACTTCTAAATCCTATATGTATATTCCTCCTATAGTATGTTCCTTCAGTTGTTCTAGGGCCACAGGTTTCCTTTTCAGAAATTCCCCAGCTTAGGGAATTTGCTTTCTGGGCCAAAAAAAATACTTCTTCCTAGCATATTAATTGCCAGCTATAATGACCAGTTCAGTTGTTTCAGTATGTTTATGGCTACAACGGACATCAAAAGGTTCACTTTTATGATCACGCAATAATTTGGTTGATTCAACTAGGTTCATTTTTTTTTATTATTATTAATAGGATTGCGTTTAAACACTATCTCACCAGGTGGTAAGCGATGATGTGGCCGACGATGGAGCACGCTTGCTTGGAAGTAACCTATTCGCTCTTGACTTAAAGAGCCCTAGTTTGTAGCTATCAGACTCCGGCAGGAAATTCCGCTCCTTAGCTGTACGCATTATGAATGTGTTCCCAAAACGCTTTGTACGTATGGGAGGGATGTCCACCATGTACCGATGGCACAACGCCGTACGTCTAGTGGTCCGATGATGGAACGAACTGGATGGAATTAAATTGTGCAATTCCAACGCACATTCCTCGAAGTATAATCAATAGAAAACCGACAGGCCAGCAACTTGGCATTTGATAGATTTAACCAAAATATACAAAGAGAATGATGAACAACGCGCATCATCTGTACCCTTGTCGATTGCGGTGTTAACAAGCGATGAAGTAAACGTTCACTTATCGTTGTGAACTTTGAGACGATAATTAGAAGGTGGGAAGACAATAGTCGAAAGTTTCAAAGTATTTGTTGTTCTTCATGTTGATATCGTGGCCGTTCTAGAGAGCCGAGAGTTATGGTTGATTTTTGTAAAAAAAAGTGATTTTACGCTCTTTAATTGCGTTAGGTGTTATGATGCTGGGGACTAGTTTTGTAAGACTTTTGCCAATTAAATTATGGTACAGAGTAATAAAGGTATAAAGTGAAAGAGCTAAATAGTGCTAGCGCATTAGTCATGTTCGTGAATGAGTGCGGCCGGTTGGGACCGATCATCTTATGCTACGAATGGGAGTTTGTGCGAATGGGACATTCTTCGGCATTGGAACTTTTTACGAATGGGACATTCGGCGTCAGATCCCTTTCAGCTACCACGGTTTATTTTCAATGATTCGTACTTTGAAATGATTTTTCTTTACTGGGACGCTTTTTGCGTGCACGATTTTTTACATCGTGTTTATACATATACTCGTATATAATTTCAATATTAATAATTGTAACCAAAACTTTGTAAATATTTACTAATTAAAAGAGTGTCCATGGAGTTACTTGCATATTCTTCTCCATAGAGATTGCTAGACTACGCTTTAGAATGTGCAAACAGCAAATAGTTTTACCTTTTTTTCGTGACTGACTGACCATGGTAATTCAAAACCTGTTAATGGTTTATTTGAAATAAATCCTTTGAGTTTGAAAACTAAAGGCCCAAGCGTGGCCAGGTTTTCGCTAGATAACGTATCACATATTTAATTTATTTTAGTTTTTCGTGTAAAGGATTGTGTTCAAGGAAATATAATATTTATTTATTTACATATTTCGAGTACCAAAGACTCATTTTAGTTCCATAATCACATACAGACAATACATATAATAAAATTACAAACAATGAAATGTTAAAATCAAAATTGAACTTCGTACCGCCTAATAATAAGATAAATGAATAACCGCTCAACCGATTCTGTGCAAACTTCACATAAACCATCTACTAAATAGTCCGAACAAAGCCTAAACATTTGGTTTGGATAGGTGAGCCCTTGAGTTATAAAATAACAACGAAAAGTGGCATTTATTTTTATATATATCAATAAATTAATATTATAAAGAAACCTCAAATCGTTCCTAACTGACTAAAAATATATCATCGAAAGTTATTCGATAACGTTTCTATGTAACATCAACAGCAACAGTTTGTCTCAAAAAACATCTATTCTATTTGTGATATTATTGGACATGTTACGTGTACTTGTTAACAACACGCAACATGTTATAATGTTAGAAGAAATTTTCTTTAATCCGTCTAAATTTCTGTAGAATTACTTTGACTAACACAGTTCCCAGGTAATTCAAAGAAGTGTAACTTTGACTGAAAATGTTGCTGAATAGTATAAAGTAAATAGAATAATGGTTCCAGGAATCATAACAAAAACTATGTTAAATATCAAATCATTGTAGTTTTCTTTTTAATTGATATAAACCAGTCCTTGACTGCGATCCCACCCAATGGTAAGCAGAGATGCAATCATTGATGTTGAGGCGCACTAGTTTATTAAGAGCCTATTCACTCTAGCCTTGAAGACGCCTAAATTATAGTTGGACGGGAAGACCGCAGCAGGCCAATTGTTCCAGTCCTTCGATGTATGCGGTATAAACGACGAAGCGAAACGCTTAGTCGTTTATACCGCGTGTAGTTGAGAGCTTACTTAGATAGAATAGTCTTCAGAAATCAATACAACATACAGAATGGATCACCCATCAATACGTATATTGATCTGCAATATGATTTATCACAATCAGCGCTAAACGCTCCACCAGACATAATCCTGAGCGTATAATTGCGCACACTCGACTGGATATTCATAGGTGATTAGTATAATCACCGTGCTATTAGGTATTGGTTCAGAGATAGGGCTGCCGGGAATTGAAGCGGTTGAATTGAATTTCTATGAGAATATTAGCAATTGAATAGTATATGGAGGTATATCGCAAATTTTGTGTAACATAGACGTAATTACACTATTAGAAATTTAATAGAAGATGCAATCAAAGATTTTTATTATAGTTATGGTATTTTGAAAGTTTACAGTCATTACGTAGGTTCTTCATTACTTTTTTTTGTATAATTCAGTTTGGAGTAGTTTTAGAAATTTTGAAAACTGTCAGTGCTTTTTTGTGTTTCTTAAGGACTCTCTCCTCTTAATTGCAAATTTATACATTTTAACACTAATAATATAAAGACGATAGTTACTCTTTCACACTCAAATGAATTAACGGATTTGGCACGAGCCTAGACCATTTTCTGAAATAGCATATAAATTACTATTTATTTCGGGAGTATGTCCTCAAGGGTTAATTTTCCATTCATGCATCTTTTAGTTAATTAATAATTTTATAAAGATCGAGTTCTAAATTTACTTACTTAAATACATATATTGAACAAGTTTTCAGGCGTGCGTTTGAAAAAATATTTATTATCATGAGAAATGCGTATCTTGAAACTCTTGATAACTGCACTTAAATGAAATGAAATTAATATTCATAGACTTCATCAATTTCGAATCCGGAATCAGTAAAAGTACATATCAGTAATATTAATTATAATCTACTTATTAAAATTATAAAATGGATAGTAATTCTTATTGTTGGAACAAACATTTTTTTTTTTTTTATAGCCACTATGAATATTAACAAGGAAAAACTGATATTGGTAACATAATTTGAATGTAGTTCCTACCGATCACTTCCACATAGCATAACATAATCAGCCCTTTAATGTTCCCAATAATAGGATTATAACCTCCTTGCTAGGAGTAAGCCGTAATCCACCACGCGGGCACAGTGCGGGTTGGAAAATGTCACATGTCTTTGAATTTTTTGGTTCTAGGACCTGCCGGTTTCCTCACGATGTTTTCCGTCACCGTTTTGAGGGCAGTGGTGATGAAATAAATTACACAAAGTAATGTGCCTGGCTGGGTTTAAACCCGCGAACTACAACTCGTAAATCAGGGCAGTTACCACTCGGCCACCACTGCTCTGCACAGAGTTATTTATTATCTTTTTTTATAAAAATACATTCCTCCTCACTAGGAATTACTCATAAATCGTAAACTTGCATACACAAAACATCGAGACCCAGAACAACTATCAGTAGACCATACAGACAATTGTTCCGTCAAAGTTGCCAAGCCATAAACACAAAAATCCCATTACATACAAGTTGAGTACAGCAAAATCTGATAGTGTTGGAAACTCGACGCCCGAGGCAACCCTACGCTTGTCTTTCTCAAAGCGGTATTACCTGTACTCATCACTAT
Source organism: Mythimna vitellina (assembly GCA_949316375.1). Classification (NCBI taxonomy): domain Eukaryota; kingdom Metazoa; phylum Arthropoda; class Insecta; order Lepidoptera; family Noctuidae; genus Mythimna; species Mythimna vitellina. The sequence goes on from OX438690.1 coordinate 21,443,722, forward strand.
TAAGTTACATACAATATCTGCTAAATTGGTTAGGGCTGTAACAGCAACTTTATACATCGGTGTCGGGTATAACTCCTGTGTTTACTGAGTCAGCAGTTCTGCCGGATAAATTGGATATGGGAGATGATAATTTGGTGTAAGATATTTGTTAATGATGATATGTATGTGTATGTTCTTTGTGGTATTGATAGAAAGATTTACCGCAGGTGTAGAATGCAAAGAGTCAATATATGTAAATATTTATATCAATTAAAAAAAAGACTGAAGGATACGGGTGGGTTTAAATCAGTAAAAATCTGAATTTCTCCCCCTCGCTCCACTCAGGGCGAGAAAAAATGAAGACATTTAATGATAGCCTAAACGAAGTATAAATCGAAAGATTCCATTCAAGCCTAGTGCTTAAATGTGATCTTTCGATTTATATTTATCCTTTGCAAGCATTACTGCTTCACAGAAGGAGGCGACCGCCTGCCATTCCTTCTCGCTCCGGACCATAGCCCAAACCAGGGCACGGCGTGAGAAGCCACTACCGCTGATTGCTTCCTTACAAGGACACGGCGGTGCTAATGCCGCTGCGCCCAAACGAGGCACACCTCTACAGGGCATTTCTTCCGCTTGAATCCGATGCAGGAACCTCTCGAACTTGTCATAACCGGTGAGAACCTGTGTCATGCGGAAGGTGAGGATGCCGTGTTGCCACTCCAGCTACTCCTCAAAGACGGGACTTACCGCCGTAAAGAAGGCTTCGGCCCTGCTGAGCCCCTACGATTTTGCTGGCATTTCTTTGAGGCGCGCGATTAATTTTTGGATCAGAATATGATTCCCCTGAATCATATATTATATATTCGTAATTTACTTGGGAAACTGTCGGAAATCATCCAATTTGTGCACAATACGCATAGTATATTCCGCTTGCCATTTAACCCGGCCTCGACGCATCCCAACGTATGACGCAGCACTCTCACCCGACCGTAAAAAAGCGAAATCAATTATACCGAAATGGCAAGCGAACAACCCATCGTAACATGACCCACCCCGCCATCCTTAGAGGGTTTTCACACTGACGATTTGCCTGTGCGTTTTTGTAGCGGAGACTGTAAAGCGAGCTACGTGTTGTCTATATTTTCACTATACTATCCAGTTGTCTTAACTATGGATACTGACTCTTTGGAAGTTAATTCCAACATAGTATTCTCTAGTCTAATAAAACTTGTATCACAGTGTCTGTTATTAAACTCATCCGAAATGGCTTGACCAGTTTTTATGCAAATTTTATAACTCTCGATGATAAAGGTGGCGTGGTATCCAAAAAATTATATGGCAAAACAACTTTTGCTATGTCAGTATAAGATATTATCTTGGTGGTTCTACATTCAGGTGGGCGAAACCATGGAAACTAAGTCTATTAATAAGTATATTGTACTGACTTCTTTATTCAAATCTTTCTTGAACGCTCACGTAAGTACTGCGAACACGTTGCGGTCACGAGAGGTACGCAGTGAGCGTTTTAAACATTTGTCTCGCAGGAAACACGCTCGCAAAACGCCAATGTGCAAAAGCCTTTATTGTTACAAAAACGAAACAATAAATGCCCATATCACCCACGTGATGGGTCAACTTACAACGGATGGTTGTTAGACCTTTAGAAAGAACACAATATGTTGTCTGGTCCCTTTCAAATTGATTCCTAATTAGTGTGATACGCAAATACTTTGTTGCGACATTGAAAAATCTTTTGTTAAGAGTTTCTTTTAGGGGTTTTTTTTTTGTGATTTGGGGTGGATAATGAGGTGGGGTGAGATACAATGTGTTAGGCCTACTGTAAAGGCTGTTTAGTAATTAAGGATAAGCTTTTAATTTGTTTTTTTTTTCATTTATTGTGGTTTTTGGTTACAGAAAACTTGTGATTGTAAATATTAATGAGGGGTCGTATCCTGTATGTTTTTCTTTTCTAAGCATAGCCCTGCCTCTGGTCATTCCATTTTTCGTGAGCAAAAAAAAGAAACGCAATCTTTTTTCTATTTCTAGTAAAGTCTGTCCATTTCGTCTTAAATGTAGTGGATAACACAGATAGAATTGGTTTACTTATTTATGTAGTTTCACTGCTCAATTTCCTAATATCAATTTCCAAAAGGTTTATGTATATGCAACCGATTTCAAAATTTGATTATTTAGGGTCGTCTCATACAGGCCACCGGCCACAACAACAAAATGCCGCCACCGGCATAAATTTCCTATAGTTTTCATATATTTTATTTATTTATTTTTATGTGGAAAATCATCCAGTGATATCTCTCGCTCTAGGGCGGGGCTAGAGGGTGTGTGAGACTTTTATTGACGAAAACCCAGTCTTTATTTCTTGATTGCCTTTTATTCCAGGGCCGGGTTTTTCTTTCAGAAGCGAACCCATGGCCACAGTAGGCTTCGACCCTGCTGGGCCCCTGTGATTTTCTGACATCTCCTTGAAGCGCACGTGGACGACTTTTACTTGGTTCGGACGGTTACCGGATGGTCGAACGGTGAGCTACTCATTGCTTACCGTTCGCCCATGCCTACGGTGGCCGGATATCGGGATCGGGATCCCGACGGTTGAAGCGTGCGGCCTCCTCCTTTGCTATCATTGCTGCTTCGCAGAAGGAGGTGACCGCCTGCCTCCTCTTTGCTTTGGACCACGGCCGGTATCAAGGCCCGGCGCGAGAGATCGAGGATGCCGTGAAGTCTTTCCAGCCCCTCCTCAAAGAGGGGACTTACTGATACATTTTATATGGATTCGCCGCACACGATTGACGCCGGTGGTCGCCACATGCTACAAATCGCCGCCACACGCCATTCGCGTATTTAAACCTACTTCGACAAAGTCCATTATGATACTGCGCGCAAGGGTTAAAAAAAGTAGCCCAGGAACCACCGGCCACAAGTGGTTGTCGCGCGCTTCAGCTTCTATTATAGCCACTTCTAGCACCTCTTGGTGGCGTTTGTGGCTGTGGCATGTGGCCCGTGTGCGGCGATCCTTAAAATTAAGAATGTGTCAAATACTACCCAAATGCCATAACTTGATAGGTTTTAGGCTAAAGTACGGATTAACAAATTAAATTTGACTACTTCAGATTCAACTTACGTATCGATTTGTGAGATAATAATAATAATATTTAAATTATTGATGTAAGTTTATTGTTATTTAAGGTACACGTATAAACTTATTAAAAACAACACAAACATCTAATCAGTACTAAAGAAACAACTCCAACCCCATATATATAGCTAAACTAACCCGCTCTAAACTACAGCCAAACAAAATTAACATATCCATATCAGTTTACCTAAATCTTAGGAGAAAACTAGAAATATAATGATGTTCTGTAATAGTGTGACATATGATCAAACTTGGTACGACGGATTTGATCCGTTCGTACCAAAGTACAACCCTATTCTTGAATCCCGTGTCAAATCGATCGTCACTAAAGTCATTATTATGCGAGAGTTAAGCAGATCATCCAGGCAAGAAAATCTATAGTTAAAAGATAAATAATTGTGTTAGGAAGAAAAACCAATCTTTTAGCATAGGGAAAAGTTGTGACAGCGATTAATCAAAATATTGAAAAAATAACATAGTACTTTGTTAGTTCTAGTACTTTGATTATTAGATTGATTATATTGATTATTAGTTTGATTATATTGATTATAGTTTGATTATATTGATTATTAATTTGATTAAATTGATTTTTAGTGTGATTATTATTAGTACTTTAATTATTACTACCTACTTTGATTGATACAGGCCAGTACTTTGATTACTACAACTAATGAGGTTTTAACAATTATATTATCAGAAATAGTAAATAAATACACTTGAGATCATTTTGTGTGCATGTGCGTGACCTATTTACCGTTCCACGTGCAGGGTTGGCACACTGTTTGATGCAGTTAAGTTGCTGGTGTAATATACAATTATTGTTTGGAAGATTACTACAAAAAAGTCGCTTATAGATTGCGAAAAGTTCATCGTGTTGGTTAGTAAATTCTATGACACATTTTACACTAAATGCAACTGGCCAACCACTTCGATTTTTTCACTCGACACAACGTGCACTTGTCTGACGTTTCACCGAATGAAATTGCGAAACTGAACTCAATCGGGGCACTGCTAGCCGAAACTGCTCCGACACGATCCGCACTAGACTGTGTACTTTTTCTCGGCCTCATGTGCACAAACAGTGTTTAGTTACCGTAGGGTGTATTTTATCTTGTTGTGCTGGTTTTGTTGGGTGGAGGTGGTGCGGGGGGCGGGGTGGCACCTGTTGCCCCGAGTTTCGATGTGGGAAAGCCTAATCCTGCCTGAGATGAAATAAATACAACATTGGCTCAACAGAAACGTTCTTGAGATGTCTTTCGATGGTATTCAGTAAAGCCGTATGAGAGTGCACGATATTCGGGAGTTTAAAGGAATTGCCATTTTTATTTTACGTCTGTGTCGTGTTGTGTTGAATTTTTGATGCAACAAGTGGTATTATTGGGTTGCGGAAGTGTTAACGAAGCTTTTTGTTAGGTTTTCGTGTTATCGGGTGGCGCTTTGTGTTATGGTTTATATGTCATATTTTAAACCCTCCATGTTACAAGATTTTCCGCAGTTTTTTTTATATAAGAAATCATCCAATGTGTTTTCCCGTTCTAGGGTGGAGTAAAAGGGCTTGCCAGTCTTTAACTGACTCAAACCTACTCCTGCGTTCCTTCTTTGCCTTGCTTTTCACCCCCCGGGGTTCTCTTTCCGACTACTGATGGCAAATAAAAAATACCGATGGTAAGCTTCGGCCTTGCTTGGCCCCTACGGTTTTGTTAACATCTCTTAGAGGTGTGGAACACTATGCGCCGTCGACGACTGGGGCTTGGTCCGGATAGTTACTGGACGGCCGGACGGCGAGCTACCGATTGCTCGTCATCCGTAAGCCCACGCCAAGGGTGGCTGGAAATCGGAATCAAGATCACGGTGGCTGGGGTGTGAGCGCTAGAACTACTGCTAGCATTAATAATAGGTCTTTACCTATGAAATCGCCGTTTATTAAAACGGGTTGCTTTGAAGTGTTATTTTTAGATTAACTTTACATTAAAGGTACGTTATTCTTTTTTTGATGTTAGGTATTTATTAGTTTCTTTATGTTTTGTATTTTCTTTAATATCGCTGTATTTTTAACCATTTTTGTATGATAGATTTCTATTTCCGTTTCAATCACTTTCACGTGGGAAATTTTATCTCACGAATAATTTTTCTTCTCAGGTCGGTTACAAGACAAAATTTCCAAGACGAAAGCTATTAAACCAAGAGCACAAAGTTCTTTTGTTAGGAGAAAGTCGTCGTCGTCAAAATACAAAGAAACCAATAAATACCTAATTTCGAAAAATTAATAACGTTACCTTAAACATACAGTTTATTTGAAATCTAAGTCAATCCAAAGACATAAACACTTCAAAGCAACCCATTTTAGAAAACGGCAATTTCATAGGTAAAGACCTATTATTTACGTGATCACAATTTGTGATCGCATTGTCCTAATATAATGTTAAAATATAATGTTCTATCGGAGCATTATACAACTCTTGAATAATAAATATAAAGTATCATTCAGTTTTATGTAAATGTGGTCCATTGACCTCAATTTTAATCTTAAATCTCTGCTTGCTCTGAAACAGATAGAAACGACGGTGACAGTTTTATATATTTATCTATCCCACCTGTATCCCATAGTTATTTCAAAAATAGTGTGGTAGTATAAATTTATTCTTCGATGAGCTGGTGATGCTGTTTTGTAAGCTGAGAACCAACTGGACAATCTATATATACAAAGTTATAATATAATTCTTCATCATCATCATCATCATTTCAGCCGATAGACGTCCACTGCGAGACATAGGCCTCCCCCAAATGCTGCCACAAAGAAGGGTCCTGTGAGTCTTGCATCCATCGGATTCCCGCAACCTTCACCAGGTCATCGGTCCACCTTGTAGTGTGCCTTCCAACACTGCGTCTTCCGTATATCATTCTTAATCTAAGTATATATATATAAAAGTGAAATACCACTTACTGATTAATCATGAAATCTCAGAAACTATAACATCTACAAACAAACTAAAAATTAGGCAGGTAGGTTTCTTCTAGGGTGTAGACATCCGCTAAGAACGGATTTTACGAAACTCTACCCCTAAGGGGGTGTAACGGGGGTCGGAAATTTGTATGGAGAAACTTACTTTTACGCGGGCGAAACCGCTAGCAGAAGCTAGTTTATTATATGAAATAGATCTCTATAAAATCATTTTAATACCATTTGAATATAAATACTAAATACTAATTGTTTCTTTCTTTTCGTTTCAGGTAATGGCTGTTTTAAAGTTATCAATTTGTGTTTTGAAATGGAACATAATTTGTAAGTATGTATTACAAGTAGATTGTGTTAAAAAATGATTTTTTTGTAAATATTGTCAAAATTATATTACCAAAATAGTACCCTTACTTAATATAATTTAAAATAATAAAAAAAAATATCCTGTATGTATAAATAAGCTTTCTTGACACCTATATAAAAGCTATCATATCTACTTAACTTAAACTTACCTATTAACTTTACACGGTAAAAACACCACTAAACTGACCAGTTAAAAAAAGGTCCTTAACAGCAAAAACCGTCACTCACACACGGTGGTTAATAAACTAAACACCCAATGCATTTGACAACTTAATTGAAAAAAACATTTTAACCCAACACCGCGTACTTAGTCCGGCACTACTTAGCTCTCCGTAGCGTGTATAATATTTTTAGAATTGCACGTATTTCTACACAAACGGCCCACATTTCTATTTCCGTTAGTAGACATTGACATGAATATGTTTTCTCGGACCGGATTATTTTGACATCGCCAAGTATTTGACACTCGTTTCGCCCACGTCCACTGGAGTTTATTAGGTCTCGGTGATATATCTATTAGCATTTTAGGGTTTTTGATACCGTATGGTCGACGTGTAGACATGTATTATGTCAGCTGGATAACTGAGTTGGTGTTTTTGTTGAGTGTTAATTTGTTTATTTTGCGCTCTTTCATAGTTTTGAGAATTATCGAAACGATTGAATTAAAAATACATATAAAACCTAATGGTGCTTGTGTATGCTTCAAAAAATTTGAGAACACCTTTTGCCTAACGGCTTGATAGACTTGCCGTGTCTTATTCAAAGGTTGCCACGTTCCAATCAGTGCCACATTTATATTTTCTGAAATTTTCATTCACCTTACGTTGTTGAACCCTCTGCGGTCCGGACTAAGCGTTTCACCTCGTCGTTTATATCACATACAACCAGGTACTGAAACAATTTGCCTGCTGCGGTCTTCCCATCCTTTTATAATTTGGGTGTCTTCAAGGCTAGAATAAATAGATAATAGATATAAAGTAGTGGGCCTCACTATCAACGATTGCATCACTGCTTACCGCACTGCTTATCAGGTGGGATCGCAGTCAAGCACTGGTTTATATCAGTTAAAAAAAAAAGAATAGACTCCACCATCAACGATTGCATCGCGGCTTACCATCAGGTGGGATCGCAGTCATGCACTAGTTTATATCAAATAAAATTTAAAAAAACCTCTCCCCTAACTCTCTTTCATAAAGTTTCATTTTGACGGCCATATTTTTCAATGACAAAAAAAGCCGTTGTAAGAAATACGTGACATTTCAACTAATAAACCCGTAAGCCCGTGAAATCGCATCGTAACTCATAAAGCGGAATAACATTTAGTTCAGCAGGAAATAATAAAAAAGAAACATATCTTCTCAGTCGTTTGCTGATTGAATAAGTGAAAGTTTTTTTGCACCATGTTTTTAGGGTTCCGTAGTCAACTAGGAACCCTTATAGTTTCGCCAAGTCTGTCTGTCTGTCTGTCCGCAGATAATTTCAGTGACCGGTAGCACTAGAAATCTGAAATTTGGTGGTACCAATATGTATATCAATCACACCGACAAAGTGGTAAAATAAAAAGTGGAAAAAAATGTTTTTTTTTTTTAATATTGCATGAGAGTTCTAAAAATAATATAATACCGAGACATTGACATTTATCAATAGCAATGGGTTACTATTTTTATATTTGTCATTATCTTCTTTAATGTTTTTTTTTTTGGACATATTTAAAAATGGAAAAATAAATTAGAATAAAAAAATATTTAAAAAACACCCACATATTTTTAAAATAATTTCATAATTGCTACCTATCTACTTATTAAATTTTCATTTTTTTTTATTATTGTGAGGCTCACGTTTGACATTTTATTTATATAAAAATGAAAACTTTATCATTTGTCTCAATCTTGTCTGGAAATTTTTGAAAGTAAATTTTTCCTTCAAATAGAACGCGAAATTAAATTCCCCATGCAAAAAAAAAAGATAAATGCAAAAAACGGTATGACAAAGGATGTCTTTGTATTTTAAAATCCTATAAAACTCTGGGTGAAATATAAATCATCGCACTCACAAAATAATAACCTGACAGGGCAGGAAACGATAAAAAGGAACGTATCTCTTGAAGTTTTTTGGCAAGAAAACTGACTGGGAGAGTGCTGCGCTTCTCAGAGCAAGTACGAATGGATGGATCTTCGAGAGATGTTTCAAGTTTTGTTTTTGATTCGCAGTCTGTTATTTATTTTATGTTCAGATATTTTTGTCAAAAGGAGAGTTTTTTTTATGGGTTTTAGTTTTTGTTTGGCACTCTATGTATCTTCATGTGAGAGGAGGTTCTAATGTTTTTTCGTAGCACCAAATTTTTGTTGATTTTGAAGTTTCTTTTTTTTTGAGAGGTTGCGTTGTCTCGGGTAAGCCAATGCTTTAATTTTTTTCTTAATTAAGGATGATTTATATAATTTTTATTTGTAAATAACATAATATACGTACGTTTTTGACGTAATTAATAAATAACATGACATAGTACATATTTCACGTTATTGCTAAATAACATAACATACATTTAGGCATCAAAGAATGCCGTTTTTTTTGCGTTTTACGTCCTTGTAATGTCTACACATTGATGAAAGAAATACTTTCTTTAAGCAAACATATTCTTCATTACAAAGTTTCTAACATATTTTTCTCTATAAATAAACATACGTCGTACATCTTTCTAACTCACGTCAGTTCACTTCAGACACCAAACGGAAATATTGCCGGTGGCGCCCTCTCGCGGCGGATGCTGCATGGGCGCCAGCGAGCCGCTTCCGGCCTGCCCTCGTTATGTCCGCTTTGTATGACAGCCGGCATGGCATGCCAGCCTCATCGGGCCGAATGAACCATTGTCAACGATATTACACTCTGGTTTGATTTATTCAGAGTGCTTACTATGAATAGGGAAAGTTTGAGAGTGGAAAAAAAATATGGGTGGCCTCATGTTCGGTGGGGTTCGTTGATACTCGGTTGGGTCTCGAATTTTGGCACGAAATGTGAGACGGTTTCCGTACCTTAACCTCGTCATGAATAGGAAAAGTTTGAGAATAGAAGTGGATGGGGGAGTTTTGTCAGTGTAGAAAATTATCTCAAGGGATTATAAGTCTGGAATAAAAAAATATCCTACGTACTTATAGGTCCAGGTCATGGTTTATCATGTGCCAAGTTTAATTCAAATTCGTTTAGCCATTGGGACGTTATTGATTCACAAACATCCAATCAATAATATCATTTAATAAGTGCTTCAATTTTCGTTGTACATTACCTAATCCTCAAGTGTACAATAAAATTTCTCTCTAATTTATATAAGGTTTGTTGTTGGAAAACCAAATTGTGGGTTAAGCTCGCATGTGTACATAAGCTATCCTATTTTATTTATTTATTTAAACTTCAGTAGTGGAACATAGGCGGACTTAATGCAACAAGGTATTCTCTACCAGTCAACCTTTAACCTTTTTAACCTTTTTTTTTATTTTGTTTGTTTTATAAAAGTTGTGTGCACAATAAAGAATATTAGTGGAAAGGATCTTACGATAGGTTATTTATTATGCACTCGTTGATTCGTGGCTTCAAAGTCTTTAGCATCGACGCGCGATGCCGAGTTGCTAGCCTGTCGGTTTTCTACCGGTTGCATTTCGGGGAGTGTGCGTCGGAATTGCATAACCTAATTCCGCCTAGCCCGTTCCATCATCGGAACACCAGGCGTACGGCGATGTGCCACCGGTACATGGTAGACATCCCACCTAAACGCAAAAAAAGTTTTGGGAACACATTCATTGTGCGTACAGCTAAGGAGTGGAATTTCTTGCTGGAGTCTGTGTTTCCTGATGGCTACAACCCGGGAATCTTTAAGTCAAGAGTGAATAGGTTACTTTTAGGTAAGCGTCGTCCATTGACGACCGCATCGTCGGTTTCGATCAGGTGAGATAGTGGTCAAGCGCGAACTTATAAGAAATAAAAAAAAAAACTTAAATGTTAGAAGCATAAAGCTTTTAACTTTTTAACAAAATTATACACACTTCGTGTCGAAAAATTCAGCGTCCTATTATGAGCGCCTCGAGAAAAAATGTAGGCGTACCGTATGTGTTAATATAATTAAAAAAAAATAAACAATATTACAGGTGTTAGAGTAGGTGAAATGAAAATAAATAAGGTTGCTTCTAATTCAAAGCAAACTTATTTATTTGTTTTATTTACTTTTGTCTGGAATTAGACATTTAATTAGAGCTAATTAGATAAATGTCGTCTAGAAGGCATTAAAATTAGGCCAGTATTTTTTGATAAGATAAAACAAAGACAGGCCCAGTTGATATAACTGCGGGGTTACTATGACGTTCAAAGTAAGATTGTTTCATTCTTATTTCAGTGTGGGTAAGAGACATAGCTATACAGGTTGTCTAGCGCCATCTCTTACCCGCACTGGAAATAAGAATGAAACAATGTTACTTTAAACGTCATGGTACAGGTTGGTTGTAGTATTTCATATGGCTGAGATGATGAAGATGGTTCACTTTGAAATTTGACGGTACAGCTGGCGCAGTGGACGACTAGTAAACTGCCGTACTGCATGTCGCTGGTTCGATTCTCATACGGAACAAATATGTGTATGGCCTACATATTTATAGTTCCTCCACGTCTAGGTGTCATGTCACAAAGTAGATAGGTACAGAAGTCAATCTACATAGCGCGATACAAAGCGCGCTCGAGCAACGCACACTTGGTATTGTGGGTACCAAGTAATTTTACAGTTTTTTTTCAATGTGATACAAATTTTATTAATTATAGTGTTGTTATTTATCAAACAGTTATTTATGTATTTTATTTCAATAAAATTATACACCAGTAGGTACACAACATCAATATTTATTTCAATTTACATACAAGTATTATTTATATGTTTACTCTCTAGTCCGTGCGTCACTGCGGTGTGCCAACTGAAAACCAGCGCTGGGTGTCTAACTCCCAGCAAATGCTGAGGTGGTCACCCTGTCGGTGCGGGCACGCTCGGCGCACTTTGTACTTTTGTTATTTTTTACTTTGTGTTTATAACCGTCGTGCTATACCTGTCCCAAATAAAAGTATTTCTATTCTATTCTAAATACACATCGCTCACAGATCACGATATCACGGTGCAATTCAGATCAATGCGAGTGCGGGTACCATCTACTTGAGACAAAAGTCTACGAGTTTTATTGCGCAATAATGGAGCAACAAAAAATTGTAAATTATCGTTTTTTAAGCTACCAGTAATTATTTCAGAGAGGAAAGTAGATATTTGCTTGTATTTTGATGGTTTGTTTTAACGTAACACAGAACAGGCCTCGCGCCGAGATATAGAAGATGATTTTGTGGCCATGTAATATTTTTACAATTCAGATTAGGTACGCATTTATCACCGCGCCCGGTCGCACTCGGACAGTTCGGCTCCACGCGCTGACCCTAGCGCGATCGCCGAGCGTAGGCACGGAAAGTGAAGTACATACATGAGATTGACTTATGTACCTCGAAAAGGTCGCTTTTAAGGGGTGAATTTTGAAAATCCTTTATTATTTTTTTACTTTGCTCTCGTTTATTCGGACTGTAAATAAGCTCATCACTTACAACAGTAGACTCAACAACAACCAACATTACAAAACTTCGTAAACAGTCTAAATTTATTCGGTCTCATTTGTAAAAGTCTAAAGACTAATTGTTTAGCTGGATAGTTATTACTCCAATGTCCCTTCATTAATTCCTTGGCTTGTTCGAAGAAAATTTGCTCGAGAAAGTTCGGGCTTTATTTCATTGCTTGAAAATAGACTTATCTTCGTTTTCTTTTGACTGCCTGTTGAGGGAATTTGTGGTTCGAAGGAGGTTTGGTTTTCATTCGAAAGCTTCTTCAGTTAAGTACTGCACTTTGTTTTTAAATACATTGGTCGAGTAGTAAATTTTTGTTTAAGGAAACCTTGACTGCAACTGATATTTTTCTTATATTCTTATTCTTATATTCTTTATTGTACATAAAATAACAAAATATTAAAAATGGACTGCCGAATGTACAAAGGCGAGCTTAACTCACAATTGGGTTTTCTTACAGCAAACCTAAAAATATATTTCGAAGAAGATTTTATTTATGAGGATAACTAAAAAGAATGCACAACAAAATTTTAAGTTAAAAAGAAATAGACCAGATCAAAAATAAACTACACAGGGCACAATACTTATAAAATACTATATATAATATTTTTAATAGTTTTTATTTATATTGCAATTATTTTGTGTGTTTGTTTAGGTCAAATCTTAAACTAACATGCACCCGGGTTCCTTCAGTAGCCTTTTGCATTCTAGGGACACGAGAACTCTTCGAATATTCCCACAACCCTACTTTCATTTTCGATCTAGGCTTACATTATTCTATAAAATTATCGAATAAGTCGCCATTCATATTACTTGTGATTAAATTATATCCAATTTATTTTTATTCCCTCCCGTTAATAAATTCATAAACTCAAATCAAGTTTGATCACGTCATCAAAAATTAAAACAATAGTCATATTGTTCAAATTGTAACCTTGACAAATGTGGCCGGCCATCATGAAAATGTAATCAAAACTTTGTTAGAATATATTGTTCGATTAAAAACTGTCATAAATTTTGAATACAATTAACAGCTTCCATTGTCTGTTGTAAAATAATCTTGTTTTATGATTCGATTTAATTTTGGATGACAGTTATTGCTGAGTATTTAAAACGCAATTTTTGGTCTATGATATGGGTGTGTTTACAATAAAATACAACAGTTGACTAATCATACTAATATTATAAAGAGGAAAGATAAGTCTTTCTTTTTTTATAATTTGTATGTTTGTATTTTTTTAATTGAAGATTTTTAATTGTTTTTTTTTTATGTCGTCCATACTTAGGCTCACACTTTGTGGTATTTCTTATTTAGCGGTCAATATACATACGGCTGACGTGACACGCCCAAGCACATGATATTACTTCATCCTATATTTTAAACGTCTATCTCATCAAAACCTTCTACGCACCCTATAGGGTCTCTATTTTCATAAAACTCTTCAACTACCCGGGTAATACCCTGTTTTCATGATGCATGCACATTTTGCGGTCATGGGTAGTGATTTATATCCGTCGTAGTACTTAATTTTGTCTCCCCTAGTACCCTTGACGTGGGGTCGTGTTTTGTACGAATTGGAGATATTTCGGCTATGCTTTCAATTTTCCTACGATTGAAAGGACCTTTTTAATACTTTCTTTACAATTTTTTACGTATAAATAGTATAACAAGAATTCCATTATAGATGAAATTGGTACATGTTATTATCTACTCATGATTACAATCAATATAATGAGAACTCATGCATTTATAGAAGCAAAGTCAATACATTTAAAATAAATTATAGATTAATTGCATGGCTTTCTAAATGATAAACCTTACGATAATATTTTTGAAAAGTCCTTTCGCCTTAATACATAATTTATGCATATTTATCATTTTGGTTTTACATCATCATCATCATCATCATCGACCGATCCTGTGCGTCTCGCTTCCACCGCACTCCCGCGACTCTTACCAGGTCGTCGGTCCACCTTGTGGTAGGCCTTCCAACGCTGTGTTTTCCAGGGCGTTGTCGCCACTCTAGAACCTTTCGGCCCCATCGACCATCCGTTCTACGAGCAATGTGCCCTGCCCACTGCCACTTTAGTTTTCCGATTCTTCGGGCTATGTCGGCGACCTTGGTTCTCCTGCGGATATCTTCATCGGTTTTTTGGTTTTTATTTTCTTGAAATAACATAAATTATCAGTTTCCTATAATACCTATTAGTGTCAAAACCATTTGCTGACCTTTAGTTTATTTATCCCCGCTTTAAGAACTACTTTGTATTTTTCGAATTGATTAAACTCAAACTCAAACTCAAATCTTTATTGCAATCCATAATGTACATGTCAGGTGATAAATCTAAAAAAGTGAAACAATTATGGACCCTGTCGGGCACAGCAACAATATAAATTGTAGGAGAGGAAGAGGAAGAGCGCTACTATAAGTTCCTATTTAATTTTCTGTATATTTTTGTATTGTTTAATTGATTTCAACTACTACAAATTACTTATTATTCCTTCATAGCAATCTCAAAAAAACATATACTATTGTTTTATATTTAAATCTAAATTAATGCTTAATAATTATATTCGTATGTTTGAGTATCTCAGATAAAAAATAAATTAAAAAAAAAATACTAGATTAATTGTTTATCAGACGAAATTTTGGCATTAAAGCAGGTTTTGACAGTTTTATCTATATTTTATTATCTAAGTACAGATAGATATAGAACAACTAGGTTCTTCGTGCACCTTCGCCTACGCAAATATAGGTTTCTCCACCTAAACTTTGGACCCCCGTTTCACCCCCATTCAGGGTGAATTTTAGAAAATCCTTTGTTATTCTCTGTATACATCGTAAAAGGAACATCTACGTAAAATTTTAGCGTTCTAGGTCCAAAGATTAAGGCTGGTTGAGGAATGAGTCTGTGAGTGAATTTGCCTTTTATATAAACAGATATTCTAAAATCACCACCCTAACCCTAGAAAGATAACATTATTTTATAGTACTGAAAAGATAAACATGCGCCTGAGAGGCGCCGCACAATATTAAAAACTATTTATTCACAAATTGAAATAATATTCTTTTAATTGTCTTTTTAATGAAGTATTACATTAATAAGAAGTTAGTTAAATACAAATGTATATTATTATTTTCATTATTAAATAAATAATGGAGGATTTTATAAACATTCAACAAAAATTAGAAGTATTTATATTTAAGTAGTTTTTTTTTTAAATAAGTAACATTTATAGTTTTTTTTTTCTAATTAACTAATGAATTACTATATATTCAGGCTCAAGTTAAAAGAAATACTAAAAAAAAACATATTTACAGACGATTGTTGCAAACATCTTTTTTGTGTTCTTCAAACACTGCCTTTTTACATTTAGTACATGTCATTTAGACATTCTATTCTTTATTTTTGTACATAAGCTATATAGTAACTGTAGCCGGAGGTTCTTTAGCTTCTTGAGAAGACTTTTGACTAGTTTGTGGTAGGATATTCTGAATATTTACCCATAAACGCCTTGATAAAATAGGGATTTCCAATACAGGTCTCATCTATGATGTAAACAGTTCAGTACTTAGTGTTTTCATATAATCCCCTCGGTTTAGTGGTTTTTTTTTTGTTTTGACAAGAAATCATATATAAGTTGACAAAAGGTATATTCAATATACCATAAAACATTATCATTGGCCATCTGTTACTCTTTCTAGATCAAGGCATCGAAGGACACATCTGGTCAAATGGATCGACGCCACCTTTTGTCTTGTGTAGACCATAATGATCTCAGGTTCACCAGTTGTAGGGTTTATAACAGCACCTTCATCACATGGTGACAACATATATGCACCATCTTCGATATCACTGCTATCATCTGGGCGTTCATCTTCTCGACACAAAAAGGAAATTTTTTGTCTTTCTTCCAACATTTTTTTGCTCGCCATTATGTAAATATGTTCCTAAAACAATTAAAAGTAATTCGTGACAATAACCTAACTGGGTAATAACTTTATTTACATAGAAATAAATAAAAAGTACCAAAAACGTAATCACATAGAAATGCGTAAAAGTTACACAGAAGATAAACATGCGCCTCTCGAGCGCAACACATCGTAATAGCAATGAAACTATGGTACTTACCGAACAGCAGCGGTCGTCCCTCGGCAGTGTTGACCAACGAATGAGTTGGCTTGAAACACCAAGTTTGTACATGCGTTGGATGACAAAAGACAGCGATATATCCATTTCGCGGGCGCCTCCGAGGCGCACGTTATCTTTCTAGGGCTAAGGTAGAAAAAAAAAAAATGCCTAAAGCTTTAAGTCCGCCTTTGTACAGTGTTTATTACTTGTTTATAAAATTTTAATAAATAAATAAATAAAATATTACCTTTAATATTGTAGATATTGTTATGTTGACCATCCTTATGTTAATAAATAAATTACTCAGTACAAAAAACGCTCTTAATTCATTAAACCCTAAGCGAATGCCGGCATTCGCTCTCTCTTGTTTTTCTATTGTGTATCTAAGTACGGTTAAATAAGCATTTTGGTCATTTACTTTCTAGTTTTCCTCTATCTTAATGATGCTAAGCTACAAATTAAAAGTACCCACACCACAATACTATACGCACTCCAACATCCAATTTCACCTCGCTTCCACAACTTTATTTAATAAAAAAAAAATGTAGATTCACACAACCAGAGCATACAGACAGACGTTCAAATTCACAACGCTCACATCGGATTCATATTTCATTGTTAGTTACAAACCTTTGTTTCTGATCACTCCTGGTCTCGCAAGGCTTTGTTGATAGCAAATAAATATCTATAATTGGCTCGGCTACCGGTTCAAATGAAAACGGGAATATGAATTGTTCGAGCTTTTGAATATTTTTTTAGCATTCTGTTTCGAATATTTTTGAGTATTTTATTCCCTGAGCGGTGATATTTCTTTATTTTTATCGGTTTTAGTTTGATTGCTTCATTGGTCTCGATTTATTAGTCTAGTATTGTTGTCTTTGGTTCAATTTTGTATAGGTATCCGATGTAGCAGATATTCTTAGTGCTGTAAAATCCGTAGAACAGTAATTTACCCTTGCTTTTAACTTACGAGTAATATATATTTTTTTTTAAATAGAGAAGCAATCGAAACATGAAACAGATGAACACCATCTAAAATACCATTAGACTCCAAAAAATAAACCCTTTTCGAAATGAAAAACCTCCTTCTAAAAAGCCAATACAATACAAAGTATCTTTTTTTTTTTCAATCTATGACGCGACACGTCCTCGTGTCTACCCAATGCTCGACATCTAACATTTTTGATTCTATTGCTGTATTTTTTTTCTTTGTTTTTTTCGACCATCGACGCCGGTAACCCGCGCCAGTCAATTCGTTCTGCGATACGCATCTGCAACGAATTTGTGTGTTCCACGGCCTATCGTGGACTTTTTTTTCTATTTTTTGAATTTGGAACGAATAAAAAGAAAATGGCCGGCGCATGTGGCAAAAATATTCATAGAGTTTTCGTTGACTCGTGCGTGATAAGGTATGTTTTAGTCTCTGTTTGCAAGTACTTTTATGACGTTAAGACCTTTTTTTTGAAGTGGTAAATCATCCAATGACTTTTCACGCTTTAGAGTGGAGCGAGAGGGCGTGTCTTTTACTGACTAAAACTATACCTGTGTCATTCAGTTGCTCTTTGCGTTCTAGAGACATGAGTTGCTGAAGTGATCGGAGATCAAACCGCAACTCCCTTCTCTTAAACTCTGTATCATCAATTATTGTAATAGTATTGTAGTTATCTGCATAGATAATCAATTTAATCAAGCAAGTCCAGCTTTTTCATTTCATATTTTTATGCGTTTACTCAGCGTCTGTGTTGTTAACGTTTGCTGTTCAATTTCAATTAATCAATTACTCAGTACAGTCAACACCGCTCCGTATCCGTCACTTCAGGTTTGATGCTTCTAAAAAAATATTGTAATCCAAATACATAATATTTTCACATGTTTCCCGCGTTATTATGTACGACGAGTCGTAAATTAAACATAGCGCTCGAATCACCGCGGTAAACAGCCGAAACCCTTGGAGAATTTCACATTTTTATCGTTTTACAAGGAAAGTATCTCAGTGGAAACCAGTAAATGTTGGCAGGTCGTATATTAAACATATAATTTGCAAGAGGAAAGTAATAAAACTTAACGCGACTGTTGCCGGCGATGTTTGTCGAAATCCTTAAACACGACCAGTTTATTTGACCTTTAAGTTACTCGTATATTGGACCGATTGCTTCAAGTTTTGACGGTGAAGGAGGTCTTGTTTCTTGGTGGTTGGATTCTTGCATGTGCTGGTGTGTAAACACATTAGTTGGTACAGCGGAAGATGCGGTTTCTTTGGATGAAACGACACCTGTAGGAGATCTACTTGATTTTCTTTTCTTGACACTTCAATTAAATACGGTAAGTAATGTCTCGCGAGTTTGTTCGAATAATGAATTGAAGTCATTTATAAGGATTGCCTACAAACTTTTGATTTTCTGTTTTATATATTTGTTGTAATAAAAAAAAGTACTACATAGCTCAACACAGTAGGTATTAGTTACTAATTTACTTAGTTGATAAGTTATTTTGTTAGAAACTTTTTTTTCTATTTATTTATTTATTGCTTCCGTAACCAATGAATAGAAGAATTATGTTATTGCCTACAAATTGCAAGCACGGAGACGTTTCAATAGAACTTCAGTTAAATGTAGTAATTAGATGCTTGACTAATTTTATTAATATTTTTTTTAATTGGTTTTATTACCGTTTAAAGTTTAGTAAGTTGAAACCTGTCTCTGTTTTGTAAAAATTGGTAAAAGGGGAAAATATCAAGTAACAACAAAGATGCACAAACTAAAACGAGACGTCACTGCCATGTGTCTTACAGGTTGGCCTAGTTCAGGAGTTGAGACCACATTGATGTAATGTGTTTTGAAGTTTTGGAATAAAAATAAATTATTATTAGTCCGCCTTTGTACTTTATGTTGCATGAAGTGTAAATAAATAAATAATAAATAAATTATTATTAGGTTGCGTGCGTGGACTAGTGTGCCTCACCATCAATAATTGCATCTCTGCTTACCATCAGGTGGGATCGCAGTCAAGCCCTGGTTTATATCAGTAAAAAAAACAAACAAAAGACATAGTGAAATTTTCACATGTCGTCCCCACTTTGCCTTATTTTAATATTAGAAATGGTATTTACTGTTTCTTATAATAAGCAATTTAGATTTTGTGTTTAGAAAAAAAAAAGTGTTTTTTAATGTTTACTATAAAATATTGGACAGGAATAAACGCAAAAATATCTAATTCAACGAAGCTCTAACCTAGCACGGACACACTGAAAATAATTTTTACCACATGCTCCCATGAAACACGATAAATCCGATTATACCAAATAATTTAAAACAGAATGATACGAAACTGTATCAAATCTATAGGACACAGTAACAAATCTATACACGTCTAACAATTGCACCCTCGTCGATATGACGGGGGTCCAAAAATAATTGTTTCCGGTATTCCTGATGCGAGAATCGAGGGGTGTTGATTTAAAAGCCTGGGTTAGGGTGGTCTTGAAGTATCTTCACGGATACATAACTCTAAAGGGCAGCGTCCCTTATTCATGGTGGGAGTGAAGTGGACACTGGAGCGCCATTTTTTTTGCTGCAACTCATTAATCTGCATGCGTGTACTTCGTTCATTTGCTCTTTACAATTTTATATGAGCATCTACCTTTTAGATAGTCGGGTAGAAGGACTGTTTGTTCTTTTAAATTCGTGACCTTAAACTGATAGTTCATTCACTAGTTTATGCCAGCAGATTTGCCTGCGTGAAAGTAAAAAAAAATATGTCTATGTCACTCGGTGATAAAGTAGCATGAGAAAATTTCGAAAATCGATCCAGTATTTTTTGAATTTATTAATTACCAACAAAAATACAAATGTTTCCTTTTTCTATTCGAAATAAATATATAAAACTAAAAATTCTGTCTCTCTCAGTGACTAATTAATGCCCAGCCCAAACTTTTATTGCAACAAGGCATTGCAACAGCTTACTGCAACAGGGCATTCTGTATCAGTCAACCTTTTTGGTTAAAAAAGATGATAGTGTGATGAAACCTTGAACACTGGTTTTTACATACGAGGTAGGTGCCTTTTTTATATTTGTATTTCGGGCTGGTGTCCGCAAGCAACTCCATGACTAAAGCGCGTATTTTGCGTTGGGACGAAACGGGGTCCAAACTTTGTATAGAGAAAGAAGACGCTGGCAAAAGCTAGTATTGGCAATCAGAAATCAGAAACGTTTATTTCAAATAGACCAATTGCAGGCACTTTTTAATTATCAAAATGTCGTCAGTCAAAAAAAAATGTAGCTAAATTGGTATAGCACGACAGTGTCATAGGGTTCACCATTACTTTTCAACCTGACCGTAGTCAATGTACCAATTTGCTTTGCAGAAATCGTGATGAAAAATATACCGATTCAGATCACTGCCCCATTCAAACAAACCACGATACGGTCATACAGTCCTCAAGGTAAACAATGCATGCAACCTACCTTCAAACAGAATAATAAGTCAGCAGTCCCGCTAATTATTAAAATTGAAATGTCCAATGTAAATTGAGCTCCGTATATGCAATAATTACAGATAATTATTTTTTTATTATGTTTCGATATTTCGATTCCGCTACAATATTTTGTACTGGCTTCAGACCGTGACTTCGGCTGCGTGGAATGTTTAGGTATTATAGACGGATATTTTTTTTTTGTGCTGGTTACCCATAACTCTTCTTGGTCTGGGTGGAGGAAAATAGAGTGCTGACACTCTATTTAATTTTTTTAATTAATTCATGAAACTTCCCGTAGAACCGCTCTTACGTGATCATGACGTATTTACTCATATTTTTCTAGATATTTTAAAAAGACAGATATCTTGTAGTTATCATCCAGGTTACTATTGAAAACAAAACCTAAATTTGTGGAAAATCAATCAAGTAAAAAATGAAAATTTACACTAATTATTATTATTATTTTATTTATTATTTTACACAGATTTTTGAACTTTGGTGCTTCATAATTTAAAAAAAAGTCAAAAAAATAATCTTACCTTTGCACATTAGATCCAGATTCTCAATGAACAAAATTTACAACAAAAAAAAAACACGTATTTCCTAGAAGTAAGTTTTGTGATATATTGCAGTGAGTGATGAAAATCACTGAATGCCAACCGAGCGTTTAGACGTTTTTTTTAAGGTGTGATATCATCCAAAGCTTCTCCTGACCATGGGCGGGGCGGGAGGAAAGAGCGTTTTGGCACTATCTTTCCTTTTTCGCGTGGGATAAAACAACAAGCTTTTCAACCATGCTCACATTGAAGATAGCCGGACCTGAAAGGGCCTTAAATCGTGAAAGTTAACAAACAAACATATAGACGGCTACTTTTACATTTATATTATTAGTATGGACACGTATACCCCGTGTTTTTAATGAAGACCTTTGTTATTGGTATTGTGTTTCGGTCGGAAAAACCTTTTGTTGTTAATGAGAATGTGATACGATGTGCTCTGCTTCTACAATTACAAATTGGTATGTTGTTTTTATGGAATTTCTCTTTTATTAAAATCTGATGTTATTTATCTTGAAATGTTATCTGAAATGGACAATGTCTACGTCTAGGTTAATTAATTAATATAATTTAAAAAATAACAAAAAAAAATTACTTAGGCCTACTTGGACACTTATAAAACGTAAGAAACTATTGCGCGGTTCCAAATCGTCGTTTTCTATGGAGAAGAAACGGAAACTCCATAGTTACTCTTTTAAAAAAAATGATTGTTTTTACAATACTTCCATATTACAATATTAATTCCTCCTTGCTGGCCAGCCACCATGGGATCTGGAGGTAATAGTCCTTGCACATATGCACGATTTGCGCATGGAGATGCAACGTCGGGGCAAAACTATGCTGCCGCGACAAATCGCAGCATGGCGGACAGAGCTCCGGTGGGTTCTCATGGAGAAATGGCAACAGCGACTGTCGCGACTGATGATTGACTGATGGTTAGACTTTCTGGCTTCTGACTACCTGTAACAACTGTCAAAGATCTACGAATGATAACCTGAACCAGTGGCTTCACGTGCTTACCGAAGCACGGGTTATCAGTAATATTCAAGATAAACTTAGAAAAGTACATATGAATATTGGAAAATTCACATTTATACTTGCCCGGTTTCAAACCCGCAACATCACGCACAAGAGGCGGGTGCCTTAATATCTGGGCTATCACGACACTAACTCCTCTAATTTACAAATTCTTTTGTAAGAAATAATTCACTGGATTGAACTACACGCCAAAGAACCAGTCATAACTTGAGATGCTTCCAACAAAGCGTGTGGCGATAATAAAAGTAAAATTATGCAAATCGACCACCCTCCCTGCTTACCCCCTCCTGGTGGTAGTTTTATTGTAATCATTTACGGAGGGACGATCTCTTTATGCGTCACCACGCTTCGCCCTGGCCCTTAGGGGCAGCATTTTTGACATTTTGCTTTATTTATAATAATAATGTTCACTTTTCAACCCCCTTAGTTAGGGCGATCCTCAACGTCGATTTTTTTTTTATAATTGGAAGTTGACACATTAAAATTGTGTTGAATTTGAAGAAAATTGGCACATAACTTTTCCCGCTCAAAGTGAAACTAGAGGGCATGTCAGACTTTTACTGACTAGAAACCTAACCGTGTTTCTTCAATTGTTGTTTACGTTTATTTATTTATTTAATGCTTTATGTACATACAAGTACAAAAGCGGACTTAATGCCTTAGGCATTTTCTACCAGTCAACGTTTGGGTAATGCAGAGAAAAGTAGTGGTAAGTGCAATAAAAGAGAGAAAAAAAGGCGAATACAGATATATTTACTTATCGACCATAGAATAGATATACTAATAAACCATAGAATAAATATAATACAATTATACAATATATACTCAAGTACTTAACACTACACAAAAACTTAAACACAACAGTAAAATACTTAAACAATTGGTCCAAATCGACGTTAGGAAAACATTAACGCTGTGATGATACTAGTGCCAATTTTTCACGAATTAGCTCGCGAACTTTGGTTTTGAATGATAATCGGCTTGGGCTTTTACGTTCTAGGGCCACAGTAACTCTTTCGAACAATCCCATATTTCAGAGTTTAATACCCAGACTATCCATTTTGATATCTACAGAATTCTAAAGCGAAGGTGCTGTTATTTTTTTGAGTTTATAGGTAGGTCTGAGAATAGGTCTTAGGCCATTTTTTACTCGCCTAGCCCCATCTCCCATTTTTTTTTGACAATCTACACTATTTACACTTATTTATTTATTGGTGTTTTGTTTTTTATTGGGTGGGAAAATCATCTTATGACATATCCCGCCCTTGGGCGGAGCGAGAGATAGTGTCAGACTCTTACTGACTAAAAACCCACTCCTGTTCCTTCGTTGCCTTCGTCCCAGGGCCCCGGGTTCCGCTTTCACACTACCCGTGGCCCCAGTAGCCTTCGACCCTGCTGGGCCCCTACGATTTGCTGACATCTCCTTGAGGCGCGCGTGGAACAAAACGCGCCGTCGACGACTTGGGCTCGGTCCGGACGGTTACCGGACGGCCAGACGGCGAGCCACCCATTGCTCGCCGTCTGCAAGCCCGCGCCTACGGTGGCCGGAAATCGGGATCGGAATCCCGGCGGCGGTTGGAGCGTAAGGACCGTTGCCTCACGCGATCGGCCGCCTCCTTAGCTAGCATTACTGCTTCGCAGAAAGAGGCGACCGCCTGCCACTCCTCCTCGCTCCGGAGCATGGCCTGAACCAAGGCCCGGCGCGAGAGATCACCGCCGCCGATTGCCCTCACGAGGTCACGGCGTTGCTCTGCCCAAGCGGGGCACACCTCCACCGTGTGCTCTACCGTGTCCTCCGGGTGGGCCACACAGTGGCGACACCCGGGCGTCGTTTCCGCACGAATCCGGTGCAGGAACCTCCCGAACTTACCGTGTCCGGTGAGGACCTGCGTCATGCGGAATGTGAGGACGCCGTGAGGTCTTTCCAACCACGCCTCAAAGAGGGGACTTACCGCCATAATTGTGGCGTGCCCAGCACGGGGTCGCGACAGTCGCTGTCGCCATTTCTCCATGAGAACTCGCCGGAACTCTGTCCGCCATGCCGCGACTTGTTGCGGCAGCGGAGTTTCGCCCCGGCGTTGCATCTCCATGCGCCGTTCGTGCATGAGTGCAAGGACTGTTGCCTCCAGTTCCCATGGTCGCTGGCAAGCAAGAAGGCTCGCCGCTTCGCGGGAGATCGTCCGGTATCCTCGCACCATCCGTATGGCCATGACCCTCTGGCACGCGTTCAGCCGGGCCGCCGGCTGCTTCCGCAGCCCCGGCGCCCACACCGGCGCGCCATAAAGGGCCATGGACCGAACGATCCCCGCGTAGAGCCTCCGGCAGGAGGCGTCTGGACCCCCAAGGTTGGGCAGGAGCCGCGAGAGAGCAGCCCCAGTCCGATTTAGTTTGGGAGCCAGACGTCGGAAATGCTCGTCGAAATCCCATCGGCTGTCGAGAACGAGTCCCAGGTACTTCATCGTTGACCCGACGCCGATGTGGACTCCTCCCACCGTTAGCTGGGAACCCGGTGGTGGCGCGTTCCGAGGGCCGTGAAAGCACATGGCCTCGGACTTGTGCAATGCCACCTCGAGTCCCAGCTCCTGGATCCTGCCAACGACCGTCGCGACCCCGCGTGTCGCTAGTTCGACCGCCGCCTGGTACGACTCTCCCTGCGCCAGGACCAGCGTGTCGTCTGCGTAGCAGACCACGCTGACCCCGTCAGGGAGGTCGCCGCGCAGCACGTAATCGTATCCGATGTTCCACAAGGGCGGCCCTAGTACCGATCCCTGCGGAACACCGCACGATATCTCTCGACGTTCCCACACCCCCCGGTGACCGGGGTAGGTTATGTACCTGTCTGACAGGTACGCCTCGACCACACGACAGAGGTAGTCGGGCATCCGGTGATACCGGAGTGCCCTCCCAATGCTACTCCAAGGCAGGGAGTTGAAGGCGTTGGCGATGTCCAAAGACACCGCCACGACACACCTGCCCTGGGCCACTGCATCCCCCGTCGTGAGAGCTCGCACGCACATGATGGCGTCCACCGTGGAGCGCCTCCTGCGAAAGCCGAACTGGCCGTCCGCCAGATCCGGCCCCACCCGTGTTAGGTGTGCGACGAGGCGGTCTGCAATTACTCTTTCAAAGAGCTTGCCCACCTCGTCGAGCAGCACAATGGGCCGGTACGCGGACGGAGAGTCCGCGGGGCGCCCCGGCTTCGCGATGAGGACCAGTTTCCCCGTCTTCCAGCGAAGTGGAAACTGGCCCCTCTCCAAGCATGCGCTGAAGAGCCCTCTTAGTCGAGGCCCGAGAGCCTCCATGGCCAGGACCCATGCCTTCCCAGGCAAGCCGTCGGGTCCTGGGGCGGTATTCTTGGCACTCAGCCTTCGTACCGCCACTCTCATCTCTACCTCGGTCACCTCTGGAGCGTTGTCGTCGTCGTCGCCATCGTGGTCCGCGTCGGGCACCGCTGGTGGCGGAGCCATGGGC
Organism: Mythimna vitellina; assembly: GCA_949316375.1. NCBI lineage: Eukaryota > Metazoa > Arthropoda > Insecta > Lepidoptera > Noctuidae > Mythimna > Mythimna vitellina. The sequence goes on from OX438690.1 coordinate 21,469,483, forward strand.
GGGGGAGAGTGTTTCCCTCGCGTAGGGAACAGAGTGCTCACCACACCCTCTACGAGCTGGGGCCGGAGACTCTGCGTCAGCGGGGGAGCCCAGGGGCGGAGTTTGTCCCGCACCAACTTGTACGGGCGTCCCCATGGGTCCCCATTCAGAGTCCCCAGCCACACGTTGCGGGCCTCGAGTTTGGCCCGCCTTATCTCCGCTCGGAGGGTGCGCTTTGCAGCTCTGTATCCCTCGTACAGCTCCGCCTCTCTGGCCTCCGCATCCGGTGGACGGATGCGGCGCCTGCGGTACCTGGCATACCGGCGTCGCGCGGCATTGCACGCGTTGCGCAATGCCGCAATCTCCGGCGACCACCAGTGTACCTGGCGCTGGGCACGTCCTGGAGGGACTCGGGGCATTGCCGCGTCGCAGATTTGCGACATGGCCTCCCGGAACCACTCTGCCTCGACGTCTATGTCGACAGGCCTGTCCGGTGCTTGCACCCAGGCCTGTACCGTCGCGGCTTCCAGGAGGAGCTCCCGGTCCATCTGCTTCAGCGCCCATCGCGGACCACAAGGGTTCCGTCGGACCGGCGCAGTCGAGGTTTGGGCGGAGACGTCGAACCGGATGTACCGGTGGTCTGAGAACGTCTCCACCCCCTCCATAACGCGCCAGTCGACGACACGCGGCGACAGAGCGGGGCTGGCGAACGAGATGTCCACCAACCACTAAGTGAGGTTTAGGATTCACGAAAAACAGACCTAGACATCACATTTTTCAGTAGCGAAATTTCCTGTAGTGAAATCATGACAAAAAAAAAAAATTACAGACATTTCATTCTATGTTCTGAAACAAGCTCCTTGTTACTCTACATTCATTGCCTTGAATACATACCAATTACTCACGGCATTTCATCTTATATAAATTGCCAACAAAATGTAAGGTAATTTACTATGATATTGAGGCACACGCTCATTCAAATTAACATAATACGCATCTCTAACTAGACGTTTGCTATTTGATGCTCATATGTTTGAGTAAATGAATGTTGGGGCATGTTGAGTTGAGTATATTTATAGATGGTTACATCCTATTACGAATTGATAAAGTGACAAATGAGTATTTTAGAGGTTGTTTGAAATTGCGCCAGTGACTGGAAAGTTAAGGGAATCGGTTGTCTTGGTATGGCTATATGAAGAGGAGGGATGAAACGCATGTTACTAAAAGTTAAAAGTACAAATGTGGGTAAATCGAGTCTCGATGTTTTTTTTTTTGTGCCATAACTACAAATTTTCCGTTTTCAAATTTATTTCCATATTTGTGCTATAAGGCTTCATGCCTAATTTCAGGGTTCTAGGTCAACGAGTAATCTAATATATAAAATTCTCGTGTCACAGTTTTCGTTGCCATACTCCTCCGAAACGGCTTGACCGATTTTGATGAAATTTTTTGTGCTTATCCGGTATCTATGAGAATCGGCCAACATCTGTTTTTCATCCTCCTAAATGTTAGGGGTAGTCCACAACAAATTTTTTTTTTTCTATTTTAGATAATTTTTTTTTTATATACATAGCAAAACAACGTTTGCCGGGTCAGCTAGTATCCTATAAATCTTGATTCCCTTGAAAGTATCGAAACATATGTTTTTGCGACATAAATGGCCGTAGGTATATTTGATTAATTTAGATATTTGATTTTTTCTCAGCTTCAAGGGACCGCACATCTAAGTATATGGTTTCAACTCGATACCTTCACGCGTTATCGAGATACAGGATCTTTACAGACAAACATAAAACAAAGTGACAGACGGACGGACAACAAAGTGATCCTATAAGGGTACCGTTTTTATACTAATAGTTTTTTAGTTGTTACCTGTCTGATAATCTATATGAGTGAGTGCCTCTATTCAGATCATGAGTCACATGTGGGAGTGCCCTAAGTGCCCTATGCAATCATCTGCACTTTGATGGACTTAATGAATGGTACTGATGCTGAAATTAATGTCTTCTAGCCGCCATTGGGCTTAAACAGTCTGTCTACCATGGACTCAATAAGATGCAGTTACTCTTAAATGTCTCGCTATCGAAAATGAGCATTTCTTTTCTCCGTATAAAGATCTTAATCTTTTTATAGTAATAAGTCGTCATTAACGCCAGCACAGCCTTTTCTCAACCATATGGAGTATAGTTTCCGGTTTAAAAGTTGGGTGCACCTGAATACTAGAACTTTAGAAAAATTACTCATCTGACTGCCACCTCGCAGTTACTTGGCTACCTTGACAAGATACACAGGACAGGATTTTTTTTTTCTTTGAATTTTTTCCGCTCTGGGTGGAGCGAGAAGGCTTAATTGCGAATGGTATCTAAAGGCCCGCAAGCCTGGACTGGAACCGAGCTTGCTCTTAAACAGGTGCAGCGCGTGGCCGCCGTCGCTGGGACCTGTGCGCCGCACGCAATATCAACTACCGGTCTTTTGAGCCGATACTGAGCCTACTGAATGCTTATCACCCTCCGGAATACCAGTACTGGACAATGTGGGCCGTGGTTAACTTGACCACTGTATACTTTTACACCTGTATTCTTTCAGTTACCCTTGGCGTTACAGGGCCATGGTAACTAAGTCCTAATTTCGATCGATCCATGTCATTGTTATTACTTTGCCACGTTCCCTTATTTTGTATATATTATATACCTATATTATAATGTGTGATAAATACCTACTTATTAAAATATTATACGTTTACTTTGTTGTACTCATAAGCTGAAACCATAAATACTCTACAAATGTTGATGTAGGGCGACAATCAATTTAGTTTCACGCGGCGCACCTCTATTGTTCGAAGTTAAATTGCTCTGGTCTTCAACTCTCGTCATGGCCGTAACGAACTACACATGAACGAACACAATGCTACGGTATTTTATAACTGTGTTGTGATGTCACATAAAAGTTGTTTCGAACCCAGTTTTTAGTCTTATATGTTGGAATGCCCCAAGTGTCCGTATTCCTGCACTTTGGAGGATTTGATGAGTGCTACCGATGCTGCTATTAATGTAGCCACCTATTGAACCCAAACAGTTTGACAAGTTTACCATCGAATCGAAAAAGAAAGAAAAGAAGAAAGAAGTTTAATAATATCTAAGAAAGCTACAACCAGCTTGACCAATGTGGCACATATTTTATTTTATAATATTTATGTTGGTAGTTCCTCAATATTTCTGTGAATAACAATGTTACACAACTCATCTGCTGAAAGTCAGGCAACCGATTGCAAATAAATTGAATGAAAAAAAGAAACAAATTGTCAGTTCCAGGCTAAGAGCTAAATTAAATTAGTTTATAATGAATAATTTGAACTGAGCTGTTTGATGTACAGTATCAACCAGCACGGGATGGTAGATAAGCACACTCCTTTTTACAAAAAAAAGATGCCTATACCCCAGAATTGAGAACATTGTAGGCAGATGACGCTTTTGTGACGGCGAGCTAGGTACGTATAACTTACCGCTCTTAGTCTGCAAGGCTTTCGGTTTATGTACATTTAAAGTACTTAAGTGGCAGTGGACAGGGCAAATTGCTCACAGAACAGATAGTCGATGGAACTTATCCGTACACGATCCACCATATTCCGTTCAAGTACCTGAAGACGCAGCGTTGAAAAGCCTCCCACAAGGTGGAACGATAACCTGGTGAGAGTCGCGGGAATCCGATAGACACGAGTCGCACAGGAACGGTTATTATGGTGAAACTTGGAGGAGGCCTAGGTCCAACAGTTGAGAACATTGTCGGCAGATGAGACTGGCGACGGCGAGCTACATACCTATAGCTTACCACTCCTGGTCTGCAAGTGGCTTTCGGTTTGTGTACATTTAAAGTACTTAAGTGGCAGTAGGCAGGGCACATTGCTCGCAGAACAGATGGTCGATAGGGACGTAAGGTTTTGGAGTAGCGACCACGTACTGGAGGACGCAGCGTTGGAAAGCACCCCACAAGGTGGAGCGATGACCTGGTGAGAGTCTCGAGAATCCGATGGACGCGAATCGCACAGGGCCGGCACATCCAGAGGCCTATGTCCAACAGCGAACGTCTTTCGGCTGAAATGATGATGATGATAACATTTAAAGTGTGATTAACATTAGGCTTTGCAGTTTTGCCTAATATCTATTCCTGTTACGCAATTTTGATATCAGTTTTTACCTGGTGATTTACGAAAAAAGTAGTGCAGTATTTAATTTGCAAAAAAAATAGTATTGGTTGGAATATTGTAAACGTTTAGAATAACTCTGTGTTCCGAATATTGCAAAAAAAAATTGTGTCAAAAAAACTGAGTACCTTTCATGTTATGTGTAGTTTTAAATGTAAATATTTACGATGTGAGCTATTGGTATTGAATCTAAAACTTCTTGACCAAAAATAAATATTTATGGTACTTTTCGGTGCAAAATCATCGAATGACATCCCTCTCTCTTGGGCAGAGCGGGAGATAGTGTCAGACTTTTACCGACTACTTTATTTTTTCGATAGAGAGTTAAGCTTAGTCATAAAGAAACAATAAGATTAAAAAGGTGTTGGTGGGGAATCTATACCTACTATAATATTATAAATGTAAAAGTAACTCTGTCAGTCTGATAAGCTTTTCACCGTTAAATTACAGAATCGATATTGGTGAAATTTGGTACAGAGTAAAATTGAACTTTAAGAAAGGACATGGGCTACTTTTGGAAAGACCTTTGAATCCGTGTTTGTAATAACTGACATTCACGCAGTCAAAGTCTTGAAAAAAAGCTTTAAGATAGAGATTATACCCATTATTTATTTATTTATTTAACGATTTAATAAACTAGTGCACCTGACCATCAATGATTGCATCTCCGCTTACCATCAGGTGGGATCGCAGTCAAGCACTGGTTTATATAAATTAAAAAAAAAAAAAATTATAAACACACAAAATATAGGAAAGCTATCTTAGGAAAGTTTGGGTAAGTAGCCATCATCACTATTTTATTCAGCCATTAGCTGGTCGTTTTCTCTATAAGAGAACTAGCTTCTGCCAGCAGCTTCACCTGCGTGGAAGCAGGTTTTTACATACAAACTTTGGACCCCCGTTTCATCCTCTAAGGGAGTAATTTTTTGAAAATTTTCTCTTAGTGATCGCCTACGTCATAAAAGGAAACCTAGTGCAAAACCTTTTTGACGCTCCTAGGCCTTGTAGTTTCGGCTGTGCGTTGAAATGTCAGTCAATCAGTCTCCTTTTGAAGATGATGAAGTATTATTATTAAGATCTACTTCCACAGGCTTTAAAACAACTAGTTGTAACTCAAACATATGCAAACACCATTAAATTTTAATTTTCCCATATTTTTGCAACAACCAACTTCATTTCGCCATTACAAAGTTAAACTATGTTGTCAGCTGCGACCTTATTAAACGAATGATAGAGTTGAAAATTGCTTGTAGTTTAAGGTTGTCACTCCCCGTCACGTGTTTGGAGAAAGTTTTAAATGGTCATTGTGTTTTGTGACGAGGTATCGTGGGTGACAGGGCTATTATTGCATGGTTACAGTTTGATTCGGGGCTTGCGTTCGTGTGAAGTTGTGGTTGTTGGTCGTAGGGCTACAAATATTCAAAGCATTTTACTTCAAGTAAACCATTTATAGGCACTTTTGAAATGTCAAGAAATCAGAAAAAAAAAATGCTAACTGCACATTCTAAAGCGTGGATCTCTATCGAGAAAAATGCACAAGAAACTCCAAGGACACTCTTTTATGATGCTAATTGCATATTCCAAAGCGTAGATCTCTATGGAGAAAAATGCGCAAGAAACTCCATGGACACCCTTTTCAATCATGTTATGTATTACAAATATCTTGGGTTACATGTTTTCTTGTCGTTACTATCATGTAAGAACAATGTAAATAAAATAAAAACTAAATATAGATGGGCTCGGCAGCCAAGAGATTACTACTTCTGACTATGTAGGTTTTCAGTGGCCTGCGTGGGTTCGCCTGTGGAAACATTGGAGGAGTATGTACGTGGGTGGTCTGCAAAGTTTCCGACCTCGATGTGAAAATAACAGTACTCATCAATAAAATTTTTGCAGGATGGAGGTTCTGTGTTATTTACATCTACCTGCATATAATAGACTAGCTTCTGCCAGTGGCTTTGCCTTTATGAAGAAAAGTGTACAAAGACAAAACCAAGTATTTACTTTAAATAGCCTTGTCAATTAATGAAAAACGTAGTTGGTTGTAATGGAAGATTTTTTGTTGTTTATTCACTGTTCCACAATTAGGAGTTTTAAAGGAAGGCCTATTGCCCATGGGTCAAAAGAGTGTGAAGATCTTCACATATCAAAGTGTTAAGAATTTTAGTTGCTCATTTGAAGACTACAGGAAAAGCAATTATTAATGTAATAAACTGCTAAATTGTAGAAAAACGAGTTTTAAAATGTTAATGCTTTAAAATTGATAGCGTGGGAATTGATATTTCTTGCGTTGGATGAAGTGATAAATATTTTACTATCACAACTAACTGCTATCGTTTTACCCAATTCTGATTACTGAATACATTAACTACATAAATAAAATAGTCAAAAATATTACATTTGTAATTTTCGCGTTGTCTTTGTAAATAAACAAGCGAATTGTTAAAAAATAATAGGTATAATAAGCTGCTATTTATTGCACCAAAAAAAAAAATGTACCATTGACTGGCAGATTTGAGTAACTAAACTAAACATGTTTCAAAGGCAAAATCCTGGAAACCCGGACCCTTGGGACGAAGACAACGAAGGAATAGGAGTGGGTTTTTAGTCAGTAAAAGTCTGACACTATCTCCCGCTCCGCCCAAGAGCGCGATTTGTCATTAGATGATTTTCCCACCTAAAAAAAAACTCATCCACGCCTGATCTAAGCCTAAGCCCTTGGACCTAGAACGCTGAAATTTTGCACAGAGGTTTGTATGGGAAAATTTCACGCGGGCGAAGCCACTGATAAAAGCTAGTTTTAAATAACATTGTACCGTCACAAAACTTTACATAATACACAAAATCCAAGACGAATGATTACACACGAACTGAATGAAAAACCGAAAATATACAACCCCGCATTTGGACTCTGCAAGCTGATAAAATTCGCACACGGCACAGTTTTCAAAGCAAAAACGGGCGACACAGTCGGCTGATTACCTTCATTTTCTTGGGGCACGCATATACCCCGGGGGTTAGGAGGTACCCCCTCTATCCCGCACAATTTATTTCGCCTCATCAAAACGTCAACACGTTGACGTGTATTTTAGGGATTTTAATCGGGCGGTCCCGCGCCCGGGGCGACATCGCCCCTCTATGCAAATTGCTCGGCCCGTTTGCAAGCGTAATTGTTTTCTCTGAGAATTGACACGTACCCCGTTTTAGTTTTGACGCTTGTAACAAGGTGCTGGTGGAGCTTGTTGGATGGAGCTGGTGTTACAGATTTGAGACTACTGACCTATTTTCAGAAGGCATCGGGAACTTTTCGTGTATTGTTGAAGATAGTAAATATAAAATTACTAGCTGACTCGGTATTCGTTGTTGTGCCATATAAATTACTAGCTTCTGCCAGCGGCTTCGCCTGCGTGAAAGTAGGTTTCTCCTAACAAAGTTTGGTAGATATTATAATAATTAGATATTATATATAAGATCTACAATTAATTAGAACATTTTATGGTTCTATCTTTTATAGTTTAGGCAGCGTACGCAAAATAAGTAACTTTTCTGGTTGACTTTTTACACCTTGTGCCCGAAAAACTCAAATATCTTACGGAACTCTATTTTTTTCCAAAATAAAATATAGCTTATGTTACTCGTGGATAATGTAGCTTTCGAATGGTGAAAAAATTTTTAAAATCGGTCCAGTAGTTTTTGAGCCTATTCATTACAAACAAACAAAGTTTTCCTCTTTATAATATTAGTGTAGATTAACTCCTGCCCGCGTACACTCGAGAATAAAGTAACTTTCTATTGGTGAAAAATTTTTAGCAATCGGAACAATACTTTCTAAGATTACCTCCTACAAACAAAAAGACATAAATCAAACCATACCTCTATATTGTATTTATAAGTGTAGATAGTGTAGATTGTCAAAGAAAAAATGGGAGGTGGGACTAGGAGAATAAAAAATAGCCTAAGGCCTATTCTCAGACCTACCTATAAACTCAAAAAAATAACATAAAAATCAGTCAATCCGTTTCGGAGAAGTTCACAAACAAAACACTGTGTCAAAAGTTTTTTTTTATTATTAGGTTATGTTTTTCGCTTTCTATGATGAAAGCATCAAAAATAAGTTTTTATTATAGGCTCGTAGTGTCCTACAGCAAAGTGAAGATGTCTCCTTTCTTCTTTCAATTTTTCTCTATCTTAAATTTAAAAAAAAACTAATTAAAAAAATCAATTGTGTCGTAAGTAATACGTCTATTGTGGTTTAGTTTTCAAATAGCTCCTCGTGCGTAATTTTATTGAGTCATAAATAACCCTTTCAGCGTAAGTCCAAAAAGCAATAACACAGGTGGTTGAGAACCATTTCGTTAACCCTTAACCACTGGTTGCCACTTCATTAATCACAAGTTATGCAAATCATGGTCAGGTTTAACTACCCCTTAAAACGCCACAACACTTGTACTCACTGCAATGAAAATCTATTCATAGACCCAGTTACTACTGTTTGTTTAGTATGGGTAAGCTATGTGGGGGATTAAGCTGAATGTTAGGTAGTTAATGCGTAGTGTCTTCAAAATTGTGACATCCTACTAATAATATTATAAAAGAGAAAGTTTGTATGGAGGTTTGTTACTCTTTCAAGCAAAAACTGCTGTATGGATTTCGATGAAACTTGATACACGGGTAGACCATGTCCTGGAATAGGACATCATTATCATCATCACTTCAGCCGAAAGACGTCCACTGCTGGACATAGGCCTCCCCAAATGTCGCTACAATGAAGGGCCCTGTGCGTCTGGCATTCATCGGACTCCCGTAACCGTTACCAAGTCATCGGTTCACCTTTTAGGAGGCCTTCAAACGCTATGTCTTTCGGTACGTGGTCGCCATTCCAGAACCTTTCGGCCCCAACGGAATAGGATATAGGATACTATTTATCCCGGAAGTATGTTCCCTTGGGATAACTTTCCACTAAAACAGCAACTAGTTGTATATAAACCATTTGACATTTTTTTTTACTTATGACTGTCACTTTTAATTTAAATGTATGTGATTTTAACCTTTTTTTAATAACTCCTGATTTTTTTAGTGTTCCGTCCCAAAAGGGTATAAGCAGAACCCTATTACTAAGCCTCTACTGTCCATCTATCTCTTTGTCATCAGGCTGTATCTCATGAACTGTGATAGCTAGACAGTTGAAATATTTACATATTTCAGTTGCCGTTATAACAACAAATAGGAATTAAAAAAAGAATAAAATAATTTGGGTTGAAAAAATTGTATGCGAATCAAACTCGGTCTTGACCGGTTTTATTTTTGTTACGTGTTTCAAAATACTTCCTCCACTTGAGTTTAAACGAGTTTTGAAACCTCTACTCATTACCTCAAAGACAAAAAATATCCCAATCTCAATAGACGTAAAAAGTATATCCTCTTGATAGATATAAAAAGCGAAATGTGAACGATATTTGATGAAGGATCTCTTTCTGAAAGCCATGTGACGCCGAACGTGACCTGAAGTGCGTATGTGTCTGCGGTCGCTTTGACTCATCTCACAAAATATATCTGATCCTAATATTTATGAATCTGGAAGTTTATATGCTTCTCTGTCGTGTTTATAAATCGGAAAGACAGTTTGTTGAGACGAATATTAAATCAGTAGGTATATTCTAGTGTCACAAAATCCTATGCTGAACGCAGCATTCTGAAAGAAAATGTTCTTGGAAAAGTAGTACTTAAATTATAAACAAAAATATTTATAACCAGCTTTTTCCCGCGACTTCGTCCGCGTAGAAGTCGAAAATGGTTTATTAGGTTTTTTGAGATACGAAAATATAAAATATTATTTATTATCTTCGTCGTGTGTGATAGTCCATTGAATTGTATGGAAATAAATTACAAAAGTAATGCGCCTGGCTGGATTTGAACCCGCGACATAAGCCGCGCATAAGACGGCGCCGTTACCACTGGAACACCACTGTTCCTAATAATTGTATATTTAAGTAGTAATCGTAATAGCAGTAATTGTATATTTTAGTTTGTATTGTATGTTGTAGTAGTAGTGTTTGTTGTTTGAATATTATAAGTCTTTTTAATCTCTTTAAAAAAGCCTTGAAACACGAGCTCGTTTTCAGTTTGATCCAAAGAAATACGCAGCAGGAAATGAAACCCATTTTATTTATACCCATACATAATGCAAATGGACTCTCTACTCTACCCAAAACAATACATTACTTATTCACAAGAAGAATCCACTAACACCGTTCTACTTTCGAATTTCTTGCTCCAAAAACGATCCGCCAAGATATAATTATATATCTTTTTGGTTTGTAGTACATTAATTATTCAAAATGTTTAGTGGCTGTATTAGCTTCAGTGTAACGAGCAATGGATAGGGTCAGTGCGAGATGCTCTTTTCCCAAAGGCATGACTAACCACTGTGGTACAAGTAGTGTGGGGGTGGTTATTGCTGTACTCCGAATATGCAAATCAATGTGGATAATTGGTAGAAAGTTTCGGATTGGCGCGGTGCAATTTCAAGTTTTAGATTATTGCCCAAGTTTTAGAAGTTGCGGTTTTGAACTAGTGGCAATTTGAATAACAATGAAGTTGGATGACATATATTATAGGTCTTACAGTCTTACCTGAAGGGAGGAATCGTATACATAGCTAGGTATAAATGTTTCCCATTTGGCACAAACTGTGAAGTTCTGGAAAGTTGCTGGATGGAAAGCTAGGTACGTTAGCCTGTCTAACGGCTTTCGATTCTATTAAGACTGAGCTTACTATTGAATATCCAAGTCAATATGTTCATACATCGTCACTTAATCGTTAAAACCTCGTAAGAACATAATAACAAAATTTTACAAAAGGAAGAAAGATAACTATTCTGTATGTACTTATTTTTTTATTACTGTTACACACGGTGTCTACATCTCTATTTTCTTCCAACTCTCCTTTCGCAGGTGTGCTGGAAGACATTTCTTTAGAAATAAGCATCACCTCTGTACCTATTTTTCTATTTCCTTCTTCTAATCTTTAATTTTGTGTCTGTACTTAAATCGTTAAATAAATAAATAAACTATCTCCTGAAAAATGTTTTAGATTGATGGTGTCTAAACATGTTCCATTTATTTTCCCATTTATTTATTTATTTTAAACAGAACGGCCAAACCAATTACATCATTTAAACACATACAGAAAAAATATAAAACAATAATTAAAATTAAAAACAGAAGTCAGAAGTCACGCAGGACTTTTATTGGGACCTATTTAATAAATATTACACACAGTCATACATTCATCTCACAAAATTTCATACATTCTGGCATTATCATATTCCATTCTACATCAAACATATCAAAATCCATGGTGTACTTTAACAAGATATTAGGGTTTTTTCAATCCAAAACATGTTTAATAGGTATTTATATTTAAAAAAAATTGTCTACGTGCTTTTCAATAACATGGTGTACTGGCTGACCTTGTTTGCCTGAATAATAAATATTGAATTTCAAGTAAGATGTTTACTGCCTAGAAGCTAGTAATTTATCTGCAAATACTCCAACAAATCAGCTCAATAATTTTACTTAAGAGCATCCTTTTCGAGGTACATTTTCATACAACCGCTCTTACGTGATTATCATGTTATTATCATTGTCATAATTTGTTGATGTTGTTATATTTCTCTAGATATTTTGAATAGGCTTATATAGAAATGAAAACATAAATTTGTTTAAAACTAATCTAGTAAAGACCTCTGAAAATCTGCTATGTTACGTGAAATTTTGCTCTCCATAATGTACTTATAAATTAAACATATAAAAAGCTAAATCAATAGAAGCCTTGCACATTCAATCGAGATTTTGAATGACGACAAATTTTTTGAAAGTTTAAAAAAAATACACGTATTTCCTGGAACAAGTTTTGTGAAATATTCGAGTAAAACATGGAATTACCGAATTTCAATAGAGTTTTCAGTCATAATCTCTCTTTTTTGCATTGCTTCTTAATCAAACATCCCGTTGGAATGCGTTCGATGAAGCAACAAGCTTTTAAACGATGCTCGATTTTGACGATAAGCGAGTGGCGAAGGACCCTCTTAATGTAATAATTTCGAAAAACTAGCAATTTCCACCGGTTATACGCTGGGTGTAATTTGAAAATGATTGCCCGACGTTATACTACCAGTAAATATTTACATTAAATACGTTACTGGGACCACGGGTAGTGTGAAAGTGAAACCCGGGGCCCTGGGACGAAGGCAAAGAAGGAACAAGAGTGGGTTTTTTGTCAGTAAAGTCTGACACTATCTCCTGCTTTGCCCAAGAGCGAGATTTGTCATAAGATGATTTTCACACCCAATAAAAAAAAACATTAAATACGTGCTAATCCGGTTTAGACATTTAACGAGTAACAAGCATACAGACTTTCAGATTTACAGTAGACGTAGCTTGAGTCCCTCTCACTTTGTTAGACTTTTACTGATAAAAACCCACTTGTGTTTTTTCAATTGCCTTTTGCATTTTATATACAACAACAAATTCTCGGGTAAAAAGAATATTTTACCCTATTTTCTTGACATGTTTTACTCGTATGTCAATTTTCATTTAAATCTGATCCGCCAATAAATTTTTCTTTCGCATTTATGTAAATAATACTACAGTATAGATTTTTCCTTTTTTTTCGGCTGGAAAATCATCCAATGACAGCCCTCCCTCTTGGCAAGAGGGTGTTTCAGACTTTTACTGACTGCAACAGGAGAGGGTTTTTCCCACTCCTGTTCCTACGTTGCCTTTTATATCAGGGCCGAGACTTCCTTTCAGAAGCAGACCCTTGGCTTCCCAGTAGGCTTCGACCCTGCTGAGCCCCTACGATTTGCTGACCTCTTCTTGAGACACTACAATATAGATAGTACGACATTATCATCATCACCAATCCAGCCGAAAGAAGTCCATTGTCGGACATAGGCTTTCCCAAAGTGTCACCATAATGACCGGTCCTGTGCGTCTCGCATCCATGGGCTTCCTGTGACCTTCCAACGCAACCTCTTCAGGTCCGTGGTCGCCACTTTTAAACCTTTTGTCCCCATCGACCATCTGTTTTGCGAGAAAAATACCCTGCCCATTAAGTTTGATGATTCTTAGGGCTATGTTGGTAACCTTGGTTGGTTCCCATGCGGATACCTTCATTTCTGATGCGATCACGCAAGGAAATTTTACTTTTGTAACTTTGTAATTAATTCCGGTAACAGGGTAGGTAAAAAATAACTTTTTTTTGCTTATTTTCGGCCTTGGAAAGTAAATGGAGTCTCAGGAGGTGTTTTATTTATACCTTGATTAAAGTGGCTTCTTCGTTACAATACATTTTTGATCTGTGGTAGATGTAACTTTATTAATAAAGTTAGCCTAAAGTTAACCGAGTTAAATTTTATTACTAACAATTTTAATTAATTTTATGTACTTGAATGATAAATTTTAAATTTTACTATCTTTATTATTTTTTAAGTGACCAGTAGTTGACGTAATGAAGTTGTGATATTATTATTTGTTTTTGTGTCGATATTATATATTATTATTATTATTTTGTTGTTATAGGAAATGTTTTAGCGATATTTATTTTTCTATTCTTTTTTAAACATTCAGACACAATGTAAATTTTTAATGATTAAATTTAATGAATGTTTGGGCGTCATGCTACAAGTAAGCTCTTTCCATTGGCTTCATCAAGACCAAAACCGAGGATCCTCTATTTAAGAGGGTCCTACCTGATCCATCTATTTCAACGAGCTTACAATACTCACAGCATAGTTTAAAAGGTTGTTATTTCATCCATCGCAATTATCACAATGTTTGATGGAGAGGCAACTCGAAAAAAGAGATACAGCCTGAACGCTCTGTCGGCTTTCGGAAATTCCGTCACTCACTCGAATATTTCACAAAAATTGTTCAAGGAAATAGGTCCGTGTTTTATTAAAACCTTGAAAAAAAAAAACGTCTTTCTGAATCTCGTTTAAATGTGAAGGTTTTCTATAGATGTTTTTAATTTATGACTATACTATGAAGGGCCAAATTTTGAGCGGTCTTTACGGGATTATTTTTCTATTTTGGTTTCAATAAGATAATAACCACAAGATATGTGTTTCCAAAATATCTACAGAAATATGTTAACGTTATAATCACGTAAGAGCGGTTTAGCAAAATATCTCGGGTTGTACCCTCTTAAGGCCTTTATCTTATACCTACTTAAGATACCACATTTAACATAAAAAATAAAAATAAAACATTAAAGTTAAATCTTAAAATTAAAATCAAAGTTATTTACAGGACACACAACCAACAAACAGACATACAAAGTTACTTTCTGATTTGTAATATTAAGTTAGCTGTTTAGATAACAGTTCACAGACGTAGTTACCGGACTGTATTAACTGTAGTTCCGACATAGTTTAAACTAAAGGATCCTGGTTCACTGGCTTCAAGACCACTTTCCTGGTAACTGCTTTATTTTTAGTGATTTGAGTGTAACAGTTCCTAGTACCAAGTGATTTTCGGCAAATTGTAACTGTTTTGATTGAATAAGCTATTGCGATTTCAACGATTGCATCACTGCTTACCATCAAGTGGGATCATGCACTGGTTAATATCATTTAAAAAAAAGAATAAATAAATTGGACCTCATGGGTCTAAAAAAAGACTCCTCGTCTTTGATTATTCGCATCAATATATATAAAAAAACCTAATTAAATTTCGCGTGACTCAAGAGCAGACTTGCCATCGGTATGCGAAAAAATATCCCGGGGCCCTGGGCGAAGGAAAAACGGAACAGTACTGGATTTTAGTCATTAAAAGTGTGACACGCCCTCTAGCCCCGCCCAAGGGCAAAAGATGTCATTAGATGATTTCCCACCTAAAAAATAAAGCTGACTTTTATAGTACATAGATTAAGCATTGCGATACAACCTAGCAATGTTACCAGTCTTTTGGGCATTCTTCCAATGAACAGCGATGCGGAGCCATTTTTTCGACGTCATAATTATGAAATGTGGAGTTTTCATTTTAAATGTATACGAGTATGTAGATCACATGTGATCAGGCAGTCATCAAGGCATTGTAATTTTATAACAGGTTTACGTTCAGAAACATTTTCATAGTACATTTTAGGATTAGAATTCCCTGCCGGTGGGGTCTCGGTTTTCTAATAGCTACAACGTAAGTCAAGAGTGATTAGTTTACTTACTAAACAAACATGCACCATCGCATGGCAACATCATCTCTACACCATCATTGGTTTACTAGTTGACAAAATATTAAATACATCATCATACTTATCCCAAATAAACAAAAACGAAAAATAAGAATATTGTTTTATCTCCATTGTATTTGTTATCTTAATCACACAAACCATGACGCTCTAGTTTAAACCATCTCAACTTTGATGAATAAATAGAAATTGAGTACATTATCATACTTATCACAATATACCGTAACCGAGATGATATTAGGTAAATTCATAATTGACCTAACCCGCAGCTTTGCCATTGTTTTTCATTCATAATCGATCATCAAGATCATTGATTGACATTTTGGGATATAAAGAAACTGTAATAACTTTGCTGTTAATGAATATTATTTATTGACAAGACCTTTTCTAAAAAGCCCTTTAAGTAGATATTTGTAATAATTTAAAATTTGTGATGTGTACAAAATGCTTTGAATTTAACGAAAAATAAGAATGTATCTCCATTTTGTCGTTACCTTAATCACACAAACCCGGACGCCCAAGTCTAAAGCATCTCAACATTTAACTAGATTAATCTATTCAACACTAATGACTTAATGGGGTTCTTCTGAAGGTAAAACAGTTAAGATCCTTGCCGTGTTGCTGCAACAATTATGGCAATTTCTGTTTTCATTCAGCTCACAATTACAGAACTAAAAATGGCTACGACGTTTTATAGATGTAACTTTTAGTAAATTAAACGTAAATATATATTTTATTCATTAACGTATACAATGTACAAAAAGCTATTTATAAACAACATGCAACTGGATGAACGCAAACTCTTATATACTCCAATTTAGAAAATTAAGCTACAATCATAATTCAAGTAGGTACTGAAATTTCACTGACAGCACTTAGTGTAATTTTTTAAATAAACAAATAAATAATGAGGTGATATAAGGTGAATAATATCGATACACTACACGGGTGGGTAGCTTCACACACGAAATAAAAATAAGAAAAAATAAATAATCTAGGAAAAATTGTGGTCTTAAACGACATATCCTGTGGGAGAATCGAATCGTCGACACGTATGGTTCTTGATTTCAATTACTTAAAACTTGTTTTTCAAAACATTTGAGTTAAACAAACCGTTTAATACCCTAGAGACGTCTTTTCACATCACGACATTTAGTCGTTCGTCACGGAACCCTAAAGCGTAGTTTACTGGAAGGTCTTTGATCTCGGCCGGAATGAAATCAGGTCCGAGTAATACTTCAAGTGAATTACTCTGTAGTCCATACCTAGAAACGTGAAAGAGTAATATGTTTAAGTAACCTCTCTCTGTACTATTTTAAGATAGTTTTTTTTTAAGTCGCTTATCTGATAAAATAATAATTATAAGTGACTGAGCCAGCAAACGTTGTTCAGCCAAATAAGTGAAAGTAGGTTTCTTTATACAAACTTTAGACCCCCGTTTCACCCCCTTAGGGTGTGACTTTTGGAAAATCCTCTCTTAGTGCTCGCCTACGTCATAAAAGGAAACCTTGTGCAAA
This sequence comes from Mythimna vitellina, assembly GCA_949316375.1. Lineage (NCBI taxonomy): Eukaryota > Metazoa > Arthropoda > Insecta > Lepidoptera > Noctuidae > Mythimna > Mythimna vitellina. Next base: position 21,486,430 of record OX438690.1, read on the forward strand.
ATTTCACACTCCTAGTCTCAGTATTTTCGGTGTTGTGCGTTGATATGTCAGCTAGTCAGTTACTGATTTTCAAATAGATTTAGAAGATAAAATAAATGGAACGAAAATATAAATCGAAACAAAAATGCTAAACTCGCGATTGAACAATAAAGGAATGTGGAGATAGGAGGGTGACAAATACTTAACGACCTATTCTCATTCTTACCAAATATTATTGAAAAAATTTATTAAAAGCGGTCGAGCCGTTCTGGAAGAGTTCGTAATCTCCCAGAACGGCTCGACAGAGGCAGTGGACCCCAACACCGTGGCTTGTAAAATTTCCTCTGCTGAGACTCAAGTTTTCTCTCTACGTGAGAAAAAATAATATAATGATTAAATAATTATTACAGTTTTATGATGATCAGCATCTTAAGTAATAATCACAAATCATTTTGACACTACGGTTTTACATTCTTACCGAGACTTCGCCTCACACCCTTCGTACAGGTTGGTCCATTGACGACAAGGGTTTAGGGGAGGAGGACCTGGTATAGTATAATTTAGCCTATACCTGTAATTTACCCAATGCTGGGCAAAAACCGCTCCCAATTTCTTCCAGGCATTCTTTTTTCGAACCACCTCAAAGCAGACCTCGCGTTAGGCGTCTAGGTCAATAGGGAGGAGGTGGTCCCAGGTCGGCTGCGGTGGTGTCTGCCCTTTATAATTAGGCCTCAAAAATGAGCACTCATCGTGGATTCATATATTCATCATAAAAACCTCCCACAATCACACAAAAGCAGAAAAATCTCTCAGAAACGGTTAAGTCAAACATCCTGGCGGGACACTAGTGCGGCGGTGCGCTGCGAGTACATATAATGAGTGTGGAGCAATCATCACAATGAATGGGGAACGAGACGAGAAGCGACGCTGTATGAATGCCGCTCCTTCGCTGGCTCGGTGGCTTGAGCGGGGTGGCCATGGATTTGGAAAGAGTGTAAATTTTAGCCCCCGATTTCTGATTTAAGCTTTCGAAGTTGAGTATTTCTCAAACTGTATTTTAGCCTGAAAACTGTAAAAAAAATGGCATTATAGTAGGGTTTGAGACGTTCTTAACCCTAAATACACACCCTCACAAAATGAGGTGTTTAATAAAGTATATAATAAATAAATAAAAACTCAATTCAGGTACTCATCCCTAGAATGCGTAATATGTTTAGGGCCGGTTTCTGAATACAGTATTTTGATTCAATACTATAATCATGGCAAACCCTACTTATAAGCCAAACTTACACAGGTTTTCAGGTTAGAATTTGAGAAATACTCGACGAAGGCAACGAAGGAACAGGAGTGGGTTTTTAGTCAGTAAAAGTCTGACACTATCCCCGCTCCGCCCAAGAGCGCGATTTGTCATAAGATGATTTTCCCACCCAATAAAAAAAAACCTTTATATGCTCAAATCAGACATCGGAAGTTAACATTGAACAAACTCCACTTTTATCTGAAATCTTCAAATAATTGTCCAAAGTAAGTCGGATATTTCCTCTCGCTCTAGCAAAATTGGGAGGCGCTTTAAGTGGAATGTTAGGGAATAATTCCTTGTTCTATAAGTGTTCTGTGTGCATTCTATGTGTGTTTTATTTGATGATTTTTTACCTGTGTTCCTTTATTAGCCCTTTTCGTTCAAGGGTCACAGTAACTCCGTGGAATAATCTCACAAATTTTTTCCCAAGTTTAAAAACTCTCAGAAACAAGACCTTCCTTTCAAAGGAAACGTCCCACACACCAACCGACCCAGCCGCCATGACGACGCAAGATATTCTTGATAAATAAAAATAAGCTCAAACTCAGTATTATCGATGAAAAAAATATTACTTATTATGCCTACCAATTTGACCTCCAAATGTTAATTCTTTAGATTTTATTTCATTGCTTAAATGTATTTTATCATTATAAAGAGGTAAAATGTTTGAGTTTATTTGTAAGGGTAGGTAATGGTTTCTAGAACTATTAAACCGGTTTTATAAATTCTTGCACTAAAAGCTACTCTATTCTTAACCCCCGTTTTTTTTAGGTGGGATAATCATCTTATGACAAATCCCGCCTTTGGCAAAGCGGGAGATATGTCAGACTTTTATTGACTAAAAACCCACTCCTGTTCATTCTTTGCCTTCGTCCCAGGGCCTCGGGTTTCACTTTCACACTACCCGTGGCCCCAGTAGGCTTCGACCCTGCTGGGCCCCTACGATTTGCTAACATCAACCCCTAATTTCCAAATTATGCGGGTAGGGTAAAGTAGGGAAGAGTAGGGAAGAGTAGAGAAGAATAGGGAAGAGTAGGGAAGAGTAGGGAAGAGTAGGGTAGATTAGGGTGGAGTATAATAGAGCAGTCAATTGACGGGAGCGAATTCGCGGGCAAAAGCTAGTTATAAATATAATTTTACGCAAAAAAACATTTGACGCCCACCGAAGTGGATAAATCTAGTATTTATTTTTACTACGAAAGGTGCCAACGTATTTTTAATTCATGTACAAAAACCTAGTAATTTAATAAAATATCTCAACATTGCTAAAACTCCAACAATGAATAATAAAACACTTTTACATTAAATCAAAACGCTTTATTACTTTATTTGTGGTTTTTATGACCGTAATATTTCAGTAGTTTTAAAATACGTCGCCATTTCTAGTAATTAACATCTTGATAAAATGACCTTTTTAAAAAGTAATTACAACAGTCTGATTATAAAACGCGATCCTCAATTACCATATTAAAAGTTTCACATGAAATATAGCGTGTAGCCATTCCATGTTCCGATTTACCCGTAACTAAAGGAATATGGACTGGAAATGTAATCTTGGAAAGAAGCATACAGTGGCACAATATTTTGTCATTAAAGCTCAAGATAAAATATTTTATGTAATAAATCAAAAACTTTTATCTAGCTGAGAAAGTATTTTTCTATTTTGTTTCAATTATATTTTTTTTCCATTACTTCCCTATGGTTTTTATGCTTGTATACTAGCTTCTGCCCGCGGCTTCACACGCGTAAAAATTAGACTTCTCCATACAAACTTTGAACCCCCGTTTCCTCCACTTAGGAGGTGAATTTTGGAAAATCCTTTCTTAGTGCTCGCCTACGTTATGAAAAGAAAACTTGTGCAAAATTTCACGCTCCTAGTCCCAGTAGTTTTGGCTGTGTGTTGAAATGTCAGTCAGTCAGTTTCTCCTTTTATTTATGTAGATGTATATATCACACCGATTTTTATACATACACTAGCTGACTTGGCAAAAAGGGGGAAGGAGGACAAAAAATAGCCTACGTCCTTTTTCTCAGACCTAATATAATATACACAAAAAGTTTCAGAGGATTTCGATAATAAACACTATGGCATTTATATATTTTTTTTTTATAAGTTCACCTATTGTAAATGATGTACTTCCGTTAAGACAAATAAATTTATTTAATTATACGCTCATTTTATTGTGCGATTTATTTTTATCCCAACTCGACCTCAAAATATAGTCTCTCTACAATAGGACTTCTCTTTAATTTGTCTCGCACTCAACAGAGTCTGAAAAGATATGACCCCAACGACTGTAAGAATGCTCTGTTTTCAAGTACGTACCTATGTATGTGTGCCTGAAATGTTGAGGAATTCAGACCAAACGTACTGTGAATACATTCCTGCTTTTTTTTACAAATTAAAATGTGCTTTGAAGCTTGCTTTTTTTAGAAAATAATGTTGGAAGTATTTATGTATATGAATTCGGTGTAGTACGTATATTGTACCAGTGCTTTTTTGTCTCGTATTCTTTACAGACATAATTCTTTTTTAGGGTGGGATGTCATTAAATAACTTCCCTCTCTAGACGGTCTAAGGGTTAAGTTGCCTTAAGAGTTCCAGAGCCGCAGTGATTCTTTTGACCCCGCAGCCCTGGCAGGCATCGACCCTAGCGGGTCCTGTCATCATTTTTTTGTTCCGTTGTTCATAGTGAAACATCACACAAACCCACATGTATTGTATCATTATTTCCGTAGATTTTTGCCAATATCCGTGTTTTAGATAGAGCGACTTCGAACGAATTACGAATCAGATCTCCACAGTCCAGTTACTGGGCAACACGATACTCCATAGATAGACTGACAGTTCGACTTTCAGGCGTCCAACTACCTGTAATAACTGACGAAGATCTACGAATGACAACTGCGACCTGCTGAACTGCTTTACGAACTCACATGTATGTGAACGTATAATGTGTCATTTCGAAATCAAACACAACAGAGCTAAATTGTTTATTTTACTTTCAAGGTTAACATTCACAAACCTTATAAAACTGTTAATAGGCCAGCATGTCATTCAACTTTATATCTTTCGAGTACCATAGAGACTCGTTTTCATACGTTCTACCCCTACAACCCTTTTCCACCATAAATACCCCGATAACGACCTAGTTATGGCTACTACCCGTTAACATCCCCCATGGTTTCTTTCATGTCCTGTCTCGAAGGATTAACTAAAGGGAATGTCTCGTTTTAATCAAGCACAGATCTGATATAAACACCCACACAGCAAGGCAGAGAAAATGAAAGAAAAAATAAACACGCTTGCGTGTCCATAATAATTTTACACCTATGACCGTGATTTTCATTTCACCGAAAACTTTTTTGTACAAGGAAAAACATTCCCTAGAGTAATTTACCTAATTAGGGCAACAAACAGAAGGAATTTAATGGGAGCCGGTACTCAAAGGACGCTTCTCTAAATTATTTACATTTCTCTAGAGGGCCCGTCTTTGCCATTCTGACCAGAATATGGAGAGTCCACTCTATTTCGTTTCATATTTTATTCTTTGTTTTGAATTATTATTTTTAAAAAAGGTCGGACATTTGTAAGCCGATGGTTTTCCTTGAATAGGACCGTGGTGTTTCTTTTTTTGTTCATTAATTCATGTCGTAATGTTGTTTGTGGCTTTTTCGGGTGGTCGAACATTTGTTACATTGTTCGCGGGAGGAAGGATATGAATGGGAATGTAGGAAAAATATTTTTCGCGAATTTGTAAGGTCCTTGAGAAGGGCTCGCATTGTTGTTGTAAATGTTTCATGTCAATTAAAATATGAATACTGAGTAAGTGAATGTTTAGAATTTTCTTTTTACTAAGGATTTCGGCAAAAAGTCGCTCTTTTGTAACCAAAGTTTAGCAAAATATAATTGTCATATTTCTATTGACTGCATTATGAATATTGTTCTTTTATATATTAAGGACGCTTTCAATTTAGCCGTTTTATATCGGATAGCTGCCGCAAGTTTACCGTGCCGCAGCCGGCCGGTTGCAGTACGTTAGCAGTCCAACAAAAAGCGTCTAAATTGAAAACGTATGAGGCTACCGTGCGTTTGTATGCCAATGATACGCTTTTCAAAACCGCACTACTTAACAGCTATTGAACAAGTGGTGCTTATTACGTTGCCGTCCTGTTGTCGACCGTTCGCGGTACTGGAGCCGCACGGTTGGCGCACAACACGCTTTATATGAAAAATAGGATCGTCCGAATGCAGTACGACTAACGTACCGCATCGGCACCGTAGCAGGCTGTCAAAAAATGCAGGTTACCGTGGCCCTGGATTGGAAGACAAAGGGCAGCAAAAGGAACACATTTTCCCACCCATTTTACCTACTATTGGCAGAAAATTGTTGTAGGTATTATATGTAATGTTTACATAAACAAAATAAAGGCATTTAATAGATCATCAAGTAAGGTTCTAAGACATGCCCGCTCCGCCAAGAGTTAGAGAAGACTTTCGAAGTTACACCTAAAAAAAGTGTGATAAGATTTAGTTTCCACCAGTGTTTGAATGTAAAAAATATATATAGCCTCAGTGGTAAAAAATCTGTTAATTAATATTTGAGTTTATTTATTATAAACAAAAATACAAAGATACGAAAATACAAATCATATTTGAGATACATCATAATATAAATGAATACTTAAACTCAATCTCGTCTTGCATTTCTCCTACAAAAACATCAAAGTCTAGTACTAAGATATTCGTCAGCCACTAAAATACCAACGTAATCTGGTCTAGGCTTTAGCGGGCGCCTTGTGTTATCTTGCGTGGTTTCAGAGATTACGGGGGAGTCTCCTATCTGAGCTTGTGAGGGCCTTATATGACAATGTCAGCTTTGTAAGTAAGGTGCTTTGTTATGTGTGTTTTTTTTTATTGGGTGGGAAAATCATCTTATGACAAATCGCGCTTTTGGGCGGGGCGGGAGATAGTGTCAGACTTTTACTGACTAAAATCCCACTCCGGTTCCTTCTTTGCCTTCGTCCCAGGGCCACGGGTTTTGCTTTCACACTACCCGTGGATGTGTGTGAGTATTTTATGCTACGCGATTGTGTTTTTTTAAGATTATTTTTAAACGACCTAAATTAAAATTGTCTGTATCAAATAAACCTAGCTTTTTTAGCAACAACAACTATTTTCAACAATACCTAAATAGTTATAAATTTGAATCTCGTTAATTCTAAATCTAAATACTTACATTGATGTGGAATAGTTAGTTAGGGTTAGTGGCCCTGACTGCTATGCCGGAGGTCGTGGGTTCGATTCCCACCTAGGACAAATATTTCTGTGATGAGCACGATCATTTGTTCTGTGTCTGGGTGTAATTTATCAGTTGTCTAGTACCCATAACACAAGCCGATAACACAAGCTCTGCTTAGCTTGGGACTAGACGGCGTTGTGTGATAATAGTTGTGGAATATATTATTTATTTAATTAATAGAATAATCACCAATGAACCAAATACATTTTAAATACTAAAATAAAACACTTCATCACATCACTTATTCAGAACTCTATCAAAATAGACTTTGTATAAAATATTGCTGAATTAAATAATAAAAGGCCAATAAAAATAAAATTGAACTCAACTTAATGTTATTTATTTAAGTTTCCCAATTCAAATTGTTTTGCTTGCCAACGATTATTATCGGAGATTGTATTTTTGCTCTCGTAGAATTGGAAATTTTCTGATAAAATAAACTGGTTCATTCCCTATCTCTATTCCATGTAATTTTCTACAAAGCTGCAAAATAAAAAAAATGTCTCTGAATTCATTTCTTTGAATGTAACTTTTTCAATCTTGATTGGTAATTTAGATAAAATAGATTCTCGTATAGTATTTTTATTATTACTCTTTGTAATGCAAAGAAAATTAAAATATAACAATTTCGTACCTACATATTTGAAAGAAAGTAAATGGCGTTAATTGACATTATAAAAAACAAAAACACCTTAAAATTCCGGACTAAGCCCAAGTCGTCAACGGCACGTACTGTTCCACGCACGCCTCAAGGAGATATAGTAACTGTAGGGGCCCAGCAGGGTCGAAGCCTTCTGGGGCCAAGGGTCTGATTCTGAAATGAAGACTCGGCCCTGGTACGAAAGGCAACGAAGGAACAGGAGTGGATTTTTAGTCAGTAAAAGTCTGAAACTAAGTCCCGCTCCGCCCAAGACCGGATGTCATAAGATGATTTTCCAACCTTAAAATTAAATACCTAAATGAATACAATGAATATTGCCAAAAGGGCCTCCGCTCTGCATAATACCAGTTGGTTACAGAAAGCCATTGCCTGGATTTGCAGAACGATCTCCGGCCGCTGTAGGCGCGGGTTTACGGACGACGAGCAACAAATAACTGCCGTCCGGCCGTCTAGTAAGGACCGAACCCCGGTCATCGATGAAGCGTAGTGTTTCACACGCGCCGTTTCTATGTCAACAAGGGCCATTGGGAATTCTGGAAAGGAAACCCGTGGTCCTAAAACGCAAAAGACCACTGAAGGAACCTAGGTGGGTTTATAGTCTGTAAAATTCTGACACGCCCTCTCGTTCTACCCTAGAGCAGGAAAAGTTATTAGATAATTTCCCACCACCCAAAAAATACTCGTCATTTTATGCATGTACATACGTTTATTTATTTACCACTTTTTCTAAAAGATCGAAACGAACGCTTGCTAGTTAAAAATGAAATAGTTTTCGACTCTTACTGGTGTACGAGCAAACGTGAACTCTCTCATCTTAGTATTCAGTCGGTAGACGGTCCAGTCAAATGTCTACTTTTAAATACGCCCTCCGCAGACATTCGTCTCATACATACAAAATAAGTGACGCTCACTCGACCCAGTTGAATAACGTATACAACTGGACATGTTAGCGATATGGTAAATTTTTATGGTTTTTTCAAAACAACGTTTTAGTTTTAAAATTTGTTACAAACATAGGTCGTTTCTTCATATCAATCTCCAAATTTTTCGAGTTAGGTACAGTGATTACTATGATTCTAGGGTATAACTTTTGGCATGTTTATTAACCAATAGGAATACAGGATACTGTTTCTATTGGATAACGAGCTTGCCCCAGGGCTAAAGCAATACGATGAACACTTTGATTGTAATGATCCCCTATTTATCTAAGCTCGCGTTACACAATTATATAAATATTAGTTATTGCCCTAATAGAAAGCGATCATTACAGGAATACACGATCGTAGCTTTCACTTGTACGGCAAACCCGATTGTGTGGTCGAGTCAACAGATGACGATTCCCAATTTTGCAGTAAAAGTATTTTGAACTTGAAACCACTAATTTACAGTTTTAACAAAACTCTCTTATCCTGCTAATATTATAAACGCGAAAGTATATATAAATGTTATGTATGTTTGTTACTCTTTTACGCAAAAACTACTGAATGGATTTCAATGAAACTTGGTACGCAGGTAGACCATGTCCCAGAATAGCACATAAGATACTTTTTTGTCCTGGGATTATGTTTCCTTGTGATAATTTTCTACTATCACCGCGGTTGAAGCCGCTGGTAGCAACAAGTATCTTCATAAACAAATATCACAGCAACAATAAGAAACAACATCAAATGTACAATTCAATTCTAAAACATTAGTTTTTGAGAACCGTTGCGCCACTTCAAACAACTGATGCACTCAGGTACCATCAGCATGGAAAATGCTTCCCCTCCACCCTTATAAATGTTTTAGCAATCTTTTTGCGTCTCCCTAATTGTGTCCGAATGTGTATTTTGGTCATGTGAACGTAAGTAAATTTCGCTCAGATGGTTTGTGTCACATTTTCAGCTACGAAACAGCGGGCTCTTCTAGTTTAATCATCAATAATTGCATCTCCACTTACCATCAGGTGGGATCGCTGTCAAGCACTGGTTTATATCAATTAAAAAAAAAAAAAAAAAAAAATTTGACGTGTAAAAGTGACAATTATAGCTAGTTGCCTAGAAATATTACTCTTAGTTGACCCGTCAGACATTGTGCAGTATTTTTTTTTAAATCCCTCCTTATGAATCCTATATCTCTACTTATAATAAATCTGTAGAAGTAAAAATTCTGTACATTGAAAATATTAAAAAAAATGGCATGGTGTTACTAGACCGACACCGAACCCAAAAATGTGATAAACATACAATATATAAATATACAATATCCCTCGCTATATAAATTCAATAGAGTAATATTTCATATTTTCGTATCTCAAAAAACCTAATAAAACCATTTTCGACTTCTACGCGGACGAAGTCGCGGGCAAAAGTTAGTTATAAAATATTAGAAGATATTGGTGTTTTTGTTTTGGATTGAAAATCATCCAATATCTTCTCTAGCTCTATGGCGAAGCGCGAGGACTTGTCTGACTTTCTAATGGACTTAAAACCCAACTCCTATGTTCCTTTTTTACCTTGAGTTCCAGGGCCCCGGTTTCCTTTTCGAAAACCAAGAAGGTATTGGTAAAGTCGTTCTCAAATTATGGCGTGATAAAGGGAAATAGAGATTTATATCAATAGTTTTGCAAAATAAATTTTCGTAAAGTCATCATCATCTTCCTGCCCTTGTCCCGTGTTATTTGGGGTCGGCGCAACACGTTTTTTTCTTCCACTCTGCCCTATCACTCGTCATGCTATCACTAACTTCCTTGTCTTTCATATCACTCTTCACACAATCCATCCATCTTTTCTTTGGTCTCCCTCTCCCTCTTCGTCCATCCACATGTAAATTCATAACTCTTTTAGTAACATGCGTGTTTTAGTGCATATCAATTTTCGTAAAGTGTACCTATTCATAAAATTGTGGGTCATTGTAAGTGGTTTTGAGTTTTTTGTTAAGACTGTGGTTGAACAGAAACTTAAACCGACAATGTAAATGGACACTGAAGTTAAAATTAGAATTGGTTTTATTACCGGTAAACAAAGTATTTTGCGACAGGATTACTTTATTTCATTTGCCATTTGGTTTATGTATTAAACTATGTAATATTTACTACATTTTCTATGAGAGTGATAATATATTACCGTAATATTTTACCAGAGAGCAGTGATGGCCGAGTGGTAACGGCCCCGACTTACGAGTTGTAGGTCGCGGGTTCAAACCCAGCCAGGCGCATTACTTTTTGTAATTTATTTCATCACCACTGCTCTCAAAAGGGTGAAGGAAAACATCTTGAGGAAACCGGCATGTCCTATAACCAAAAATTCGAAGACATGTGGTATTCACCAATCCGCACTTGGACCGCGTGGTGGATTATGGTCCATTCCCTCTCCTAGAGAGGAGGCCTGAGTCCCAACAGTGGGAACATTATCAAGCCGACTATGCTATGCTATCGGTAAACAAAATATTTTGCATATACAGGATTACTTTATTTAATTTGCAATTTGCCATTTGGTGAAAGTATTAAACTATGTAATATTTACTATATTTTCTATGAGAGTGATAATATATTACCGTAATATTTTACCATTGTGTATGTACCTGCATTAAATTAAGCTGTAGTATGTATATTTATCTACATTTTATGCTATGTTATTTCAAAGTAAATTGTTTCGTTGTTCTTCTTATTTTTCTTATTATTTATACACACAGAGTTGAAAATAAAAATAGTGGATACTCTGCATGTCATTTTTCCAACTATCTTTTAGAAATAAATATTGTTATTGTACTTATTCTTCTGTTTCCTTCTTTTCTCTGTTTATCATATGTGCGTGTTATTTGTTAAAGAAATAAATATGGGAAAATATTCAATCAATACAGCCATTCAAGTATTAACCAGTAATAATACCATTAAACCCCCATTTTCACCACACAAAGTAATATTGCCAATAAATTGGTCTTGAAATATAATAATTAAGTTGTCTTTGAGCATTGTATTTCAAATAATTCATCTTTGGAGGCAGGTGGAACAGAGAGTAAAGTCCCGCAAACCTCCGTCGAAAAGGGAAGATCCTCCGACCAGACGGGTGTTATGACTGGTGGGTAACTGCCCGATAGATGATTTCGGGCTGTTCTATTTGTTCTAATCGCGCGGAGAACTTTGATTGCACGATGCAGGATTAGTTCTTATATGATGCCATAGATGTCCCTACACATCATCATTTCAGCTGGGAGACGTCCACTGCTGGACTGACTTCCGTCCCTAAGTACTACTACGACGATTAGTCCTTTATCTCGAATCCATCATATTCCCGCGACCCTCACCAGGTCATTGCTTCACCTTGTGGGAGGTCTTTCAATGTTGTGACTTTCGGTACGCGGCCACTCCAGAACCTTTTGGCCCCATTGACCATTTGTTCTGCGAGCAATGTGCCCAGCCCACTGCAACTTAAGTTTGGTGACTCTTCGGGCTATGTTAATAATCTAAGTTCTCCTGTAAATATCTTTATTACTAATTCTATCACGTAAGTTAACAACCTCAAAATTAACCCTTTAAATGGTTTATACCCTTCTTGCTTATCAAATACTAAAACCAGAATGAAAATAATCAACCAGTGTAACCAGAGGGCTGGCTCTTGTACGCCACTGCCAGCCTTCTGGGCACATTGTCAGATGACAGCTATGTGGAAGAATAGGTACTTCGACGCCGGAGTGTATTTTGTGTTTTTCTAATGTATGTACATAGTTAGGTTTAGTATAAAGTAGCGAACCGCCCCGGTTTCGCATAGGTGCAATGCTGATATCACAGCAACCGCTATGTCCCTGCACTTTAAATCTGTATTAATTTCGAAAATATTCATATAAATTACATGCTGTAAAAGGCCATACTGATCCATATTAAACGCACAAATATTTAAGATACTTAATTGGATAAGGATTAATGTTGTATTGCTTAAAATCGCTTCGTAAATGAGCCATTATTTCTCGTAAAAAGTAAAGGATAAATAATGGTTATTGTGGGTTATTCCTACGAGATAGACATATATCATCGCAGAATTATGTGTAGATATTTTTAAGGTGTACAATAATGTAGTACATTATTTTGATCTATCTCGTAGGGTTCAGCCAGCATTTGCACTGTAAGCGCAAAAAAAAATGTATTTACTTACGAAATCACAATAGATACTTCTAAAATTACCAGTGTTTCTCTACTATATCATGCATGTCTCATACATATAAACCTTCCTCTTAAATCAATCTATATATTAAGAAAATTGTATCAAAATCCATAGCGTAGTTTTAAAGATCTAATCATACATAGGGACAGACAGCGGGAAGCGATTTTGTTTTATACTATGTAGTGATATGTACTTAATTTAGTTAATATTGAAGTTTCATAAGTACATAATTATAAATAGTTTGAGAGATTTCTGTATAACATTTAATGCTTTTGATTTGGCAACATTAGAAATATGTATTTATTATATCCTTTATTGTAGACCTATACAAACAAACATAAAAGGAAACTAAAACTAAAACACATACGTACATACAATGGGCGGCCTTATCGCATTCCGCGATCTCTTCCAGGCAACCTGGAATGGACAGTAATTGCCTGGACAAGAAATGGGGCTGTCATTGGTGTGACAAAACCAGCATTAAACATATTATATTATAGTAGATACACAGATATATACATATGCTATATAATAAATACATATATACATACATAATTATAATAATGAGGAATGAAAATAAAACTTCGCTTGTATAGATCTTCTGAAGTTCCAACCTCCATTTTAATCTGCCCGCTCGGAACCACACCTCGACAGTTCATACTGCGACTATTTCTTTAGCTCAAAGCGTTACGGAGTGTCTCGTTAGTGTGATTTCAAATAGTCTGGCTCGCCCTGACCACTCTATGGACGCTTTTCAACTATTATACTCGAGTTGATTGCTCTGTACTGACTCCGAGGAGTTACCAGGTTTTTCGTTGATTTTTTTGTGAGCAAATGTTTTGTTTTATATCTGTGTTATTACGTTTTCGAGTATATGACAGATTAGTTACTCTTTCTCAGTTACAATTTCTCTAATTTATTAGTAATGATGCATATACCGCTTGAAGATTTGTGCCGAAGGCTTGAATATAATCTACGTATCTATGTATTTGTACATATTAACTTGCCATCTGGTCACAAGATTACAGGCCTGTAGGTCTATTGGTTAGTGGCCCTAACTGCTATTCCGGAGGAAATGTTTGTGTGATAAGCACGGTCATTTTTTTTGTATCTGGGTGTAATTTATCTATAATATGTATGTATTTAGAAATTAATAAGTATGTTTAGCAGTTGACTAGTACTGATACCACAAGCTCTGCTTAGTTTGGGATTAGATGGCGTTGTGTGAAAGTTGTGGAATATTATTATTATTTTGTTCGATCACTAGGCGTAAAAGCAACTAATCGAATGATCTAAGAGACATCATTTAAAAGAAGAACAAGAAAAAAATAAGAAGCTACCCCGTTCTATTACCAACCTACCATGATTTACTTTTCGATTCCTATAGGTATGGATAACTAGCTTCTGCCAACGGCTTCGCCCGCGTGAAAGTCGGTTTCTTCATACAAATTTTGGACCCCCATTTCATTCCCTTAGAAGTGGAGTTTTGTAAAATCCGTTCTTAACTGATGTCTACACCCTATACGAAACCTACCTGCCAAATTTAAAGTATGTAGGTGTTATAGTTTCTGAGATTTCGTGATTAATCGGTGAGTGGTATTTCGCTTTTATATATGTATATAGATTTCCTGACTATCAGCAGAAATATGAATAGTATTAAAGGGAAGGTATACCTGGAGCCTTACCATGACAAGTTAAAATGTCAAGCTCTAGTCATATAGCTCCATTCCCTTAACCATTCAGTTTAGGTCATCAAATGGTCGCGTTAGAAGCTCGTGGAAGGGCTGTTAAATATAGACCCACTTTAGTATCTCACAGTGCACGACGCTTATGAAAATATCGAAAGAAACGGACTACGTTTGGCAGGAAAATTGCTGATCACAGTATAACAACTTCAAAAGATGCTGCTGCCAAAATATTTCGAGAGATTTTCTGTCGCTTTGACTAAACCGACCTATCCATTGACAATATAAATTTGCTGATTCGAACTTTTTGCGGCTTCGCGGAGAAAAAGAAACTTTTTTTTAATTATTTTTAATTTCCGTGACAATTATTATGAAATTTCTTTTGCAATGTTGAGCAATTGAATAAGTAATTTCGTTATAAAAATTTCATAATTCAGTTACTGATAATGTAAATCAATCTGGTACTTTTTTTTTGTTGTCAAATCATCCAATGACTTCTCGCGCTCTAGGGCGGAGCGGAGGGTGAATACCTATGTCCAAGAGTTTGCATTCTAGGGCCACAAGTTTGCGATCTAGCATCGTTGACGTCTCTGACTGGACGGTAACAAGACGGTCGCACAAATGGTCGCAGTAAGTGCACGGGCGGAGCGTCACGTGAAAGCGGGGCACCAAAATTAGTTCGTGCTATCCACATGCGTTTTTATGATAGTCCGACTGTGAACAGGCCCAACGCTTACGTACCCACAACAAAGTCGCTTTCCGCTCCGTGCTTTTAGGGTGTTTTTAATATAGTGGGGATTGCCCCGCATGCAGAAAAATTTATAATGCAAAAAAACGCGTCCCGCGAGCGTATTTCACGCATTACAATAAATACATGTATAAAATGGACATTTGTGGGGGTTACGCGTGCAGGGCAATCCCACATGCGTGATCAAAACCGCACGATATTAAAAACACCTTTACCGTCAGTTCATTTCACCCTTACTGAACTCCTTAGAACCCCAAAACGATTCCATAATTTCCCACCTAACGACTTACCAGCAAAGCGTTCACCTAAAACAATTCAAATTCACCTGTCCCCAACGGGATCCCCCATTACTACCGCCACTTTTACAGTCATTAATCTAAACAAATGCACCCATTACAATTTATAACACCCCCGATGCTATCGGACAACTAACAAACAAAACTCGATTTATTACTTCCGCCCCACCACCTCTGCTCACCCCCTTTCGGCGACTGCATGAATATCAATTATAGTGCAGGCCTGTAAACTTTTCAGACGATTATATCTTGGGCTTATGTCAAAACACGCATGTGTGTTGTGTATTTCTGGAATTATTTCAGTTGTATTTGTTATGCTGGGGAAATAAATATTTGAAAATATTACCGCTGACTTGGAAAGAAAAAATCAACTAAAGGAACATAAGCGCGTTTTAGTCCACTAGGTAAAAAATTTTGATTTAGATTCCATTTTTGTTCCCACGGGTATTAACTTCGGGTACTTACTCAAACTACGTGGTTCGCACTAGAGACTAATTAAGCTACCCATTAGTCAAGCTAGCAACCTCCCTCACGATACGCCGCCACTTGGAGGTTCGGGGTAATTTTTTTTACAGGTTGTCTTCCTCGCGGCCCGGGCGGTTAAGCCGAGACAATCGACCCCCATCAAAAGTCAGAAACATGACCTTGGACCTTGAACAATCTCTGTTGCTACGAGACTAACGGTGGCAGAGGACAAGTCTCCCTCCTGCCTGCCTGCTGGCAGGGCAAGTGCACACCGAGCCCGCTCTTACTTTGTCACTGTGCTCTCTGCTATAGCAGAGGGTCACGCGTTGAAGCGCTTCTTCAGACGGAACATTCGCAGGCGGACATCGAAACCCCTTGGGCAAAAGTACCCAAAGAGGAGTCGTTGGTTGCCTCCCAGTAAGCACCGTCCCGCGAACTGGCCTTCACTCCAGACGTATCCGTAAGGAACTACGGCCCGCGACCACACGTGAAGGCTTTCTGTCATAAAACTCGTGGTCCTAGAACGCAAAAAGCAATTGAAGACAGATGTGGTTTTTAGTCAGTAAAAGTCTTACAGACCCCGCTCAGCCTAAGGGCGGGAGATGTCACTGTATGATTCCCCATCCAAAAAAATAAGTGTGTTTTAGTCAGTAAAAGTCTACACAAGCCCTCTCCCTCCACCCACGTTTCCTACCTATCCCCACCTTTTTATATGCTTTTATACTTCGATATGCTAAGTTTAGCTATGCTTGGCGAGGTCAGTTTGTAGGTGGATAACCATCCTAACATACCGAAACTTCACCGGGCTCTAACGTTAAGGAATACTATTCATGCACGCGTATTTTCAATAGTGGCGTATTCGTTGTTATACACTTGGTGTACACCTACGTGAAGCTTACATACAAAACTATGAAACTGTCGTGGAAGCAACAGCAAGCTAAGTGTCGCCGCACTTGGGCCACATGCCACAGGCACAAACGTTACCACGAGAAGCTAGAAGCGGCCACGAGCTACTTGTGGCCAGTACTGCTACTTTTTTTAACCCATGCGCACAATATCATAATGGGCTCTATGGAAGAAGGTTTAAATGCGCGAATGGCATGCGACGGCGTTTTTTGTATCGGCGTTTAGTGGCCGGTTCAGGCTACAAGAAACGTGCAGAGGCGATTTGTAGCATGAGGCGGTCACCGGCGACAACCGTGTGCGGCAAATCCATATAAAATATATGAAACTTACGCGTCCAACCGGCAACCCTAAGCGTCCGTGGGCAGTAGGCCTAAGTCGTTAGTACCGCCTGATTTTTTTTTTAATATTAGTGTCGTTTAACCCAGTTACTGGATGTGAAGTTCCGATAAGCGGTCGCAAAAATGCCCGTATTAACACTAACCCAGCAATGTTACTTGCTGACCAAAATACATGAGTAAGCGATAGTATAGATCCAGCAGGGTCGAAGCTTACTGGGGCCACGGGTAGTGTGAAAGTAAAACCCGGGGCCCTGGGATGAAGGCAAAGAAGGAACAGGAGTGGGTTTTTAGTCAGTAAAAGTCTGACACTATCTTCCGCTCCGCTCAAGAGCAGAATTTGTCATAGGATGATTTTACCACCAAATAAAAAAAAGTCCGATCTGAGCAGCTTTCACAAGAATCCCAATACAGTATCCCAGCAACTGAATAATACAAACGCGAGTAATTAAATTAAATAGTAACCATTAATTAGCCGCAATCGATCGTACCGCACCAATAATAGACTAATTGCGCTTTGAACGTCTGCCAGCGAGTGTTTGTACAGAGACTGTGACATTATAGTGCTGCTAATTATAATTAGGAAGAGTATTGATTGGTGTACGCTAATAAGGGTATTTCATTCTTTTGACTTATTTCCGTCAATAGCTGCTGCTAATGGCTTCGTCCAGGCGAAAATAGAAAAATGTCCCAAGGGAATATACTCCAGGATAAAAAGTATCCTACGTGTTATTCCAGGACATGATCTGAATCAGGAATTCATCATAATTTCAGCCGAAAGACGTCCACTGTTGGATATAGGCCTCCCCAAGTGTCGCCGCAATGAACGATCCTGTGCGTCTCGCATCCAATGAATTGCCGCAACTTTTGCCAGGTCATCGGTCCACCCTGTAGGAGGCCTTCCGGAACGCGGTCGCCACTCCAGAACCTTACGGCCGCAACGGCCATTTGTTCTGCAAGCAATGTGCCCTGCCAATTGCCACTTTAGGTAGGCGATTCTTCGTGCTATGTCCACAACCATGGTTGTCCTGCGGATATCTTCATTCCTAATTCGATCACGCAAGGAAACTCCGAACATAGACCGAGCGTAAAGTAAAAACCAAAAATACAAACACAAGCTTTCCGCTTTATTATATAAGTGTGGTCACGTAGTATCTATCTATCAGTCACGTCAGTTTATATACATTTCAGTTCATATGTAGCCGTAAAAACCCATTTACATAATACCGCCACATATAAACTGAAGACCCGAGGCCTCTTACATCACAGTAGTCACAATTACAACGGGAATCTGAAATCTATCGGGCAGTTGCCTGGACCAGACACAACATCAATCTGGTCGGAGGATCTACCTTTTTCAGTAGAGGATGGTGGAACTTTCCACCCTGTTTCGCTTACCAGATATATTCTTGATGTGTTTCTTATATTGACATAAACGTGAACAAGTGTATGTATTTTTTATTTGGTTAAAGTTTGAAAAAACAGACGACTTTCAAAGGCGCTGCTAGCAGCCAGTGTATCATCAGCAGTGGTCAATACTATCACTATACTACACAAATTAAACTGTGATTTTTCTGTATCGTTGTTTCGTTTGCATACTCAAAACTCCCATGTAAAACCCGCTGGCTAGAGCTGTAGGATTGCTCGAAACCTTGCCCTAAAAGTTGCCCTTTGTGTTCTAGAGCCAAGCCCTTGAAAACAAAGGGCAACTGAAAGAACCCAGCTGGCTTAAGTAAAAGACTGACACTTCTCACTCCACGCAGAGCGTAAATAGTTATTTAATGGATTTCTCCACCCTAGGAGAAATATGATTCTGAAAAAAAAAAAAAATGTAAGGCCCATTTAGTTGGTAAGGTAACGAAGGTTCTCTAAAAGCTCTAGTCCGAAAGACTTCAAAACAACCTGACCTTTACAAAATTTCCTCACCTATTATGACTCAGCTTAAATCCATTTCATCCCCTTCTACTCTCAAACCTTTTCAGATTAACAGATGGTCCGCGATATATATGCAAATACAGATTGTAGATAACTCCAAAGCTAGACTTAATTTTCAATATTAACTTTCTTAGCTGAATCGCATATTCATTAAGGAGCGGTCTTTTCTCGAAGTTATCAATTTACTTGGGTGTCGATTACAATCGGTATTCAATCGAGTTCCGAGCTGAATCGATTCGCGAGTCGTTCGATTTAATTGAGCGTTGAATGAAAACTTTTTGAAGTTTGACACCTTTGTGTTTTCGATTGTCTCCGTTGAATGTTGGTTTTCATTGTGTTTTTTATTTTTTTGTTGTTGTTAAAATAGAAATGAAAGACGCAGAGTTGGTGCAAGGTAAGGTCAAAGTAGACCGATGTAATGTTAATGGTCGTGGGAGTTCGATGAATGCGGGATTCACAGATCCGGTCGGTTGTTTGGCTGAAATGATAATCGTCTCCTCTCCTCGTTTTCCTCGTTTTCGTTGTTGAAGAGCATTAGGTTTTTGGATCCATTCCCTGGTCGAACAAGGTGGTATTGAGGTTTTCTACCTGGAATTTCTCAGTACTAGTTTGCAATCTGGTTTTGTACCCGGTTGATGGCAATAAGTTAGTTAGCTGTCTCATTTTCTTTGAGGTTGGAAATCATCAAATAACTTCTCCCAGTCTGGATGGAGCAAGACAGTGTCTGACTTTTCCTGAACCCATCTGTGTTCTTTCTGTTGCCTTTTGTGCTCAGCCAGAATAAAAGTGCGGTGCGGGGAGCGGCGTGGGTGCGAAAACGCGCGCGATTTGCTTGGCCAGACTAGCAATGCGTTGTGGGGAGCGGCGATTGCCATAACATGGCTCTAATCAGTTTGAGATCGCTGCTTCCAGCCTCGTGTGTCCACTATGGACACTCAAATGAAGTTCTTATATTTGAAATTGCCGCGCTGCATTCGCGTCAAACCCGCGCTTCCAGTCTGGCCGAACACTCAGTGTTCCAGAGCCAAGGTAACTCTTTCGAAAAGTACTTGAATAATACTGACAAAAAATTGACTTGTCCGTTTGTTGAATGAGGTGATTATTGTCGCAATTGTTTTGTATCAATTCAAGTAGTTATGTATTCTTTCTAACATTACAAAAACATGAAGTGAAAAAATGGGTGGAGAAGTTGAAGCTGAAAACTCTGCCAATTTTCTTGAAAATCTTATTATATTTCTCTTCATTCTCATTTCATTGTTAAAGGCTTTCAAAGTTCTTTACACTAGGAATTATTCTTGTACCGTGGGTGCTATACACAAACACATATACTTTACACGTATTTAGATCCGGAAACAGTTTCTGTAAGCCGTACAAACACTTGTTCCATGAGGGAATCGAACCCATAACATGCAGCACAGCAGCCTATCACTCCAACCATGCCATCAGATATTGCACCGCTGCCAATCCTTTTGAGGAATGAAGTGGATGTTATGACTCTTGTTTTGTATTGATAATGTATTTTTTTTTTCTGAAAATAACTTAAAATAGCTCGAGCCGTTGCCTCTAAAGACCTTAGCAATTTACTGGAAAAACGTTTAGAAATCTATTTCACTTTATTCTCATTTCGTTTAAAGGCTTTCAGAGTGAACAATCAATACACAGAACCTATTTAGATCTCCTCAATGTTTTAGTAAAGGTTACATTTAAGAGTTCATATACACAAGCGACATATTGCCGCCGGCGCGTTATACAGCCGTCGGTGCGACGGCGGCAGCTGTTGATGCGTCAAAGGCGGCTATCGACATTCAAGAAATGAAGATCAGCAGTGAAAGCGGAAGCAGAAGTGGCGGCCTTCGTGTGTGTCAAGTGTCACTAATTTAATTTTAATCGTAATATAGTTAGAAGTTGGCGATATTTATTCTTATTACACACACATCCAACACTAAACATCTATTTATGATTTATCACTTTCTATACATTAATATATGCATATATATACTTTTTTTAATTCCCATAAAATAAAAAACTGATTTTCATCCGTTCAGTTGAAAACCAGCGTCAGGCAACTACTGCGCAGTTGTCTGGTATTATGCTGAACTGGACCTATTTGGTGTAGCTGTAAAACATATTGTTATTGTTAATTTTATTTCTCCTTATTTTTTTATGTTTGATTTTAGTTTGTAAATCAATTATTATTTGTTGATTAATGAATCATGGTGTGCCAAATAAATATATTTCCTTTCTTTCTTTCTCTCTTTCTTTCACTATGGGTCGACGGCTGTAGCTACCTCTGCCGTTTGCAACATGCCGCTAGTGTGTATGAGCTCTAAGATTACCTGTGTTTACTAATGAGTACCTAGGGGTACCTAACCTAACCTTAGGGTGCATTTTCACTGAATCGGTGCTGAGCAGAGTGAAGCAGTGAAAAGTGGACTTGAACTACCCTTCGCTCCGCTACGTGCTCATTGCTTGGCGCCAGCACCAGCACAGCCTGCTCGATTCCATTCTGTCCGGCTCGGAATTGCGTGTACATTTTCCACTCTGCCCATCACCGCGTCTTTGGAAAAACAACTTATGAAGGCCTTTTTCACTTATGTACTGGAAACGACGCATAACACTCGCAGAATACTTAATTTCAGACAAGTGTCAGACCAATAATCTAAAAAAAACATGTGTCTTTAGAAGCGATTCTCGGAAACTAGTGTTTGAAAAAAGTATTGACTTTCGGGATTTTCGATTACGATAACAAAAAACCAAGATTACCGACATAGCCCGAAGAATTGCCAAACTTTAGTGGCAGTGGGCTAAGTAAATTGCTCGCAGAATAAATAGCTGTTGAGGCTGAAAGTTCTGGAGTGGTGACTGTGTACCACAGTGGAAATGAAGACGCAGTGTTGGATGGCCTCTCATAAGGTGGACCGATTACCTGTGAGGGTCACGGGAATCCGATGGATGCGAGACGCACAAGACCGTTCATTGTGGCGACATTTGGAGTAGGCCTATGTCCAACAGTGGCAGTCTTTCAACTGAAATAATGATGATGATGATTTCGATAAAGTTATGAACTCGAATTCTATAAAAGACAATGTGAAACACATTGTAAAAAAAGCAGAAGTGTTTAACGTGACATGCCGTATGCCGTAACCGTTTCCTTGTCTTGGAGTCGGTCATGACATAGTCATTTGATAGGATTAGACGACTTGAAAGGGTTTTATTGATTTTTTTTTAGGTTTCTGTACCTCAAAAGGAAAAATTGGAGCCCTTATTGGATCACTTTGTCGTCTGTCTCTCTGTCTGTCAAGACCCTTTAACTCAGAACCGCGTAGAGGTATCAAGTTGAAATTAAAACAACAAACTTCTAAGTTAACAAAAACAATAGATACAGCCGTTTAAATCACAAAAACGTATATTTTGACACTCTCAAGGGAACCGAAATTTATAGGGTACTTCCCGTTGACCCAGAATCCTGACATTTGTGATTTGACCATTACATATTAATTGTATGGACTTTAAAAGAGACTTGACCCCTGAGTTTGTTTCGGTGTTTCTTGTCAGGGTAGTCAGCTAGGAAACACCGGCCTCATCTAGTTTAAAATGACAAAAAAAAATTGACGTGTAAAAGTGTTTTTTTTAAACCTACAAAATAAATATCATTTATCATTTAACATAAGTAAGGTCTTATAGCACAGGTATAGGAATAAATCTAAAAACCGTAAATTTGTTGTTACGTCACAAAAAAAAACCTCGAAACTCCATTTATGAATCGAACTATTTACATAGGTAAGTTTGTACGGAACCCTCAATGCGTGAGTCCGACTCGGACTTACCCAGTTTTTTTGGTTGAACATCGCAACGAAAACATGACTGAAAACGGACAATACCTGCCTTAAATTGCTAGTTTGATTTTAGCAGAGTCAGTACAATGATGGGTTAATATCTAGAGCCGATCGTTTTGATAAGGTAACTAATAACACAGACAAACACCAAAGGGTACAACGTTCCATTCTACATTATTTGATTATGAATTTAATTATCAAACGTTGAATGAGGGACTGGCAGAGTGGCGCGACAGTGTGGCAACTTAATTTGATTACCTTTACGTAAACTGAGGTAGATAGTTGACGTGGAATAACATTCGATTCTGTGAACCTGTCCATATGTCAATAGTTCGCTTTATGGAATACTGTTTTTAGGGTTCCGTACCTCAAAAGGAAAAACGGCGGAACCCTTATAGGATCACTCGGTTGTCCGTCCGTCTGTCTGTCTCTTTGTCAAGACTCTTTATTTCAAGAACGCATCGAGGTATCGAGTTGAAATTAATACTATATACTCAAATCGGCGGTCCCTTGAAGCTGCGAAAAAATTGAACTTCTAAGTTAAGGAAAAAAAAAAGATGCGGCCGTTTATGTCGCAAAAATCCTAAATTTGACACTTCTAAGGAAATCGAAACTCATTCAGGGTACTTCCCGTTGACCTAGAATCCTGAAATTTGTAGTGTATAGTATAGGAATAAATCTAAAAAAATACTTTTGTATTCGGAAAAATATTCAAGACTCGATTCGGGAATGGAACTATTTACATAAGTTAGTTTGTACAGAACCCTCAGTGTGCGAGTCCGACTCGGTGCTGGTGCATGCATCTAAATTATAATCGAACAGAAAAAATGTATTGTAGAAAAACCAAGGAAAATATCTAAATAGACCTAGCGTGGGAATAGATGTTTCAAAACACGTGTGCCATAACACCCAACAACCATATCAAAACAAACAAAGTTATTAATAATCCATCAGCAGAACTTGATCAATTAGCTCTTTATTAATTCAAAAATACACTGCGGTATCCTCCTTCTGAAGTAACGGTTCCCACCACTGTGTTATACGAAGTTAAATGCTCGATTTGCATAGAAATTATATCGTCCGCTTGTTCATAGGAAATTTTCCTAATTAAAACGCCTTTGGTACAGGGATTTTGTTCCAATTAAAAGTTTGCTCGTAGTAGTCTCTCGGTCGAGTTGGCTGTACGATGTTATTGATAAATTTAGCGTGCTATGCGACTCAATCATTGGCGGGGGTATTGATGATTGCGTAGACGGGAATATGAGGCGAAACAAAAATGGGGGTTCGGAAAGAAGTAAAGATTTTGTGTGTGGATTTATATTGCATGTCACATTTTATGTGGTACTAGCTTTTGCCTGTGGCTTTGCCCGCGTATACGAAATAAAGCCTATGTCACTCAGAAATAAAGTAGCTTTCTATCGGTGAAAAATTTAGCAATTTTAGCAATCGGAACAGTACTGTGAGATAATACTTCCTAAGGTGCATCCAGATCTGGCGAATGCGCCGCTCGCGAACTGCTTGCTTACATTTTATGTTCGTACGAAGCGCGCGCGGCGCAGGGGCTTTGTACGAGCGAGCCGCGCGCAAAATGCACGCGCGCCGTTTGCAAGCGGCTGCGCTTTCGCCAGGTCTGGACACACCACTAAAAATAAAAAAACAAACACCTCCTTATAATACTAGTGGAGATCATATCACTTTTAGGTATCATCAGTCGGTATAAATCTGGAATCTGCTAATAAGTGGAATATATCGGTATCCCTAAATTGTTGTTAGCATTTTAGAAAAATTTCTGACTTGTAAGAAAATTTATGGACGCTGTAGAAATTAGGAAAAATATTTTTTTTATGTCTCTTATTTCCATAAATTTATTTGTATCTAAGCTAGCTGCTTAGATCGAGTCACCAGCGTAAATTTTTGAAAAATATTTTATCATTTATTTATCTAGAAAACTAGCGTCAACGCAAAATCGCTTTAATGGCGTCTTCTTATTCAAGGCTTTGTAACAAAGAGGGGTTATTCCCAAAAAAAACGCTATCTAAACAGAAATGAGAGAGTAAAGTTGTTAAATTGTAATTTTTTTTCATCCCCTTGTGGATTCTTCCAAAACTTACCTCGTATTTGTACGAGGCCTTGGAGATAACCTTTTGTCCCATAAATTCATTTTGAGTGCCAACCCTGGATATACAGATACACGAATCACTGTTTAGACGTGACCCTATTAGATAATAGTTAGGTACCAATCTTCTAGATCTCGATTCGAAACTCTTGAACATTTGGGTATTATATATATTTAATGTCTTTAAGATCTCCTATGTATTATACGAGTAGTTATCTTATTCTTATATGTAAAATAGAATTGATATTCTTTAGTATCATCGCTAATAATCAAAAAAACTTGCCCGATTTTCATTTGTTTATTTTATTTAGCTCATTTTAATACAGGGTGAAATAAAAGAAAACAATAACATGTAATAATTAGTGTTTTTCTTTTAATTGATGGCATGCAAGCAATTTTACGTGAGCGGGGCCGCGATTGGTAGCTAGTTACAAGTACATATACATTATTATTTTTAGTATATGCAAAACCTGAATATAGTTTGTTCAGAATCAGTAACTGAAACGATTCCAATATTTTTTATATCATTACATATTTTTCTCAAAAAAATATTCAAAAACAGTCATAAGTTGGACACCACCAACACTAAGTACAACACAGGTCACGGCAGATCATAGCGGGCACTAGGCGATCATGTTTCTGTGCGGACAACGAGGTAACATAACAAGCTTATAGCTTTGTAATTTTTCATGGTACAGTTATGAAACTTTGTACATAGATTCTTTACATAAAAATACTAGACATGTGTTTCGAGTTTGACATAAATTTAAAACTAATATTGTATATAAAAAATAATGTCTAACAGTAAACTTGAAAATGACTGGACCAATTCAAAAGCCCGAGCCGACGGTGCGTTGCGTTCCACAAGCGCTTTATTTTATAAAAAAAAAAACTTTTACCCACGCTTTAGGAATTTCATCTACATCGTAGGTGCATTCACAAACATGTAAATTCTCATACTTAAGTACGACACCCAACTGTTAAGTGCAACAAAACCATTGTGGGAGAAAATATGTGACATTATTATTATTATTACACATTTATTTATCTCAGGACCCCGAGGTCCTGGACCTTTGGAAGGCGTATGAGGACCCAAAACCAACTAACAGAGGCCCTTTTAGTCGCTTTTAATGGAACGTGGTACCAATTATTATTATTATTGATGAGGGCCAATGCCTGCAAGGGCTGCGGAATTGTTTATAAGAGTCACAGCGGCACTAAAACGCAAAGAGTAACTGAAGAAACACGGGTGGGTTTTAGTCAGCAGAAGTCTGATACACCTTTTTACTCTACTTCTGAACGGGAAAAATAATTACATGAAACCCCACCACAAAAAAAGAAATGTTTTGTTTCACTGCTTGTTACCAAGCTAGTCGAAAGGTAAATCTATCTTAAGGGGGTGCAACTCGACATACATTTTCACTGTTTTGCATACTACCGCTCTTACCCGATTATGACGTTATCACACATTTTCCATTAGATATTTTGGAAACACAGTATCTTGTGGACATTATCTAGGCTTCTATTGAAATTAATTTATAAATTTGTATAAAACTAATCCAGGAAAGACCTTTTAAAATCTGCTATTTTACATGAACTTTGCAACTTCATAATGAACTCAAAAATTTAAAAAAGTTAAAAAAGTATAACAATAGGAGCCTTGCAAATTTAATAAAGATTCTAATAGTTTTGTAAAATATTCGAGTAAATCACGAAATTACCGAATGCTAACAGATTTTTCAGGCGTTATCTCTCTTTTTTCACGTTGCCTTTTCGTCAAACACCACGTTGGATTGCGTTAGATGAAGTAACAAGCTTTTAAACCACGCTCGATGTTGACGATAGGCGAGTGAAAAAGGACCCTCTTAAAACAATATTTCAAGACCCCTACGACCATTTCCCTGCGCTTCTATCACTAGAGCACAATAAATTAATTTACAAGTCAACCACCCTGCCTACACCAATCTCTATTAGAGGGACATGATAGCCACTTGGTCACTACAGGTCCATAAGTCAAGGTATTTGATAAATTGCTTGGCAATGTTCTTGAATGAAAAGGGAAAACTAGATGGAGATGATTGAAGATCTTACGTTGTTTGGTTGATTCTAAGGTTGGAGGCAGTGAGATTTATTATTAATATCTTTTAACAATTATTGGCGTAAAATAATTACTGTTTTGGTTTAATCTGGGTTTTTTGGACATTTTGAGGTCCAGGGTGAATATTTATTTATTTATTTATACTCATATCGGAACGCTTCGCAGAAATTACACCAATGGGGCACTGTTACTGCACAATTAGTTCAGAATCTGCAACATGCTAACATCATATGCGCAGTAGAGTGGTAGTCATCAAAGGTCCGGCGCATCGGTGGGTCACGAGTGCTCGCTTACGCAGCATCAGACCAGTGCACTCCTCTTGGATTCCACAAGTACCAAATCCCATATCCAACACACTTTCTAAAGTTTAAAGCTCTTTCGATACTTTACGTGCTCTATCGTCGACTACATCGTCACTTTCCGTCAGGTGAGATAGTGGTCAAGTCAAGTACGAGCCTCCATCAACAGTCATCATCATCATCAGTTAAGCCGTAAGACGTCCACTGTTGGACATAGGCCTCCCTCAAATGTCACCACAATAACCAGTCCTGTGCGTTTCAACAGTTAATATAAAAAATCCATAACGACTTTTAAAGGTCTACAAAGTATCTTCCAATACACTTACTTGAAAACCCGCTCTTATCCCACCGCTTTTAGGCACGCAATAGACTATTTTCCACACTAGTGCAAAAACATTTATCGTATCAAGCTGGGCGAGTGTCGACCCTAACCAGTTGCCGGTCAACCCCCGTTTATTCATTTCTTCTTATGTGTATTGAAAAAAGTCGTTTGATACACGTGCAAATTTGTCGCTGCAGCCCTCGGCTTCATAACACAGTCGCCTGCACGGTTCGTGAGAATTCCGTCTCGGTCGCAATGACAAACTTTCTGCACTTGTATCAAAATGTACTATTTTGAGGGTGGGGAGACTTTTACTGATTAAATCTCACTTAAATTCTTTTCGTTGCCCTTTTCGTTTCAGAGCAAAGCATAATTACCCTAAGACGTAGAAAATAAGCAATCAAACTGATTACGTTCTAAATAAATTATTATGAGAACACGAGCAAAGAAAGGTCTTTTATAAAGAATACAATGCGTGTCACGGTTTAATGAAAAATAATAGTTATTGTTACGAAGCCAGAACAGGATTTTTTTCATTAAAGTTTTTTCAAGGTCAGCCGTGTCTACGCGAAGGCTAATGAAATTTTATCATGTACGCCCTCTGCAGCTTTACGCACGTTTTTTATTATTTAAGAGTAAACAGATTTTGAAGTATACAGCTCTGTAGGATTCATCGTTTTATGGGAACTGAGGCCCTTAACGCGATGTAAACTAAACTTTAAAGAGATGGAGCTATATAGGGTGTATAGCTCCATCCCTCTTTCTCGCTCGCATGCTTGACATTTTAACGTCACGTCAAGGCCCCAGTACCTTACATTGGTTATACTGTGGGTAATCTGCGTTCTAAATAATATGAAACATTTAACAAACCTTTTTACTGTCCGTTCAACCGATTTTTATTTATATCCCCCAGCCAAGTTACGATCGTTTCATTTGAGTCAAACGCCTCAAGTAGGCCACGCCTCCGATTCGTTTGTTCTGACCACGTGACTGAGCGTTGAGATGACGTCAAAACAAAGGAATCGGAGGCGTGGCCTACTCAAGGCGTTCGACGCAAACGAAACGATCGTAATTTGGCTAGGAGGGCAGGATAGAATGGAAGAAAATAACGTGTTGTGCCGACCCCAAATAATACGGGATAAGGGCAGGCAGATGATGATGATGATGATGATGGTAAGGTCCCAGTACCTTACGCCGACGTTCATCCGGTAACCGTTCCACGCGCACCTCAAGGAGATTTCAGCAACCGTAGAGTCCCAGCAAGATCGAAGCCTACTGGGGCAAAGGATCTGATTCTGAAAGGAAGACTCGGCCCTGGTATGAAAGGCAATGAAGTAACAGGAGTAGGTTTTTAGTCAGTAAAAGTCTGACATTATCTACCGCTCCGCCCAAGAGAGGGGGATGTCATTGGATGAAATTCCCACCGAAAAAAAAAACCTTACGTCTACGAAACCAACCATCTTAGCATTCACCGTATAAATATAATAAAATATCCTACAAAACAAGAACGCAATACTAATACTCCAAGTCATTAACACCCAGTACAGTCGACGACAATAAATAAAAGCTAATCACTTGTTTATTACGGGTACAGTCGGATTCGCGTTTACACTCGCAACTGAAATTAAACGGATCGTGTGCATTTTGTACGATAGTCTCCGCATTATGGTTATTTGGGCTATGGAATGAGCGTTTATTACAATTGTAAGTGACTGTACTGGTAATATATTGAAGATGGTTTTAGAAATTTAATAGAATCTTGATGTTTAATTAGATGGTCGAGAGAAAGGAAAATAGCAGTGCAAGTCTGTGCAAATTCTTTCATATTTTTACTAAAAAATCATACAAACATTTTTTTATGGCATCGAGATAGTGGACCCATTATCTGTAGGCCATAAAAATATTTATTTTGTGTAGGAATTGAAATGCTATTAGCTTAACCACTGCGCCATCCGCAGCCATCCAATGTTATTGTCTAATCCTGCTATCCTATAGTCTCTCCCATTGCGGGGAAATTAGGTTTTCCATACAATCAAATATTTTGCTAGTGGTGCCAAACCAGTTCTAGGCGAGTTGGTCCTTAACTACTTTTAAACCCTACCCTAGAAATTACTCTTATATCATGGGTGAATTTACAAACATAAATTCACATACATAAGACACACAGACTCGGAATCTGAAGACCATGCAAATTAATATTTGTTCCGTGTGGGATCCGAACCCACAACACGCAGAGCAACTCAACTATTGCGCCAAACATGCTGTTCAAGCTATCTAGGGCTTGATTGGCTGCGATGCCGTTGTACGTAGTTATCTCACCAATTTGATTGTTTGGGTCATAAACCCAAATAAATATTCTCTGACTAAACGATACTCTTTATTTTGAAGTCGATCGAAACTTTATAGATACTAAATCATTTTATTTCAAATAAACCATTTACAGGCACTTTTGAAATGACAAGAAGTCAGTCAGTCAGAAAAAATTATACTAATTGCACATTCCAAAGCCTAGATCTCTGTGGAGGATGTGCAAAAATCTCCATAGACACTCTTTTCAATCATGTTTTGTAATTACAAATATCTCTGTTACATGTTTCTTGTCGCTATCGTGTGAGAACAATGTAAATAAAGTAAAAATAAAAACATCTCAAATATAATTTCTTTGCTTTCATAATTTATATATATATATTATATTATTTGTATTATATGCAATTTATTAGTTTATGTATTGTATATATGTGAATAGTACACCACGAACTACCTGCGTATCTTTTTTTCTCCTACTCTGTCAAATCCATCCAAAGGTTGTCTGTAAAAAATCGCTTTTAGCGATAAGGCCGCCCATTGTGACACCCTATTATGTTAATTTCCTAATATAAATTGTATTTTTCGTGTACAATAAAGAATATCTATATATCTATAAAAACTAAATATAGATATTAAAATAAAACTAAATATAGATATTAAAATAAAACTAAATATAGATATTAAAATAGCAGCATATTTTTGCAAATAAACACCGAGATTGACATTAGGTACCACCCATAAATTGTAATAGACTCTCCCTGTGGTCTGCAAACTACGCTGAAACTCGACGATAGTTCGCATCTGCTCACCCCCCAAACATTCATGTTGGTATCATGACAGCCACACTGAGAAAACACCATAAATTATGCAAATTATATATTTTATTACCTACAACATGGTCTCCCCCGATTGTTCGCACTTTGTAAGTGCACATACGCAGTTGTAAGTTTGTGACATATCGTGTTTCTATTGAGGCTATTGAATAGGCGTTTATTTTGGAATAGAACAATTTTATAATTCCAAATATCATCATCATCATTCATCATTTCAGCCGAAACACGTCCACTGTTAGACATAGGCCTCCCCCAAATGTCGCCACAATGACCGGTCCTGTGCGTCTCGCATCCATCGGTTTCCCGCGACCCTCACCAGGTCATCGGTTCACCTTGTGGGAGGCCTTACAACGCTGCGTCTTCCGGTACGTGGTCGCCATTCCAGAACCTTCCGTCCCCATCGACCATCTGTTCTGCGAGCAATATGCCCTGCCCACTGCCACTTAAGTTTGGCGATTCTTCGGGCTATGTCCGTAACCTTGGTTCTCCTGCGGATATCCTCATTTCTGACGCGATTCCGATGGATGCGAGACGCACTGGACCGGTCATTGTGACGGCATTTGGGGGAGGCCTATGCCCAACAGTGGACGTCTTTCGGCTGAAATAATGATGATGATGATGATGATGATATACAAAACGATATTTTCATATTAATTACAATCGTCCGGAGTCTGCAATTTTTCGGTGACATGTATAATTTCCATCCGTACGAGTTCCCTAGTTTTATACAAATTAATGTGGAAATAGCATCGTCAAGTAAATAAAGTACGAAATACAAAACACACTTTGTGAAACCCAATATTATGCTCTCACGTGTATAAGTACCTAGTTGAAATGGTTTCAGCTCGACTCTAGTAGTTACTACATAAAATTTATCAACTGAAATATTTTAATATCGCTTCCATTGTAGCTATACTTAGAAATAGATCCTTCCCTAGTGTATTGAGTAACTCACGCAAGTAAAAATAATTTAATATTAGAAACTCCTTGACATAAATTTACTACTTTTTTTTTAAACGATAATAACTTCAAACGACTTCACCCACTCTCGTGTCAGACTTTTACTGGGTAAAACCATACCTGTATTCCTTCATTTGCCTTATCACGAGTATCCCTTTCATACTTTTACTCAAGTCCCGAGCTGGCATCCGCCCTACTGGGTCCCTACAGTTTGCTGACATCTCTTTGAGCCGCGTGCGCACACTAAGCGTCGTCAACGACTGAGGTTTCGGTTCTTAAAAGACGAGCGGACGACGAGCTACCCATTGTTCGTTCTCCACAAGCCCATAAAAAAGATTGCTTTGTGATTGTAACCGTTTTAATATTGCTTCCATTATTACTGAAATATTTTAACCATATTTAGAAATCGATCCCTCGTGTATTGAGTAACTCACGTAAGTAAAAATAATGTAATATTAAAAACTCCTTGAAATAAATTTACGGTAACGACGTTATTTCCATATTCTAATGTATCGCTGTGCTCGGCGCCCATTCTTAATGCGATCTTGAGGTTATACTTACTTTCGATTCAACAATTCTTTCTCTAAGACTTGTTAGCTCAAGTACTTTGTAGAATATTCATAGTCTAAAGATCCTTTAAAAGGGAGCGTTGAGTGGTTCGGTTAAGATCTACGGCGATATCGGGAATTAATTGAATAAAACGCAGTGTTGGGCGAGAATTCCAAGGCATCAGAACCCTCATGAATATGGATTCATGTTAAAGTGTTCTTTGCTCTGTAAAAAGTTGGAGTTATTAAGTCGATGGCCATTAAATCGGAGGTTAAAGTACGTACAATTGCTGAATGGCCCCCCCCAGAGATTTATCGGTACCCCTAATTGATAATTTATTACACTGACTCGAATGAATTTGAAATGAAAATGTAGACCTTTCAATACTTGGTAACGATAAATTAACAGAAAAATGTTGGGGATTCACTTAATTGAAAGTTTAAAGACGTTTTCATACAAATGTTGGCACTTAATAAGATGGATCTTTCTAAACCATTCTATTAAGTTAATCAATTATTTATAATGTTACTACCTTTGGCTTAGCTTACGTGAAATTCGAGAATTATCTTAGGGAAAAAGTTTTCGATGCCCGTCCTAGTCTAAATCCAGATTCAAGTATATACGTAAATCACAGGGCCTTTCCCGGCGACGGTTACCGAAGAGTTGTAGACAGCGAGCAATGGTTAGCTCACAGTCCGACAAGTACCAGGCCTGGATCGACGGTTGTTGGTATGTTCCACTCGCAAATTTTAAAAAGCTTTCAGCATGTGTTACGGTTCTTGTTAGGGCCAATATGGGCTAGGGCTGCAGGATTTTTTGAAAGAGTTATCGCGGTCCTGGTTAGCAATGGGCAACTGAAGAAACACGGGACGAAATTAAAAAATCAGACTACCCACCCACAGCAGGTTATTTGATGTTTTCCTACCCCCCAAAGAAGATACTTAATTTTTTTTTATAATATAAACTACTAGTGCATGAAGAAAAAAACGTGTTGCGCCTACCCCAAGTAATCTAATATGGGACATGGGCAGAAGAGCATGTTTGCAATCCCACAAGATGGTAAGCGGTGATGCAATCGATCATGGCGAATCGCACTAGTCCATAAAGCGCCTTGCCTACTCTAGCCTTGAAGACACCTAAATAACAATCAGACAGAAACTCTGCTGCAGGCAAAAATTATCTAACCGTTGATGTATGGATTAAAAAACAGCAAACACAGATTTTCAAACTGATAATACAGTAGGATGGATCATCTTGCTTATCCTCATAGGCGTTGCCTAAACAAAGGCTCTATACGTATTTTAGAACAGAGGATTGCGCTTGATCAAGTTCTGGAAGCTTGCCAGACGTTATCGAATTCATGTAAAAGATGGAAATTGAGGTGAGAAATGCAAACACATTGTGTTTTCGATTCTATAGAATGAATATTTTAAATAAAAATATATTGAATATTAACATAATAAATAGCATAGTAATTCCAGACATTTCAATACTCTGATGCTTTTAGCATTCTTTCGCAATGGATTTGAACCAATTCGCACTGGCTTCGCGTGAAGGATTTTGACCCATTCTCCTAGAGAGCATTCTTCAGGTGTTTTAGTTACAGCTGTGGGAATATTATTGGGCTTATTATGTTATGAATTTAAATGGTTTGGTTTATGAATCACTAGCTTCTGCCAGCGGCTTCGCCCACGCTAAAGTAGGTTTCTCCTGGGGGGTCTTTGAGGTGTGGTTGGACAGACCTCATGGCGTCCTCATCTTCCGCATGAAGCAAGTTCTCACAG
This sequence comes from Mythimna vitellina, assembly GCA_949316375.1. Taxonomy (NCBI): domain Eukaryota; kingdom Metazoa; phylum Arthropoda; class Insecta; order Lepidoptera; family Noctuidae; genus Mythimna; species Mythimna vitellina. The sequence goes on from OX438690.1 coordinate 21,520,285, forward strand.
AACACAGTAAGTTCGGGAAGTTCCTGCATCGGATTCGTGCGGAAGCGACGGTCGGGTGTCGCCACTATGTGGACCGCCCGGAGGCCACGGTGGAGCACACGGTGGAGGTGTGCCCCGTTTGGGCAGAGCAACGCCGTGTCCTCGTGGGGGCGATCAGCGCCAGTTATCTCTCACACCGGGCCTTGGTTCAAGTCATGGTCTGGAGGCGGGTTTTGTCAAAAGATGATTTTCCACCCAAAAAAAACTCTTAGGGCCTGAATTTTAGAATTCATTCTTGTACTCGTCTACGTCATAAAAGAAAACCTTGTGCAAAATTTCACGCTCCTAGTCTGTTCATTGATATGTCAGTCATTCAGTTTCGCCTTTTATTTGGTTTATGGATTATTTTTACCCAGCAACGCGCACTGGGCTCGTGTGGTAAATTCCCTCTCACCGAAAAGAGGTACGTAATAGATTGATTGTGTAGACTACGTGGCAGTTAATGTTATTTAATCAATTAAATTTCATTTATATCGGAGTTTCCAACAATTTCATTTTGACGTAAATTTCGAATCCTTTCCTGATGCTACACTAAGGTTATATATTTTTACAGATCAAACTACGCAAACAAACAGACATATGAGAAACTGTCAGTAAAACAGATTCTTTAGAATAATTCCTCTCAAAAGCTGTTACTAACTACAAAAATATTACAGAAATATAGCCATATTATAAAAATAAGCCTAACGTACTATTAAAAAAACTCCTCAGCGTCGACTGCAAAAGAGTCCAAAAGAATGGCGGCATTGCCACGTTGTATGACAATGCTTAATATTTGGCCCAAGTATAAGCCAGCCCTTGTATCACACAAAGTGGTAACTAGGCATTCGGATAAATCTTTAGATATGGAATGATTTTTATTGAATGAAATTATATTTATATTACTCTTAAATTCTATCATCATCATCATCATCCTGCCCTTGTCCAAACTTATTTGGGACAAGGGCTAATTAAAAATTGTTAGGTTTATTTTATTAAAATTTTATAGTAACACCTGAAATGTCTATGGGGCGTGCGGTACAAACCTGTAAAAAAAACGTTACACTCACCTTAGAATATGGTATAAATAATGGTCTATTAGGCTTTGCTCACATAAAAGTAAGTTTCTCCATACAAAATTTGGACCCCCGCTTCATCCCCTTGGGGAGTAAATTTGCAAAATTCTTTCTTAGTGCTCGCCTACGTCATAAAAGAAAACCTCATGCAAAATTTCACGCTCCTAATCCCAGTAGTTTCGGCTGTGCGTTGATATATAAATATATATTTATATCAATTTGAAAAAAAAAATATAGCTGTCAGTCAGTTTCTCCTTTTATATATATAGATAAAGGAAAACAAAAATAGAGTTTTGACCCACGGCCCAAGGGCTTGAAACTGGCGAGCTAGTTATACATATTTCCGCCACTTGAGGTCACTTGAGGTCATCACATTTCCACCAATTTGTTCTAGAGTAGGCTCCACATCCAAAGGCACAGCTCCATTCTCAAATCTCAACGTCCGTATTTTCATATCAGGGACTTATTAAAACTCTCAAACTTTCAAAAACTTATTAATTACTTGGAAATACTTGAAATACCGTTATTAATTATTATTATTACTTGAGAAGTTTAAATGCAAGGTATTTTGTTTTCATTCATATAATTATTTTCACTTTGAAACTTTCGACTTGTTGAATCATATTAATATCTTGAAGGAAAACAAAGAGTTATACTGTTCGTTGTTTCACCTAATTTGTGTAATAATAACCCGTTTAAGATGTTATATTATGTTTCAGTTTTCAGAGAATTCCGGGTTGAAATTACGAACAATTATCATTAAGTTGATACCGAAATTATTTTACCAGAATATTAAGATCATTTTGTGAAACAGTAGCTCTTCTAGAAATTACCAGACAACAGCCAAAAACTATTATTATCAATTATATTATTATATTTAACCTATATTGTCCCACTGCTGGGCAAAACCCTCCCTTAACTTCTTCTAGGTATTCTATTCTCGATGCACCTCGAACCAGCCCTTGGGGTAGGCGTCTAGGTCATCTCGCTATCAATAGTTGCTAAATAAAAAAAAATATATATATATGTATAACTTTACTGTCTCACTGCTTAAAAAAAGGCCTCTCTCCATTCTTTCCATTGCTCCCGGCTCTCTGATCCACTTCTTGCAAGTTTTTAAGGGGATGCAACTCGACATACATTTTCACTGCTTTTCATTCAACCGCTCTTACGCGATTTCATAATTGCGAAATATTAAATGAAAAATGTATAATAACGTCATTAAATGAAAAATGTATAATAACGTCATCGTTATTATACATTTTTCATTTAATATTTTGGAAACACAATATCTTGTGGATGTCATCTAGGCTTCTATTGAAATCGATTTATAAATTTGTGTAAAACTAATCCAGTAAAGACCCTTTGAACATCTGCTATTTTACATAAACTTTGATACATCATAATTAACTCAAAAATTAAAAAGGTAAAAAAATATAACAATAAAATTCTTGCAAATTTAATCAAGATTCTGAATGACGACAATTTTTTTTTTCAAAAACTTAAGATTTTAAAAAATCACGTAGTTCCTGGAACAAGTTTTGTAAAGCTTAACCATGCTCGATGTTGACGATAGTCGAGGAAAAAGGACCCTCTTAAGAAAGACATCTAAGTCGTCCCATCTTCTCCTTTTGGGTCTACCGCGACTACATCGTTACTACAACAAAAAAAAATAGAAAAAAATCAACTTTGACAGAAACCAAAGCAAAATAGTGGAGCGGGGAAAAATGGACCTATACCACAACAAACGATGGTAATTGGCCCCCGAATAAATTTCTATGACAAAGTGTTTGGGTTAATTACTAAAGGTCCAACGAAAATGGAGCAGTGCTTTGTAATCCCGTGGCGATGACAAATTTGCAAAATTGTTTCGGTTTTGTTAGGGTTCTCTGAGGTTCAGACCGTACTAATGAGCGTTGGTACGCCGCGACGACCGCCTATGGTTTTTACCTGTTTTTCGGTCACATAACGCTGAATTTGATGGTATTTTGCTCTCTAATGATTAAGTATTCATTATGCTTTAAAAGGGTCTTACAATGTGTTCGTGCATGTGGTCTTTTTAGGGAGCGTTTGTGGTTTTTGTGATGAAAATAATTTGGCACGTGTTGTGCTTTGATTTATAATTAGCTTCTACTAGCGGTTTCGTCGGCGTAAAAGTATGTTTCTCCAAACAAAAACAAACTTTGAACCCCCGTTTCCCTCCCTCCCGTGCCTTTAGGAGGTGAATTTTGTAAAATCCTCGCCTTCGTCATAAAACGAAACCATGTGCAAAATGTCACGCTACTAGTCCCAGTAGTTTCATCTGTGCGTTAATATGTCAGTCAGTCAGTTTCTCCTTTTATATATATATATATATATCGGTAGGTAGGCAATCTTAACTATTGATAGCAATAACACGAATCCATAACTTAATTACACATAAAAAATCGCAAGTATTTTTTTCAACTGCACTGTATTAAACTCTTCTACGAGCCATTATTATTTTTCCTTAAAATAATATGATGGCACAAAAAATTCACTAGCTCAATTACCTCCGTTTCACCCACAGCTTCAACAGCTTAAATAAATATCGACCTTCAAAAGCAAATAGAGAGTTTGAAATAAGTAGGAGTTACTAACAACCTACACGGGCAACTTGAATTGCTCAATTCTGGACAATTTTGACATTAAGCTATTTACAACGATATCGACTTTTATCAATTGTGTCTTGATTGTACCGCGTTTATTGACTTTTTCCGTATATTCTAACAATATGGAGCAAGTCAAAAAGTCATGTGGAGCACTGAGAGCTAACTCCATAAATACAATCAATTCAATAGCCTTGAAAATACTATTAAAAGCACCTTCCCCGTGTCACTCAAGTTTAATTAAGGGACATGTGTAGATAGCCTTGCAAGAAATATAAGTAGAGCATGTGCTTTTGTCCCACTTTTGGCCTATGGCACACTACCCCCGATTTCTGATTTAAACTTTAAATAAACTGAGTATCTCTTAAACTCTAGCTTGAAAACCTATCAAAATTTGTCATTTAAGTAGAGTTTGAGAAGTTCTCATCAAGAGTACTTATCGTCGACTACATCATCGCTTACCATCAGGTGAGATAGTGATCTAACGTGAGCCTAACCCAAAATTAAAAAAAAATGCTCAGTTCAGAAATCTGCTCTTGGTCTTTTAATAAAATTCAAAAGTTCAAACTTCATCTTGCCACCCAAACCTCGAGACGATGTCGGAGCAGATCATGAAGGAGATGGCAGGACAAATGTCTTCCTTAAAAATTGATAAGAAGTGGCTCAGAGCCGAGAATGATATAAGGAGGCAATTGCTCAGCAGTGGGCCAGTACAGACAAAACATATTTGTATATAACAGCTCATAACCTTCTTGACAGTGTTTAAGCTTATTGGTCTTTCTTCCATACCTACTTGTCAACAATTATCTGAGTAGTCACATTTTAGACCTATCGATCGATGATCTTTGGCATATTCCATCCGTTATTTTGTTGGCCTTTTCATTTAGAATCTTTTGTTACAATTTTTTTCTCTTTACTCCATATTTTATGCTGATACCATGACAACTGATTAAGTCACGGGTACCCTTTTGAGACTGCTTGTGTAACTGTTGTTGAGCAATTAATTGCCGATACAGTTGCCCGTGTAAGTGCACCTTGCTTGGCTAGCCTGGTTCGACCTCTTATAGTACTAATTTCCTCTGGTGTGGAAAGACTAAAGGAGTTTATCAACTTTTCTACGTGAGCTGATACGGAACTAATTAATGTTTTGTGTTTTTATTGTTTATCGATTCGTGTATGTTGCTCGCTCGTTTTATAAAAACCATACTGAGATTCAGTTTTTTTTTTCTTGCTGTATTTATTGAAGAGAACCTGAGTTCGGTTATTATAATCCCCGATGTGAAGTTTCATTTTTATGTTTTTATTTTGGTTTTTAATAGTAATTGACAATTGAGGTTTAGAAGAAGAAAGGAGACATATTTGCCTAGTAGTGAGATACAATGAAAGTTTAAAATTTTAACAAATATATATTTCTAAATTTTAACAGTATGCATAGGTTCATAGCTAAAATCAGAATGTTAGTGAGACAAATTCAGAAACCGGGAGATGTTTAATATCTGTTGATTTCTGGATTGCCATAAATTGCACTGCCTCCATGCTATGGATGAGGATTAAGCAAGTTCTCAAAATCTAAGTGCTCTCTGATAACTGCCTCATCATTTTATTTGAATATATAGTCAACTTTGGAACAATGGCGTGCTGCCTATTCAATCAACATTTTCCAAAAAATAAAAATAAAGCTACTAAACTACTTTCTGCCAGCGGCTTCGCCTGTGTGAAAGTAGGTTTCTCCAAACAAATTTTGGACCCCCTGTTTTATCCTCTTTGGGGGTTAATTTTGGAAAATCTTTATTTTAGTGCTCGCCTAGATGCAAACAAATCTAGTGCAAAATTTCACGTCCTAGTCCCAGTAGTTTCGGCGGTACGTTGATATTTCAGTCAGTCAGTTTCTCCTTTTATATACTGACGTCCACAGTTGGACATAGGTGTACATATGGTAGTACATGTCGCCATAGCTACCGGTCATGTGCGTCTCGCATCCATCGGATTACCGCGACCCTCACTAGGTCATCGGTCCACCTTCTCATTAATATAGATTATTAAATCCGCACATTTAATAGCCCCACAATCATTATATCACGTACATTCTGCGGCACGGATTTACGTCGCGTCCTATCCCAGTCACGTGACACGACGCCCGTCGATACTAATTAGATAAGGTTACAGTTCCCGCCCGTTTTATGGCCCGAGAATTATACAGCGTAATAAGTTCTGACCCTTAGTTTTACGGCTAGCAATTTTGATGGTAATCTAACTTTTGATCTGGTTAGAAAAGTTAGTTTTTTTTATTAGATTTTTGTTGTATGATGGAATGGTTAGATTAGTGTTTCTTCTGATTATTAGGTACTTATCGTGAATGGTATTTTTATGGGTGAGTTTGGAAAACTTTCGGTCATGATGATTCATTTGTATCAGTGGTTCTCAAAATGTGAATTACTAAAATAAGGTCTGCGAATCTAGGGAGAATTCAATAAAATTTATTAATTTAAAATAAGAAAAAAAAAATGGTCTCTTGACCGTAGGTTTGCCAATTTACGGTCTCCTCGCAAGTACACATTTACAACCACAACTAATAACGTCCATGGCTACTTCATCGGTTTGCCTAATCTGTGAGCTTTCATTATCTCTAAAGAGCACATGTGCCTGCAGTTGGGAGTCATGGTCTCTCTAACGTCTTGTTGATGGCGGTGCATGTGCTGGATCATGCGGTTCTCCTCAAAATTTTTGAGCTGCATGGTACTGGCGCATGAGTCATGTTCCTGAACGGGCGCACGACTTATCACACTTATAGTATAAAGGCAAATTGTTTCTGTGTGTATGTTTGTTACTTCTTCACATCCAATTTGCTGAACGGATTTTGATTAAACTTGATACACGGATAGACCTTGTCTTGGAATAGCACATATTTATATGTTAGTCTTTTTATTTCAATTGTGAGTTTCCTTGGGATAATTTTCTACTCTAAATAGATAAAAATAGTGTCCTTGGAGAGTATTACGCATTCTTTTTCATAGAGATTTACGCTTTAGAATGTGCAAATAGCGTCATATTTTTTTCTTGTGACTGACTGACTTTGACAATTCAAAAGTGCCTGTAAATATTTTATTTGATATATGTTTTGCGTTTGAGTTTTTTGCATATTTTCATAGGTCATTTCAACGGGAATACGCTACATATTTCCAATGAAATTGCATAGGCTCTCAAACCCAGTGGAATAGACTGTAACATGTCAGTCAGCCATGCACTATTGCGCACTTTGAGCTAACCTAACCCTACATGATATAGAGGCATACATGGTCAACTGGCTTCTGCCAATGACTATGCCCGTATAAAAGTAGACAATTTTCTCAAGGCAAGATATGTCTAGTCAATTCAATTCAATTCAAAATATTTTTATTTCGCATAGGCCTACATGGGCACTTATAAAACGTCAGAAGCTAGTGCACGTCGTTTCCTATGGAAAAGAACCGGCAAGAAACTCTATGGTTCTAGGATATCCTATGTACTATTGAAAGATATGGTCTACCCGTATGCCAAATTTCTTTCAAATTTGTTAAGCCGTTTGATCGTGAAGGAGTAACAAACATACACACTCACAAACTTTCACCTTATATCTCTATATCATATGCATAATTTAGTTTTAAAGGTTAAAAAAAAAACACTAATTTCCTAGAACAAGTTTTGTAAAATTTTCGAGTAAATCACGAAATTACTGAATACTAATAGGGTTTTCTGTCATTATCTCTCTTTTTTCGCGTTGCCTTTTCATCAAACATCGCATTGGATTGCGTTAGATGAAGTGACAAGCTTTTAAACCATGGTCGATCTTGACGACAGGCAAGTGAAAAAGTCACCATCAACACTCAATTTGCTTGGCTTTTTACCAACCATATTAGGCAGTCTAACCATATTTAGTAAAATACTGGTATTTCAAATGGACTGACTACCTAATTGGCCGCTACAGACCAATAACAAGCTAACACTTATACTAAACAACTCAATTTCACCCAAAAACACATAAACGTAAACAAATCGATTGCGTAAGTTGCGTAGGTCAGGAATCTAGTTTTTTACTTAAATTACGTTACCTTACTTACATCGATTAGCCATCTTTTTTTGTTACCACAGACTCAAAATGTGACTTTTTGACTGCGTATTGATAATTTTTGTTTTAATACGTCAATGTTTTTTTGCCAACTGTGTTTTGTTGTTTTTATTTTTGTACCTCTTTTTGTATATGTAAAGGTTTATTGTTATTTATATTTTTGGTTTGTTATTCAGTGATTTTAAGTATACGAGTAAAATATGTAATCCTTGCCGGCCGATCAATGTCTCACCGTCGGCGACTGCTGGTACTGAAAATCAGCGCTGAGTCCCTGTCTTACACGAGCCCCAGCATTTTGCTGAGCGCTGGCCGTTTTGCGCGGATGTGACGCATATCCTACCACTTATAATATAAGTCGTTGTTGTTATTTGTTTTTATTTTAATGGTATGCGTCATGTTTGACGTAAATAAACTCTTTTTCTTTCTTTCTAACACGAAAATCTCATAGAAACAAAACTTTTTTTTTACGTGGTAATTAATCATCATATGACCCGTCCCACTCTGGTTGGAACGAGAGGTAGTTTCAGTGTTATACTAACTAAAAGCTACATGTAATCCTTCAGCTGCCTTTTGCAGTCCAGGTCCTCTGTAACCTTTAAAAAGACTGGTGTCAGTTTTCCTACATTCTGTTTTTTTTAAATTATGAATAGGCTCGCGTGTGACCCCTATCTCACCTGATGGTAAGCTATGATGTGGACAACAATGGAGCACGCTGACGATCAATACGACTTGTTTAGCGAAAACAATATAAATAAACACAATTAAATCACGTATTTCAACAAGCATGAAAGCACCAGACAGTGAGATCCGACATTGAACAAACTCACAAAACTAAAAATATTAATTTAATTAAAATTCCAAAACGCGGTGTAGTCTGCAAGCAATAACAATTAAACGCGAGCCAGACTGCAGCCGGTTAACTGAATAAATTAAAATATTCGTCGGACTTGTAAACTTTTCTATTTTACAACCTATGTGAGAATTGTACGCGTGCACTGCTCGTTGGTACCTACCTACTAACTAGGAATCGAGGAGAAGTGGGTCTTAAATAGGTTGGTGAAGAGATAAAATCATTATATTTTTATTACGCTTTTAAAATATTGACTGGGGTCTGCATTAGGCTGTCCTCTCATACCCATTTATATTTTAATATGGAAGTATTGTAAAATCAATTATTATTTAAAAAACCAGGCAAGTGCGAGTCGGACTCGCACACTGAGGGTTCCGTACAAACTTAACTATGAAAATAGTTCAATTCCCGAATTGAGTAACGAAGATTTTTTCGAATCACAATTTTTTTTTCGTGACTTGACTACAAATTTATAGTTTTCAGATTTTTTTCCATTAATCATCAAACTATAACACCTACAAACTTAAAATTTGGCAGGTAGGTTCTTTATAGGGTATAGACATCCTTTAAGAACAGATTTTCCAAAATTCACCCCTAAGGCTATGAAACGGGGGTCTATAGTTTGTATGGAGAAACCGCCAAGCCGCTGGCAGAAGGTAGTTACTTATATTATTAACAATTACAAAAACTGCACTACTGAAAAAAATGCACTTTCTAACTCGTAGCAGGCAGGCTCGTCGGCAGGTTTTCGAAGGTCGTAACCTTACCCATAAGGCATCGATTAATACAACGAAAAAATAAAAAATATGGCATCAAAAACCAGTTCGAAAAAGCCATAACCGCCTCCGATCACCAAAACATTCCACTCAAACAGACAGACAATCAACAAATACACCACATTCTCCGCATTCAGAGCTCCATGGAAATTGCAAACACAATGGAGCTGCAGAAAAGAACTGCCACTTACAAGGCTCTCGAGTCGCGAAAGATTAATTTGTACCTCCGCCAGAGAAAAAGAAAAGTAATGACGGAGATACGAAGGAGCTGTCATCTTTGTAATGTACACGGAATTCCCGGTTATTAAGCGTAAGGGAAAATATAAAAGGATACGTATTATTTGATGCAGGGATGGATTTTGGTATGCCATAATAACATACTGTGGAGGTAAGCTGTAAAGTTGGATGCTATGTAATAAGCATAATATATAATAAGAATATATAATATATAATAAGAGACAAAAAACTTGCTGGGCAGCAAATTTTCTCGTGGGTGTTGTGTTTGCCCTTGCGATTTGCTAGCCTTGAGCACATACTCGCGTTTCACTCGTGTTAAATGTAGGTAACATAATCTACTTTTCTTAATCCAAAAACGACGAACTTGCTTCAGATCCTAAAAAATTATCAGCTAGAAAATTCGTTTCTATCTGTAGAAATATTACAAATTAGATTCCAAATCCAGCCCTGCCCAAATGTACATGATATCCATTAATGACGAAATATTATTAGATTTGTCGCGCGACTTATCCATTACGACATAGTTAATGAGATATGTCGCAACTATTCACATAGAAATCAATTAACTGATCCCTTTGATATGGAAAATGCCACCGGTGACGGTTATCTGTACTAATCATATAAAGAGGTGGAATTTGTTTGTATACATTCGAAGGTTGCGGTAAAATTTTGTTTTCAAAAGAGTTAAGTTTTCGTAGTCCCGGTATGCAAAGAGCAAGTGAAAGAACACAGGTGAGTCTTGTCAATAAAATTCTGATACTCCCTCTCACTCTACCTACAGCTAGAAAAGTTATTTATTTTTAGTTGGAAGGCCTCCCACAAGGTGGTCCGATGACCTGGTCAGGGTCACGGGAATCCAATGGATGCGAGATACACAGGACCGGTCGTTATGGCGACGCTTGGGGAGGCCTATGTGCCAACAGTGGACGTCTTTCAGCTAAAATGATGATGGTGATTGTTTTTTGTTGACTCCTTTATCTTCATTGTTTTGCTTAAGTTGAGGATGTCTGTCTCTCTTGTCCTAGCTCCTATAGATATATTATATTCTGTCTAACAGAAAAAGGAATATATCTGACAGCTGAAGTTCTGTATTGAACAGTTTATTAAGCTGTAGCACCTTTATGCTTGCTTTGAAAAAACATGGTAAATTTAGTTTTAGTTTGATATATGAGATATCATGAATCCTAGCCAAATTTTTAACAAAATTCTTTCCTACTAAATCGACGATTTGCAAACTACTTCTTGTAAACTCATGTGAGCCTAGTAAACTGATTCGTTGAGAGTTACGTAGGAGCAAATATACTCGCTCGCCTCGGAACACAAGTTGCCAAGTTCGCCAAGTTTCATAATCGCGTAGAATTCGTCACGTGCCGGGACCCAAGTTAATAACGGCCAAGTGTCGCCCCCGGGCTCCGCCTATTTTGTTATAATTGTGGAACAAAGGGGTCGACAGATGTGAAGGTTTGTGGAGGAAAACTTTATCTGTTCCGGCTGTGTCGATGGTGTTAAGATTATGGTGGTGCGTCTTTGTATATATGTTTGCAATTCGCTATCGCTTTTGGGTATTGACGACTGTTTAATTATGGTCATTCTGTTCATAAATAGCAAGATTTTAACCATATTTTAATATGAGTTGTACTTGAGATTACGCAAAACGGGAATACAAAAATGTAACCAATGTATCCTTCTCCTTATTTTCATCTTCCTGCCCTTGTCACATTTTTACTTTGGGTGCGCAGCGCAGCACGTTTCTTTCTTCTACTCTATCTTATCAGCAGTCACACTATGACTGTCTCCCGTTTCACTCATATCACCCCTCTCACGATTCATCAATTTTTTTTTTTGCCGCCGTCTTCCTTTCCATCCATCCACATCCACTCATTACTCTTTAAGTAACATTCGTTTCATCCCTCCTTTTCACCTAGGTATGGTCAAACGACTCCTTTTCAACTTTTCTCCATATCACTAATGTTTTTCAAGTTTTCCAATTTGCAGTCTCATTTTTCAAGAACATGTTAAAATAGGTAATGTCGAAATAATGTCGGCGGCATTTCAACCCTTGTCTATGTGTCGATCATCATTGAAATGGGTTATTCTTAGGCGACCTTGAATGGAAGGCGAGGTTCTGTATAGCATTACAAGGATTGTTTATCACATTTTCTACTCCATTGAATCTGTGTTTAGATACTTATTGTAATGTCTGAATGAGAAATTCGTATCTTCTTCACTAAGATTATTTATAACTTGACAGACCCAAAATTCGATGGCTGGATGAAATGGCGACAGGTCACTGGAACAATTTGTGACCCACGGATGCCCCTCAAGTTGAAGGGTAAAATCTACAAGTCCGTGATAAGACCTGTCATACTGTATGGATCAGAATGTTGGGCTGTGAAAAAGACGGATGAAAAAAGATTGCATGTAGCGGAGATGAGAATGTTGAGATGGATGTGTGGTGTGACGAGAATGGATAAAGTAAGAAATGAATATATTAGAGGAAGTTTGAAAGTGGCGCCAGTGACTGAAAAGTTGAAGGGGAATCGTTTGTCTTGGTATGGTCATGTAAAGAGGAGAGATGAAACACATGTTACTAAAAGAGTTATGAGTATACATGTGGATGGGTGGAGAGGGAGAGGGAGGCCAAAGAAAAGATGGATGGATTGTGTGAACAGTGATATGAAAGAAAAGGAAGTTAGTGATAGTATGACGGTTGACAGGATAGAATGGAAGAAAAAAACGTGTTGCGCCGACCCCAAATAAGATGGGACAAGGGCAGGAAGATGATGATGAGACCCAAAATTCAAGATCGTCATATCACTAGAAATCGATCGAAAAAGATTAAACGCAAGTTTTGAATTTTTCAACTGTTACGGGTTTTTCCTATTTTCTTTTTATTTTGAACTACCTGTGTATAAAGGTGAAAAAAAAAACAAAAAAAAATAGAAATTGTTCAAACCTTTCATGTTTGCACGAAACTAGCGCACGGCAAATAGATTTATATAGCGGGAGTATATAGACTTGTTTAAAAAGATGTCACCGAATTTTCTATTCGATCTTTCAAACACACATACCATGCTTCAAAGGCTCAACGGGATAATTGGGCAAAAAACAAAGCCCCTCAGATCACACTAGAGTGATTTAAGAGCTACCTACATCATCCGCCATACTTCCCGACCGCACCGAGTTCAAACGACTGCCTCTAGCCTCTTGAGTGACTAGTTTCCTCAAGTGAGAGAGTGAGAGCTCTTACCATTGGTTTCTCAAGCGTCTAACTTCACAAGCGTCTTGTTATTTTTGTCGACTGATGTATCAATTGTTATTATTTTTCAACAGTACATTATTTTTAGATAGATTAAAGTAAGTGGGTTTTCGCGGGCTGAAGTAGAAAACCGCTTTTAAGTTTGCCAATGTCATCAAAAAGACACAGTGTAATAAGTGATGTAAGTAAAACTCTATGAAATCTATTCTTAAGCAAACTAAATAACAAGATAGGAACCTGGCAATAGCTGTTCGCCATTATCATCATCATTATCGTCATTCTGACGCTTTTTAGTATACCATTCCATCCTGTCAACCATCATGGCAACATAACCTAGCTGCCTAGTATAAGGTGTCATATATTATGATTTATTCGCAATTTTAATTATACCTACTCTCTGTCAAAGTTATTAAGCTCAAACATATAAGCCTTATAAAGCTTTCTCCCCCAATATCTCTCATAAACAGTCACCACATAAAACTCCGTTAATCCAAATATAAATTTTACTTAAACTTCTATCCCCTTTTCCACAGAACCCACATCACTTTCCAAATCGATTAAAAGTCCCCGAAAACGCCTAAAGACTAAAATAATGCTTTCAGCTTTGACCTCCAAAGTAAAATAGAAAGTACTAGGACAATAGTAGGTCGCAGGAGATTTACGATATTCACTGGCTCTTAGTAAGTGTCCTCTTGTGACACTCTGTTCGCCTGGTAATTTTATCCGTTACGTCGAAAAGATATGGCAAGATTTACTGTGACGATATGTCTCCACTGATTTCGGAGATAGATGGTTATCTAGTTTTTCGTGTTCAGTGAGTGTCGCAACAAATGATCCCATCTATAATGATTGAAGAATTTGATGTTGGAATATAAGTATCTCTCACTCTGTAATTCAATTTTTATTCGTTCTCGTTCTGTAAAATAAATGATTTAAGCTTTCCAAATTCACGGTATTAATAAAGTTCATTTAATAAACCCAATTATCTGAGTATACGTAAAATTTCGAACCTCTGCAACGCTCCCATGAATTTCACAGCCATGTAATTTGTCAATTAAAACACAGCTTTTGCCATCAGCTGGGGAATGCTTCTCATTTCATTCCTGAATGAACATCACATGGGGTACAATGCCATGCGTGCTTGCAAAACTGAACGTAAAAAACCGATTCTTTTTTTAAAAAATGAACTCTTTCATGGCAGTTCACAAATCAACCGGCACTTTCGATTAGTACAATGCACGAGGGCGATATGTTTCAACAAGGTTTCGGATCGATATCGGTAGCCGGATCAACCGTGTTGATTGGCTTCGAACTATCACCGTTTGCGACTAGTGTAAACCGGTTGTACGCTCTCGGCTCACATTGCTCGGTTTGATTTTCGTTTGTGAAAAAATTGGAAGCGGGTTTTCTAGGTGTTAGTTTGTAGGTATGGGAGAAGGGGTAGCGTTGAGTTGGTAATCCTGAAATAGAGCGGGGAGTTGATCAAACAGGAGTTATTTGGCCCTGGTCTCAGAGAGGGCAGGAAGTTGGTGTAATCATCACAGTGTTGAATTGTTGTTTTTTTTTTTCTCAAAATAACATTGTTATTCGTATGTATGTATCTAAGTCTATATTTTTTATTGTATTTCTTTTCTATTGGTTTACCATTAAGTTGCACGTACCATGTTATGTTTCTGCACCACATTATGGTCGACTATATATATTATGGTCGTAAAAAATGCCGAAGGAATTAAGTCCGCATTTGTGCAGTGTTTCTCACTAGTGCATAAAGTTTTAATAAATAAATAAACAAAATAAAACTTCTTAATTTCCACCTTGCGTTAGTGTTTAAAGATCTTAATTTCTAAAACTTTATAATAGAGAGTTAATCAATTACGTAACTTTGCTAACATAAATTTTAGTTTTCAGTATACTAACCCCATCTAATAATATCACTCAATAAAACTACCAAATTCAACACACGCGTCCTAAACACCCTCCACTTAAGAGCGGTACCCAAATTATCACAAAGCACTCCCTCAGTACATACTCAACCATAAATCTGTCATATAAACTCCCACGTATTTAAGGCTCACATTAAAACGCAAACTTGTAACAGGAACTTCGCTTCTACCATTATAATTAACCCTAGAGAATCGGGAGGTACTTGGTTCCGATCTTTCAAACACTACGAACACCTTTGGAGCTCCGCGTACGGGATTACACCGCTTTAAAATTCCCTAGACACTTCACACGATCTTACCCCTCATACGTGGATAATGGGCTAGGTTTCAAATGAAAGCGGGGGCTTAATTTAGGATATAAGCTTTATTCATAGCTGTGTTTTTGAGTTACACCTGTGTATCTAGAGGTTTTGCTTTGTCTATTATTAAAATTAGCATATTCTAAGCATCGGTGCTATGATGCCTATCTAATGACTTAGAGCCTAGCACGAGATCTTAACGTGATCCATTTGATGACCTAACCTGAACTCTTAAAGGGCCATCCCTTTAAGAGTTCAGGTCTCCATAGTCTCCATACTGGACTCCATAGTCATGGTGAAGCCGCAGTTTTCCAGTAACTGACGGAAGATCGCACGAATATAAAACTGCCAAATTTAACACACGCGTCCTAAACACCCTCCACTTACAGCGGGACCCAAATTACAGCGGCACCAAAATACGCACACGTAAGCAGAACAAACCAGTAGGCCTTATCTGTTTCTGAAGAAAAGAGAACTTATTTAGAATTTAAAGAAAAAAACATTGTAGAATAGAATAGAATAAACTTTATTGTACACCTAAAATAGTAACAAAACTTTTACACAAACTTAAATCTATGGGTACAAAGGCGGTCTTATCGCTGACAGCGATATCTACAAGACAACCTTAGGGTGGAATGTAAAAATTTTAAATAGAAAAAGGGGGATAGTCTGCGGTGTACTGCAAATTAATAAAGGAAATATTAGATTAAAATTATAAACTAGACCATACATAGACATAATATAGCTATTATATATAAAAGATAACATATAAATATTATAAGCCACATAATTTCATACAAAGAGATGGAAAAAGAAAAGAACAATAAGGTGGGTTAGTGATGGAAGAACTGAATGTAGGTAGAGGCAGGATAGCAATTAGAGTGAAAGGAAATGATCTTTGACTAGGTTTTTGAAAGGAGATAATATATTGTCTTGTTGAATTTACAAAGAACCTTTTGATGCGTACTCTTCAACTTACTCTGAGGCTCATAAAAATTAATTAAGCTTGCTAGTCAGTCGAGTAAACTAGGTAATTACATTCAATCTTTACTAAAATTTGCATCACATTCACTACTTCCTCTAAAGATCGCTTCCCTCTCGCACTAAGACCATACCCCGTCTTCCCCTTGCTCAGCTAACCCGGGGGCCTATTTGAACGTATTCGAGCTCACTTGCTAATTGAGCCGAGTCTCCTCTAGATTGTAAACTGTGAACAAAACTAGTTTTTTTATATTACTGTAAGTATGGCGGGTGAAACTTGATTTTGGTTTTCGGTGAAAATTCGAACTGAATCAACTGGAAATTTTTATCCGTATTTAATCTAAAACTCAAAATTATTTATTTCTTATAGGTATTTATAAAACAAATGATCATTTCCTATGGAGAAAAGCCGGCAAGAAACTCCATTGTTACTCTTTAAAAAAAAAAAAAATTAATTCTTCAATATTTTCATATTACAATATTAATAGATATGAGAGGACAATGTCGGCTAGTCAACTTTGTACCTAATAATAACAGTGTGTTTTGTCATATTTTCTTAATAGTTTTTACTTTAAAGTAACCTGCTGTAAACAGTCTAAAGAATTCACAAATTACTTTCTACTAACAAACAAGCAGTTTTGTTTCTTTACATTTTTTAAATTCTGTATTACTTAATGAGACACGCGCATAATATGCTCCTACTGCCGAGGCGCTCAATCTGCTGAACGCCTTGATTGCACAGGAACCTAAATTCGACATATTTTTTTATAGCAATAAAGAAATGATAAATGTTTGTATCAAATTTTTTAGTTCATAATTTGTTGGTTTGTTACCTTACTTTGGTGCATACTATAACGTATAGCAAGCAATGGATGAATAAATAATAAATAAATAAATAAATATAGCATAGCATAGTCGGCCTTCTACTGTTGGGACTCAAACCTCCTCTCTAGAAGAAGGAATGGGCCGTAATCCACCACGCGGGCCCAGTGCAGGTTGGTGAATGTCACAAGTCTTCAAATTTTTGGTTCTAGGACATGCCGGTTTCCCCACGATGTTTTCCTTCACCGTTTTGAGAGCAGTGGTGATGAAATAAATAATTACACAAAGTAATGCGCCTGGCTGGGTTTAAATCCGCCGCCTCTGCTCTTATTAATAAATAAATAATGGGTCTTTATTTTTATAATTTTGTTAAGGTTTTCAATGAGTAGAAATATTTGCTTTAACTGGTTTATAGTATCACGACAGAGACTCGCTTTGCATGTTTCTTAACCCTATTAGTTTTAACATAAAGGACCCCGCATCAGTTTTCGCATGACTGCTCTTCCTACAACGGAAATTCACTAAAACCTTTTGACTCCAGACCCACATTCGATTCACAGAAAATCGGACAATATATTAGACAGTTAAATAATAGAAAATAAAATATATGTATAAATACAAGTACTTGTATTTACGTCACGCGTCTCGTTGACGAAGGGACGAACGGATAGATTGAGGAAGGACCAGTGTCACGATACGGATATATACAGAAAGGCCACTGAATACCGATAAACTTTTTACTATAACACATTTATTTATCATCATTTTCCTAGCCTTTTCCCAACTAGCTTGGGGTCGACTTTCAATCTAAACAGATGCGGCTGAATAACTGTATTTTCATCATCATCATCATCATTTCAGCCGAAAGACGTCCACTGTTGGACATAGGCCTCCCCCAAATGCCGCTACAATGACCGGTCCTGTGCGTCTCGCATCCATCGGATTCCCGCGACCCTCACCAGGTCATCGGTCCACCTTGTGGGAGGTCTTCCAACGCTGCGTTTTCCGGTACGTGGTCGTACTGTATTTTACATGGAGCGAATACCTATCAAGAATCGCCAAACTGAAGTGGCAGTGATAGGGCCGAAAGATTCTAGAGTGGCGACCGTGCACCGGAAAACGCAGCGTTGGCAGGCCTCCCACAAGATGGAGCGACGACCTGGCGAGAGTCGCGGGAATGCGGTGGATGCCAGACGCACAGGATCGGTCGTCATGGTGAAGTTCGAGGGAGGCCTATGTCCAACAGTGGACGTCTTTCGACTGAAATGATTATGAAAATGATTTTATAAAAGTAATTTATGAAAAGGTAAAAAGTAATGTTTTTAATATAATACGTAACGAAATTTAGGTACAGATTGAAGATAATAAATAACCTGTAATTTATCAATAAATTACTGAGATATAATTATATAAGTTTACGCACGACTGCAGCAATCTCACACTGAAGAATGTTGTCATTTGACCTAGATGAGATCGTCTCATCACAAATGCAGTAAAGTTTCTAATTCGCACAGGAGCTCTCGCGCTGTTTCCTGGTATTTTACATAAAATGCTATATATTTTTTTATTGTTAGTTATTTTGGTAAAGGGTCATATGACGTCACGTGAAATAGAATTTTTGAAGATCCATATTTTTTTTATTTGATATGCTAATAATTCTTTCGTGTTTTGTTACATTATATTACTGTATTTTTTTTTTTTTGGTAATTAATTGAAAAATGCTACCTTTTCTTGAGTATAGATCCAATAGCCGACATGTATTATTTGCGTAGCAAAGCAACACTGCCACTAATTGTCAAAGGCCGCTTTTATCCTCAAAGAAATCTAGTAAAGAAAATGTTTTTTGCTATCCAAATCTGTCTAGAACTATGTCTGAAAGTTAAATTTTGGGTAAGATCTTCGAATTCGATCCTGTGTTTCCACTTACGGAATAAACTTGTTATTTATAAGCTTATTACTTCACACTGAAAGACTCTTTAGGCTTTATTTATTTAACTCTTTGAGTGGAAGTAGGTTCATCAAAAATTTACTTACATGAGAACCGTACAAAATTGATGGAGCAATGCTTCATTCACAAACATGAGGATTTGAAGTTCCTACTTTAATTTTATTTATGTTGTACAATAAAGAGTCTATCTGTCTATACATGACAGTACTAAATACTAGTGACCTGCCCCAGCTTCGTTTTTACCTTTTCTTTATTATAATATGTGTGCAAGTACTTTTCTTATCCCTTCGTTTGCGTGAATTTCGTACTTTCCCCTGTTTCAGTTACGGCAACCAAAAAATTCGCCGTCAATTAACTTATACCTCTTTTATCTTTACTGTTCAAGAAATATAATTCTTTAATAAAAACCTTGACATCCCCTAGTTTTTGAGGGTAGTTTAGTAATCTATTACCCTCCCACAAGGTTGACCGATGACCTGGTGAGAATCGCGGGAACCTGATGGATGCGAGGACCGTTCGTTGTGGCGACACTTGGGAGGCTTATGTGCAACAATGAACGTCTTTCAGCTGAAATGATGATTATGATGATGAGTATAATATTCTCAACTCCTCAAATCAGTATGTAATTTAATGTGTCATATTACTCAGCTGCATAGCACTTGCAGTACAGCGGGCAGTGAGTAGCATTCAGAGCTAGGCATTACCAGATTCGATTACCATATGATAATATAATCGACCGACCACGGTCCATCGGCAGCTTAGTCGTCTGATACGCAATCTGGTCGTGTATTAGATCGAGACTGTTCAATTCCAGTATCTAGTCGTTACACTAAATAATGACAATGAGATGTGAACGTATTTGTAACTAAACAGCTATTAAGATCCCACCTAATATTATAAAGGCAACAGTTTTTGAGTATTAATGTTTTTTACTTCTTCACGATCGAACGGTTGAACACATTTTGATAAAAATTTATACACGGGCATACCATATCCTGGTATAGCACATAGGATAGTTTTTATCCCGGCAATATGTTCCCTTGGGATAATTTACTACTAACACGTGGGCGAAACTGTTAGTAGCAGCTAGTTAAAATATAAACAGGCTAGTGACAAAATAGACACATTTTCAAGTTCATTTCAAGAGACACCGTTTTTCGTCGTCTTTCAGTTGAAAACCTTTCATGCTGAAAATAGGCCTCCCAATGAGTCACCACAACAATTGTAAGCGCGTGACAGTTGTGTTCCCCTAAGAACCCGTGTGACCGTTGTGGAAATCAGCTAATCACTGATTTCCATAACTTTCACGGGTTCTTGGGGTACCTTAGGAGGGGTTAAGTCATCAAATAACTTCTTCCGCTCTGGGTGGAGCGAGATCAGGCCAGGCTTTCACTGACTAAAACCGTATTCATTCAGTTGCCCTTTGCGTCGTCAGGGCCGTGGTAATTTTTTCGAACAATCCTACAGCCTTCGTCAGCTTCGCAATAGTGTTAGAAATCTGTTGAATTGTCGTCTTTTGTCTTAATTCCATTCCTCATGATCCATTCTGTTTATTGGTAAAAACTGCATGAAAATATATTCAGTAGTTTTTATGTTTTTCGCGTTCATAAAGACAGACAGAGAGACAGACGCGATAGGGACTTTAGTTTCGTGATCTATAAGGGCTGTACTAATTTTCCTGATATATCTACTATTGTAAGGAGTGTCACTTCTTCTCTTCCATATATTGTGATAAAGAGGGTCCAGTATCAAATGCCGATAAACACATTCGGGGTCCGTTTATTGAGCGACGTGTAGGGTCACTTGTTCGATTCTCGTTTCAATTTGTTGGAACCGCTTTATGTTGGGTCCCTGTCAGAGTTGCAGATTCATATAATTAAATTAGTTTTCTGTGGTTTCTGGGTAGAACTTTGTAGTTTGAGGGAAAAATTGTTAGGATTAATGGGATAAATATTTTAAGGTAACGTTACCTTTTATGGATTAAAATCCTAGTGCGTGAGTAATGGAACAAAAGCTTATTCAATAATTAGGCATTCATATAAAAGGATTAATTTATTGTTCCTAGCCATTTTGAAATATTTATTTATTTTGGGCATTAATTAACCCCATAGGAACATTATGAATTAAATTAAATTGTTATAGCGTAATAAATAAATTAAATTAAATACATTGGATTAGATAAATTATTGAATAACATAAATAAAATTATTGATTAATTATTGATTTTTATAATATCTAATTGTAAATTCAGTTTACACATTTCATATATTCATTACATTTACATGCATTACTGCATGCATTCATATGTTTGTTTTAGATCCAGAATCAAATTGCGATTCCGGAACCAAATTGAGATCCGGATCTGAGTTCTAGATTATTTTTTTTCTTGCCTTCTTTTACATACTTAAAACGCATTCTGCTTTTGTATGTTTATTCACATCTTTGCATCGAATTTTTCCACGCTTTTCACTACTAGGAATAAACGAGAATTTATCGTCTTCCTGCCTTGCATATCATTTGTACCTATACAAAGCCAGTGCGGATCACTAAAACTTATTAAATTGAAGTAAAAGTGAGTCTTTGTGGACTGGTGCACAACTTACTTACATTGTTCATTCCATATTATAAGCTAATTCACCACTTTAATGCACAGCCAATAAAGTGTAGCCTAGAACCCAACTGTAATCAGCGCACAAAGATACAAGTTCCCAGCAAACAAAGAAGCTAACATTAAGCTGAATACACACCGCCGCTAATCCGCTCCGGTTGTAAGTTGTAATGCGCCCGACCGCGTCGAAAAGTTGAGCTACACCCGCCCTCTTGATATTAAACCCGTTTACTGCGGTTTATTCCGGCTTTATTATATTAGCGCGTCGACGTTTCGCTGTGAATTCGGTGGTTTAATTAGAAACGTAGCGATATCAACGGTTTAGAGGTGAGAGTGTACTCTGTGTGTACTCGGCGTTAAGTCTGTTGGATTTGTTTAATGTACTGAAGGATTATTCGTGATATTTGGAATGTTGTCGCCGATAGTTTAGCGGTTTTAGAGTCAGAAGTTAGGGTTTTTGTTTTTGTGGTCGTCGAAGGTTTGGTTTTTGAGGTGGTAAATCATCAAATGACTTCACCCGCTCTTAGACGGGTCGAGAGGGCGTTTCAGAATTTTACTGACTAAAACCAAACTATGTTGCCTTTTGCGTTCTAGCAGCACGGTATCTCGACTCGCTCTCGCTCGAGGGTGGAGCGGGTGGCCGTGTCAGATTTTTACTGACTAAAACCACACCTGTGTACATTTGGTCCTGCCCTTTGCATTACAAAAGTTTCCCGTGAGCCTACTGGGCGTCAGCCCTACTGGACCCCTACATGTTCTGCTGACATAACTTTGAGCCTCTTTTTGAGACACCTTTTTTTCATTTATATAAACTAGTGCTTGACTGCGATCCCACCTGATGGTAAGCAGCGATGCAAACGTTGATGATGAAGCGCATTATAGTTTATTAAGAGCTTATTCACTCTAACCTTGAAGACGTGTGTGTGAATGCGAGCCGAGATTGAAGGTGAGGTGAAGTTTTTGATAACTAAGGTCATTTTTTTATTGGCACTTCATAAGGATAAATATATAAGGACTTCTCGCGCTCCCGCTCTAGAGTGGAGCGGGTGGCCGTGTCAGACTTTTACTAACTAAAACCACACCATTAATAAGTTATTAATGAATTAGTAATTTTATTATTGTTGTATAATAAAGAATATATCTAACTATCTATCTAAATTCATCATGACTATTTCTTTACCGTCTCTAAATATATTTGGGGTTGGTACCTTTTTATGCATCTCCGTAAGACTGGGTCTTTAACCCCAATTCCTTGTCATAATAAAGTAATATCATTCATACATTTTTATTTTCCTGTGTATGAAAGTAACTGTAACTGAGAATAGTTGACACTAGTATCTGTCAGCAGATTCGTCCGCGTGAACATAAAAAATATATGCCTATGTCACATATATAGCAATGGGTAGCTCACCGTCCGTCAGTCCGGTAACCGTCCGGACCGAGCCAAGCTGTCGACGGCGCGTATTGTTCGACGCGCGCCTCAGGGAGATGTCAGCAAATCGTAGGGGCCCAGCAGGGTTGGAAACGAACGGGCCCTGGGACGTAGGCAACAAAGGAACAGGAGTGGGTTTTTAGTCAGTAAAAGACTGACACTATCTCCCGCTCCACCCAAGAGCGGGAGTTGGCATTAGATGATTTTATCACCTAAAAAAAAACATAATATGATTTAAAAGAGTGTCCATGGAGTTTCTTGCACGTTCTTCTCCATGGAGATCTACATCCATAATAAGGGTACATCGACACGAAAAGAAGAAGAAGAAGACCACACACAGATTTTTAGTTTTCTGAAAAAAAACCGGTACAACCGACCCGCGCACTGAACGTTTTGTACTAACTTACCTATGAAAACAGTAAGTTCAATTCCCGAATTGAGTTGCGAAGATTTTTCCGAATCGCAAGAAAAGATTTTTTTGTGACGTAACTACAAATTTACAGTTACCAGATTTTTTTCTATACTTCTGCTATGAAATCTTGCTTCATGCCAAATTTCAGAATTCTAGATCAACGAGATGTACCTTATGAATTTTGATTCCCTTGAGAGTATCGATATATACTTTTTTGCGATATCAACGGCCGTATCTTTTTTTCCGTTAACTTAGGAGTTTGTTTTTTTCACCGCTTCAAGGGACTACAGACCTAAGTATATGGTTTGAATTTCAACTCGATACCTTCACGCGTTCCCGAGATAAAGGGTCTTGACAGACAGATGGACAACAAAGTGATCCTATAAGGGTTCCATTTTTTCCTTTACGAAAGGGAACGGTAAAAAGAGACACCAACTTGCAAATCGGGATCCGTTGAAAAAGTTTTTTCCAATGGTTTTTACGTCTCCCGTCTGGAATATTTATTTTATCTCCGAAGTCGAAAGCAGGTGAAGCATTTCACATGGAAACCTTTTAATATGATTTACAAGTTTTAACGAAAAGGTTTCTGGCTACTTAGTGCCTTGAAAGCTTCCGATGTTTCTGTTCAATACTGGGAAAAGTACCTACTTTCGTATATTTCTGTGACGTTTGTTATATTGATATAGATTGGTTTGACTGCTGACAGGATAGAATGAAAGAAAATTGTATTGGGTAAACCCTAAGTTACATGGGACAATGGCAGGAAGATGATAATGATGGTACCTATAGATTGATTTTGATTTTCTCGGTATGTTGACTTACGTGGGATCTGTATCCCGGTTTTAATAACAATACTATTCCATAACTATCACACAATGCCGTCTAGTTCTAAGCTAAGCAGAGCTTGTGTTATGGGTATTAGATAACTGATAAACATACTTATATATTTCTAAATACATACATATATAGATTACAATATATTATAGATAAGTTACACCCAGACACAGAACAAATGATCGAGCTTATCACACAAACATTTGTCCTGGGTGGAAATCAAACCCACGATTTCCGGCATAGTAGTCAGGGCCACTAACCACTAGACCAAGAGGCCAGTCTTGAACTTGATACTCCATTTACGAATTTTAATAAACAGCCCCCAAGCTAAGAAGTTACGACCGTTTCGTTCCGATACTCTTGCGACAAACGCGTCGAGTAGGCCACGCCTCCAATTCCTTTATTCTGACGTCATCTCAATGCTATATCAATAATGCTCATATATGTTGTATTTACTGAAAAAAAGCATTACCCTACCCTAGGCAACCATTGTAAGCGGTACTCTTACGGGTCATGAAGAAAGATGTTCCAAATAAAATGCAGGACCCACACTGGCTCCCTCTATACACATAATAATATATTTTTACTAATGTTTTTACGTCTTCACACTTAACGACTTTGTTTGCTTGTTCCAGGTACTTACATAAAAATCTTCAATTCGCGCAGCGGTGTTCGATTTTATCGTCGAACAAATTAGGGTAACGTTTTAGTGTGGCGATTAATGTTGTCGTAAAACTTATTGGTGTGTGGATTATGCCTGAGGATGGGTTTTATTAACATGTAAGTCAGTGGAGAAAATTCTAGAAAAACGTAACGAAAACGGACATCATCATCATCATCATTTTAGCCGAAAGACGTCCACAGTTTGACATAGGATTCCCCCACGTATTGCCATAACGACCGGTCCTGTGTGTGTCGCATCTATCGGGTTCCTGCACCCTGCTTTTGGTTCTAGAACATGCCAGTTTTCGCACGATTTTTTCCTTCATCATTTTCAGTGATGATAAAATTAATTATATAAAGTCAGGGTAGTTATCACCGGGCCACCACTGCTCATTAAGAGAAACCATTAGTGCGTAATTGAGTTTAAAAGTTACGTAGTAATTGTTCAACTAGGCAGACTTTAGCCACTTACACTAAACGGAAATTACCAGCTTCAAATAACTTATGTGATCACCTAGTGTATATTAGGTGCTTAACAAAGAAATATCGTGCCACACAAAATTGGCACGATCACAACAAAAACTGAAGTAAAGATAACTTCACATTAGTGCCGCTCGATTCAAAATCGGATAAATATCCGCACGAGCAATAGGTACTCGGCGAAAAGATCCGCCGGCACAAATTACTCGAGAGTACAATACAAACTGTTGAGATGTTTTCTCGGATACTCGTATATTATCTCGTTGTAGGCAATAGCCCCTAATGTGGTACATTACGGGAACTGATGTAAATGTGTTTGTGAGCCATTATTGCACGGCCAACCGTTTTACACGAGGGGTCGTTTTATAGACAAGCCAATTTTAGGGAAGCTGATGACAGTGACCAAAAAAAATGTAGATACGAAAACCATGTTTTATGATACAATTTTAAATATTGTTTTAATCATTCCTCACTTTTTAGTCTTTTTATTATTAGGCGTCAGCGTATTAAATCAGCATTTGTTATACATAAAACATACCGCTTATTTCTAGTCGTATTTTTATCTGCAGTACGTTTTCAAATTTTTTATTTCACATTCATCTATAAAAATCAACATAGTGATTTATGCAGATTTCTCGGGCGTGAAAAGTAAAAACAAAAAATTGATTAATTGTTGATACATAGTAGATACAAATTGCATAAAAAAACTACAACATGTATTTCGTTTTATCCATGTATAATATCATTATTTCGTATATCTTTCAGAATTGCACGAAATGTTAACTAAAAAAAAGTAAAATAATATTTTATTATCCAAACGCTTAGTAGACACTTCGCGTGACCCAAGGGCTGGCTTTTACCTCGGTCAGAAATTAAGCATTGCCATACAACGTGTCAATACCCGCCAGCCTTTTGGGCACACTTCCAGTCGACAGCGACGCGAAGGTGTTTTATGACGCCATATTTAGCTAGTAGTTTTTGATTTTAGTGTATATATAGTTTTAAAGTGTTTTATGTATTAATTTTACCTGAAATGACTAACTCTAAACATACTGAAGTAAACAAACGTAAGTGGTTACAGGTTAATAAACAGTTATGTACGAAAAAAAAAAAAATTATTTGTCTCAATATATTTCATTTACCAACCTATCTCTTATTACCTACCCATATCTCAGTGATCCCAGCTATCGTATCCGAAATATCCGAACCTATGCTGACCACATATCCGCACTGCCACCGCAGCGGTTGTATTCGGCACGGCGTGCACTTGGCTTTAATTAACTAAATACTTAAGCTGGCAGAGGGGTCAATCCACAGATATTAAGGTTACTAAAGTTAGTATGTTTATAGCGAAATTCTACGAAGAGGAACGGGTATGGAGTAAGTGTGAATGGACGGTATATGATCGCCTATTCAGAGTTACTCATTTATTTACATAGTTTTTATTTAATAAACAAAATAAAAAAAACATTGTTTAAAAAAAACTTAGCTTTGAGTCAATGAGATGAAAGTACATATTGCACCTTTCCAATACCGTCATTAAACGAAATTATTAAAAAATCTGTTTTTAACGCAACCTGTTTTCTGAGCGTTAACTTTACAGATTGTGTTAAAAAGAGTTTTTTTTGAAGGATTTTGTCTAGTGACGGTATTGGATTAAAGGTGCGATATTATTATGAATAGTTGTTATCCACTTTTCAATATAATTGAGGGTAATTCTGAAAATTTTCTGTGTAATAAGGACTACGACATTGTTCGGAAGGGTTTGATCCAGACAGGTAGATTTTAATCGATAAAAGTCTGACACGGTCTTTTGCTCCACCCTAGAGTGGAGACTTGTACTGACTAAAACCACTCCTGTATCCTTTAGTTGCCGTTTGCGTTCTAGGACTTCGAGATTCCTTTTCAGAAAATCCCTATGATCCTAGTGGGCCACCCTGCTGGGCTGCTACGGTTCTCTAATATGTATATATATATATTTTTTTTTTTTTTGGGAAGTGCGTCAGTCGGTCACCTTTTTTCGTGACGAACAGGTCTTGAAAATTCAAAAATGTCAGTAGATGGTTTAATATTTAAAAACAAAATTAAATTCTTTGAGAATTTTTATTTTTTTATTTATATAAACTAGTGCTTGACTGCGATCCCACCTGATGGTAAGCAGTGATACAATCGTTGATGTTCAGCCGCACTAGTTTATTACGAGCCTATTCATTCTAGCCTTGAAGACTCCTAAATTATAATTGGACGGGAAGACCGCAGGTTTCAAACAGTTCATACAAAAAAAAAACTCACAGAATATTTATTACACTTTACGTCAATATTAAACACTTGATTATAATTTTATATTAATTTTTGCGTAGTTGTTATCCTTTAAGATCATAATTACATGGTTTCTGTAATGAAAAATGGTTCGTGTTAGATTCTCATTTCTGTAATTACTTCTAACTCGGCTTTTACTGAAACTTCAATTATGAGATTAAATTCGAGCTTAAATTTCAAGGAAAACTTTGATAAATGTGAATATACAAGGCAAAGATCCACTTCATGTTGGAAGCTTTTTAAGTATTTTAGTAATCTATACATATAATAAAACTGTAGAAGTATTTAGTTGTGCGCGCATCACGTAAAATTTACGAAATCGATGTAGATAACTTTTATACATAAAAATTGTGTGTAACTTGATATATTACTTAGGCTTTGTTTTGTCGCAATTGATCGACTATATCGAAAGACATTCATTGACTGTTAGGTGGTACGAAGTTTGCTGGGACTGTTAGTTCACACTAATATTATAAATATAAAAACTACTAAGCTACTGAACTTTTTTTGACTTCACGTCCACAATAACCAGCATTCAGACGGACGAAGTCGCGAGAATAAGCTAGTGATGAAATGATTGGATCATGTATTAAGTGTACCTTTAGATTTTCACATTTAGCAGTATGAATTCAAGACTAGTTGAGTAGGTAGACATTATTACTATTCGCCACGATGCAACTATTTTCAGCCCAGTATGTTGTATGCAAGAATTTTATACTAGTTTTTTTCCTGCGACTTCGTCCGGTTGAATATCGGCTATTGCAGTATTTCCTTCCTTGAGCTTCAAGCTTACTTCTTTTCAAATTTCAAGAAAATCGGTTGAGTGGTCATATTGTGAAAGCATAACAGGTAGACAGAGTTACTTTCACATTTATTATATTGGGAAAGATTGTTTTACGACAGTTTTAATTAATTAAGGGTTTTTATTATTCTTTGTTTTAGAGTGTTTTTTACTATTTGTAAATGCTGGTCACGTATCAAATACCTATGTGCATAAAGAATATTTTATTTGTTTTTTTTTTTTTTTTGTAAGTCTTTAACTGTCACAAAACTCCTGACTATAGCTATATCTAAAAAATGGCGTCAAAAAATTCCTTCGCATCGGTATCGAAAAAATTTTTACAAAACAATAAAATGAAAAAATGCATCCATACTTCTTCATGAAACAATTTACAAGCAGCTACCTAATACTTTTATTTCAATGCACAGGCCGAGTAATAATTGCCACTTATATTCGATAATAAGTCGACTTACTAAGTGCATGTATAATGGTAGACTTCAGTTTGCAAATGTACTAATATAAGGAAAAATGTGCACTTATGCGGCCAACAACGAACACGTTAGAAAGTAGTGGATGTTTTTTATGAAAATGAAAAATGCAAATATATACAATAAAAGCTTTAGCCCGCAACTTCGTCGGAGTAAATGTCAGATATTGCTGACGCGACGGTACTTCTAACAAAATTTCGTCAATCGATTTAGTATTTTGATTGAAAGTTTTAGAAAAAAAAAACCATAAGAAGAAAGAAAGAAAGAAAAAAATCATTTTATTTGCGCGAAATGACGCAATCTTAAAACTAGATAACAAATATAATCAATTGATAGGTAAGATGTGAAAACGGCCGGTATACGACATAAGCGTCATTTTACTGAATAAAAACCACCCGGAGTTCTTTAAGGTGAACTTCATTATACCGACAAACGCGTGGGCCACACCTGATTTGTACGTCGAGTTGTGTCGCGTCGCGTAGCGTGGATCTAATGTAGCTCTACAAGTCTAGTTGCCATATAAAATGTCTAAAGACCGACGCACCCAGATCGGCGTACGTGGACCACGTATGCCCAATTTAGTTATATACTTGTGGCCAAGAAGATCGAGATATCAAACTAAATTAACTTGAAGTTTCTACAAAAACATTATTTTCGCTTATTTTAAGGGAATACCATAATGACAAAATAACTAAAAAAAAAAAACAATTATTTGCGCCGAAACCTGACTCTTTTTGTAAAATAAAAGTAGCCTAAGCAACTTTTTATATCATCGGCTATCTACCAGTTAAAGTCTCGTAAATATTGATCCGAGCCGTTTTGGAGATGAGCCAAGACAAGCAGACAGGCAAACAAAATGTTTAAAATTACATTTTCGTTGTAGGTGTCGAATATGCTGTCATATACATTTATAAGCAAAATTTGCCATAATAATGTTCCCACTGCTGGGACTAAAGCATCTTCTTTAGGAGAATGAATAAGCCATAATCCACCACGCGGGCCTAGTGTAGGTTAGTGGATATCACATGTCTTCGAATTTTTGGTTCTAGGAGAGGCCGGTTTCCTCACTATGTTTTCCTTCACCGTTTTGAAAGCAGTGATGATGAAATAAATTACAAAAAGCAATGCACCTGGCTGGGTTTGAACTTACAACTCGTAAGTCGGGGCCGTCGTCTCTGGGCCACAACTGCTTATATAATCATCTAAACTAGCATCTGCTAGCGGCTTCGCTCTCGTAAAAGTAGGTTTTTCATAAAAACTTTGAGCCCCGTTTTATCCCTTTAGGGTGTGAATTTTGGAAAATCCTCTCTTAGGGCTCACCTACGTCATAAAAGGAAACCTTCAGTCAAATTTTACGCTCCTAGTCCCAGTAATTTTGGGTGTGCGTTGATATGTCAGTCAATCATTTTCTCCTTTTATAGATTATTAAAAAAGTATTATTGTAATATTACAAACACACACTTTAATTTAATTTTATATGTGAAGATAGGCTCATACTTCACCACTATCTCAAAAACCACTTAAAGCCACTTCAATTTAATGAAGTCAGACAACAACACCATATTTCACTCATCCCCAGATTCACATATTGTCTTCATTCTATCTAAGCACAAGTTAACGAGAAAACTGCCAAAAACTAAAACCGTCCAACAGCCCTCTGAGCTGTAGTTATTTTTTCAAAGTTTCACCCCCTGAGATTTTTCGCTTCGTTTTTTTATTTTTATTTTATCAACTTAAAACTTCATTCTGCTGGAGGTAACTTGAACACTAAAACAACACTTGTTTATTCTCTCAACTTTGAACTAAGTTAGACTTGGCCAAAAAAAAAAACCGGCTAAGTTTAGAGTACCTACCTACAGCCTTTTTGATCATGTTGATGGGGGAGTAACTATAAAATATTCGGGAAAAAATTATGTTATTATTTTTAAGCACTTTTTTATGAAGTCTTAACTTTGTGAACCCTTTTTGAGGTTAGTGTAAAGGATACTTATGAAATCTCCGTGAACTTAATAGATAATTTTCAAGTAGAGCATAAAACAATGCCAATGAATTTATTTGCATGAAACATAGTACTAGAGTTCGTACCTTATTTCACCAGCATACTAATGTAGCTGAATTATAATATACAGGAGTTTTAAGTTTTTGAAGATCATCTTTTATTAATAAAAGATGATCTTCAAACACTACAACAACAACAACACAACAACGACAACTAAATTTGCCTAAAACAAAATTGCCCGGCATTTTTTTTTTAATTAGTGTTAGGCTTGCGTTTGACCACCATCTCACCTAATAGTAAGCATTGATGTGGCCGACGATGGAGCACGCTTGCTTAGAAGTAACCTATTCACTCTTGACTTAAAGACCCCTAAGTTGTAGCTACCAGGAAACACAGACCCCGGCAAGGAATTCCACTCCTTGACTGTACTCATAATAAATGTGTTCTCAAAACGATTTGTGCGTATGGTACATCTCATACATATGTCGTGGCCAGACCTTAGAATTGATCACTTCATGATATGGCCAACTAAAACTGGCCAGATCGTTTAAACGTTAATGTTTGATGATATGTCAATCCTCGTTAGACCATATCATTAATGTAGGATTTCTACGATAATAAAAGGTCTAAAGGTGACCAGTGGTGGTCGAGTGGTGACGTCTCCTATTTACGAATTGTAGGTCGCGGGTGCAAACCCAGCCGGGCGCATTACTTTGTGTAATTTATTTCATCACTACTGCTCCCAAAACGGTGAAGGAAAACATCGTGAGGAAACCGGCATGTCCTAGAACCAAAAATTCAAAGACATGCGACATTCACCAACCTGCATTGGGCCTGCGTGATAGATTACGGCCCATTCCACCTCCTAGAGAGGAGACCTAAGTACCAGCAATGGGAACATTGAAAAGTGGATTATGCTTTTATGCTAAAAGGTCTAAATAAAGTAGGCCAAACGAAGATTCAGATATCATCAAACTTTATCGTTTAAAACGATCTGGCCAGTTTTACTTGTCTATATCTAGCCACGATATATATAAAAATCTCAAGTCACAGTGTTTTTTATCGAATTTCATTGAAATGACCTAACCATTTTTTATGTTTTTTTTTTTATTTGGTAGGTGTGAGAACAGGTTGTAAGCTATTACAACATTTGCCGAGTCAGCCAGTCATCATCATTATTTCAGTCAAAAGTCGTCCACTCTTAGGCTTAGGCCTCTCCCAAGTGTTGCCATAATGACCAGTCCTGTGAGTCCCTCATCAATCGTACAGCTAATAAACCCATTCAAAGACAGCATGAAAATTGAAGCTCGGTTTTCTAGCTGGTGTTTCCAAAAATATTATCCATTTTTGAAAAACCACTATATTTTTGAGTACATGTGACCTGTTCCAAGGTAACTCGCCTTTACGAGCCAGCACTCTACCATTATTCGGCATAAACTTGGCTCTTAAATATCTCGGAGCAACTTGTTCAACTTTCCATGAGTTGGATGAGAATCGCTCAATATAAAGTTTCCATTTACCGTTAAATTCTCCCACTCAATACCCCCTACTTTGCCTAAAGAAAGATTGATTATATTCGGAGTGATTTCGTAAAATATTTGCCTATACTTTTTATGTTATTTTCGGCCGTGTCCGTCGGACACGGACACCTGTTTTTTTTCCGGTCATTTTTCATTTTGTTGTCAGAAGTTTTAGTTAAATTACAGTGGCAGTTGGGAACACCTGCGGTTTGGAATGGGGAATAGCATGTAATAGATACGTAGTACATGTATATTGACGGTATGAACGAACATATACATAGGATAGGGACAGAGTCATCCTTTTATTTCTCTCTTCCTTTCTGTCCAGTTTTTTTTTTGGACGTAGGTAATCCAATCCAATGACTTCTCCTAGTCTAGGGTGAAGCGCGAGGGTGTGTCAGACTTTTACTGACTAAAACTAAATTTGTGTCCGTAACTGGCTCTTTGCGTTCTAGAACT
This sequence comes from Mythimna vitellina, assembly GCA_949316375.1. NCBI lineage: Eukaryota > Metazoa > Arthropoda > Insecta > Lepidoptera > Noctuidae > Mythimna > Mythimna vitellina. The sequence continues at coordinate 21,553,221 of OX438690.1, forward strand.
ATGGATTTTCTTTCTAGTAATTTCATGTGGCCCCAGTGGACATCGCCTCTGCTGGCCTCCCTGCGGTTGTTATCTATTTATATATAAGGAGAAACTGACTGACTGACATATCAACGCACAGCCGAAACTACTGGGATTAGGAGCGTGAAATTTTGCACAAGGTTTCCTTTTATGACGTAGACGAGCACTAAGAGAGGATTTTTCAAAATTCACCCCCTAAAGGGATGAAACGGGGTTCTAAAGTTTGTATGGAAAAACCTACTTTTACACGGGCGAAGCTAGTATTCTAATATATATAGTCTATGGTGAAATAATCACTTTTCAGTCGATTTTATTTAATTCGATCGCATAAATGTTTATGATCTTTTTTCACTTGAATGTGCCATTAGGTTGATTTGTATGGGCTGCGGTATTGTTTGAAAAAGTTACTGCGGCCCTGGATTGCAAAAAGCAACTGTCCTACCAGTCCCTCTCGACCCACTCAAAGTAGGAGGAATCATTTGATATCAATTTATAGGTGAATTGAAAAGAAAAACTTCATAATAATAACATTTTACTTGAAACTTTCCGGTTTTCAAAAAGGTTTTTTTCTGATTGTGAAAACCCATTGCGATGTTTTTCTCCAAAAACGTTGAATCTACATACATATAGGTTTTAGATTTTAGCTTTTCTCGATTGAAATACCAGATCTGGAAAGAGGGATGTTTTATACCGTACAATATTTGGCACGGGAGAAATATTAGAGATGTCGAAAGAATACGGGATGCAAACGAAATGCCGTCACGCATTCACCAAGGTTATAATGTAAGCGGGGATTATGGTAAGCGGTAGCGGGGCAGATAAAGGGCGATTTTAATTTTTTTTTTCTTGCCCAACCGGCAACCAGCTCTGTACATATTAAAAAAAAAACTATAATCTAAATTAATGTTATAATGTTTTATAACCGAATGCTATAAGTACCTATTTTAATATAAAATTAATAAACTAAAATAACAACAACATTCAAATTATAATTGAAATGGATGTTACAATTGTAATTAAAACTGAAATAATTTGAATTAAAAATAGAGATCAAATTCACAATAAAAATTAAAATTCAATTAAAATTTGTCAAATTAAAAATATATTTAGGAAAAACACAATGATCCTGTCAGATATAGGCATTTTAGTACCTCTTTTTTCTTTTAGTTTATTAACGAATTAACATACCTTATGTTTATTGTGGGATTGATTCAACAATTTTAATTAATTAGAATTTAGGTTTAAGACATTTTTTCTCAAAAAAGAGATAGTCACTTACTTGAGAACAATTTTTCCTTATACTAAATTAATATTTAACAACGGTTCGTCACTTCGTACGTAAGTTGTTAAACACATCCATTGCATTGAGTCTTTAAGTAAATATTTTATCATTGTTTTTTACATATTATGCTAGTTGGTTCTTGTATGCATTGAATGAGCGTATATTTTTTATAAATGGGGGTGGGTATTTTGTTATAAAATTGTGTTCCTTCAAACGTTAACATTTTGTTGCCAAACTTATTTCTCATCTTTGGTAAAACCAGAAAACAAGTCATGCCTTGCAATTTCATTATCAAATTAACTTTTTTAGCCTTTATTGTACCCCACCACTGAGCAAAAGCCTCATCCATCTTTTTCCAAACCTCCCTGTTTTGAGCGATCTCTTGATCAAGTTTACCTCGCGAACATGAAGAGATCGTCACACGACGTCAGCTCATTGGTCTCCTAAGGGAGGTGCCTCTGCAGTCAAGTGTGACGGTCTTCGCCCACCTCTCCACATGCGACATATTTATAATGTTATGTCAAAGTTATTTTCGTTAACTGCTTATTACGTTCGTATCATAATGAATAAAATAGTGTGACTTTTCAATGTTTTATTAACAGTAAAAAAATATAGTAGAAACGCAACATAGCCTTCTGATTGTATTACGAATCACGATGATCAAACCGCTAACCTTTTAACATTCTACAAAGTACAAACCATCACTTTGAACCATAAACATAATGCTCAAGTAACATCGGGAATCTCATTCACTCAGTTATTGTACGTACTGAAGGGTTTTTTCCCTAATTTTTCCTCATACCACAATGACCCAAAGATTTGTGCCATCCTTGAGGTGCATTAAGTTAGTTGCTTGTACCGTACAACCCCTTGAGACCTCCGCAGAGTTCAACATCCCTCACTGACTAACTTACCCTTTTTTTTTTATTGTGTGGGAAAATCATCCTTATGACATCCCCGCTCTTGGGCGGAGCGGGAGATAGTGTCAGACTCTTACTGACTAAAAACCCACTCCTGTTCCTTCGTTGCCTTCGTCTCAGGGCCCCGGGTTTCGCTTTCACACTACCCGTGGCCCCAGTAGGCTTCGACCCTGCTGGGCCCCTACGATTTGCTGACATCTCTTTGAGGCGCGCGTGAAACAGTACGCGCCGTCGCAATGACCCAAAGATTTTTGCCATCCTTGAGGTGCATTTAGGTTAGTTGCTTGTACCGTACAACCCCTCGAGACCTCCGGAGAGTTCAACATCCCTCACTGACCAACTTACCCTTTCGTATCATAAAAACGTCTATGGTTAACGAATTCGTGTTTGGGAAAAATGTGATGTTATTAAACTCTTGGGAGCTTTTGATTTATCAGTTTTATGGGTTTGGATTTTTGCCCAATTGTTTTGGCCAAAGGCGGAGAGGTTTGAAAGGAGAAGGTAGACGTTATTGCCCAGCAATGGGACTCTGTATTGACAAAAATATGGGTAACTGTTTTTGTGAAACACATCATTATAATCTATAAAAATGAAGCCCTATTTTTCTTGGTCATGACATCACGCAAAAAAAAAAGCGCTGGATCGATTTCGCTTAAAAAGATAGAAAAAAGTTGCTAGGAACATTGATAATAACAAAGCCGCTGGCAGAAGCTAGTTGATTTATGTAAGTGAAGCTTAAAATACGGAAATGGCTTGTTACCTTTATTAAAACCACCAGGAAAATAAACAGCAATATATTCAATTACCACATTCCTAAAAAGTTAAAAACTCACTAAAAGAATCTGTAGAAAGACTCAATTTAAGTCAACATATACAACTTTCCCGTTAAAGCACATTACATTACAATAACAACGTAACAAAGATTTATTTAAATCGCTTACACTTTAACCTAACCTTTACGTCAACGTAACTCTCTTGAGATAAATGTGGTCATACTTCACGCACCGCTTTTAAGGTGCAAAGAAACGTGGCGGGGGTTGGAGTTCGGGGGGGTGGAAAGAAATCTAGTCGCATACGAGATTCCCCTCCCCCCCTGCCGGTAGCATTTGAATGCGGTGTATTAGTGAATGGTTAGATTTATGGCCATCGTAACGACAACCGTCCTACGATTTATGTTAGGGCCCGTTCTGTGTACGCAGTAGGTACGGGGGCCCGTTCTGTGTACGCAGTAGGTACGGACGTGGAATGTAGAAGCGTGGAAGAGTAATCTCATTAGTATGTGCATATTAGTAGCTGTTTATCGATGTCCTCTTGTTGCCGTGCCGTGTTGTTGTACAATGGCATTTCTCCCGATCTTCCTGTTTACCACTTTTTATTTAGTTCGACCCCTCTGTCTAGTCGGGCTCGCTAACCTTTTAGGTGGGCATTCATTTTGTTTTTATTCAATTTACTTTTTTGTTGGTTGCATTGCAAATTTCTTGATTATTGAGAGCTTTTGTTGGGTATCCGTTATTATTTTATGACGCACACACTGAATAATATTTAACCAGGGTCTATTAAAGTAATAATTAATATTATATTATAGCTACCATGACAGTTTTTTTTTTGATTATTGTTATTATTATTGATAGGCTCGCACTTGACCACTGTCTGACCTGATGATAAGCGATGTTGTGGTCTACAGTGAAGCAAGGCTTGCCTATAAGTAACCTATTCCCTCTTGACCCATAGGTTCTTGCTATCAGAAAACAGACTCCGGTAAAACATCCCACTCCTTAGTTGTACGCACAATGAATGTCTTCCCAAAATGTTTTGTACGTATAGTTGGGAGGTCCACCATGCACCGGTGGCACATCGCTGTATCTGGTGGCCCAATGGGCTGAAAATTAAGTCACTTCCACTTTCATTTTAAGACTAATCCCCTCTACCTAACCTCTTTATTCGAAGTAACAAAGTAAAGTAGGTACACACACCATAAGTATCGTACATTACTGATTATTCTTTACGAGTGTGTACTCCTTCAGCTGGAGGTCTTAAAACCTTTTCCCCGGTACATATAATGTCGCACCGTGATTTATTTAACTCAATGATATTTTTTATTCAGTCCCTAAGAAGTGCTTACTCTCGAGTCTTACAGCGGGATTATTTATTATGTAATTTATGGTTGGTGATTAATGTACGTACTGGTGTTTTTTAAGGAACGCGAAATTTGTGAGGTAACGTATTTGAGTCGTTCTTTCTTTCGTGAATTCCTTTGAATTTCTTTTTAATTTAGTCTTCGACTAGCTTTAAGGATTGGATATGGTTATATGTCCAAAAAAGGTTTTAGTTAGCCAACCCTGTATTTAAAAAATCATTTTTGAGAATTTAATTCAATTTACTGCAAAATAAAATCTTCAAAAGTTTGGCAGGTGTAGAAATCTACGTGCCGTTAACGACCCGGGCTCGACGCGATGGTCAGACGGCGAACTACCTATTACTCGTCGCCCACAAAACATGCTGACAGGGAATCCCGACGCCCGAAACGTCTCCTATGGCAGCGCTGGTGGCTAGGGCTTGGAGATGTCCATTCTCTCTCTGTTGTGGGCATCTTTCGCTTGGAAGTGGCGCCTAAGAATTCCTCTGGAATATGTTATCTTTAAATCGAAGATTTCTACGATCATATTCATCGCTGGCTTATGCTCTTATATTTTAAGAATGCTGCTTGTCTGCCGGGCGTTGACCTATCCATGTTGCATATAAGCTGAAACTAGATTATTTACTATTTTAATATGTCATAAAATAATATTTCCGATGCTGTTATTATTAATGGTAATTAATTGATTATTAATAACGCAACGTTGGCTGGCTGCGGTTTTGCTTAATTGAACAAAATTACTAACTGTAACCATCACCCACGTTAAGTGCACACCATTGTTTAAATATTTCTTGTTTTAACAACTGATTCTGTAATAATACTCTACAGTTAATTCATTTTAAACTTCCCACCAAAACAACCACCTACTGGTTGTTACGTAATGAAATCCAGGGGTTTTATTTTATGTGATTTTCTGACAGTGAAAACAATTATCAAAAAGCACAAAGATACGAAGAAGTATTTCAACTCCATATTTTTTATAGGTTTTAGTTTTACATTAGTTCGTATTTTGAAATATATTAATAGTATGTATTAAAACGTGTTACCCCAAATAACACGGGACAAGGGCAGGAAGATGATGATGATGTAAAAATTGTTAAACATTTACGGAAATAAAAAGAAAATTTAAAAAGAAAGAAAGAAATTTAATATGGACAAACGCTATCGGTGACTTTATCCAGGGTTTTAGGGTTGATTTTATCTATCTACCACCAGGGCACACTGCTATACTAAATTCAATGTTCCGATTCCCATCTATATATAAAAGAAGAAACTGACTGACTGACATATCAACGCAGAGCCGAAACTACAGGAACTAGATGCGTGAAATTTTGCACATGGTTTCCTTTTAGGACATAGGCGAGTACTAAGGGAGGGTTTTACAAAATTCGCCCTCTAAGGGGATGAAACGGGGTTCCAAAGTTTGTATAAAGAAACCTACTTTCATGCAGACGAAGTTGCGGGTAAAAGCTAGCATAACATAGTCGACCTTATAATGTTCCCACTGTTGACTCAGGCCTCCTCTTTAGGAGAGGGAATGGGCCGTAATCCACCACGCGGGCCCAGTGCGGGTTGGTGGATGTCACATGTCTTCGAATTTTTGGTTCTAAAACATGCCGGTTTCCTCACGATGTTTTTCCTTCACCGTTTTGAGAGCAGTGGTGATGAAACAGATTACACAAAGTAATGCGCCTGGCTGGGTTTGAACCCGCAACCTACAACTCGTAAGTCGGAGCCGTTACCACTCGGCCACCACTGCTCTCAAAAAAGCTAGTCTGCCTATAATTATGTCAGGGGCATCATTTTTATTCTTCATATTCAAAATTAAACTACTAAGTTCGAACTGAAGACTACAAAGTTTTCTCCATAACTACTCGATTTTCAACATTACACTAACCGTACCTTACTTCCTTACACAACATAACTTCCCGCAAAATTATGTGGTATTAATTTGCACCATTTCTAAAACATATAACGTTTAGCGGGTGTTAATATAGTCGGTCATAAATGCTGGCGGTCGCGGAACAACAATCTAATAACTTGAAATGAAATAAGGGCCGGTTAAGCGCGACCTGAAGGTAGTAGTCAGACGGGTAGAGTTCGAGTGGCGAGTGCTAGTCGAAAACTATTGGTTCTTTTTTTAAACTGGGATAGCTACATTTCCAAAAAATATTTTTATACAGTAACTAAGCAAGTTTGAAAAATATTTGACCGAATTTCATTTCACCTATTATAACTTTTCAACTATTTTCGTTTCGTTTTTTTTTTATTTCATCGAAATCACGTCTGCCACTGTATCAGTTGACCTATTATCAATTCGATTTGTTTTCTTTACTCCGACGTATCATTTGGTCGAAAACCTTTTTTTTCATTTTACCAAACGAATAAAAAAAAACAAAAAATAAATCACTTAATAATATAGTTGATTATGAATAAAGTTTTAATTGGTCCCAGTAAGAAGCATGCAAACAAAGATGCTTGCTTTAAGCGTGCAGCATGCAAGCAAGGATGCTTGCTTTAAGCAAGCAGCATGCAAGCAGACATGCAGTATGCAACCAGGCATGCAGTATGCAACTAGGCATGCAGCATAGTAGCAGGCATGCAACATGCAGCGAGAATTGTTTCAGTCACGGCGCTGCGGGGCATGGGCGGCCCCACGTGAGCTTATCGTCGCAGATGGTTTTAATGCTAACCACAGCAGCTTCGGCTCCTCAGCCACGGTGGCGGGCCTTCAAACCACCTGCTCCTCAGCTTGCCGGCCGCCCGAACCCTCCGCGCCTACGCGAGATTTAATTACACTCTAAGGGTAGGGCAGGCAAGACTGTGTGGAGTCGATTTTGCAGCGATTCGATTCTGTCGCTAAATTTTGTAGCACAATATATTGACTTTTTATGACAGTATTTTAATTTAACATTGAAAATGCTACCAAGTAACCGTCTATATATTTGTGACCGAAATTCCGTAACATGTTGTTTTGGTGTGGTGAAAATTTGGCAAATGAAAAAAGTTCAAAAGAGGCTGCGGCTAATAGCAAAAACTTAATTTTGTAAATCTTGGCCGATTTACAAAATAACTTTTAATATTTATACATATAAATATATTGTAATTATGTTGATAAAATAACTGGTACACTGCTACTAGGTAAGAAAGATTTATGTTCTGTATAGGCTTTTCTAAGAATCAAAAAGACATAACATTCTATGAACGCTTTTATAGCAAAAAAACTATGTATAAAACTCCCATTCTAAATATCCATTACGCATCCCTGTCCTATCTACATTTACCAACCTTTACATTAAACATGTCCAGTAATAGCATCCAGTGAACTATCACAGTCTGAACACGACCCAAACACTAGTGTTCGCCTGCTGTTGGGAGAAAATTTATTAACACGTCACCGACGTAAATCGCCACCCTAACACGATTCAATCGCGGCTATCATGCATATTTGTGTGTTGGGGACTTTATTTTTTAACCGACTTAAAAAAAATGAGGTTAATGTTCAGCTGTATATACGTTTTTTGAGCATTTTTTTTTTACTGCAGAACACCGTAAGGTTTTAGTTATAAAGATCGTGACAGACCCCGTGCTAACTCCGGGTTGGAAGAGGATTGTCCATGAGGATTTGCAAACGTAAAAAAAGGGGTAAGGGAAAATTAAAAATCGATTGAGAAAAGACAAAAACAATAGGTTAAGAAGGTAGAAATAGTGGTAAAAGTTTACGTTGAAGGTTTTTGTTAATTGCAGATATTATCATTACCAATTTGATCTTTTTCGTTCAAAAGCTATGATGATAAATATAACATTTTAATTAAGTACCTACGATTATTATGTAAAAACAAAATATGTAGGGAATTGTCACACATATCAAAAAGATATTTGAGCTTGACAAGTCAATCATTCTATGATACATATATGTATGTTGCTTTCTGAAGAACGATGGAGTCTCGGTATTTTAAGATAGATACTCTTCTGACCTCATCAGACTGAACTCGGTCAGCATTGCTTAACCTTGGGAATCGACCCATGTGGTTATTATTGATCTTAGCCTTGAGCATTTTCTATGAAACATGAGTAAGTGATACATTAAATAGTTCATTTTAGTCTAAGTCATGTGGAATTGGGCTGGACAATTCTCTAGACATTATCATACGACCTCACCTGACAATGAGCTGTGGGCTACAAGAGCCACTTGGATTAACATTGTGGGAGACCAAGGCAAAGATGAAAGGATGAGCTTGACTCTTATCGGAAGGATTGGCCCACAAGCCGAGGATAAACGTATATGGAAAAGGGAGAGGGAGGTCTTTATCTAGCAGTGGGACAAAATAGGCTAAGTACAACTAGAAAGGCATATCGAAGAAGTAAATTCTCTCCATTTCCAAATCAAGCCAAAATAACCCACCGCTAATTTCTCTGACACCATTTCAAACTGCAAACATGACGTCTATGAAAACTAATACGTTATTTGTAGCTAAGACTAACCACATACTAAGCCTCGTTTAGCACAAGCCAGTGTAGCTCAACACATGTAATTACTGACATGCTTGCTATTTGGCTAGAGTCCAAAACTTATTGGTATCGCATTTCTGACCAATACCATTAGGCAGGCAAGTACTATCGTAATGTTAATCACCGATTGCTATCGCTGTTGTATTTCCTCCATCATTGGTTCCGTTTCAGTTTGTATTATGGCACGATACCGCAATGCCACAGTGTAATTAACGGTCTACTTTTAGTGGTATAAACCATTTAATCTTTATGGGCCTTTAAATCAATATCGCTGATACAGAATTCTAATTGATACAAAGTTATCAGATGTATATTTCTGTAGTCACGAAATGATTTTTCTAACCGTAGAACACTGAATAAGGCATAAATCACACATATTTTTTGCCCTAATCACACAACTGCTCTCATAAACATGTACCCGTAGTTATATTGTTAGCCTGTAAAATACTTTGAAAAGTGGCTGAAAAGATCCTACGGCGTCCTTACCTTCCACATGACGCAGGTGCTCATCGGACATGGTAAGTTTGGGAGGTTCTTGCACCGGATTGTGTGTGAAAAACCATTGTGCGGACCGCCCGGAGGACACGGCAGAGCACTCTGTGGAGGTGCGCCCCGTTTGGACATAGCGACACCGTACCCTCGTGGGGGCGATCAGCGGTGGCGATTTTTTGCATCAGGCTTTGATGTAGGCCATGGTCCGGAGCGAGGAGGACTGGCAGGCGGTCGCCTACTTCTGCGAAGCAGTAATGCTAGCAAAGGAGGTGGCCGATCGCGTGAGGCAACGATTCTCACGCCCCAACCGCCGCCGGGATTCCGATCCCGATATCCGGCCACCGTAGGCGCGGGCTTGCGGACGGCGATCAATGGGTAACTCGCCGTCCGACCGTCCGGTAACCGTCCGAACCGAGCCCAAGTCGTCGACGACGTGTATTGTTCCACGCGCGCCTCAGGGAGACATCAGCAAATCGTAGAGGCCCAGCAGGGTCGAAGCCTACTGTAGCCAAGCGTCTGATTCTGAAAGGAAGACTCAGCCCCGGTACGAAAGGCAACAAAGGAACAGTAGTGGGTTTTTAGTCGGCAAAAATCTGACACTGTCTCCTGCTTCGCCCAAGAGCGATGGATGTCATAATATGATTTTCCCACCGAAAAAAAAAGCCTGTAAAACGCTATACAGTAATTTCGGTTGAAAATATCTATTAACATGGGCGGTTAACATATTTTTTCTGTTCAGTTTGGCCTCATTTACATGTGGGAAATGCATCAAAATTTGATATGCTAGAGAAATTATAACTACATATTTTGATACACTTTGGTTTTTTTGCCGTTTTATTGATGCCAAACAAAAGTCGCGAAGCTACAGTTTCAACTAAAGTCATTTTTATTTCCTTTAGCAATATCATTGACACTTGCGACAATATAATTATTAAGCTCTGATAGTCAAGCCATGTCATCGATGTCTAGTTCTCTTTGACTCTCACTTAAGTAAAAAGAGCGCAAGTATCGGAAAGTTATTAAGACACTTGTGTAATAGGAGCTTCTAAGAAAAACTTGTTTAAAGGGTTATTCGCGATTAATATAATATTCCGTTTCAACCTCCCCGCCTCTACCCCCCTAGTAGTTCTCCTTGCCCCAGGCTGTCTGTAAACCCTGCAGATGAGAATCCAAGTCCTCTTTGCCTAACTTAGATACAGTGATTTGCATAACATGAAAGTTGCCATAGTAAATACTTTCTCGACTTTTTCATTTTAAATTACTTTTTATTTGTATTTGAAAGTCAAGTGCCTGTGTATGAAAAGAAAAAAAAAACTTTTTTATAAAGCAATATTAACAAGTTTAAAATTAGTATTATTCATCTTGTAAAATAAAAAGGTATTGCTTATTTAATTAATTCCGTCAAGTGCAATCTTAAGTGTATCATTTACCTTTTTCAAGTCTTTAGAAATTCTTTGGTTCCTGGAAATCAGGTAAAATAGGTTAAACCTTTCATTTACTTCCTACGTAAAACAATTTCCATGACACCCACTCACAAAAATGATACTACACCTACATAATCTTCTTACCTAAATTGTAATAAACTCCAAAAGTAAGAGTTTATAATTAAATTTATATTCGCTGGCTGTAAGATGAGTCCTTTGTTTCATTAGACAATTTGTTTTCAACAATTTTCTAACGAAAGCGACGACGGGGATATGACGAGACACGGCCGGTGTCCTTGAAACTTCCACATTTTTGAGGTAAAATTCCCTAAGTGAAGGAATTAAGGGCCGAGACGTGGTAATCTCATTATATTTGCTATATTTTTTCGTGGGCTGCCACAAGGACGTATCTTGGGGCCTTCACTGTTTATAACAACTTATGATTTATTATGATTTACGAAACATGATATCTGTTAAAGTTTTCTGTAATGTGAAATAAAAACAATTATGAAACTAATATAATATACAATTACTTATTTATTATTTATGTTTTTTTCTTTATTCCGAATAAATAACAATATTTATCACACATCCACATTTTTCATTATAATTGTTATGAACCCAACTCTTTTTAGGTAACTGGGTTAACACAATTCGAATCCACCAATTTTATTTTTATTGTCAACGTGTAAAATAATGTCTGTTTTACACGTTGACAATAAAAATAAAATATCGAATATAAAACACAATTAAATAGACTTACCCCAATATCAAACAAAGAACGTAAATATTTTAGACGCCTAATGTGATTGTTTTGTCAGGACGACACTAATGTCACCTTTGTTTGTACTTGATACAAAAATACACACAAAAATAAATATGTTTCGACAACATCCAAATTGAAAGGCTTAAACTATATGTTATCAAAATAGACGCTTAGTGAAAACGCAATAATCTAAGCTTATATATTTTTTCTGGATTATGTAGATTATATTTTGAATTATGTGCTCAAATACGTTATTGCTGTGTGTTGCTGTCAATCAAAACGTGAAACATTATAATGTTATTTCGATCGGTTTACCTGATAGCTACAACCTGGGGGTATTTCAGCCAAGAGTAGATTGGTACTCCATCATCAATCTCATCTTCTTTTTCATTTTTTCTGGTTGGGAAAATCATCTTATGACAAATCCCGCTCTTGGGAGGAGCGGGATTTGTTCAGACTTTTACTGACTAAAAACCCACTCCTGTTCCTTCTTTGCCTTCGTCCCAGGGCCCCGGGTTTCACTTTAACACTACCCGTGGCCCCAGTAGACTTCGACCCTGCAGGGCCCTACGATTTGCTGACATCTCCATGAGTCGTGCGCGGAACAGTACGCGCCGTTGACGACTTGGGCTCGGTCCGGACGAATACCAGACGATCGGACGCCCCCGCCTACGGTGGCCGGAAATCGGAATCCCGGCGGCGGTTGGGGCGTGAGGACCGTTGCCTCACGCGATCGGCCGCCACCTTTGCTAGCATTACTGCTTCGCAGAAAAAGGCCTGTATCAAGGCCCGACGCGAGAGATCGCCGCCGCCGATCGCCACCACGAGGACACGGCGTTGCTCTGCGCAACCGGGGCACACCTCCACCGTGTACTCTACCGTGTCCTCCGGGCGGTCCCCACAGTGGCGACACCCGGCCGTCGCTTCCGCACGAATCCGGTGCAGGAACTACCCGAACTTACCGTGTTCGGTGAGAACCTGCGTCATGCGGAAGGTGCCACCTCCAACCACACCTCAAAGAAGGGGCTTACCGCCATAATTGTGACGTACCTAACTTACCATCAGATATGAGATAACCGTCATACGCGAGTATTTATTTATTTAGTATAACAATAATATATTTTTAAGTACCAATTTTATCTTCAGCTTGATCACATTGATCATCTAACTGTACTTCGTCTGTATGTAAATGGCTTGCAATTGTTTTGTCATACGTAGCTATGCTAGAAAATATTTACTCAAAGAAGCCTCTTGGAACTGATTTTCGCGGAAAAGTATTAATGTTTCAACATCGCATCCGTATTTTGCTGTCGTTCCTCATATTCCTCGTTACTTTTTCTTAGAAAATTCTAATAATTTTACTGCATAGTAATAAAATTTCTTTACCATCTGAATATTTCCTTCATGTCATGGTCAAAGTAATGTAAGATACAAATCAGAAAGTAACTAGGCAGGAAATAGCGGTTTTAGGGTCATAAAATACGTAGGTACATGCGGGCTGTTTTTTATAGCATGACCAAATCCTTCGCTTTACCTCACTTGAAATAGTTTTCTTTACGTGTCACGTCCCTTTTGGTGTTTGCAGAAACTGACTTACTGGTTTCAACATGGAATATACTCGTACGTACTACATTTCTTTGAAATATTAACTTAGCTGTATTTGCTGTATGCTGCCTTCCTGAGTTAATTAAAATTCTTTATGAAGAGCGAAAGCGATCAATCGACAATTGCAGGACACAATTAAGACAGAAAGAAAATATTCTTTTTTTATATTATTTCATCCATATCTATATAATGCAATATTATTATTATTTCATTGATATAAACCAGTGCTTGACTGCGATCCCACCTGATTGTAAGCGGAGATGCAATCATTGATGGTCAGGTGCACTAGTTTATTAAGAGCCTATTCACTCTAGCCTTGAAGACACCTAAATTATTAACAATGTCTTAGATTTATGTTTTTAGACGTAATAGTAACACTAGTCAGAGACTATTAAACTCTTAACATTCTACATAAATCCACGGCTCAAAGCATACTTGATTCCCTAAGTATTCACTCTACTAACAAATAAATATATTTACAACGTTTCATCGCGTGGTTTCTTTTGCCAATCGCAAAGTACACGCAACTTTCCAATGTCGATATTGATATTGAACGATGTGAAAAACCGGATAAAACTCATAGAAATGTGGAAAATTTTACCTAAATAAAGCAAACAAACATCTATAATTGTGCCACTGCGGCAAGAGCACGAGGATATGTTTTGATTTTTCATATTTATGATCTTGGTTTTGTGTGTCTCTGAACAGATATTTTAAGCTTTCTGAATGAACATTATTACTTTAAGTTTGGTTTTGAGATTTATGTTTGTCATATATCTGCTCAATTATCTCTTCTTTACTGTATTCCTTCTTATTATTAACGTTACAATTAACAGTGTCTTTATTATCAAGGAAAACACTTCGCAATAGTCTGCACACTCAATCATCAGTCATGATGACGGGTGGTGTGGTGACCCATAAATGACAAACACAAAACCCAAAGTTCTTGTAACAGATCCTTGATAAGAATATACTTAAGAATTCTTAGCAGTTAAATACAAACGTCCATATTTTTTTCGCCGCCACCCAACTGGAATGGTTCTGGAGACTGGGCTATTACTTAGCGATGAGAATGGCCGCAATTTATCTACAAATCTTTCATAGTGGGTGATGAATAGACGCTGCGCGCGTTATCGCTCATGTTTTCTCTCTAGTGGGCCAGAGGTCAAGGGTAATACACGTTGTGACACATCTGAGGATTGTCTCAAATTAATTCCTTGGTTAATTCGCGGGTGAGAGGCAAAAGATGGATTGGTGGATGATGTTATTTAGATTCTCTATGATAGTAGCCAGATAGATTGATGAGCTCATGAATGTTCGTGAGTGATAATATTTATATAGAAACCATTTGGTATAGAACTTAGTGATCACAATATGCTTACAACTTTGTAATTAACTAATGGATATTCTCAAATTTATATAAGGTAAGCTTAAGTTCTATTTTCCAAAAGGTCGTCAATAGTCAGAACAGATACTCAAATAACAATAGCCTTTTAGTTATTACATAAATACATAGACTACATAAATTGGAAACTCGATAAGTCAATAGACACGATATTCCACGAGGTTCATATCCTCATTATTTTATTTATATTGTCTATTTCTGAAAGTGATATATATCGCAAATAGAAGTATCTAAACAACGACCTTCAATGGGTACGATCTCTTGCAAAATTCATTTATTTCGTTTTGATTTTAGTACACTGCGGCTTGTTGCCCGAGGCAAGCCAACGATCTCTCCGTTCAAGGAGAAATGGACTCCTGACAGAACAAAAGAATCAATATATAGATAGACTCTTGGTAAATGAAATAGTAGATAGGCTGCTTTGTGGAGGATTTCAGGAAAAATAGCTCTGGATTTTGGAATCGAAATAATACGCGTAGAAAATACTAAGTCTGGAGATAAAACTGCTTTTTGATTTGTTTGAATAGTAATAGGTAATTTTATAAATGATAGGACATTATTCTGCCATTCTCTGACAGTATTTTGTACAACAGAGTATTATAATTAAGTAGGATTTTTCGTTGGAAACAGTGTGACGTCTTCTTTTCAATCTCCGTTTATTTTTATATTTCTCTTGTTTTATTTTTCGTTGTTTACTTTTCCATTAATTATTTATTTATTTTTGTTTAATTTGAAAAATGTATAGTTGAGTTAACTTTTATTTACAAGCACAATATTTTATTGTTATGACATATTTTAGCTTTGCGTTTGGGGTATTTTTTTTTTTAAGTGGGATGAAAGAAAAAAATGGAAATATAGATGATTTTGTTCCGCTCTAAGGTGGAGCACAATGGCGTACCAGACTATTACTGACTAAAACTACACTTATTTTCTTTCAGTTGCCACTTTCAGAATGGGATGATAACAAGCCAAATTCCAGTCATTAAACCGTCTGTTTCACTCCCAATTGCTCGTGGCTAGTATAATAACAACCACACGGGATAATCTCCATGGTTAAGCAACTTTCCGAGGTCAGTCTATGGATGGGTACTCATTTTAACATACCAATATTACTCCATGCCTCGGAAAGCACGGTAAACTGTTGATCACGGCTGTTATTTGTAGATCCTTACTTTTTGATACCTCTACGGTCCGGACTTAAGGCATTGTTCAGACCAAACGTATTGTCGGCCGCTGACTGTGAGCGCGCGCTACGCAGTTTTTCGCTTTTCCATATATATTAACTTCTCGTGTATACCAAACTAACTATACGCTATTACGTATGGCATTTTCACTGACTCTTCGTGGCCGATTATGGTACTATGATTAGCTACGGTGCCGAACGTAACAGCGTATTAGATTTTAGCGCCGCCGCTCTTTTGTTCACACAAGTAGCACATTTTACGCTATATCGTAATATCAGCTTGGTGAAAACGCACAATGCAGACTGAGTCCACCTTCACACTGGTGCTGGCGGCGGACAATACGTTTGGTGTGAACGATGCCTAAACGTTTCGCCTTGTTTTTTGTACCACATATATATCGAAGGACTGGAACAATTTGCCTGCAGAGGTCTTCGCGTCCGATTATAATTTAGGTGTCTTTAAGGCTAGAGTGGATAGGCTCTTAATAAGCTACTGCGATTGACCATCATCGATTACATCAGGCTCAGCTTACCATCAGGTGGGATCGCAGTCAAGCACTGGTTTGTAACTTAAAAAAAAAAAAATATAATATATTGTGCTGCAGATTGTGTTTTCGTATGTATACAAGAGTAGGACCCAACTACTCTTCTCTCGCTTCACTCTTCTGAAGTTGTCCTTCCTTCTAATGCTAGCGACTGACAGCTCACTTTTGACTGACTTCACCTCTTTTTTTAGGATGGCCTGTTTACAAAATAGTACAACTGGTGTCGCTACGATCCTCACTTGACTCAAGGGTAAGGGCCAGAGATCCCATCATTGTTGGTGCTCTGACTGGTGCACAAACCCTAGGTCGATGTACGAATGTAGTTGCTGAAATTAATCGCAGAGATTGAAATTAGGCCTAAAAGAGAATAAGACGTTGGTTTTTGTTACAGAAGATGGCTTGATTCCCGCTAAAAGTATTGTAAAAAAACGTAATTTCTTCTCTTTTATTTTAAGGCTAATAGTTAAGTGCATCCGTTCAACCGATTTTGATTTTTATTGCGTTGGTGGCCACCAACCAATTTTTTTGCTTTTAATGCCATCCTTATGTCTACGGAATAGAAGTCAAAATCGGTTGAAACGTCAGTAAAAGTTTTGTGTAAATGTCTAATCTTATTTCGAATGGCGTAACAAGTAGTTAAGACACATTTTTTTTTATTTACGTTATAGTTGAAGAAATATGCCTTCGTCGTACTTTATTGTACTGATCGGATTTCAATAGAAAAAAGAAAACTCCTTATTAATTAACCTACCTACTAAAAAGCAGTATATTAAAAACAGCCATCATTAACCCAACAACAGCAGATAGGTACATCGTAAACACATTCGACGACTGATAAACAATGACAGCGCAGACCTCACAAATCCACTCCGAGCCACAAGATTAATGTTCGTGACACTTGTACGCCTGTAATTCTGCCGACCTACATATGATATGCATGAAATGAGTAGTTGAAGCGATCCCCAGGTACGACGGCGGACGATTTCGCAGCCGGATTTAGTCTGGATGTACGTTTGCGACCGGGTCGTCTTCTTTGTTGAATTCGTATTATGATTCGGTCTTAATCATTCCATGCAAGTTGTAGTTTATGAGTCTCACTTGTAAAAAAAAAAGTACATTCTTAATTCAAAATTTTAAATTAAAAATAATAAATTTAGAATCCGAATCCGAGGTCTCTTTGTCGGTCGTTTGAGGTTGATCAATCACCGAAATTTTTGAAAATACTCGTAGACAAAACCAAAGGTTTAGGTGTTTTATTACTGCCGAAAGGGAAACCCTGGGTCCTGGAACGTAAGGCAAAGAAGGAACATAGGCGAGGTTTTGAATTTGCATCTTAAAAAAAGATTGACTTGACTTAACACAAACGACTGAACATACTATGTTAGTTGGGGCAGAAGGCGTCCACAGTAGTCACCATATGCATCTTAGATTACTTACCATATATTACTTTACGTATACCTACGACAGGACGCTCAGAGCAAGCGCCATGTCACATCACTTTAAAATCGAATCGCACAAAAAAATCGCCACTCCTCACTCAGCCTAAACAATATAACGTCAGTTGCGGATTTAGCAACGTCACAGTGACAAAGGAAAATGCGCTTCGAGTTATGACCCTCTCGGCTCCCTTTTGTTTGGCTAATGTCCTCATTCCTCCTTTTTTTTATTTTTCCCCCGTTCTACCATTTTTATGCCCTTTTTTACGGGAAATAGGAGCAGGTGTCGAGTTCTGTGACGGCCACACTTTGTTTACGGCTTGAGTGTGTCCGTCTCAATTGTGCTTGAATTTTTTGAATCGGTTGTTTCGAATTTTTTGATTTTCTTTCTTTGTCGCGTTCTTTTTATGAATGCTCGCTGTTACTACCACTTAGTGTGTTGTGTCTAGGATTTGATTAAACATCTTGCTCTTTTTATTGTATCTCAATAGTAGGAAATATGAGCAGGGTTTATTACTCTTCATCTGTTAGACTTACTATTGCACCTTATTATTTTCAAGATTTCTTTAAAATTCACGAACTGAATTTCAGACACGAACGCAGTTCATAATCTTTTTTATTTCGAACAAAGAACAACCAAATTGCGTTCAAAAGTGTTTCAATTCAAAACTATCTGTTGCGCCAGCAGACCAAATCTGAACAAAGAATCACTCATTCTGATGTAATTCTTGAAAAAGTACCTGATTTTAATTTTGAATAAAGAACTATACATAATAATAATCGATTATGGGCCGTTTAAAACAACATTTCCCCGATTATGCCATAACAATTTGGTGGGGCACGTATAATCATTAATCTATTGTCCCGTGGTGGCGCACGATGGCAAAACAATGGCGGTCCTGCCCTGGGGGAGCCCATCGATATTCAATCAGGATAGTGAACGAGCGAGCAGTTACGTGACGGTGGTGGTAGCAATTCTTTTCACTATTGAGGGCGTTTTACGATTTGATCGCAGTCGTTTTTTTTTAGACTAAAAATGTCGAGTGAAATTTGGGATTAAAAGGCCAGGAGTTGCTACTGACGTATGGATTGCAATCGATGGCGCTTAATCTACTAATTCGTTTCCGATAGGTACTTAAATAAAAATATTATTATTTTATTTATTATTACTTTAATGTATTTAATCCTTTTTATGTATACTCACAGCTGAACACTGTCTCTTAAGATACAGGTTATCCTAGTTTGAGAGGCAGGGCTCACAATATCTGTATACAAACTTCAGCAGCGTAGTTAGCATTTTGTTAATATGTATACAAATGTATGTATGTTTCTTTGGGACAATAAACTTTATTATTATTTCCTTTATTAGTTTAATATACATATAAATTACATTTTTAAATATTTTTTTAAAAACAAAGCTCATAAAAAAAAACATTTAAAAATATAAAAAATAGTAGCACACCGGCATCGGGAACAGGGTCCAAGCTACCGGTGGTCAGGGCTCCTGAGAGAGGAATCTCCGGACTATACGCGCCGTGTCCAGAAGTACTGCCTTCTGAATCAAGCCCTTGATCCAACTGCCTAACGAGAGCCTCCTCAGGTGGTGGTCGAGGCTCTTGGCAATTAAGCCATTGGCCGTCACGATTATCGGCACAATGACTGCTGTGTCCACTTCCCACATGTCGACAACCTCGCGAGCTAAGTCAAGATATTTAGTTTGTTTATCTTTCTCAGCTTTCACAAGGTTCTCGTCATGAGGGACCGCTATATCAACAATCATTGTGCGACGCTCCAGTCGATCTATCACCACTATGTCAGGCTTATTCGCAACAATAGTCCTGTCAGTGATGATAGATCGATCCCAATACAACGTAATGATGCCATTCTCAAGAACTGGGTCGGGCACATACCTATAGTACGGTACTTCTGATTCAACAAGATTGTATTTAAGAGCAAGTTGCTGGTGGATAATCCTGGCTACGAGGTTGTGTCTATGCAAATAGTCTCCGTTAGCCAGACGAGAACACCCAGAAATAATGTGTCGGATTGATTCTCCCGGCCGGTGGCATGCCCGACAGATGTCAACCGTACCGTCCTTCACAATGTATTTCCGGTAGTTGTTCGTCATCATAACTTCGTCCATTATCGCACAGACAAAACCTTCGGTTTCCCCGAAGAGGTCACCGAAACGCAGCCAAGATACGGACGCTAACAGGTCTACATCGGGCCCATGTAAGGCCCGGTAAAAGCGTCCGTGAAGCTCCTTGCTCTGCCATACTTCCTTGCGTTCATTAGTGTCCAGTACTACAGGCTTGCGCCAGTTCTCGTTAGCCAAGGAGAGCGGGGTGAGGCTCTTGTCCACCACCACCACATCTCGGTGCATCCCCACGTCGGTTTTAAGGAAGTATTCCCTGAGACTGCATATCTCACGGTTGTGTAGGGTCTTAGCGTTTAAGAAACCACGACCCCCGCACTTCCGCGGGATATACAGCCTCATCACCGATGACCGTGGGTGATGCATCCGATTTGCGGTAAGCAGTGTCCGGACCCTTCTATCCAGGGCGTCAAGTTCAGTCTGAGTCCATTTGAGTATGCCGAAAGAGTACATCAGAACCGGCATGACCCAACCGTTGAAAGCGCGCACCTTGTTCCCGCCTGATAAAAGACTATTTAGTACCTTATTCAGGCGGCAAAAGAAGCGCTCCTTCAACGATTGTTTCACGTCAGCAGTATTGATGCCTAACGCTTCCGACATACCCAAATACTTGTAAGTTTCAGTTGAGCAGAGGGATCTAAGGTGTATAGAATCCGAGAGTTGGGTTCCCACGGATTCCATAATCTCTCCTCGCTTTACGTGCATGACTGCACATTTGTCCACACCAAATTCCATCCTGATGGCACTACTAAAGGTTTCAGTTACCTTCAGTAGCTCCATCAGTTGCAAGTTGTTGGGGGCAAAGAGTTTCAGATCATCCATGTAAAGAAGGTGAGATATGACCTGACCACCTCTTCTCAACCGGTAGCCTAAGCCCGAACTCTCCAGCAGTGTGCTGAGAGGGTTCAAGGCTAGGCAAAACCACAGCGGACTCAGACTGTCGCCTTGGAATATGCCACGCTCGATCCTTATCGGTTCGCTGTTCTCCAAAATTTGTCGACATCCTGGATAATGAAGGACTGTCCTCCACTGCCCCATACACGACATCAGGAAGGTGCGCAGAGTTGCGTCAATTTTATACAGCTCCAGCACCCTCATGAGCCATGTATGCGGCACTGAGTCATAGGCCTTCTTATAATCTATCCAACATGTCGACAGATCTCTTCGAGAACGACGAACCTGTTGGCTAATGGCAACATCAATGAGGAGCAGCTCCTTAGTACCGCGGGACCCGTTCCTACATCCATTCTGAGAAGCAGACATGATAGAATTTGTCTCAATGTGAGTATTAATTTTGGCTCTCAGTATGGATGTAAGAACTTTATAGACCGTTGGTAAACATGTAATCGGTCTATAATTTTTAGGTTCCGCAGTACTACCTGATTTATGGAGCAGGTGGGTTATTCCCGTTGTAAAAAACTGGGGCAGCGATCCTGACTCTAGGGCAGACTGGAATTGAGATGCCAAACGAGCGTGCGACCTTTGAAACCATTTAAGCCAGAAGTTGTGCAGCCCGTCCGGCCCTGGAGATTTCCAGTTGGGCAACGGACGAACTGCACGAGCTACATCTAGGGGGCTGATGGTAATTGCCCCCATTTCTGGTATAAGATCGCACGCACGCTCGACCTCCCGAGTCCAGTCACCCTCGGTGTGACTGATAGGCACTGACCAGATGTTGCGCCAGAATGAACACATCGCGTCATCATCTGGTAAGCGTGTATCAGTCACACTACGGTCCGGTCGCTCCCAAGCCCTATAAACCCACCTTTCGTTGCTTTGGAATGTGCGATTCTGAGTGTACCGCTCGACTCGTCGCTTGTACCGACGAATACGGTTTGCCCATGCATAGATCTTCTGCTTCAGGAAGTCGATACGCTCTGTGACGCGGGGTAAATAATCTCGAGGACTAATATCAGTCCCCGAAAACGCCCGCCTCACAAAGCGCATCACCCTAGGGCGAGTGTTGCCCTCCCTGAAGCAGATAAGCTTGCCGATGAGTGCTCTAGCCTCACCGATACGACGCTCGATCCTGCACTGCCAAGCTGGTACAGCTGGTCGTGTAGCTCGGTCACTATTAGGAAATTTAACGTGAGCTACACGACACGCCGCTGCAGCCGCACAGTATAAGATCGAGTGAGTATCGGCAAGGTCTTTGCTGCTATCAAAACAATTTGATAGCTGCGAATCTAGAGCACACACCAGCGCCTTATTTTTTTTATGCATGGGCAAACGAGGTAGACGAGGTCTAAGCTCAGGCGGTGTGGAGCGGTACTCTCGGAATGCATCCTCCAAAGCGCTCCTCAAACGTGCATTGCACTGGGTACTCACGGATATAGCCCCGTCATCATCATCCTCACCGACGTGGTCGGGTCGCGGTGATACACTGGGTTGCAGTTGCACCGCGGCCGGTGGTGATACAGGTTTATTATTATTATTATTATTAATTTAAGATTTCACATTCTCTTCTTTTATTACTTCTGCACACTATTGTCTACATTTCTTCCTATTTCTTCTTTCACAGGTCTGTTGGAAGAAATTTCATTTAGAAATAAGCAGTACCTTTGTACAATTTTTATCAGAATGTTTCTTTATTCTTTCTTTATTCATGTGTGTACATAAATGATTAAATAAATAAATTAACCAAGGCATAGCATACTCGTCAAGAATCTTTTAAGAAAGCAGGCATTACATATCCTACCTGTACCAATCCAATACTTATTTACTCATGAATGGTTCCAAGAAAATCTACTACAGGTACCAGAGCAAATTGTATTTCACAAAATTCCTTCCAATGAACTGCTTGTACATCAAAATTTAACACAAACCACCGTGCAACACAGACAGGATCTCGTCATCGCTACGATCGGTGCAAGATTGACCATCGCCAACGGACTACAACGACTCCAGGGAAATCTGAGCTACTCCGTCTTGTAACCACCTAATAAGCACCAAGCTGCTGTTTTGTTGCAAAACCATTGGTTCCAAGATATCGAGCTGCAGCAGTGAATTGGAGTTTTTGTGCAGCTGCCGTGATTTTACTTGGAGTATATTTGCTGTTGTTTTTTCTTTTGATTCTATAATAACGAATTTAGCTTGTTTCAAGAGCAGGTACATTGTAAACAGCTGTTTCGGCAACGGGAGAATTTGACGTACTAGTTTTCGTCTTTGGGGAAATCTTAACTTTTAGTTTGGTTTAGTGTGCAACGTTCCAAACCCATACGTTTAGAACTTTTTTACCTCTACAACAAAGCTGCTGATGCTAACAGTGAGTAGATATTTTCAAATAAAGTGTGCGTTGTAAAAGCGTTTGGACAAAAAACATTTTAACAAATGTAACCAACACATTCATAATGGCAAATGAATATATTGAAGTCATGCGTCGAAAGACCACATCTAAACCAGTGTGCAGTAAAAATATAACCCATACCAAAAAGCGACATAATAAAACCTTTGCCGTTCTTAAAATTAACAAACTTTATTCGTACTATTTAAAATATTCGCGACGGAATTATTTACAACGGAAATATTTTTTTTATAAAATAACACACAGAGCGGAGTTGGCCCGAGGGTAGTTTGTACCAATAAATAATAATAAGGGAATGTTGCGAGAATGGAATTTAATTATTTCCAACAAGTTGGTGCGGGAAGTTGCCAGATTGAACCAAATATATATTTTCGCAATGTCTAATAAATACTGTAATTTTGGGTAATTAAAACGAGCATTGAAAGTTGAAAATGACAGTGTGATGTTTATTACTAGAATATTGCTTAGTACACACTGATATAATGACTTGTACGTAGATCGTACAGAAGATAATTATAGTGGTGCCCATAAGTATCAAATGGCAGCGTCCTCGTTAATGATTTGTATTCTTTAGAATATAAACTTAATTTCTTTTGGCCTTGGTTTTTTTATCCCACGTTCACGAACTACATATCTTAAAGCTTCAAATGATTGATAGTATATTATTTATTGAATAAGAATAGCCAAATAAACTCATCATAATTATTTCTCTGCTCTTGTCTAATGTTATTTTGTGTTTACTTTTTTTATCCGAATATATGACACTCGTATGCATACATACGTGATGTATATACGTAGTTCTAAAATGACAATAGGTACACTCAAAGAAGTGCCAACTAACGATTTCAAAATCTTGTACAACAAAAACTGAAAATTCTATGCACCAGTTTCAATTGCAGCTACTAACTATTGTATTCAAACGTATGCGAGTTTCAGATTTCATTTGACTATAAATCCGATTGAAAATGCTCACCATCCATTGCCTCTTTCAAACAGATTTAGTGAGCAGTTTTCTTCTATAAACGATAGTAATAGTCTTATAGAACGACTAAAATGGAAGATATGATTGGATAAGGAAATGCATCCTGATTGGAAGCTATCCAAAAGTATAACAATTGAAGCCAAATTGCAGATTGCAGTGTCTTTTTGTTCTTGAAAGTATGCGGATAGATCATTGTCTTTTCTTCGCAAGTGGAGCAGATTCGGAATTTTAAATGAAGAAATTTGTAATAGCACTTAAGTTTCTAGTTTAATTAATTTCATCCAGCTTTCATAAAATAATAAAATCTTAACGAAAGATTTTTATCAACACTGTCATTAACTTTTATTTTCACAATTTTATAGCCAAGTGCTGACTTCTCATCTTAGCGAATGTTCTTATTTCACTCCCGCCAGGCTTCTATAATAAAGTTGCCCAAACCGGTATTAACGGCACTTGCCACTTGAAACCAATAAAGCTAAACGGTCCTTGCGACTTTCAACCGAATTCCATAGAAATCGGCCTTATATATTTTTTTTATATTGCAAAAGGAACTTTTTTATATTATCCCCCATCTTCATTCCCTCCTTAAAGTCTTAGTGGAGTAGTAAAATAACTTTTGCACGAAGGGTACCAACTTGTGACATAATTTTGGCTGAGTTTCCAACTTTCCGGCCTGTACGAAGGGTGTAAGACATTTATGAAGAGAAAACTGAGAATCTATAGATCATAATAAATTTTCAAGAGTGGCCGCATTTAGCTCGAGGTTTTATTTATCCACGTGAAAAAAAGTATTATAAATAATGATCAAAGTTTTTTTTTTTGTTTGGGGAGTTTCGCAAGCACCGTGCTGCCTGCCGGTTTTCGGGAAGTATAAAGTTTAGGGTCTTAAGTCTCACTTTGCTCGTGTTTGGAATAAATTTTGGGGTTGCATTAAGACTTATTTTTTTATTAAAGAAATAAATCTCGTTTATATTGCGGCTTTTGTGAGTAAATACATCATAATCCGCTAGAAATCAATCTCTTTCTGAATACAGTAATTTGATTGGTTTCTTTTATATTTTTAAACCAGTTAGAAATTTTTCATATAAGTATTGAAATTATACGTTACCTTGTAGTTTAATTTCTTTACAAACAATATCAACATCAAAGCTAATAATAATAATGTTTATTTCTTAAAATAGGAACAATTGCACTGTATACATAGTAGAGTATTTATTTACATGCACAATATTATTGATTCTATCCCTTAAACTAGGCCTAGCCTGTATCCTAAGAGATAGGGTTCAACCAAATAGGTACAGCATCTAAATAAGACATTCTATTGCAAGTAAAAAAAGTGTCGGTGTCACAAGCAACAATTAAAATTACTGGAGTAGTTAGTATATAGGTAAGAGCTACTTAAAAACGAAACTTATTCTATCTATCAATACAACATAACACTCTTCCCCTTAAAAAAACACTTACACAAACCCCTTTATATATTTATTTTTAAACTAGCTTTTGCCCGCGACTTCGTCCGCGTAGAAGTCGAAAATGGTTTTATTAGGTTAGGATGATTTTCCCACCCAAAAAAAAAAAAAAAAAAAAAAAATTAGGTTTTTTGAGATACGAAAATATGAAATATTATTTATTATCTTCGTCGTGTGTGATAGTCCATTGAATTGTATGTATGGCGAGCAATATTGTATCTTCAGATAAAATATAATAGTAGCTTAACTGTGTGTGTGTGAACCCAGAATATTAAAGAATAATTATACCAAGTTTCATCGTAATCGAACCGGTAGTTTTTGCGTGATGCCTGAACAAACAGACAGACAGACAAAAATTTTTTTAATCACATTTTTGGGTTCGGTGTCGGTTTAGTAACACCATGCCATTTATTTCTTTGATATTTTCAATGTACAAAATTTTCACTTCTACAGATTTATTATATTTATATATAAATATTAAGGTAGATACATCCCCATATATTCATACCATCGCTATTCTTACCATTGCTCATTTTAAATTTCACCCGTTTATTTCTGTTATTCTCACACAGAAAACCGTATATATTTTTATGTTTTGACATAAAACATAAGTAGTAGTAATACGCGTGTCTGGTAAGTGCAGGATATTTTTCTGCGGGTATGTAGGTACATTCTTTTGCTGTGGCTCGTTATAGGGCTGTCACGTTCTATTAGACTTTAGCGAAAATGTAATGGAGGCTTTAAAGATTTTGTTGAAAATTTCATTCGGATTTTGTTTATAATAGTTTGTAATAGTGCTTTTTGCTGGCTTTGTTAGTTTTGTGAACAGAACATCTGGTTTGGTATGCCAGGACTAGCAGTTTGGGATAATATGTGGTTTTTCCGTAATTATAAAATTTTCTTCTTTATCGTTTCGTCCTCACAGCTGAATATCACAACGACGACACGCCTCCAAGTTCTTCTGCAGTCTTTCCCAGTCTTAATTAGCTCGGCACACGTTATTACCAACAGTATTCTTGATTGCCTCTGATAGCCTTGTTGTTTTAGATCTGTCTTTAAGTGAACAACATCAATTGTGCATACAGCTAAGGGATGGAACTCTTTGCTGGAGTCTGTGTTACCTGATGGCTTTAACCTGATGATCTTTAAGTCAATAATAAATAGACTACATAAAGGTAAGCGTGTTCCATCACCAACCATATCGTTGCTTTCCGTCAGGTGGGATGAATAAAATAACTTTGCAAAACAACAGATAAACCAGGTTTATTGAAATGTTACTTCTAAGCTAGCATGCTCCAATGTCGGCTACATCACCAGGCGAGATAGTGGCCAAGCGAGAGTCAATCAATAGTAAAAAAATAACAATATTGCTTAAATTGCTTAAATGAAAATTCATATTAATCTTCGTCTCAAATGCTTTTCCAAGTTAACAAAGAAAATGACTCCCTGTTTTTCTATTATATACGTACTCATCCTTCCAACGACTGCCTTCCAAGAGATTGACGATTCAATCAAGAAACGAGTCTTGACAAATTGTAATAATCTTGAATATGACAACCCTACGACGAAATATTATAATATAACCCTTTCCATGAAACGGTGTGCTTGTGGCGTTAATCAAAAAAGTCTATATCGTCCTTGACGACCGCCATAGAGGGGGATTTATTTACTTTCATATTATATTACTTATGTATCGAAGTTTTTGTGTCTATTTCAGTTGATGAATTCCGTGTGGTATTCTATTTATTATTATTTCATTCTATGTTAGGTAGTGTATTTTAATTAAGGACTGGACAAGCCAATAAAAGGTTTAAAGATATTTATTTATTCTCATAAAAACACAAATAGTTCACTTAATTATAAATAGGTCATGCAAATATACTAATAAATCATGACTTTGTGAGTCAATTACACGTATTTATATAGGAAATAACGATAAATAATATTATATAGGGTTCTAAAGAATTTATGTAGGTACATAATCTCATGTTTAGTTATTAAATGCAAGTTAAGTTTAATATTTCTTAAATATATTTGTTATTAGTCTTTTAATATTAATCATACCATTTGGCAATTTGTTACATAACACCGCTCCCTCGTACAAAATATTATATTACCAGTAATTGGTATGCCAATAACAGAATTTGTAATTGTTTCAACATTCTGTTTTTGTCATACAAAAAGTCTATGAAAGTTTATTTGGATTCTGGTTACTACGTTCTAAACCTACTTTTTTTCGCTGTCAAAATGGTCCAAAGAAAGGAAAGAGAGGAGGTGGAAAGTACTAACTTCACGCTGGCGGAAGCTGGTGTAAAGGCAACGAAGGAACAGGAGTGGGTTTTTAGTCAGTATAAGTATGACACCCCCTGGCGCTCCACCCAAGAGCGGGGGATGTCTATATTAAATCACTCTATTTATTAGTGACATCAAATAAAAGTTTCTGATTTCTGAAAATCTGTTCAGAGGCCTTACCATGACCTGTTGAAAGTCAGTCGCTTGAGTGAGAAAAAGGAATGGAGCTATATATCCTACATAGTTCCAGTTTAGGTCGTCAAATGGATTCCATAAAGAGCTTGAGGCATTCAGTAGTTTTTGAGTTTATTACAAACATATAGACGGATAGATGCGGTGAGGGACTTAGTTTCGTAATATTTATGTAAGGATAGCCAATGTGTCAATGTAGAATCTATCCTGGTATCACACATCCTACAACTCGTAAGTCGGAGCCGTTACCATTTGGCCACCACTGCTCAGTCAGAGCCTCTCCGTTTACTAATATTTATTTTCAAATCTAAACCCCACTACACAGGTATCCGTGAGACCGAACGCTGTAACCGCGTACCGTCGGGACGCACAATCGATTCCTGATCGTAGAAATAACAATATAATTCAACTGCTCGCCCGACTATCTGTTCAACCCCACCTGATAACCCCTCTCCCCTCCTGATAACCCCCGTTTCCTATCAGGCTTCCCGCGGGATACCAGGAAGTAAAAATAACGGGGAATGTATGAAATGTAGGCTTTTTAAAGAAGGTTCTGCAGTTATTTATTGATTGAATGGTAACGGTTCTTTTAAGAGGCAGTGTTTTTTTTTTTGCTGGTTTTAATTTTTTACTTGATCAAATTAGTTTTTTTCTTAATTTTTTTTCAATATATTTCCTGATTGTTACTGCACTTACGCACTAGCGGCATGTTGCCAACAACAGGGGTAACTGCAGCCGTCGACAAAGGGGCGACGGCAGCCGTCGACAAAGGGGGCGACGGCAGCCGTCGACAAGGGGACGACGGCTGACCTATATTGACACTTGACACACACGACGACGGCTGCCGCTGATCTTTTCATTTGTCGGAATGTCGACGGCTGCAGTTAGCTCTACCGTTGATAACATACCGCTCGTATGTTTAAGCTCTTATTTATGCTCTATATATAATTCTTTATTAATTCTTGACTTGGGGGAGGCCAAAGAAAAGATGGATGGATTGTGTGAACAGTGATATGAAAGAAAAGGAACTTAGTGATAGTATGTCGGTTGACAGGATAGAATGGAAGAAAAAAACGTGTTGCGCCGACCCCAAATAAGATGGGACAAGGGCAGGAAGATGATGATGACTTGGAAACCCCTAGAAAAATTAAATTCTTATATAAAAATGAATAGCTGTTCGTTAGTCTTGCTAAAACTCAAAAACGGCTGGATCAATTATGCTAATTTTTGTCTTAAAATATTCGAGATAGTCCAGGGAAGGTTTGATCAGAGAAAAAAATTTAAAAAATCACGAAAAAAAATCCGAATATACGCTACCTCTAATCAAAATGTCATTAGAAAATGAATTGTGCTGTTCTGGTAATAATACCAGTAGATGGCGTTATCCTTACTATTAGGCGGTACGAAATTTGCTGTGTCAGCTAGTTTTATTAATATAAAACTGTGACAATCTTCTTTCGCTTCATTTCTTCAAGGAAAATCTTAAAATAAAGTTCAATTTCTTAGAAGTGAATCACACAAATAAATACACGAACAATTCAGCTGAAAACTTCAATAGAAAATCATTTTCGTATAGAAACTCGTAAAAATCGACGAAAATCCATATTGTGTACCTGCTTTCCTTTAGCGATATATTTTTAAGGCGGAACCCTAAAATTTGTGCAAGGGGAAAAATAGTAAAAGTATGCGGAAGGCCATAACTCAACAAGGAGACGTTACTTCGATACGGCAGTCTGGTGGATATATCTAAATGTTTAATACTGAAACTAAAATAAAAATGGGGTAAAAAATGCCTTGATTTTGACGTGGTGGAAATTATTCCATGTCATGTCGACGAGGTAAAAAAACTTATCTGCAACTTTGGTATTTTCTGATAATTGCAGATTGATAGAGCAGTGGTGGACGAGTTGTAGGTCCCGGGTTCTTCAAATCCAGCCAGGTGCATTACTTTGTGTAATTTATTTCATCACCACTGCTCTCAAAGCGATGAAGGAAAACATCGTGAGGAAACCGGCATGTTCTAGAACCAAAAAATTCTAAGAAATGTGACATTCACCAACACGCACTGGGCACGTGTGGTGGGTTACGGCCCATTCCCTCTCCTAGAGAGGAGCCCTGGAGTCCCAGCAGTGGAAACATTAAAAGGCTGATTATGCTTATGCTGATAATTGCAGTAACTTGACTTTGTTGACTGGTAGAGAATATCTAAAAAACGCCTTTGTAGGTTTGTGTTGCTTAAAGTTATAGTAAACAAATTAAAAAATACCGGACAAGTGTGAGTCGAACACTCGCACCTAGAGTTCCGTACAAACTTACCTACGTAAATAAATAGATTTTAGAATCGAGTCTCGAAAATTTTGCTGAGTCATAGAAATTTAATTATTTTGTAACGTTACTAAACATTTACGGTTTTCGAACGTTTTTTTTCTTTATTAGTGCAATGAAACCTTGCTTCTTGTCAAATTTCAGGATACTAGTGCAACGTGAATTACCCGATTTCAATTTCCTTGCTAACGTAATTTAAAAATAAGCTTGTTCAGTCTGTGACTAAATGGCCTTATTTTAAAATTACGTTGACTTAAGTTTGATTTTGTCACTTCTCCAAGAGGTAGTAAGTTTGAGTATTTGATATTGATTGACAGATGGACAAATTTTAAGAAGTCGTCATTTTTCCTCACAAACCAACGAGGATTTATCAAACCACTGCACTGCGTTTTGGCGTTTTCATACCATCAATTCCAAGTTGTCACCTTATTTCCTTTCACAAAAACTGCCCATGTGCGAGTCGGACTCGCGCACTGGGGGGTTCTATACAAATTTAACTATGTAAATATTTCCATTCCCAAATGGAGTCTCGAAGATTTTTCCGAAACGTTTTTTTGTGAAATAACAAATTTTTTTTTTAAAGCTTCAGGGGACCTCAGACCTGAGTATATGGTTTTAATTTTAACTCGATACCTCTACGCGGTCCCAAGCTAAAGGGTCAGGAAGACAGACGGACAACATAGTGATCCTATAAGGGTTCCATTTTTTTCCTTTTGATATACGAAACCCTAAAAATAAAGAAAAATAAAACTGAGACCGGAGAATTTATGGGCTTTGCAGGTTTAGTAATTATAATACGAGCTAAGCAGTGCCATATTGCTACCGCCTCGCAAGCCCGCGGCATTCACAAGCTCGCGCATTACAATTCTATGTTTCTAAACCAACCACCATACCACGCACTCGTACAAACCATTCGCACATATTTACGTTACACTTCACAACGTGACGCATTCCCACAGGCCTTGAACAATCAAATCAAATGAAAATTAAATCGCGTACGGCACGAACACGGAGACTTTACATTAATTATTCATTAATCCGGCACCGTACAGAATTGATGATAGCAAAACATGGCGACGGCTGTCTCGTATTGACGGATTGTATTTATTTATTTTCACTGATTATTGTTATGTTTGGATTGCGTGCTGAATTTTTAGTTGAAACGAATCGTTCAATTTTTTTTTATATTTTCTCTTGTTTCCATCAAAGTTTCATGAAGAAAATAATTCAGAGCCTTAGCATGAGCTTTAAGAGCTCGCAATACATGTGTCGACATAAACTGAACTCTTGGAAGGGATGGAGCTATATAGAGTGTATAGCTTCATCTCTTTCTCACGACATTTTAACTCGTCACGGTAGACCCCAGTATTCTTTGGCAGTAGACCTTTTTTTTTTTTTTTTTTTTTATTGGGTGGGAAAATCATCCTAATGACATCCCCGCTCTTGGGCGGAGCGGGAGATAGTGTCAGACTCTTACTGACTAAAAACCCACTCCTGTTCCTTCGTTGCCTTCGTCCCAGGGCCCCGGGTTTCGCTTTCACACTACCCGTGGCCCCAGTAGGCTTCGACCCTGCTGGGCCCCTACGATTTGCTGACATCTCCCTGAGGCGCGCGTGGAACAATACGCGCCGTCGACGACTTGGGCTCGGTCCGGACGGTTACCGGACGGTCAGACGGCGAGCCACCCATTGCTCGCCGTCTACAAGCCCGCGCCTACGGTGGCCGGAAATCGGGATCGGAATCCCGGCGGCGGTTGGAGCGTAAGGACCGTTGCCTCACGCGATCGGCCGCCTCCTTAGCTAGCATTACTGCTTCGCAGAAGGAGGCGACCGCCTGCCACTCCTCCTCGCTCCGGAGCATGGCCTGAACCAAGGCCCGGCGCGAGAGATCGCCGCCGCCGATTGCCCCCACGAGGACACGGCGTTGCTCTGCCCAAGCGGGGCACACCTCCACCGTGTGCTCTACCGTGTCCTCCGGGTGGGCCACACAGTGGCGACACCCGGGCGTCGTTTCTGCAGGAATTCGGTGCAGGAACCTCCCGAACTTACCGTGTCCGGTGAGAACCTGCGTCATGCGGAATGTGAGGACGCCGTGAGGTCTTTCCAACCACGCCTCAAAGAGGGGACTTACCGCCATAATTGTGGCGTGCCCAGCACGGGGTCGCGACAGTCGCTGTCGCCATTTCTCCATGAGAACTCGCCGGAGCTCTGTCCGCCATGCTGCGACTTGTCGCGGCAGCGGAGTTTCGCCCCGGCGTTGCATCTCCATGCGCCGTTCGTGCATGAGTGCAAGGACTGTTGCCTCCAGATCCCATGGTCGCTGGCCAGCAAGGAGGCTCGCCGCTTCGCGGGAAATCGTCCGGTATCCTCGTACCATCCGTATGGCCATGACCCTTTGGCACGCGTTCAGCCGGGCCGCCGGCTGCTTCCGCAGCCCCGGCGCCCACACCGGTGCGCCATAAAGGGCCATGGACCGAACGATCCCCGCGTAGAGCCTCCGGCAGGAGGCGTCTGGACCCCCAAGGTTGGGCAGGAGCCGCGAGAGGGCAGCCCCAGTCCGATTTAGTTTGGGAGCCAGACGTCGGAAGTGCTCGTCGAAATCCCATCGGCTGTCGAGAACGAGTCCCAGGTACTTCATCGTTGACCCGACGCCGATGTGGACTCCTCCCACCGTTAGCTGGGAACCCGGTGGTGGCGCGTTCCGAGGGCCGTGAAAGCACATGGCCTCGGACTTGTGCAATGCCACCTCGAGTCCCAGCTCCTGGATCCTGCCAACGACTGTCGCGACCCCGCGTGTCGCTAGTTCGACCGCCGCCTGGTACGACTCTCCCTGCGCCAGGACCAGCGTGTCGTCTGCGTAGCAGACCACGCTGACCCCGCCAGGGAGGTCGCCGCGCAGCACGTAGTCGTAGCCGATGTTCCACAAGGGCGGCCCTAGTACCGATCCCTGCGGAACACCGCACGACATCTCTCGACGTTCCCACTCCCCCTGGTGACCAGGGTAGGTGATGTACCTGTCTGACAGGTACGCCTCGACCACACGACAGAGGTAGTCGGGCATCCGGTGATACCGGAGTGCCCTCCCAATGCTACTCCAAGGCAGGGAGTTGAAGGCGTTGGCGATGTCCAAAGACACCGCCACGACACACCTGCCCTGGGCCACTGCATCCCCCGTCGTGAGAGCTCGCACGCACATGATGGCGTCCACCGTGGAGCGCCTCCTGCGAAAGCCGAACTGGCCGTCCGCCAGATCCGGCCCCACCCGTGTTAGGTGTGCGACGAGGCGGTCTGCAATTACTCTTTGAAAGAGCTTGCCCACCTCGTCGAGCAGCACAATGGGCCGGTACGCGGACGGAGAGTCCGCAGGGCGCCCCGGCTTCGCGATGAGGACCAGCTTCCCCGTCTTCCAGCGAAGTGGAAACTGGCCCCTCTCCAAGCATGCGCTGAAGAGCCCTCTTAGTCGAGGCCCGAGAGCCTCCATGGCCAGGACCCATGCCTTCCCAGGCAAGCCGTCGGGTCCTGGGGCGGTATTCTTGGCACTCAGCCTTCGTACCGCCACTCTCAACTCTACCTCGGTCACCTCTGGAGCGTTGTCGTCGTCGTCGCCATCGTGGTCCGCGTCGGACACCGCTGGTGGCGGAGCCATGGGCGGGGGAGAGTGTTCCCCTCGCGTGGGGAACAGAGTGCTCACCACACCCTCCACGAGCTGGGGCCGGAGACTCTGCGTCAGCGGGGGAGCCCAGGGGCGGAGTTTGTCCCGTACCAATTTGTACGGGCGTCCCCATGGGTCCCCATTCAGAGTCCCCAGCCACACGTTGCGGGCCTCAAGTTTGGCCCGCCTTATCTCCGCTCGGAGGGTGCGCTTTGCCGCTCTGTATCCCTCGTACAGCTCCGCCTCTCTGGCCTCCGCATCCGGTGGACGGATGCGGCGCCTGCGGTATCTGGCATACCGGCGTCGCGCGGCATTGCACGCGTTGCGCAGTGCCGCAATCTCCGGCGACCACCAGTATACCTGGCGCTGAGCACGTCCTGGAGGGACTCGGGGCATTGCCGCGTCGCAAATTTGCGACATGGCCTCCCGGAACCACTCTGCCTCGACGTCTATGTCGACAGGCCTGTCCGGTGCTTGCACCCAGGCCTGTACCGTCGCGGCTTCCAGGAGGAGCTCCCGGTCCATCTGCCTCAGCGCCCACCGCGGACCACAAGGGTTCTGTCGGACCGGCGCAGTCGAGGTTTGGGCGGAGACGTCAAACCGGATGTACCGGTGGTCTGAGAACGTCTCCACCCCCTCCATAACGCGCCAGTCGAAGACACGCGGCGACAGAGCGGGGCTGGCAAACGAGATGTCCACCACTGAGTCGCCCCGCATCCGCACACACGTGGGGACAGAACCCCGGTTTAGGACGACCAGGCCTGTCTCCAGAGCCCAGTCCTCCACCATCCGACCCCGCTGGTTCGTGAACCGGGAACCCCAAGCCAAGTTCTTGGCATTGAAGTCCCCGCAAACGACCACGGGGAGGGAACCAAACCCAGCGACGACGGCTTTCAGCTCCATTAGGGAGATGTGAAGATCGCCGAGAGATCTGCTCGGGGACAGGTAGACGCCTACCACTGCAATGTCCCCGAACCGTGCTGCCACGCAACCCCGTCCCCTCGTGACGGCCTCGAGGGTCGGGGTACCGGCGGCGGCCGACGAAATTAGGGTCACCGAGCCGTCCAGGTCTCGCACCCAGTCTCCCCTGGGCAGGACATTGTACGGCTCGGAGACCACGGCGATATTGATCGACCACTGCGCCATGCTCTGGAGCAACAGATCCTGAGCGGGGGCGCAGTGGTTGATGTTCGCCTGGAGGAGACGTAATGGAGCCGTTATTGGCAGTCCATCACAGTCTCCTCTCGAGCCCCCCGTGAGGGCCCTGCCGCGATGGTTGCGGCGGCGACAGCAGCAGCTGCCAAAGAGGAGGCAGCGGTGGTGAGGACATCGGCGGGGATGGGCCTCCTGGCCTTGCCCTTGGCCTTGGTGGGGGGGTCGCAGGACCTGCTCCCAGCCCGGTGGTCTGCCGGCTTGCCTGCCGCCGCACATGCGTAGCAGTGCGGCGTTGCTCTGCATTCAACCGCCCTGTGACCAGGCTGACCGCACTGGAAGCAGCGGTCGCTGCGGTCCACCTCCGCGGCACAACTGGCCCCCACGTGGTGCCCCACGTGGCAGCGATAGCACCGCAGAGGTCTGGGCTCCAACAGTTTCACTTGGGCGGAGACCCAGCCCACCAAAAGCCGTCGGCCCTCCCCGGTGATGGTCTTGGCCGCCGACACGGGGCAGCTTACCGTCATGGCTCGCATGCCCGTGCTGTCAGCTCGGATAGTGCACGCCCGAACCTGCTCGGTAGTGCACCCACCCGCCCTGACGATGGCGGCCACCACCTCGTCCACCTTGACGGAGTCGTCCAAGCCCATGATGCGCATATCAATACACTTGGTGGGCCTGGACACTCGGGCCTCTTCCGCATCCAGGGACGCCCTGATCCTTGCGGCCAGGGCATCCGCGGCGGGGCCACTGGCCGCACCAGGGACCTCCAGTATTCGGGCCCCGGTTACGGTGCGCCTCATACGGAAGCCCCCAGAGGCTCCGAGCTCGTCAAGGTGGGGCAACACCGCCTGCTTTGCCTTCTCCATGACGGCGTCGTATGTCACGCCCTTTTTTACCGCATCTGGCTGTAGCGTTATGACTACAGCCTCGGATTTCGGGGCGCGAAGTCTAGCCGCCATGGCCCGCTTTTTGCGCTGCTGTCGCCGCGCGCGCTTTTTGGCCGCCCTAGCGGCCTTGCCCGCCTTCTTGCTGGCGCCGACAACCGTCCATTCGGCGCCAGCCGAGGGTTCTTCGGGCAGGGGAGGCGGCAGGCGCGGCCTAGTCGCTGCCGCCGCAGGAGGTCCCGCCGGTTTACTGGCAGGCGCCGCC
The DNA here is from genome assembly GCA_949316375.1 of Mythimna vitellina. Lineage (NCBI taxonomy): Eukaryota > Metazoa > Arthropoda > Insecta > Lepidoptera > Noctuidae > Mythimna > Mythimna vitellina. The sequence goes on from OX438690.1 coordinate 21,589,623, forward strand.
CTGCCCTTCTGCCGCTGTTGTTGTTTGGCGGCCGGGGCCGGCCTCGCAGGCTCCGATGCCACGGCCCCGCGCCCAGCTTGCCCCGATGGGCCCGCCTTGGGCGCAGCTGCCGTGGCCGCGGCAGCAGCGTAAGACGCCGCCTTTCGCTGGCCGGAGCCCGCTAATGGGGGGCGCAGCACTATGCCCTCCAGCAGGGACAGCTGCTGCTGGATCCGCAGCTGAAACTGTTGCTGCTGCTGTTGCAGCTGCTGCTGAAGAGCAGCCAGCTCCCGCTGCACCAGCGTCAGCAACTGGCCCTCCGGCTCTGGGTGTGGCTGGGGCTGACTTTGCCCCTGCCCTTGCTTGCGTCCCTCTCCAGCCGGCTCCGGGCAGCCGCTAACTTTCTGGGCTCCCGCGAGCTCGGCCTGAAGCTCGGCCCGGAGCTCATCCCGGAGTTTTGCCACCCTCTTTTCGAGAGAGGCTTCGATAGCCTCCTCGATAGAGGCGGCATGCCGGTGGACCGTCTTCTCCTTAGAGGTCCTCTCCCTCTTCCGGCCCATGTCCCGTAGCGCGGCGACGACCAGCTTCCCCAGGGATCTACGGGACTCCTCGGCGGAGTCCTCCCTGGCATCCCGCTCGCTGCCAGACGGTCCCGAGAGGTCCACCTGGGCGCTGGCCACACCGGGGTGACGCCCCTCCGCGGCGAGTCGGTTGGCTCGCTTAGCCGACTCGTGGGCAGTGAGGCCCCTCCCTCTTCCGCTTGCTCGACCCGCACCCCGCCCGCTGGTGGGGATTTTTCGGGCCGAGCCCATCTCTCCATCGGAGGACGATTTGTCCCCCGATCTAGAGCGCTTCCGGTAGGCACTCACGTTCCTACCGGAGACGCCCGCCACCTCCTCAACCTCCGAGCCCTCCGAGCTCCTTTCGGATGCCGCGTCGGACTCCGACCGCGCATCGCTCTCCTTTGGGTTTTTATTTTTTAAGAAAAACTTTGAATTCATTTGGTTCCCACGAGTATTAACTTCGGGTACTGGCTCAAGATAGTGGTTCGCACTAGAGACTAATTTAGCTACCCATTAGTCAAGCTAACAACCTCCCTCACGGTGCGCCGCCGCTTGGAGGTTTGGGGTAATTTTTTTATAGAGGTTGTCTTCCTCGCGGCCCAGGCGGTTAAGCCAAGACCCTCGACCCCCATCAAAAGTCAGAAACATGACCTTGGACAATCTCTGGGGCTACGAGACTAACGGTGGCAGAGGAGGAGCAAGTCTTCCTCCTGCCTGCTCGGTGGCAGGGTGAGTGCGCACCGAGCCCGCTCTTACTTCGCCACTGTGCCCTCTGCTATAGCAGAGGGACACGCGTTGAAGTGATCCTTCAGACAGAACATTCGCAGGCGGACATCAATACCCCTTAGGCAGAAGTACCCAAGGGGAGTCGTTGGCCGCCTCCCAGGGTGCACCGTCCCGCAGACTGGCCTTCACCTCGGACGTATCCGCAAGGGAACTACAGCCTGCGGGCACTCGTGGAGGTTTTCTGTCGTAGCACCCCTTGGCAGTAGACCTCAAGAATTTGCACCAAATAAGTCTTGTCTAAGCCAGTAGGCTTAGACAAGACTTATTTGGTGCAAATTATCAGTATCAGACCCTTGGCCCCAGTAGGGGCCAAGGGTCTGATTCTGAAAGGAAGACTCGGCCCTGGTAAGAAAGGCAAAGAAGGAATAAGAGTGGGGTTTTGGTCAGTAAAAGTTTGACACTATCTCCCTACTCCCTAAGTACCTACACAACAGTATATTTTAAGTCAAGAATCGGGCTAAGATTATATCAGACGTCATCTCAACGCTCAGTCACGTGGTAAGAACAAAGGAATCAGAGACGTTGCCTACTCGAGGTGTTCGACGCAAACGAAACGATCGTAACTTGGCTACGGGGTAGGGTCAATGACGTAACGTCGGAAGGTCTCGTACAAGCTGGACCGATGACCTGTTAAAGGTTGCGAGAATCCGATGGATGCGAGACGCACGGGAGCGTTTATTGTGGTGGCACTTGGGGAGGCCTATGTCCAACAGTGGACGTGTTTCGGCTGAAATGATGATGATGATGATGAAATATTCTGATAAAGAAAAGTGATGAGCCATATATATACTTTTCTTCAATATGTACATATTTTTGAAATCCTGGCATTCCGCACTTTTGAAAGGCTTGTACCTACAAATGGTCAAAGTCAATTTGCAGAGACACTAAAACATTTTTTATTAAAATAACGTTGCCCCACACTAGGAATTACTGTAACGTGTTTGTATTCACAAACATATAAATTCATATACACAAGACACCAAGACCTTTTCTTTAGGTGGGAAAATCGTCCAATGACATCACCCGCTTTTGAGCGGAACTGGAAGGTTTACTAACTAAAATCCCAATCCTATTCCTTCGTTGCTTTTCATACCAGGGCTGAGTTTTCCTTTCAGAAACAAACCCTAGGCCCCAGTGGGCTTCGACCCAAAACACTCAGACCTGGAACAACTGTTTAAACTGTGTATAGGTCGCACAAATATTTTTTACGTGCAGAAATTGACCCTACGACATACAGCGCATCAGCCAAACGCTCAACTACTGCGCCAAATGTGACATCTAAGTATAAGTATAACATTAGACGAATTTCAATGTTATAGTTTCAACTCATTAATATTGGCATATAATTTAAATATTTCAAAATTATATTATTATTATTACAGAAAAGAAAGAAAGAAAAAACGTTTACTCGTACCTCACACATACAGTAGACTTAGTAAAGTATGAAAAAAATAAAAATAAAGCTATACTATAGCTAGCCTATATTGTCCCACTGCTATGCGAAGGCCTCCTACCATTCTTTGCAATGTTCACGGTTCCTCGCTTTGTCATTCCAATTCTTAAGGAAGCCATCCAGGTCGTCTCACCATCTCCTTCGTGGTCTGCCGCTGCCCCATGTCGCTGTGTCTGGGCACCAATCCTGCGTTTTACGGGCCCACAGCTCGTTAGACATGCGGCAGACATATCCTGCCCAGTCTCATTTTAGTTGGGTAGCCTTTTGAGCCACATCAATGATTTGCGTATTGGAGCGCAGTGTTATGTTTCAAACATGATCTGATCATTTAACACTTAGCATACTGCGCTCCATAGCACGCTGACAAACCTTGAGTTTGGACTTGATGTTAGTCAATGACAAAGTCTGTGCACCAAAGTATGGGGGGAATACACATGTCCATCAGCTTACGCTTCAATGACATAGGCAAAGTGCCCTTAAATAGTTCCTTCATGAACCAGAAGCTTTTCCATGCATTTTCTATTCAAGGCGTTATTTCTTTGTCTTGCCTTGCCAGGAAATAATTTAATAGACAACAAAAAAAAACATTTGTAAATATAAAAAAATCCCATTTATTATTATACACACTGGCATCCTACAAATAATGACCAGACACATCACTACTACCTAAATCCACACCTATACCTGCTGACCCCTACATCAAGAAACACAATGAGCCCTACTTACCACCTGTGCCCTAATTCCTAACAAAAAAATCCATAAACATTAAGAAAGTTCCCCTCCCCGCTACATTATGCCGACTCGCATGATTCACTGAGTTATGCCCTCATCAATTGCGCATTTACCTTGAGCAATCAATATTGATGCTCGAAGCAATCTATTATAAAGCAGTTATGTGATACTTGTAGGATAATTACCTGTTTTCGTGTTCTGTTTTTGTGTATACCTATATAAGTCGCTTGCCTTTTCTGAAGGGTTAGTTATTTTTAAAAATATATAGGTATCTTTGGCACTAAGGGCAGGTTTCTGAATTAAGGGGATGCAACTCGACATACATTTTCAATGTTTTTCATACAACTGCCATTACCCTGTTATGACGTTGTTACATAGTTTTCATTAGATATTTTGAAAACAGAGTATCTTTTGGATACTATCTAGGCTTCTATTGAAATTAATTCATAAATTTTGTCTAAAACTAATCCAGTAAAGAACTTTGACACTTTATAATTTACTCAAAAATTAAAAAGGTCAAAACAATATAATAATAGAAGCCTTGCAAATTGAATCAAGATCCCGAATGACGACAATTTTTTTTCAAAAACTTTTAAGGGTTTAAATAAACACGTATTTCCTGGAAAAACAAGTTATGTAAAATATTCGAGTAAATCTCGGAATTATCGTATATTTGCATCATGATTCAGAAGTAATTCCTAGTGTGGGGCAAAGTTCTTTATCAAATAATAAAGTGTCTTATGATTATTTTTATTGGTGTTATGTTTACTAAATGTATTTAAGGATATTTATTTTTAAGTCACACAGTTTTGGTGTATTTATAATGTAATTTTTTTCTTTGTTTCAGGTGGATTTCTAATGAAATATTAATCGTCCCATGCGATAAGTATGCACCGTGATATTTTTAACTATTTTACTGTATTTAATGTCAGATTTATACTAATAGATTAGAGTAGATACTAAACAGTTGGTACAATATACGTACATAACGTTATTAAAATATTTTAGATAAAGTTAAATAATATACTTCATCTTTATATTTGATGACGTCCCGTCTACACGGAAATTATTTATAAAAAATGTTTCATCAAAATGGCAGTTTTTCCGAATTTTAATGAAAAAGTCGAAAAGCAAGTTAGGCTGAATTAACACTTTATTGATTTTTTTCGAAAAATACACAGAATTGAATAATTGGCACATTTTGTAAACCATCTTCTTGAAAAACATTGAAACCCATTTTATTACGACTTTGCTAATATATTTTTAACAGATTAATTTATTACGACTTTCTCGGCTCTGTGATCCTCTCATTATCCTATAAATACATATAAAATTCATCATAAAAAGGTGCTCTTAAAATATTTCAGTGTTACGTTAAAAATCCAATCTTACCTATTCAAAAATAGAGTCTGATTTTGAGCGATTCTTTTAACCGGTTGTATATTAAAAGTGCCGCAAATTACACCAACTAATGGGTCCTCATTATGGCCAAATTAGTTTTATGACTGCTGTAAACACTATCGAGATAATACTGGCTGTAATCCACGCGGAGGCCATTTAAGCATGCATTTTGTACACTCTGGGGCGTAAATATGAATTCACCAAAAAAAAAATTGAACTCTTTAATAATATCAATAGTAACTACATCACTCAACTTCAGTTTGCCGACGATACAGTAGTCATGGCTGAGAATACGGAGAAGCTCAGTAGCAGAATACTCGATGTTCTTAGTAGAGCTTCCCAAGTAGTGGGGACTTAAAATGAACATGAACAAAACCAAGGTCCCCACCCACTGGACAGGAGGATTATGTTTACTTGGGACGCGGTCCAGTTAGGTAGGTCTGACTTCGAGAAAGAGGCCAATCGTCGAATTTGACTTGGCTGGGCAGCATTCGGGAAGGTGCCAGTGACGACATATGGCTCTGAAACGTGGTCGCTTACAATGGGCCTCATCAGAACCAATGTGGAAATATTTAAATAAAAAAACGACTATACTTAATGATTTTATTTGCATAATATTTCATCATGATGAAAATGCCATAACTATCTGGCCCGACAGACGTTGCCCTGTACGCACAGAGCTCATTCAAAAGTCCTATTAGAAAAAAAGCTCATAGCTATTCCTGGTTCCTCCAATAGTCATGGAAACTTTATCTATGTATCTTTCTATCTTTGCCTTAGGCCAAAAATGCCTTGTCATGTGGCTCGCTCAGCGCCTAGAGCCTAGCAAAACACCTAGTGAGTAGCTAAGAGAAACACACTGCAATAATAATAATATTCCACAACTTTCATGCAACGCCATCCAGTCCCATACTGAACAAACTAGGTTTTGGCTAAGTGTGTCCATATTTATGCCTTTGACTGTATACGCTAAATGCGCTTGATGCTGTTAATGATTAAAATGGTACTACTGCGTGCCAGGATTGCAGTTGGCAATGTTAGATGGTATGTTTAAAATCTGGAGTGGATATTAATGTTGAAAATATTGGCTAGAGAATTGATGAGAATAGTTGCGGTGATTTTGCGAGAAGTACTGATGAGGCATGGTTTGTCAGATTTACAAACGAACTTCATCATAATTAAAGCTCTTTGACTTATCATAATTAAGCATCTTTTACCTTGCAGGATGATTTATTATTATTATCTATTTATAAATATTAAAATTGAAATTTTATTTCTCTTGCGACACGCCATAACTTGAGAATGACGTAAACAATTTCTTGTCTTTTTCTTGACCACTGTGTAGAATATTCTTACGGAAAAAAATTATGACAAATATGAAAAAAAAAAATCTGAAAACTACAACTTTATTCTTTTTTTTCTGCGACTATCGCGCTTTAACAGCAGTATATTCATGATAAACTAGTGCGCCTCACCATCAACGATTGCATCACTGCTTACCATCAAGTGGGATTGCATTCAAGCAATAATTTAAAATATCCAAAACAAATCATAGCTAATATTGTACAAATATCCGTCAGGTCAGCTAGTAAATATGCGGGGTGCAAGCTGAAAATCAGCACTGGGTGTCTGACGCCCAGCAATTGCTGAGTTGGCGACACTTTCGGTTTGGCCATGCTCAGCGCAACTATATTATAAATCTGTACTTTTTTGTGTTGTTGCCTATTATATTGCCTGCATCGAAATAATATTCTATTCTAAATATATAAAACTAAAACATTTACTAATATTACTTTTTATAAAAAAAAAAACTTTACATTTTCATAGACCACAATTCTCATAATACTTCGTTACTACGTTTACTTTTGAGGTTTCTTTCTCTGCCCACTTTAATTATTGCAACACATTTTGGGTTTCTTTAATTACATTTTCATTAAGAACAAAGGCAGGATAAATCTCCGTTTAGAAGAACGACGTACAGACAGACAAAAGAACTCTTGCTAATAAAATCTCCATTTTTAGGAGGCTTTAAATTGCACCCCCCTGATTATGACCACAGGGTGTAACTCAGACCAGTCAGCACCCCACGAATTAGGGAATGGTTCTGTGGGTGCATAATTTGTGATAGTTGATTTGATTAGGGAATATTTCGTGTGGGCAGCAATATACGTGAAACTATTAGATTAAGTACATGCATCATACACACAAATATATAGAAAAAAGGAAAACTGACTGATATGTCCAACGTACAGCCGAAACTTCACGGTCTAGAAGCGTGAAATTTTGCATAAGGTTTGCTTTTATGACGTAGGCGACCACTGAGCGGATTTTCCAAAATTCGCCCTCTAAGGGGATTAAAGAGTAGTCTAAAGTTTTTATGAAGAAACTGACTTTTACGCGGGCGAAGCCGCTAGCAGATGCTAGTACCTAATAAATTATATAATTAAATCAAGATCTCAACAGTTAGCTGAAAGAAAACTCAACTTTGTGTTAAGCTCGCCCTATATACATGAACTCTGTTATCCACCTATTATTGTTGAGGATATTATTGTTATCGTCAACATCGAGCATGATTAAAAAGCTTTTTGATTCATCTAACGTAATTAGAAGCGATATTTGATGAAAAGGCAATGCAAAAAAAGAGAGAACGCCTAAAAACTCTGCTAGCATTCGGTAATTCCGTGATTTACTCGAATATTTCACAAAACTTGTTCGAGGCAATACGTGTTTTTTAAACGACAATTTTTCAACGAAAATTGTCGTTATTCAGATACTCGATTAAATGTGCAAGACTTTTATTTATGTACTTTTTTATATATGAGTACGTTATGAAGGGCCAAAGTTCACGTTAAATAGCAAATTTTCAGAGGTCTTTACTAGATTAGTTTTATACAAATTTACGTTCTGATTTCTATAGAAGCCTAGATAATATCTACAAGATAGCTGTGTATCCAAAATATCTAGGGAAAGATGTGAACATCATAATCACGTAAGAGCGGTTGTATGAAAATGCATCTCGGAAAGGACGTTCTTTAGTTGTTATGGTGTAAAAAAAAAGAATTAAAAAGGTTACTCCACATATTTATATATTTTTTATTATTATTGATAAGCTCGCACCACTGTCTTACTACTTGTAAGCGGAATTGTGAAAAGAAAAAGAAGAAAAGTGAAGAAGAAAAGAAAAGTGAAAAAGAGTGAGACAGGCCGTTTTTCCTGCAGCCTCTTTTGTTTTGCAAACTTAACACAAAACATCGCCACCGGCATATTTCCTATAGTTTTCAAACGTTTTATATGGATTCGCCGCACACGGTTGACGCCAGTGGCCGCCACATGCTCCAAATCGCCGCTGCTCGATTCTTGTAGCCCGCACCGGCCACTAAACGCCGACACAAAATGCCGTCGCACGCCATTCGCGTATTGAAACCTTCTTCGACAGAGTCCATTATAATACTGTGCGCACAGTGTGTTAAAAAAAAGTAGCAGCTACTGGCCACAAGTGGCTGACGCGCGCTTCCTTTGTGGTCGCTTCTAGCTTCTCATATTGGCGTTTATGGCTGTGGCATGTGGCCCGTGTGCAGCGATTCTAAGTGACTCCCTGCCGTGAGACTAGGGACGGGTTTTTGAATTGAGTATTCTTACGTCTCAAGCCATTATTTAATGTCAAATTTTGACAGATTTTCAGGCTAAAGTAGAGTTGAGAAAAACTCAACTTCGAATGCTAAAATCGAAATCAAACGCAATCAATTGCGATCAAACAAATACCTCTACTTTTTAAAAGGTAGTACAAATTCAAAACAGGATTGAATATGATACGGAAAATAGTTGATTTTGTAAGATCATGTAAAAGAAGTGCCGGAAACATAAAATACAGAAATATTTAGTCCACAATTATTTATCTTTATATACCCCTTTCTTTAGAGATCCCTGGAAACTATATCTTGAACCTGTGCTAAAGTCCCTTTAGTATCTACTTCAATCTTAAAAACGTAAAACCTTTCTTCAACTGAGAAAAGGAAAATACAAAAAAGCAATAATCTTATTTACCTACCACGAACCCGATCACCGCGTTCACACTTCATAGTACAGCCTCAACACAGAACACAGCACAGGGTAACCTTAGGGTCAGCTCACACTGAGACACGACGCGACAAGACATGACGAGACATTTATAGGGTGAAAGTTTGTATATGTGTGTGTGTACGTTTGTTACTCCCTCAAGCTCAAACGGTTGAGCGGATTGAGATTGACATTAATATACGGGTAGACCATGTCCTGAAATAGGGCATAAAATACTTTTTTATCCCGGGGATATGTTTTCTTGTTATGATTTTCGATATTCACGTCGCCAAAGCCGCTGCCAGAAACCATTAAAATTTACTGCATGAAAGGTACCTGTTTCCGTGAGAGAACACACCTTATAAGGTTCTTCACCGGGAAAGTGCGCGAAGCCGATTGAACAGTTCTCTTCAAGTAAAGCGGCATCTATACCACTACATAAGTACGAGCAACAAAAAGTGAGCCTTCAAAGTCCGACAACGATCATTGGGCAGCTATCCACCACAAAATCCGTCTAGTCGGAGGATCTTCCCCTTTCAAAGGAGTTTACGGGACTGTTCCGTATTCCTATGTACGAACGTCGTGTTGCGTCGCGTCGCGTCGCGTCTCGGTGTGAACTGCCCTTTAGAGACGTTTTCACCCCGCCTCGGAGCTCCCCGGCTGGTGTTACATTTTGCTAGGGTCCGAAAACCAACAAATTATTCCCCGCGGGCACAGCCGAATGTAATTACAGTAATTCGTTCGCGCAGTTTACTGGGCACGGGATTAGCAGATGGGTAGAGGGTTACCTTGATTTAATCTAGAAGAGTGTACGTGATCGATTTTTGTCATGTATTGGCGATTCTAAATTAATAAGTTGGGGGTGAAAGTCTTGAAAGATTATCAAAGTTTTCTATAATACAGTTTAAGTTTCATTAGCATAATAGCATAATCAGCCTTTTAATGTTTCCACTGCTGGGACTTAGGCCTCCTCTCTCTAGGAGAGGGAATGGGCCGTAATCCACCACGCGGCTCCATTGCGGATTGGTGAATGTCACATGTCTTCGAATTTTTGGATCTAGGACATGCCGGTTTCCTCACGATGTTTTCCTTCACCGTTTTTAGAGTAACGCGCCTGGCTGGGTTTAAACCCGCGACCTACTCGCAAGTCGGGGCCGTTACCACTCGGTTACTACTGCTCTATATTTATCATTGCTCATTATTCTTAAGTTGTTAGTTTCATTAAAATCTAACGACTTAAGAATACTGTGACGGCACAGATTGGCTGCTGCGCTGCGTGTCACTGATTCGATTCCCATGCGGAACAAATAACTTTATTGCCTATAAATACTTGTTTCGGGTCTGTTGGTTAAGTTGACATGTGTATGTGAGTTTAAACGTTTGTAAATCCATCTACAATACAGATAATAATTTGTAGAGTAGAGTGACGGTTTTTTAAAAACAAAACGTGTAAAACTGTTATGATATCTCCCAACTATTCAACGGTAAGGAGGTACTCACTGTTCACAAAACTTCATAATAGTTTTCATCCATCATCATTTCAGCCGAAAGACGTCCACTGTTAGACATAGGCCTCCCCCAAGTATCACCATAACGACCGGTCCTGTGCGTCTCACAGTCATCGGATTCCCGTGTCTTTCACTAGGCCATCAGTTCACCTTGTGGGAGGCTTTCTAACGCTGCGTCTTCTGGTACGTCGTTGCCACTCCAGAACTTTTCGTTCCAATTGACCACTTAAGTTTGGTGATTCTTCGGGCTATGTCAGTAGCCTTGGTTCTCCTGCGTACATATTGGTATACTTAAACTCCGAACAGAGTTCTTTCCATTGCCCTTTGGGTGATTTTAAGCCTGCCACCAAGTTTTGGAGCCGTGTGTCATCACTGGCAACACGCACAGGGCCTCAAGTCTACTATTACAATAGTGACAGAACGGTCTATTATTGATTTCATAATTATTGATTTTGACAAAAGTATGGTAATCTACTAATATAATGGCGTCATTATGACTTTCCAATGATCAACCACTGGCACTCCATTGAAAGAAATGGCATAGAATGGTAACCTCGTACATATTGACAAGTGAAAATCTGACGTATGCGGTAATCTACTAGAATTTCGACACTTTCTTTGATCAGTGATCTACCATTAGAACGTTATTGTGCAGTCATTGCTTTTAATAAGCTCGATATTGTAATTCTACCACAACTCTGGTACGAGACCACTGACCGATCAATGACAGATCATTATGAATTAATAGATTACGAACTTTTAGCAAAATGACAATGGAATCGTGTTGAATGACGAATTAATAAAAACAGCAGACTTGGGCCCCTGATTATAATTTTGGTTATACTTAATCTACTACAGAGTAATTTTATGACCAAGATACCTCTTGATACCCCAATTCAATTAGCTTTTACATCTAAACAAACACTTTTAAACCGCTATATAGTTTATTACGTCGTATTTTGATATCACATCGTAAAAAATCCTCTTTCGGCTCTTTTCCCGTGACCGTTAATCTTTGTCTAGAGAGAATTAACATTAATATCTTGTTGAAATGGCTGTGAAATATTAATAAGATTACACGAGAATGTGATCGCTGAGTTCAAGGTCAGATCATGAAATCAAGGGAGGAACCTAACCCAAAAAATATTACTTGAAGACCCTTAGGTTATAGCTATCAGGAAACAGACTCCAGCAGAGGATTCCACTCCTTAGCAGTACGTATAATGAATGTGTTCCCAAAACGCTTTGTACGTATGCGTGGTATGTCCACCATGTACCGATGACGCAACGCCGTACGTCTAGTGGTCCGATGATGGAACGGACTTGGTGGAATTAAATTGTGCAATTCCAACGCACACTCTCCGAAATGTAATCGATAGAAAACCGACAGGCCATTGACCGTGAAACAGTAACAAAGATACTTGTACATACATACTTTCATCATCTTCCTGCCCTTGTCCCATCTTATTTAGGGTCGGCGCAACACGTTTTTTTCTTCCATTCTATCCTGTCAACCGTCATACTATCACTAACTTCCTTTTCTTTCATATCACTGTTCACGCAATCCATCCATCTTTTCTTTGGCCTCCCTCTCCCTCTCCACCCATCCACATGTATACTCATAACTCTTTCAGTAACATGTGTTTCATCTCTCCTCTTTACATGACCATACCACGACAAACATACATACTTTCGACTTTAAATATTCCTGAGACTTTTTTAACTTAGTTAACTAAGTTAACTTCTACATTAATAACCCAAGCAATAAAAACCTCAACAAGATTACATAACAGATTATAAACCTGCACTATAAAACTTAAGAGGGCCATGTCCCACTCGTCTATCGTAGACGTGAGCATGGTTTAAAAGCTTTTTGTTTCATCCAACGTAATGTTTAACAAAGAAACAACACGAAAGAAGAGAGAACACCTTTACGCTCTGTTGGTATTCGGTAATTCAGTCACTCACTTCAATATTTCACAAAATATTCAAAGAAAAAAAGAAAGAAAGAAAACATTTGTTTGAGACTCGCACAGAACAAACAACAATAAAATAAAAAGTAACTTCAAGTGAGTGACTTGAATTCTCAGAGGTCATTACTGGATTAGTTTTACACTTCATGATTTGATTTCAATAGAAACCTACATAGATAATATCCACAAGATACCAAAATACCTAAACTAAGATGGATAATAACGACATAATCACATAAGGTTGTATGAAAATTTATCTTGGGTTGGACGCTCTTAATACACTCATTTTATTAGTCTGGTTTATGCACTCCGGTAAGTAATGCACTTAATTTTTCCTAGGACCGAAGAAATTTCTTATTTAATGTCCCCCTATTACAACCTTATGAACGTCTAGTGGTAAAGGGAAGCCTCAAAAATGCACAGTAGAGTAATGCAGGGTTAGAACCTAAGTTAGAAACAGAGATGCCATGTATAGAAAATTTCGGATCTTGATACGGATAAAAAACCGGTTTCAAATGCGGTTACGGATATGAAATTATTTTGAATTATCTGTTAGTTTTTGATAATTTTTGGTTACGGGTACTAGATTTTTTAAGGAATAATTAGAATAAAATATAAATAGGAAATTATTTGACATTATAACACGTTGGTGCGGTGCTGCGATGAGTGAAGCGAAGCCCCGCAAGTAATTGGTTTGATATTTTCGCGTGAAGTCTTGCGATGCGGTGACTTGTTTTATATAAATGTCGGCTAAAACTGTGGAGGACATACGACACCGAGTCCGTTATTCTAACGCTGTACCGTATCGTGTCGTATCAGCTCGGCTGGGCAAAACTAAAAACCAGTCATTTAAATTCCGCTCCTACCCGAAATTATTCGATACATTTAATCAGAATCGGTCACGAGTACAGACAGATTTCACACATCGAATGTCCGATAGTTTTGGCTACAGTTTCGAAGCTTAATAATATCCCTTACTAAAATCAAGGATGTTAAATATGAAATTTTGAATCTGGATACGCGTATGAATATAGGAATAATTGTTAACTGTCATAGACCGGAGTCTATGACAGTCAACGACAGAGTTTTTGTTACCGAAACCCAAACTATCAGAAACTTTTAAATTGGTTTCGGTTATGGAGATCCATAACATCCCATCATCATGGTTAGAATCTAGCTGTAACAAGCTTCGCATGCTGTCGACTTTATAATAAGGTGCTTCACACAAGGGTCTGCCGTTGCGTGTAATAATGTAGGGAAGATGAGCTGAGGATATTAAATCGGCTATTACGAAGCAGCTAAGTAACTACAGCTTCATAGGTCGATCACTTAGGTAAAGTAATACTGGTCGAGGTCGGTTTGTAGATGGGTGACCATCTTGACATAAAAATATTAGTGCGCGCCTTGGAAAGCACGGTAAGCGTGATAGCGGCAGTCATTTGTAGATCTGTGACAGTCATTACGGATTGTCAGAAGTCAGAAAATCTGACAGCAGTTTTGCCAAGGGGTTTCCGGCCACCGAATGTGTGGGCTTGCGGACGGCGAACAATGATTAGCTCGCCATCCGATCGTCCGGTAACTGTCCGGACCGAGCCCAAGTCGTCGACGATGCATAATGTTCCACGCGCGCCTCAATGAGATGTCAGCAACCGTAGGGGCCCAGCAGGGTAGAGGCCTACTGGGGCCATGGGTGATGCGAAAGAGATCCCGGGGCCCTGGAACAATGGCAAAGAAGGAACAGGGATGGATTTTTAGTCAGTAAAGGTCTGACACTATCTCCCGGTTCGCCCAAGAGCGGGGAATGACATTAGATGATTTCCCCACCGGAAAAAAAAAATTGCCAAGGGGTATCATGTTTTCCAATTACTACGTTGTTAACATGGGTGTGGTTCTATTCAGTAAAACTGTGACACGCCCTCCCGCTCCGATTGGAGCGCGAAAAGTCATTAGATGATTTGTGTTAGTTAAAAACAATTTTTAATTTGCTCATATTATTGCTATTTAATGCCACAGACAATTTTACTTTACAAATCACTGCAACATAAACACATAAATAATATACAAAACACCTCGCACAAAGCATCGTGAAATTTCATCTGGCATTGTCGGCTGTATTATTAAAGAGCAAACTAGAGCGCATGCCATCAGCCTCTGTAATATTAGAGCGCATTGTCGCCAGCCCAGCCTTTCTCATATTTCTTACATCATTAAGTCAACGCGTATTGTCGTGCTGCCTCGCAAACAGCGACGATGTTCCAAGTATGTTTTCGCATTTTGTTTTTAACTGAAATGTTGGACAGTTTATGGTTATGAAGAGTTGGTACAGTGCGTTATTTTTGTATATGGAGTGCTTTTTGGTTTAGAAATCATCAAATTACTTCTCGCTCTGGGTGAATGGACTTTTTACTAATCAAAAGTCTGACACTCCCTATGTCAGACTTTTGATTAGTATTGGATTTCCCACCTCAAAAAAATGGGCCCGTCAATCAATTTCTCTTTTCTTTGTCTTTTTTAATGAACTACAAAAGGATAAAACGGATCATTTTGTTGTCCGTCGGTCTGTCTATCAAGACCCTTTATCTCGAAAACGCGTGGAGATATCACGTTGAAATTAAAACCATATACTCAAATCTGCGGTCCCTTGAAGCTGTGAAAAAATCAAACTTCTGAATTAACGGATAAAAAAGATACGGCCGTTTATGACGCACAAAACGTGTATTTCGACACTATCAAGGGAATCAAAATTCATTGGGTACTTCCCGTTGACCTAGAATCCTGAACTCTGGCATGAAGGAAAGTCTCGTACACAAATATCGGAAAAAATCTGAAAGCTGTAAATTTGTATTTACGTCACAAACAAAAACTTTTTTTGCGCTTTATAAAAATCTTCGAGACTCCAATCAGGAATCGAACAATTTACATAGTCTGTACGGAAACTTCAGTATGCGAGACCAACTCGCACTTGCCCAATTTTTAAAGTTTGGTTAGGATTTATTTGATGTAGGATTATATTAGCACATTGAGTTTGAAACTATCAATGTTCTGATACTACATTCAACACCAAATGTGTCCGTCTATTTATAACGAGATGTAAAGACCTTTTTGCATTTAAATGTAAACATTTTTTCAGGTCATAAAGGTTATTTTTAGATTATTACTAGCGGCCCGTTACCTGCTTCGCTACGTATAAAGTGAAATAATAAAAAAAAATATTGGAACATCAAACAACATGCTTGTACTGTCAAAACTGAAAAAAGTTTCAATTTGATAACAAAATCCCCATTAACAAAATGATCCGCCATTTATTGAATTCATTTGTTACAAAAAATGTGATAAATGAAGAACCACTCGTCTGATTTTGTGCAAACTTCACATAAACCATCTACTAAATAGTCCAAACAAAGCTTTACTAGATAGTTAAACATTTGGTTTGGATATGTAAGCCCGTTCTTGAGTTATTAAAATTACAACGAAAAGTGGCATTGATTTTTATATATATAGATTACAGTAGGTGGCTACCTAGCCTTCTGATCATCACCATTATCAACATTAGGCAATTAATAGCAGCATAGTTCATCCACTCTACCGCTATCACTGAGACCTTTCCCTAAAGGCTTAGCATAGTAAGTGAAGACTCCTTAGTAATACACCCTAGATAGTAGTGGCACCGTGTCGCAGTAATGAGTTCACTGGGACGTATTTTAATAATATTTTCATATTTCCTATTTAAACAAATGTACGAGCCTTGTGCAAATTCTATTGGATAAGGAATATTCTGCTCATTTTTGTACTCGGACGGTTTTGGAGGAGATTAAAGGATTTAAAAGTTAAAATATCAGAAGGATTATTTTTTCTACTAATAATAATTTTAGGTTACTAATCTTTTTAGGTTTCCGTACCTCAAAAGGAAAAAACGGAAGCCCTATAGGAACACTTTGTTGTACGTTTGTCTATCTGACTGTAAATACCCTTTATCTTGGGAACGCGTGGAGGTATCCAGTTTTAAATAAAATCATATACTCAAGTCTGCGGTCCTTGAAGCTCTGGAAATCAAACTTCTGAGTTAACGAAGAAAAAGTCGTTTATGTTGCAAAAATACATAGGGTACTTCCCGTTGACCCAGAATCCAAAAATTTGCCATAAAGCAAGGTCACAGCTAAATCTGAAAACAGTAAATTTGTTGTAACTTTACTAAAACAAAACCTTTTTTGCGATTCGAAAAAATCTTCGAGACTCCATTTGGGAATTGAACTATTAACATACGTAATTTTGTACGAAACCTTTAGTGTGTGAGTAGGACTCACACTTACTCAGTTTTTATATCATGAAATGACTTCCAACGCTATAGGTGGAACGAGAGCAAGTGTCAGGCATTTATTGACTAAACCCACCTGTATTCCTTCAGTCAGCCTTTGCGGTCCAGAACCATGAGAACTCTTACGAACAATCCTACAGCCCTAGCAGGTAGGTACATACTCAAACATTACTTATTCAACGAACCAACATAAACCATTCATTCAGTCACTCACATAAGATTCATTCGATTCCCTCTCACCCCTAACCGCATACGTCTTAGATCGACGCGTTTAAATTACTCCCTTCAACCCTTTGCTACCCTTGTCGATACCTGAGCCTTTGAATACAGGGGCTTATAAGACGTTGTCACCTATTTTTCCTTTTTATTTTGTTTGAAAAACAGATTTTCGATTTTATGGTAGTTAATGAAAATTGAAAGGAACGGAAACGTCAGTATTTTAGACCAGACCACCCGGAAGTATTTTTCCAGGAGTGGGTTTTTAGTCAGTAAAATTCTGACACTCCCTCTCGCTCCGCCCAAGAGCGTGAGATCTCATTGGATGATTATCCAACCAAAAAAATATATATTTTAGAAATGTTCCTCGGGAACGTTTACAAAGAGTGATCGAGGCCCTAGAAGGCGTAGGGCAATGAGTTTTACTTTGTAAAAGTCTAACATAGGGCGTGTCAGACTTGCTCCACTTTAGAAAGCGAGGATACATTTGATGGTTTTGAAAAACAGAATTCTTTACCTATTGAACTATGGGTTAATGACACAGATTCTTTTCACTAAAGGGTTGATTTTAGTTTTAAAGGGTAACTGATGGACACAAGTGACTTTTAGTCAGTAAACTTCTGACAAGCCCTCTCGCTCCACCTCAGAACGGGAGAAGTCATTTGATGATTTTCCACCTTAATATAAGAAAATATTTTAGAAATAGTTTCAAATTATATCGCAAAATCTGTAAAATAATATGTAGTTAATTTCAGTTTTACTATAATTATTGGAAATTTAGCCGTAAGACGTTCACTGCACTATATTTATGTAAGTACCTTTAGGTTGTGTTGTCTTTAAGACAAGTTTGAATATTTTACTTCTAAAAGACTTAAGTTCGTCGCACAACAGTAATAAAAATATATAGGTATCTTCCAAGCGTCACGGTGGCCGGTCTTAATAATAGCTTAGTTAGACAAAAAAAATACAACAAAACTACTAAAAGAAACACACACATTAAAATTACGTGATCAAACATAATAATTTTTTTACATTAAAATGATTCTTTTAGCGAAAGTTCTTACGCTCAAAAGTTTGTTGTTTAGCATACAAGTAAATATCAAATAGCACATCTTTTTGTTTACCGAGTGCATTTCTTTGGGAAAAATTTCTATTTCCATGCAGGCAAAGCCGCTGACCGAAACTAGTGCTACTATAATTATTTGGCTTCCGACCTTGATAATATTTTTATAAAGTTTAATACCAATTAATGTCAAAACTGCTTAATGAGTGAGTGCTTTACCGAACTTAATCAATCTAATCTCGATAACTTAATGCTTTCAACTCCTACGTTTCTAAACCAAAATCCAATAGAGAAGTAATTTCAAATATAAATGGCGCAATAACACAAAACTAACATCATTAAATCACTCGAGTACATAAAGCGGCCCATTCACGCCATAAAGTGTGCCCCGAAAAACCACAAATATATCGTCCATAGATGGGTTTAAATTGTTACCTTTTCTGGCCGTCGTCGTTTCTTTACCACAGAGTATAAATCAGCAGAAGTTTGACTTGCAACACGCGACATGGAAGAAAATGCAAATCACAGCTACACCTAGTATATTTAAATTTATTTACGAACAGTTTTCTCGCGTTTTCGTTCGTGTGAATGTTGTCATAAAAACTTCATTTTGGTTAGGATCTGAACCAAGTTTTACGTTTATTAACCCAAGATATATACTCCATATTGTTCTATGGAAAGTAATTTTGAAAAATATATATGCCTATCTGACCTTTACTCTATTGTTCATTTTTACAAATCTATATAATAAATGAATAGTTATTCGTTAGTCTCGCTAAAACTCAAAAACGGCTGGACCGATTTGGCTAATTTCCATTTTGAAATATTCGAGATAGTCCAGAGAAGGTTTAAACGGTAAGAAATAAATTACCATCAGGTGGGATCGCAGTCAAGCACTAGTTTATATCAAATAAAAAAATGGAAAACATCACGAAAATAAAATCCGAATACAACACCATCTCTTCTTCAGAATTATGCTGTTCTGGTAATGCCAGTAGATGGCGGTATCCTTACTATTTAGCGGTACGAAGTTCGCTAGGTCAGCTAGTGAACAATATAATTGGACAAATAATGAGATTAAATATGTTACTGTACTGTGGCTTACCATTCATCATCATCATCATCATTTCAGCCGAAAGACGTCCACTGTTAGACATAGGCCTCCCCCAAATGTCGCCATAATGACTGGTCCTGTGCGTCTCGCATCCATCGGATTCCCGCGACCCTCACCAGGTCATCGGTCGACCTTGTGGGAGGCCTTCCAACGCTGCATCTTCCGGTACGTGGTCGACATTCCAGAACCTTTCGTCCCCATCGACCATCTGCTTTGGCTTACCATTACGTGTTTAAATTTTAATGTCAAGTGTGCGAGTGAGAAAGAGGCATGGAGTTCGTGATAAGGCATATGATATATTGGACTAAGTAATTTTGATCTTACTAAAGAGGCGAGTCTCATAAAAAAATACAAATTTTACAATATTATATGGGCTTTCAATATTTTTTTTTTTAATCTTTTAAACCACCTCTGTATCAGAGCAAACAAAACAAAAGAAAACCGGTCAGTCAAGTCTTATTTAAGTTTAAGCGGGGTTAATAAACAGGAATCAATTTTTATTTTCGGATCGGATCTT
The DNA here is from genome assembly GCA_949316375.1 of Mythimna vitellina. Classification (NCBI taxonomy): domain Eukaryota; kingdom Metazoa; phylum Arthropoda; class Insecta; order Lepidoptera; family Noctuidae; genus Mythimna; species Mythimna vitellina. The sequence goes on from OX438690.1 coordinate 21,609,299, forward strand.
CTGAAGTGCTCTTTTCATGGTGATCCCTAACTCAATACCTGCCGTATCTAAGCAAGAACGCCTATCGGTGAGTCTTGTGTGTCCCGAAACAATATTTCTAAATAAAATATATTTCCTTGAGGGACTTGAAGTAATGCGTGGTGTGTGTTATAAGAGCATAGAGATAGACCAAGTTTAATTAAAAATCCATTTATTTCATTATTAAAGTATATAATGTTTTTCATCGGGAAAGAAGTTTCGATAGTTTTTATGACAGCGACCTTCACGTAACTTACTAGTTTCAAGTTAAAATTAATACGTAAAGGAGATTTGTAATTAAAATTATTATTTCAAGTGAATCCGGAATCTATCTATCAATCTTTCTCAGTGTTGTAGTAGCATTGCCAATAGTGTTATTTAGTGTAAATATTAGAAGTTATAATTCAGTATTAAAAAAGAAATAAATTAATTAATTAATTTGTTTTTGAAATAAGCAGTACCTTGTACAAATTTTTATATTCTTGTCTGTCTTCTTCTGTGTGTTTGTGTGTACATAAATAATAAAATAAATAAAATAAAACATCAAATCAACCTCGAGCTTGATAACCGCTACATCTTATCACTTAAATCATTCTAAAACACGCGAATAAAAACGCTCCACCGCTCTTCGTATCGGCCGCATTATATTTAAGTGGGTAGTTTGTGAGAAAAACAGCGTATTGTTGTCGGAATTGAAAATAAACTCGCACCAACCCCCCACTTTGGGGATGTATAGACCACCCCTGTATAATATTGGACTGCAGCCTCAAAGTATGAAATAACAGAAGGTCAATAGTCTACAACAGATAATTCACCCAAAACCTTTAGGAAAATGACATCGAGTAGCCTATTTTTTTTAAGACGGGAATAACTGATATGCATTCATTTTTTTATTCACAAAATAAAAACTTTAGGAAACAAAATATATAAAAAAAAGTCTTAAACATCGAATGTATAAAACTTCAGAGCTGCTTATAAGAAGTTCAACGTGGTCCATGACGTCAAAGTTCATAACCCCCACACGACCGCCATAGAAAACGGAGTTTTGCCAAAAAAAGATATACGGGTATTTATTTAAAACTAGCTTCTCCCAGCGGCTTGGCCCGTTTGAAAAAAGGTTTTTCTATACATATTTGGACCCCCGTTTTACTTCCCTTAGGAAGTGAATTATGAATCTAACATAATCAAAAACTAACCTTCGGTACTCAACTGCCGTATGGTATGTGTGGATGTTTTGCACTGCGCCGATGTGTTTTACCCGCGTCTCGTAAATCCCAATTATTTCCGTCCACTGTTTATTATTGTAAGCCTGATTGGGACAAAAGGATACGGATGTACCCTTGTTGTGTAGGTATCTACTTATATTATCCTTACTAATACTGATAGTGTGGTCACCGTGACTTTGTGGTTAATTAACAACGTGAACCATTTTTAAAGAAACCTATTTTTGTGCTACTTGATATTAATAACATTCGTTGAATAAATTTCTCTTATCGACGATTGTCTACACATCACATAAAGCGTATGTCACTGAAAAATTGCAGACTCCATATGTTTGTAATAAATCATTAAATATACAGTGTGGAAAAATAAGTCAGGCCCTGGAGGGACGAGAGAGTAATTTTATCCTGAATAATAATCCTATCGATTAGTATAATAAAATAGCGAGTGTTTGTTTTTTTTTTTTTAATTTTAGTTGTTTCGAGTCCCGGGCAAGGCAGGAATATATCCTTAAGTAAAATGAGCCTACTTAAGGATTTAAGGTAGTTTCACTCCAGGGCCCGATTTATTTTTCCACACTGCTTATATAGAAGGAGAAACTGACTGACTTACATATCAACAAACAGCTGAAACTACTAGGAATAGGAGCGAGAAATTTTGCACAAGATTTCCTTTTATGATGTAGGCGAGCACTACGAGAGGATTTTCCGAAATTCTCCCCCTACGGGGATGAAATCAATTTCCAAATTTGGTATGGAGAAACCGACTTTCACGCAGGCAAAGCCACTGGCAGAAGCTACTTAGAATATAATTTCCCAATGTATTATGAAAAAATGGTTTGAATACATAATCACACCCAAATTAATTAGTTTCCAACATAACTGTGTATTACAAAAAAAATATTTACAATTTCCCTCGATATTTTACTATCTTACGGCGTTTGAAAGTTTCCGGTGGCACACATAAGTAAACATATGCGCAACAGCTAACAACAGTTCGTTGGACCACATTCTAACGGATCAGATTCCCGATGCATAACAATTACGAATCGTGCAATGCTTATACGCCTTTGTGATTGACGATACGCATTGTTTGATGACCACTAGATGAGTATAATTGGGGGCTTCTGCATCAACCAACTCGAGCACATACGAGAGAAAGGGATGCAGAATCCTCAATTGCATAAAATAATCCACCTTGAAAAAAAAACAAATACTTGAAAAAGAATTGATCAAGTGGGTTCGTTATTTTGAAATAAATCAAAATGACCAACAAACTTGACCAATTCTCCAATATTCATCAGTAGGATCACCTGTGCTGGGCTTATTTAAAACAATCGCATCGATTCAAAGCGAACAATCGATAACAATCGAATCATTTCGTCTCGATACTGTGTACCTACCGAATGAAATCGCTCGCATTACCTTCGTCGCCCGTTCCGTACCACGTTAAGAGGGTTACCATGTTTGAGGGGTAGTTTTGGACATTCGGTTGTAACAAGGTATTAGTGCAGAACCATTACAATCGAAAGTGTAGAATATTGTATGTGGTAAATGGGTTTTTATCGCTAGTTTCACTAAGCTTATATAATTTTTGATAAACCTAAAATGTCTTAATCGTAAGCAGCCTTTCTTCCTGGCTCTTTTTTCTAGAACTCTCTTGAACCAACCTTACGATGCGCGTTCAATTTAACTAGCATTTTCGCGATTTTTTTGAGGTCAGCATCCAGCCGTGACTTGATGCAGCTTGACACCAAGTATTTTCCAATGAGCGCCTACGCTACGTGAAATACCTATAAAAAATGGGAAAAGAAATGTTTTTCTTTATTGCTGCATTTAAGAGAAACAAATTTTAAGAACCGTTAAAAACGATCCGTTCAAAGCTAAAATTTAAACATATTTTCTTCTCTATTAGCCATCCTCTTAGAACCACATTCAATTATCATCGAGAACTCATTTCTCGTATCTTTTCCGATTCGATTATTCTCGTCTCAATTCCCCACTTATGGCAATAATTTAATCTGCGCTTGTTAGTTAAGAGTTTCTCCGTTTACCGGCTTTGTATCCACCCTACGCTCCATCGATGGTAGAGAGTGGCTGCTCACTCAATCTGTCAATTAGCGTACGTTACTTGGACTGTTACACGCTACGCTTTTATACGCTTTCACTGTGCACAGGTGGGGAGAAGGTATGGTCTGTTATGATTATGGTCTGCGATAGAAGTAGGTATAGCATAGAAATTTATTAGTATTTATGATGGAAGGCGGCGGCAAACTTAATCTACTGATTGCAATGAGTTATTTTGAGTATGTTTTAAAAATTTCATAGAGATTTTTTGGAGTGTTGAGATAACCACGATGTACGGTGGTAACGCTGTTTATATAGTGGTCCGTTGAAAGAATTTTATTATGCAATTCCGATGCACACTCCTTAATATGTAAATGATTTTTTTTTTCGGTGCGAAAATCATCTTATGACATCCCCCGCTCATGGGCGGGGCGGGAGATAGAGTCAGACTTTTACTGACTAAAAACCCACTCCTGTACCTTCGTTGCCTTTGGTACCGGGGCCGAATCTTCCTTTCAGAATCAGACTCTTGGCCCCAGTTAATTAATATGTAAACGATAAAAAACCGATAGGCTAGTAACTCGATGTTTTAAGACTTTGTAGTTTTGATTCGACAAGTCCACCATAGTCGATTTTCTCCTTAGCTCGTTTTTCAATCAACTCTAGCGCATCAAGCTCTGGTATTTAACAGATCCATCCCAAAGATGAGAGCAGTACTCCATACATGAACGAACTTGCACTTGATAAAGTTTGGTTCTATTGTGAAGTCATCGTCTCACTTTTGCAAAGATCTCTATTGTTTTTACCTGATGGTAAGCGATGATGTGGTCGACGATTGAGCACGCTTGCCTTAAAGTAACCTATTCACTCTTTAAAGGCTTCTAAAATTGCGACACATACGTCCTCTACTGTTTTGATTTTATTATGCATTCATTGCTTTGTTTGGCAACCAAAAATAACTCAGCAAAAACTGTAAACTAAAGTGTCTGTTGACTACATAGCAAGTTTTTTCGTTCTGTTGAATTTAAACTTGACTATATTTGGAAATGGTTGCATTTAGCTTCACTATTTATCTTACAGCATTTTCCTCCAATTTATTCTACAGAGACCGTGCATTTTTAAATTAAGCATAAACATTGTAAGTTAGTCTTTTAATTTTCTCGCTTCTGGGACTCAGACCTCCTTTTTAGGACAGCGAATGGGCCGTAATCCTACACGCGAGCCTAATTCAGGTTGATGGATGTCGCATATCTGCGAATTTTTAGTTCTAGGATGTTTTCCTTCGCACTATTATAAAGTCGTATATATTTATTTGTGTGTATGTTTGTTACTTCTTCATGCTCAATTAGCTGAACGGTTAAAATGTAAATTGGAACAAGAGTAAGTTCTGTTCTGGAATAGAACAAATACTTGGCGGTTCCCTTAGTACGCTATATTTTGACACAGGCGAAGCTACTGGCAGGAGTTAGTGATAAATAAATAGTGTAGCGATTTATTAGTAAAATAATTGACGTCATCGGATTCGTTAGACATTACTTGCACCTTTATATTATTATTTTTTTTTTAAATCGGTTCTCAATTGACGAAGAAATTGCTGGACATACATAAAAAAACTGGGCAAGTGCGAGTCGGACTCGGGTCGGGTCGGGACTGAGGGTTCCGTAAAAACTTGAAAGGTAAATTGCGGTTTACGATTTATGACGTATTAAAAAAACTCGTTCAAACCAATTTTCGGTGGAAGTTTGTATGGCAAACATATACGTACATATATGTACATCATATTTTTTTTTAGTTTTATCATCTCTTATTGTAGAAGTTACAGGGGGAGGACACACACATTTTAACATTTTGGAAGTGTCTCTCGCGCAAACTATTCAGTTTAGAAAAAAAGTATTAGAAGCCTCAATATCATTTTTGAAGACCTATCCATAGATGTATGGGTTTGATAAAAAAAAAAATGAGTTTTAGTTCTAAGTATGGGGAATCCCCAAAATTTATTGTTTTTTTTTTTATTATTTTTGTGTGATAATCTTAATGCGGTTCACAGAATACATCTACTTATTAAGTTTCAACAGTATAGTTCTTATAGTTTCAGAAAAAAGGGCTGGGACATACGGACGGATAGAGAGACAGACATAACAAATCCGTAAGGTTTCCGTTTTTTACCATTTGGCTACGGAACCCTAATAATAACATATAACCTCCTTTTTGATGTTGGTTAAAAAGAGCGATAGCTGTCTACATAAAAACCTATTTGTAATTTGTCTTCTGCGTGTACTTACACTGTGGCTCTCACGTGCTTCCACCGGTTCAAGTATTGTGGTCGTCGTTAAGCATGTGTGCACTTCGTTTGGCTATTTCAACAGACGTTTAGTAACATCGTAGACTAACACATCATGCTTGGCAGGTTAGCTGTTGGCAAACGTCTGGGGTTTAAGTGAGAGCATTGAATGAGGGTTTTCAGGAAAATTCACACCACCAGCTGGCGCCACTGAGCCGAGAATCTTATATTTTGAAAACGTATAAATGACGTTGACGTCAATTTAACTAATGTCATTAACATAAGCGTTTTGACAGGTGCCTGGACCTGACGAATCAGTGCTGCCACCTGGCGAACGTCATTTTAGAAAACACTCATTTTTTTTACTCGTCATTATGCTGAGCATTCGGCCGTTTTGCACGGATGTGGCGCATATTTTTCATATAATTTATACTTATGATCTTGTTAGTTCAAAATTTACGCCATAATCCGCCAAACAAAATGTTTTTTTTTCTTTTCTTTCTTTTTGTTCTTTTTCTACAAATGACAGACTTTAGGGATGGACAAGTATTTTTGGAGGTTCCTAGAATCCTAGAAAAAGTCATTGAATAATTTCACATTCAATGACTTTTTTTCTAGGATTGAGGGGGGGTGTTAGACTTTGACTGATTAAAACCCAACTGTATCCTATAGTGTGACTAAAGGATACAGCATTCCAGGCCTATGGTATCCTTTTCTAAAACCCATGGCTCTAGCAATAGCCATATCGTTGTTATTATTCTAGCCATGAGCTCTCTACTTCACTATCACGCTTAATAACAAACGAAAAACCTACATTAATATAATTGCCACTTGCATTAATTCACGTCACACACTCATGAATCAAATTACACTTATAAACCACTTCACGCAAAAACTACAACTCAAATCTAACGCTTAGTTTATCTTGGCTTCGTGAAACCTCGGAACTGTTCGGAACTCGTCGGGTCTGAGTTAAGAGGCTGCCATTCTCAGCAACTTTTGTGTGTAATAATTTTTCTTTAGCCAAATCTATTTCATTTGCGGAGAAAAAAAATCATAATCTGTACTTGGTTGTGTGAATAAAACATTTAAAAAATATCTTAATAGAAATTATCCATAGAAAAATTACTAACAATAAATTAATCGATTAATTCGAAACTTGGTCTCTTCAGATTTTTTGATTTTTTTTTTTTTTCATTTATTTGTTTTAGAAGCTTTAGTCATTATAATGCGATTATGATGACTAAAGCTAATCTAGAAAATGCAACAGATAATCTAGACATAGACAACACAGTTGTGTTGTCTATGGTCATATAGAGCAACATGGTTATGCCAGATACACATATGGCCTATCAGGGAACTTTGTTTTTATATTTTTGTAATTAATTGTGCGTCTATTTAGGCAGAATAAACATGTTTTCTTTTTTTCTTTCTTATTATGGCAACTTCATTATAACCTACATTTATATATGACACTAGGTACAGACTTTATGATAACTCGACTTATTTTCTATTGCAAAAATTGCCTCGTCCTTTCTGTGCAGTCCGATAGCGACCGCGCGTAAGGTCATGTCACGGCCTTAACGCTCAGTTTACTCTAGCTTCGTGAAACCTCGGAACTCGTCGGGTCTGGGTTCTCTCGCTTCGGGGCATCAAATCACCGAACGAAACTCCAGCAGTTGTTGGAGTTAGCTCGGAATAGTTTCATTCAATTTTAGGATATTTGTACAACCACTATAGTGTTTGACATTTAAATATTTGGTCACTTAACGTGTGTGAGGATTTCTAATTAAACTTTAGATTAAATGGAAGCTTTTGAACCGCTTTTAGGATTTTTAGGGTTCTGTACTTCAAAAGTAAAAACGGAACCCTTATAGAATTACTTTGTTGTCCGTCCATTTGTCTGTCTGTCAAGATCCTTTATCTGGAGAACGCGTAGAGGTATCGAGTTGAAATTAAAACCATATATAGATAAATTAAAACCAGAACCATAGATCTGAGTAAGATTTATGGTCCGTTGAAGCTGTGTAAAAATCAAACTTCTAAGTTAACGATAAAAAAGATACGGCTGTTTATTTTATGTCGCAAAAAGCATATATTTCAAAACTCTCAAGTGAATCAAAAGTCATAGGATACTTCCCGTTGATCTAGTACTTTGAAATTTGGCACGAAGCAAGATCTTCTAACACAAGTATAGAAATAAATCTGAAAACTGAAAATTTGTTGCTACGTCACAAATCTATTCGGAAAAATCTCCAAGACTCGATTCAGGAATTGAACCATTAAGACGGATAAAAAGTAGCCTATTCCATCCTTGGAGTATAAACTTCCCCCGTACCAAATTTCATCAAAATTGGTTCAGTAGTTTAACCGTGAAAGCGGAACAAACAGAGTTCCGGTATCATTTATAATATGAGTATGGATTAAAGGTGATTTTTCAATGTATGGAAATGTCAAGTCTAGACTTTTTTACTGACTAGAACCCCGGATGGATTTTATGTTTTGTTCCTTTGCATTCCAAGGTTTAGGTAACTATTTCAAACATTCTTACAGCCTTAGCAGGCATCGGCCCTGCCGGTCTCCATCCATTTACTGACATCTCTTAGAGATGCGCATGGATCACAACGCGCCTTCGACTCGAGCGTATTCCTTATTAGACGGCCGGACAGCGAGCTCCTCATTGCTCACCGTCTGCAAGCCCGCGCCGGCGATGACCGGCAATCGCTCTATAACTTCGGCACTCGGGACTTCTCCTAATCCCGCATCTCGGACATTTGTCCGACATCTGACGCAGACATCTGTCTGCGTGGATTTTTATTTTTAGTCAATCTCAATAAACGTAAATCTTGATTTAAAAGCAATAAAAAAAATTAAAATGAGAGAGTTTTGTAATATTTTTTCAGCGTGATGTTTAGTGACGTTTTCTCCAAATAAAATGTCATACCTATATTATAAAAATGTATGTTTGTTACTCTTTCACGCTTGAACGGCTGAACGAGTTTGGATAAAACTTAACACACGGGAATATATTCCCTTGGGATAATATTCCCGTTTCTACTTTTACGCAGGTAAAGCCGCTAGTAGCAGCATGAAGATGAAGATATTTTTTTTAAAAAAAAACGTTGTCCGGTACTAAAAATTACTTCTGTATCGTGGATACGTTCACAAACATATTTATTAAACTCATACACACAAGAAACACAACCGAAACATCATCTGAAGGCCATACAAATACTTTTCCGTGCGGGAATCGAACCTACGACCCACAGCGCAGCAGTCAATCGCTTAATCACTGCGGCAACCGTGCCATATATAGAAATACATAGAAACGTTCAATTTATCGGAACCTTTCTATAGGCACAGACAGAAACTTTACCAATAAACAGATATTCAATCTTTATAGCCTATACTTTGAGTACAATTCTTAGTAATATTGAGTAGTTTTCGGTTCTATATTAATTAAACTCCATAGTTATCTTTTTGATCAAAATCGAAAAAAATGCGAATGACGAAAAATAATTTAATTAACTATAACACAACATTAATTTTAGTTTATGTGGAACCCGAAACACGTGACTAGTATTTTTATGCAAAGAGTCTATGTACAAAATTTCATAACTGTCTCATGAAAAATCACAAAGTTATAAGCTTGTTATGTGACCTGATTGTACGCACAAATACATGGTCACCGAGTCATCCGAGCGTATAAGGTGTAATTTTGCTCTCGCACCTACGTAAGCGCTAGCTCCTTATGCCCGCTGTAACCTGCCGTGACTTGTGTTGTACTTGGTATCGGTGGTGTCCAATCTTTTTTAAATATTTTTGAGAAAAAAATATCACGGTGTAAAAATGATTGGAATCAATTCAGTTAGATTCTGAACAAAATATATACAAAAATATATTTTGTACAAAACAATAAAATATATACAAAAATATATTTTGTTTCGGTTATACCAAAAATAATGTTGTATGCCTAATTGCGGTGCAATTAGGGCTCTAATTGCAAAAACTTTCTGAGCAAAGTGTTGGGAACACATTCATTGTGCGTTCAGCTAAGGAGTGGAATTCCTTGCCGGAATCTGTGTTTTCTGATGGCTACAACCCGGGAATCTTTAAGACAAGAGTGAATAGGTTACTTTTACGTCGACCGTAATGCCACTTTCCATCAGGTGAGATAGCGGTCAAGCGCGAAACTATCAAGAAAAAAAAAATGTTGCAAAAATATATTTCAGTAGCATTACCGGCCGTGACTCCACTGGCATCCTACTGGGATACGAGACTAACGAATTTGATCACAACAGATTGAGTTAGTTTCACCATCAGTACAACATAATAAATAGGGTGTTTATAGTGTCTAATTGAGATCCGTTACCCCTTCCCCTTGTTCCATGGGATAGGTTTCATTAAGACGCTTATTGTTTAAACAATTATAATTAATTTGTGTTAGTAATTTGTGTATGTCTTCGTGGTTTCACAGATCTTGTTGTGAGAGGGAGGGCTTTGAAGGATGAGGGTTGATAGCTATGTTCTTCTAGTATGTTTGTTTTTAAGTTTTACATTACGAACTTTGTATTTAACATGCTACTCCATAGTGCTGTGCTACGAATGTTGTTTTTTGGTTGTTGTGTTGAATGTATGGTTTTTTGTGTTGAGCAACTTGAAGAGACAAAAAAAATGTATAATATTCGATAGAGTATTATTACATAATTCAATCAATATTTTAACTGTTACCTACGACTTTTTTAGTATCAAGTTGTTAAGCCGCTGAAATAAAAATTTTATAGATTTTAATTATTTCTGCGTGAACCACTATATTCTTAGTTACAATTATTATTTTTGCTTCTTATAACAACAGCTACTACAGACAAAAAATTAAAAAATGATTTTTTTTTTTGGATACATTCATAGTAAATATTTATTTTCATTTGTATTAAATAAAAAGCTATTATTCTGATAAAACACACAAGGTATTATATTATAAACACTTCAATTTAATTTTTTAATATAATTATGTAGGTAGATAAAAAAAAAATCATAGTCCCATTTATTTTCATCTTCATATTTTGGTTACATTATAAACCCACAAAAATAAAATTCCATTCAACAAAGTAAAAAACAATCTTATTCAACAGGCAAAGAAGGGAACTCTAAATAAAAAGTGACGTTTGACCTCACCCCCCTTAAATTACGTGCGAGACAAGAATTTTGATGACACGCCGAATTTCTACTTGGAATGAACGCAGGGGACCCGCAAAAGAAAAAAGCTCATTACAAAATAATAACTGCCCTTAACATCGACGATTTTATGGTGCATGCAATGATTTTGTAGTTGTTAGTAGAATACATGGGATCTTCATCTTAATTTATGTTTAGTTTTGACTTGAAAAGTTTATCTACGCTTGAGAGTCCTTTTTCACTCGCCTATCGTCAACATCGAGCATGGTTTAAAAGCTACTTCATCTATCGCAATCCAACGCGATGTTTGAAGAAAAGGCAACGCGAAAAAAGAGAACGCCTAAAAACTCTGTTAGCATTCGGTAATTCCGTGATTTACTTGAATATTTTACAAAGCCTGTTCCATAGGAGATGCAACTCGAAATAAATTTTTACTGTTTTTCATACAAGCGCTCTTACGCGATTATGTTGTTATTAAACATTTTTCATTAGATATTTTGGTAACACAGTATCTTGTGGACATTATCTAGGCTTCTATTGAAATAAATTTATAGATTTGTGTAAAACTAATCTAGTAAAGATCTTGTAAAAAATCAGCAAAAAGAATTGAAATAGTATAATAATAAAAGCCTTGCAAATTTAATCAACTTTATTTTGAGTGACGACATTTTTTTTTTTCAAAATCTTTTTCCTGAGACAAGTTTTGTAAAATATTCGAGTAAATCACGGAATCAACGAATGCAATGCTAATAGAGTTTTCAGGCGTTATCTCTCTTTTTTCGCGTTGCCTTTTCATCAAACATCGCGTTGGATTGCGTTAGATGAAGTAACAAGCTTTTTAAACCATGCTCGATGTTGACGATAGGCGAGTGGAAAAGGACTCTTTTAAAATCATCAATACAACCCTCACAGTTCGCCTAGCCCCATTGAATGACTATTTCTGAAATAGCCTTTCAATAGGGTTTATAATATAACTATGGATTCATCATTTGTCGCCTACCGAATTATAATCGAGACGCACAATCACAAAATTCACAGAAATGCTAAAGGACGCAGCTGAAAGCTTCGTCTCGTATAAGGATTATTAAGGTTTCCAAGAATTTTATTTCCAATTCGGCCAATAAAATTTATCATGAAAACGATACACACTCGCACACATAATACACTCTTTCCAAAACCTACCCCATCCTTGTGTCCAATTGACATCAACTTTGGTAAGGTGCAAATTAAGTTGATTTTAGAATATCAAGTTATTGTGTAGTGTGAGGAGTGATATGAAAGAAAAGGGAGTTTGTTATAGTGGGACGGGTGACAGGACAGAATGGAAGAAAAAAACGTGTTGCGCCGACCCCAAGTAATATGGAATAAGGGCAGGAAGAAGAAGGAAAACTTATACCTGTATTCACAAACAATACTTTTCTCAGTAAAGTAGCAACGCTATGCGAAGTAAGGCATTTCTCACTGCGTTGCGTATGGCAAGCCTTTTAATTCATAAACGATACTCCAGCAACCCTTGACTAAGCAAACGCACAGCGTTGAATAGAGCTCTGTGATTGGTTCGTTTGTGTTACGTAGTTCACTTCGCTGTTTGACGTTCATTTCATTTGTCATAATATAACCTCAAAACATAAATGGTGACCGGTGTTCGAGAACTTAAAACACCTAGCAGGCTACCTTAGCTGTGCGTTCATTCTAAGGGACGCATAGTGCTAGCCGCCACTCAAGTATTGTCTATGAATAAGTTTTAGGGGTCCTGTGCGCTCTCGCGCACTGTGAGACCGCATAGTAAGGTTTGTGAATACGGGTGATAATGATGTATAGTTTTAAAAATATTGTGAAGGTAAAAGTATTCAAGTTTTTTTTTTTTAAATTAAACTGCCTATAATGTGTGTATAGTGTATAGTGTGTACTTATGTGTAGTGTATGTGTGTGTATGCGTGTGTGTATGTGTGTGTGTGTGTGTAGTGCTGTTTCTTTAACGTTGCTTTTCTTTAACGTTGATTTTCTTTAACGTTGATTTTCTTTCATCGTTTTGAGAGCAATGAAGATGACATCAAACACAAAAGCTAAAATGTCTGCTTGGGTTCGAAACCACGATCCTAAGTCATCTAAATCGGGTAGAAGGGGAGAGCTTACCATTCACAAAATCATATCATACCTAAGAAGTACCGTTTGACAGTTCTGACAGATTAAAGAAAAAGGATGGGTTCAAAGAAATCGATTACTATAATTTCCGGTTCCAAAGAGATATTGATTTCATAGCTTTCTTTTTACTAATCGATTGCAGTTTTACAGATTTATATGTTACTGTAAAAACCCGTTATTGGTATATCTTAGATTTTACTAGTAAATCTTAGGAAATAGCAACGTGTGTAGGTATTTGACAGAACTAGTTAAGAGACATATTTTTTCGAGTTTTTCAGTTCTAACTATCACACAAAGCCATCTAATCCCGAGCTAAGCAGAGCTTGTGTTATGAGTACTAGACAACTGATAAACATACTTATATATTTCTAAATACATACATATTATAGATAAATTACACCCAGACACAGAACAAATGATCTTGCTCGTCACACAAACATTGTCGCTGGTGGAAATCGAACCTAAGGCCTCAAGCATAGCAGTCAGGGCCAACAGACCAACAGGTCAGTCAAAATGTGAATGTTCATATATCTTCGAATTTTTAGTTCTAGGACCTGCCGGTTTCCTTACGATGTTTTCCTTGACCATTTTGAGTACAATGGCGATGGATGACATAGATTACACAAAGTAATGCGCTTGGCTTTTTTTCGAAAATCATCTTATGACATCCCCCGCTCTTGAGCGGGGCGGAAGATAGTGTCAGACTTTTACTGACTAAAAACCCACTCATGTTCCTTCGTTGCCTTTCGTACCGGGGCCGAGTCTTCCGGGCCGGCTTCGGGGCCCCTACAGTTGCTGTCATCTCCTTGAGGCGCGCGTGTAACAATACGCGCCATCGACAACTTGGGCTCGGTCCGGACAGTTACCAGACGGTCGGATGGCGAATGCCCTTGGCTGGGATTGAACCCACGACCTACAACTCGTAAGTCGGGGCAATTACCACTAGGCCACAACCACAAGGATGACAACTACTAAACAATATTTGTTTAGAACTTTGGAAATAGAATCATGAACGCACTGTACACCAACACAATATCTGCCTACTATATCCCATACAAGCGCCGTTGGTAATTAATTCGCTTAGCTTTTGCGTGTTAGAGGGGGTAAGTGGAGGAGGAGGGGAGATGCGTCCATTTGTACCATCAATTATTCGTTTAGCGTCCGACTGATTTATGTTGTTTCGCGCTTGACCTATTAATCCCGAGCTAGTTGCCGATTCTATATTGTTTTCCAGACGTGAAATTAATTATGGTTAATGAATATGTCTGTTTAGAGTGGTTTTGAGGCGATGATTTAATTGGGGGGGGGGGGATTTTTAAAGGGGGGGGATTTATTGTTTATTTTTTTCTGGTAGGCTCGCGTTTGACCTGTACCACTCGACAAACTTATATTGTGTGTCTTGTGGTGGCGCCAAATAGGTCCACTTCAACAAAAATTTAATTTTTTAATTACATAATAAACTACCCAAATTCATTATTACTTTTGTTATTATCATTATTTTCATTTTTATTTTGACATTAATATTTATTTTGACATTTAATTGATTTGACATTATTTTAATAGATGTAATACTAATAATTCTTGCTTTTCCTTTTTAAATGTAAATGTGTTTTTAATGTGTATTTTGAAATGTATTTATTTTATTGAAATTTATTTGTTTGTTTTTGCAGTGCCCTTACAGGGTGCATGTTTGAACATGTTTGCAATAAACTGATTTGATTTGATTTGAAAATAAACAACTACGTGGTAGTCGCCTGACGTTGGTTTTCAACTAAACCTTATTGAAAGAGAAAAATAATTTAATGGGAGTTTCCTTTAGTGATGGGATCAAGTAAAGTAAAATTTATCGGTATAGATTGTAGGTACATGAAATAAGGTGTAAAGACAAGAGCGTAAGGCGCCTAAAAATTACCTGTACCCTTACGTAATGGTTACACACCGTGGTGTTCAAATATCAAGCGTAAGAGCGAGAAAGAGAGATGGAGCTATACACCTTATATAGCTCCATCTCTTTAAGCGTTCGGTTTAGGTCGTCAAATGGATCGCTTTAAGAGCTCGTGCTAGGGCCTCTCTGAATAGTACGCCGTCAGGCCGTCTGGTAACCGTCCGGTCTGAGCTCGAGTTGTCGACGACGCGTACTGTGCCACGAGCGCTTCAAGGAGATGACAGTAAACCATAGGGACCCAGCAAGGTCGAAGCCTGTGCGAAAATGAAGCCCGGGGCGGTGGAACGAAGGCAAATTAAGGAACAGAAGTGGGTTTTAATCAGTAAAATTCGAATTCCCTCTCGCTCCCATCAAGTGCACGAGAAGTTTTTTCGATTGGATCATTTCCTCAAATAAAAAAGACTAAAACTGAGTCTCCGAAGTTAAATCTGCCTTGAGAATATCGCTTTGAAAATACCTGACACGCCATAATTAAGCTTTCAAAAGCAATTTTATCCTTCCAATTAAACAGTCATTATCTATCGCCTAAATTCTCATCAAGGCTTCTAAAAGCTACTCTTCACCGTAAAACGGTAACCATCCGATAATTATTCATTTATTGTAACCCAGCCGGTTATTTACGATGGGCCGTTTAAAGGAATCTGCCCATTACACCGTGCCATGACCGTGATAGGAGCTTGTATAAAAAAAATTGTATCGAAAAGTAAGTGACTGGTGATTTTTATTGGCTCTAGATTAAAAAAAATTAAACAGGTGTCTGTTTGGTTTTCTGCTGGAAAATTTTGGGAAAGTCAGTGAGTGGTAATAGCAATAAAATGGTATGTGAGTAAACAAGGTGTTCCTAGCCCTCCCTGCCGTGCCCACCGTAGGCGCGGACTTGCGTATGGCGAGCAATGGGTAGCTCGCCGTCCGACCGTCCGCTAACCGTTTGGACCGAGCCCAAGTCGTCGACGGCACGAAGTGTTCCACGCGCGCCTCAAGATGGGGCTCAACAGGAAAGAGACCCCGGGGCCCTAACAATGGCAAAGAAGGAACAAGAGTGGATTTTGAGTCAGTAAGGATGTCATTCGATGATTTTCGCACCCAAAAAAAAAGCCGTCCCAGCCCTTGACGGCTGTGACTCCTCATAGCCGTACCTCCCTCCTTCCCTCAGAAGTTGCGTGCTATGCACGGAGCGTATGGACACCGAAAAAATACATATTGATTTCAAACCGGTTCGCGCAAGTAGCGAAACGAGCATACATACGGATTATAACCGCGCATCCTTACCGTTATGTATGGGTATGATACGTTGTTGATACGTATTAGTCCGTAACATATTTTTTTTCATGCTTGATTCATGCAAACGTGGTCATGGTACAAGTATGATACGGTGTACAAGGCAGACTCTTTAATGGTTGGTTACCTCTACGAGCGACCGCTACGGTGGTGCTACGCGGTGCTACGGCGTAGCGATTGACTACGGTAATAAACTGAATTGAGTTTTTTTTTTGCGATCCTGACCATTAGGAATTGAATGATCGAAGTTTTTACGGGTGGTGCCCGATATATTTTTTATGGAGTTCAGGAGTTATGGTTATGGGCTGATATTAATATAGGAACTGTTTTACGTTTCCTATTGATTTATTTTAGCGGTTTGGTCAATTCTAAATTTTTTGAATTTTTTGGCTATACGAGTATTTCATTCATTTCGCCAATCTTTGTTTTTATTCTGAAAATTCATTCAACAAGTGGCTCTTACTTGTAGCAGATAAATACAGATTCGCACAGTCCCGACTCGTAAATCATTACGTACCACAGTCATCTTCTTGAACAACATTACTTATAGTGGGAACTATTTTAGCGACGGTCAGTATAATTCTGGAATCTTTTCTTATCAGAGGTTTGTGGATTTTTGTTAAAAATCTCTCAAGCTTTTCCCATTCTGGGTGGAGTAAGAGAGCGTGTCAACTTTTACTGAAACCCACTTTTTTTTATTTTTTTTTTTATTGGGTGGTAAAATCATCCTAATGACATCCCCGCTCTTGGGCGGAGCGGGAGATAGTGTCAGACTCTTACTGACTAAAAACCCACTCCTATTCCTTCGTTGCCTTCGTCCCAGGGCCCCGGGTTCCGCTTTCACACTACCCGTGGCCCCAGTAGGCTTCGACCCTGCTGGGCCCCTACGATTTGCTGACATCTCCTTGAGACGCGCGTGGAACAATACGCGCCGTCGACGACTTGGGCTCGGTCCGGACGGTTACCGGACGATCAGACGGCGAGCCACCCATTGCTTGTGTTTCTTTAGTTGCTCTTTGCGTTTCAGGGCTGGCATTGCCTCTACTGGGTCCCTTCAATATTGCTGACATCTTTTTGAGGCGCGCGTGGAACCATTACGCACCGTCGGCGCCGCGACCTGGTCCTTTTAGTAGGGGAAATCAAATGAGATCACCGGCTCTAGAGTGCAGCAGGAGGGTGCGACAGGCTTTTACTGACTCCACCTTTGTTCCTTCAACGACTGGCCAGTTGGTCTAGTGGTTAGTAGCCCTGACTACTATGCCGGAGGTCGTGGGTTCGATTCCCATCCAGGACAAATGTTTGTGTGATGAGCGCGATCATTTGTTATGTGTCTTGTTTATCTATAATATGTGTGTACTAGCTTCTGTCTGCGGCTTCACTCGCGTGAATGTAGGTTTTTCCATACAAACTTTGGACCCCCGCTTCATCCCTTTAGGGAGTGAATTTTGGAAAATACTTTCTTAGTGCTCACCTACGTCATAAAAGAAAACCTTTCGCAAAATTTCACGCTCCTAATCGCAGTAGTTTCGGCTGTATGTTGATATGTCAGTCAGTTTCCCCTTTGATATAATATAGATTTAGAAATATATAAGTATGTTTATGAGTTGCCTAGTACTCGTAACACAAGCTCTGCTTAACTTGAGGCTAGACGGCGTTGTGTGATAGTTGTGGAATATTGTTATTAAAAAGAGAATGTTATTAAAAATTACCCTCTGCGTTCCAGGAAAAAATTACAGGGTAAGTTTCGACCGTTCCCTTAGCCGTCCTCTACAAACATTCTTTTTCTAAGCTCTATCAAGGCTTCTACTGTAACGAGATGCGGTTGCATTCAGCCTAGTTCCCGATGAAATCGATATTCTAAGCTTACATCGATTTTCAAAGTCGTTGGCTTCTGTTACCCGTAAGTGCTATTTACATAACTTGCAACGACAGGTATTTATTCATTGTAAACCTATGGCTTACTTTGTAAAGAATCAATAGTAAATACGCTAAGCATATGTAGGTAGATTATATGTTAGAAAAATTGGCCTATAATAGTTATAGGCACAGTGGTTGAGTGTTTGGCTGCTGCGGTACGTGTCGCGAGTTCGATTCCCGGAACAAATATTTCGCACACTTCATTAAAAAGAGACGTAACTCAAAAAAGAGGTTATTGAAAATTGAACATTGTTTTTGAAACGTGTGTTTTCAAATTCAAACATCCTGTTTTTGAGTTAGGTCTTTTTATGAGTAAGCATGCGATCTGGCTGGTCTGGGTGTCTTGTGTTTATGAGTTTATATAGTTAAATAAGTTTTGTTTTTTATAATGTATTAGTTTATTATTGCTTTAAGATTATTTTGTGTATTTTTTGCGATGCCTGAAAATAAAATGGTTATTATTATTTCCGTTTATTATCATTTTGACATATCAATTACATTTTTAATTTTTTTGATACAAAAATAAAAGCTTCAAAGTATAAAAAAAAATATCCTACCGCTACCGACGGTCAGGGCTCCAGAGAAAGGAACCATTATTATTATTATATGTTTGTGAACGCACTCACGATACAGAAATAGTTCCTAGTGAGGCTAGACGTGTAAAAACATATTATCTAGCATATTTTTAGGCTACTGCACCTTATCTATATGTATAAAAAGAGAAACTGACATATTAAGGTACAGACGAAACTGGGCCCAAGAGCGTAAAAGCACAGGGTTTCCTTTTATGACGTAGACAAGCATTAAGAGTGGAATTTCCAAAATGGGGTGCATTTTGGTGCTTAGGGGATGAAACAGATGACTAAAATTCGTGTCGAGAAACCTAATTTCATGCGTGCTAGTAGCATAATCAGCCATTTAAAGTTCCCGCTGCTGCTGGGACTCAGGCCTCCTTTCTAGGAGAGGGAATAGGCCGTAATCCTCCACGTGGGTCTAGTGCCGATTGGTCAATGTCACATGTCTTCGAATTTTTGATTCTAGGACATGCCGGTTTCCTCACAATGTTTTTCCTTCACCGTTTTGAGAGCACTGATGACGAATGCGCCTGGCTGGGTTTGAACCTGTGCTAGTACCTACTTCATACATTATCTCTAAACAATCATTTGCGTGACAATTAATAACAACTTACTGAAATGTAGACAGGTAGGCCTCTCAATAACCAACCCACTTAGCTTGAAAACCAATCATAGAATACAAATAAAAATTCATTCGTTCAACTCTACTCTGAAAATAAAAGCGAGTAGTTTTATTGTGATTGCTGAAGATCGTATCTATTTAAATTTATGTTCAACGTTCGTGAATATATTTTCGGTGGTTCACAATGAACTTGTGGTAAGTATGTGGGTTAGTGGAACATTTTCATTATCATAAGAGTAAATATAAGTGGCTTTTTAGAGTTCCGTACCTCAAAAGCAAAAAACGGAACCCTTATAGGATCACTTTGTTGTCCTTCTGTCTGTCTGTTAACTCTCTTTATCTCGGGAATGCGTGGAGGTACCGAGTTGAAATTAAAACCATATTCTCAAGTCTACGGTCTTTTGAAGCTGTGAAAAAAACAAATTTCTGAGTTAACAAAAAAAAGATACGACCGTTTATGTAAAAAACGTATATTTTAAATCGGTAATTTCGGGAATCAAAATTCATAGGGTACTTCCCGTTGACCCAGAATCCTGAAATTTGGCATAAAGAAAGGTCATGTAGTATAGATATATGAATAAATCTGAAATGAGATAATTTGTTGTTACGTCACAAAAAAAAACTTTTTTTGCGATTCGTAAAATCTTCCGAGACTCCATTCGGGAATTGAACTATTCACATACTCGTATGTAGGTAAGTTTGTACGGAACCCTCAGTGCGCGAGTCTGACTCGCACTTGCCCAGTTTTTTAAATTATTAATGTCTCTCGCTGACTGAGAGGTACCCCCCGGAAAGCATGGAAAGTCGTTGGTCCCGGTTGTCATTCGTAGATGTTTGATATTCGTTACAAGCAGTCAGACTCCAAGGAGCATCGTGATGCCCAGTAGCTGGGTTGTGAAGGTCTGATTGGTAATTACTCCATGTAAAACACAGGTATTCAGACGCATTCGGTTAGACTGGAGGCTAAACCCAAGCTAGAGGAAAGACTAAGGAGATGATAATGATGAACTTCTCCTGCACTAGATGGGGTAAGTGGAAGGGTGAGACTTTGTCTAATTAAAACCCATCTGTGTTCCTTTAGTTGCCCTTGGCGTTCCACAGCCACGCTGACTCTTTCGAACAATCCTGCAGGCCACAATCTGGTGTATATGAAGAAGCCCCCAAGAAGAAGAAGGAAACCTCTACGATCCGGACCAAGCGTTTCACCTCGTCACGAACATCGAGGGACTATAACAACTTGCCAGATTCTTCCCATCCGATTATAATTTAGGTGTCTTCAAGGCTCCTTCCACCATCATTTTTTTTTGTTTATATTACCTGGTGCTTGACTGTGATCCCACCTGATGGTAAGCAGTGATGCAATCGTTGATTGTGAGGCGCACTAGTTTATTAAGAGCCCAAGAGCACTCTAGCCTTGAAGACACCCAAATTATAATCGGATGGGAAGACCTCAGCAGGCAAATTGTTCCAGTCCTTCGACGTACGCGGTATAAGCGGTGAGGCGAAACGCTTAGTCCGGACCGTGGAAGTTTCAACAACGCTAATATGGTAATACCAGTAGATGGCGTTATATTTTGACAGTTTAGCTAACACAACAGGCGGTACGAAGTTCGCCGGGTCAGCTAATACCTAATAGTTATAACTAAAAAAGTTAACTAATACTGTACATATCTTAACTAAATTCAGACTAAGTTAACCCACTAGGCTAAGTTTTAATGTAATATAATGTCCTGAAATGAGTTTCTATGCTGCGGTCAACGGGACTTTAAGTATATGCTGAATAATCTAGACTTTTAGTCGTAAGTTCTATCAAAAACGAAGATATAATTTCAGCTTGTTTTTTTAGGTGGGAAAATCATCTAATGACAAATCCCGCTCTTATGTGGAGTGCGAGGTCAGACTTTTACTGACCAAAAACCCACTCCTGTTCCTTCGCTGACATCTCCCTGAGGCGCGCGTGGAACAATACGCGCCGGTGACGACTTGGGCTCGGTCCGGACGGTTACCGGACGGTCGGCTACCCATTGCTCGCCATCCGCAAGCCCGCGCCTACGGTGGCCGGAAATCGGGATCGGAATCCGATCCCGATCGGAATCGGCGGTTGGGGCGTGAGGACCGTTGCCTAACGCGGTCTGCCGCCTCCGAAAGAAACCTAGCTACTTGGAATTCCAGTGTCATTTCTCCCGTTGTTCATATACAGGAATCATGCTATTTTAAAGGATGAAAAGTAACCACACGGTACACACCAGTAAAACACACACACAGTAGCACACTGTCTTGACATGACACAACCATGTAAACAATAAATAGCATAAGCATAGCATAATCAGCCTTTTAATGTTCCCACTGCTGAGACTCAGGCCTCCTCTCTCTAGGAGAGTGAATGGCCCGTAATATACCATGCGGGCCCAGTGCGGGTTGTGCGTGTCACATGTCTTCGAATTTTTGGTTCTAGCACATGCCGGTTTCCTCACGTTTTCCTTCACCGCTTTGAGAGCAATAGTGATGAAATAAATTACACAAAGTAATGCGCCTGGCTAGGTTTGAACCCGCGACCTACAACTCGTAAGTCGGGGCCGTTACCACTCGGCCACCACTGCTTGGTAAACAATCAAAAAGAAAACTAATACACTAAACTAATACTAGTTCTAAAACTAGCTTTAATAATATGCACTGCAAATATTTTCAGTCGAGCAGTTTTCGCTCTTATCTTTTGAGAAAAAAGGTTGAAAATTGGTCCAAGAACTATGCTAGGTATACCATACCTGACCATCAGTGACGCTGTTATCCGTCACAATATATCTTTTGACGCACAGTAAAACGTCTTGTCACGTCCAAATTAACGTGTGTTCGTCCCAGTGTGGTTTATAAGGCATAAAATAAAATGTCTATGCTTGCCTCAATAACCTTGGGGCTAAATAATTTAGCCACATGGATCGATGTTCAAGGTTAAACAAGAGATGACGAAATCGAATTGTAGAAGCGAGGCGTGGTGATGGTGGTGTGGTGGTGTGGTTTGAGGCGTGCGAAGAGGCTAATTGGTGATCCAGATTTGATTAAATCCAATCTTCAAAGCCTTACACAGCACAGGCGTAGGGTAACCAGCCTTTCGGTATTTTACAGGTTGTATTTTGGAGAGTGTGCGTGGGAATCGCATGACATGTACTTCCCGTTGACCTAGAAACCTGAAATTTGGCATGAAAAAAGGTTTCATCAAGTATATGAAAAAAATTGAAACCTGTAAATTTGAAGTTACGTCACAAAAACAAAACTTGTTCCAGGTAATACGTGTTTTCTTTTAAGCCAAAAGTTTTTGAAAAAAATTATCATCATTTAGAGTCTTGATTTAATTTGCAAGACATTGTATTGTTGCATGGGCTTGCGAACGACGACCAATGGGTAGCTCGCCGACTGGCCGTCCGGTAACTGTCTGGACAGAGTTCAAGTCATCGCCGGGGCGTAGTGTTCCACGCACGCCTCAAAAAGATGTCAGCAAAACCGTAAGGGCCCAGGGTCCGAAGCCTTCCGGGGCCAAAAGAAAACCCGTGGTCCTGGAACGAATAGACTTATTGCTAGTTTTTGGGACAGTTGAAATTTTATTTTTAATTTTATTTTTTACATCTAATAAAAATATATAATGTTCTAGTACTTTTATGGCTCCCCACATAGAAGGGCAACTGACTAAAGTAACTAATTCCAACGAAACATAAATTACACCATTACGAACCCGTAATAACACCTCACCACCCCCTAATGGTGCAAAATCATAAAGATACCAATCTAACAAACACAAAAATCTTAACAAGTCAATAAATTACGGCACTTGGTTGATACAGGACGCACTTTACCGTAAAATGGCGTTAAACCTGTCACAATATATCACTTGTGCGTAAGGGCCGGTACAGAACCACGCGAGTGCGTAAAAACGCGTAAATTAACACGCGGGGTAAATTACGCACCGAACTTTGAACGTGTTTTTACATGTTGTTTACGGGCGAATTATTCGAAATCGTACGTTGATTTGTTTTTAAATGTTTTTTTGTTGTGTTTTTTTCGTGATTAACTGGGATGTGATTTGGATTGATTTAGAATAATGGTTTTATATGTTTTGATTGTAGAATTGCAAACAGTTTGGAGCTTTGATAAGGTAGTTTATTGATATTAATAGCTTTACGCTTGCTTATCTCATCTTTGGGACGAATCTGCAAGATAACAGCTTGATGCGCTTGAATCAATTGACCCAAAGATGCAAAGTCAGTGCGTCACCAGACCTACTAAGATACGCCACTGGTACACGTACGGAGGACATCCCACCCATACGCACAAAACGTTGAACCCTTTCATTGTGCATACAGCTAAGGAGTTCGGTCAGACTTCGGTAAGGAATTCTTCCTTACCGAAGTCTGTCTCTGGTCTGGTGTGTCTGATTCCTTTGTTCTCACCACGTGACTGAGCATTGAAATGACGTCAGGATAAAGGAATTGGAGGCGTGGCCTACTCGAGGCGTTCGACGCAAACGAAACGATCGTAACTAGGCTAGGTAGGGGGGCAGCTGTCTCCAGAAGGTGGCGTAATTAGGCATTGTTATAAATATATTTTTTAAATTTATTTTGTCGATTATACCAAAATATACTAACATAGCATAGATTATAATAACATAGGTTAAGGAATACTAACGAATTTATGGGTAACCTACCTAAAACAAAGATAAATAAATATCATAATAAAACTTACAACTTTTACTATCGGACGTGAAAACCCGACTATCTGCCCTCACCTTTAGCTCATCGCAAAGGGTCTATTTTGGTGGCCACTTGACATACGCCATTGTTCGTCTAGACATAAATAAAATCGTCCATTGTACACAACGAATGTAAATTCAAAAATGCTCTCCTTTTCACATCTTTTACCTTTATTTATTGTCACTGATTGTTAGAAAGGCCTTTTTATTCTGACTTGGAAAAGTCTGAGAAATGAAATGGCGGAGTTTTTCCGAACTATTGTTTTCAGCTTCAGATTTCTTTCTTACAGGAAAAAAACTGGTTTTTTTGAAGCAGAATGTAAGAAGTCTTTACAAAAAGCTGGTACTTTTGTTTCCTCTGAGACTTTATTATTAAATGGCAGAAACAGTATCCTACTGTTTTCTTTTTTATATCACTGTGTTTTTCATCCACATTTAAGTTTCTCTAAAATTCTACTTTCAACGTTCATTGTCAAAGATTTTTTTATCCATACCGGTCGATTTTGTCATGGTGTGGTCATGTGAAGAGGAAGGATGGAACAAACGATCGATCGATGGAAATCAAAACAAAAATTTGTGTAAAACTAATCTAGTTCCGAAAATCAGCTATTTTACGTGTACTTTGGCCCTCCATAATGTACATTCCTCCATATGTATATTAAAATATAAAAAAGTACATCAATAGAAGCCTTGCACATTTAATCGAGATTCTAAATGGCGAAAATTTTTCGTGAAAAAGTTTTGCGAAATATTCGAGTAAATCATGGCGTTATTTCTCTTTTTTTTTCATTGCCTCTGCATCAAACATCGCGTTGGATTACGTAACATGAAGCAACAAGCTTTCAAACCATGCTCGACGTCGACTATGTGAGAATAGAAAAGAACACTCTTAAAAAATTGGAGCCTGCTTGAAAGTAAATCATTTCATCATCATCAACCTAGCCTTTTCCCAAATAGCTTGGAGTTAGGTTCCAGTCTCACCGAATGTGGCTGAATACTTGTGTTTCACATGGCGCGACTGCCTATCAGAACTCCAGTTACTGGGCAACACGTTATGCCTTAGACTGAGAGTCAGACTTTCTGGCATCTGGCTACCTATAACGACTGTCAAAGACCTGCTAATGACCTGAAAATGCAAAGACAACCGGAACCAACGGCCTTACGTGCTTCCCAAAGCAAGGGATGTCAGTAATGTCCTAGACTTAAAAATACATATGAATTGAAAACTTCGCTTTGGTACTTGCCCGGTTTTGAACCCCCAGTCTCATGCATGAGAGCCAGGTGAAGGAACCTGGCTCTCATGCAAAAAAACCACAGAGCCATCATGACACGGTAAAGTATTTTATCAATTTATTAACCGACTTCTAAAAAAGGAGGAGGTTCTCAATTCGGATGTTTGTATTTTTTTTTATGTTTGTACGCACATAACTTCGTCGCTTGCCAACCGATTTGAAAAATTCTTTGTTCGTTGGAAAGGGTCCCAAATGGTTTCTTCCCAAATGGTCCCATAGTCAGTCATAGTCAGTGGTGTTAAATAAGATACAAATAATACCGAGAAACACCGACTTCCGAAATTAAAGTTATTTTGATCCTTTTAGTGTTTTTTTAGTGAAGTCGGTTATATTTTTTTTGTAAAAAGTTTTTTTAATAAATTACTTACTAAAAGCACATTCAAATGCAAACAACAAAGTTCAGATGTTCATAGGTGTTCAAGAAAGTATATTTCTATTTTAAAGAATTTTCGGATGCCAGAGATTCGGGCCCCAAGTTGCATATAAATCATGAACTTCATACAAAATTCACGGACCATAAACACTTTTATAGACGCACTATATTCTCATTTTCATAACACTTCATTTTCCTACTGATATGAATGAATATGAAAAGGTGATAGTGTGATGTTCTGATCGAAAAGTCATGTATTCGGCGCAACAAGAAATAACACGACATGAATAAGTACTTGGGAATCGCCGGGCGATCCCCGGCCACTAGGCGTGGGCATGCGGACGATGTGTAACCAGTAGTTCACCATCCGGCCGTCTAGTAGGGACTAAGCCGGGGTCGTCGACGACGCGAAGTGTGCCACGCGTAGCTCAATGAGATGTCTGCAATACTTAGTACCCGTTAAGGGGAAAATCTGGAAAGAAAGCCTCAGGGCTTTCTTTTTTTTTTTGTCCTTCAATTGATCAGTCAACTGAAGGACACAGGTGTTGTTTTAGTCAGTAAAACACACTTAGACACACAATGTCTCTAGATCTCTATTTTGTCCAATCTCCTTTTGCAGGTATGTTGGAAGAGATTTCTTTAGAAATAAGCGTCACTTTTGTACTATTGTTCTGTTTCCTTCTTCTTTTCTTTTATTATTGTGTGTACATAAATTGTTAAAATAAATAAATAAAAGTCTGACACACACTGTCGCTCCACCCTAGAATGAGAGTAGTCATTGGATGATTTCTCAACTCAAAAAAGGGCTGAATGAATTCGAATAAAATTTAAGCACACGTAGACCAGATCTTAGCCTGAAAAAGCGATACAAAGATGATTTTATCCCAGTAATATGGTGGGAAAATATTTATTTTTATCGAAAATACAAGCTAGTACGAGCTTATTAAATCAAAGGAGATTCTTTTTATTAAATAATTCATTATGTTGCATGTATATCAAGCACTACAAAGTTAATTAATATGATGTCAGTTTAATGAAAAGTGAAAAAGGGTATCTGCATGTGGCGCTGTAACATGAACACGCTAAAATTAAATTTTATTTACTTGTTTTTATTCAAGTTTTTTTCTGTGTAATCAATCGCGTTTGAAGTGATTGTAATGTATCCATTTAAGCTTAAATTATACATTAGCTGTCGCTCGCCTCAAGGAGATGTCAGCAGCTGTAAGGGCCCAGTAGGGTCGAAGCCTACTGGGGCCACGGGTAGTGTGAAAGCGAAGCCCGTGGTCCCAGGATGAAGGCAAAGAAGGAACAGGAGTGGGTTTTTAGTCAGTAAAAGTCTGACACTATCTTCCGCTCCTCCCAAGAGCGAGATTTGTCATAAGATGATTTTCCCACCTAAAAAGAAAAAAGCTGTCGCACGTAGTTTCACTCGCGACTTTCGTTACTGTTATGCGCCTATTGGTCGTAGCATAATTTTATATAGCGTATAAATATTTCTCAATAAATGGGTTAACTAATAATAGAAAATTTTTGAATACAAATTAGTAGTTCCTGAGATTGCATCGCGTTCAACCAGACAAACAAACAGTCTCTTTAGCTTTATAATACTAATAATAATAATGTATACCAAACTAAGTATATTAACTTGGCTCATGAAGCTTTCGGCATGTGGGATGTGGACTCAGCGATCATTGTACCGATAGTCGTGTCTGACTATGGCTTAATAGCCAAGAGCCTCGACCAACACCTTAGGAGGCTCGCGTTAGGCGACTGGATCAAGAGCTTAATTCAGAAAGTGGTACTCCTGGACACGGCTCGGATAGTTAGGAGATTCCTTTTTCTGGAGCTCTGACCGCCGGTAGCTCCCGAGACGTTTTTTATTTAAATATTTTACTTTAAAAATATTTAAAAATGTAACTAATATGAAATAAAGGAAAAAAAGTGCAATATAGGAAATAATGTGTACCTACTAGCCAACTTGGCAAACACTGTCATATAAATAAATATTATAAGAAAAAAAATAGGGGTGGGGGGAGGGGAGTACAAGAAACGCATGCGACCTGTTCTCAGACTTACCAAATAAAAACGAAAAAATCTTAAAAATGGTTTAACCCGATTCGGAGTAGTTCGATAACATATACATATACTGTGACATGAGATTTTAAAAATTAGAAGATTTAAGTTCGCGATTACCAAAGGCCTACTTCCAAATGCATTTCGGGTGATATGATGACGAAGATGATAAAGACATCATCATCATCGCGGATCTCTAAAATAAGCATTTAAAAGGTACCAAATGTCAATCAAAATAACCTTTACGAAATCAAACTAATAAATATACCGGAACGGACTTGTTTCTATATTAATGGTGGTCCTTTCTACCGTAAGGATATAATTCAAAGACAAAACACAGAAATGACTAACTATCCTTTTCCTTGTATTATCTTTGTAGGACAAAAACTAATTCACCGTCACCATACATCCGGTATTGCAGAATATAAACGATGTACTGTTTCACCATAATAAATCAAAATGGCCGCGGTTGAAGAAACCGAATGTAAATATGGCGAGATATGATTCGCGGACGCGAAGACGTACGTGGCATTATCATTTGTTACGCGATACAGTCGGGGACAATGGTGTTAACTAGAGATTTAGTGACGTAACGCACTATTTTTGATGTCATCTGGGACTGGTCATCGCATCATTTTGCTGCTGCCCTTGTCTCGTTTAATTTGGGGCTGGCGCGACACGTTTTTTTTTCCATTCCTGTCAATCGTCACGCTGTCGCTTCCACATAATCCATTCATCTTTTCTTTGGCCTCCCTCTTCTTCTTCGTCCACATGTATACTCATAACTCTTTTAGTAACATGCGTTTTTAATTACCTGATAGACTAGTTTTGTTGCTATTTTTTTTTTATTTGATTTAAACCAGTGCTTGACTGCGATCCCACCTGATGGTAAGCAGAGATGCAATCATTGATGGTGTGGCGCACTAGTTCATAAGAGAGTAAGAGCCTATTCACTCTAGCCTCGAAGACACTTAAATTATAGTTGGACGGGAAGACCGCAGCTGGCAAAATGTTCCAGTCCTTCGATGTACGCGGTTATTTAAGTCTGGTCATCTGGTGTATTATATTAATTGACACTATGTAAATATAAGATTTATAGATTGATATTGGTGTCATAATTAAACGTGTTGCGCCGACCCAAAATAAGATGGGACAAGGGCAGAAAGATAATGATGTATGTTAATTAGGATAAATTAAAATCGCAATGCTTGTAAAAGGCTGCTAAGTCAAAAGTACTGACATGATATTATAACAACATTGCAAACAATAAACACTTTAACTTTAAAATGTAGGATACAAAAAATTGACAGTGTAATAGTAGCAAAATCAATACACACAACAAAATTGAATCATAAACCAACACTTTTGCTCGTACATACATCTGGCTCTGTAACTATGCACCGCCTCAGTTCCGTAATATTGCCGTAACAAACGACCTGTCGTTAGTTTAACTGCGATATTAATCGTTGTTTTGTCTACTCTCACCGACGAAACCAACGATTTATGAGTAGTTACAATTGTTAACGATCGATGTTTGACGGTGTTTTCATTAAATATAATCGTTAGGTTAATTTTTTTTTTGTCGATGGCACAGTGATCACGTGCTGCTGTGCACAATTAGGGCTCAAAAGAGACCCCTGTGTTGCCTTCTTGAGGGTTGTGGATCTGACCTTCGATGGTCATAATAAGCAAGGAAGTCCGATATCATTCCTGTCAAGGGGTATCGTGTTACTCAATTGTTGGGTTGTGGAAGTCATTTCATGTAAGATTTTGACCTTTCGCTGTAATCAGCATACTGTAAACATTTCGCCTTATTATTTTTACCGCTTACATCGAAGGACTGGAACAATGTTATTTATTTATTACATACTTCATGCAATTAAAGGTACAGAGGCGGACTTAATGCCTTAGGCATTTTCTACCAGTCAACCTTTGGGTGATGCAGAGAAGAATAGCGGAAGGTACAATAAAAGACACAGAAAAATAAAAATTTATTATAAAAAGATATACAAATGAATCACAGATACAATACAATATAGGTTAATATAACATATATATAATTTAATGAACTAAAAATATATAATAAAAAAAAATGGTCCAAATCGACAAACAGAGAAACATTAACGTTGTGATGATACTACTGCCAACTGACAATTTTCCTGCTGGTCTTCCCGTCCTATTATAATTTAGGTGTCTTCAAGGCTAGATTCAATAGTGGCTCTTAACAAACTAGAGCGCTTCACAAACAACGATTGCATCACTGTTTACAGTCAGGTGGAAATGCAGGACTAGATAGATAGATAGAAATATTCTTCATTGTACACCAAAAATAAAAATTACATTAGGAATTTAAAATTAAATGGTGTTACAATGGGCGGTGTTATCACTAAAAGCGATTTTTTACAGACAACCTTTGGATAGGTTTGACAGAGAAGGAAAAAAGATACACATTATGGTCGGTAAAAGATTTCATTGACACTGACCAATACAGATAAATGATGATTAACCAATACCAGTAGACATCAATATACAGTGCTAGCTACTAATTAAATGTAAAATCCCCTACAAACTTTCCACAAAAACCTAAACGCTCTCTAAAGTTCCCATTTAAGCCCATAATCCAAAAAAAAAAAACTAAAGCAAACTTGTCAATTGTTAAGCAAAGAGTTTGTGCTGTGCGCTGTGAACTTTTCAAGTGGCCAGTTACAAAAAGAAGTAAGTTTCTTTTAGGTTTTTTTTTACTGTTTTTTCTTGGATATAAAAAGGCGGTTTTCACAAAGCGCTCATTGACTTGTGGCAGTGTTAATTGGCTGCGTTTTTAAATGGAACTGGTGTTATTCTTTTTTTTTAACTCTGTGGAAGTTTTGTCTTGTGCAAGTTTTGTTAATAAATAATTTGGGATTATGCAGGGGAATAAGCATATTGTTAATGTTTGATTTTGCAATTCGAAGCTTATTTGATATGAAGAAATAATACATCATGCCCATGGTGAGCCATAGGAAACATATTCTCATCATCATCATCATCATTTCAGCCGAAAGACGTCCACTGTTGGACATAAACCTCCCCCAAATGTCGCCACAATGACCGGTCCTGTGTGTTTCACATCCATCGAATTCCCGCAACCCTCACCAGGTCATCGGTCTACCTTGTGGGAGGCCTTCCAACGCTGCGTCTTCCAGAACCTTTCGTACCCATCGACCATCTGTTCTGCGAGCAATGTGCCCTGCCCACTACCACTTAAGTTAACATATCGTAATATATTATAAAATAAAATTCTTTGCCTTGTCTATTTATAGGTATGAATGCGGTAAACTGAAAATATTCTACCACAATTTTCATACAGTTTTACCAATAGTCAGAGTGATTTATGATGAAGGTTTATTTATTATAGCAAAGAAATACAAGAATTTAAAAAAAATATGTAAAACACTAACGAGTCGCTAGTATCGAATAAATTCAGGACTATTGTAATTATTTTCTTCGAATATTCTGAAAAGTCTTCAATAAATTTGGCCCAGTAGATGATCACTTATGTTAGTAAAACGAAAAACGCAAATGTATGGACACTTGGGTTTATATCATATTCTGAAAAGGCTGTACACACGTTGATCATCATAACGCACTCTTTTACTCCTCATTTCAGCCGGAACATGGCAATATCCTTTAATAATCCACAGGATGTTTCTGAAATTGAAACCGTGGTAAACTGTAGCACGCCCTCCCACTCCACCCTAGAGCGAGAGAAGTCATTGGATAAATGCCCACCTAAAATTTAGAATAATTTAGTTTTTACGTAGATAATATAAACTTAAAAAGAAATAATGTCTCTATAAGTATGTCTACAAAAAAGTAATCTCCTAAAATAAATTGAAATTGAAAAAAAGATAATCTTCTAATAATTTCTAAAGACCTTTTAAATAAAACCTTAAATAAATCCCAACTAAGTTCAGGCTACAAGTATAAGACCTATAATTAAACTGACATCAAGTAAACCAAGTAATTAAAAACTTACTTTCTTTTTATGAATGGTTTTGAAATAATAATAAAATAGATTAAAGAATGTTCAAAGCACACTCGAGAATTCAGGCCTGGGTCTGGTTTGAATTTGGCTGTCCCATATGACTAGATTCTCATGAAAGTCGACTGAGTCGAAGGCGAGATTGTCGACTGATGTGATGTTTTTTTTTTTAAGTGGGAAAATCATCTAATCACAAATCCTGCTCTTGGGCGCAGCGCGAGATAGCGTCAGACTTTTACTGAATAAAAACTTACTTCTGTTCCTTCGTTGCCTTCGTTTCAAGGCCCCAGGTTTCGTTTTCACACTACCCATGGTACTGATGTGATGTGGACTCGACGGTCATAGTATCGATAGTCGTGTCAGCCGATGGCTTAATAGCCGCGAACATAAAGTAACATTTTAGGAGGCGGGTGGACCAAGAGCTTTATTCAAAAAGAGATACTTCTTGACAAGGCTCGTATTGGTAGGAGGTTTCTTTCTCTGGAGACCTGACCGCGTAGCTTGTTCCCTGTTATCGATACCGGCAGGAAACTATTTTATTACAATATTTCTATAAACATACAATTTTTGTATGTATGTATGTAATGCCAAATCTTACAAATGAATTGACA
The DNA here is from genome assembly GCA_949316375.1 of Mythimna vitellina. NCBI lineage: Eukaryota > Metazoa > Arthropoda > Insecta > Lepidoptera > Noctuidae > Mythimna > Mythimna vitellina. The sequence continues at coordinate 21,641,653 of OX438690.1, forward strand.
GTTACACCAAACCGATAGAGCAGAAATTTTGCAGGCGTGTTTAATTTGGATGATAATGCATGCTTATTAGGTTGCATACAGGGTTGGTCAACAAAGCCTTTTAATTGATATTTCAAAGATAACGAAAAATAAAGGCCACAATCAATTTAATATGGTAGACTATTTAAAAAAAATAGTCTGCTATTATAACTTGTTCTTAAAAATGCTTTTAAAAAAAATGTCCGTTTATAATAAAACGATATTTTTTTAAAAGCATTGTAATTGTTTATTAATTTAAATTGTAAGGTAGATACGCGTATATCAATAGTTTATGAGCTTTAGTTTAATATTTATGGCACTGTGTAAATCATATTATAAAAATCTGTTTATTTTGTACTAAGCTGTTTATGAAAACGTTTATTTTACTGATAAAGCTTCCTCCACACGTACAGACATGTAAACAATAATTTTTACTTTTGGTATACAATAAAGAATATATCTACCTATCTATCTATACAGTCCGTGGTACTCTCAAAAAAGCCGTGAAAAGCGTTTCAAATCCTTTAAATTTCAGCGTATATATATTTTCCGTAAAGCGCAACACAATGGTGACTGGTGTCGGTCGCTGGAGGCTCGCTTTGAACTCGTGCCCGTGTCGCATGTCGGTCGCCGGAGCTGTCGCGTTTGTCGCGCTCGTGAGCCGCGCCGCGCGTAAATCACACCCAACCCTGACGCAGCCTTATTCTGACGTGAGGATTAAATGCCGGTAGGCTTGCGTCGAGTAGGTAACATTTTTCCACAGTGTTTTATGCTTTTTAACAAATTTACAGCATTTTACCGGCCTTTGTATCAAATATGTTGCCATTTTTTTTCGGCTTTATATCAAATATGCACTTCCATTTAGTTTTTTTGTTGCGGTTGTTCGAAAAACATTTAGTCTGGTTGGTTTTAGTTTTTACTAAAGGATTACGTCAAAAGCATGAAAACATAATAAAAGGTGGGCTATTGTATTTCGCAGTTAGTTCATTGAAAATTGATAAAACCTTTTCGAATATTATTTTTCGTGTAGGCAGATGTTATTAACAACACTGTAATCACGTGGAAAAAAACTGACTGAATTAGTAAAAATTTTTCTCGTCCGGTTTTACCTAATCCTTTAAGTTCAACAAACAACCAATTACGACATAAACAAGATAAAAACAAATAAACAATAACAAATGCAATCTGGTCTCGTTTATGGAGCAAGTTTGAAATAAAACGGTCACTTGCTTGAGTACCTACACTTTATTAGGAATTGACAATTCGATCATTTTTTAGACAGATTTAATAAACAACATAAAAACACACGGCAAAAAAAATCTGAGTTAACAAATCTTTACTAGGTCCTTATCTAATCCTTGAAACTCAACAAACAACCAATTACAACAGAAACAAGATAAAAACAAATAAACAAAAACAATAACAATGTCAAATGCAATCTAGTCGCGTTTATGGAGCAAGTTTGAAATAAAACGGTTACCTGCTTGAGTACCTACACTTTATTGGGAATTGACAATTTAATCATTTTTAATGTTATTTTCTTGTTAACATATGTAATAAACAACACTAAAAACACGCGCAAAAAAAAACTGACTGAATTAACCAATCTTTTCTAGGTCCTTATCTAATCCTTGAAACTCAACAAACAACTAAATACAATAGATATAAGATAAAAATAATAACAATGACAAATGCAATCTAGTCGTGTATATGAAGCAAGTTGAAACAAAAAGGTCACTTGCTTGAGTAAATACACTTTATTGGGAATTGACAATTCAATATTTTTTTAAAGGTTAATTTTCATATACGCAGATGTACACGACACTAAAAACACGCGCAAAAAAAAAAACAACTGACCGAATCAACAAATCTTTTCTACTAGGTCCTTATCTAATCCTTGAAACTCAACAAACAACCAATTACAACAGAAACAAGATAAAAACAAATAAACAAAAACAATAACAATGACAAATGCAATCTAGTCGCGTTTATGGAGCAAGTTTGAAACAAAATGGTCACTCGCTTGAGTACCTACACAGTTAGGCTCAACTCGAACGATAAAAACTTGCAACAATCTGATTAGTCCTATAAAGGACATTCAGAGAAAGGATTTTTATCCTAAAACGAACGTTTTGCTGAAGAAAAGTTCGTTAATTGCGTCTGCGAAACGATAAAATCTCTTGGATTTACTATTACGCACTTTGATTCGGAGAAAAAAGTTTTTTACATCATAATGTGAAGGCTTTTAGTCTGGGTTCTAGGACGCGATCATTCATTTTCGTCTCGAAAAGTAATAAAAATGTTAGTATGAAAGAGATTTTATTACAAGTAATATGCGTTGTAATTTTTCATGAGATACTTTTTTTGGCATTTTAAGGCGCGTATTATAATAGCTTTTTTTTAGGGTTCCGTAACCAAAAAATAAAACGAGTACCTATTATTAAGACTCGCAGTGTCCGTCTGTTGTGACGAGGATGTATTTCATGAACTGTGATAGCTATATAATTGAAATTTTCACAAATGATGTATTTCTGTTGCTGCTATAAACAACAAATACTAAAAGCAGAATAAAATAAATACTTACTAAAGTCCCATATAATTAACGTGTACTTTTTTGTCATTTTTTGCTCGATATTGATAATAGTTCAAATATAGTGTCTAATGTTAGTGGTAATGGTACGAAACCCTCTGATCGCAAGTCCGACTCGAACTTAGCCAGTTTTTTGTATTAGTTTGACAACCTTTGGGATTATTATACGTCATATTATTAGCTTTAAGGTGACCTCGTCTTTACTTATTAATTGCATAGTTTCTTTACAATCTATAAAATTGAGAATCATTCGTGAATCAGTATGCCCTTAGTAGATCAGAATCTTCTCTTGAAAATTCCATAAAAGTGCTCCTTCATTGTTCGATAAGGTGTCGAATTACTTTTTAGTTCAGTCTCAGTTTCAATAAAGGTCTGGATCGCGAGGAAATTCTAGGAAGTGACTGTTTTATATAAGAGGTACTTTTAGGTACCGGGTAATGAAAGCTTTGGAAAAGACGTACCTAATTAGTTTTAGCTGATTTAGCTGTATGTATTGAGAGCTTCAAGCTCACACCTCAGCAAAATTGATAGAGCATGTCAAAGTAGACGCCTGCGAGGGCTACGGATTGTTTGAAGGAGTTACCACTCGCACAAAGGGCAACTGAAATAACACTGTGGGTTTTACTCATTAAAAGACTGATACTTCTTCCAGCTCGGGGCCATAACGGTTGAAGTTATTTGGCTTCAGAATTGTTCGGCAGGAGTGAGAAATCCTCATGGACGCCCAGGCTGCTGCCTCACAGACAAGCCAGTCTGGGCAGTGTCAAACTCATACTGACTATAACCACACTCCTGTCTTACATTTAAACCACGGACATTACGTCTGTGACCTTGTTTGATAATTATACATTATTTGCTTCTGGGCAACTCCACGTGCAAGTGGCGTCACTCGAGAACACTTTCAATCGATCACAATAAATCTCGTCAGAATTTCAGGGTTAAGAGGCCACCAGCCCGAGGCGATACCCAAGCAATAACGACCCATTTACGCATCAAAAATCAGGAATCTCCCAACCTGCAACACTCTCACTCTCTCGCCTAAAATGCCGCACCAAACAAATGGCCCCTCAATTCCAATAACTATACCTAATACCATACATAATATATATATATACCTTAGTCCTTAATCGGCCTTATAATGTTCCCACTGCTGGGACTCAGGCCTCCTCTCTAGGAGAGGGAATGGGCCGTAATTTACCACGTGGGCCCAGTGCGGGTTGGTGGATGTCATATGTCTTCGAATTTTTGGTTCTAGGACATGCCGGTTTCCTCACGATGTTTTCCTTCACCGTTTTAAGATCAGTGATGATGAAATAAATTACACAAAGTAATGGAATGCGTCTAGCTGGGTTTGAACCCGCGACCTACAACTCGGAAGTCGGGGCCGTTATCACTCGTATATATATACATACAACCATAAATATCATCTAATGTAGAAATACATATTTATCAATAACTATGAATACAATATTATGCTGTAAATACAATGTTCGTCATATTTTTTTTTTTCGAAAGAGTTACTGTGGCTCTTACAAAGGGAAACTGAAGAACCACGGTGGATTTTAAAAGTCTGACACGCTGTCGCTCTAACCAGACCGGGAGAAGTACAAAATACGAAAAAAAATATACAAAATAGTTTATTTTCCTAATTAGCATTATCTTTTTACAAATATTTAGAGTCTCCTTTTAAGCAAAACAGTGTCTGTATTAGGAGACTCCACGCTGTCATTTATTGATTTCCCACGTACCTACTTAAAAAATCAGATTGACCAGGCAACTAAGGAATTTATCTACATTTTATTCATCTTTAAGAAATTCAACGATATAACCACATTTATCGTACTTCCACGTACAAGAGATGAAAAAAAAAACAAGCTGAATGTGAAATTAATTTCCATAGATAAAAAGAACACTTCTGACACACTTGAAGGCCTTTCTCTCCCAAGACGTCAACATATAAAAAGTAAAGTACTGAATATATTAACATAATATATAAATAAAGAGACGATTGTATGTGCGATACAGAAGTTTGGCCTTCTCCTTTTAATCCCTTGGCCTAACAAATTGTACTGGAACAAAAACTTCCTTTAGATGTGAAAACTCGCAAATCGTCGACGTCGATAGCATCAAATCTTTGAAAATGGGATGTTACGGAGTTGTGCGCAGAAGTATAACTAAATTTACTTTGTTTCCCCACAGAATTTTTCCAAAGAGTCGGCAAAAGTCATATTTTCACCAAAAATCATTCATTCGTTGTTAAAACTTCAACGGTCTGGACTAAGCGTTTCGCTTCGTCGTTTATACCGCGTACATCGAAGGACTGGAACCATTTGCCTGCTGCGGTCTTCCCGTCCAACTATAATTTAGGTATCTTCAAGGCTAGAGTGAATAGGCTCTTAATAAACTAGTACGCCTCACCATCAATGATTGCATCTCTGCTTATCATCAGGTGGGATCGCAGTCAAGCACTGTTTTATATCAATTAAAAAAAAAATAGAAATCATTTTCACCTGTAAAACTACGGACTACTATAGGAGCAGGGGTGGGTGTATAATGGGTTCAAACACACTTTAATTTGAGTAATTTATTTCATTATCACTGCTGTCAAAACGATAAAGAATAACATCGTGAAGAAACCATCATTTACCAGAATAAAAGTATCGATACTAAGATATGTAGGATAGAATTAAGTAGAAAAGCTATTCGGGACATACACAACACAGCGGTTATAATCAGTGATCGGAGTAGGTAAATTGATTTTTGGTACTTGTATCAAAAAGACTAACGTGGACAAGTAATTTTTCCGGAAAATAATTCCGGTATTTCCGGATTTCAATTCAAAATTTTAAGGAAGGTTTAATGTTCTGATTGGTCGTTGGGTTGTGTCAAATCGTAACTGTGTGCAGTTACAAAAAAATTATGAAGAATATAATATTACTCATTTTAATACAATTCCTACCGGTTCTATGGTCGGTTACGGATCTATGGTCGGTTCCGGTTCTTCAGTGGAATTATCCATATTAATATATAGGTATGTTTCGAATCAATGACCCCAATTCAATCTACCTAGTCCAATCTTTAGTTATAATAGCAATGTAAAAAAGACGAAGAGTACAGAATGCGCCGAGCGTTCCCGTACCGGTAGGATGACATGCACCATCACACACTCCCATAAAGAGAAGGTCTGAGTCCTAACAGTGGAAACATTATAAGGCTGATTGTGCTATGCATAGCATATAGTATATAAGACAACGAGTTCACCATGATACCATTATTTACTTTAATACTTCTGCCCACCCTCTGCTCACCGCGTCTCTTTCGATACAAGTCGCCATCGTTCGTATCTATATCACGGAATACGTACCACAGTTAGACTGACTAACTTTCACCATAACCATTATCACTGTCCTGCCCTTTGGAACATCGTGTGGTACAAGTTAAATGTGGTAGCGGGATTTATTATATTTCTAATGGTTAGTTAGGAAAAGGAGAAAAAGTTTTTGTATGGGACTTTTATTTGTAGGAATGTAGAAAACGATTGTTCAGATTGTTTTTGCAGCCGCCAACCTGAGACCGCAGTTCAATACCGACGTTAAAATGAATCCTTCGCAATCAGTCTGCGTTTTTAGGGTTCCGTAGTCAACTAGACACCCTTATAGTTTCACCAAGTCTGTCTGTCTGTCTGTCCGTCCGTCCGCGGATAATCTTAATGACCGTTAGCACTAGAAAGCTGAAATTTGGTAAAATAAAATGAGTCCCCCTCTATCGTTTGGAATTGTTTGAATTTGAATTTGAATTTCGAATGGTTCGGTTGGTCTCCCGATATTGGTTCTTGCTCGTTGTCTGTCGTTTATTAACTCTTAACTTATTGTGACGGACGGGTAACTACGCAACCCTACACTGAGCGTGACCCGACACGCTCTTGTCACGTTTTCAAAATACCTTTTAGGTCTTAACGTCTCCAATGGCGCATAATACCGCCTAGGTTTATATAAAAAAATCAGTCAAACAGCATAGATTCATATTACTTTTTTTATGGCTTTAACGTAAGAAAAACAATAATTTCCGAACGAATTCAAAAATTTCCCTACCAGTTTCAAAACTACTTAACAGTTCAACGACCCACTGGGTATGCCTAAAGAAAAAAATCAAGAACAGGCTCTCCAAACTCATTCCTTCACGTTCAGAACATATTGTCACATCATAAAAAAGAAGTTGGCACATTAAGCCCAGCCCGCGGCTGCGGAGGCCGAAAGTTTATAACTTGGACCAAACTTTTTGAAGTCATTTCTTCAGGCGAAGATTTTTATACGACGTCCCACGCCGTTTATTGCTTAAAATAAGTAATTTGAGAGGACGAATTTGCATAATGTTGCCGGTAGAAAAAACAACTTGTTTTCTGTTTTTTTTTTTTGTAAGTTTTATGTAAACAGTTGGGATTCAAGTTGTATCGCTGCGTGTGATTTTATTCTTATGTATTCGACTGAATGGTTAGTTTCGATAATAAGTTTTCCTGTTCTTTTTTGTTTTTCTTAGACACATTAAGGGAAAACTTCGGTAGCGAGCGGTGCAGTGTTGTCAGCGCTATACTTAACCACTATCATGCCGTAGGGTCCCAGCAAGGGGCCGCAGACTACTGCGGCTATATGGGTCATTTTTTTAAAGGATTACTTGCGGTCTTGAGACGCAAATAGTCAGTAAAAGTCTGACACGCCCTCCCACTTCGCCCTTGAGCGAGTGTGTGTGATTTCCCACCTAAAAAAAAGTATAAATCACAGTGTCACAGTGTTCACTCTCCCACCCCTCATTTTTTTCCTTCGATTTTATATGACAGATAAACGTTTGACTGGTCAACCAGTAATATACAGGGTGTCTTTTACATCCACGCAAAAACGAATACCATGGATCCAGTACATGATTCTGGACCCCTCAGTGGTGGAATTTTTCGTCGGGTTAATTTAAACAGTATAAAATCGTTACTTTAACATTTTTAGTGAAAAAAAAATGAATAATTAATTCATTTTTAAAATTAAAAAATGTCATCGGGGTTGATTAGTATAACGATTTTACACAGTTTAAATGAAAAAAACTTTTTACAAAAAAAATACAACCGACTTCACTAAAAAAAACATTAAAAGGATCAAAATAACTTTAATATCGGAAGTCGGTGTTTCTCGGTATTATTTGTATCTTATTTAACACCGACTTCCGAAATTAAAGTTATTTTGATCCTTTTAATGTTTTTTTTAGTGAAGTCGGTTGTATTTTTTTTGTAAAAAGTTTTTTATTTCACACTTTTTTGTTGCGATACACTTATAAGACATCAAATGTTACTTTTTAACTGTAAATGCTTAAGTTTTCGATGAAAATACTAAAATTACTATATAGCTGGCTATAATATTTGAGGAGTTCCCTCGATTTCGCTAAGATTCCATCATCAGATCCCGACTTGGTGACTATGGGACCATTCGGGAAGTATACCCTTTCCAACAAACAAAGAATTTTTCAAATCGGTTGGCAAGCGACGAAGTTATGCGCGAACAAACATAAAAAAAAAATACAAACATCCGAATTGAGAACCTCCTCCTTTTTTAGAAGTCGGTTAAAAAAAGTATAGTTTTTTTTTTAATTAGGTAAATGCCGACAAAGAATTCCGCGACTTGGGGGTCCAGAATCATGTTCGGGATCCGCGGTATTCGTTTGTGCGTCGATGTCAAAAACACCATGAATATGGATAAATGCTTCAGTAAACAAAAGCACAACATTAATTACTTCAAAAATACAAACAAGCACGAACCGGACCCGTCATTATGACAATAAAGAGAGCTTCCGTAAGCAAATCACACTTGACGATTTTAATTCAACACTCGAAACGTTCTCCGGTGTCGTAAGTGCGATAAGTCCTTAAATTAAAAATCGTCGAGTGCGCACTGTCCCTAATAAAGTTGACCTTTTATTTGAAAGAAGAGGGTCCAATGATTTTAAATTATGCCGGTCTGAATTGTCAGGAATGTCCAAAAAGATTACAGTTGACTGACGAATATTTTTTGGGCGGAATAATAATTAGTCGCAAGGAGACTTGCCTTGAATTTTCTGTTCGGAGTCATGGATGGTTTGGATGGTTGAAGTTATACATTTTATTTTAAAGGTCAGATTCGTAGGGAATTGTTTTTTTTAGGGTTCCGTATCTCGAAAGGAAAAAACGGAACCCTTATAGGATGACTTAGTGTCCGTCTGTCTGTCAAGACCTTTTATCTCGGAAACGCGTGGAGTTCTCGAGTTGGAATCAAAACCATATACTCAGGTCTGCAGCCTCTTGAATCTGTGAAAAAATGAAACCTCTGAGTTAATAAAAAAAAGATACGGCCTTTTATATCGCAAAAGACGTATATTTCGACACTCTCAAGGGAATCCAAATTCATAGGGTACTTCTCGTGAGCTAGAATCCTGAAATTCAGCATGAAGCGAGGTCTCATAGCAAAAATATAGGAACCTTCAACCACTTCAGAACCTTTTGACTCCACCATCTGTTTTGCGAACAATGTGCCAAGCAGATTGTCGCTTAAGTTTGGTGATTTTCCGGGCTATGTCAATAACCTTAGACTCCCTGTGTATTTCTTTATTCCTGATTCGATCACGGAAGGAAACTGTAAACATATGTATGTTTGGAGTTTCCTCTGGAGGAGAAAAAGGCAATGGTGCCTTTTAAGGATTTTAAAACTACTGATGCGTAAATAGTTTATTACAAGTATATTTTTTTATGTAAGTTATTATTTACTTCATAATCAGATAAATAGCTAACTTTATCAACTTTTAAAATAATCGTCAAGGACTACTAACTCATCTTCAACGTAATTAAGTACATATTTTATGCGTTCATATAATTCCAAATTGTTTGCATTAAATGTATGTAAATGTATTTTGATTATTTATTTACTTTATGTATGTAAATAAAATATATATTATATATGTTAAGTAAACCTGCGTATTTTTTCTTCTTTACTGTCAAATTCATCAATAGCTTATCTGTAAAAAATCGCTTTTAGCTATAAGACTGCCCATTATTATCTCATACTAACTTTTGCCCACAGCTTCACCCGCGAACATAAAATATAGCCTATGTCACTCAGGAATAAAGCAGCTTTCTATCGGTGAAAAACAATTTTGCAGTCGGACCAGTAGGTACTTTCAGAGATTACCTTCTACAAACAAAAATACATTTAAAAAAAACTTTACCTCTTTTTAATATTACTGCAAACAGAGTAGATTAATTTTAAGCTGCTCCTGTATTTTTTTATGGTGTACAAATAAATAGCATATATATCTGATAAAAACAAAAGCTTTCCTATATGTGAATTGGATCACACCTCATTTTACCGTTTTAAGCTCTTCACAACCCCCAAAGGACAAAAGGGTTTGGTGATATATACCCATTACTCTTATTGCCTTTATTGGCACCGTTATACGTACATAAATAAACATACTTTGTGTCTGTCTCATTTTTTATCCCTTCGTGCTATGCAATCCCCTTATCGATGTAACAAAGTAATAAAAAGATGTATGGGAGGAATCTCCATTCTCATTTTAAGTGTCGAAGGGAGTGTTATGTATGTGTTATTTTACCAAGAAAAGTCAGGGGAAATGCATTGTTATGATGTTTTAAAAGCGTTGGAGTGGTAGGGAAAATATTTATATGTTGGTATACTTAATAGATAGAAATATTTTTGCTATTTGGAACCGATTGGAATGTTAATTCATGACTGATTGACATAGACTATGTAGTTTCTACTTAGACGCGGGCAAAGCCGTTGGCAGATGTTAGTGCTCTCAAGTCGTCCATGGCGCGTAGTCTTCCACGCGCGCCTTAGGGAGATGTCAGCAACCGTAGGTAGCCAGCAGGGTCGAAGCTTATTGGGGCCATGGGTGTAGCGAAAGAGAACGCCGGGGCACTGGAACGAAGACAAAGAAGTAACAGGAGTGAGTTTTAGTCAATAGAAGATATGACACATGGGCGGGAGATGTCATTGGAGGATTTCCCACCTTAAAAAAAAAAGATGCCAGTGCTATAGGTATAAAGTTATGGTTTCATCCGTAAACTTAGCGATGATAAAGCAACTGGAAGTTCAGAAAATATTTACAGTGTACCCATTTTTTTTGGAGAGAAATCCAGGGAGTTTCAGACTGTTACTGACTCAAAGCTACCTGTGTTCCATCGCTTCCCCTTTGCGTTACACAGCCACAGTAATTCTTTCGTAGAACCCTGTAGCCCTGGCAAGCATCGGCCTTTGCAGGCTCCACCAAACATCCTATCTCCTTAATTACTCTTCTAATTAATTCTAATAAAGCCATAGAAAAGCAAATAAAGGAAAATAACGAGCTGCAACTAATACCCTTCGATAGTAAGCGACTTACAAAATGCAATAAAGACCAAACTAGTATAAACTATTGAAATAACTGTTCGTAACTTAATAGACGCGTAACAAGGCAAACAAATCAGCCCCGGACCGTTTGTAGATATCTCTCAACTTTGCCCGGGGTAGTGCGGGACTCGTTAATCCCTAGCCCGTAGTCCGGCGTAGTGTTGGGATAGTGTTTAACTAGTTTTCGATAGTATAGTTTGATTGAGAATTATTATATCTCAGTAGATATTTAAGGTTCTAGCTTCTAGCGCGTTAAAGTAGTAAATTATTACAAAGGAACACAATCTAGAGATAATAAATATCCTGAATTTTAAAACTTGTTCTACCCATATATTAAATTGCATCCAAATCTGTTCAGCTGTTTGAGCATATAAGAGTGACAAACCACACACACTGATACAATACAACGCTCATACTGATATGCATTATATTTCCAACAAAAACACCAACCAGTCACAGAGGCTACCCAATAAAACCAATCGACTGCCAACCGTCTCGACATCACTCCCGCCTCGTCACTACCCTACCCCGGGACAGCAAACAATACGAGCGGCAATTAATACAGCCATTATACTAACGAGCGCCCCACTATCCCGGATCGGACGATTAGACAACGGGAAAAACTTAAGAGGTCCCCGCACTACGGAACATGGTTGATGCTGGCTTGTGTTTGTTAGATTGAGTACCTTTGGCTATGTAAATATGTATATGTGTATTCAGGGGCGTAGCTAGACCGGGGGAAGGGACCCCGTACCAATAATTTTTGACAGTTGTTTCAAGATAGGGTCGCGATAGGCAACGAAGGAGAAAGTTAGACTGACTGCATAGGTTTAGGTCTTTAATGAAAATGAGCTCGTTTTGTAGAGTATTTTGGACTAAGGTAAGTTAAATTTTATTTATTTATTTATTTAATCCTTTATGCACAAACGCACAGCGGCGGACTTAATGCCTTAAGCATTTTCTACCAGTCAACTTTAGGGTGATGCAGAGATAAATAGTGGTAGGTGCAATAAAAGCAAAAGAAAAGGCGAATAGAACAAGAATAGATATACTAATAAACCATAAATATCATACAATTATACAATACGTACACAAATTAATAAACTATCTACATATATATCTACACCAACAAAGTCAAACAATTGGTTCAAATCGACAATTTGAAAAACATTCACGCTGTGATGACACTACTGTCAACTTCTTACGAATTAGCTCGCGAACTATTTTAATAGTGATTTTTGAAGAGAATGCTAGAACGAGCGGAGCGAGCTATAAATTGAAACGTCCAATCATATAGTCATTATTCATTAACTACGGCCCTCTCATCAATAAGAGAATTTAAGGTTGTGGATAATATGTTACGAATTTTTGCACACGTTGGGGCCCCTATAGCTTGAGGGTCCCATATCATTGATACAGTTAATACAGCGGTAGCTACGCCCCTGTGTGTGCTAATTTTGAAAACGTTTATAGAGTATATAACCAAAGGTATTTGTGTTTAATTTAATTATTACAGTGATGGTTGTTATGTATGTTATTAACTAAGAGGAATGGCTAAGAGACTGCCTCTTTTATTTTAATGCTAAATACCCTAGGTACATGAAGAATCATAAATACGGATCAATTAATTTATTGTCATTTTTTATCAATTAATGATCATGGCTTATATCGTGAGTTGAGTATACGCGTTTAGATCTCGTTAGAGCTACAACGCACTCAAAAGCAAAACCATTAACATTTTATCTGTCTTGTAACTAACTGTTATAGTGATCTAGTGTAATATAATTATTTTCTTTACAATTCGAGGCTTTAACTTACCATACAAACCATATCCTATCATCAATACGAGAAAACAATGTTATGACAAGCACTACTTTTTACACAGACCTTAGAAGCTACGTAATTAATCCCTACCACTTTAATATATACAGCAATCGATCGAAGCAACTACCCAAGTGGTTTTATTTTAACAAGTCGGCAGCTCGTTAAAAAAACAGGATACATTATTTATTCTAAGATCAGTAGAGAACGGCCAAGACTGAAGAACAAATGAGGCGAGTTTAAAAGTAAAATACCACAGACCTAAGAATCTTCGAGCTAGAGACGCCAGTACTACGTCATTTATGAGTTACGCATATACGTGTGTCATAGCTATAGAAAGTATTGCTTATTTCTCGTATTTGCAAGCATGACTGTTAAACGTGTGGTCCTGGGGTCGACTCCCCGGTCGTGCTAAAAGTCTTATTGTTTTTTTTTTACATTAGGAAAGTCTGTAGCGTGTAACCCGCCGCATGACTTCCTAAGCAAAATGCCTACCAGTACATTTTCAGCCAAACCATTCACACATAGAAATTGATAGTATTCCTGGAAAATCGAAACAAAGATTAGTCATATATGGATGAGATACTAAAGTGCACGATATGCGCAAACATAGGTGTATTTTAGATCCAAAACTCAGACTGGAGAGAGATTGGGCGCAGGTCCAATGACTTTATGTGGTTCCAAACTCTAGGCTGCGAACTGAGTATTTTTTAATGTAAAAACCTAACAGCACTTTATACCCGACCTGGTAACTGAACCCTGGATCTCACACTTAGCAGTCGGGCTTGCAACAACGAGTTCAACGAAGCAGTTCAATCGCATGTAAAATGCAATGTCGCATTATGCATCAGCGGAGAGGGTTGTAACCGATATCGCGTATCGCAGCGTTGTGCGTTCTACAGCTGCTGACGCGTTCGATTTGCATAAAAAAATAGACAATGCCACCTCTTGCATTGCCCACTAAGACAGTCTTATGCTCTGTTTTAAATTCCTTCGCTTTGAACGAACAAGCTCGCTCGCCAAGCCTTTGCCTCGTAATTAACGGTACTATAATTAAAATACCATTCGTTCAACGTTGGAAAAAAGACTTCTAATCTTCAGCATATTCGTCTGGATGCCGGCAGAGTCTCACAAGAGAATGTGTTAATATTTTTTTTTAATTTTACAAGGGGAAAGGAACGCTAGGAAGTGGAAAGTTAAACTTTATTAAAGCGTTCGTGTCTGTCTATTTTTCAGTCTGCGATGTTTTTTTAAGGACTGGGTAATGATAGTAGAACATCCTATACGGGAATGGTGTTTTGTTTTTGTACCAGGCGTACGGCAACGCGCCACCGGTACATGGTGGACATCTCACCTATACGCACAAAACGTTTTGGGAATACATTCATTGTGCGTACAGCTAAGGAGTGGAATTCCTTGCCGGAATCTGTGTTTCCTGATAGCTACAACCCGGGAATCTTTAAGTCAAGAGTGAATAGGTTACTTCTAGGTAAGCGCGTTCCATCGTCGACCGCATCGTCGCTTTTCATCAGGTGAAATAGCGGTCATGCGCGAACCTATCAAGAATAAAAAAAAAAGTTTTATTATATTATGAAAATGTCATTTCAAATGTTCGTCGTGTACCTACAGGTGCTAATTTGGTTTTGGCGCTGTATAGACTCCAGTACGCAAAATATGAGGGCCGCAATCTACCAACATCATCATCGTCGTCATCATTTCAGCCAAACCTGTGCCTGTGCGTCTCGCATCCAACATGTTTCCACAACTCTCACCAGGTCATCGGTCCATTTTGCACCACGAATCTGTCAACAGTGGTCAATCACCATTCTAGGAGTTATTGTTGTATCGTGAGTGCGTTCACAAACATGTAAACTGATACACAAGATAGCCAGACCCGGAATAACTATTTATAAGGTGCTACTAGTTCTAAACCCTCTAAAGAGGTACCCATGAAAGACTATTTCTACAGTAATCTATATATATTGTTGCGAACGTGAGTCACTAAATGCCGGTTTACAAGCAGAGTATTTATTTACCACAATCAATAATCTAAAGTTTGTTTCACTTCGCTTAGGTCGTTATGTAATATCACTTCACACACTTATGTATTGCTCTTGTCTCGCGATCGAAAACAAATTGACTCACTTTCCGGCTTGAAGCTCGTATTTATACACGGAACCAGGAAAGTTTTAGATATAGACGTTTCAAGGCCATTCTAGAATAATGTCGTCAAATCGTGGGGTATTATTATAAACATGTAATAATAACCTTTTACCGATAGAGACTTCATGCGGATTTCGACTCTATTGTTAAAGTTGGAAGGAACAAATTCTCTTATCAACCTTACTGACGAATAATAATAGAAGAAAGTACTTCCGCCATAAGTAGTTGAATCTTTCTAGAATTCACTAGACCTTGGTACGTACTTCGATTCTGGAACCTTCGCTGAGCAATGATGTTTTAATTATTTGTTGCCACTATTGGTTCTGGACGTGTTGAAGTTTCACGCTGTAACAATATAAAAGGATAAATGACTGACTTACATATCAACGCACAACCGAAACTACTAGGACTATGAGCGTAATATTATGCACAAGGTTTCCTTTTAAGACGTAGGCGAGCACTAAGACAGGATTTTCTAACATTCACCCCCTAAGGGGATCAAATGGGGGGCCAAAGTTTGTATGGAGAAAGCTACGTTAACGCGGGCGATGTTATTGTCAGATGTTAGTATCGTATAATGCCTGAAAAATGTGAAAATGTGAGTCAAATTGACTCGTAAACCTACTTAAACATCTGAGACAGACGAACATCCTTATTTTTTCCTCTTTCGCCATTACTTCCAAGAGATCCCCTCACGTTCATTACTTCAAAAATCAACAGGAGATGCCAATTAATTGTAATAAGCTTTTCGTCTTTGAAACGCGTATAATCACGCCCGCGCATTAAGGGGTGTCTTCGTGAAACAGGGACCTTCCCCTCGGATCACGAAGGAGTGATCATAAAAAAAAACCATCCTTAAGTTCTCGTTGGAGAGACTTATTAGAGGAGTGCTTAATAGTAGGTAAATATGGGTGTACACGGGGCGAAAGTTGGAACGGTAACGCGAATGTAGATGAAAACTTAAATATTGATAGGGACACCTAGTGTGCTAAGAAATATTTGTATACGCCTTTACACTGACCTCGAATTAAGTATTCTCGTATATCTTCTAAAGATAAGCCCCCTAGCCAAGTTACAATCGTTTCGTTTGTGTCGAACGCCTCGAGTAGGTAACGCGACTAAGTGTTGAGATCAACTACTTTTTACACGTCAATTTTTTTTGTCAATTTAAACTAGATAAAGTTTTGAAACAGACACCGAGGTCCTGGTACGCAAATATTTTGTCCGTGCGGGACAATCGCTCGATCACTGCGCAAATTAGTGTTTTTGCACTGTACGTTGTTTTGTTGTAGTTTTCTTAATTAGCGCACTCGCGTCAAATGTAGTTCCCCCTATGTTTTTATAAGCAAGGTCTGAAGGGATTTAATGAAATTTAATTTTGCTGAGATTTTCTTTTTCCTCGCCAATAAACTTCACGACCGGAAATTTACGGGTAAGCAAATGTTTAGAAATCGTTCTGTTGAATATTTTTTTCTATAATGAATTCATTTTTAGGGTTCCGTACCTCAAAAGAAAAAAGACGGAGCCCTTATAGGATCACTTTGTTGTCTATCTTTCTGTCTGTCTGCCAAGACCCTTTATCTGGGGAACGCGTGGAGGTATCGAGTTGAAATTATAACCATATACTCAAGGCTGCTGTCCCTTGAAGCTGTGAAAAACCAAACTTCAGAGTTAACGAAAAAAAAAGAATGGCCGTTTATGTTGTAAAAAACGTGTATTTCGACTCTCAAGGGAATCAAAATTTATAAGGTACTTCCCGTTAACCTAGAATCTTGAAATTTGGTATGAAACAAGATCTCATAGCACAAGTTTAGAAAAAAATCTGAAAACTGTAAATTAGTAGTTACGTCACCAAAAAAAATGCTTTTCGGAAAAATCTTCGTAACTCAATTCGGGAATTGAACTGTTTTCAGAGGTAAGTTTGTACGGAACCCTCAGTGCGCGAGTCCGACTCGCAATTGCCTGGTTTTTTAATTATTCCTCTCTTCTTACTTGGGTTCTAAGCGTCTTAACACGATTACTTGTGTTGTATTAAAAGGGATTTAAATTTTGTCAGCATTATTTTAAATTTTTGTAATGAGGCTTGCCGCCGCAAGCGGTTTCGCCCCTGTGATAGTAGAAGAGAACCTCTGGATAAAAAGTATCTTATTCGCTATTCCAGAACGTGGTCTACATTTGGGCCACATTTCATCCAAATCCCTTCGGCAATTTCAGAGTGAAGGAGTAGCAAACATACATGTAAATTTTTGCCTTTTTTTTAAATAATAGTGTGATTAATTATATATTAAATATGTATGTTATGTAATAATGAGGGTTTCAAGACTAACTCTTTCATCTTTTCTGCCTCACTATAATTATTGTCATTTATTTTTTTTTTTTTTCTAAATTACCTTTTTCATTATTATTTTTGTTTTTCAAATTGACGATTATTGTTATTTTACAATTATGACGTTGTATATTTTTTTTTACGATTTGCATTTATCCATAACTTTTATATATATAAATATATATATATATATATTTTAATTTACAGTATACAATTATTTGTAAATTTTATTATTTGTGAATGTAGGAACTATGTAGATTACTTTTTCCTTTTCTTTAATTTTAACATAAAGTCTGGCAGCTTTGAGTACTTTTTGCGGCCTACCCAAATGTCCTTTCTTTGATATTGTACCTCAAGTCGTTGAGCTCCTTAGTAGTCCTGAGTTGAGTTACACGAATACTGACAAATACTTGCACTGACTGAACAGGTCCACTCAGAACTGTGTGGTTCTTTTTTCATAAGACCATCTCAGACTCCAATCTGCATGGTTCTCATATGATATGACCATTACATGTTTGCTTTATGGACATTAAAAGAGACTTTGACCCCTGAGTTTGTTTCGGTGTTTCTTCTTAGAGTAGTCAGCTAGGAAACACCGGTTTCATCTGGTTTAAATTGACAAAAAAATTGACGTGTAAAAGTGTTTTTAAAAACTTTTTGCAAAATAAATTTATCATTTTAGAACCAAGATTAGGGTTGTTAGTAAATCATTCCGACCGCTGACATTTTGTTGATGCCTTTTTTTTTCTGTAGTCTTCGCATGGTTTGTACATTCATTCATCCAGTGTCAATTATAGAAAACAGTTTTTGATACAGAATACAGATACTCTGTTTTCATTAGAAACAAAAAGACAAAAACTTAACAATACACGTTTAAATGTTTTAGTCAACCTTCATAAGAAAACTTCGATGAGGTAATCCATGCGTCAATAAAATTCTCAGCTCCGTTTTATTTTTCCGAGATGGCACTTGTTTGAACGATTTGACATTTTTTTCAGGTATGTACCCAAATTTGAGTCACAATACGCACTAAGAATTAACTTGAGAATAAGTACTGAACTTTACTCAAAAAGATCCCGTCAAAAACAGTGGTGATGCAATAAATTATACTGGATGGGTATATACCCACGATCTACAACTCTGTCGGGACTGTTACTACTGAACTATCACTCATAATCTTTCTGCCGTTCATTCATGCCATCCATCCACATATATACTCGATAACTCAATATCAATACAAACGATTCCCTTTCAACTTTTCAATTACTGGCACTTTCAAATTTCCTCTAATACAGTTGTTTCTGACTTTACCCATTCTCGCCACACCACACATCCATCTCAACAGTACCATTGAGCTATCACTGTCCTACAAAATCATGCTTCAGTACGAAAACAAACCTTCGTGAATTTACCATCTACGCATTTCCGCGCCACACTATATTCCATGCCGCGGCGTTCCCCGGGGACAATGGCGTACGCGATTAATCCTTTCCACAAACAACCCCACAATACTTGTAATTAATATCACCATTTAACTAACGAGCGTCAACGCGGTAGTTACATACGTCTATTATTGTCTGTGCGGTGTTTAATAAGGTGATAATTATGTACTTACATATGCGATATTTACATACCTACACATGCCTAAGTTGCACATAAGGTCCTACACGTATAGTTCAGTCTATGCCCTGCAGGTATCTTTTGTTTTATTATATTCGGGATAAATAACAGTTATACATTAAAATCTTATACTAAATTATAAATATGCAGAAATTATAAATGTTTTACCTACGACATTTTCCACAACATACTATGATTTTATATTTAATAATGCGCTATTCTAAGCTGTTAAAACAGAAAAGTAATTAATAGTAAACATAAACATAGGCATGCAAGTAAGAAAAAAAGATGGATGGTTTTGTCTTCTGGGGAAACTTGAAAAAGGTCCCATGGACCTCAGTAAATCAGTTCCGTGATCACCATCAGCATCTGAAGCCTTTTCAATTGATGCTCCGTTACCTCCTCAAGGGCCATCTGTGCAACTCCTGTTAGGGCATTAGTACCCAGGGAAGTGTCCTCGAAGACCCTATATATGTTTGATATAGACTATAAAACTAGTTCAATAGTTTTTATTTTAATACCTCTTATTGCTATGTAATTCCAATGTACAATCATGATACAATGATTTTTACATAACTTAAAATTCGTTGGTCTATTTTCTACCTAGCCGAATCGACCTGTTGCTTATTAGCAATAGGTCGGTTCGGCTTGAAGAAGATAAAATTGAACAAACAAGCCTTGAACTGTGACCTTGGTTCTCAAAACCAGATCAGCAACTCGGTGTTCATAACAATAACGGAAACGGATGCAAACCAGTCGGTTGTCCTTTAAAGTGGAAAGCACGAGAACACTTTCGCAAGAAGTTGGTAGATTCATCACACTCTTGATTTGTTGTATTCATTTTTCTCTCAATATCATTCTTTATTTGAATGTATGTATCTAAGTATATATTTATTATTGTTCTTTCCTCTCTGTCAGTCTTCTATTAAGCTGCACCTGCCATGTTATATCTCTGCACCACCCTAAGGTCGACTGGTAGAAAATACCTAAGGCATTAATTCCGCCTATGTACAATGTTTCATTAGTGGATGAAGTTTTAAATAAATAAATAAATAATAACAACGTGTTATATTACTCCTGCCTACGCATATATACTCCTCGTTGATGTCATGTTGCCATCTAGCCCAAAACGGACGAGGCTCACTCACAACAAACAAGACGAATTGTTGGATTTCTAAACGTAACTCAATATGTCAGCTTGACATATGCACTTGTCAGTAATATCAATATAAATTAATTTTGACATGCTTTGGCTTCCGGTGTTCTCTATTTCCGTGTATCGTGCGTTCTTACAATAAAATCTGTGATATTCGTTTGATTTTACGTTGTTGAAGCTTCAACGGTCCGGACTAAGCGTTTCGCTTCGTCGTTTATACCGCGTACATCGAAGGACTGGAACAATTTGCCTGCTGCAGTCTTCCCGTCCAACTATAATTTAGGTGTCTTCAAGGCTAGAGTGAATAGGCTCTTAATAAACTAGTGCGCCTGACCATCAATGATTGCATCTTCGCTTACCATCAGGTGGGATCGCAGTCAAGCACTGGTTTATATCAATTAAGGAGGAGTTAGCTTGGCCCTGAAACGCAAAGGGCAACTGAAGGAACACAAGTGGGTTTTAGTCCGTAAAACTCTTCTCGCTTCAGCCAGAGCGGGAGGGGTTTTTAGATGTTTTCCCACTGTAGTAGTCGTACTAACACAGAGGGTAAACACAATGGCTAGTTACGTTACCAGCAGCTAAGGTCAACACGTATGCCTCCGTCAAAGGATCGCATGCTACTGTTAATTCCCACCACTCGTGTACCCGAGACAGTTATAGAAACACTACACCCACTAAAAAAAAGAGGTTTCTAACCAACCATCCTTCACGAAGTCACAGTATAGATGACGCAATTGATTGGGAGCTGTTCGACCCTCAGGCAGCGCAGTCGAAAATTGATAAAGTTTCCGATGAAAACTCTATCGGTGGAGCACAACTTTATATCGCCAAACTGATACGTCATTTTAATTTAATTTCTGACTAAATTACTCTAGTGAGTTGGTCAGCGTGTTTCTATTACGTGGCTTTTTGGAAATAAGCTTACGTTTCACACTCATAGTCTCAATAGTTTCGGCTGTGCGTTGTTAGTCTGTGAGTTTCTCTATATATATATATTATAGATATAAAGTATCCCACCGTGTCTATATCTCTGTCTGTTCGCAATTAATAATTTCGCAAAAAAATCAAAAACTACTGAATTGATTTTCATGCGGTTTTCTTCAATAGACGAAGTAATTTATAAGGAAGGTTTAAGCGTATATATATATATATATATATATATACATAATAATAAAACCGAGAATGTCAAAGATATCTAAAATCCGTGCGAAAGTCTCGTGAGTCATTAGTTCTTGTATTTACTAAACAAATAGTAATTTACTTTGTCACAATGAATCTTACTTAAAAGATGTTTAATATACACATCGAACTAATTATTTATCAATATCATCTGAACTTTCTAAAAGGTACACTATCATAAAACAAATTAAGAATTGATGCGAGAGTGATCCAATGTTTCGACATTTTCACAAAACCAAAGTATCCACCTACAATAACCAAGGTCACATGTAAACGGAATCGAACGAACAAATCCTATGTTCACTATATAGTTACATTCAAGTTTTCAGGGACACTGCTTAGTACCACACTAGTGATGTTAAACTGTTCCGTTCTCGGCGGAATGTCCCGGTGTATTGGTTCTTTAACCCGGGAATAATCTAAATAAAGACATGGTGCCTCATCATCCCTCTAAAGACGTGACTTGATGTAAACTTTTTATGATAATTTATGTTAAAACGTGGATTTTGTTCAGCAAGGGTATCAATTAAAACGCGTTTACCTAACCACCTAGCTTTTAGTGTCTTAATGAGTTTATACAAGTTTCTGTCGTTTCTGTCAGCTAGGAGATGGAATATGATAACTATTTTACAAGTTTATATTGTAGCTATAATTATATTTTATACATAAGTAATGCTATAACCTAGACGATTCTATTCAATTCCAAAAAAAGTCCATCATAATCGATTTAATATTTTATTCGTGAAAGTTTAGCGAAATCTATGACGTCACATAGAAACTAAAAGACAAAATTCTACATCAGCCCCCCTAGCCAAGTTACGATCGTTTCGTTTTCTTTGAGCGCCTCCGATTCTTTTGTTCTGACCACGTGACTGAGCGTTGAAATGACGTCAGAACAAAGGAATCGGAGGCGTGGCCTACTCAAGGCGTTCGATGCAAACGAAACGATCGTAACTTGACTAGGGGGGGCTGGTATTCTAGTTCTTCGCGCGATTAAAACATATAGAACAGTACGTTATCAACTATCAGGCATTTTTTGTTAACTTTGTCATTTGCCCGGATCAGACAAAACACACCTCTGGGAGGAGGATCCTCCCTTTTTAACGGAGGTTTGTGAGACTATATACCCCGTTCCATATACCTCTAAATAACTCTAACAGACGGAGTTGCTTTCACACTAAAATTTATGTTATTTGTAAGTATCTGGATTGTATAATACTGTGAGATAGATAGATAGATATAGTACTCTGGAGCCTGCGCTATAGTTTCTACAGTCCAATTTTGCCAAAGCCAAGCTAAACTAACAGGAAACGTTGTAAAAACCAAAATGTATTTCAATCCTACTTACATATTCAAAACTCCGAATCCCGCGAACTATATCGACAAGTTCAACACTATTGCGTGGACTTTTCCCGGACATTTTCGACCGGCCCAGCCATAGGAATAAAAGTTAAACAAATGGACGGCGCACCGGCAAGTTTTAATAAGATTCTTGCGAGGTTTAGTACAGAAACTGTTCGCTGGCTCTCGTGTGTAGCTGCTCTGAATTGTGATACGTTTTGCTCGCTTTTTTTTTTTATTATATTTCTCTTTCATGGCTTTTAATAACGCGTTTTAAAGTTTCGCAATAATGTTCGTTGTAATAAAAATGCGGAAAATATTTAGCGTAAATAGGTTATGGGTTTGAAAAGAGTTTTTAGTTAATCTCTAGAATGAGTCCTTATACTGAAACTGTTCGGGATATCAAATTTTAGCGCAATGTTTTACGACAGTGATTTGATTTTTATAGTACATTTTGATACAAGTGGAAAAAGTTTGTCATTACGACCGAGGCGGAATTCCGATTCAGTGTTATGAAGCCAAGTACTGCGGTGACGAATTTCCACATGTCTCAAACGACGTTTTTCAATACACTTATGAAGATATAAATAAACGGGTTTGACGCACGACGCGCGCTCGTGGAGATCGCTTAACGCCCAGCCTGATACAAAGAATATAATAAACTGTAGAGAGGTGAGCTCGTGCACTTTTCTGCACTAGTGCGAAAAACAGTAAATTGCGTGCCTAAAAGCAGTAGGGATAAGAACGGGTTTTCGAAATTTATTTTTTCAATCCAACAATTCTGTAAGGAGTTCAAAAATACAGCGACCTCTATTATAATAGCCTTTATCACCTTTAATTACTGGCTCACGACTCCCGCGTATCATTCCCGGGACATTGTCGACTTTTTGCGATCCAAGTCGCGTCAGCAAATCCTTCAGGAGACCACTCACTTAATCCCGGGGCGGGTCTGCCGAGGGTTGGGGTAAGGGAGATCGAACTAAGAAACTTTTCCTGCCACTTTGTACCCCGATTAGTGTTGCAAGGTGTCCCACTTTTTTTTTGGGGTGTCCCGGGATTTTGTTGACCTTTTGAGTAGGTACTGTGGTGAATCTATTATTGTGTCTCGAATTCGTATATGTTGTACTGTAAATAGAACAGGTTTTCATCAATCGTGTTGTTCAACTCAACTTTATAATATTTCGATACCTCCCACACATAAGTTCGTAAGGCAAAATATTTTTCTAGGAGAAGCGTTTTTGTAATTGTTAATTATTCAAGAAGAAGAATCTCCAAACCTAAAGTGGCAGTGGGCAGGGCACATTACTCGTAGAATGGATGGTCAATGGGGCCGAAAGGTTCTAGAATGACGACCGTGCACCTAAAAAGGCAGCGTTGGAAAGCCTACCACAAGATGGACCGACGACCTGGTGACAGTCGCGGGAATGCGGTGGATGCGAGATGCATAGGACCACGTGACTGAGCGTTGAAATGACGTCAGAACAAAGGAACCGGAGGCGTGGCCTACTCAAGGCGTTCGACGCAAACGAAACGATCGTAACTTGACTATGGGGGCTGGTATTCTCGTTCTTCGCGCGATTAGAACTTATACAACAGTCCGATGTCAACTGTCAGGCATTTTTGTTAATTTTGTCATTTTCCCGGACCAGATAAAACACACCACTGGAAGGAGGATCCTCCTTTTTAACGGAGGTATGTGAGACTATACACCCCGTTCCATATACCTCTAAATAAGTCTAACAGACGGAGTTACTTTCACATGAAAATTTATGTTATTAGTAGGTATCTGGATTGTATAATACTGTGTGAGATAGATGGATAGATAGATATAGTACTCTGGAGCCTGCGCTATAGTTTCTACAGTCCAATTTTGCCAAAGCCAAGCTAAACTAACGGCAAAACGTTGTAAAAACCAAAATGTATTTCAATCCTACTTACATATTCAAAACTCCGAATCCCGCGAACTATATCGACAAGTTCAACACTATTGCGTGGACTTTTCCCGGACATTTTCGACCGGCCCAGCCATAGGAATAAAAGTTAAACAAATGGACGGCGCACCGGCAAGTTTTAATAAGATTCTTGCGAGGTTTAGTACAGAAACTGTTCGCTGGCTCTCGTGTGTAGCTGCTCTGAATTGTGATACGTTTTGCTCGCTTTTTTTTTTTATTATATTTCTCTTTCATGGCTTTTAATAACGCGTTTTAAAGTTTCGCAATAATGTTCGTTGTAATAAAAATGCGGAAAATATTTAGCGTAAATAGGTTATGGGTTTGAAAAGAGTTTTTAGTTAATCTCTAGAATGAGTCCTTATACTGAAACTGTTCGGGATATCAAATTTTAGCGCAATGTTTTACGACAGTGATTTGATTTTTATAGTACATTTTGATACAAGTGGAAAAAGTTTGTCATTACGACCGAGGCGGAATTCCGATTCAGTGTTATGAAGCCAAGTACTGCGGTGACGAATTTCCACATGTCTCAAACGACGTTTTTCAATACACTTATGAAGATATAAATAAACGGGTTTGACGCACGACGCGCGCTCGTGGAGATCGCTTAACGCCCAGCCTGATACAAAGAATATAATAAACTGTAGAGAGGTGAGCTCGTGCACTTTTCTGCACTAGTGCGAAAAACAGTAAATTGCGTGCCTAAAAGCAGTAGGGATAAGAACGGGTTTTCGAAATTTATTTTTTCAATCCAACAATTCTGTAAGGAGTTCAAAAATACAGCGACCTCTATTATAATAGCCTTTATCACCTTTAATTACTGGCTCACGACTCCCGCGTATCATTCCCGGGACATTGTCGACTTTTTGCGATCCAAGTCGCGTCAGCAAATCCTTCAGGAGACCACTCACTTAATCCCGGGGCGGGTCTGCCGAGGGTTGGGGTAAGGGAGATCGAACTAAGAAACTTTTCCTGCCACTTTGTACCCCGATTAGTGTTGCAAGGTGTCCCACTTTTTTTTTGGGGTGTCCCGGGATTTTGTTGACCTTTTGAGTAGGTACTGTGGTGAATCTATTATTGTGTCTCGAATTCGTATATGTTGTACTGTAAATAGAACAGGTTTTCATCAATCGTGTTGTTCAACTCAACTTTATAATATTTCGATACCTCCCACACATAAGTTCGTAAGGCAAAATATTTTTCTAGGAGAAGCGTTTTTGTAATTGTTAATTATTCAAGAAGAAGAATCTCCAAACCTAAAGTGGCAGTGGGCAGGGCACATTACTCGTAGAATGGATGGTCAATGGGGCCGAAAGGTTCTAGAATGACGACCGTGCACCTAAAAAGGCAGCGTTGGAAAGCCTACCACAAGATGGACCGACGACCTGGTGACAGTCGCGGGAATGCGGTGGATGCGAGATGCATAGGATCAGTCGTTGTGGAGACGCTTGGGGGAGGTCTATGTCCAACAGTGGACGTCTTTCGGCTGAAATGATGATGATAATGAATTATTTAAGTAATTTATGAAAATCCTTTTAATCGATGTATTTGCATTATGTAATCAACAATCAGTTTAAGATCACAGTACCATACACTAGATATACCTACTACTAGTAATGAAAAACAATAATATTTATTTTACATTTCTATAATACAAGTTTACTCAAAAAAACATGTTATAACGTTGGAGGTATGGATCTATTGTATTAACATTATACGTGGAAGAGCAGAATCACCTACACAAGCATCTTCTTGTTTATACAGTGATCTCCAAGTTATGTTTCTAAAAGTATATGTAATTGAAATAAACATTTTCTTACTCATTTTGGAACTAGTTAGGTTAGGAAAAAACGGAACCCTTATAGGATCACTTTGTTGTCTGCCTGTCTGTCTGTCTGGCAAGACCCTTTATCTAGAAATTAAAACGATTGCGGATTGAGCGATTGCGGTCCCTTGAAGCTGTGAATAATCAAACTTGTAAATTAACGGAAAAAAAAAGATATGGCCGTTTATGTTGCAAAAAACGTATATTTCGACACTCTCAAGGGAATCAAAATTCATAGGGTACTTCCCGTTGTCCTAAAATCCTGATATTTGACATGAAGCGAGGTCTCATAGTATAAGTAAAGAAAAAAATCTGAAAACTGTAAATCTGTAGTAACGTAAAAAAAAACTTTTTGCGAATCGTAAAAATCTTTGAGACTCGATTTGGAAATTGAATTGCTTTCATAGGTAAGTTTAACGAAACCCTCAATACGCGATTCCGACTCGCAATTGCCCAGTTTTTTTCATACATTGTTCATACGTTGTTTCTTTCAACTCGTTGATATGCTTTAATCAATTAAAGTGGACGAAATGCAACAAACGAATATAAATTAGTTAATACTTAATTACGTTCTACCTGTTGGTAAATGTAATAGGTAAATGTAATGTAGGTGGGAATGTAATGACTTCTCTCGCTCTAGGGTGTATCGATAGGGCGTGTCAGACATTTACTGACTAAAACCACACCTATGCTCCTTCATTTGCCCTTAGCGTTCTAGGATCACAGGTAACCTTTTCATACTTTTCCTCGTGGCCCTAGTAGGCATCGGTCCTACTGAGCCCCTAAGGTTTGCTACCATCACTATGTTCTACCTGTATGCCTTCAATTCTATAGAATTTGCAATCGGTAATTATCCGACGGCACAAACCCCTAAAGTCATAGACTAAATATAATAACGAGTTTCTCAAATTGTGCTATGGGCGCTTCGTGGTGTTGCCACTTTATATAAACGTATTTGTCACCTTATTTACTTTTCTTTTTTTTTATACGCAAAACGGCCGAACGCTCAGCATAAAGCTGAGCGTTCGGCCGTTTTGCGTGGATGTGACTCACATCTTACCTATCAATTGATTACGTTTGTTATCTAGTTTTAAGATTGCGTCATTTCGCGCGAATAAACTGTTTTTCTTTTTTCTTTCTTTCTAAAATCCTGATCCAAATTTAAGTCGACACCGGGATACCCAAGTGGCTTTTGACAACACTATTCCGCGAACGTTGTGGTGACGTTTTTATAAGAACCCACCGGATATCTGCTTTTTATTTTTTTTCCGACACTTTCACATTGATTGTGTCGGAAACTTATGAACTCACAATTTTTATATACCCATGTAGCATTTAGCAGTTCATTGTAAAATTTTCAAGTTACAGTTAGCTGTCTATTTATTTTAGACATTTTTTTAATAGTTAATTTAAAAAGTTTTAAACGTCTTAAGAGTGGTAAAAGTTATATCTTTAGCGGCTGTCATTCCTGTGAAGTTAATAGGTACTAAGTTTTAAGGTCATGTTCTTATTTTAGACTTTACTATTTTAGGCTTTCTTATTTTAGATTATTTTACGTTTTGCCTGTAAAAAATTTCTGTTACTTTATAATTATCGCCGAAACATAAATCGCCTATTGGGCCCAAAAGGTTTGACGAGTTTACCATCGAATCGAAAAGAAGAAGAAGAAGAAGCCGAAACATATATTTTTAATGATTTTTTTTTATTATTATATTTTGACTCGCATTTGACCTGATGGTGACCGATTATGCGATCGATGGTGAAGCATGCTTCCCTAGAAATAAGACTCTTTAGATCGGGTAGCTCACCATCTGACCGTCCGGTAACCGTCCGGACCGAGCCTAAGGCGTCGACGGCGCGTACTGTTCCACACGCGCCTCAAGGAGATGTCAGCAAACTGTAGGGGCCCAGCAGGGTCGAAGCCTAATGGGGCCAAGGGTCTGATTCTGAAAGGAAGACTCAGCCCCGGTACGAAAGGCAACGAAGGAACAGTAGTGGGTTTTTAGTCAGCAAAAGTCCGCTCCGCTCAAGAGCGGGGGATGTCATTGAATGATATTTCCACCTACAAAAAAAAAAGACTAGGTCAAGAGTGAATAGGTACTTTTAGGACCTAAAAACTGCTAAGTGGTAACTATAAGGAAACATATAAAATGGATGATATTCTCTAAGTATCAAAAATATAACATGGAATATTAGCCAACCTCAACGAAGTTTAAGCATTGGAACGGATACTTAAGGGGACTTTTCATACAACCGCTCTTACGCGATTATGATGTTATTCATTTTTCATTAGATATTTTCGAAACACAGTATCTTGTGGATTTTATCTAGGCTTCTATTGAAACCAAAATTCAGTAAAGACCACTAAAAATCGGCTATTTTGCATGAACTTTGACACTTCATAATTATCAATAGAAGCCTTGCAAATTTAATCAAAATTCTGTATGACGACATTTTTTTCAAAAACTTTTAAGGATTTAAAAAATACACATATTTCCTGGATCAAGTTTTGTAAAATATTCAAATAACGGAATTACCGAATGTTAACAGCGTTTTTAGGTATTATCTCTCTTTTATTGCGTTGCCTTTTCGTCAAATATCGCATTGGATTGAGTTAGATGAAGTAACAACCTTTTAAACCATGTTCGATGTTGACGATAGGCGAGTGAAAAAGGACCCTCTTAAAACAATTTCACGCAATAGAAACTTGTTTACGTTTGTGTATTGACCAAAGTAACAGGTTCATCAACAGAATTTATATTTCGCACCCGATATAAACCACACCAACTGCACAAGGCAATTTTAAAATATTTTCCTTCATCATCATCTACCTACCATTGTCCCTTATCACTTATAGTCGGCGCAACACGTTTTTTTCTTCCATCCTGTTCTGTCACCCGTCATGCTATCACCCTTTTCCATCATATATATCACTCTTTTTTTTAATTGCATCTGATGGTAAGCAGAGATGCAATCATTAATGGTGAGGCGCACTAGTTAGAGCCTATTCACTCTAGCCTTGAAGACACCTAAATTATAGTTGGACGGGAAGACCGCAGCAGGCAAATTGTTCCAGTCCTTCGATGTACGCGGTATAAACGACGAAGCGAAATGCTTAGTCTTCACATCTATCTTTTGTTAGACCTCTGCCTCTCCATCCATCCACATGTATCCTCATAACTATTTGAGTAATATGCGTTTCATCTCTCCTATTTACATGACCTTAAAATATAATACAAATAGGTAATTTAATTTAACCTTTTCCAACAGTTAATTTCATAACAGTCTAGACTAGTTCTAATTTTAGTCAAAAATAACCGTTTTCTATCTCATAAAACTTAGAAATATTCCAACTTTTATCGTCTTTTTATATTAAATTATTTTCGCCAAATACTTAATTAATCGTACTTCTTCCAAAGTCCAATATCTAACTTTTTATTCTGTTGTTCTTTACGAGTTTTAGTTTGTTTCTCGGGATTTTTTACGGGTAATTAAAATGAATGAATATTATTTAGAGTCAGAGAGGCCGTTAAGTACTGTTAGTGGTTGTTAAGACCTTTTTATTTGGGCCAAGTTAAGTATTAATAGAGAAAAAATGTTCTTTAGGTTGTTGAAAACTTTTTGAAGCTTGAAATATATCTAAATAATGCTGAGTCATTGCTTTTATCTTTCGTTAATATTATTTTAGTTCATTATTTATCTCACAAGAATCGGATAAACTGTCGCCATCCACGATTTTCCGGGATAAAAAGACCTGTGAGCACTTAACACTAAAGTATCTCTGTATTAGAGAAATTTTGTTAATAATACTTCAGATTAGTACTTCATTTTACTAACATTACGATTTCCTGTCAAAAGTAAGGTAACGAGCCCGGTTTCAGTAAAAGTCATTAAAAGTCTGACACGCCCCCTCGCGACATCTTAGAGCGGGAGGTGGCGGAAAACGTGGCGAAGAGACAATTGTCAGAAGACGCCCGGGTCATCAGGACTCACCAGGATGATTCTCGGTCACCATAAGTCACGTTCGGACGACACCATAAGCATTGCGGACGTCGAGCAATGGGTAGCTCGTCCTCGATGAATTCCTACCCTAAAAAAAACAATAAAAAATGATATCCATTATAAACTCCTAAAAATTCTTTTAAAATTAAAAAATAAAATTTAAACGTAAGTAAGGGCTACAGAATTGTTTAAAAGAGTTACTGGGATCTTGGAACGCAATGTGCAACTAAAGAAACAAAGGTGGGTTTTAGTCAGTAAACCGTGCTTCATCGAGAGCCTTTTTCCAACTAGCTTGGGATCGGCTTCCAGTCAAATCAAATGCGACTGAATACCCATGTTTTACATAGAACGATTACCTATCAGAACCCAGTTACTGGATTTTGGATAGACTGATGGCCAAACTTTCTGGCGTGTCACTGTCAAAGATTTACGTATGAAAACCGATACCAACTGTTTTACGTGCTTTCCGAGTCATGGAGTGTCAGTAATGTCCTTGAAAGCTTAGAAAAGTACTACACTAAGATCCCAGAGCTGTCAGACATAACTTATTTTCACATGGATGAAACCTTAGGTTCTCAATAGCGTCTCAGGTGCTTTGAATACCTGTGTACTTGTAGAGCTCCCCCTTGGGGTCCCTGAGCAGGTACCAGGTGAGAAAGGTAACTAAAAATAACGAGTTACGCCATCTTTAACCACAACAACGACTGAGCTCCCACAAATCCAATAAAACTCGACCAAGCAGTAATACAAGTTAGATCATTTAATAACGAACAAGACCCAAATGAAGTGCATTAACGTTAAGCCGTATGCATACACTAACGAGCTGGCCAGGCTGGACCGAATCTAACTTTAAATGATATTATAACGACATGGTGTGACTGTGCTGTATTTCTAAATCGTCTAGAATGCACCTCTTATGTACTGGGAGACGTAAAGCTGCGATTACACTGGCGAAATTTTGCAATTTGAATCGACCGAGCAATAGAGAATTTGCATAATTTTTTTTTTGTTATAATTATAACCAGTCTGATAATACATATACTAAAATAATAATAATAATGCTCTCGTTAGGCAGTTAGATCAAGGGCTTGATTCAGAAGGCAGTACTTCTGGACACGGCGCGTATTGTTCGGAGATTCCTTTCTCAGGAGCCCTGACCACCGGTAGCTTGGACCCTGTTCCCGATGCCGGTGTGCTACTTTTTTTTATATTTTTAAATGTTTTTTTTATGAGTTTTGTTTTAAAAACATATTTAAAAATGCAATTTATATGTATGTTGAACAAATAAAGGAAATAATAATAATATTTATTTATTTTCTCCCATACTAAGTAAGATTTATACAATTTATAAGAAACAGTTTACAGACGGGAGACAGGAGCCCATACTAGGTGAAACCTGTGTTACGAGTCTCTTGGTCTCCTAATCTCGAAAACATTATAAAAATCCGAAGTTAGAGGATGCATTATATTAATAGAAACTTCTTATAACTCATGAAAATAAGAATTAAATTAAAATTAAATTATGACAGTAAAATTCAAATTATGACATAAATGCTGCCTTAGCAACCTGCTCTCTCATCTCATATACTCAATTATAATAAAGGTTGTAGGTTATTCATAGTTTATTAAGTTGCTCCAGAGTGCACATAGGTAAGCCTAAAACGATACTTCTAGCGACAATAGTTGACACCATAGAAAGCTTGAGCTCCTAAAAGTGAGTAATTTAAATCATCCGTGTAAACAAGGGTTCCCAACTATACTGTTAAAAACAGTATTATACCGTTTTTCACGACATTATACTTTTTATTGCTAAAAAGAAAAAAGTATACAAAACACTGTTTTCAGCATCAAAATGCTTATCACTATACTCGTGTTAGGCGCTCTCGCATTTTTTGTTTTTATTAAATGAATATAATCGAATGAGTTCCCCATTTATTTTAATTTTAGTAATCATTATGGTAAGGTGTATGAAGTTTTTAAAAAATACTGTAAATTAATAAATTTTGTGAGAAACTCTAAAAAATATGTATTTAAAACAAACAAATAAAATACTGTTTATTTTTATAAAATACTTTTTAATATTCTTGTCAGATAAAAACATTTTGAAAATTATTTCTTGTAAAAAAAAAGTTGGCAGCAGTGTAAACCCAGCTTTATACGGTAAGGATGTAATACTCAAAGACATACTGGCGTAGTTTGCGGGCGCTGGCGCCGCGTTCGGTGCAAGTTTGCAAATAATTTCACGTTTATTGTAAACAGGTATGTGTGAACTTTGTGCAGTAAGAATTTGAATGGGAAGTTTAAAAGTTATCTTTGGGAATGTTGTGTAGTTTTAATGTGAGATAAGGGAGTTGGTTGTGTTTTTAAAACGGAAATATGCTGAATCTTTTTATTTTGTCTTCATGGATCAACTCAACTATACCTGCAGTCAGTGCAAACAAACTTCATAATCATCGTCATTTCAGCCGAATGACGTCCACTGTTGAACATAGCCCTCCCCCAAGCGTCGCCACAATGAATGGACCCGTGCGTCTTGCATCCATTGGATTCCCGCAACCCTTGCCAGACAAACTTAATATATTCAATTCTTTTATTATTGTTTATTAGGTTCTGGCAGTGGCTTTACTCGCATAAAAATAGATATCTCAATACAAAATTTGGACCCCGTTTTATCCCTTTAGGGATGAATTTTGGAAAATCCTCTTAGTGCTCGCTTGTGTCATAAATTTTGCACAAGGTGTCCTACCTTGTGCAAAATTTCACGCTCCTAGTCCCAGTAGTTTCGGCGGTGCGTTGATATGTCAGTCAGTCAGATTATCTTTTTATATATAACTAGCTTCTGCCAACGGCTTCGCCCGCGTGAAAGTAGGTTTTTCATATAATCTTTGGACCCCCATTTCATCCATTAAGGGGGTGAATTTTGGAAAACCCTCTTTTAGTCCTCTCTTACGTCTTAAAAGTAAACCTTAGGCAAAATTTCGCGTTCCTAATGCGAGTAGTTTTGACTGTGCGTTGATATGTCAGTCACTACAGATTTTCTTAGATTTAAGCCTATACAACTATCTTAAAAACCATCGTTGAGATTTACTTATTGTTAGTTACAGAAGATTTACCATATTCTGAATATAATAGAATCCCAAAGCAATGTCCTCAACAACAAAACATAGACGTAATTTACACTCACGTAATCCACATTTAAATACCCATATATATCGCCAACCACTATCGGGCCAACGCCGCGCTATATCGGGGTTATTCCCTCTCTAAAGCCCGTCCATACATAGCCGCGCGGCCGCCCATAATTCTCGCCCGTACATTTTCACAGGCAGCCTTCCAAGCCGCAGAAGACCCCGGCAGGTGTTCTAGCAGAAATTGTTTCTACCCTCTGAATGTAAATATTAGTTAATTAACTGTAAACCGAGTCGGTCGCTCCGGACCCGTTCACTTGTTTGACTAGGGATTCGAAGTTTAAAAACCTAGAATGGTTAGAGTCTGTTTATGTAGGCTTTTGAGATAGGACGGCTCGGACTTTGTGACTCTTTCGAGGAGCTGGGAGAAAGATGGATTTTGGAGTTGTTATTTTATGTTATTTTACAGTTGACGCTTTTTAATTGAAATCGTGTTGTTTGAGTTCGAAAGATTCTTTATAACTAGAGAGTTTCACTTCGGAGGAAGGAACTTTCTCTTCTTTTTTGATGTAGGAAATCCAATGACTTCTCGTACTCTAGGGTGTTGTGGGATTTTACCGACTAAAAGTCACCGGTGTCCTTCAGTTGCCCATTGTGTTCCAGGACAGCGGTATGTCTTTCTAAAGTTCCTGTTCCTGTTCCCTACGGTTTGCTGGCATATTATATTTATTCTTTGTATCTTAAATTTTTACAAAAACGTCATTGTGTAAATATTTGCGTTGAAATGTCAGTTTCTCCTTTCATATATATATAGAATATTTTTAGTATACGCCAAACCTGAATATAGTTTGTTCAAAATCAGTAACTGAATCGATTCCAATAATTTTTATACC
Source organism: Mythimna vitellina (assembly GCA_949316375.1). Taxonomy (NCBI): domain Eukaryota; kingdom Metazoa; phylum Arthropoda; class Insecta; order Lepidoptera; family Noctuidae; genus Mythimna; species Mythimna vitellina. The sequence goes on from OX438690.1 coordinate 21,676,087, forward strand.
ATGTTATATTTTTTCTCAAAAATATTTTTAAAAAATCACAAGTTGGATACCACCAACACTAAGAACAGCACATGTCACAGCAGGTCATAGCGGGCATTAGGCGCTAGCGCACATCTAGATGCGGGAGCTAAACAATCTCTCAATCGCCCGGATGGCCCGGTGACCATATATTTGTACGGTAAACCAGGTAACATAACAAGCTTATAATTTTACGATTTTTCATGATACAGTTATGAAACACAGTTTTGTACACAGATTCTTTACATAAAAATACTAGACACGCGTTTCGACATATACTTAAACTAAACTTGCATAAAAGGAACCTGTCTGCAAAATTTCAACGATCTGAATCTTAAGGGGCATTTTTTTTTCGGTGGGAAAATATAAATCTTAAGGGTCTGGGCTGGACGTTTATTAGTTTAAGAGTGAGTCAGGACTTTGCCTTTTATATATACAAATGTAACAACACAACAACAACACCTGATAAACATGAAGAAACAAAATATAACAGCTTACAAGTACACACCCTTCTCATCTAACCTTTCATCTTCTTCAAACAGGTGTTGCTAAGCAAAACGTACACCCTCAGTATCTCATTAATATTATCGGGCCTGTATATAAATAATTTATTTACTTTTTGCCCTTTAAGATTCATATTTCCTGACGGATATCTCGCGAGGCAAAGTCCTCAAAGTTATTTTGTTTCAAAGTCTTCGCTCCAAGTTACTATTCAATCTTGAAAGTGTATTCAATTCGGAGGAGCTTGTGATTTTATCTGACCGTCAACTGTTGTTTTTGGTTATTTAAATATATAATAAATCTGTGCGCGCATCACGTAAAATGTACGAAATCGATGTAGATAACTTTTATACATTAAACACGTATGTAACTTGATATATTATTAAAGCTTTGTTTCATTGTAATCGGTTGACTATATCGAAAGTTATAGATACTTACTACATTCATTGACTGCAAGGCGATACGAAGTTCGCCGGGGTAAGCCAGTTTTTGAATATTTTTGGCGTTGTGCATTTACGTGTATGTTTTTTTTTTTTGTTTTTTTCGTTTACTGGGAGTTTCGGACAGTCTGTTTTCTTGACTATCGAAGAGAGAGAAATTTACAAAGAAATGCAAATTTTAAGTTTCATTATTTATTTCATGAGTTTTATATTATATACATACGATTATTATTAGCTCCACTCCACGGTAAAAAAAATCGAAATAAAACCTCCAGGCACTGGACTATTTATGGAATTTGAATTTTGTCACGTATGAAATTCTCTAATAAATTATTTCTACTTCAAAATTAAAATATAGATGTGTTCTGATAATACTGAGTTATGAGATTAATGGTACGCTCAACATTATCAATCAATCATTCCGTGTTTGTTACTGGTTTTTGTTTCGTTTAAATATATATTTACTAATGCATAAGAATAGAATAGAACAAAATAGAAAAACTTTCGGGACAGAGACAGCATTACAAATAAACCTTTTTCATTTCGATGAAATCTCATTTTCTTTCAACACTTGTAAACATCACGAACATTTCACTTCAAAAAGACATAAATTACTTTGAAAATCAAGGTCTGACTCCGTAGGTACCAATTATTTTCTTTCGCTATGTACAACGCGTTTCAGGAATCTTGGCAATTTTTGTCCTATAATTGGGTGTTGAGCAATCAATGCACGAAATTATTTCTGCTGAAAGGCGTTGAAGTCCCCCCAATTGATGTGTGGGGGAATTTATGTCCCCCTACCTATTTGTGTATTGATTTATGTTAAGATCCAAGATTAATTTCATAGCACCTAATTGAAACCAACCTTTAATGAAAATGGAGTATCATCCGACCAGTTTCTACCAACAGTGGTCTTTCGGGTTGTTTTATTATAATTATTATATTATATTCTAATCTCACCGAGAGGTTACAGACATAGCCCAAAGAATCGCCAAACTTAAGTGGCAGTGGGCAGGGCACATTGCTCGCAGAACAGATGGCGACCACATACAGAAAGACGCAGTGTTGGAAGGCCTCCCACAAGGTGGACCGATGACCTGGTGAGGGGCGCGGGAATCCGATGGAAGTGAGACGCACAGGATCGGTCTTTGGGGCGACATTTGAGGAGGCCTATGTCCAACAGTAGACGTCTTTCGGCTGAAATGATGATGGTGATGATGATGCACCGAGAAAATTGATGCTGCAATATAAAATTTAAGTGACGTCAGGTACCGACAAATATCTAATTTCAAAAAAGAATAACGTACTTTTTATATGAAGTTAATTTGAACTTATGATTCCAAATCGATCCGAAGATATAACAATTCAAAGTAATCCGTTTTAAAAAACGTAATTTTCATAGGTAAGGACCTAATAATAATAATATAAAAATAAGTCCATATAATAACGTGCACGTGATATACAACCTTAAATCTCTAGGTGATAAACAATCCCTATATAGCGGCCCTAATCCCTATACATGTACTGAATTATATATATGTATATAATGGATTAGCAAAGCGTTAATACTAATACCGTGGAGCTCAGGGTCTTGTAGAAGAGGAATACATGTTAGCTTCGCTGCCGTAGAAATTTCGTATCGGAAACTTGCTTCTTGGAAAGCTTTTTAGTGAAATAGATACTCGTAGTCGTATCTACTCATTTTAATGAGTTTCTAGCCTAAATCTTTCGAGGCTTAATGTTACTGAATTTTTGCTTATCAGAAGGCACATATAGAATCTATCTCCTTGCGTTCAGTCCATTCTAAGGTTGTCTGTAAGAGAATTACCCTGTACAATAAAACCACCTACTTACACTAAACTTAAGACAACGACTGAAAACTTAGTCTTTGCAAATTATTATCCGGTCCACATTATGACATGTAATATAAATAATAGTAATAGTAGAGACGAGATAATATCTGTAATAGTACCTGGATCATTAGACCAGTGGTGGCCCAGAACGGGCTTACGAATTTTACATCATGGGTTCTAACCCGGACGGGCTTGATCCGACGATGAGCAATGGGTAAATTATTGTCCGACCGTCCGGTTAGGACCAGGCCCGAGTAGATGAAGCATAGTGTTCCATGCGCCTCTCAAAGAGATGTCAGCGAAACTGAAGGGGCCTCGCCGAACCGATGCCAAATAGGACTGCGGAACGTTTGAAAGTGTGAACCTTAAAGTGTGTCCAGACCTGGCGAATGTGTGGCGAATGCGCCGCTCGCGAGCCGCTTGCGAACTGCGCGTCATTGTTCTACTTTATCGCGGGCAAAACTGCTGGCAAAAGTTAATCTACACTAATATTATAAAGAGGTAAAGTTTGTTTTTTTGTTTGTAGGAGATAATCTCTAAAAGTACTGGTCCGATTGCTAAATTTTTATCACCGATAGAAAGCTGTTTAATTCCTGAGTGACATAGGCTATGTTTTATGTACGCCGGTGAAGCCGCGGACAAAAACTAGTATTCAATATGATTGAAAGCATAGATATCACAATTCACAGTGTAATAAATTTACGAACGCCAACCCCGTACCGTCGAATTATCGAGGGCGATAATAATTTTGTAAAACGTCCATGTATCGATAATTTATTAACATGTTTATATTGATGAGGCCATAATTTAGTGTGGATTGACGATTATTTACATTATTCGGTATGATATAATAATATAGATATTATTTATGTACAAGCTAACTATCTACACTAATATTATAAAGAGGTAAAGTTTGTTTTTTTTGTTTGTAGGAGGTAATCTCTGAAAGTACTACCTATCTAGCCAACTTACAACCGTTTGAGCCACACATTAGAATGCCCTAAGTGCCCATACACCTGCACTCTGGAGGATTTGATGAGTGCTACCATCATCATCATCTTCCTGCCCTTGTCCCATCTTATTTGGGGTCGGCGCAATACGTTTTTTTCTTCCATTCTATCCTGTCAACCGTCATACTATCACTAACTTCCTTGATGAGTGCTACCGATGTTGCTATTAATGTAGCCACCTATTGGGCCCAAACAGTTTGACGAGTTTACCATCGAATCGAAAAGAAGAAGAAGATCGTTTTGTTTCGATTTTCATTTCGTTGATCGCCTCGAGTCGGCCACGCCTCCTATTCCTTTGTTCTGACACGTGACTGAGCGTTGAGATGACGTCAGAACAAAGGAATCGGAAGCGTAGCCAACTCGAGGCGATCGACGAAAAGAGAATCGAAACGAAACTTTTATAACTTGGCTAGAGGGGCTGGTCTGATTGCTAAAATTTTTTCACCGATAGAAAGCTGCTTTATTTTTGACTGATACATGCTGTATTTTATGTATGCGGGCGAAGCTACGGGCAAAAGCTAGTAATTTTATATTTTAGCTTCTGGCAGTGGCTTGAACGTTAATCATTGCTGACGCGAAGTTAAAGTATACATCAGATAAAAAGTAGCCTGCGTCCCCCTTTGGGGTTCAAGCTTACTCTGTATTTCATCAAAATCGCTTTAGTAGGTTGATTGTCAAAGCTCAACTGACAAAAAAAGTTTGTTTCACATTTATTTTATAACATTAGTATGGATTAAATGTTAGATTAGGGATTATATCGAAGTCCCTTCCTGTGTCTGTGCTTCTTGATAGCTTCTACCTAGTGGGTTACCATGACGTTTAAATTAAGATTGTTTCATTCTTATTCCGGTGTGGGAAAACGACGTCGATGTTACGTGTATAATTATAGTTTGTGATATTTTTAATATGTATTAGTTTATTTTGCTTATAAGATTGTAATATAATGTATTTTATCTATGGGCCTTAGTTGCCTGACTATAAAGAAATAATAATAATAACAAACATTTTAACGCCTCGCCTTGGACACGCTAGCGGGGTTACCATGCCGTTCAAAGTAAGATTGTTTCATTCTTATTCCGGTGTGGGTAAGAGACAGAGCTATACACGTTGTCTAGCGCCATCTCTTACCCACACTGGAAATAAAAATGAAACAATCTTACTTTAAACGTCATGGTAACCCACCTAGGGTCTTAAGTCAGGACTGCACAGGATACTTCATGGCAAGCGTATTCCAAATTCCCGACGCTATCAATTTTGCCTGCAATATTTATTATTTCGACTTATTTAATAGCAGTTTTCACTTAAATAAACAACGTAGTTTAGTACTAATTAGCATAATTACGTCCAATTAAATTCAACCCTTCTGTATTACTAATAAAAATTCAAACTTCAGTGCTTGTTCATCCTAATTTATATTTATTTCTCAGCCATTCCGTCTTGTTTACTAATGTTTACATGCAATATAAGCATGAAATTAATTGAAAAACAAAATTAGCTGTAATATTATAAAGACGAAAATTTCTAGTTACGTGTGTATGTCCTTTAATCACATAACGTCCACTATATCAAATGGTCCACTGTGTCAAAATGTCCATTTCATCCAAATGTCCACTATATCGAAATGTCCACAGTTCCAATATGTCCACTCTTCATATTAAGGTCCACTTTATAAAAAACCGGCCAAGAGCGAGTCGAACTCGCACATAGAGGAGAGTCGGAACCCTTCAAGTGCGAGTTCGACTCGCACTTGGCCGGCAAGGATACCGTCCGTAGCAAAAAATGGCAAGAAAATTACGTTTGTTGTATGGGAGTCCTTACAAATTTATTTCATTCAAATTTTTTAGTATTTGTGTGTGTACCTATACGTTTTTTACGTCTTCATGCTCAAAGGGCGGAACGGATTTGGACGAAATTCAGCACACCGGTAGATCATGTTTTTTTTATCCCGGGAGTACTTTCCCTTAGAATATGTTAGTAGCGTTTTTTGGCCCAAAAGACACTTTTCCAAAAAAGGACTCCATCTACTATCTTTAACGGCGCGTACTGTTCCACGTGCGCCTCAAGGAGATGTCAGCAACTGTAGGGGCCCAGCAGGGTCGAAGCCTACTGATGCCAAGGGTCTGATTCTGAAAGGAAGACTCGGCCCCGGTACGAAAGGCAACGAAGAAACAGGAGTGGGTTTTTAGTCAGTAAAAGTCTGACACTATCTCCCGCCCCGCCCAGGAGCGGGGGATGTCATAAGATGATTTTCCCAGCGAAAAAAAAAAATCTATCTTTAAGTGACTCATATCGTGCACACCGTGCATTAAGATTCAGATTCAGATATACATATTTATTTACTATCAATGTAGGTATAGATATACGAAGGTACAAAGGTAAGGGTTTTCGCTACATTCTACCTTACGGCATCCTTAAATTAAGCATGTTAACATCGGTATGAATATTCTATCACCTGTCGCCCGCGGTGGTTTGTCATCATCATCATCATTTCAGCCGATAGACGTCCACTGCTGGACGTAGGCCTCCCCCAAATGACGCCACAATGAACGGTCCTGTGCGTCTCGCATCCATCGGATTCCCGCAACCTTCACCAGGTCATCGGTCCACCTTGTAGGGGGGCGATGGTTTGTGCTGGTGTGTAAATACGTAAGCATAAATGTATTAATGTTGTGGTTTAATAAACGAAAAAAAAACCCTACTTTTTATAATATTTTTAACGTTACCTCACTATAAGACCAACTCCTAGATCGAAGATCCGTTCACAAACATATAAACTCATTTATACAAGACTCTAAGACCCAGAATGGATCTGCGGAACATTGTTCTATGCGGGAATGGAACGCGCAACACGCAATGCAGCAGCCAATCGTTTAACCACTATGCCAAACGTGCCGGGAAACATGAATAGTAGTTTAAACGCTACAGAGCTAAATGCAGAGGTTCTTTGCCGCATTCGCGACAGATTCAATCAAGCCGTCGGCTTTTCTATATTAACATTATATCCGTGTACGTCGGTGGCAGGAAAACATTGCGGGTAGGAAATTACGTTTCCTACCGCCCGTGTATAACTGCTCAACAGGTGATTCAGAAGTTCCACGTGTAATCTTTTGAGAGATCAGATAGAAACTTATTTGGTTATCCTAATGGGAAAAGTCGGTTACAATGGGCCTCATCAGAAGGCTCAAAGTCACCCAAAGGGCAATGGAAAGGGCTTTGCTCAGAGTTTCCTTGCGTGATTAGGAACGAGGAAATCCGCAGGAGAACCAAGGTCACCGACATAGCACGAAGAATCATCAAACTCACTTTGCTCACAGAACGGATGGCCGTTGGAGCCGAAAGGTCCTGGAATGGCGACCACGTACAGGAAGGCGTAGCGTTGGAAGGCCTCCTACTAGGCGGACCGATGACTTTAACACTTAAAGATTTCAAGGATTCTGTCGTTTCGAAACAATGACGTTAACAATTAAATGCTAGCTCCATTTCTAGAAACCGTGGACCTTCTGCAGCTTCTTCTTTAGTACGTTGTACTTCCTGCACCTCTGTGGTGGGTGTACCGCGAAGGTCGACGGTTCCCCTAATTCACTGAGTAATTGCCGCGGCGACGCAGCGGGCGATGCTGACTCATGTTCCGGTATCTACAGGTGTGCTTTGAGGAGTACGCCGCGAAGCTTCCGTTTTGGTACAGCAGATTTTCTTACTGTTCTTCACGATACATATTATCTTCGTGAGAATTATAGCACACATATTATATGCTTGTAATATTATAATGGCTAAAGTTTGTGAGTGAATGTGTGTGTGTATATTTCTTCATTACTTCTTCACGCTCGAATGGCAGAACGGATTTCGATGAAATTGGGCACGCGGGTTGACTCAGTAATAACGTACCATATTACTGAAAGAATTTAAAAAATAGGTCCAATAATTTTTCAGATAATTCATTCATTATCATTTCAGCCAAAAGACGTCCACTGTTGGACATAGGCTTCTCCCAACCGTCGCCACGACGGCCGATCCTGTGCGTCTCGCATCCACCGCACTCCCACGACTCTCACCAGATCGTCGAGCCACCTTGTGGGAGGCCTTCCAAAGCCTTTCGGCCCCATCGACCATCCGTTCTACGAGCAATGTGCCCTGCCTGTCGGCGACCTTGGTTCTTCTGCGGTTTTCTTCATTCTTTATGCGATCACGCAAGGAAACTCCGAGCATAGCCCTTTCCATTGCCCTTTGGGTGACTGTAAGCCTTCTGATGAGGCCCACTGTAAGCGACCATGTTTCAGTGCCATATGTCATCACTGGCAACACGCACTGGTCACATAGACTTTCGTCTTGAGACACTGCGGTATGTTACTTAATTCATTACAAACAAAAATATAAATCTTTCCTTTTTATAACACCTTTAGACAAAATAATTACAAACAAATAAAATTCAATCGAAAATAATATTCGAGCTTTTTTTTCTATGGCGACAATATGTAACCAAAGGTTTTTGACCTTAAAAATGAAATTCAACTCTAAACAGTACATTTTTAATTTTCATTATTTTCATTTGAGCGATGATACCTCGTTCTTTTTTCGCATTTTAAGCCTGGTGTTAGGGTGGAATATCTTTGATGTTTGTTGAGTAAATTAAAAATTTAATGTAGGGAAGAGTCCATTTAGGGGAGCTGGTGAAAATTAAAAATGCATTCTTTGGCTTTCTTTCTTTCATTGTTCTAAAAAAATTTGTCGTTGTTGGGTTCTGTAGGCAAGTTGTCTTTTATGTCAGTATGCCGCAGATGCCGCATGCTGCATGATAACCATGATAAGTGAAACCTGGTGCCCTGGGACGAGAGCAAAGAAGGAACAAGAGTGGGTTTTTAGTCAGTAAAAGTCTGACACACACTCACGCTTCGCCCAAGAGCGGTTAATGTCATTGGATTATTTTAAAACAATGTCATCATGATATTAATTTCCTCTTTTCCGCGTTTTTGGTTACTATACAGTACCCATGACACGTGGCATAATATGTCCTTAGAGTTCAAGCTTCCTCCGTAACAAATTTCATTAAAATCAGTTCAGTAGTTTAACCGTATCAGACAGACAGTCACTTCCACATTTATAATATTAGTATGGAAGTATAGATAAGTATAGATAGAACCGTAGAAATGAATTAATCTAGTAAAGGATCTATAACGAGATCCGTCCTTGAAGGAGAGCGATAGGAAATCGGATTTGTCTGGAGTTCCGATTGAGGATCTACTTATTTGATTTATTAATCGTTTAGTGGACAAGTCCGAGTCTGGAGGGTTGAGAGCTCTTGTCATTATCCATGATCTTAGGCACTTGAAATCAAGTAAATAGAATTGACAGGTACAATCTTATTAGAGTACTATGAATAGGATTTGGTATGTGATCCCGAAATTGTACCGTCAGGGGTCATAAGAGCAGTCGCACTTTACCAATGCGTGTGTGCCTAAAATTACTGTATAGAAGACTTTCAGTGATCCAATATTAATAATAACGTACAATAATATTTATTAGTTGAGATGTATATATAATATATTATAATAAATTTACCAATTATGACAAATTTTCATGAACCATAAATTGTTTATTCAATACTTTAGATGCTACGCTACAAATTAAATAATTCATAAGCCATTGACACTCTTCTATAAAGAAATTTATTTATTTAATGCTTTATACACACAAAAGTACAAAGGCGGACTTAATGCCTTAGGCATTTTCTACCTTAGGGTGATGCAGAGAAAAGTAGTGGTAGGTGCAAAAAAGAGAGAGAAAAAAGCAAATACAAGAATAGATTTACTTATCGACCGTAGAATAGATATAATACAATTATACAATATATACTCAAGTTAATACACTACATACATAAACTAAAATACTTAAACAATTGGTCCAATCGACAATAGGAAAACATTAACGCTGTGATGATACTACTGCCAACTTTTTACGAATTACCTGGCGAACTTTGAGTTTGAATGATAATCGGTATGTTGCCATCCTGATTTTCTGGGGGAGCGCATTCCACAGAAAAATAGCTTGAATAAAGAGGGAATAGTGAAGAAAGTCAATACGATGAGTGAGACAATAGAGAAGGCGGTTATGAGATGAGCGCGCGCGAGAAATTTTAGTCACTTTAGCATTAGTAGAATGCAGCAGCACTTCTGACCCCTGACTGTACATATATTATATTTGATATATGATCCCGGAAATGTACATATATTATATTCAGTAAGTGATTTATGTGAAACCAGCTTCTGCCTGCGGCTTCACCCGCGTGAAAGTGAAAAATTATCCCGAAGGAAACAAAAAGTATATTCTATTTGCTATTCCAGGACATAGGCAATCTGTGTGCCAAATTTCGTCCAGATCCGGTTCCGGTTCGCTGTTTTAGCTTGAACATACAATTTCAGATTAAACATACGCATAAACTTTCTTCGTCTTTATAACATACTAGCTTTTGTCCGCGCTATGTCACTCAAGAATAAAGCAACTTTCTATCGGTGGAAAAATTTTAGCAATCGGACCAGTACTTCAAGAGATTACCTCTTACAAACAAAAAACAAACTTTACAAGTGTGCTTAACTTAATGATGACATGGTTGGTGCAGTGGTGGAGCGATTACCTGCTGCGCTTTGTGTCAAGAATTCGATTTCCGCACGGACCAAATATTTATAAGTTACTGATAGTTATTCCGGGTTTGGATATCTTGTATATGCGCGTTTACATGTTTATGAACGCAATGACAAAAAGCAAACTCACAAAATTCACACGTTACAGCAGCTCTAATAACAAAACAGTCCCCCATATTGCCAACACCGTAATTCTCCTACACATATTTTATTCTCAGCTTAATCTACACCCTGTATCCTGACCGAGGTTCGGCGTCGTCCGTGCCGTGGGCGTTTTTCCCCCGACATTTTTGTCGTCGGTATTATTGAAATCAAAATAGCTCATGCCGAGTTACCCCCATAAATTTTGCGTACCACAGCGGGCGTTCGGGGTCTGTCTCGAATTTTTTTGCGACTGTCAATTTTTGTTCTTTGCGCTGTATTTCGTGTGAAGTCTGAGCTGTGTTGACGTTTGTGTTGGTTTGGTTTACTAAAATAACTTTGTTTGTGATTTTCAGTTGGAATTCTTAACTAGACTTTTTAATATTCGAATCAAAGAATATTATTTTTACAATTACAACACAATTCATATTTACAGTTTCACTTTCACGTTAACATAGTTTTTTTTTTTGGGTGAAACTTCGCTCTTGGGCGGAGCGGGATATATATAGTGTCAGACTTTAACTGACTAAAAACCCACTCTTGTTCCTTCTTTGCCTTCGACCCAGGGCCCCGGATTTCACTTTCACACCACCCGTGGCCCCAGTAGGCTTCGACCCTGCTGGGCCCCTACGAAGTTAACATAGTTGAAACTAAGGCCAGATTCCTTGGTACTGAAACCCGTCAAAACTTTCCTATTACTCTTTACCATAAAACTATTCTATAGCGTCCAAATATTTATCAACATACCTTAAAACAAACAACCCCATCCCCTAAATGAATTAAAATCGTCTACTAAAATCATAATATCGTCTGTTTGTTTTGAAAAGCATCCGGGGTACGAAACAGTAGTGACTCTTGAAGGGTGAAAGAGTTTGAAAGTTGGGTCGGATGTTAATTAATGAAATTCCACCACTACACTGTGGACGGTCGGCTTACAAAGCCGGTGTCCGTACGAGGAGTTTGGGACACCGAGCGACGATGTCATGAATCATACATGGAATTATTTTGTGCAAAATTATAAGCTTTTTGCACCTTTTCTATTGACGGCCTATAGTTTTGAACAAAGATCTTACTACGGAGGTTCAATTCCGATTTCGAAAGTCTGGAACTTCCGATTCATTTTAATTTATTTATTTAAACTTCATTTACAGTGGCGGTACATAGGCGGACTTAATGCCACAAGGCATTCTCTACCAGCCAACCATTGGGTTAAAAAAAAATAATACTGTGGTAGGTGTGCACAATAAATTAATAACAGATATCTGAAATAGAATTGATTACTTTGATAAATATGAAATCATTGTAATTAAGAGAACTTAAAATATAACAAATAAAACGTAAGATCATCAATCAATGCCGATAATTTTTTATCGGTACTTATATCGGAGGTTTCCCGTGCCTTCGGTCGATTATTATTATATCAATTGCTTGTTATACTTATAGTATACAAACATTATGTCCCTCAGAGAGCCATTAAGTCCAGAATCTACTCAATGTGAGAGCCATGTCAATTTTTCTTCTATTTAGTCATGTCTAGTTCTATAATTAAAGAAAAATATAAAACAGATTTACACCAGGCCTAATTTTAAGTAGTGGTGGGGGGTGTATATTGGCTCAATAGATTTCGGGCAAAGTTAAGAGATGTTTTTAGGCACAGAAAAGAAAGATACAGAAACATATTTCAAAAGAAAACAGCGAAGACATAAAATCTCTTCGCTGAAAATTGTGCGATGCGATGCGATACGATGTATCGCAGAAACCTGCGACGCATTTTTTTGCGGCAAAGCATTAGTTCAGGTGACCGTACAATGTGCGATGCGAATCAATTCGTAAATTCTTACACTGCGTCGTGCGAGTTCGCAGGTTTTTACGATGCGGCGTTGCATGGCAGATTTTTGTTTGGACCTTTAAGCCGCCGTACATACTCGATAATATATGCGTGAACCAATTTTTCGCTTCTTGTATAGAAGTAGTATATATGTCTATCTTGTGTTTCAGGGATCTCGTCCCACATACTCTTATTTATATTGTATTAGAACTAACTTCTGTATTAAATGTCATAGTTCGACCATGCCTTGCTTTCAATCATATTCATGAAAACGTTTCTCAACTTTGTCTGGATTGGTCTTGTTTATTCGAATTTCTTTTACGTTAAGGTTTCCAATATCCAAGTTAACTAGCTCATTAGTTTAATAATGTGTATTCAAAACTAGCGCATCCTGATTATCATAACTCCGCGTCCCGCTACACTTGCTACCGCCAACTTCCTACCACTATAACTTGCAACTGACCCACTGCAGATGCTCGACACGGCTTTAATACACAAATAATTACTGGAGACAAGTTTGAAGACTCGAGTGCCACTGCTAGAACTTTTAAAATTTAAATACCAGCCAGTCGCAGAGTTCTTTTTTCGAGTCGCTGCCAAAAGTGGGGCTCGACAGTTTAGTTTTACTTTTTTTAAGCCGTGCTTTAAATAAAGAATGTTTTAATTACAATTTTAGTGTCTGGCTGGTTGGTCTATTTGTTTATTCAAACATTGAGTTCATAAATGGAAGACGATGGAGTTACGACTACGCTTGAGTTGGAAGTTGTAAAGTGTTGCAAGTTATAAAATATGAGTTGATCTGACGTGACTACTTTACTTGGCGCGAAGTTTTGAAGTAGTGGCAGTGTAAAAATGGCTGGCTTGCGTAGTTTATCGCCTCGCGTTTGCGTTTATTGCAAGCGATTAATATAAGGAACTGTCCCATTAGTTATTTTACTTCCACTTTTAACGTTTCTCGAACCTAGTTTCTTGAGCTGGAGTTATATGGTCAATCATCTGTTTTAAAACGACCACTTCTTAAATACAAGAAACATAAAAATTACTGAACTTTTTTGGAAAATTGCCTTCCACCGTTTTACATTATTCTTATCTGAAAACAAAATAACCCTCACAGATACAAATTTTAATTTAATCAAAGCAATTAACCGCCCCCATACTTTAAGCCCAAAGCCAAAACGCCTTTAAAAATCCCATCATATTTCCTTAAAATTATTTCCCCATAATGGCAAGGGGTGGTCTTACCACGAGGTAAATAATTTTCCCCCGTGCCTGCCTGCCGAGCCCCCATTCGTGACGTTGTCGATTTGGCGTGCTCAATAAAAAAATCCCCAATTTACGTTCACGTAATAGGCACTGCGGATAATTCGCTACGGTCCCACATTGAATGTTCATAATAAAATAGTAAGCTTTTTAGGGTTCCGTTAGCTGAGGTTCGAAAGGTGAGATAAATGAGAAACCATTCACATTCTAATTTCCAGGTGTCAAAATCTCAATCGTTCAAAATTCGAGTCTCGCACGTCAACGGTTATCCAATGATAACCTAAATGTTTTTTCCTGTTCTTCTTTGTAGGAAACTAACAGTTAGAACCGTGCAGTGACGTATTATAGGTGCCCATGTCCCTATGTGAAACAAAATATTTTAAAATGTGAGAATTATTTATTTTAATTAATTACAACGGTTAGACCACCAATCACAGTTGCAAAACAAAACGATTAAAATTTTAAACACGTTGTTTAAAATTTTAATCGTTTTGTTTTGTTCTTTGTTCGTACATCAATCCCTCTCACAGTATTTCTGACATGCCAATAACATCATCTTCCATTCATCCGTAAACAGATCGTGTGTTGGATTAGAATCAAAGACAATTGACCTCTATACCGTTGGCGATAGTGACGCATATGAAAAAGTTTTATGGGTGACTTCGGTGGTGCCTTCCGTAATGTGGAAATGCTACAATCTGTAGATTATTTGGCAATTAATTGTCTTTCTTGACCCATTTTCAAAAGTATCTCTTCGAAATTTAGCGTGCAGCTGACTGTAAGTAGTCATCATCTTCTTGCACTTGTCCCATCTTATTTTGGGTCGGCACAACATGTTTTTTTTCTTCCATTCTATCCTGTCAACCGTCGTACTATCACTAACTTCCTTTTCTTTCATATCACTGTTCACACAATCCATCCATCTTTTCTTTGGCCTCCCACTCCCTCTGACTGTAAGTAGTACTAAATATTATAAAAGCGTTAAAACAATAAGTTCTTGAAATGAGGTACGGTGGTACAATTTCACGTTGTTGTTATGACTAAAATTCGAACTTGTTGCTTTCATAAGGAACGGAACCCTTAATATATGAGTCCAACTCACACTTGACTACTTCTTTTAATACACTGATGTTTTTCGGATTGCACGATCGTTTTAATATACAGTAGCAAATAAGTAAATTACCTTAAAATGTTTAGGAATGTTTTTCGCTTGACTAAAATATTTTTTCTTACTACATGGCTGGTTATTAAGGATTTAAAGTTCTTTCCGAAGCTACGTAATGGAAAACTGGGATAAGATTTAAAAATAAGAATGAAATTATAGTCAAGACAGAGCAGGATTGTAGCAAAATAAGAAGTTAAATCGGAAACATAAACATACAAACATTCGCCGTGTGTGATGTTCACTAAATCATCTACTGGCTTTGGAAAAGATCTGTTTTGAGAGTTCAATACATAATATTTAGTAATAAACAATATTTTCTACTAATTAACATCCAAACATAACATTCAAAAATCGACCAAGTGCGAGCCGGACTCGCACACGAAGGGTTCCGTAACGTCCGTAGCAAAAAAACGGCAAAAAAAAACCTCACTTTTGTGCGCCCCACTTAAATATTTATTTTATTTCGTTTTCAGTATTTTTGAAGTTATAGCGACAACAGAAATACATCATCTGTGAAAATTTCAACTGTCTAGCAACCACGGTTCATGAGATTACAGCCTGTTACCTGTTCACTTAGGGACCCAATGACAGTATCAGAGGACGGCACTGCCGTGGCCGAATACTGGGCCAAGCAAGGAATTTAACTGGTTTTGCTATCGATACGCTAAGAAGAAGAAGCCACAGACAACGCAGTCTTAGTAACAGGGTCCCGTTATTACCCGAGTTAAGAACCCTAAAAAGCTACTATTACTAACTTTCTAAAATAAAGAAACATTCTCTGAGTTAATGAAGCATATAATTACTACAAACTATGTATTAATTAATAACAAATGGTAATGCAACGTTTAATACAGTGGCGTAGCTAAATGACAAACGGCCCCGGGGGCAAAAAAAAAACTGGGCCCCTTTCTATGTGGGAAATCATCAAATAATAATAATAATTCTTTATTGACGTAATTTACAATTTGAATTATAGGATTCCCTAACGCCTGCGCTAGTAGAAACTGTGTTGTAAGTGTTAGTGTCTTCCCTACAATAAAGTGACATTAATTTTACGTCAGATAGAGTCTGTTGAGAAATAAATATAATAAAAGAAAAATATTTAAAGTAGAAAAACATGAGTGTGTGTATGAGTTTTGTGTATGATGGTGTGAAAGTGTGTGTAATGGTGTGTCTGTGAGTTTGTTTTTCTGTGAGTGAATTTGTGTGTTTCGGTGTAAATATCTAACTTCTGTTTCTTCTGCTTTGGGTTTTTCAGACTTTTACTGACTAAAACGAGTTGCCATAATTGGTGTTGTAACCTAATTTATTTAAGCTTTGTTAGTGGGTCAATTTTCCACTAGTTTAATAAAAGGTTTGACAATCAGGTTTGGGGCCCCTCGAACTTGGGGGTCCCGAGGCACTGCCCATCTTCGATAGCTACGCCAGTGGTGGTTCGACAGTTGGAATCATAATTAATTTGGTCCTCGTAATTAAATCAATCTGCGTATTTGTTTATGCTGAATGATCTGTTTGATTTTATTAATATTATTTGTTGTTATATGCTCGAGGGTAATCGATTTGTTGGCTGGGTTAAGCGGGTTATGGGTATTGGGAACTAAATTGTAATGTGAGGTTATAAATCTGGATTATTATAGTCTAGTCGGATGATTTATATCGTAATTATTATTACGGTCATAACGTATATCTAGAACAGTTTTCAAAGTTTATTACAGTCGTAACATTAGTTTTAAAGATTTTAGTACATAGTGAAACCTAGATAACTGGGATTTCTAGAGTATATTTTTTATTTACTTAGTTTTCTGAACGAATTCAAATGGTTGCATTTTACAAACAAACCTGCCCGCTGGATTGCATACCAATATTCACAATGAGAAAATATTAATTAAATAATTGACTGGCTGAAGTACCATAACATAAACATATAGCATTAAAAGGCTGATTACGCTATGCTATATAATCAGCCTTTTAATGTTCCCAAAACTGGGACTGAGGCCTCATCTCTCTAGGAGAGGAAATGGGCCGAAATCCACCAAGTGGGCCCAGTGCGGAGTGGTGAATGTCAAATATCTTCGAATTTTTGGTTCTAGGACATGCCGGTTTCCTCACGATGTTTTCCTTCACCGTTTTGAGAGCAGTGGTGATGAAATAAATTACACAAAGGAGAGCAGTGGTGGCCAAATGGTAACGGCCCTGACTTACGAGTTGTAGGTCGCGGTTTCAAACCCAGCCAGGCGCAAACATATAAACAATCTAAAAATTAAATCGCCTGATATTATATTTGGTAGTAGCATAAGTATTTTAAAGCAAACGTGACGGGACCTTATCGTAATAAACATTAGTAGACTTTTCTATATCTAGGGTTTATTTAACCAGGTTTCACAGTACCTATATATTTTTTTTTATTCCGTAAGAACATTTGCACTTCTAGGTGTACCACAGGTACGTTGTCTGAGCCCTCTTAAATTTTTGTTAGAAGCTGCATTATGTCGAAAAGGTAACGACTAGTCTTAATTAATGACTGTCATTTTGAAGCGGAATCTACGTCGTCACATACGTATTTGGAGGTAAGCGGAACAGAAAGTAAAGTCTCGCAAACCTCCGTTGAAAAGGAAAGATCCTCTGACCAGACAGGGCCTCAAATCTGCTATTAAAACAGTATCAGAATGGACTATCATTGATTTGATAATTGTTGATTTTGACAAGTTTGGTAGAACTTCATTGTCTATACCTGTTAGCCAAATACTAGATAAAACTAATCCGGTCGTAGGAAAATAAAGTACCCTTTATTACCTCGTACATAATCCTCGGCACATTTCTATCCACTTTTATGTCACCACATTAACATTCTAGTACTTCAACTTAACACGATTTAAAACTCGACCTTAAGAGCGTCCTTTTCGAGGTACATTTTCATACAACCGCTCTTACGTGATTGTGATGTTATTACACATATTTCTCTAGATATTTTGCATACACAGCTATCTTGTGAATATTATCTAGGTTTCTATAGAAATCAAAACATAAATTTGTGTAAAACTAATCTAGTAAAGACCTCTGAAAATGTACTATTTAACTTTGGCCCTCCATAATGTACTCATATATTAAAAGTATAAAAAGTACATCAATAGAAGCCTTGTAAATTTAATCGAGATTCTGAATGACGACGTTTTCCTGAAAAACTTTTACGGGTTAAAAAAATACATATTTCCTGGAACAAGTTTTGTGAAATATTTGAGTAAATCACGGAATTACTGAATGCCAACAAAGTTTTCAGGCGTTATCTCTCTTTTTTTGCATTGCCTCTTTATTTATTTTTTTTGACAAGATTGCGAAAACCTTTTAAACCATGCTCGATGTTGACGATAGGCAAGTGGAAAAGCGCCCTCTTAAGCACTAAGTACATCTACTCAACTCGTTAATAAAAGTCTTACATGTGTAAACTTTACAACCAATTACATTTTTTATTTCCCACACTAACGTACATAAACTACATTTAGACGCCATCTAAACCCAAACTGTTGTCTAGAACTTATAGAAGTTCTAGACAACAGATAATATACATATGTATGTTTTATTTATTATAGATAAATTACACCCAGACACAGAACAAGTGATTGTGCTCATCACACAAACACTTTACTTGGATGGGAATCGAACGCACGACCTACGGCATAGCAGTAAGGGCCACTAACCACTAGACCAACAGGACAGTCAAAAGAAGATGTACGAGGTAGCGAGGCAGTGCGCTAGAAAAATCCACCAACATGGGATTACTTAATTTCCTACTGTGGTTTAGCGCAGTGCTATTCGTAAGAGCTAGCAAAGCTAGGTATTTTTACATTATTACTAAAAAGCGAATGTTGTGTCCAAGGGATACAACAAAAAAAAAATTCTTTATCCAAACTTTACATTCAATGACATTTTTTATTTCCCATAGTAACGTAATTAGTAGGTATAAGGATGCTTTGGAAGGACGGGACTTTGGAACCACGAGCGTGCAGAGTGGGGACTCTGCCCGCCCATCGAGTGATTCCAAGGAAGACGGTGGCACAGTGATCACGTGCTACCGTGCACAAAGAGGCTCAGGGGAGACCGTTGTACAGTCTCCTCAGGGATGTGCCCTAACAGGCGTTGCACTAAGGGGGTTCCGGAATGGTCTTTTAAGAGGTAACGGCACCCCTTCTATATGTGCTGGTGGTGATCACCGGGGTGGTTTTAGTGCGGTAAAAATCCCACACTCCCCAGACTTATCCCCAAAGTCCGGACGCCTTTCGAAGGTTTCCCCTCGAGAACAAAAAAAAAAGGTATAAGGATGCTTTTCCAGTAAAGATGTACGAGGCAGCGAGGCGGTGCGAGAACAAATCCACCAATATAGGATCATTTCATTTTCCTACTCAGGCTTAGAGCAGTCTTCTTCTTTTCGATTCGATGGTAAACTCGTCAAACTGTTTGGGCCCAATAGTTGGCTACATTAATAGCAGCATCGGTAGCACTCATCAAATCCTCCAAAGTGCAGGTATACGGACACTTGGGGCATTCTAACATGAGCTTAGAGCAGTTGTAGTGGTATGGGCTACCAAAGTTAGAAATTTTTACATTTTAACCAAACCATGAGAGATGCCAGGCAAGCGTGTTCCATCGTCGATCACCTCTTCCCTTTCCATCAGGCGAGAGCAAGCCTATATATTGGTTAAGCACGAGCCTATTAACAATAATAAAAATATAAAAAGTGATTCCGACAGGGAATGAGTGCCAAGGACGCGGTCGGATAACGTGCGCGCGTAGAACTGACATGAAGTCTGCTACGCATCCTCGCATCACTAAGCTACGCACCGTTTCACAGCTTCGCTACGCAACCTCTCGCGCCGCTACGCTAACTCGCACATTTCTGGTGGAAAAACATCCTTACGTAATATACCGGTACAGACTTTGTATAAGTTCCGAGTCTCCGTTGATCGCTTTCGAAGGATTAATATCTCCCCAGACTTCGATAAGTATGTAGAATAGGTTCTGGGGGAAAGTTTATAGCTAATATTTACCGATAGAGAAAAATGTCGAGGGATTTGTGTTACATTTTGCGTATGCTGCGATAAAGACATAGAATAGGTACCTACTGTGTCTGTTACGGTTAAACTACTGAACCGATTGTGATAAAACTTGAACGAACGAACTAGAACTTGACGGACAAGAGTAAGCTTGAATTCCAAGGAAGGACATACGCTTCTTTTAATCTGACTTCGACTTCGACTTTCACATGTCAGCAAAATCGTGACTCAGCAGGGTCAAAACCTACTGGGGCCATGGGTTTACTTCCGAAAGGGGAAGTCGGGTGGCTGGAATTCAAGGCAAAGAAGGATCATAGGAGTGGATTTTTAAGTCTGACACGCCGTCTCGTCTCGTCGTCTCGTCTCGTCGTCTCAATCTAATATTTACGTTATTAATTCGCAGTACACCGCAGACTTAAGTTCTTACATTCCATCCTAAGGTTGTCTGCTAGATTTTGCTGTCAGCGATAAGACCGCCTTTCTACTTATAGATTTAAGTTTGTGTAAAAGTTTGTTACTATTTTGGTGTTCAATAAAGTTTATTCTATTCTATTTTATTGTCGCTCCATCTTAGATCGGGAGAAGTCATTAGATGATTTCGAACCAAAAAAAAAAACATAAACATTCGCTTTTACGATATTACTGACAGCCGTCGCTATTTCCAACTTATTCATTTCCCAAAGAGTATTTCAAGTCCTATAAACGCGAAAGCAACAATTTGGCAGGCTTCCCCATTGCTGCTTGCTTGACACACTACAGTTTCACAAAAACTTTACCAGAACAAGCGACTCTCGACATTTTTCGTAGGAATTAAAGGCGTAATGAATACCAGCTGAAAGTTGGATGCCATCAGAAGGCTCATAAATGAAGTTTCATGAGCTGTTGGAATATATGCAAACTCAAAATACAAATTAATAATAAAATAAAATGAGTCAAGTAACCAATTGTATATTTTTTTAGATCTGTAGAAATATATTAATTACAGCTGTACACAGCTTGCACAATTTAACATTAATAAAAATTGGATATAAATTAGATAAAAAAAATATAAATTTAATTATTGAAAACAAAATAAATGATTCAAAAAAATACATTATTTAAATTATTAGATTAAATAATTTCACATTGTTAGTAGTTTTTTATTTTTTATTTTACATTGATAATTATTTTTTACAATTATTATTTTTTACAATTATTAGATTAAATTAAATAAGTTAGAAAAAAAATTACTTTATAATATTGACTTTAATGAATAATTTATGAAACCACAATCTTTATATACTCATTAAATTTTCATGCAACATAAACGTACAACGGGCCACCGTTGTACGTTTATGTTGCATGGAGAGATAACAAGGCAAGTGCACAAAAAATATCTACGACCTCACATGCCTACGCTTCATCTTCTATTTCAACACACTATTGTCAACATTTCTTTTTTAATTTTTTCTTTTAAGAAGAGAAAATTTCTATAGAAATAAGCAGTTCTTTTGAATTTATATTTATAATGTATTTTTATTTTACCTATTTCCCTGTGTGTACAAAAATAATTAAGTAAATAAAGGCTACGCCATGCTACGCTTTGCTACGGCATGCTACGCGTGCTACGAATTATGTTGCTACGATAATACAGGTTACGCCAGTCTTGCCAAGGGGTATCGGTTAAGGTACTCACGAGCAGTGCTATAAAACAGTGATTTTCTGAAGCCTAGTCGTCGGTAACGGCTAGGTCAATAGGTTTACAAAAATATATGTTTATTATAGATTCATGTATCAAAATATTATTTTTTCGTAAGACATTAGTCTGATAATTTTTTTTTTCGCTTGTTTTTCTTACTTCTTTCAAACGGCTTCGATGTTTAGAATATATTTACTCAAAAACAAATCTAGTTTTAGTGTTCTTCAAAATGTACATAGCATAAGTAAATCAATCAATATTTCGCAAAGAAAATGGATTTAAAAGTCAGCGGGGCTCTATCCGGGTGCAGCTGGCCGGAATTAACTGCCGCCTAGGCGGTCGTACGAGGATCTGCACATTTAATTCCGGTCAGATGTTCAAGGGACTATACGCCTTAACCAGTTATTAGGATGTGGAGTCGCTCCATGTAAAATACTATAACATATTATCCAACTGCATTCAGTTTGACTGGAAGCTGACCCTAACTTAGTTGGTAAAAAAGTAGATTGATCCATACAGGTTTTTTTTTTAAATTCGATATCATCACATAACTTTTTCCGCTCTGGGTGGAGCGATAGGGTGTATTTTTTTTTTAATTTATTAATGATAGGCTAAATCACTACATTACCTGATAGAAAACGACTATTTGGTCGACGATGGAGCGCGCCTATCTAGAAGTAACCTATTTACTCTTGACTCCAGGTTGTAGAGCTTTACTCCTTCTCCTGACTCATCTGTGTTCACACCCGCTATACGAGTATCAACCAGACCTTGTGCAATGCTCAGTTGTAATACATAAACAAATAAATACTTGGCACGGAAACAAGAACATGAAGAGTTTGGCTCGCCACCCTCTGTGGAAAGTATTAAGTGTGGAATTATGATAATGGAATTAATATTAGGGTCCGGAGCGGAACAAATCTAAAGCCGGGACGTTACGCGAGTGTTGTCGACAAAAATGGCACATTAATGTCTCGGGTAAATTTCCGAGTTTTGTATTAGAATGTTTGGATACATTTTTTTATGAAATGTTATGTGATTTCGTTTGGCTTTTTGCCTTTTTTTTTCTTTCGATGTTAGTATGGATGGGCTGGAAGCGGAGGCGATAGTACCTAGGCTTACATCATATCAATGTGATAAAAGCGAAAGGTTCAGTGTATGTTTGTTTTTGTTTCTTTTTCAATGGGGCTTAACAGATATGTCCTTTTAAAGAAGAACGATCTAAGAATACTTTCAAAACTAGTTAGTGTGATCCAGATGGTGGAAATTATTTTAGTTTATTAGACTGTTTGAGGTCTGACCTGTTTCAAACTTTTCAGTAAATTTCTGCAGTCTGGTGTTTAGGCACTATTTTTTTTGTTCCTCCCTTTTAGTAATAATACCTTTGAAATCTTCGTGGGCCCGTTATTCTGATACATGACGACAAGTACAAAAAAATACAATTTGGCGCGAAAAATCTTCCTTTTTAATTTTTTATTATGTTGATTAGAGTACCCAATGTCACTTCAATTAAAACAAATCTGTCCCCCTAGCCAAGTTACAATCGCATCGTTCGCACCGAACGCCTCGAGTAGGCCACACCTCCGGTTCCTTTTTTCTGACGTCATCTCAACGCTCAGTCACGAGGCGTTCGGCGCGAACGAAACGATTGTAACTTGGCTAGGAAGGCTGCTCACAACTCTCAAGCTGTTAGACTGAAATATGCATACGGGTACATACACTCGAAAAAAGAAAAGCTATCTTGGCACAGTTGGGTACAAAATGTAACGACCATGTGAAATTAGGTAGCCTATTTGTTCCTAACCTTGTAGCATATACACAATCTACTTCTCTTTCAATAAATCCTATCCAAAAACAATCGGCACGCCAAACAGAACCCTTTAGTAACACAGAAGCTTAAACGTTAATAAAAATAAACGTAAAAAATGATTTTATTGTTGTATTTATAAGCTTTTATTGTGTTGTAACTGCGCTCGAAAGTGGCCATAAACTGAGCTTGGGAGTGTTTGCGAAACCAGTGGCGGATTAAGCCAGCGCCGGGTCTGTAGCAAATTCGATCAAGGGGGCCCTATGTAGACCTATTGCTCTCATTCTTATTCTCAATCAAAAATAATCCCGTGTAAATTCTTTTAAAAAATATTAAAAAGAAATAACCCCGTGGATTTTAAGATTGGGTAAGAAAGTAAGGTAATGAAATCTTAAGAGATTGACTATGATCTATATATATAAGAGGAGAAACTGACTGACTGACATATCAACGCACAGCCGAAATTACTGGGACTAAGAGCGTGAAATTTTGCATAAGGTTTCCTTATATGACGTAGGCGAGCACTAAAAGAGGATTTTCCAAAATTCACCCCCTAAAGGGATGAAACTGGGGTCCAAATTTTGAATGGCGAAACCTACTTTCATGCGGGTGAAGCCGCTGGCATAAGCTAGTATTATGAAATAATAAGCTGTATTCGGATTTCAATATATAACTACTTTGACTATATGTTTTTTTGCGCTCTAGTGGAGGGTCCCCAAACACATGGGGCCCCCGAATGCGCGGGGCCTATAGCATTTGCTACTCTTGCAACATGGTTAATCCGCCACTGTGCGTAACGGATCCAGTTGTACGATGTTCTGTGTCCACTGCGTACGGTGGTTCAAGGTTTTGGGTGATAATTGTTATGATCTTTTATGATGTCGTTATTTGTCTGTAGAGGTACACGATTTTTAGGGTTCCGTACGCAAAGGATAAAAACAGGATCCTATTATATAAGACTCTGCTGCCAATCTGTCTGTCACTAGGCTGTATATTATGAACCGTTATAGCTAGATAGTTAAAATTTTCACAGATGAAGTATTTCTGTTGCCACTATAACAACAAATATTAAAACAACAACAAATAAATAAACAGTTTTTTTTTTAAATATTTATTGAAAAAAATAACATGCAAGTTCGCAATAAGTACTCGTACTTAAACTAGAACAGAAATGGTATAAAATAATAATTAGATCTAACCTGAATTTATTGTGTAAAAAAGTTGAATAGTTAATGGTACTGTACAAAAAACTTAACAGTTAGTGATTTCACAGTTCATGTACTTAAAAAGGCGAGCTTGACTCAAAAACTCGAAATTCTCTACTCAAACCGTAAATCCCTTTCCTTCAAAAATATTTTTGTACTGAAAATCTGTTAATTTACTTTCGGCTGCATTTCCAGCCAAATTCATTCGCCATTTGTAAAATAATCATGCTTGTTATTAAAAACTGGTTTAAAAAAGTCATCATCATTATCATCATTATTTCAGCCGAAAAACGTCTTCTATTCGACATAGGCTTCCTCTATGTGTCGTCATAATGACCGGTTCTCTGCGTCTCGCATTCATCGGTCCACCTTGTAGGACCTTTCCAACGCTGCGTCTACGACTATGTTTCTCATTTTGAATTTTCTCTGTTACCGAATTCCCTCTAACACGATTACGACCCACCATTCTTTTCTCTCCCCCTCCACCCATGAAAATCAACATCCACCATGTTCAACATACCCCTTTACAAATTGCCTGCAACTTCCGCACCGAATCCCGATCATAATACCAATGCCCAGTAATTAAGCCTAATTTAGACAGATGGACAACGTTTTAACCCAAATTGGATCTCACGCACAGCAATTTGTGATTCCAGTTAATTTTATTTGGGCGACGTTGCCCGCAAAAGCCGGGTTTTTCCGCAAACCACGACGTGTGCTTACGCCCGATGCTTGCAAATGGGTTGATTTAATTTTGCATGGCGTTCGATAAGTTTATAGTGATTGTGTTTTCTTTAGGATTGTTAAACACTGGTGTTTTTTTTTTGAGGTGTTAATCGTATTTAAACTACCTGTCCACGGATGCATAGCTTCATAGACGCGTATACGCTTGGTGTACGCTCATAGCTTACATACAAAAGCATGAAATTCTGTTGACGAAGCGGCAACGAGATGACGGCACGACGTTGCCGCTAATGACGAACACGCGTCTATCAAGGTTAAACTACACTGCGCACACGTGTGCCACACACGCTGATCTGAGCGCGTCGATTTCCATACATTTTATATGGAAACTAGACTTGTAGAGCTACACTTGATCCACGCCACGCGACGTCGTTCTGCGTACAAATCAGGCGTGTTACACGTGTGCGTCGGTCTAATAGCCTCAAGCTACGCGTCTATAGCAGGCCTTTTAAGTAGGTAACTAGTCCCGCCCTGAGTGAGGAAGTGTCAGACTTTTACTGACACAGTATTCCTTTAGTTGCCCTATGTACGGGCCACGGTAACAGTTTTGAAACGGATTCCCCTACTTAATTTCAAAACTTGATGATTCGAATATTGTTATAATTAATAACCTTATTTTGTATTATAGAAATCGAATTGAACAACCCGCAACCCCGTTTACAAAAATTTACAATAGTTTACAAAAACTCACAACGTAAATAGTGAAACTCGGGGCCCTGGGATGAAGGCAAAGAAGGAACAGGAGTGGATTTTTAGTCAGCAAAAGTCTGACACTATCTCCCGCTACACCCTAGAGCGGGATTTGTCATAAGATGATTTTCCCAGCCAATAAAAAATACGTAAATTTTCAATTTGTAAATCTAGCAAAGAACTCT
This sequence comes from Mythimna vitellina, assembly GCA_949316375.1. NCBI lineage: Eukaryota > Metazoa > Arthropoda > Insecta > Lepidoptera > Noctuidae > Mythimna > Mythimna vitellina. Next base: position 21,702,295 of record OX438690.1, read on the forward strand.
GTTTCTGAATTGAATATATAGAGTTATGAATGTTTCAAACCATACTTAAATGTCAAATTTTGACAGGTTTTCAGGTGCTTAAATTAGAAATCTTCAAAATAGTTTTGTTGAGTCATTTTTCAAACTTCTATCTTATGTACACAAATATTCTCTATTTGATTAAACTTTAAAGTACAGACTTATAACTACTTACAGAATTTGAAAGACATCTATGCAGCTCGCAACGAGTGAGAGAACGAATCTTAATTCTATACTAGGAACTAGCCTGTTTTGGTAGGGAGGGACCGTTTGGAAGTGGCAATTAGAGTTTTTTCATTTTTAGGGTTCCGTACCTAAAGGGTGAAATGGGACCTTAGTACTAAGACACCGCTGTCGGTCTGTCCGCCTGTCACCAGGCTGTATCTTATGAATCGTGATAGCTAGTCAGTTGAAATTTTCACAGAAAATGTTTTTTTTTTTTTTTTTATTCTTGATTGGTTCGCGCTTGACCGCTATCTCACCTGACGGAAAGCGACGAGGCGGTCTACGATAGAGCGCGGTTACCTAGAAGTAACCTATTCACTCTTAACTTAAAAATTCCCAGGTTGTAGCCATCAAGAAACTGATGTATTTTGTGGATGTATTTTTTATGTCGCTATAACAATGCTTCCATGCAACAAACGTGAATTATTGCCGTTTTTTGCTACGGACGGTACGAAACCCTTCCTCTGACCGAGTCCGACTTTTTAGCTCTTGGCCGATTTTTTAGTTATATCAACCAAGGTCATCATAGAAAAAATCAACCCATTAATCAATAAGTACCTAACTGTTACTTAAGACATAAGATATAAGACACTTGTTGTGATAAAATTGTGATGTTATCACAACCACAGCCTAGCAACCAAGTGAGCATCTACCCTAACAGTTAATTAGTTGACACAGTGTAGGTATATCGGTGTCTCAATTTTGCGTAGCGGGTCGTCGTCGACCCAGGCTGGCCCTCGGGGCTCGTTTGAATTGACATGTTTGTGTTCTCAACAAATACACTATAAAGATGGAGACGTCTTGATTTTGTAGGTTCTTGTTTTTATAGGTTCGAAGGTGGTTTATACTAGCTGGTGAGGTCAAGGATCCCGTAGTCTTACCTATCATCCTAAGCTATCCACGAAGCTTTGACTTCAGGATCACATCCTCCTATGTAATGATCTGATGACTGACGAGTATTGTGGAACAGGGTGTACTTTACAATTTCCGCAAACCTCTGTTAAACGGGAGGATCTTTCGGCCTGACGGGTGTTGTGTCTGGTCCGGACAAACTGCTTGATAGTTCGCTGTTTATATGTTTTTATCGCGCAGGCAACTCTAATTCAGGATTTTAGTATTTAGTTTCTGTGTGGTTACATAAATGTCCTACCTAACCTACACATTCATTGCAAAATGACCAGAGAAGACAACGGGAAAATAAAGCATATGTATGGAGGAATCTTTTTGGCCAGCTACTCCTGCTGTATATAATATATTATTATATAAAAAAGTTATATTATACTTTTATTTACAAAAGCTACCCTAATTTACAATATCTTGAATCATTAAATTCATTTTCAACGAAAGACTGCCATCAAGAATAACTTTTTATCATGTTTGATACGCATTAACCTTTTGTAACCAAAACAAAAGGTAAATAACATGCTAAAGCTAAAGCTTACTTGATAACATTTTCATTTTCTTTGAATTTATCATATAAAAAATAATAAAAAAAGGCTTTTCTCAAACCGCCTGCGGTCACATATTTCATTACGACGACGCGCGGATATATTTCTCTTTGCTTTGCGTTTTCGTACAGGCGTTTGTAAATCTGACACCTTAGAAACCATATTTTTCGGTAATCCACGACGACTTTGAGTTAGATATTGTTTCGAATGAAATCTGACTTAGCTATACAGCGCGGAGACACGATATAATTTTTGTAAATATAAAATACGAGAGGGTGAAAAAACCTGGGAAATCAATGAAAGTAGACAAAGTCTCTCTCTCTCTCTGTCTGACGCAAGAACGTACTGATATCCTTCTGCATAATCCACCCTCGTTGTTTCCTTACTTAACTTATGAAATTCTTAGACAACACAAACTGTCGTTAATGCAGCAACAAAACATCGCAACAACCGTACTCAAAATCATTTTAAATTCCAACAGCTAAGTGAATTCGAAAACCAAGTGAAACGTGTGTAAAATACAAAAAAAAAACCAGTGCAAAAAAAAACTTAAAATAGTAATGAAAAAATGCCAGAACGATGTATAGTTCGGACAGGACGCTGACCCATATCGAGTAGTAAGTGCAAACATTAACGTGTCGCGTGAGTGTGTGTGTTCGTGAGCCTGTCAGGTGGAGATGAGGCGGGGGGCGTCTGTGCCCCCGCGCCTCTTATCAGGAGATAAGGCGCCGTGGCTCCCAAGCAGCACCGCTTCGACAAACGTGGTCGACTCATCAGTGTGACCAGGTCGCTTGGATTTAAGCGGCCGCCGCCCGCCATGTTGCATACACTGAACGCACTCGCCGGCAAAATATCTCCGGGCGGCGGCCTAGACACAAATGCGAACAGACCCACGCAGCCGAACAAGAACCACAAAACGTCACCATCGTCGCCCTACAGCAAACCGAAGTAAGTGTCGTTTTTAAGTTCTCAAGTCTTGTGCAATGTAGAACAGTGTAGAGACTGCCTTTATGTGTTTTTTCAGGATGTGCAGTGATGTTTTTAGGATTGAAACGGATCTATAGTGTTAATGTCAAAGTAACTAATGCATGGATTCGATTAAACAAAGGTATACTCATAACTATATCTGATTTAACAGCCTATGTAAAATACTGCTATCTCGTTTTATTTATATGAGGGAGACAGGGCAAGTGATATGTTACACTGGGAGCAAATGGACGTTCAATTTTTTTTATTAATGATTTTCATATTTTCTTACCTGAAATACTATTAACACTATAACAATAGCATTAGTGACACAACATCATAACGTGTTGATATCAGTCGTTGTAATATTCCTTTCAATGCTATAAGACAATACACTTCAAAGATAAGGTAAAGTACGTTGTTTTCTGCAATACTATGATCGTCCAATCCTTAGCAGTTAGGTTTTAAGCCTTTCTTATCTCCAGCCATTATTGCTTCAATTAATATAAGTACGTCTCTTTGATCAAATGTGAGTCTAACATCTGTTTGTGAATCTGCGTTTTAATAGTTTATCAGGTAACTGAAAATGGATATTAGAATATGCTGTATTGTTTCTTCATTTGCGCCTCATACCATCACTACATTGCATCATTCACCATCTTTTATTTTATTACTGTTTTTTTCCTGATTTTCTTTGGCAACATCTGTTTATGAGTGAAACCAAAATGTTTGGAATTATTACGAAATATGGTTGTTGATAAACTGAATGGTGTAAAGCAGGCAAACGCTAGATCTCTGCGGAAACCAGTATTGCTATGAATACTTAAGTACAATTTCTGTGACTACGATTAAAACACGTGGTTTTCAAATCTTGATAGACTGCCATATGTATCAATAATTACACATTTAAAAAGATTTAAGTTAGTTATTGTTCAATCCTACTGCATTCCTTCTGTTTCTGATCCAGGATTTGTTTATTTGACATTATTTTATTCAATTATACGTAAAATATCATGTATATCCTTTTCATCTGAGCTTGAGACAAAATGTAAACAATTCAGGTACCTTCGACCAAGTTTCTTCGACGTGTTTGAATATATTAATAACAGTCTTTTTTCATTTGAATGCAATAGCGTTTTCTTAGCACGCTTTTTCTTCGGTGAAAAACAAGAATTCAACGAAAGTATCTCGTATCAACAAGTTGATCGATAGCGAAAAAGATGGCGGATTATAACCCGCCCGATAATAAAACGTCACATTTTTATATAAAACGTTTGTAGTATCTGTGGTCTATAATTTAGTAGTATTATAAATGGTTTGTTTACTTTTTATCTCACGGCTCACTGAATAGGTTATAGAAGACAATTTTAGGTCACGCATTAAGATTGCATTCTGTGTTTACATGCATTGAATAAGCCTACTTAATTTTGAAAGTTATTTAAAACAATCTTGGAATTGTAACCAAATTACATTGTGTTATTTTACTCGTCTGGCACGGGAGAAGTCACGGGTACCAGCCGGTGTTAAATAAATGAGATCTAAAAATCATGAAATTTTGTACTGAACGATAGTCATTCACTCGATTGACTCAATGCCATTGATAAACTTTTGCAATTAATTCATCAAATCAACACTGATGAAATCCTTTTCAATGAGACAGTTTTTTTCCAACAAAACAACTCTCAATGCCAACTAATCGAGTCGACAAAAAAAACTGCAATATGTAAAGACCAAATAAGGTTCCTACAGGATTAACAATTGTCAACAAAGAGTTACTACTGACTCATTAGCATTGAGGTAATGAATGGACGTGATAATGAGCATCCAACGTGCAGAGCGATGAATGAAAATGTATGTAAGAGGGAAAAACTCAATTGCTTTAAAATGGTGGTGAAACCCTTTCAAAAAGTAATGAACTGCTTACAGAAAGACTTGCGCCCTCGACAGCCGGTGGAATTTCAAAGAGCAATTCCGACGTCTGATTCCCAAACTAAATCGGACTGGGGCTGCCCTCGAGCGGTTCCTGCCCAACCTTGGAGTCTAGATGACTCCTGCTATTGGTGGCCCTTTACGGAGCGCCGGTGTGAGCCGTCGCTGCGAAAGCGATCGGCCCATCCGAACGCATGCCAGACGGTTATGGGCATATGAATGGTGTGGGGATACCGCACGGTTTTCTACGAAGCGTCGAGCCTCCTTGCTGGCCTGCCACCATGAGATCTGGAGGCAACACTCCTTGCACGCATGCACGATTTGCGCGTGGAGATGCAACGTAGGGGCCAAACTCCGCTGCCGTAAGATGTTGCGGCATGGCGGACAGAGTTTCGGCGGGATCTCATGATGAAATGGCGACAGCGACTGTCACAACCTAGTGCTGGGCACGCCATAATTATAGCGTCTTTTTGAAGAATGGCTGGAAAGATCACACGGCGTCCTCACTTTCCGCATGAAGAAGGTTCTCATCGAGCATGGACAGTTCGGGAAATTCCTGCACCGGATTCGTGCGGTAGTAACGCCCGGGTGTCACCACTCTGTGGACCGCCCGGAGGACACGGTGACACAATTTTATTAACAACTGCAATTTCATCTAAATGTGTCATCAGTCTTATCTTGGTACCAACCAATCTGATTAACTATAATTCTACACAAATATTAAAATGTCTTTGGAACTGATGCTGTGTACTTGATATCACTATTGGACAACAAGAAGAGGGAAGACATAATACTTCATCATCTTTTGATCTATATATATAAAAGTGGCTGACTTTCATTGGATTCATTTAACATCATTCTTCTCCAAGTTGAGATAGCGGTTCTCCAGCCTACAGCTATAATATTTATTCATTACTTTTGTTATTGTTTAAGTTTACGTTCATTAATCTACCGTTCGATCGATTTACTTCTATCAATGCTCCAATTAATCCATCACACTTTACCGAAATGTTGGAATTTCTCATTTATATTGCTCACCTAGCAAGAAAGTTTGATATTGCCATGTATTACAGATTTCAAACTTTGCTCCCTCAGTTAGATTTTGGCAAGCATTTCGACAGATTTGATGAATCGTTGGATCTTTGGATATATGATAAGTTTTATTACTATTTTAGTTTTCATTTTGAGTGAGTTGTTGCCAAAATGAAATGAGCTGATATTCTGGTAATTTGAGATTATGATCTTCACATATTATCATCACTAATTTCAATATCATTAGTAATGCCCACAAAGTGGAGCGATGACCTGGTGACCGGTCATTGTGGCGACACTTGAGAGAACCCTATATGAAGAAATAGCTTCTACTAGTGGCTTCGCCCTTGTATGTGCCCGTGTATGTTTCCATACAAACTGTAGAGGGTGAATTTCAAAATATGTTATTGCTCGCCTAAGTCATAAAAAGAAACCTTGTGCCAAAGGAATATCCAAGATAGCGTACAATAAAGAGTATCGGAATACACGATGATTAATTGTCTTTTTTATTATATATAAGTTGCAAATACTTCTGTAACACGGACTAGCTGTATGCCAAAATGTAAATTTTATAGAATTTTAAGCGACTAATAACATCCACCAGCCGCCATCAACGCCTAATGTCATGTCGTGTCGATAATTAGGAATGCCCAATCAATTGTAATCGACTGATTGAATTTTTAATCACTCAATGGATTTTTTTTTACTAAAATTGTATTTTAAAAAACCGAATGAGTATGCCATAAAAATGCCGTCGTACTCGATTTTAAATAGATACTTACAATAAGGATGAAGTGATCAAAACACACACACACAAGAGGCGTTCTGGTTACAAGTGTGTCGCAACAAAAAATTGTGATAAAAAATCTTTTTACAAAAAAAAAATAACCAACTTTATTAAAAAAAAACACTAAATGGATCAAAATAACTTTAATTTCGGAAGTCGGTGTTAAATAAGAAACAAACAATTTTATTTTTTTGTAGTGAAGTCAGTTTTTTTTTTTTTTTTAAATAGTTTTTTATACGAGTATATATAAATGAAGATGATAAAGTATTATGTCTTCCTTCGTCTTGTTGTCCAATATTAAGATATTAAGTACGCAGCATCAGTCCCAAAGACGTTTTATCATTTATGTACAATTATGGTTAATCAGATTGGTTGGCACCAAGATAAGACGAATGACACATTTAGATAAAATCGCAGTTGTTATTACTTATCACTATGTCTAGTATCTTTAGCCGTTAGCGTCAGATTGGTCCAATGAGTGTTTTTGTGTCCCATTTGCCAGGGTCATGTATTTGCGACGGGGTACTTCTTTAGCTCTTTAACCCCCATAGGTGACAGAAGAGCTGACGAGATGGAGTATTTGGTCGTGGATGTGCGACCCTGGCGGAATAAATGCAGGAGTGATTGTCGGATACATCCAACATAGGCGGCTAAAAGGCAGGTCATTACTTAAAAGAGTTTCACCGCCATTTTAAAGCAAGTGAATGAGTTTTTCCCTCTTTCATACATTTTCATTCATCGCTCTGCACGTTGGATGCTCACTATCATGTCCATTCATTACCTCATAGCTAATGAGTCAGTAGTAACTCTTTGTTGATAATTAATTATTAATCCAGTAGGAACATATTTGATCTTTTTTTTTGTTAATGATTTCGGTTTGGATACTAAGTCTTTTAAGCCATGTCTTCGTATTAATAGTTAACTTGTTCACCATTAGAATGTATTCATCCTTAATGCATACATTTGAATGTTATGAAAATATATCAAGTCAACCTGCTCGACAACAAACTTCGCTGAGGTGGTCAACAGTACAATAAAATTCTCAGCTCTATTTTACCGAAATCACGCCTGTTTCAATAATTCCACATATTGCGTTTATCATCATTCAGTTGCGTAGATACTTGAGATAGGTACTAAACTAGAACAATTTTTGCATCACAATATCTACCAGGAATCAATTTATGAATAGTTTAAACAGACATTTAACTTCACAGAAATCCCGCCAAATACTCTATTGGTCTTTACATATTGAAGTTTATTTCGTCGATTCGAAGAGTTGGCTTTAAAAATTTTATTGTAAAAAATTTGTCTCATGGATCAGTGTTGATTTGTTGAATGAATTGCACAAGTTTGTCAATGGCAATGTGTCAATCGAGAGAATCACGCATAGAAGAAAATTTCATGTTTATTTTAGATCTCATTTATTTAACACCAGTGACTTTACCCGAGTCAGACTAGTTAAAAGCCCAACATCATTTAGTCGATTTCAAGATTGATTTTTTTAGCGCGAAACCCTAATTCTATTTCTGAAATAAAAGCCTTAATTACTTCTTATAACATCAATCATCTACCATTGGAAGCCTCATTAAAATCAATCAAGCCGTTTCGGAGGTTAACAGGAACAAACAGAATGATAGACCAACAGACAAGCAGACTAACAAACCGACAGAAATTTAATAAAAAATTAGTCAAGTCGAGTCAAGAGTGAATAGGCTACTTCTAGGCAAGCCTGCTCCATCGTCGACCACGTCATCGCTTATCATCAGGTGAGATAGTGGTCAAACGCGAGCCTATCATTAATAAAAATAAAAAAATAAAAATATTACCAACAGACACTTCAATTGTTACAGACAACACAACTTGCAAAAAAATTACTTCTGATTGTTTTTCTTCTTACTCCATGTTTTCCTTAAAATCCCTGTCAATGTTTTACTAACCTTCTGCATAAACTAAAAGCATTAAAACAATAATATGCTAGGCCAATTAGTATACACCGACTACAGCAGATAATCTAATATACCTTGTCATAGTAAACACGTTTCAAATTGGCCTATTCATCCTATCTACGGCAACTAGATTATCGGAATCGCCTAATGTGTTCACAGCCTTAACGTGTCAGCCGTCAACCCAAATGAATATCTGTTTACCGAGGCATAAGCCATGGACTTACGTCATCAGCTATGATTTCACGTCGATGTCGTCACTAGGCTGAAAATTTTGCCCGAAATTGTTATCTATAACTTGTTCAAACTTGCATGGGTTATTCTGTTTTTCAATTGAAACTTGTATCTGGGTGAACAATTTTACTTATTAAATGTTTTTTTTTTTTACTTTTTTGAAAAACTTAACGTATATTTCTTTTGATATTTAAATTTTCTTTTTAAATATAATTCTGTACGTATGCCTCCTAAACTGTTTGACCGAAATGGATAAAATTTTGTGTATATATATTTGAGTGCGTTCTCGAACGATTTAAGAATACAATTCTGTCGTCGTAAGTAAAAAGGGCACACCTAATATTTTTTTTCGATTTTTTTTTTAATACATATTCAGAATTTTTTTTTTTTTTTTAATAAAATGTTGTGCCCCTTTCAATTACGACGGCTGAATTGAACTTGGTATGCGACGCTGCAATCGGGATCTCAATTTTTTTTTTTTTGTTTAAATACCAGCATTCGGATAAGACAACCTCTGTCGGGACCGCTAGTTATACTATAGAAATTGTATAATTTTCCATAAACTCAAAAGCTATTGAACGAATTTTCACGCAATAATGAATAGAGTGATTCATAAAGAAGATTTAAATGTATAATACATGTATATAATAGAAGAGAAAATCTAATATTTCATCATTTATTTATTTGATATCTTCATGCAACATAAAGTACAAAGGCGGATTTAATGCCTTAGGCATTCTCTACCAGTCAACCTAGGGTGGTCAAGAGACAATATGGTAGGTGCATAAAAGATTTTTTTTTTACGAAAAACAAGAGTAAAAAAAAGTATACATATAATTAATATATACACATATTTAATATAATATATATACATATATATTAATATAAAGTAATGAAAGAAGTTTTGAGACGATTCTGCTATAAGTAATAAGTGGTATTTATGGTGACAATGTTGTACATCTTTAGTAACACAATAATTATACAGGACTTGCAAAATTATTTCACGGAATATAGAATGACCCACGTGTGACGTCATCGTAGTACAAAAATAGACCATTCTCCTTACCCGACCTTTTCTTTGCCCAATTGACTTGGGTTTAGGTTAAGTAAGTGTTCAAATAATATTCTTTCGGCTACCCGTTTTTAGGCTTAGCGTTATTATGTTATTTCTAGACGCTTAAGCTGGAGTTCTCTTTGTGGAGATATCCCTTAGTAGTTTTAGGCATCCTTAGGATTACTAGACCCTTCATTGCTGGCTTTAGGACCAAGTAAACGATTTAAAACTTTGACATCGGCACTCATTTTTGTATTGTTTTCGTACGGGGCGTTTAAGACCTCGTAAGAAAACTATCATAATGACAGTGAGGGGCTTATTAGACCCCGTAAAGTTCAAGAAACAAAATGCTTTTTGTGTTAAAGTAAATACACCACTGCATTACGTTTTAATAGAGCATCTTAGATATTCATCTTTTCCCTAAACTAAACCAAATTGAAGTTAAGGCAGAGAAGATTATTTTATCTTAGACACTGCAAGGAAAACCCGTACGAGGCGTTTTAGACCTCGTTCCGCAGTTAACTTTTTAAGTCAAAGACAGGTAAGATATGGCCTGCCAGTTGATTTAACACATAATTTGTTATCTGTCTTTGTTGTTTCATCATAATGATAATTTTGCACGTGCGTTGATGCATGTTAAAACCTCTAAGCAAGACTTCGCGAATCAAATGAGTTCTGAGCTTAGGGTGGAGAGAGAGGGCGTGTCAGACTGTTACTGAGTAAATCCCACCTGTGCCCTTCAGCTGTCTTTTGCATTCTTGGATCCCGGTTTCCTTCTCAAAACTTTCACGTGGCTCTTACGGACGTCAGCCCTGTTGGGCCCCTACGATTTTATTGTCAATTTTTTGAGGCGCGCGTCGAGCACTACGCGCCGTAGATTAGTCGGGCTCGATCCTTACCGGACGGCCGGACGGCGAGCTACCCATTGTTCGTCGCCCGCAAGCCAGCGCATACCATGGCCGCAGTTCATGCTACGAGTCCCGACGCTCGGGGCGTCTAACGTGAAGATTCGTTCGTTCCCTCATAGTTGCGGTCATCTCCTTGAAGTCTCACAACGTTAATTTATCAATTCGTAAATCTAATGAAGAACGATATCCTCAAACTCTGATAAATTCAGAAATATTCACAAAAACAAGTTCACAGCTCTATTGATTTACTAACACATACATGACTCCATAGGAAAAACGCGAACATACGTCATACAAAACAATTTTATCGTAAATCTAAACAGTCGTCTTACATATTACGATATCACTCTTGAATGATATACGTGATAGCAGACATACACACATACAAACAATCACATACATGCGAACATACGGGTACACTGTTATCTAGGCATTTGTTTAGATGGCTGCTTGCTGGCAGTTTATCGTTGACTTGTTATAATGTCCTAGATGTAGTAACTTAAGGAAATTTTTCTGCTTAAGTTCAGTGGCTGTTTTAATTATTCGCATATTGTTTCTTACCTACTTACCTTGATCCGGAGCGAGTGCATGGTCCAGAGCGAGGAGGAGTGGCAGGCGGTCGCCTCCTTCTGCGAAGCAGTAATGCTAGCAAAGGAGGCGGCCGATCGCGTGAGGCAACGGTCCTTACGCTCCAACCGCCGCCGGGATTCCGATCTCGATTTCCGGCCACCGTAGGCACGGGCTTGCGGATGGCGAGCAATGGGCGGCTCGCCGTCCGACCGTCCGGTAACCGTCCGGTAACCGTCCGGACCGAGCCCAAGTCATCGACGGCGAGTACTATTCCACGCGCGCCTCAAGGAGATGTCAGCAAATCGTAGGGACCCAGCAGGGTCGAAGCCTACTGGGGCCACGGGTAGTGTGAAAACGAAACCCGGGGCCCTGGGACGAAGGCAACGAAGGAACAAGAGTGGGTTTTTAGTCAGTAAAAGTCTGACACTATCTCTCGCTCCGCCCATGAGCAGGATTTGTCATAAGATGACTTTCCCACCCAATAAAAAAAAACCTACTTACCTTGTGTCTACATAAACTATCGAAATAGACAAGCTTTCGGTAAATTCTCAGTTCTGAATTTTATTGTAGTTGCAGCTTGCCGAGAGAGCTGACTCAATGCATTTGTTGCCAAATACTGCAACAACGTTCTAATGGACAACAAAGTACGTTTTAAATGTGACACTGGCTAACTAGTGTCACTTGTGCAAATACAACAAAAGAAAAATACAGACAAGTGACACTAGTGACAGCGGCTAAACGCGATTAGTTTTATTGGTGAACTCCACCCTAAGTGCATAAAACTTGCAAAGCCAAAGAAAAGGTCCTAGATTGCAATTATTTTGATCAAAACTGTTTATTTTGTGTCATGCAGACTTCTTTGGCTATATTTTAGCGATGATATCTTTAATTTCACTGCAAGACGAATATGTCCTCATGTCTTTGATTTATTTCGTACTATCTTTTACTAGTGGGACTTGAATAGACTCATCATATTATGTCCTAATTCAGGATATGTACAAATAGATTTGATTAAAAACAAGTAGATATTTGTGTTGCGAGACGCACAGAATCGGTCTTTATGGCGACACTTGAGGGAGGCCTATGTCCAACAGTGGACTTTTTTCGGCTGAAATGATGATTATGATGATGAGACACTTGTGTTTAATCAAAATCTATTTGTCTTGCGTCGTCAAATAGTATGATGTTTTATTTTGCTGACCATACACAATTTCTTTTGGAGCTAAAGGCAACAGAAAATTTGAAGCGCATGGAAATAAGCCTTATAATTTATATATATGTTTGATATTCTATAAATGATACGAAATCTAATGTGTTTTGATTTGCAGATTCAAATTGATTAATATGACACTACATAAAATCAATTATATAAGTAATAAATACTTAAAATGTAGGTACTACATAATATGTAAATTATTTAAAGTAAAAAAACCAATAAATCAGTCATTTTGTATTGCTGACCATATAAATCGGAGCCAAACAAACCATTAATATTATCCCCCAAACTAACTCACCTGTAGTGAAGAGTAGTCAGTGCTTGATTGACTTACTCTCTAGCCAAGCTCCCATAAAACATCAGCTGATTCAATTGACCAGCTTGCTGATACTTTTATTCAAACAATTTTTAATTGGGACCTAAATTCTCTTCACTCATCATGAGTTACATTTTATCTCTTACAGGTAAAAATTGATTTACAGATAGACCAAGAACCCAGAGCTGTGTGACATAACTTAATTTCACATGGTTGAAACCTTAGGTTCTCAGTAGCGTCTCATGTGCTTTGAATACCTGTGTACTTGTGGAGCTCCTCCTTGGAGCCCCTGGGCAGTTACCAGGTGAGAAAGGGAACTAAAAATGAGAGTAACTTAACTTAAATTTTTCTGGCTGATTTTATAGATGTTTTGTAGAATATTATTCTAAAGTAGTATCATAAGTGTCAGACACTTTCCATGGACCTAAACTTCTGTCAGACATAGCTCAAAAAATGAACTTTACTTATTTTTACATGTCTGATTGTTGAATATGTTATTAAGGTAACTATTACAAAGTTATATTTCAGTAGTTACCAATGACTTTTGAGACTCTTAGTTAAAAGTAATATTCGCCACTAATCTGTTTTCCGAGAGACGTGCTCCCACTCTTCACCATACAGCATGGGGTGCGGAACCCATGGCTCACGTCCTCGGAATAACAATAACTTGGTCACATATTGTGTGCCACGCTTGTATGTGTGTGGTGACGCCAACTGTCACTGTATTGGAACATCACTCACGTCTCTGAGGGTAGCAGTGATAGTTGCTGCCAATTTTTAGGAGATAGTGTTTATGATTTGTAATTCTATTTATAGACATTTGGCTTCGCCTGCGTGATAGTACAAAATTATTCCAAGTAATTTAGTCTCGAGGTACAAAGTTTCATCCAAATCCGTGCAGCCGTTCGATGGTGAAGAAGTATTAAATATACAAACACACACTCACAAGCTTTCGCCTTTATACTGTTTGATATAGTGATGTAATTATAAACTTAAATAATGAAAATCATCTTAAACATTACTTTTGCATCGAATTTAGTTTTTCAGGCAAAAATACTCAACTCCAAATGCATATTGCACATGAAAATCCGTTTAATAGTTTTCGAGTTCATGGTGAACAGATAGATAAACAGTGGGTGAGGGATTTTGTTTGATAATAGAGGAAGCTTAACTCAATAAATTTTGATGAAAGGGGGTCACGGGCTGCGGGATTGTTTAAAAGAACTACCTTATTCCTGGAACGCAAAGGGCAACTGAAGTAAAATAGGCGGGTTTTAGTCAGTAAAAGTCTGACTCTCGCTCTCGCTGTACCCAGACAGGGAGAAGCTATTTGATGATTTCTGTACGCAAAAAACTATTCGGAAATCCCCACTGAAGTCTGTGTTTCCTGATAGCTACAACCCTATGGGTCGTAGTCGATTTAAAAAAAAAATCTGCCCAGACACCCCATCTTCATCATAATTTCAGCCGAAAGACGTCCACTGTTGAACATAGCCAATAGTGTCGCCACAATGAATGATCCTGTGTGTATCGTATCCATCGGATTCCCACAACCCTTACGAGGTTATCGGTCCACCTTATAGGACACCTTCCAACACTTCATCTTCCGGTACGCGGTCGCCACCAACTGTGTCTACGTAAAATTTGTTCAAATTTTACTTAAGATGTCAAGCCATTACTCAGCTACTTGTACTTGTTGTACTTGTTGTAATTCGGTACACATTGCGTACTGATATAAATTTATAAATAGTAAAATAGATGATGGGGTGTCTGGGGAGCATGACGTTACCATCAGGTGAGAGAATGGTCAAACGCGAGCCTATCAACAATAAAAAACCCGCCCTCAAAAAAAAGGGTTCACCGAACTAACCCATAGCTGATTTCGGTTTCACCTTTCGACTAAACCTTTTTTTTGTGGGCAATGTGTTCCAACATTAGCGCTAACTAATATCACCCGAACAATGCATTGATAAAAATGTGTACTATACTCATATAATAAGTACGGAGGGAGGCAGATGATAAAACGATAAATCTAACCCTCGTTTTGCTAGTAATACCCCTTATCAACATCGATCGATAGATTACGGTTTGATAAGGTATAGGTAACGAACTTAGAGGCTAACAGGGATAATGATACAAGGGTTAAATATTTGGGGACGGGGTTAAATTTTGGTATTAGAAAAGTCAGCTGCCTCGGTTCTTTCTACGATGATTGATATATGATTACGTGCGAGGGTGATAACATTTTAGTTGGCTCTAGGAGAATTTACATCAACCCTTTTTTAGGGTCAGTATATAGTATCTATATATGTAAAAGCGAAATACCACTCACTGATTAATCACGGAATCTCAGAATCTATAACATCTACAAACTTAAAATTTGGCAGGTAGATTATTTATAGGGTGTAGATATCCGCCAAGAAAGGATTTTCCGAAATTCACCCACTAAAACCCACCTGCTCTAGAACGCTAAAGACAAATGTAATAGTTCCTTCAGTTGCCTTTTTTGCAAGGGCTATGGTAACTCCTTCGAACAATTGGCAGGCTTGACAGACGTCGGCCCTAACTGGCCCCGTCAATCATGCTGACATTTCTTAAAGGCGCGCGGGGAACGCAACGTGCTGTTGACACAAAGCTTTGTCCTTACCGGACAGCCGTTCGTAAGACGGCGACTCTCGACGCCCGGAGTGTCTCCGACGAGGGTCGGAGCAAGCTGTTGGTCCTAGCTGATCCTAGTTGGTCCTTTGACAAACACTACAGGCAGTCTGATGTGCAAAAGACGGGCAGTCTTATTTGGTATCGTGTTATTATCCTAGCAGATGGTACAATACAGTTTCTTCAGTTTTTAAAAAGGCGTTGCCCCTCCCTAGGAATAAATCCTATACCCGGAACCCTAGACTCAGAACAAGTATCTGTAGGTCACACAAATATTTCTTTGGCGCGATAATCGAACCCGCAACACGAAGTGCAGCAGCCAATCGTTCAATCACTGCGCTAACCGCCATAATAATTTTGTCAAGACTACTACCCGAGTGGTAACGGCCCCGACTTACGAGTTGTAGGTTGCAAGTTCAAACCCAACCAGGCGCGCTACTTTGTGTAATTTATTTCATCACCACTGCTCTCAAAACGGTGAAGGAAAACATCGTGAGGAAACCGGCATGTCCTAGAATCAAAAATTCGAAGACATGTGACATTCACCAATCCGCACTGGACCCGCATGCAACATTAAAAGGCTGATTGTGCTTTACTATTATGTTACTACCTCATGTTTCTGAATTTGTTGTTTCTACTTGCTCATAGAATAAATACGCGTGATTATGTACATATACTACATATATATACACCATCCTATGTTACTGTGTACTCATATCAACCTACATTTTTAGAACGATCGATAATGCGACTGATAAATGATTACCTATACAAACAATGGCTTATATTGTGTAAAATCAAAGTAGGAAGTATTTAATTAAACTTAAAATTCACCTAGTAAATAGTAACATCCCTCTAAAACGCAGCTTTTTAAACCTAAGGAAAAATACTAACAAAATAAATATCATGTAGGTAGGGTACTTGCCAGGGCTGCAGGTTTGTTCGAAATAGACACCGTGGTCCTCCGGTGTTCCAGGCAACTGGAGGAACAAAATCAAAAGCATTTTATTTCAAATTTACAGGCAATTTTGAAATGTCAAGAAGTCAGTCAGTCAGAAAAAAAAATGATGCTAATTGCACATTCCAAAGCGTAGACCTCTGTGGAAAAGAATGTGCAAGAAACTCCATGGACACTCTTTTCAATCATGTTTTGTAATTACTAATATCTCTGTTACATGTTTCTAGTCGCTATCGTGTGAGAACAATGTAAATAAAGTAAAATAAAAACTAAATATAGATATTAAAATAGCAACTGGCAGCTAAGAGATGACCAGTCTCAACTGACAGCGCCCGTTCACGGGTATGACGCTAATATTAGCACCACTCAGCTCAACCATTTTGCACACCGTAAGGTTCCACTACACCCAATGCAGGAGAGTGTTTCTTATCATTTGATGATTTCCCACGTTATCTCATCATCATTTTAGCCGAAAGACGTCCTCTTGGAAAAGGCTTACCCCAAGCGTCGCCATAATGAACTTTCATGTACATCTCGCATCCATCACATTCCCGCGTGCCTCACCAGATCACCGGTCCAACTTGTGAGAGACCTTTCAACGCTGCGTCTTCCGGCACGGAACCTTTCGGCCCCAACGACCATCTGTTCTCCGAGCAATAGGCCCTGCCTACTGCGACTTACGTTTAGCGATTCTTCGGGCTATGTAGGGTACCTTGGTTCTCCTGCGGATATTTTCATTCCTAATGCGATCACGCAAGGAAATTCCAAGCATAGCCCTTCCCATTGGCCTTATGTCTAAGTGTATTTTTTAAATGGTAACTTTGGTTTGTATATAATTCAAAATTAAATCAACTTGTTCCAATAAAATTTTTGGTTGTAATTTTAAAATAAAATGAGCTAATGAACACTAATTTAAGATCATTAATAGCAAAAAATTACTTGCCAGAAACGAAAAAAGCTTATCACAGATAAAATAACCTTCAAAAATCTTCTATCTCAAAATTATCACCAAAACATAGGGTACTCTAAAAAATATTAGATTCGTTTTACCTACAATTCAACTATAGCGTCATAACGCTAGTTTTCCCGGAGTGGCTGGTTGATCGAGTGTGATAAGTGATAAGGCGGTGTAATCGAGCGATGTTCGGCCTTATCAGTGATAACGGTGCCGACAAGTGCGTCGCACACACGCGAGAATGGTATTATGCATATTCTAGAATCATTCGGTATATATAACCTTTTTTTATTATAATTTTATTCTTATATTTTTCTTTCTTTCCTCATGTTATTAACTCTTGAAATCCTATTTTACTCATTTTGACTGTGGTTTTGATGAAACTAAGTTACGTACTCCTACTAAACTTAATAACCTAGTCACTACACTTACTATCGAGATTGGAGATGATATACGTGTAGTGTACAAGAAACAGATCCCCCATAAAGCAATTATTATTATAGTAATTTTCTTATATTGGGGAATACGCCATTTAGAATGGTTACATTATAGTGAACACGCGAGCAATATTCTTATAAAATAATTTTGTAACCTAGAATTTGTTTGTTTTGCATGTGATCCTATTTTATGGACAAGTTGATTAGATGAAGTATATATACCTAGCTAGTTATATTTAATAGTTGTTGTTTTAGTATATTAAGTAGTTTTATCTTCTATATGTCTTTACAAATTGGAATTAAAATTAGTTGAATGTTTGTAACCACGTTTGAGACTATGTTAATGAGGTTAAGAAAAGCTATTGACATTCGCGTTTACATAACTTTACACATTAAAATTGTATTAGGTTTTCTGCCTGAAGGATCGCAGGTTCGAACCCTGTACATGGCAAATATTTTTGTTTTTTTTTTTTTGGTTAAATACTTATTATTGAGTTATCAAGAAACACTTTTGGAACTGTAAGTACAGTATAGATAATTTTACAACATATTTTTTTTGTTATACATCAATTATGTTATTATGTCTTTTATAAAATTAATTGTTAAATAAAAAGTAATAATGGAGAAATAATCGGATTGAATGATAAGATCTTAAACTTATTAATTATCATGTTATAATCATGTGTCTTCTGGTTATCGTAACTCAATATATTGTTACTTGATGACTTTCAAATTTGAAAAATAATAGTGACACACATTTTGATTGACTAACCTAAACTAACATGAAGATTTCCAACAAAAGATAAAATAAATATATATTTATACATATATTAACTGACCCGGCGAACTTTGTACCGCCTAATAGTAAGGATAGCGCCATCTACTGGCATTACCAGAACATCATAATTCATTTTATAATGATATTTTAATTATAGATGATGTTTTTTTTGGTCTTTTTCGTAATTTATTCTCACCGTTTAAATCTTCCCTGGACTATCTCGAATATTTCAAGAACAAAGTTATTCAAATCGGTCCAGCCGTATTTGAGTTAGCGAACAGACTAACGAACAGCTATTCATTTTTTTATATATAGATATTTTATAAAACTGTATGTGGCAGAGACCCATGAATGTATTGTATTAAATATGTTAATACAAAGGCATTGGTACTATATTACAGAATAGAATTGAACTTTAAAAACTAATTAAAGTACGTAGGTCGTACCTAAGTCTTAAATCGTTTTTTTGTTCGTATTTTATTTACTATTTATGTACACACAAAAATAGTAGTACAAAGTACAAAGGTACTGTCCATTTCCAAAAAAATTTCGAAATTTCTTCCAGCAGACCTGCGAAAAGAGAAATTAAAAGAAATGTAGACAATAGTGTGTAGGAAGCAAGAGAAGAAGAATGTGTGAAATCTTAATCTAAACTATCAAATAATACATATATGTAAATACTATTCAAATTCCATATATTGAAATCCACTATCCAAATACAATGACTTACTAACCTTTATTACAGTAAACATTACCAAACAAGCACCTAACAGTATCAACATATCTAACCGGCCATTTCCCGTTGTTACAGTGGGATGAACATGAACATCAACAACAACAACAGCACCAGTATAAACAACAACAACAATGATGAGAAGCCTGAAATGCCGGACCCCGACTATATCAAGGTAATATCATACGTTTCCTACTAAACTGACACACTTACGAACATAAATCTGTGGCTCTAGTGAAAAGGGATCTAAGTCCAAAATTTCAATTTTACAGGAGACGCAAAAAATACTCCGCGCGTTTCACTTCAAATTCGTGTCTAACCTCATCTGACATTTAAACCGCTCCTTAACGAAATTTGTCATAAGATGATTTTCCCACCTAAAAAAGAAAAGGTTCTTCCTGAAAAGGCTCGAGATAAAAAGTAACCACTGAACTATACCAAGACATGATCTACTCATGTGGAAATACTGTCCAAATCCATCATTATAATAATAAACATGCTTTATGTAAACAAAAACTTATATTTTCCATAAAAAATAAGGTAATCTTTAGAATGAATCTAAACATTTCGTGAGCACGTCAATGACCTCTTTCGGTAACCCACATACCTTTGGTGCCTTATGATAACGATATACCGTGCATGGGAACGAAAACGCTACATTAAGACGATTGAATATTTTCATGAAATTATGAAAATAAATAAAAAGAAATACCTCTGATTTAAATCACATTTTTTTTTAAAGTTTAGATATCATCTAATGACTTCTCGCGCTCTGGGCGGAGCGCGAGGGCGTGTCAGACGTTTACTGACTAAAACCACACCTGTGTCCTTCAGTTGCCCTTGGCGTTCTAGGACTACGGGTTTCCTTTTCAGAAATTTTCCCGCGGTCCTAGCTAGCGGGCATTGACCCTGCTGGGCCCCTACGGTTTGCTGACATCGTCTTGAGGAGTGCGTGGATCACTACGCGCTGTTGACGACTGGGCTCGGTCCGATCAATTACCGGACGGCCGGACGGCAAGCTACCCATTGCTCGACGTCCGCACGCCCGCGTATATTGTAGCTGGTAGTCGGGGTCAAAATCTCGGCGGCTGGGGCGTGTGGACATTCGTTCCCTCTTAACTTCATTAGTAATTTACTACTGGAAACATTTATTAATTGGTTTCAGGCCATCCTTATCAATTAAGGGTATAAAAAATAGCCTACGACATAATCTCAGACCATGCAAGTATACACAAAAAAAAACCATAAATATAGTCTCTTTTTTATAGTTTATTTATTTGTTTGTTATACTTTAACAAAAAACGGCTATCCACCGATTACATTAGTTAAAGAATACCTATACTCCATTTGTAAACCAAAATAGTTAACCAAATGTAAACATATGTCTTTTATCTAAAAATTCATAGGATACTTCCCGTTGACCCAGAATCCTGAAAATTAGCATAAAGCAAGGTCTTATAGCACAGGTATAGGAATAAATCTAAAAACAATAAATTTGTTATTACCTCAAAAAAAAAATACCGTTCGGAAAAATCTTGGAGACTCCATTCGGGAACTGAACTATTTACATAGATTGTACGGAACCCTCAGTGCGCGAGTCCACCTCGCACTTGCCCAGTTTTTTTTAATACTTTCCCATATTTTCAATTCGCTTTTAGCGATAAGACCGCCCATTGTGACACCGTATTAATGTTAATTTCCTAATGTAAATTGTATTTTTGGTGTACAATAAAGAATATCTATCTATCTATTTTCTCACTGCTAGGTTAAGGCCTCCCCAACTTCCTCCAGGTATTATTTCTCGAGCCATGTTGAACCAGCCCTTGTGAAAGGCGTCTAGGTCATCTTTACGTGCACATTACTTTGTGTAACTTATTTAATCACCACTGCACTCAAAACTAGGGAATCCAATCCCGCAGAAATGTGCGAGATCCCGATTTGCGGGATCACGTGTTTGGAAATACGGGATTACTCATGCGGGATCCCGCACGCTGGCGGGACTGATTTTGTTTTCTAAGAAAATGGGTTTAGACGATGCGCCGTTCTGATTACCTATTCATTAGACTAAGCACAACCTCATTAACAACTTTCCAAGGAACTCGTGATTATTCTGTAGAATTTATACCTATGGAAAATAATTTTAATTTTCAATTTTTTATCCTATAGCTAAATAAAATTTAAAATTTTATTTTGTGTTGTGCGAGTCTTAAAACGGAAGTGGAAAGGAACGTAATCAATAACAGTTATAGTTAAATCTTCCAAAATACGAAATATGATACGTTAATTATTTTATTTGATCGTTTTTGATTATTGATACCTCTGCGTTATTCAAATTGCAGTGTGACTCGCTAAATGCAAAAAACTTAAGAGAATTTGAATTCTGCAAGCTATTTTTGAGCATCCCCCTTAAAATAAATTGCGCGCGGAACTGCTGACTTCAATTCCGCATGCTTGCGGGATTGTAATTTTGATGCGAGATTGGATTCCCTACTCAAAACGGTGAGGAAACCAGCATGCCCTAGAACCAAAAATTCGAAGACGTGATATCCACTAACCCGCACTGGGCCCTCCGTGTGGTGAATTTCAGCCCTTTTCCTCTCCTAAAGAAGAGGCCTGAGTCCCAGCAGTGATAACATTGAAAAGCTGATTATGCTATGGTAAAGTTAGAAAGAACAATAGGGTGCCATCACAAAAACGTCAAATGCATTGAAACCTTTCTTGTTCAAACAAAACGCACTTCAGGCTGTCTCATTTAATTCGTTAAGTTCCAAAGAAAATGAAGTTTGAAATTCGCAAATGAAGTGATGCGCCGCCGTCGTAATTAAAAATGTTCCGCGTGGTTGCCAACAAGCGCCGCTAGGTGGCAGCACCTCCCTACCAATTATGTTCTCATGATTGCTTTTATGCACTGAGTACATCAACCATGACTTATTAATTGCCCCTGTTAATTTGAAATTTATGTTGTTATTACAATATATATAAGCTCTCTCTCGGAGGCTAAAAAGTGATAATGCAATGAAAGTGAGTTCTAAGAAAAAGGCCATATTGTACAAAGAAGAGAACGATTACCACCACATTTATGACCACCAACATACCAGCGTGATGCGCTAGAGTCGATTGAGAGGCGAGCGAAGAGAATCATCGGCAATGATGCACTTGTTACGTCGAAACTCCAAAGCCTTGGGCATCGCTACCGAGTTGCTAGCCTGGTCTTTTATCGTTTACATTTCAGGGAGTGTGCACTAGAATTGCACAATCTAATTCCAACAAGTCCGTTCCATCATCGGACCACTAGACGTACGGCGTTGCATCACCGGTACATGGTGGACATCCCACCCATACGCACAAAGCGTTTTGAGAATACATTTATTATGCGTACAGCCAAGGTGTGGAATTCCTTGCCGGATTCTGTGTTTCCTGATAGCTACAACTTAGGGGTCTTTAAGTCAAGAGTGAATAGGTTACTTCTAGGCAAGCGTGCTCCATCGTCGACCACCACATCATCGCTTACCATCAGGTGAGATGGTGGTCATTCGCGAGCCTATCATTAATAAAAAAAAGCATATTATTTTACATCTTGCTACCATATTTTATTTTACCTGAATACGGTCGTGGCGTACGTTTTAATAAAAGATAGACTACAAATCAAAATTGAATGTCGATACCTAAATCAAATATGTTAATATATTATTGGACTAGTTTATAATGCTCGAACCAATTTATTATTACCAGAACTTGATATACTGTTCCGAAGATCATATTAACCTTTATTAGATATTTCAGATATCTATTTCGGGTATTACCTTAATAAAGGTAAAACCCTGGATATGATATATTGCTTATTTATAATAAGGGCTACATAACTCAAAAGTAAATAAAATGATTTTACAGGAGAGCATTTTGCGGCGGCGATCTCTCGCGCCGGGCCTTGGTACAGGCCATGGTCCGTAGCAAGGAGTGGCAGGCGGTCGCCTCCTTCTGCGAAGCAGTAATGCTAGCAAAGGAGGCGGCCGATCGCGTGAGACAACGGTCCTCACGCCCCAACCGCCGCCGGGATTCCGATCCCGATTTCCGGCCACCGTAGGCGCGGGCTTGCGGACGGCGAGCAATGGGTGACTCGCTGTTTGTCCAAATGTCTTGCGTCACGTGAATGCGTCAAAAATATTGTGAGGAATGTTGCGGGACACTGAGCAACGTTGCAGCTTCACGTAGATTACGCTTAGCGGGCCTTTTTTGAGGACAGTTTGTCCCGTAGTATATCTGAAACAAAGAGGGATAAGATGTACCTCTTTTGGTACGAACACGCAACGGGCAATTTTGCTGTATCGTTTTGTACTATTCGTCTCTTTTAGTATGTGTTTGTTAATATTGTGTTATTAGTAATTTGTTCTATACTAATTTATTTGGTCGTACCCTAAATTCCAGATGTTCGTGGGCCAGGTGCCTCGGAGTATGGACGAGAATGACCTTCGTCAGATGTTCGAGGAGTTCGGCAGGGTTCATCAGATCAACGTGCTGAGGGATAAGATCACTGGAGCCAGCAAAGGTTTGTTTGCACATATGTCTTGTGTATATTTTGACTAAGTCGGGAGACCAGATGGTTCAAATAGCTCTTTGTTACTAAGTGAACCTGTAACCCAAGTCCCCGATTTCTGAATTGAGAAATCTAGGTCCTTTGACATCAAAATTTACTTTCACGCCAAATTTAGACAGGTTTACATCAAAATCGAGTCTGAAAAGTTCACAAACTGAAAATCTTAATTTAGAAATGGGATGAATATTATAGTAATACCTGTTACTGAAGGTTAATGTTAAAACACACCCTATATGATAACAGACTTTATTACTGAAGAAACATATCTTTGAATTACACCTTTTCCAAAATATCTACAAACAATAAAACCTCAAGCAAGCGAATTGACATTTTGATAGGTAAATACCTAACACATTTTACAAGGATTGATCTTGAAATTCACAGAAATTAATTAATTTTATGAAAACTATTTCGGTCTCATCGCAAATTATTTCAGAGTAAAACCAAAAATAGACGAACAATACGATTTTGAAGATCAATCAATAAGTTGAAGTTCAATGAGCAAAATTCTGATATTTCAAGCTTGATGAAAACGAAATTAGAAATTGTTAATTTTAGTATCGGCAATAACGAAACTTGTGGAATGGCGGACCGTTTAATAGAACCATCTATATTCAATATTGATGAAGTTATGCTTAGATTAAACGCTACTCGACGAAGTCAAATGTTTGAGGATATAACTGAACTGAAATAATGAATTAATTTCTCTCTGCATATCCCGAAGCCAGTTTGTTGAAGTTAACTTTGAAGCAGCATGGCTGTATTTTTATTCGACTTCATCTCTTTTCCAAGACAAAAATGTATTCTAATATTTTGGGTTTTTTGATTTAAATAGTTTTTAATAAATATTAGAGTTGCTTGTGTAGATAAAATATTTGATATCTTTAAATAATTAAAAAAAAAAATCAGACAAAACAGTCCATAAAAGTAATAATAATGGCAAGTTTCAAAAGTTTGGATACGTCCCTATTGTGATTTTATATTTTA
This sequence comes from Mythimna vitellina, assembly GCA_949316375.1. Lineage (NCBI taxonomy): Eukaryota > Metazoa > Arthropoda > Insecta > Lepidoptera > Noctuidae > Mythimna > Mythimna vitellina. The sequence continues at coordinate 21,727,038 of OX438690.1, forward strand.
TTTAGAATCTAAATAAAACTATAAAAAAAAAATTCGTCATATCAGAATAATGTTTCACTACGTTCTAATTCAATTTTCTTGATCCATCGTTTTAATAACTTCAGCGATTTTAAAATATCAGTTCAAACTTGGCTTGGAAATTTGAACTATTTTAAAGTCGAAACTTTTGTTTCAAACTGTCTGTATTTAAATCCAAAAGTTTTCCTTTGTTCTTTAGTAATTATCAAGTTTTCCAAGTGTCGATCTTCATTATGTAATCTTAGATTGGTCGACACTCTTCATTTTATAAAGGGAAAATAGACGGAAGATGTAATAATATTTATATCTTGTGGTAAGACTACAAAAGACAGATAAGACCAAAGGTTAAACTTGTTTTCTGAGACACGGAAACATCTTGGTGCAAATGACTACCCAAACAAAACAATTTAACTCTCAAAGTAAACGGCATCTACATAAACCCACTTGCCTAAAGCTTAATTACAAGTCAAATATATACTTAATATATACGCTAAAAGAATTGTAGACAGTTTTCCTCTCAATTTTACTGAATAATAAAATAATTCCGTGAGCGAGTACACCGACAAAACATTACATCAAATCAATCTCCGCAGCTTCCCCTAAGCTCCTTCTAATCCCGAAAAAAGTTGTATAATCCAGGCATATACATATCAAAATTATTCAAGCAATATAAAATCACATTATTTCAAAACGTTAAGTACCTTTCATCCCTAAATACACTCATGAAAATGTAAAACGAATAATAAAAAATATTCTCGCTCCAATATGTGCTTTAAGCTTGTCCCGTTTTCACATATCATTGTTTTGCTAACCAACAATAGGGTTAGGTCTCCCTGCATGTTATAATACATGTTGACATTTTTGTTTGTCCCATTATTAAAGTCTTTTGTGTGAAAAACCCCCCTTTTCAATTGTACCTTGTGTCTTCTTTTGTTGGTAACCACGGACAAGGTCTCCACAGTAGCAGCCTGTTGTTTTTTTTTTTATTATTGTTTTCTATGTTTTTTTTTCTGACTACCTCATGTAATTAATGTTGCATTTTATGTTGCTAGTGAGGTAATATTGTCTCTTGTTCACATTTTTTCTGAAACAACTTTACAAATTTAATGAAGTATGTAAATGAATGAGCTTCTCTTGTATAAGTAAAGCAGTATTAAAAAATAACTTTTCAATAACAGAATAAAAATTCAGTTTAAAAGTTACTGTAATAATGAAACTTAAATTAATTTGCTTATTAATTTTGTACGATCAATTAAACTTTTACATAAACGCTACGCGACGCTGTCAAATTTGTATAGCACTCTATAAAACGTTAACTTTGGTCTATATTTTCGAATCAAAAGTTTTCCAAATTCAAATGATAACAAATTCTATAGTTTGAATTTGTTATTATTTGAATTTGGAAATGCTTGGTTTGAATTTGGAAGTTTTTTTTATAACCGTTTGAAATTAAAACACACTTTTTTTAAATACTTACCTATTTATCAACTTTGAACTGTGTTCCATATATGTATGTCCTTAATATGTTAACAGTGTTCGTGTCACAATTAACAGTTTATAACGCGAACTCGTTAACAAAGGCACGCCAACATCGTGTTAGCCTGACGTACGTAAAATAGCCTGTCGATCATTCAACAGAATTAGAAATTGTGCAGTAAATACACTCACACTGTCGTTTGTAAAGTTAAAGTTGTTAGTGTTAGCTGTATGTTTGAATTTGAGACTTATTTTCTTCGGAATAGGTGACTTAATAGATTAATTTTTTAAGTTCCTTCTAGCCTTCTGGTTTCTGAAAATTTTGGTGATGAGTTTTGAAATTTCGTTGTCACTCTGCTTAACTATACGCCCCTTGATCAATTATATCATAGTATTTTTTTACGCGAATAGACTCCATCGTGAACAGGAAATATGAAAAACGATTTTTATTTAAAAAAGAAATTGAAATTAAGAACATCTAGATTCTAGATAGGTTATACTTACTTTCGTGTATACTACGTCCTGCCTTTAAAGTTTCATGTATATTTTAAATACATAGCAGTTCGCAGTTGTTTGATTAAGGGCTATATTTCACCGGGACACCATGGCGGCGCAACCAGTCGCCGCTACCAACAAAATGTATACAGCTCTGAGTTACTCACCTGGCGGCGCGACCAACTCGGACGCGTGCACTTAAGGTCAATTTTGATACTGTCTGTATAGTGTCTAGTTTAGTAGCTTACGGACACCATGGCGGCGCAACTAGTCGCGTCGCTATGGTGTCACAGTGAAATATAGCCCTAAAAGCTTCATAAAAATCAACCGTTAAACAAAACTTAAAGAAAATGTTACTTAAGTGTGTTGTAATTTTGTTTATGTACATTGTTTTAATAATCTAGGTTTTGTTTGTTAGCTTGCGATGAGTGATTTCTGTGCGTTCTAGAGCTTTTACTGATTTAGAATGTTTTATGTATTTCTCACACCTTATTTCAGACAAAGTCTTCAATCTTCATGGTAATAGGTAAATAGTTTGCAAATGTGTGCTTTGTTAATACACGTCGCTTTTATTCCATTGTAATTACGCTACTATAAATTTTTTTACCGCTTATGTCGGATGTATCCGACAAACGTTTTGCGTTTATTCCGCTAGGGTCGCACGTCCACGGCTAAATACTCCATCTCGTCAGCTCTTCTGTCACCTATGTGGATTGAAGAGCTAAACGAGATGGAATATTCAGTCGCAAACACACGACCCTGCCGAATAGGACACAAAACACTCGGCGGAACAATCCAGTGTAAGCGGTTAAGGGTTTTTTTTTCTATTATTGATGGCAATTTACAATAGTTACTACAATTAACTATTGAAAACCTGCCCACCTAGCCAAGTTATAATCGTATCGTTCGTGTCGAACGCCTCGAGTAGGCCACGCCTCCGATTTCTAACCACCATGTGACTGACCGTTACGCCTACTCGAGGCGTTCGGCGTGAACGAAACGATTGTAACTTGGCTAGGGAGGCTGATTGATTTAACTTCTCGTCTCGTCGAATTCTAAATTTTTTAATATTTCAATAAAATAAATTTAAAGTAATTATATCGATGAGAAGACACTAGTATTAAAAAAAAATAGCATCGGGATCAGGTTCCAAGCTACTCGCAGTCAGGGTTCCAGAAAATTGAATCTCCTAACAATAAGAGCCTTATTCAGAAGTACAGCTTTCTTATCAGTCCTTGATTCAGCTGCCTAACGAGAGCCTCCTAAGACGTTAGTCGAAATTCGTAGCGTATTACTTAGCCCAAATAATGAAAAAAGTTTGATTACCATGGACAAGGAAAGAAGAATCTTAAGCAAGATAGACAAACAACATAGTATTGATAAATATGACATTGGCCTAATACAGAAACCATGCGAAGCTAAAAAAAAAAAAAACATAGTTTTGGAGGCGATGTTTCAATAAGAATTTATGCAGTAGACGAAACTACCAAATTTTACTGAACATCAAAATAATTTATATTTTTAGCAATCAACGAATTTTTTTAATTATATTACGTAGTTTTGAAAACGTGTTTTTTTTTTTCATGTTGTGTTTTTTTATGTGTAGTTTGTCGGAAGTAAGGTGTGTCGTAGGCAACCCCCTGTATGTCGTGTGTATGTCATGTTATGTACGTGTGCGCTTCTGTTACAGGGTGCTGTTTTGTGACGTTTTTCACTCGCAAAGCGGCGTTGAAAGCCCAAGACGCTTTGCACAATATCAAAACATTGAGTGGGGTAAGTGCGTTTTATATGTTATAATTTTTATATGTTCACCATTTTACGGCTTGGCGCGTAATTTTATTTCGCTTTTTTTTAGTTATATAGGGTCAAATGGAAGGGTATTGGTTACTAGACTACTAGTAGCCATTGATCCCATAGCTCGAAATAAAAGGTCAGTTATGATATATTTTTTTAAATCTAAACTAAGTCTATAAGCATATTAATTACCTACTACTACTTACATTTTTTTCTGTATGCGTAAATTCAAAGCGCAAAAACAAAAGCTGTTGCTTACGCTCACAAAAATAAAATACACGTGTATCTGTGTATGTAGATTTACAGATACACGTGTCACAAAAGCCGGTTGGATGTATGTGTAAACATACATCCAACCGGCCTTTGTGACGTATTATATTTATACCCATAACTTAGGAGAAGTTGCGCTAGGTAATTCAATTTGACCCTATAGTATAATGAATTTTATATATTTTTTATTATAAATTACTACACAAATAAAATTATACGCTCAGTCTCTACATAGGAAATCAATGCGATTCATAAAAAATAAAGTATAAATATTATATTCCACGATGAAAGCATAAAATTAAAATTTTGTATCATAATTAAATTTATAGTTGTGTTAACGCATTGGTTTCCGATTCGTATATTTCTGTTATCCAATTAAATGTTGCGTGAAAATTTATTTAAAAGTTTAAACCATAATTTTAAGCAATTAAATTCATAATGTGAATATAAACAAATTTTTAAAGTGCATATGCAAATTAAAAGCTATTCCGGCTTCTCGCATAAAATAAAAAGTACATTGGCAAAACCACCAGTGGTACCATATACTTTATCTATCTTTAACATTTAATTTAATGAACCATTGATAACTAGAATACAACCTATTTACATAATTATCTATAAACAAAACGTCTACATTACCTTGTCTACACGATCTTATCAAAAAATCTACAAAAACTCCACACATTGACATTTCTGCCCAGGGATCCTTCTCCATTATCTATAAACCCTGCACAGTGACACGTCTACCCCAACCTCTCAGGCTCGCAGCCAACAAACAGATCAAGATAACAGTCAATAAGAATTAATAACATTATCAACGGAACCTGTTGCTGGTCAGAAAAGTTGCCATAACAATCTTCGTTACAGCTTCCCGAGGAAGGGGGGGGTGAACAAACACACAATTCGATACTCGCGATTGTTATCGAACACAATGGAATTACAGAATTTCATCCTGTCTTCTCATCCCCCCTTTTTTTGCAGGGTTGCCCGCAGAAAAAATATGGAATTTGAATTCATTTCGAACACGCGTTTTGAACGTTAGAGACAAGTAGTCCTTTTTCAATGTACCTATATGCTAAAGTGTACCAAATCTTAGACATCTAAAAAATATAGAGGAATATAAAAAAGCTTTGCATCGTATTTCTGAAACCACAGAAAATATCCTGCTTAAATAAATTAGCACTACCCTACGACGCTAGTGCCGCACGGTATATCTGCAACTTGAAAAAATATGCCAGTAATCCGAATCGGAATGGAATAAAAATAGGATAGCACGGATACGTCTGTTTAGACAGCCCTACAGCCGTCTCGTCTTCATCTCGGTGATAATTCGATTCCATTATATTATCGGAGAGGTTTTTTCTCTCTCGATTGATTCTCGAATCGCTGGCGTTTTGATCGGGACGCCAGGTGAGGGCTGCCTACTCGAGATAGCGAGAAACGAAAATATTTGTATAGTATTTTGTTTCTTTGTCGTAAGGGGAAGTGTTGTTTTATCATTTTGAGACGTTTGTTCCATTACAAGAATGTGTATGACTGTTATGTTTCAGCAATGTTTTATTATGAACACTTGGAGCTATTTCAATTTGTCTCTGAAACTAAGAACGTGCCAGTAATGTTCTAAATGCCTTTAGGCAGTAAAATTATCTATTTTAAGCTAGAGCTTTTGCCTAAGTTTAATATTAGCCAATATAAGACAACCTTAAAACAATTTGATCTCTAGTGAAAAAGATTATTTAAATTTTTAAGTTATAAATAATTCATCACTGAAACGACGACACTAAAAAGCACTTAACCTGTCTGTCGCCAGACAAACTTAAAACCGTCTCAGAACCTAATCAAAAGAAAATACGACCTACCCACAATTCGAAATTCATTGGAAACAAACATAAAAAGCTCGCCTCAAGATTTATCTCACAAAATAACTCCAACACCGAGTCAATCGTATCCCTAGCAAAATCCGCAACTTCAAACTAAATAAGAAAAGCCACAACAAGAAAATTACAACTGTGCGTCTCAACTGCGCGGAAGTGACGAAAGTTGCCGCGAACTATCCGCAGTTCGGCCTTAAATAAATAATAGCCGAGAGTATCCGAACTTTAAGTTCGGAATAATTTATTTCCCCTCACTATCTGAGGTACGGGTCGTAGAACGAGTCGTAAATTATTGTAATCCGATGGGGTACCTATGTTTAATCCTTGTTGTTATCGCTTATTTCGGATCGGGTGTGCTGATTAAGTTTGAGGTTGGGAGATGAATAGTCAGGTGGTAAATCTAGTATTTGCTGGTGTATTACGGACTTTAAAATAGCTCGGAGTTAAAGACGCTAAGTTATCTGCTGACGAGCGATCTGAGTGCCGACAAAAAAGGTTGAAAGGGAGAGGGTTGAGGGGGGGATGGGGGTTGAGGGGGGGGGTTGTCCTTCAATGATTGCATCTCCGCTAACCATCAGGTGGGATCGCAGTCAAGCACTGGTTTATATCAATATAAAAAAAAATATAAAAAAAATAAGGAAGTCTTCAAAAACCTTGATAAGTGCTAAACTTTTCGCCAACGACTGAGCTTCTCGCCTATATTCAAAACGAAAGATTACCTCTTAAAGTGATAATCAGAAGTCGACAGATTATTTATTTAACACAAATTGAGTAAGAGAGGGTACTGAAGCCCTTGTATTTACACAAACTATGCTGGTTCGACCCCATTAGACCCTTTTTACTTACCCCATGATATAAACAAAGCTTTTATTGAAGCCACAAACGTGTCTAATCGAAATCATCAAGTGCATACTTCGACCTTTCCGTATACAGTACCCGGAAGGGTTACGCACCCTCAAAAGCGTTACACGTGTTTCAGTTTTATTTGACCAATAATATTGTAAACAGAAATAAATTAGTGTAAGAGCAAGATAATGCTGATGATGATTAAAGATTTTAGGGTGTATGTTCATACGATTGTTTTGTATAAAAATAATATTCACACAAATATCACACAACGCCGTCCAGTCTCAAGCTAAGCAGAGCCAAGCGAACCCACGACCTCTGGCATAGCAGTCAGGGCCACTAACCACTAGACCAACAGGCCAGTATAACAATATAGCATAGCATAATCAGCCTTATAATGTACTAGCTTTTGCTCGCAGCTTTGCCTGCGTAAATAAAATATAGCCTATATCACTCAAGAATAAAACAGCTTTCTATCGGTGGAAAAATTTTAGCAATCGGACCAGTACTTCCAGAGATTACCTCCTACAAACAAAAAACCAAAAAACAAACTTTAGTTCAAAGTCGGGTCCGTTACCAATAGGCGACCACTGCTTGTATTTGTTCTGCTTGTGGAGTGCAATTTAAAACAGAAAATAAATGTTGAAGTGATACATTTCTAACATTGGCCAATTATAATAATAATATTGGACAACGCCATAATGTCCCCTCTTTGAGGAGTGGTTGGAGAGGCGTCACGGGGTCCTCACCTTCCGCATAACGCAGGTCCTCACCGGACATGGTAAAATGCGTAACGTAACTAAAAATAAACTATAAAATACCCTCCAAAAGGGAAAGGACCTTCAAAAGGAAAAGGGAAAGGGCATGTGTAACCGGGGGTGAGTTGATCGCATGTATGAAGTTACTACTTCATACATTCGATCAAGTCACCCCCGGTTACACATATACCCATTTTGCTCAAAGCTCTGCTACAGTAAAAGTTTTGGGTAACATTTTTGACATAGTCTGTGGTCATCGGCCGATAGATAGGGCCGTAGTGAACGCGGATCAAAATGGTTTCCAAGAATTCGTAGAATTTTTCTTATTAATTTCGCATAGTTTATTTATATGATAGTTATGATGATTATATATATATTATGGGAAAGGATTTTTGACGAAGTCGTTTAGTAATTGTGTAGATTTTGTGTCTCATCTGCCCCCCTAGCCAAGTTACGATCGTTTCGTTTGCGTCGAACGCCTCGAGTAGGCCACACCTCCAATTCCATTGTTCTGACCACGTGACTGAGCGTTGAAATGACGTCAGAACAAAGGAATCGGAGGCGTGGCCTACTCGAAGCGTTCGACGCAAACGAAACGATCGTAACTTTGCTAGGGGGCTGTACTTATAAATTAAACAGCAGCTGCTGTATGATTAATAGACACAGTTATTCCTGTTGAATGAAGATAATTCCCATTATTTTATGATGTCAGTAGCTCAAAAGAGCCAGAGTACTTCAATTTTTATTTTCAAGGTATCAAACATCTACATATTAAAAAAAAAAACACTTAACTATCTATCATTAGATATATGTATACACTAAATAAAAAAATAAATAAAAGTAAACTAAAGAATGGCGTCGAAAAACTCCTTCGCATTGCTGTCGACTGGTAATGTACCCAAGAGACTAGAGGCATTGTCTCACAAAATTAATGAATACATAATTTTATTATCTTTTTTCCCAATACTTTAATATTTCGTTTTTCTTGACACATAAACTGGTAAAGGAATTTCTTTTCTGGGAAATTCTATAGGTTTCTTTCGGAGAATAACCTATTTGGTTTGTTCAACTGACCAATGTGTATTGCTATTTTCCTTGATTCCTCTTCATGATAAAGCGGTATCATGACACACCACACTGACCTAGAAATAACCTTTTACTTAACAAATCAATCAACCACAGAGCGTATGATCGCAATACAGAAAAAGTTCAGAAGTATCACTGATATAAGACAAATGAATGTAGGAACAACCTAGGGGTCTTTAATGTTGTAGCGACATCTATCGCATCACATAAGAACTAATCCGGCATCGCGCAACCAAAGTTCTCCGCGCAATTAGAACATACAGAGCAGCCCGAAATCACCTATCGGGCAGTTGCCCACCAGACATAACACCCGTCTGGCCGGAGGATCCTTCCTTTTCAACGGAGATTTGCGGGACTTTACACGCTGTTCCGCATACCTCCAAAATGTCAAGAGTGAATAGGTTACTTCTAGGCAAGCGTGCTCCATCGTCAGCCACATCATCGCTTACCATCAGGTGAGATAGTGGTCAAACACAAGCCTAATCAGAATTAAAAAAAACCAGGCAAGTGAGAGTAGGACTCGCGCACTGTGGGTTCCGTACAAACTTTCCTGTGAAAACAGTTCAATTCCCGAATTGAGTCACAAAGATTTTTCCGAATCGCAAAAAAATGTGACATAACAAAAATACTGTTTTCAGATTTATTCCTATATCTGTCCTATAAGACCTTGCTTTATGCCAAATTTCAGGATTCTGGGTCAACAGAAACTACCCTATGAATTTTGATTCCTTTGAGAGTGTTGGAATATACGTTTTATAGGACATAATCGACCATATCTTATTTTTCGTTAACTTAGAAGTTCGATTTTTTCCCAGCTTCTCCGTAGACCTGAGTACATGGTTTTAATTTCAACTCGATACCTCTACGCGTTCCCGAGATAAAGGATGTTAACAGACAGACACACAGACAGACGGATGAACAACAAAGTGATCCTATAAGGGTTCAGTTTTTTTTCCTTTTTTAGGTACGGAACCCTAAAAAACAGTGAATCTAATAGTTTGACAGATGTAGGTACAAGCCAGGAAGATTTGATCTGTATTATGATGCTCTCCTCGAAAGCTGATTAAAAGGCACTTTTGAAATGTCAAGTAGTTAGTCAGTCAGAAAATAATATGCTAATTGCACATTCCAAAGCGTAGATTCCTATGGAGAAGAATGTGCAAGAAACTTCATGGACAATCTTTTCAATCATGTTTTGTAATTACAAATATCTATGTATAAATTTTTTTTTATTATTTATTTATTAATTAAATGTCGCTATCATGTGAGAACAATATAAATAAAGTTAAAATAAAAAATAAATATATATATTAAAATAGCAGCTGGCAGCTAAGAGATGACCAGTCTCAACTGACAGCGCCCGTTCATGGACATGACTCAAATATTAGAACCATTCAGCTCAACCATTTTGAAGGGAACCGAATGATCCAACACACGCGCCACCATCAGTGAGACATTTGAGTGAGCATAACAAACTCTCAACTGCCATGCTCATTACACAAAGTAATACACCTGGCTGGATTTGAACCCACTCGGTAACTGGCAGACGTTGTCAGTGGCCCACCACTGCTCCGTTATGTTGTTTAAAACAATCTCATTACATGTTCATTTTCTGACGTTCCTTGCTTCGTAACCTCCGTTATACTCACAATACCTACCGGACATGTTTGACCGGGCCGGACACGGCCGAACTTTGATCGATAGCCCGGATTTATGATCCGGTTTCCCCCGTCTTAAGTAATTGACCGGCTCCATTAGTGAGGAGTTGCCTTTCAGGGTTCCGTTCACTACAAACATAGTTTGTATTTTGATGTTAAGTTTATCATGTGCTCCCGGTTTTATTAATTTTGCCTTTGTAGTGGTATTTAAAGAGGGTTGGGTAGGTATAGATAGTTGAGGTCGGATTAGGTTGTGTCTAAAGGGTACGTTATATAGTTTCCTTTTGATTTAGGTACTTATGAAGTTTATCGACCATAAACCGCCTACGTGGTATTCGGAAATAATTCCAATAAGAACAGAAAGACGTATGGCGTGGGAGTACCAACCCGAAATGGAGGATTGAATTTGCTTGCTGCGGTCTACCCGCCCGATTATAATTTAAGTGTACTTTTGAAGAACACTTACGACGTACGGCGCGTATCCTTACGTTGTTGAAACTTCAACGGTCCGAACTAAGCGTTTCGCTTCGTCGTTTATACCGCGTATATCGAAGGACTGGAATAATTTACCCGCTGCGATCTTCCCGTCCAACTATAATTTTGGTGTCTTCAAAGCTGGAGTGAATAGGCTCTTAAACATTAGGGCGTTTCACTATCAACGATAGCATCACTGCTTACCATCAAGTAGGATCGCAGTCTGTGGTCCGTGTGCAAGAGGCGTGCTGGTTTTTACTAAACCTAAGGGAAAAATACGCAAATTCAAATACAAAAAAAAAATATCTAAGAAAGGATTAATGTTCTACGGGAATAAATAGTTTGAAATCCATTGTCATTGAGGCGCGATTGATACTTTAATGGTTTTGAACGTTTGTTAGTTGAAACTTTAATATTATCAATAGTATTAGTAGAATTCAAAGCACATAAAGGCTACAGGAATATGTCGAGAGGTCAGGCAGAGTCCTTTCAGTCCAACGTAGCATAAGGGTCGTTGGCTTACCTGCCTGATTAGCTAACTGCTCAAAGGCCTTTGAACGTATGGGTAAATATAGCTGGCCCGGTGAGCTTTTTGCTGCATCATATTTTTGATATATAAGTCTGCGTGTGGTATGCGATTCCTCTTTGACGGAAGTGATGATCTTTCATACATATTTTAATAGTGTATTTACTTTTTTGTTGTGATAATTATTTAAATACGAGTATCCTTCGTTAGTGACCACCATTGTTACCTAAGGAAATCTCAACTTTTTTCCCCTTTTTTTAATGATATAATTACCTAGTGCTTGTCTGGGATCCCACCCGGTGGACTTCAATGTTTATAGACTACAGTTTGTGATATTTTTGATATTTTTGTTAGATAGATAGGTTTGTAATATAAAAACAAATTATGTTAAGCATCATTAGATTTGGACTCGCTAGTCGGGTCCTGGGCATGAACACAAGTCAACAAAAGGCGGGTTGTGTGCTCACGAAAGAATTACTGTTAGTTCTTGGCACTGAAAGTGTTTGGTTCCGTATAAATAAACGACAAACCTTGTGCAAAACCTTCTTTCAATGGACGATACGTTGTGACCTATATTTCATACACACCCTGCAACAGCTTTTTTAAAGATGGGAAATCATCCAATGATTTTTGCAGCTCTACGACGGCTTAAAACCACACCTATGTTCCTTCTTTACTTTGCGTTTCAGGACCCCGGGGTTTCCCTTTCAGACTACCGATGGCCCCAGTAGGCTTCACCCTGCTGGGTAGGGACCCAGCAGGATTTTTACCCTGATGGGTCCGTAGGGACGGTTTTGCTGACATCTCTTTGAGGCGCGCGTAAAACACTACACACCATCAACGACTTAGGCTGCATCCGGATGGTTACCGGTCGTCGTGGCTAGAAACCGAGGACCCTGCAACAGATAAATTTCAAATAGCAATATTTTGCCTCAATCGCGCAAACTTACTACCGTTTAGGTACCTCTAAAGCTTTCAAGCATTGCATTCGTAACACAAGCGAAGACTAAGCGATCGAATTGTTTCTAATGACCGGCCAGGGACCTGCCTGAACGACATTGGAGATCAGAGCGGATTCAGTGTGGTTTTCTTGCAGTTTGGACATCTTAATGCAGTTATATGGTAATAATGTTATTGCAGAACATTATCAGGGGCTTAGTCATGTGCATGATGAATGAAAGGTGACTAACGAAACGTATGCAAGGCAGAAGAAGATGGGAATGCCAGACCTCTCCCGACCTAGAGGGACGTGCATGAACTTCAGAAAACAGTTTTTAATGACAAACATTTTTCATGGCAAGCTTATATAGTGCGGCTTAAAGACTATAAATTCCAAAGAGCTGGAAAACAATGGTGTTATATATTTGTGCTTAGTATTTCCTACGGCCAATATCTGACTCCATCATCAGATCAGCTGCTTGATCCCATATTAATGCATTGTCATCCAATTTGCTTAGGTAAACTAAATTTCCACTCAATTAGATAGGGGTAATGGTTTCATTCATTTGCAAGATTTGCCCTAAACAAACAAATATACATACAAAAATTGCAAATTTAATAAAACCTTGTAAAAAGAGTTGATGACCAGCCCCCCTAGCCAAGTAACGATCGTTTCGTTTGCGTCGAACACCTCGAATAGACCACAACTCCGATTCCTTTGTTCTGACGTCATCTCAACGTTCAGTCATAATCATGCTGTCAAAAAATAATTTTCATTGAAAACTTGTTACTGAATAAAACCAACCTAAGTTCTTTCAGGTGTCGCTTATGACAAAAAAAAACAAGTGAATTTGCGTTCATATATATCTAGAAGTTTACCAAAATGGGCAGCTAATTTCTATGTATTAGCTGACCTTTGAATAAGTACCACGAAATCCTACCCATCTAAACTTTCAGTATTACTAGCCTACCTGAGAATCACATCACGTTTCGAACTTAAATTCAGGCTTAAGCCCCTAACACACGAATCTCCAGGCCACATCGTTTCGCACAAGACCACTTCGCGGTTCTAAGGTCCTGGTAATTACGTAAGTAATCGCATAGGTGTAGTGTAACTCAATAAGGCGATTAGAACACGGCTCACGTGTCGTGTAGAACGGTCATATTGATGGCGATTAAGCAATTTGCCGTTAGTCGGTTCAGGAATCGAATGATCTGGTTCGTGTTAGTCGTATAGTAATGATTGCCCCCGAGAAATGCGATTGGATTGAGAGATTGTAAGAGGAGATGTACGACGTACGGCGTGTATCCACCCATACGTTGTTGAAACTTCAACGGTCCGGACTAAGCGTTTTGCTTCGTCGTTTATACCGCGTACATCGAAGGACTGGAACAATTTACCCGCTGCGGTCTTCCCGTCAAACTATAATTTAGGTGTCTTCAATGCTAGAGTGGATAGGCTCTTAATAAACTAATGCGCCTCACCATCAATGAATGCATCTCTGCTTACCATCAGGTTGGATCGCAGTCAAGCACTGGTTTATATCAATTTAAAAAAAAAATCTAAAAAGCATTCGAAGAGTTGTTTTTGGATGAGAAAATGTAGATATAGCGGTTCTTGCAAAAAAAGAAAACAGAGCATATACTTGGGTGTGAAATAGTAAAGTTGTAGATAAAATTGCATGCCGGCAACAAGTGATTTACAACAAAATAATGAAGAAAATTCTACCAGAGATCGTGAACCGTGATTGATAAAAACTGTAAGCTCAGGAAACTAAGCTGTTACATTTTTACAGCAATAGGAAACAGTTGAAATGAAAGCTACATTGTAAGGGTAGAATTTAATCAGAACTAGAATACGCGAAGCGAAGGAAATATACACTGTATCCAATCTTCTCCCTAAGAAATCCGAAATAAAAGCCCCATTGTACATAGACTTCTAACAATATCAGAATCAATTATCTGTGATATCCAATTCCGTAAATTAATTTATCGCGAAGAGATCGTCGAGGTGACAATAATTGTAATATTTGAGCCCAAGTCGTCGACGGCGCGTACTGTTCCACGCGCGCCTCAAGGAGATGTCAGCAAATCCTAGGGACCCAGCTGGGTCGAAGCCTACTGGGGCCACGGGTAGTGTGAAAGTGAAACCCGGGGCCCTGAGACGAAGGCCACGAAGGAACAGGAGTGGGTTTTTAGTCAGTAAAAGTCTGACACTATCTCCCGCTCCGCCCAAGAGCGGGATTTGTCATAAGATGATTTTCCCAACCAATAAAAAAAAAAAGTGTCAAAGCGATCGCGATAAGGGGCGGTGTTAAATTTTACGAGTTTGTTTTCGCCTCTTACGACAGATGATTCCGAAGTGTTTGATTATTTCGTTATTATTGCCGACGACAAAGAAACAGGCATCGGGATTATATTGGATAACTTCCGATTGATTCTATCGGGCTTGACGGAAGGAAACAATATCTTCTTTGCTTCTAAAGAGGTTTTGCATGCTTTCTTAGACGCAAATGTGTCTATTTGAAATATCTATTTCATCAGGTGAGATGGTGGTCAAACGCGAGCCTATCATTAATAAAAAAAACTGCATCAAAATCGGTACGTTCGTTTGGGAGCTACAGTGCCACGGACAGACACACAGACACGTCAAACTTACAACACCTTTCTTTTCGGTCGGGGGTTAAAAAAACAATTAAAAAAAAGTGCACACATATAATTATTATTTTTTTAATTGATATAAACTATTACTTGACTGCAATCCCACCTGATGGTAACCAGTAATGCAATCGTTGATGGTGAAGCGCACTAGTTTATAAAGAGCCAATTCAATCTAGCCTTGAAGACACCTAAATTATAAACGGACGGGAAGACCGCAGCAGGCAAATTGTTCCAATCCTTCGATGTTTGCGGTATAAACAAAGACACGAAACGCTTAGTCCGGATCGTACATATCCGTACTGTGCAATCATACACTCCTCACACAATCTGTCGTATTTTTTATTTGATCTATAAATCACAGGTCTGACGAGTATGTGACCACTTGTACAGTTCCTACTAACTCCAAACTATTTGAAAAAATTACCATCGATTCAAAAAAGGAATATATAATATAGGTATTTATTTTAACCCTTCAAGGTAATATGAGAGTCATAGCAGATCGTCCGTATTGCATTCTTATTTTTCACCTTTACGAAGAATGCAATCTATTTGATGCGAAATTTTTACGAGTCGTCTCCGGTTCGGGGAGAAAATTCAGATGTCTCCGTGCGAACGATAATGATGTCATCGAGTCGATGAAACAGATTGTCGATGTTATATTGTGGCGAAAAAGAAATGTTGACTGTGCCAGTAAAATCTGTCTTATTATATTAAAATACAGTGTAGTTGAGGACTGCTCTCAAAACTGTTGTGTAAAAAGGTCAATTCCTGAATAGAGTTTCGTAGATTTTTCCGAATCGCAAAAAATTGTGACATAGCTACAAATTTACTGTTTTAGATTTATTCCTATATCTGTCTTATAAGACCTTGCTTTAGGCCTAATTTCAGGAAAATGGGTCAACAGGTACCCTATGAATTTTGATTCCTTTGAGAGTGTTGAAATATACGTTTTTTGGGGCATAAATGACCGTATCTTTTTTTTCTTTAACTTAGAAGTTTGATTTTTTCACAGCTAACGAAAAATAATCACAAGAATCGAAAAAAGATCACAGACCTAATACATAGTTTTAATTTCAACTCGATACCTCTATGCGTTCTCGAGGTAAAGGGTCTTGACAGACACACAGACGGATGGACAACGAAGTGATCCTATAAGGGTTCCGTTTTTTTTCCTTTTGAGGTACGGAACCCTTAAAAAAGAGTCTATCGACACGAAAAGTAAAAGAAGTATCAATCATGTCAATATCTCAATGAACGACTCGATCAGACAAAACTTCTCGCCAAGAACAATTAAATTCAAATCCAATGAAATTAGATTCCTCTCCAACGCACAGAAAAAGGCATTAAGACACCAAACAAATAAAATCTTACTTCCACACCAAACTCCACGCAATTACCTTCGAAAAAAACTTCCTAATCACAGCATCGGATTGATGGCTTAGAAAACTTTTTTAATTTAGTCTCGAAAAACAGGTGCGTACGAATTACTGGATTTGGGGCTCCATTGTCGGATGATATGAGCAATTTTGTCGGAGTCAGCGAGAGATTAGCACGGGGCCCTTAATCCGAGTATCGGGTCGATGGGGCCCGTCATATTTCATAATACCCCCCCGGTTAGGGTGCGCGCTCTCTGGACCGAGAAGAGCGGTTATTATGGCACGAAACGGACAGTTCATTAGTAGAGGTAATCGAAATATGAGTGTATAATATGTTTATGTTTGTCCGCGCACCGGAAAACGCAGCGTTGCAAGGCCTCCCACAAGGTGGACCGACGACCTGGTGAGAGTCGCGGGAGTGCGGTGGATGCGAGACGCACAGGATCGGTAGAAGTGGCGTCGCTTGGGGGAGGCCTATGTCCAGCAGTGGACTTCTTTCGGCTGAAATGATGATGATGATGATATGTTGAATCTATGTATATGTGTGTTAGTTTACTGCGCTCCAAAACACAGATCGTTTTCGTAGCTTAGAAGGCGGTCCAGCTTGAGTGGGACTGGACTGGATATGTCTAATGCATGCCGATCGAGTGATGGGCCTTTGAAACACAAAATTGGTGCTCTGAAATTGCACAATGGGGTCGCAGCAGATCAAGAAGGGGATGACGGGACGATTTAAATCTTGGCAAGTCGCTCAGAACCAGGAACCCTGAAACGAACGGAGGGAGGTCTTTGCCCCAATAGTGGGACCGTAAAGGCTAGATAATTATAATAATAACAATAATGTTATTATTAAAGCCTCGACGATCATCGCTCGAAGCTATCATAGCGCGGTTGGATCATAGGCCTGATACAGAATGCAGTACTCCTCGATACGGCTCGCATCGTGAGGAGCTAGAGCGATTCCTTTCTCTGGAGCCCTAACCACCAGTAGTTTGGACCCTATTCCCGACACCGATGGAATTCTAATTTTTATATTTTTAAATGTATTTTAGGATTCCGGTAGGTATCTCAAAAGGAAAAAACTGAACCCGTATAAGATCACTTTGTTGTCTGTCCTTCTGTCTGTCTATCTGTCTATCTGTCAAGACCCTTTATCTCAGGAACGCGTTGAGGTAGGTAGAGTTGAAATTAAAACCTTAAACTGTACAAATATGCGGTCCCTTGAAGCTGTGAAAAAAATCAAACATCTGAGTTAACGGAAAACAGATACGACCGTTTATGTCGTAAAAAACATGTGTTTCAGCACTTTCAATGAAATCAAAATTTATAGGGTACTTCTTCTTGATCTAGAACTCACAAATTTGGCATGTAGCAAGGTCTCATATAAGAAAAAATCTGAAAATTTGTAGTTATAACACAATTAAAAAACTTTTTTGCGATTCGGAAAAATCTTCGTAACTCAATTCGAGAATTGAAATGTTTTCATAGATAAGTTTCTACGGAACCCGACTGCACGAATCCGACTCACACTTGCCAAGTTTTTTGTATGATTTTGTTTAAAAAAATTAAAAATGTAACTTATGTATATAAAATGAATAAAGGGAATAACGTTATTATATATAACGTTATTCGTATGAATCCTTACTTCCAAAACTAGTACATTATGTTTATACATATATATCTATCTAATATTATAAATGCGATTTTAACTTTGTCTGTCTGTTTATTATCTTCAAATCTTAACGGCTGTATGTATTCAAATGAAACTTGATACGTGAATGGACAATGTCCTGGACCCATTCCATATAAATACATAAGCCCTTCGTAAAAGGCATCTTTACATTCAGCGAACACTTTTCCTTGCGATCATTTTCGTGATAATTTCCATATTAGATTAAAATTTACAAATTTTTCTAACTCAACCCGCATTCTCACTTAGTTTACTCAATTCTTGCTTTTGAACAGTATGGCATATTATTATTATGATATCGCCGAGCCTTTAATATAATAAAGGCCCGCTTATCTCGTTCACATTACAATGAACTCAATGAAACCCTAGTGTACCAACACCGTAACATGTTATATTAATAATATTATTTTCGTGAAAATCTGTTCCAGCGTTGTAGTGTTATAATGTGAAGCTACGAAATTAGTACATCGTTGTTCTTTATTATGGACGAAATTAGGGTTCGTTACGTAAATCTATTGTCTTAGTTACGTCATAAATGCGTAATATACTTGTGCGTAAGTAAAGCCTGATACTATTTCGACTACTTTTTTTTTAATCTTTGGGGGCCACACTAGAAGTTACTCCTGTATAGTGGGTGCGTTCACAACATTTAAACACACACAAACACACATACACACACACACAAATACACACACCAACACACACACATATACACATAAACACACACTCATTTTTAATTATTTTTTTGTTCATTTTTTTCATCTTTTCTCTTTTTTTTTGGTTGTATAAAAATTTTTAGTTTATAGATTGTTGGACTGTTGGCTTGCTGTAAGCTTTGGTGCATACTGTAAGTATAGCAAGCAATGGACAAATAAATAAATAATAAATTTAGTCTCACGTGCATAAGACACCCAGACCTAAAACAACTAACTAGCAAGTCATGTAAATATTTGATCCGTGTCAGAAACGATCCCTTGATATGCAGCGCAGCAGCTAATCACACTTGTTGACTTTAAAACAATACAAGTAACGTATTCAAGTTAGTTATAAGCAAGCGAGCTCTATTGTTAACCACAACATCGCTTACGTTCAGGTGTTGTCAAGCCCGAATCTATCTACAATAATAAAAAAACTGCAATGTCGGCACAGCACGTTTTTTCTTCTACATTTTCCTGTCAACATCACGCTAGCACTAACTCCCTTTCCTTTCATATCACTCCTCACAAGACCCATCCTATCTATTCTTTCACCGTAGCCGCGGGCTTGTGGACGGCGAGAATTGGGTAGCTCGCCGTCCGACCGTCCGGTAACCGTCCGGACCGAGCCCAAGTCGTTTCTGAAAGGAAAACTCGGTCATGGAACGAAGGTAAAGAAGGAACAGGAGCGGGAGTCATTAAAAGTCTGATACGCCCTCGCGCTCTGTCCAAGAGCAGCGGATGTTACTGGATGATATTCCCACCTAAAAAAAAAATCTCATCTATTTTTTGGTTTTCCCCTACCTTTGCATCCAGTCAAATGTACACTCGTATCTTTTTCTTTTTTATCCTTTCTTTTCACATGACTATGCCAAAACAAACAATTCCCTTTCGATTTATTTAATGCAATGCTTACTATAATTGAATTTTTTTTCATGAAACAGTGTAACATTTCAAATAGCGATTATAATTAATGAATACTGTTCAGAAGTCATTTTTATTCCATGAACAACTTCCCATAAAATTCCAACGTCCCATCCATTTCCCTCGCCAATGTATCCGATACCTTAGCCCGAGCTTCGCCCAACTGTCTTTCACGATAATATCTGTAGGGTGGGCCCGGCGACCCCACGGACCTCACGGACCCCGGACGGGTCTTGTAGGCCCGTCCGATTCTTGATATGTTTATTAAGGACCCCGACTTGATTATGTTTATATGATATAAAGTTGTAGCAGTAGTTTCTTGGGTTGGTTTACATTGACTTTATTCCTGCTACGTCTTTATTTATATCTATACATAGATTGCTAGGTTATCGGAATATGGTTTCCTATGTACACAAGTTTCTTATTTGTTATTTTTTGTTTTTCATTTTTGTGTCTAAAGATGTAGGTATTTTTTTTTTTTGCGTATTATAACACGATACGGTTGTTTTATAAAAAGCACACAATAACTTTTATAAAATTGAATAAATATTGTTAACAGCTTACAGACTAGAATGTAAAGAACATTGCCCATCCATGTATGCTAGTTGAACCAATTTTTACCTATAGCGAATACCAAAGTGTATTATCTTCCTCGGCTTGATACTAGCCAGTTAACATAAGTTTTTTAAATCCATCCGAAGAGTTTCGAGAAAAAGGCATCACACTACATAAATAAGTAATAGTTATTAAGTGGTAGTATTCCCAAGTCGATATACGCATCTTATTTTTTTGTAGAGTTATTAATAACAATTAATACGTTTCTCAGCCTTACCGACCGCCTGATTTTCAAATCTAACTCTAAATTGGCATAACATTTCTAAAATAGCTAGAAATATTGTAACACTAGCTGACCGGGCGAACTTAGTACCGCCTAACAGTCAATGAACGTAGTATATATTTCGATATAGTTATTATATATATATAATTGCGATTAAACTCCAAGCCTAAGTAATATATCAATTTACACAAAACTTTAATATTTATAATTTCTTCTCATCGATTTCGTACATTTCACGTGATGCGCGCACAACTAGAAACTTCTACGGATTTATTATATATATAGATGGATATTTTTCAATCATAATTTAGAAAACAAAACAAATGACCAAAAAACCACACACAAACAAAATTATTTTTTCTTCTCTTTTTTAGTATAAACTTGGGTACCATGATTGAAACTTTTTGGAAGTGCTCCCACGTCTGAGCAGCATTTAGACCAAACCCAGTCAATGTCCTTTACAAGAAAAAAATTTCAAACCTCGACTAAGTAAAATAAATCCTGCAAACGGGTAATTACAATAGCAATAATAATACCCTCTGATACAAAAAACAATATATTATCCCGATTATTTTTCTGAATACGCAACACATTTGGTACACAATTTATTATAAACGTATTATTGTTGCGACTCAATTATACGGACCCTTTCGATTGGGCCTCGCAAATGTTTTGGATGAACGATTTGCAATTTATGAAACATGTGCGTGTCATTATTGCTACGGCTATTATTAATTTGTGTCTTCTTCTTCCTGCCCTTCTCCCTTATTACTTGGGGTCGGTGCAACACGTTTTTTTTCTTCCATTCTGTCCTGTTACCCGTCACACTATCACTGAATCCCTTTTCTTTCTTATCATTCCTCATACAATTCATCCAACTTTTCTTTGGGCTTCCTCGCCATCCATCTACATGTATACTCGGAACGCTTTTAATAACATGCGTTTCATCCCTCCTCTTCACATGACCATACCAAGACAAACTATTTCCTTAATATGTGTTGTCCTATTATTAATTTGTGTATCTGATATTAATACTAGCTTAAAATTTGCACACAATTCAGTTTAGGTCGTGAAATGATTCGCGTTAAGAGCTCGTGGTAGGGCCTCATCATCATCAGATTCTCATATCAAAGTAGAGTTTCACAAGTTTCACAAGTCATAGTCATAGTAGTCATAGTAATAGATTCTTACAAGTCATATACAGAATGTTAAATTATACTTAGTCACCAAATGATTACATAACAATATCAAATAATAAAAAACTTCAAACAAATAAAAGAAAATACAAGAAAAACACAATAAATGGAAGTCAAATCACAAATTAAAATAAAAACAATCCTATTAAAAGTCACAATAATTTTCAATCCAAGTTAATATTCGCGTCAAAGTTTCTTTAAGTAATTTCTTAACATTAAATTCTATCGTCAAGAACCGAAAAATATTCATTATAATTCTAAGTTTCCTTAACTAAAGTCGAGGGATGTATAGGACCAGTGACAAGAATTATGCATAACGAATTGATTTACGCAATAAATACTACACACATAACCATACTATTGATAGGCTCTTACTTGACCACTATGTAGTCGACACGCCACCACTCCTTAGCTGTGCGAATAATAAATTGAATCTCAAAAGTGTTCCCATTTCTATAAAATCTACCCTATGATTTGAATATCAACAAGCTTTCCACAAATAATAAAGCTTCACAGTTCCACAAAAACTACGCACTAACTCAAACACACACCCACATGAAAGGCCCTCAAAAAAATAAAACTGTCAACCTCCTTTCGACGCCACTTGACGGCATTGAAACGAGTCCTCGACGCTTTGAACCCCACCTCAAAAGTTCCGTTTTCGACTCACAAAAACCCCT
The DNA here is from genome assembly GCA_949316375.1 of Mythimna vitellina. Taxonomy (NCBI): domain Eukaryota; kingdom Metazoa; phylum Arthropoda; class Insecta; order Lepidoptera; family Noctuidae; genus Mythimna; species Mythimna vitellina. The sequence continues at coordinate 21,749,312 of OX438690.1, forward strand.
CTCATTTCCATCTTCAGCCTGTAAGAATTCTATAGGTACATTGAAAATGTAGAGCAATTTTCACCCTTCAAGCAAATTTATAAGTAGGTACGCACAGTCAGAAGCATAAATACGATACACATACGCGAGATTCAAAAGCTATTACGTACTTGAATATTTATAACCATTGTATGATGTATGTTTTCAATGTTTTGTTAGAGGTATTCACGGAAAATTGGCCGAAAAAGATAAAACATTGATAAGAGGGAAAGATTGCCAAGGAGTCGTTTGCCCAGCAGTTTCTAAATATAGTCCAATAAGTCTATTCCCAAAATGCTCAATCGATACATATAGCACTTTTTTTTTCGGTGGCAAAATCATCCAATGCCATCCCTCGCTCTTAGGCGGAGCGGGAGATAGTCTCAGACTTTGTGTAGTTTGTTTTTTTCACAACTTTAAGGGACCGCAGACCTGAGTATATAGTTTTAACTTCAACTCGATACCTCCACGCGTTCCCGAGATAAAGGATCTTGACAGACAGACGGGCGAACAACAAAGTGATCTTATAAGGGTTCTGTTTTTTCCTTTTGAGGTACGGAACCCTAAAAATAATAAAAAATTGAGTCAGCTACCCAATTGTTGGAAGGCTACCCTTAGCGACATCAAATCTTGGATTTATTAAAATAACCACACCACATACGTAGATATTGGTTACCCGGGTGCGCCCGGACTAAAATGATGCATTACCGGATAAGACAATGTAGCGGAAAGGTGCCCCGTTCCACCCGGGTCGACCTTTCAATTTCCTTGATTGTGACCGGATCGCAGTGGGTTCAGCTTTATTTCTTTATCTTTAGTGATCGTAACGCCAATACATGCAGTGGTTTCGGTGACCAAATTGGCCCTATAAGGATTATTATTTTTTTAAGGTTGGAAGTCATCTAATAACTTCTTTTTCTCTAGGGTGGAGCGAGAGGGCGTGTCAGACTTTTACCAACTAACATACCTATATTCCTTCAGTTGCTTTTTGCGTTCTAGGACCACGAGGATGCCTTTCATACTTTTCCCCATGGCCCTAGCAGGCCCTGCTAGACCCCTATGGTTTGCTGACATCTCTTTGAGGCGCGCGTGGAACAATACGCGCAGTCGACGACTCGGGCTCAGTTCTTACAGGACAAGTGGATGGCGAGCTACCCATTGCTCGTCGTACGCATTCCCGCGCCTACGATGGGTCCGATAAGGGTGGGAATTGGTTTTGATTAACACTTTTGTAGGAAATAATTCAGGTTTGTATCGTATTAGTTCAAAGTCTAAGTCAAAACGTTTATTGCAAACCAAGTGTACAATGTTGATATTATATTATTTTAGTGCTTAAGACTTAGCAGCCTTTTTCAAGCGTTTTCATCCACCTGCTTCTTACATCTCAATTTAGCATGTATTCAAAATTAGATAGGTATTGTTCCTTCATTAATGTTATTACAATTCAATTAAAAAAAAAAATGTTATGTCAAAATTACATGTCAAAAAATAATGGATTTAATACAAATATTTATGTCAAAAAATTAAATGTCAATAATAATTAATTTGATACTACATATTATTCAGCAATATTAGTGAAAATAAATGTAATTATTTTCAGATAGTACAAATTATAATTTATCAATAATAAATCAAAAATCTAAAAATAATTCTCAGTTTTAAATATCAATCTTATTATTTACAGTTACGTAAGTTACACTAGGATCCTACAGAAACTTTATCAGACTCACGTAGAATTTTCTTAGTAGGATATTGCATTTTTAAAAGCTTTTCCCGTTGCAATAAAAGTTTAAAGTAAGAGCAATATCAGAGTCCAAAATCTTAGGTTCGCGGTATTAAATTTTTGTATGTCTGTTCACCTTGTATTGCAAAATGAAAATTTTAACCGGGTTTTTTTTAGGTGGGAAAATCATCTAATAACAAATCTCGCTCTTGGGCGGTGCGGGAGATAGTGTCAGAGTTTTACTGACTAAAAACCCACTCCTGTTCCTCCGTTGCCTTCGTCCCAGGGCCCCGGATTTCGTTTTCACACTACGCTTGGCGCCAGTAGGCTTCGACCCTACTGGGCCTCTACGATTTGCTGACATCTCCCTGAAGGGTCACAGTTCCATCTATGCTCTATCCTTAGCACAATCAGCCTTTTAATGTTTCCTCTATTGGGCGCCTTACGCCTCCTCTCAAAGAGAGGGAATAGGCCGCAATCCACCACGCGGGCCTAGTGCGGTTCTGGTGGAAATCACATATCTTCCATTTTTTCGTTGTAGGACATGTCAGTTTCCTCACAATTGTTTTCTTTACTATTGCGAGAGTAATGGCGGTAAAATAAATTACACAAAGTACAACTGGGCCATCACTGCTCTATCCTTACTAATATTATAAACTAGCTGACCCGACAGATTTTGTCCTATCTTAACTATGAACTGTCAAGTGAGTGAAAATTAGTCGTAGATCAAATTTTCTCTTTCTTTTCTTTCTTAATTTTTTTTTTTATATGAACCTTTCGAAAATAATAAACACAACAATTAAACAATTAGCGAAATTGGCCTTGCCATTTATTGGTGATGACATGACCAAGGGAAATAGGGATTCATTTTTATATATACAATAATAATCTAAACGAAAGTAAGGGCGCTTTCAATTTATGCGTTTTTTGACGGCCTGCTGTGATGCGGATGAGGTGCGTTAGTCGTACTGAGTACGGACGATCGTATTTTTCATACAAAACGCGCAGTGCAGCAACCGTGCGGCGAACGGTCGACAACAGGACGGCAACGTCGTAAGCACCACGTGTTCAATTCTGTGTTTAATAGTGCGAGGTTGAATAGCGCATCACTGACTTACAAACACACGGCAGCCAGATACGTTTTCAATTTAGGCGCTTGTTGACGGACTGCTAACGTACTGCAACCGGCCGGCTGCGGCACGGTAAACGTGCGGCAGCCGGCCGGTTTCAGTACGCATAAATTGAAAACGCCCTAACTGTTTGTCTGTTTTTTACACTTTCACGTTTTAAAAACAGAACAGTTTTAAGTGAAACTCGGCACACGGGTAGACCATACTCTAAAGTAATAAAAGTTCATCATCATCATCATCATCATCACTTCAGCCGAAAGACGTCCGCTGTTGGACATAGGCCTCCCCCAAATTTCGCCACAATAACTGGTCCTGTGCGTCTCGCATCCATCGGATTCCCGCGACCCTCACCAAAAGTTCATTTGGATTCATTTTTAGATTTCACATGGGCGTGTCCGCTGGCATAAGCTGATTTTCCTATATTTTTTCATAAGCACAAAACTATGGTTGTTTCGTGTGAAAAAAACACAAAACAAACATTTATTATTGATGGCCCACTCTAATATCGTGACAATACCCAAAAGAGGTATGATTGATGATGCGATCTAGTTCTTGAACGATAGGAAATGGTGCTGATAAAATATACGGGTAGAACTCTGACAAAATAGGTGCTATGATAAATGTTACTTGATGGGTTCCAAATTTAGGTCCACTTTGGCTTTGTCTTAAGAGGGCTCTTTCCGATCCATCTATCGGCAACGTGAGCATGGTTTAAATGCTTGTTGTTTCACCCAACGTTTTGTGTGATAAAGAAACAAAGCGATAAAAAAAAGTGTGAACGCTCTTGAACGATAGGAAATGGTGCTGATAAAATATACCGGTAGAACTCTGACAAAATAGGTGCTATGATAAATGTTACTTGATTGGTTCCGAATTTAGGTCCACTTTGGCTTTGGCTTAAGAGGGCTCTTTCCGATACATCTATCGGCAACGTGAGCATGGCTTAAAAGCTTGTTGTTTCACCCAACGTATTGTGTGATAAAGAAACAACGTGATAAAAAAAGTGAGAGCGCCTGAACGCTGAATTCCGTCACACAATCGAATATTTCACAAAACTGGTTCTAGGAAATACGTGTAAGTGTATTGATTAAACCTCAAAAGTTCTTGTAAAGAATTTGTGATTCAGAATCTCGACTGAGTGAGCAAGGCTTATATAAATATATTTTATTTAATTTACAAGGGCGAAAGCCGCCCAAAATAGCAGATTTTCACTGGATTAGTTTTAAATTTATTATTCGATTCCAATAGCAACGTAAGTAATATCCACAAAATACCTTTATTTCCAAAATATCCAGAGAAGAAAGATCTATACTAATATTCTAAAAAAGTAAATTTGTTTTTTTTTGTTTATAGGAGGTAATCTCTGAAAGTACTGATCCGATTGCTAAAATTTTTTCACTAATAGAAAACAGCTTTATTCCTGAGTGGCATATACTATATTTTATGTACGCGGTCGAAGCCGCAGGTAAAGGCAAGAAACATCATAATCACTTAAGAGTGGTTATACCGAAATGTATCCTGGGGTGGGCGCTCTTAAGATGAAAGTTTCTTCATAGCTCCAACTATTATAGTACTTAAGTACAGCGCTATGATAAGCATTAAACATTATAGTTGTGGATTTTTTGGCAATAATTGACTAAGTGCTATACTACTGTCTACTATTGTCTGGATATATCGCAAAGGTTTAAAAACGTGCTTAAGTACATAATGTATCGACAAAGGGCGGTTTCTGAATTTGGAGTAAAGGATACATTGCTAGTTTTTACAAGTTTTGTCGCTCAAGTAGAGATTGAAAGATAAACTTCAATTACTTAATTCTGAAATTAGGCTTAAGTACTCATAAATAAAGTTATTAGTATTTACAAAAATATTTGTTTTCATAAATTATTCTGGCTCTCTTTTGGCCATTGTCCACATCATGTTTATTGGAACAACTCATACATATTAATACCGATACAGAATACATATTTTGACGAATTCATAAGTAGTATTCGTATCATAAACAGTTTTTCTCATTTTCCTTATTTCCAAACATAACAAAAATATTTGAAATAACAGTTATAATTATTTCTAAATAAACTTGTCCTTATATTTATACAATTGCCGAAATAAACAATCTATATAATATAAAAATGAATCACTATTTCCCTTGGTCACGTCATCAATACGCGTGAAAGGCTTTACCAATTTCTGATTCATTTTTTGTTGAATTTGTTATTATCAGGAGAATGTTCTTATGGAAATAAACAGAAGAATCGAAAATTACAGAAAACAACGACTATTTGGCCTTTGAGCATTTAACAGTTCGCGCGTTTGACAGTTCACTGTTAAGACAGAATAATGTCAGGTCAGATAATTTATATATATAAAAGCGAAATATGAAATGTCAGAAACTATAAGACCTACAAACTTAAAATTTGGTAGGTAGGTTCCTTATAGGGTGTAAACATCCGCTAAGAACGGATTTTCCGAAATTCGCCCCCTAAGGGGATGAAATGGGGGTGCAAAGTTTCTATGGAAAAACCGACTTTTACTCGGGCGAAGCCGCTAGCAGAAGCTGGTACTTAATATAATTCTGACAACATTTATGCTCGACCTAACAGAACTCAACTCCCATGTGTCATGATTGAACATAATGTAAGCTTTTGATACATCTCAGTGAGATCATTCATGGTACACAGCCTTGTGTGTATGTGTGCTTTACCTGACAGTCATCAGGACGCATAGATCCGTTCGCATTCGCTTGGCTGCATGCAGGGCCCTTTACCTCAGTCTAGCGCGCAGAGTAATTGCTAGCTTCGGCACATCCACCTCTATGCAATGTCAATTAAATACAATCCCTGTATTTGCACCCAATGAAGGATAATACATACCTGCAGTCCTCTGACAATCTGGCCCGTAATAGCCAGAGGCCACCAATATATTATACAACATCGGCAATATATCTCCCAAACAGTGGCAATAGGGAATCCAATATATAGAATTATCAATAATGCTCTATCTATATAGACACTATGTAAGGCACATACATTACAAATTTACCGGTAGCATTAAGTCAGTTTGGCAGAATAATACCAAATACCACCACCAAACGGTATTAAACTCTGTTTTTGTAATGTTAGAGTTCACAATCGAGTGTTGGGGAAAAGGTATATTTTTCGCCACTCGAAAATATCTAACGTGTGGTCGTCGCATTCCCTGGCCGGTGTATGATTGATGGCCAGCCTAGTGGGCCGGATAAGACAATGTACCGGAAGGAATGACCGGTCCGGCTCGGACGATGCACTGGACGGTCCGCCACCGAATTATACCGCCACATTGGAAACTTCGTACGGTTTATGGCACGAAATAATGAAGAGGGAGAAACGTGACTACTTTATGTTGGAGGTGATAGTGGGGATACGGAAAATTTGAATAAAAATGGAAGGGTTTGGTACGATAATTCTGAAAAAAACTTTATGATAAATGTTTTTTGTTTTGGTGTGATATTATCAAATAAGAAGTTATTTGGGTGAAGCGAGAGGCAATGGTGGCCGAGTGGTAACGGCCTCGACTTCAGAGTTGTAGGTCGGAGAAAGTGACAGACTTTTAGTGATTAAAAACCCACTCCTGTTTGTTCTTTGCCTTCGTCAGAGCCCCGGGATTCACTTTCACACCACCCATGACCTCAGTAGGCTTCTAACTAAAGAATAGTTTATTATATGGCAGCTAGTTCTTCATAAAAATACGTACTTTACGCACTAATACATGATATTTACCATTATAAAAACATACCAACAAAATCTAATACAATATCTAATTAAAAGATTCACATTCTCAATATTGCCGAGTGGCTAATTTCGTACGTTAGTACATTGAATTTTTCAATTAAGCTCGAATCCTGAGTGGGTTTGCCTAATCGAGTTAAAATTAATGCACAATATTGTTGCTGAATAGAGAGAAATGGTTAATTAAATTTTTCATTACGTTCTGGCTGAATTTAAAAAATAAATTAAAGCTTGGGTTAGATGTATAGGAGTCCGGGCGACTTGGAATTAGTAAAATTATCATATTTAATCTATATGTCTATATATTTATTTATTATAAAACTTTATTGTACACACAACAGGATAATTATATCTGAAATAAACAAATGGGCGGTCAAGATATTTATAACTAGCTTCTGCCAGCGGCTTCGCCCGCGTGAAAGTAGGTTTCTCCTAACAAACTTTGGTAGATATTTATAAGATCTACAATTAATAAGAACATTTTATGGTTCTATCTTTTATAGTTTAGGCAGCGTACGCAAAATAAGTAACTTTTCTGGTTGACTTTTTATACCTTGTGTCCGAAAAACTCAAATATCTTACGGAACCCTATTTTTTTCCAAAATAAAATATAGCCTATGTTGCTCGTGGATAATGATGCTTTCGAATGGTGAAAGAATTTTTAAAATCGGTCCAGTAGTTTTTGAGCCTATTCATTACAAACAAACAAAGTTTTCCTCTTTATAATATTAGTGTAGATAATAACGTGATTGAAAAGTGTGTCCATAGAGTTTCCAGCACATTCTTCTCCTTGTAATGTGCAATTAGCATTCTTCTTCTAACTGAATTTTCTTTTGACTGACTGACTTCTTCATAACACAAAAGTGCCTGTAAATTGTTTATTTGAAATGCTTTGGATCTTTTGAAAATCCTAAGCGAATTCCGCGATCCAGATCTTCCAGGCAACCTGAAATAGACGGTAATTGTCAGAAGATGATATGGGGCAGGCTGACATCAGTATCAATATATTTTATTACAGAATTTTTCTATAGATAGCTGATCTAACCTAGAAAGCTCGTCTAACCTAGAGCGAAGTAAATATCAAGCATAATGAACGTATTTACGTTTTGTATGTAATCTTGCCCATGTATCTCGTTTTCCAATAGGTTCAAAAGCGAATTTAATACTCAAAGCTTACAACATTTTGCTGTAAGCCGAGTAACACTATATAGTGTAGTTCACGTGTAGTATCTCGACGAAATGCATGTTGCTGTACGTTGAAACTCGAGCAATGGTCGCTTGTGTCTACAGTCTGTGTAATACGGTACATAGGGTGAAAATTCTGAACAAGGTGAGCTTGGACGAGGATGTTACAATTTTGAGCCGATTTTTCTCTGTGCGTGAAGCGGGAACTGAGTCTTCAATTAAGGGCCACTTGAAAAATAAATCTGGACCCATCATTTGTTAATGGGCCTCATAAGAAGGCTTGAAGTCTCCCAAAGGGTAATGGAAAGGGCTATGCTCGGAGTTTCACAAGGTGATCTGGAGAGGGTCGCGGAAATCTGACGGTTGCAGGAGGCACAGGACTGGTGATTATGGCAACACTTGGGGGAGGCCTATGTCCAACAGTGGACTGAAAGGATGATGATGATTCGGTTAAAATTAAAAATACGAATATTCGAACGTGTTCCACCAAGTATCCTGTCCTACGTCTTTTTAACTCTAGGACTGCCTTTCCTTATCCTGAATGCAGAAAAGGCAGAAGATATGTTGATCCTACCGCCTGGGAACCGACGGCGTTCAACGGAACGTATTCTCTTATAAATTTATCATGCGTCATTTGAGAGATTATAGAATCAGTGCCACCACCCACTATATATCTCTTGTGGGTACTGGAGCCCTGAGCACCCACGGAATCAACACTCCTGGTAGGATGCAAAGTATTGCGTAAGCATGTATTGCATATGCAATCCAAGCATGATTCTAAACTTGGCAACTTGGCTCAGGCTTGATAATTTCTGCACCCTGTGCCAGGGCACCGCTGACACTGATTTAGTTACGGCACTGTGTAGAATAGGTACACGTAAACAAAACAATTTTTTTATATATCTCCAACAGAATGAAAACTAACTTTCAAAGACTGCAAAAGTCCCTCAGAGACCATACATGCGAACAAAACATCCGTATTCTCTACCGTCCTTCCAGCACTTGTGTGTTTTGAACCAAAAACATGATAACAAGACAACCAACCCCACTTGAAATAACCTTGTTAAAAATGGAGACTGATGCATGCTAACTCAAAACGTCGCGACGTAAAAAGCAGTCCATTGTTTCTTACCTCCGTCATATTTCTTTCCGTCCATTCATATTAAAGACGTTTAGAATAATGAGTCTTATTTTTTATTTCTCTTGTGCAACAAAAAGGTCTTTTCTGCACTTTCATAAGAAACTCCCCCCTTTCCATTTACGTGTTACGACCATGCGGTTCTTGGTAACAAGGCAGACTCACTTGAAGTTTGAATGAAATTCGTGGGGTTGAGAAGTTGCCAGGTGAAACCGTGGTTTATTTAAAGTGTTTTCAATGCAGTAGTTTGTTACTTCATAGTTTTAAACAACTTGCCTTGATCAGAAAAACATCTCTAGCGACTCAAGGAAATAAGTATTCTTACAGTGCAACAGAATTGCAGTTTGGTAAGCGCACTAAGTGGTCTTCATTTGTGCCTAATGACTGAATGCGATGAAATGAAAAAATATCATACCTCTCCTGTCTTCATTCTCCATAAGAATTATCCATACTAATATTAAAAATGTGAAATTAACTTTCACAATTAAACTATTAAAGCAATTTTGATGTAATTTGGTACGGAGTAAGCTTAAACTCCTAAGAAGGATATAGGCTACTTTTTATCTGGCTTCGACTTCAACTTTGCGTCCACAATAACTGACATTTAAGCGGACGAAGTCATTAGCAAAAGTTAATATAAAACAGCATAAAGCATTAGCATACTCAGCCTTCAAATGTGTGTGTGATGTAAATGAAAGGCTCTATAGACGCCACAAATGTTCCCGCTGCTGGGTCCCAGGCCTCTGCCCTAGAAAACGGAATCGGCCGTAATCCACCATACAGGCCCAGTGCGGATTGCTATACGACACTTTTTGGGTCTAAGACATGCCGGTTTCCTCACAAAGTTGTCCTTCACCGTTTTGAGAGCAGTGGTGATGAATTAAATTACAAAAAATAATGCACCTAGGCGCATTATACTACAACTCGTCTGTATTATACTACAACACATAGTATAAAATAATTAGTAGATATCAAATATTAAAATGAGTCTTTCAAAAACTTCACATTGTCAGGTGAAATGACCAATCCTCGTCATAAATGCTCTTCACTATCTACATCAAAATGTTCCACCCCATTCTGAGCCGGAGATTATACGGCATTACCTAGCTCCCTCCATATATATATGCCACATATTCCAGCATAAAGCGAACTGAGCATTCTGAGCCAAAGTTTTCGGTGAATATCCCATAACAGTGACTTGTTCCCTAAATCAAATGCCACTTACTAAAGTTCGCCGTAATGGCAGACGTGTTGGAATAGACATGCTTCACCAAGTTTTATATGAAGCGGACTTACTTGAAAGAAGAAAGTGTTGGAATAATAGAAGTTTTTTGTTGTGAAAAGATGATATGGCTTGTTGTTGGAAGTTAAAAAACTAGCGCAGAGTTCAGCTGTCTATTCAATGGTAAAGTCTCAGTTCGAAACTAGAATTTATTATTTTGTTTGTTTTTTTTTAAGTATATGTACAGTTGTGTGTACTTATGCGGATTTAGTGCCACGAGGCATTCTCCACCATTTTCTCCTTTGTGTTAAAAAGACTAACTACACTGTGGTAGGTTTTGGTGGACAATAAAATTATAGATAAACTGATAAATTCATACTAATACATATTCTCTCTCCTAGAGAGAGAAGGCCTGAGTCCCAGAAGTGAGAACATTAAAAAGGCAGATTATGCTATGCTTTATGCTAATACAAAATATGTAAGTAACTCTGTCTGTCCGTCTGTCTGTTTAAAGTTAAACTACTGAACAGATTTTGATGTTTGATATGGAGAAAGCTTGAACTTCGAGTATGGACATATGCTACTTTTTATCAGTCTTCAACTTCCACTGCGCGTCCACAATACCAAACATTCTTGCGGACAAAGCCGCTGGCAGAAGCTATAGTAAATATTAAATCATTATAATTAAGAAAACTCAAAACAATAGCTCTGTATCTATGAAATTGCCGTTTTTTAAAACGGGTTGCTATAAAGTCCTAATTAAAAAAAAAAAGAATAACTTACCTTTAATAATAAAATAAATAAGACTCATTTATTTCAGGTTAAAACCCATATTATAGATCATCAAAAAAAAAATACAATAAAAATCCAATAAATTAAATCCAACAAACAAAAAAAACACAATAAATTAAAATAAAATAAGTTCAATACATTAAAATCACAATAATCCAAATAATAATAATCACACTAAAAATTCAAAACATTTAAATTTATAATAGTCTCTTATATGCGACACTATAAGTAACTTGTCTGTCACAGCAGTGCCGCACATAAGGACAGTCCAACCTACTCGCTATCATTTTCATATAATGTTTATTAGAACTTATAATTCCAAGTCATATTCGAATAAATAGTTATTGTTACCAATTTTATATTTGTTTTCAACATAACATTAACTACACAATTTTGTAAAACCGTATATAGTGCATGTGGTGTTAGCCTATAATTGATTGCTACACTAGTGGATGTCTGTTTCGTTTTAGTAAAATGTAAATGTATTGTGTAAGCAGTTGTTGGCTGACCAAATAAATAAATAAATAAATAAGTCGTCCCAACGATATAACACTTCAAAGCAACCCGTTTTGAAAAACGGTAATTTCCTAGGTAAAGACCTATTGTATACCTATTCTATATAGATCGGTTTTGCATTCCAAAAACAAAATTCAATATTTGAACAATGCGTCTTCACAAAGCAACTGCAGCTGCATCCCACAGTTTGACAATTATAAGTCGAAATATAACAACAAGCTTATACCAGAAAATTGAAATATAAAGTAAGAACAATGCCAACCTCAATTTAAATCCGTAACTGTGCCACATTCAGTGTATTTACTCACCCACGAACTTTACGAGGCAGTCTCTATTCTAATGAGTTAAGTCTTTCCAACTAGTTAATATTACGTTGTGAACTTCACGAAAGGAACTTCACTTGAATACTAGCCATTATTATCCTAACACGGGTTGAGGTAACCTCCTCGAAACTAACCACGTGAGACCTCTAGATATTGCAGAAAATCTTCCATCTTTACACTAGTTTCTATATACAAAAGAGACAGGGGAGCTCTGATGAAATTGGACGGCTGCTATAATAGAGAAATGTCTGTATAACGTTGCCGTTGCATTCGGTGCACGTATCGACGAATTGAAATCGTGGTATATCGGTTTGCAACGAGTTTTCGTACAATAGTAATAGACATTGCGATAGTTCTCGGGAATTATATCTATTGATAAACGAATTCTCAGTAACGGTTTTGTTTGTATTACCCTCTATTCCGTTTTGACAAAGAACCATATTGCGAGTGATCCTAAATCTGTTTCTGGGTTATTTGATGCCGGAGTAGATCGAAGTTTTGCATATCTTTGTTCCGATACAATTTTATTTGAAAGTCGATTTAAGTTTTGACGTTTGAAAGATTTAAAATTCGAGATATTTATACGTCTGCATCACTTTGAAGCAGACGTATTCTGTTTTGAATTTTGATATCCTCTTTGTTTTTAATCTTAGAAAGAGCTGTGCCTTCCTTCTTATGATATTTGAGCAAGAAATTTTTGTATTTAATTTCAGAAAAGACATCGTTATCGATATAAAATCTTTCTACCGTTATTAATATACATAAATTCACCTCTGCTCTCATTACCAGTTTAAATATATGCGTACATATTTTCCCTTAAGAATTCCACGTTATTTTCTGTTAAAGCCGTATGTTGTCAAGTTTTTGCTTTGTGACGTCTTTTGACGACGTCGTCAATTGATGTGACTCCCACGTCGTCGACGTTAACAAGAGTCTTTTGACACTTGTCGCTTTTATACTACGTAAAAATTATTTGCCTAATAAGTTGCGAGGAAAATTATTTGAGTATATTTTTAACTTCAACTACCTTCATGTTAGGTAAAGCTGTACAAGGAAGATTTATTGTTGGACATCTTTGAACTTTTGGAGACAGGTTTTTGGGATATTTTTGTATTAGGTACTTATTAGTGTTCATACGGTTACTGCCACGGCCTATTTTTTCTACTCAAAGTAGCAAAAAATAGGACTGTAATCCTATTGTAGGTGTTCTAAAGGGCAACAAGAGAATTTTTATTTTTGTTAGATAAATCGCAACATTTTTAGTAAGCTCCGTGTGCCTAAGATAATTCTTAGGCTTACATTCAGCAGAATTTCTCTTGACAGAAGAGAAAAAGCGATGGACAGAGCTCATCAAAAATCCCAGAAAAGTTAAAGTAGTAAGTTCCTTTTCATTTCTTTATTTAAAATGTTGCCCCACAATAGAAATTACTCTCGTGCATTTTGATTGTCTTCACAAACACTTAAACTCACACACGTAAGTCACCCAGAAACTGTACAACTGTCTGTAGGCCACATAAATATTTGATATGTGCGGGAAACGAACCCGCGACACGCAGCGTAGCCGCCGATTGCTCAACCACTGCGCCAATCATGCCATGGAAGAAACTTGTTAATAATATGAGAGTTAAAAAGGTTATTATTCTACGCATTATTTTCTCATTCTTCAGTCAAGACCTTACTTAAACACTTAGCATTCGTACTTGCTATTGCTTTACCATCAGGCGCTCAAAATATTTACTTTGAATTCTAAAATATATTTGGAAAATGGTTTACCTCAAGGTTCTCAGTCGAAATATAGCCGACGCCGTCCTAAATACTTACATACGTCGAAACCAATACTAATACAGTAACATTTGCATATCAAACGGAGTCAGGGAGTGTAACTCTAAGACATCTTATGTTCTAGGCACTGCCTCGTATCCCTGCTTCCCTGGTAACAATACAGCCGCCACGGCCGCCACATATTACACTTCAGCACAGAGCATAGAACGCTGTGTCGGCATAAAAACTGCATACTACAAACAAAAAACATTAAAAACTAGGACTCTTAATAAGGTAAAGTTTTGTTTGAGGAGTGGTCGTCCTGCCTACAAGAAACGTCTAGCTATTGCTAACGATATTCGTAGCACTACTTTGAGAGTTGTCAGAAATGACGAGCACTAGATAACAGCAATGTCACGTTGGGTCCAGGTACCTGTCAAAGCGGTTACAGTTTCCAACAAAAGTTAAATTGACATGAACGTCATGTTAATGACAACATAGGTTACATTTCGTTTTGTTTTCACACTATGTCACCTGATGGCAAGCGTTCATATGGTCGACGATGAAGTACGCTTGCCAGAAGTAACCTTGGATAGGTTAAACTCTGGACTTACAGACTTGCAGCTTGTAACTATCAGGAAACACAGACGTCAACAGGCAATACAATCCTTATCTTTAGTAATGGGATGTCCATCATGTACTGTTTGGACATCACCGTACGTCATCTATGCAATTCCAACGCACACGCATGCTTGTCAAAAGTAGCGTTAACTTTCCAGAAACTTTCTTTCTACTGAGTACAAGTTTCGGCTGTCATGGCTATAGAACTGTTACGACCCATTAATTTGTATGAGTTAATGGTTATGCCTGATTTATTTGTAAAGTTTTGACAAGGCCACCTCTAGTACTGGCCGCCTCGGCATCTCAGAACTCTATGGCACTTCTAGCCTGCCGAGGCTTTACAAACATTGCCGACGCTACCATCCATGTCCGCCTTTTGTGCTGACCGTACATACGTCTGACGAGAATAGAGAATTTTTAGAATAGGGCATTTGTTAGGCTGTTTTCGTACGAGGACACTTTTTGTTGTAAGATTTTTTGTTTTGTACGGGTTTTAAGAATTTTGTATGTTGTTGTGCTTTTTATTAAATCTTTCAGGTAGACAGTACACTTTTCTTTTTAGGTGTTATTTAAAAAAATACCTACATATGACATGAAAAATAATTATTCTAAGTACAGACATTTTCAACCAAATAAGCAAGTGTTTGGTTATAAATATCGAGACCACATACTTAAATCTAAGCAACAACTGTCATTGTTCAGATCTTTAATAAACCTAACACAAACCTAACAAATATAATTTAACCTAACATTAAGATTGTCAGAAATGCTCATTAATTTGACCAACGCATAATTACGGAACAGATAAATTAGTTTCCGATTCGATGCTCGCGTATGTAATTATTTGCAACAAACATTAATGAAAGTTCAGTCACCACAGTCGAATGCATTCGTATCAACATTTGCTTCATTGTTACAAACGAAGGCAGAGTTATTTGGAAAATTACATCTGAACGCATTTTGAACGAAACGGAACTATCGCCAAACAAGAAAGAAGTTGATGACCGAACCCAGGCAGACACTTAATGTAAATAATTTCATCAACATTTCCTACAAAAAGACGGTGGAAAACATCGTGACGACAACTTCATTGTACGTACAGCTAAGGAGTTGAATGCTTTAAAAAATAAACTAAACCAACACATAAAAAGGACGTGTCACAACAATATAAACATCATAGACTATAGCTTTTATGCTATCGCATTCATAAGCAACTTTACCTCAGCAACAATTCAGTATCCAGGTGTGTAAACAGCCTTATTGACTGCATAGGAAGCCAAACAGTGCTGTCGTCTGGCCAGCAATATCTCCTTCAAGCAGTCTCGAACATGGATATTAGAACGCGACTGAAGTTACAAAGCCCCTGTAAAGGTATCCACGCGATTCAAGTTCAATGGAGATGTTTTCAATAAAATCTGCTTCGGGAGCTGTCTGCCGGAATGTTTTGCTACAAGTTAATTATTTTGGCTGGCGGGTTTTGGAGCTATGATTAAAGTTTCGATTTTAATTGGAAGTTGTGTAGTCTTCTTCTTTTCGTGTCGATGTACTCTAACTAAATTTTTTCTGACCAGTATTTGGCAACCTCTACGGCTCTGTTATTGGCCTCGTATAGATCCTGAAAACTGCAGGTGGTTGTGCAGGATGGACAGCATAGCAAATGACGCATGTCAGTTGTCAGTTGTGTAGTAAGGAATGGTTTTAAAATAGTTTTTTTGTTTTTAGATAAATATTCTAATATTAGCTTCTGCCAGCGGCTTTCCTTCGCGTGATCGAAGGTTTCTCCTAGGTTGAAACCTTGTTTCTTCTTTCTTTTTATGCAAAATTTCATGTTCCTAGTCCCAATAGGCAGTATATTGTTATGTTACTCAGTCAGTTTCTCCTTTTATTATATATATAGACAACATAATATGACGTCTTTCTCTCAAAGGATGAGATAACTAAGGCCTTAAGGTATTAAGTCCGCCTTTGTACTTGTTGCATGAAGTTTAAAATAAATAAATAACTTCTTATATTAAAAACCATAGCCTTTACTTATCCCTGCTGGGTATCGGCTTCCCCAAGCTTTTCCAGACATTCATCTCCCATGGTGTCTTGAACCAATCTCCTTACGCATCGAAACCAACCTCATCACCTCTTTCTAGGCCGGCTTGTACACTGCGTGGCGACTATTACCTAGCGTTTTATAATTACTCTTACAATTACAATTAAGCATAAATCTCTGCTACTGAATGAGCTTGGTTTGAGTCAGTAAACGTCTAATACGCCCTTTCGTTCCATCCTAGAGCGCGAAAAGTCATTGGATAATTTCTCACTTAAAAAAAAAAAATACTACTAGTAACGGGTGAGTGGCGAGTATATAATACGATTATATTGTTTTTTGGAATTCATGAAAGCTACATATACCTAAATTTTTTTTTTTAATTAATATGAACTAGTGCGATCCCACCTGATGGTAAGCAGTGATGCAATCGTTGATGGTGAGGCGCACTAGTTTATTAAGAGCCTATTCACTCTAGCCTTGAAGACACCGAAATTATAATCCGATAAAAACACTGCAGCGGGCAAACTGCTATATATATATAAAATCGAACATGGTCCCCAAAATTGTTAATTCTGTCCCATCTACCAAGCTAGACTGATTATGGCGGTCTTGTCCTAAATATTACGCGAACCGTATAGACATCCCTTTAGGTACACAAAAAAATGCTAAAAAAGACGACCCGGTAACTTTTTACCAGGATCACCACCGCCCGTTTATAATCACTTATCCACAAGTTAAACGTGTGATATTTCACGTGGAAATAATCAGAGAAAAACTCGACTGATCCTCTGTTTATTTTCGTCGGGGAACAAACTTGGGGGACGGAGACACTGCCCCCAAAAGTTAGAGGGTCGGAAAAAATCGGCCCCCAAACTAATGGAGCGAGCGACGAGAATGAACTTTAAAACTTGCCTACGTCGCATTGTAAGACTGGCTGTTCATTATACGATTTGTCTGGTAATCTTTAATAGTAATTAACTAGCTTCTGCGTGTGGCTTCGTTCGCGTAAAAGTAGGTTTCTACATATAAACTTTGGACCCCTGTTTCAGACTTCAGGGGACAAATTTTGGAAAATTCTTAGTGCTGTGCAGTAAAAAAAAAATCACTAACTAATTTAAACTTTAATTTAATTATTTTTTTAGGTAAATATTCAAATATTAGCTTCTGTCAGCGGGTTCGTCCATATAAACTTTGGACCCCCGTTTTATTTCCTTAGGGGTGAATTTTGAAAAACCCTCTCTTAGTGCTCGCCTACGTCATAAAAGGAAACCTTGTACAAAACATCACCTTCCTGTTCCAAATAGTTTCGGCTATGGCTTCATATGTCAGTCAGTCAGTTTTTTCTTTTACATATATAGATTAAGTTGTCGACTAGTCGGTAGGGTTAGGGTATCTCGGGTAGGTTATATAAAATTGCTCTTCATTAAACATTAATTTATCTTTGTATGGATTTATACTAATCCTATGTGAAATAAACACACAAAGGAATGTTTTAAATTCAACTCATACACAATGTAGACAACGAAATTTTTTTATGCAAATTACTCCAAATGTAGGTAATTCGATTTACCGCAAATTTGAACCAAATCGAGTCTCATTTTCGAAGTTCTAATTTTCGAGTAAAAAACCTATAAAGATGCATGCCACGTATACATTCCACGTTTCGTAATTGACCTGACTCGTAAAAATTTCGCCACTGAACGACTCCAAGACTCGTAGCACAGATCTGGTGGTAACATAAAGTGCAGCGAGAAGCACCGTGAATGGCCCGCTTTATTGCGAAGTCTGAGCTCCGTTTTCAGCCAGAATATCGGGTTAAAAATAACAATTTAAACTATATTTTCAGCAAAATTCGATGCACCTTTATCGTTTTAAAACGATTTTGGACCTGATTTTCGAAGTTTTGTAGTTAAACTGTACTAAAATAAAACATTTCAGTAAGAGCCGTGAAATGGTTTGGATGAGAAAAGTGTTCAAAGCTACGTAAAGTTTTTATATAGGTTATACGAAATTCTGCAGTATAATATAATTTTAGTAGTGGTCAATAAGGCAAGATGACTCTTTTGTGGAGTTTTTACATCTTTCCCCAACCAAAATCTCATTGATAGTAAATACTCTAGCTTCTGACGTTTTGTAAGTGCCCATGTAGGCGTATCTATCTTTGAATCGTCGACGGGCGTAGTGTGTTCCACGCGCGCCTAAAGGAGATGCCATCAAAACCGTAGGGGCCTGGCAGTGTTGAAGCCTACTAGGTCCATGGTTAGTACGAAAGAGAACCCAGAGACTGTGGAACGAAGGGAAAGATGAAACAGGTGTGGGTTTTAGTCAGTAAAAGTCTGGCACGCCCTCCCGCTCCGCCCAAGAGCAAGTTATTAGATGTTTTCAAACCCAAAAAAAAAAAAAAAAACATGATGTATTTTTTAAGTTTTAGTATTTTAGTTTCTATATTGTTATTTTTATCTCATTGTGTGTACCTGTGTGCCAAATAAACGTGTTTTTTTTTTATTTCTTTCTTTAAAAAAGGCTTAATTATCTTAACTAAGCCTGTTTTTTTTATTGGAGTCTCAGGAAGGTTATTATGATGTAGCTACATTATTGGGATGCGGCGAATATTCGCGTTATCTCGACACGTGTGATAATCGAGCAAACATGAACCCACTATGTCGTAACGGTCAATTTATCGTCGGACGACTGTCGTTTCTAGCTATTCCCATTATAATTTTTTTTATCGTGACCGCGACAGATAGTCGCTACAACGACATATTTTTTTATTGTTTCTAGCCGTTCCAACTGTTATGACGATCTGTTGTCACCGCAAATAGACGTAAACGACAATAAATCGTATCGTCCTTTATGTGAATACCTCCATTTAAATATATAAGCCACTACACTTAAAATTACACAATCACCTGTCGTCACAACAAAGTGGCAACGCGGCCTTACACAGCGATATACATAAGAAATGCGATTGACCGCTAATGCAGACTACAACATCACGTGTTTTTATCGCGTCACAAATATTCGCATGATAATGTAGCCACAGCATTATAGTAAAGAAAATATTGAAAACACACTTTTTTCTTATTCATTCAATCTTTTCGGTAAACTGTCAATCCTTACTATAAATTACTTGATTTTATTCGTATATTTGACACTTTACTTTTGTGATATATAACGTTTGTTGACACACGACGTCTGTCGGGTCAAATATTTTATACCACAGTAGTGGTATAAAATATTTTGAATTGAGTTAATCTCTGGCTCGCATTTGCCTCGGTCAACTGTCACGGTCTATTTCACTCACTTTTCTTGCATATTATTCTTAACAAAATCCATCCAATTTTTCACTCAAATTCTTTTTTTTGTATCCACATACTTTTTTTTTGAGGTGTGACATGATCCAATGAATTCTTCCGCTCTAGGGTGGATCTGGATGGAGTGTCAAACTATTAAAGACAAAAACCACACGTATGTCCTTCAGTTGACCTGCGTTCTAGGATCACAGGTTTGCTTTTCATAAATTCCCCGTGGCCCCAGCGTGGATCGGCCCTGCTGGATCCCCACGATTTTGCTGACATCTGTTTGAGGCGCAGGTGGAACACTTAGCATCGTTGACGACTGGGGCTCGGTTCAGACGGTTACCAGACGACCGGACGGTGAGCTACCCATTACTCGTCGTCCACAAGGCCGCGCTTAGGCACTAATATTATAGAACTGAAGAATTTATTTGTTTAAATGCGCTAATCACGGCTACTACTTGTTCGAATGAAAAAATACGTGTAGTGTTGGATAGTACGAATCGCATTTATCGGGAAATGGCTATCTACATACATAAAGAGGTAAAGAGGTAATCTCTGAAAGTACTAGACCGATTGCTAAATGTTTTTCACCGATAGAAAGCTGCTTTATTTCTAAATGACATAGGCTATACTTTATGTACGCGGCTGAAACCACGGGCAAAAGTTAGTTGGCTATATAACATCAACATATGCATTCAACCAAAATGCATATATATGTATGTGCATTTTAATTATATGTATACCTTTTTTTTTCTCTAGTTTTTCGTATAAAATTTTCTTTTAATGCACCTACCATATTGTCTCTTCACCACTTTATTTAAACTTCATACAACATAAAGTACAAAGGCGGACCTAATGCCTTAGGCATTCTCTACCAGTCAACCTAGGGTGGTGAAGAGACAATATGGTAGGTGCATAAAAATGAAATTTTACACGAAAAAAAAAAAAGGTTAAAAAATAAAAATAGTATACATATAATTAAAATGCACCTACAAATATATTTAATATAATATAAATACTACTCTGTCAAGAAAGTACCGGGAAAAGATCAATAATACACAAAATGTCTGTTATTCATCCAAATTTATTTTATCACCTTCAAAGTATGCTCCTTTAGAAACGATACACTTGCGCCAACGAATAATCCATTCATCAAAACATTTTTTAAACGCTGCTTCCGGAATTGAGTTCAGTTCTCGTCGCGAATTCTCCTTTATGTCTTCTATCGATTGAAAACGGGTGCCACGAAGTGGTAATTTGAGTTTAGGAAAAAGAAAAAAGTCAGCAGGAGCCATATCTGGTGAATATGGTGTTGCTGGATGGTATTTGTTGAGTGTTTGGTCAAAAATTCGTTCACAATGATAGCCTTGTGCGAAGGCGCATTGTCGTGGTGCAAAATCCAAGAATTTTCTTTCCACAAATCTGGCCTTTTTCGTCGAATTCGCTCTCTTAAACGCCGCATAACGCTCAAATAATATTCTTTATTTACCGTTAGACCTTCCGGTAAGAATTCAGAGTGCACAACACCGCGATAGTCAAAGAAAACAGTCAACATGACTTTGACTTTTGATCGACTTTGGCGTGGTTTTTTCGGTTTCGGTTCAGTTGGAAGGCGCCACTCTGAAGCTTGTTGACTAGTTTGCATGTCAAACTCGTAAACCCACGTCTCGTCACCAGTAACAATGCGTTTCATGAATGTTGGGTCCGAACTGACTCGTTCTAGCATGTCCTCAGCGACTTTCATGCGATTGAGTTTTTGGAGAAAATTCAGATCTTTTGGGACTAGCCGAGCAGCAACATGTTTCATACCCAAATGATTAGTTAAAATGGTACGGATCGACTCGTGAGATACAGAAAGTTCGGCGGCTATCTCTCTCAGAGTTGAATGGGGATTTTCAGTCACTATTTTCTTCACTTTTGCGATGTTAACTTCAGTTGCAGACGTTGACGGCCTACCAGAGCGAGGCAAATCTTCCATCACATCTCGACCGCTTTTGAACGCTTTGAACCACTCATAAGCACGAGTTTTTGATAAAGTCGATTCACCGTAAGCCTTCTGTAACATTTTCAGTGACTCCGAACACGAAATTCCATTGGCGATGCAAAATTTAAGACAAACTCTTTGTTCGATATTTTTGTCCATTATGAAATTCGCAATACACACTATATATGATATTACTAAAACTAGCACTGTATTTAATATAAATAACAGATGCAACTCAAACTCCGCGCCAAAATGGAAAACAGTTGTGCCAATCTAACAACTACAAAAAAACAAAAATTTGAATTTGGAACCATAAACAAATCATCCATTCCCGATACTTTTTTGACTGAATGTATATTAATATAAAGTAAAGAAAGAAGTTTTGAGACGATTCTGCTATTGATGGAGCAAATGATTCCGCACCTTCCGCTTAAATGCATATCGACTTAACTTCTTCTTTTTTTAGGGTTCTGTACCTCGAAAGTAAAAAACGGAACCCTTATAGGATCACTTTGTTGTCCGTCTATCTGTCTGTCTGTCTGTCAAGACCCTTTATCTCGGGAAGGCTTGAAGATATCGAGTTGAAATTAAAACCATATACTCAAGTCTTTGGTCCCTTGATGTAGTGAAAAATCAATCTAAGTTAACGAAAAAAAAGGTACGGCCGTTAATGTCGCAAAAAACGTGTATTTTGACACTCTCAAAGGAATCAAAATTCATAGAGTACTTCCCGTTGACCTAGAATCCTGAAATTTGGCATGAAGCAAGGTATCATAGTACAAGCAAATAGCAATTTTTGCATGCTGACACATATACTGTGTAGCTAAACATGTAGACATGGTATTTAAATAAGACACCATTATACCATGCTTAAGGCAAATAAAGACTTATCAAGTATAAGAAAAAATATGAAAACTGTAAATTTATAGTTACGTCACAAAAAATTTTTTTTTTTTTTTAAGATTCCAAAAATCTTCATAACTCAATTCGGGAATTGAACTGTTTTCATGGGTAAGTTTGTACGGAACCCTCAGTGCGCGGGCCGGACTCGCACTTGCCCAGTTTTTTGTTACTATAAAAGATAGAGCAACAACGTTATATTGATTCCTTCTTTACAACATGGCATAGCAAGATTTTATTGAGTATTTTGGATACTAAGAAAGGTATTTCAAATTTTTTTAAAAGCTTTGAATGAGTTTTTACATAAAAATCGCTGGGGAATTTTGAATCTTTTTACCGTCGAAAAGTTGTAAACGACTGTTTCGTTGGTTGTTTTAGAGGAAATGTAGCATTTTTCAATTAGAAACGGGAGTTAGTGACGGTGTGACGGATGACAAGACAGAATGGAATAAAAAAAAAAAGGTGTTGCGTCGACCCCAAAGTAACATGGGACAAGGGCAGTAGGAAGGAGTAGCATTTTCCAATAGTGACAATAACAATCGTTGTTTTAAAGTTTTTTTGTTAGCCTATACTTTCTTTGGGACGGTGCGAGAGAAAAATGTCAGGAGAACTTGGGGAGGCCTTTACCTAACAGTACTTTCCCACTTTACTTTTTCACTGGGCAAAAGCCTCCCCAACACCTTCCAGCCCCCCTAGCCAAGTTACAACCGTTTCGTTTCGATTCTCTTTTCGTTGATCGCCTCGAGTTAGCCACGCCTCCTATTCCTTTGTTCTGACCACGTGACTGAGCGTTGAGATGACGTCAGAATAAAGGGATCGGACGCGTGGCCTACTCGAGGCGATCGACGAAAAGAGAAACGAAACGAAACGGTTGTAACTTGGCTAGGAGGCGGCCAGGTATACTTTTCTCAAACATACATACATACATATTTCATAAAATGTATACCTATACATACATATAATATATTCACAGTATAGGAGTTTTCATATGATTCTACTATTTGTGTAGAAAGTGATTCCGCAACTTCCGCTTAAATACATACTGACTCGTGCTTGATTATAGCATAGTCGGCCTTATAATGTTCCCACTGTTGGGACTCCGGCCTCCTCTCTAGGAGAGGGAATGGGGCATAATCCACCACACGGGCCCAGAGCGGGTTGGTTGATGTCACATGCCTTCGAAGTTTTGGTTCTAGGACATGCCGGTTTCCTCACGATGTTTTTCTTCACCGTTTTGAGAGCAGTGGTGATGAAATAAATTACACAAAGTAATGCACCTGGCTGGGTTTGAACCCGTGACCTACAACTTGTAAGTCGGGGCCGTTACCACTCGACCACCACTGTTCCTATCGTTCTTGATTAATTAACAATATAATCAATGAAAGCACGTACATAAATTAAACTGTCAATTGTCCTACTAATCTTAGCCTCGTCAACGAATACTTTTCGCTGACATTTTGTATCGGCCGATTGGAATTTTGACTCGCCGACTATGAGGGTTAACGTGTCAACCCGTAAAGATCCAGGTGGCAACGAAACGTCAATCTTTAACCATACAAAACCTATGTTTTTTTTTTTTTTAATACAGCCTCTTTTTTATAATTTGAATGTGAGAACACTGTAGACTCCGCGAATTCTTAGATTACTTCAAGACTGTTAAGACTCATTTTTTATTATGATTATTTTAATTGTATTTTTAAGTACAATTTTGACTGGGGTCTACATTGTCCTTACATAATATCTACTTATACTGTAATATGAAAATATTGTAGAACATTTTTTTACTAGGATTTTCTTGCCGATTCTTCTCCATAGGAAACGACCAATTTGGAATCGTGCACTAGCTTCTGACGTTTTATAAGTGCTTATGTTTAGTTGACCGTTTTTAGAGGAAAGTGCAATTATCACGCTGTGTTTTATCAACTACACCACTGAACCACACCACTGTGGTGTCGTTCACATTTTTTTATTAGTAACTACGCTACTGCTGATTAGTGTTGTGTAATAAAACAATTCGAGTTCATATTGGAACCAAGGTCACCGACATAGCACGAAGAATCGCCAAACTTAAGGGGCAATGGGCAGGGCACATTGCTCGCAGAATGGATGGTCGTTGGGGCCGAAAGGTTCTGGAATGGCAACCACTTACCGGAAGACGTAGCGTTGGAAGGCCTCCTACAAGGTGGACCGATGACCTGGTAACGGTTGCGGGAGTACGATGGATCCGAGACGCACAGGACCGTTCATTGTGGCGGCACTTGGGGGAGGCCTATGTCCAGCAGTGGACGTCTTTTGGCTGAAATAATGATGATGATGATGATAATGGATTCTTAAGACATAATAATTGTATCAATTGCAAAAATATAAATTCTTGCCAACTTTCCTGTCTGACGCACCGGAACCGTCAACCTATTCATTACACAGCTTAGTTCAAAACGTATTTAATATCGAAGACAATAACTTGAGCTCACACTTCGCTTTAATACTGTAACTATAAGCTTTAAGCTGGATATCAAGTTAGGCCAAGTTAGAGCCTTATAAAGTACTGCAATAACTTGGAAACTGAGCAGGTTTGGTTCCTGGGCAGTCTTCTAGGGTGTTTTACTCTAAGCCTGAGTGGCCTGAGTAACTAGTAAGTATTTAAACTTTTTTTGTTACTTATAGGATCATGTTTGACCACTATTTGTCATGGAGCGACTATCTATTTGACTGGCCTGTTGGTCTAGTGGTTAGTGGCCCCAACTGCTATGCCGGAGGTCGTGGGTTCGATTCCCACCCAGGACAAATGTTTGTGTGATGAGCACAATCATTTATTCTGTGTCTGGGTGTAATTTATCTATAATATGTATGTATTTAGAAATATTTAAGTATGTTTATCAGTTGTCTAGTACTCATAACACAAGCTATGCTTAGCTTGGGACTAGACGGCATTGTGTCGTGTTTTTTTCTTTTTATTTGACCTCCGCTAGCCAGTAATTTGGTGTTTCTGCCAGCACCTTAAAATACAGACAGTTTTTTGATCTGTTAACTGGTCAGAGTTCAACGCAATCGTCTTTACTAATTTAAATGAGCCATTAGTTGAGCTTTCCCTTTAACCTAAAAACAAATGTTTTCTAATTGACAGAAGAGCTAGCGTCAGACGGACTTGATTCCGCCATCTTATTTCTACCATCGGACAAGCCGACGTATGGCCAGTGTCCACCCTTACTTTCTTAACACCTCTACGGTCCAGTCTAAACGTTTCGCCTCGTCGTTTATAACGCGCACATCAAAAGATTGGAATATTTGCCTTCAGCGGTTTTCCCATCCGATTAAAGTTTAGGTGTCTTTAAGGCTAGCTGCTTACCATCAGGGATGCAGTCAAACACTATAGTTTATACAATTAATTTAAAAAACTGAGCAAGTACGATTCGGACTCGCGCCCTAAGGATTCCGTACAAACCTACCTATGTAAACAGTTCAATTCCTGAATAGAGTTTCGAAGATTTTTCCGAACCGTTTTTTTTTTTTTATGACGTGACAACAAATTTACAGTTATCAGATTTATTCCTATATCTGTATAACAAGACCTTGCTTTATGCCATATTTCAGGATTCTGGGTCAACGGGAACTACCTTATGAATGTTGATTTCCTTGAGAGTGTCGAAACATACGTTTTTTACGACATAAACGACCAAATATTTTTTTTTAGTTTGATTTTTCGGGACCGCAGATTTGACTATATGGTTTTAATTTCAACTCGATACCTCTACGCGTTCCCGAAATAAACGGTCCTGACAGACAAACAGACAGACGGACGGACAACAAAGTGATCCTATAAGGGTTCCGTTTTTCCTTTTGAGGTACGGCGGAACCCTAAAAAAACACCACAAGTTTCACCATAGTGAGGTCCCTGGACTCTCTCGCCTTCCAAAAATGACTTCCATCTCGTACACAAAGCAATTATTTATTTCATCAATACAATTTGTACGCCTCACCTGAACTCGGCTGAACTCCGTAACAAACGGTAGGCTACGCCGACAAATGAAAACTTTACGCCGAGGGAAATTACTAAAGTCATAACACCGACTTTGTACGGTTCGTTGGTGAAATGAGAAGTATTCTATATACAGAAGTTTTAGTTTACGCCATACTTGAAGAACTAAGCACCGTAAGACACTAGAAGAAAATCGAGAAAATGCATTGAAAGTTTTACCAAGTTTTACTAAATTAATACTAGTGGTACCTTTTCTTGTCCTCCTCCTTGCGTCGTATTCCTCAATGTTGAGGGTCATGACCACTCCGCTTTATCATTTTTTAACCGACTTCAAAAAGAAGGAGGCACTGGAACTCTGTAATAAATTAATGTAATCTAAGCGTGTTTGAGATTATTAGAATTGTCATGAGATGCACTCTTGGCTATAAGGTATTTAAGTTTGGCTGAGGGGTAGTTTTTATTGGTGGTAATATAACTTAAAAGAGTAAAATCAAAAACTTTTTACAAAAAAATACAAGCGACGACCGAAATTAAAGTTATTTTGCGCTTTGTAGTGTTTTTATTTTCATTGAAGTCTGTTGTATTTTTTTATTTTTGTAAAAAGTTTTATATTCTTGAATGATATTCCTCTATCTGTTTCTGTCTCTGGCGGTGTTAGGAGCATTGTATATCGTAGTGTCAAGAGCGATGGATCTGTTCAGACCAACGTATTACGTTACGTAATACGAGCTCTACCCAAACTTCTAAACATTCATTGTCATCATCATCATTTCAGCCGAAAGTCCTCCATGTCCAGTCATGGAAATAGGCCTCCCCCAAGTATCGTCATAACGACCGGTCCTAAGCATTTCACATCGACCGCATTCCTGCAACCCTCGCTAAGTCATCGGTCCACCTTGTGGGAGGCCTTCCAACGCTGCGACTCCGGAAGACGGCCGTTATCTCATAACCTTTCGGAAATCTTGTGCAAAACAATGGAACTTCTGTCACATCTCATTTTGTGGTAGGCCCTCGTGTAAAGGACGCGATACAATTTACTTGACAAGAAAACAAGGTCAAACTAGCCCTCGCAGGGGAAACCAGATGAGGTTCCGTCGGTTTTGTGTCAGTAACTTTGAAAGTTTTTACGCACAAAATAAAACATGAACGAAAAATCTTGAAAGAAAAAGACATTTTTTTTTTTTTTATTGTTTAAGGAATAAATTATATTTACTTTGCAAATAGGCTTTTTTTTAAAACTAAATTTTTAAATTTCTTAAATTATTATTAATTCTTAAATTTTTTCGCCAATTTAGACTAGACGAGGCCGGTGTTTCCTAACTGAATACCCTAAGAAGAAACACTGAAACGAAATCCAAACCACCGCAGGTCGTAAAGTGGTAAAACGCCAGAGCTATTTCACGTCCAAATATATGTGCATCAAAGGCCAATAATATTTTAAAAAAAGAAACACATTTTTAGTCTCATTTTTACATTCTCAGCTCATATTTATAGCCCTGACTTTTCACAGTAAGTCTATAGTCCCGTCCAGCCCAATAGAAAGCTCCTATAAAAAGATCAATCAATATGATTGCAATCCTGACGTCTCGCTGTACATTTCAGTCTAGTTTATTTTCTGTACTCCACCCGTTTCCGCTCTGAACATCAGACATTCTATCACTAAATATAGATATTGTACTGTAGGGCACTTCCTGGACTCAATTTGTAGGTAAGTGCATTCCAATCTCCGGCTGGGAATTATCGTTTACCTGATTCAGTTTCTAGTTTAGTCAATATTCACGAGTGTAGCTATTGTATATTATTGTTTCTGGTATTTGTTTTTTAACTGGTGAAACATATGGAACTCATTATTGTATGTAACATCTTTTATTTAAATAATAAAAAAAAGATTGCTACCAATACCTCCTGTCTCATGGGTGCTTTCACAAACATGTAAGCCATACAAATATTTGTTCCGTGCGGGAATCGAAGCCGCGAAACGTACCGCAGCAGCCAAACACTTAACCACTGCACCAACCGTGGTTTCAAACTATCATCAGTATCATACTTCTAGCAAATAAACTATTATCGACTGCATCACTGCCATCAGGTGGAATCGCAGTCAAGCACTAGTTTACACCATTAAAAAAAACCGGGCAAACTTAACAAACTTATCTTCATGGATAAGTTTGTTAAGTTTGCAGTTCAATTCCCGAATTGAATTATGAAGACTTTTTCTTGGTGACGTAACTACAAATTTACAGTTTTTGGATTTTTTCCTATACTTGTGCTATGAGACCTTGCTTTTGCTTCTTGCCAAATTTCAGGATTCTATGTCAACGGTAAGATATATGAATTTTGATTCCCTTGATAGTGTCGAAGGACACGTTTTTTGCGCCATAAACGACTAAACATTTATTTTTTCGTTAACTCAGAAGTTTGATTTTTTCACAGCTTCAAGGGACCGCAGACTTGAGTATATAGTTTAAATTTCAACTCGATATCTCCACGCGTTCTCGAGATAAAGGGTCTTGACAGACAGACAAACAAACAGACGGACAACAAATTGATTAGGATTCCGTTTTTTAGGGTTCCATACCTAAAAAGGAATAAACGGAACCCTTATTGGATCACTTGGTTGTCCGTCTGTCTGTCTGTCTATCTCGTACTTGCCCGGTTTTTCCTTTTGAGGTACGGAACCCTAAAAAGCAAATTTTACTTTGTCATTAGCAGCAACAGGCTACTCAAAACCAACAAGCAATACCGCTTTAGAACTCATTACGAAAACGATGATCACATTTATCAAAATTAACCCTTCCGTTTAAGGGCTAATGAGAACTATAGAGTCGCAACTTAAATTAATACGGTACCCTTTATACTTGATGGTCCTCTAAAAAGCCTGTAATGGGCCCTTTTAATATGTTGACGACCTGTGCCAGGTAGTAAAATACTTGAGGATCATATGGATCACAGAACTACCCGCAACCCCTAATTTTAAAGTCGGAGAGGCACCGGTGGAGCGATGGCGATGCGATGGCGTGTCTTTAAAGTCAAAGTCAAAGTTTTTTATTTCACATAGGCCTACATAAGGGACTTATAAAACGTCAGAAGCTAGTGCACGGTTCCAAATTGGGTCGTTTCCTAAAGAGAAGAACCGGCAAGAAACACCATGGTTACTCTTTTAAAAAAAAATTGTTGTTACAATATTTCCATATTACAGCATAAGTAGATATTATCTAAGGACAGTGTAGATTGGTCAATATTGTACTAAAAAGTACAATAAAAATAATCATAATAAAAAGGAACTTAAGAATTCGCGGAGTCTACAGTGTTCTCACTTTCACATTATAAAAAAGAGGCTATATAAATACAAACAAGTAAAATAAATAATAATAAATAAAAAAGATATTGCAAAAGCAATGTGTTTGAAAGAAAAAAAGTATATATTACAACAAATGTGGAGCAGTTAAAAACCCTTGCCTTTTACGTTACGTTGTGATTTATGAAAGTTACTGGTTTCATTTACGAATAAATTCGTTGCAACCAAAACCAACAACACACAAGCCACGCTAGTTCATCGCTAAGCTTACGCGAGGACCACACAATAGCTTCGCTCCACCATACAGCCTAATCCTAGGCGCACTGTAACCCGAGAGCAAATACAGAAAACTTGAACCATAATCGTAAACTGGGAGAGAATTCAACGGAACGCTTATTGGAACTGATATTTACAATGGCTGTTATTTTCGATCACTGTTTCAAAAGTTTTAGGATTTACCAGACGTGGGTATTTTAGGGGGAGCTAGTTTGTGGTTTTATTCTGATAAGATTTATGTGTGAGTAATTCTCTCACTCTCACACACACTCACACTGTGCCTGTAACCCTTTTAGTGTAGGTAATTTGGATATAGATCCATAAATAATCGTGAATATATGTACAGGATATATGATAGGAGATAAGTAGGGTAGGTAAAATGGTGTAAAGGGAAAATCCTCCGACGGGTGATGAGTCAGGTCTGGATAACTGCCCATTAGGTTTTTTTTTTATTAATGGTTGCCCCACTCTATTAATTACTCTCGTAACGTGAGTGTGTTCACATGTAAACTCACATACACAAGACACACTTGTTCCGTGCGGGAATCGAACCCGCGACACGCAGTGTGGTAGTCAATAGCTCCGCCACTGAGGGATCTGTGCGGTTTCAGAATATGTTCTAATCGCGCGTAACTCAAAAAACCAAGATTCAGAATAGTTGGCTATTTGGCGAGATAGATGTCGCTACCATGCCAATTACTGTGTCACTGCAGGTTAAGGGTACATTCTGGTACAGAGAAGTCAGAAGCATTAATCACCACTAACATGACTATCTGACGAGATGTGGGCTCGTAAAACATAGGATCCCCTGATACAGCGACACGGGGCCACGGCAGACCTCGACACAGATGACGGGAAAATCTGGATGCGATTGTTAAGAATTGAAAAGCGCAAAAAATCATGTGAATCGTGTGAAGAGTGGTGGAGAGGTCACAACGGGCTTATAATAATAAAATGACACTACAATGTCATTGATGACATATGGCTCCGAAACGTAGTTACAATGGGCCTCATCAGAAGACTTAAAGTCACCTAAAGGGCTATGGAAAGGGCTATGCCCCAAAAAACATGGAAAAAAAATTTTTAATAAAAAAAATGTAAATGGAAGGGGTATGTGTAGTTTCCTTGCGTGATCGAATCAGGATTAAGGATATCCGCAGGTGAACCAAGGTACCGACATAGCACGAAGAATCGCCAGACTTAAGTGGCAATGGGCAGGGCACATTCAGGGCCATTTCAACCGAAAGGTTCTAGAATGGCAGCCACGTATCGGAAGACGTAGCGTTGGAAAGCCACCTACAATGTGGACCGATGACCTGGTAAGGGTTTCGGACATCCGACGGATGCGAGACACAGAACCGTTCATTGTGGCGACACTTAGGGGAGGCTGATCATAATGATTATAATGACTACATTATCATTATTATTTAGCATACGATAACCAAAAAAGTTAATCAGGAATTATGGTTCGATTTTCCTTCCTTTTCGAGTTTAACGTTCAGTTAAATTTAGTAATGTTTTTCATTAATAATTTTCATTTCTCATTGTTTTCATATTAATTCGAAATAACGAACAACGATTCGAATAAAAAATGTAATTCATTACTTAAACAAAAGCCTAGTAACAAGATTAAAAAAAAAAAACTGTTGTCCATTGTTTCCCTGGCTAGAGGCCCGACGATTAAAACTTCATCTACATTAAAACGACTTTAAAAATTCAGCTCAACACATGTACATAGGTCCGACTAAAAGAGCTGTTCAAATTGACCCAAATTTGTTTTTAAATATCTCTTTTTAAGCCACAAACGATATCTATATATGTATTATATTTTGTTTTAAATACGTCTTTTTCATTGATATAAACTAGAGCTTGACTGCGATCCCACCTGATGGTAAGCAGTGATGCAATCGTTGATGGTGAGGCACACTAGCTTATTAAGAGCTTATTCACTCTAGCCTTGAAGACACCTAAATTATAATCGGATGGGGTCTTCCCGTCCGATTATAATTTAAGTGGTATAAACGATGAGGTTTCAAGAACGTAAGGACGGATGCTCACCGTACATCGTGTTGTCCGATGGTAGAAATAAGATGGCGGAATCAAGTCATGCAATTCCCGCGCACAGTCTGACGCTCGCTCTTCATTAGAAATCATTTGTTTTTAGGTAAAAGGGAAAGCGCTACTAATGGCTCATTTAAATTAGTAAAGACGAATGCTTTGAACTCTGACCAGTTAACATAACAGCCAGTATTTTTTGTCTGGGAGCAAAAAACGAACTGAGGCCACAGTTTCTGTAACCTGACAAATTTTAGAAGATAAACTATTGTCTTTTTTAATTAATAACTTTTTCTTTTGATACGCATCTACGACCTGCAGAACTCTTGTCAACATGTCCTTTTATTTTTTGAGGAAACCTTCAAAAGGCACCCGGACTTTGTGGATAATTACGGAGAGTGTGAGATTTATACCTCGCTAATTTAGACCCCAGTGATCACCATCATTACATAAAAGAGGGTCAGTTACTTCTTAAAAGACCACCCCATATGCCAGACATTGTATAATAGGGGTTACCCCGTTATACGATGTCTGACATATCTTTACCTAAAATTTAAATATAATTGTGGTATTCAAGGTATACACTAGCCATAATATTTTTTTAAATCTTTATTTAAAGATCTTTTCGCTAATGCGAATATGACACTCTGTAAGTATACAAAATATTAGAATAAAATAAGTATTTGCTTATTAATAAAATAATAAAAAACAGCTACCAAAAGTAAACAAAACCTTTTTTCAAAAGCGACTTATGATGGACGTCGCTTTTGCATGCAAAGTCAAAACTTTACCATTTCTCCTCTCAATGTTTCGGGGCAATGTCACAATGGATTTAAGGGTTCCATAACGAGACGGCAACTTGAAAAAAAGTCTGCAACAGAACGATCGTGACGTAGCGGAGACAAAGCAGCACTCATTGTAATTGCCGTCGCGTCGGCATTAGGCGCTGAACCTGCTGGCAATGAGAGGCTAGACGGTTTAGGGATCCCTGAGAAGGATGGCCGAACGTTATTGGTAGAGATGTGCATCGGGAGATCGATGTTATCGGGCAGATTATGTTTTATGGGCTGTTGTAGTATATCGATGTGGTCTGTATCGTTGATTCTAAAGCATTTTCTTAAGATACCGAAAATTCGTTCTTTAAATTTAGCATGTTAGATAACTTATAGCAATAGCATGCTACGCTGGAGATGCCACAGGCTTCGGGAGTTGCAGGGCGACTCCCAGCCACCGTAAGCGCGGGTTTGCGGACAGTGAGCAATGAAGCTTAACCTAGTGGCAATGAGAGGCTAGATGATTTAGGGATCCCTGCGAAGGATGGCCGAACGTTATTGGTAGGGATGTGCATCGGGAGATCGATGTTATCGGGTAGATTAAAGACGTGTGACATGTTTTATGTGCTGTTACCGATTTGGTACGTGCCGTAGTTGGTTCTGAAGCATTTTCTTATGAAACTCTGAAAGATGAAAAATCTGTTCTTCTTTAGCATGTTAGAGACGCCACGTGCATTAGGAATTGCACAGCGACTCCTGGCCACCGTAGGTGTGTGGATTTGCGCACCATGCGGAAAGGACCAAGTCTAAGGAATCGACGGCGCGTTGTGTTCTAGGCGGGACGATGGATTGATAACCATCGGGCGGGTAAGCCTGGTGGCTTGCGAGATTATTTGAAAAAGTTACCCCGACCCGAATTTTAAACATTCTGAAATTCCCTCTTACTCCACCTAGGGTGGAAAAAGTGATTTGTAATTTGCCACTTATAAAAAAATTGGTTATATCATGCTTGATTGTTTGTAACTTTGGTTATCATGCAATAACATCATCAAAAACTTACACAGAGTCGTAAGCCCCCTTAACTCAAACTTGTCTATACATTTTTAACAGCCTGAAATCCCCGAACCGTGTAATAAGCCTAAAAGGGGGAGGGATCCTCTTTGATTCGACCAGTGCCTTTTAAATGTGGGTACTGGTTCACCTTAGTGGGGGATTTGGGGCCCACTTTGACCCATCGCGACGTCCACAATGGTAAGTGGGCTCTTTGTTTTGTGGCCATTTTTTTTTCCTTTTTTTTTCTTTCCTACCTGTCAGTCTTTGGTGCTTTGATGTAAGGAAAATGACCGCTTCCGGATTATCGGGCGGTGTTTGAGAAAGATTTTCTGCTTGGATTGAAACGTTATTACTTTTGTTGGGTCGATTTATTTTTGGACCTCTTTGTTTTGTTTCATCTATGATAGGTCAGGGAGATTACTTTTGATATTGAATAAAATATATTTTTTTTATTAATACTGTGCACGTGTTGTCATATTGAAACATGTTTTAACATGAGTGAAATTTTATTGGTAAATTTTTTTTCTTGTTTAAGCTTTCAATACATCACTCGTTTTTTTTTTCTTTTTCGTATTCCTGTCTGCACATAAAACATATAAATTCAAATACAAATGGTAGTTAATGTATAAAGGCGAACCTAACTTAGAATTTGGATTTTCATATAGCCAACCTCTAACATCAGTAAAAAACAAAAATTTAAAATTGCTAAATATACCTTCCTACTTAGATAAATACAATACAAATACACAAATACTTATGTAAATAATATATATAATACATACATATATAAATCAAATAAAACACTATCCTAATATACGAGTATATATAAAAATGCATTCAGCCGAATATGTAACCTCTTTCTTTTTGAAGTCTGATAAAAATACAAAAAATATTTCTTGCTTATGTTTGATATAGATTTTGAATCATCATGAAGAATCATCCTACCGGCCCCAAACCAATTTCATTAGACAGGCGAATATGGTTTTAGACTATTAAAAAAAAAATACAAATATTCTTTTTCCCCAACAAATCAGTCAGTAAATAAATAATTGAGAAAACATTTATATTTAAAAAAAAAATTGTAATCGTAAAAATAAATAATAAATATAAAAAAGCGAACATCGTAAATTACTAGAAGCATAACGCTTCATCTGCTGTTTTATAGATGGTAAAAATAAAGAGACAAAATTTAATAATCATAAAACAATTTATCCTAGTCACATCACACAACTTCGCATAATCTAATGAAAATCTACACTCATTCCAAAATTATTAAAACAGAAATATTTTAAATTAGTCTAGACATAAATAAGACGGTTAACTCCCCAAATGACTACTAACAACATACAAAAACTCATAATATTCATATAAAACTATCATAATAAAAAATACGGAATAAATTTTATTCGCCACAAATATTTCACTTTGGAGTACTGTGCCAAACATTATTTTAAATAGCTGTGCATTTTTCCACGGCAGTCTATTTAATTTTATTTTTTTGAATTTTTATTTGATATAACCAGTGCTTGATTGCGATCCCACCTGATGGTAAGCGGAGATGCAATTATTGATGGTCAGGCGCACTAGTTTATTAAGAGCCTATTCACTCTAGCCTTGAAGACACCTTATATTATAGTTGGACGGGAAGACTGCAGCAGGCAAATTATTCGAGTTGATTTTAACGTATTTTTTTACGAAGTGCGGTTTCTGCAGCATACCCACCCAAATTGTTGTTTAACCTTTTAAGAAGTCATCAAGGAACACTGTATTTATTGATCTTTTTTTTTCTAGTCATTACTATCCCACTGGTGGGTAAAGGCTTCCCCCAAATTCTTAAAGACTTTCTTCGCCCACGCTGTCTCAAACTAGTCCTCGTGGTTCGCGTCTAGGTCATCTCAAAATGTGTTCGATATGAGATTTGATACATGTGGAATCCTAGAGGAGCAATGGCCTGATATTGCGTAAGCGAGCGACGTGACCCTCCGCCACGCCGCTCCTTTGATGATTACCATTCCACCGCGCTCACGATGTTGGAAAGTAGCAAATTCTGGACTAATTGTGCTCCATTGGTTTAATTGCTGCAAGGCGTTCCGATGTGAGGATAAATAAATAAATCTCGCCACCTCTTTCTAGGCCGGCCTCGACAGCGCTTTTCTTCTGCAGGAACCCACTGCATGGTCCCTATGCATGCGGCTGACGTGACCCGCACAATCCCATTTGAGCCTTTCAGCCTTATTGAACTATTTATTTTTTATTTTTCAATTTAACCCCCAATGGGACTCGGCAAGTCACATGGACCTTTTTTTTAAGCTCGTCCTCTATCTCACCTGATGGTAAGTGAAGATATGGTCGATAATGGAGCACGGCTGCCTAAAAGTAACCTATTCACTCTTTAGTTAAAAATTCCCAGGTTTTAGCTAACAGGACATAAAGACAGGATAGTTATTAGCTTCTGCCCATCCTGTAACCTTTACGAGTACTTGTCACATTATTCCGCAAACACAACAGACAACAACAACAACAGTAACCATAATATAACAAACTGCAAAAAACATTCCCCATTTCTTGACCGCGGAAGCAATACGTTTTCATACATTCATTGATAAAACACGTGGGATGATACGATTCAAAACATACTCCTCCGTTTCGTGTGATTAATATATAAATCATGCATATTGCGTCTTTAAACATATGTACATTTTCTTTCAGCATACACATTTTAATTGATAAATTGGCGACGATTTATGTTACAAAAACACATTAGTGGCGGACGGAATGTATGCCATGAGCCGTAAGCCGCGAGCTACGACGCCGCGTCTGCTCCCGACATTCGTCAGTGTCGTCACCTCAAACCACACGGCTTTCCTATTCTGTCATAAAGTGTAATAGGTCTTTATGCTCAAGTTCCTTTAGTGGATTACCTGATAATTATCTTGGTTTTGTAATTAATGGAGCATGATCTTCATAATTTAATTCTCCATAATGCCCTATCTTCTAAGTTTGTATTTTCTTACGTAATTCTTTAGCCTATCCAAAGGCCTGATTTCTAGCTACTCTACTTTGCTACACATGTTATGATCTATTCATACAATCGCTATTAATTAGTGTAGGAGAATCTTGTCATTCAGTGTTTTTATCAGATTTATATTGCTTGTCATGCTGGCCTGTGGGTCTAGTAGTCAGTGGCCCTGACTGCTATACCGGATTTATCTATGATATTTATGTATTTAGAAATATATAAGTATGTTAACTTTTTAAGTATGTTTTTTTGGTGGCCGAGTGGTAACAGCCCCGACTTACGAGTTGTAGGTCGCGGGTTCAAACCCAACCAGGCGCATTACTTTGTGTAATTTATTTCATCACCACGGCTCTCAAAACGGTGTAGGAAAACATCGTGAGGAAACCGACATGTCCAAGAACCAAAAATTCGAAGACATGTGACATCCACCAACCCGCACTGAGCCCGCGTGATCGATTATGGCCCATTCCCTCTCCTAGAGAGGAGGCCTAAATCCCAACTGTGGGAACATTATAAGGCCGACTATACTATACACTGTAAGTATGTTTACCAGTTGTCTAGTACTCATAACACAAACTCTGCTTAGTTTGGGACTAGATGACGTTGTGTAAATGTTGTGGAATATTACTATTATATTATTCATTTGTAATAATCCCGATCTCCAGCTACTCTTTATGTCGACTCTCAATATGACGTCAAACATTCATTCAAGTCTCCCAGTAATAGGTCATTTGGTCAGTTTTTCCTCGTAATTTACAAAAATATCACTACCTACTTATGTGTATAAATTAATTTGGTTCGCCTAACGAGGCGGTCGTCTTGGCGGCTTGTCACACCTCATTTATTTTTAAACAGTGTCCGCCCGATGTGCGGATTACTACGGAGTTACCGACACGTTCACTAGTGACAGGTGACGGCTCACATAGGGCTGCTCGTACGGAGAAAAATTGTTGGGATTTTTTTTTTTTGTGTAGGGATTAAAATTAAAAACTCTGAAAATAGAGCAGTTTGAAAGACAACAAAGCGTAGATCGTCAAAAAGATAAATTAAAATTTAAAAGGTTGTTAAGATTAGGTACGTTCATTCGTTTATTCGTGTGCAAAAAGAGTGTAGTAGAGGAAGTTTGAAAGTGGTGCTAGTTACTGAAAAGTTGAAGGGGAATCGTTAGCCTTGGTACGGTCATGTAAAGAGTAGGGCTGAAACGCATGTTACTAATTGAGTTATGAATATAGAGAGGATGCATGGAGAAGGAGAGGAAGGCTAAAGAAAAGATTTGCCGTAGTCTATATATATAAAAGGAGAAACTAACTGACTGACATATCAACAAGCAGCCGAAACTACTAGGAATATTAAAGTGAAATTTTGCACAAGGTTTCCTCTTATGACGTAGGCGAGCAGTAAGAGATGATTTTCAAAAATTCGCCATCTAAGTGATTGAAACAGGAGTCCAAAGTTTGTATGGAAAAATCTATTTTTTCGGCGGGCGTAGTCGCTAGCAGCAACTAGTCGATTATAATAAAGTAGATCATGACGTAATTATTCAATTAAGATTTTCTTCAAATTGATAAATAATCATATCTGCAAAGTTCAGCATATTCGATCAAAGCGTTTATCGTCTTCAGAATATGTTAATCGTCTTGTATGTCAGTCACACCTCATTTATTTTTAATCACTGTCCACTGTGCGGATTACTATCGACATTTAGTACCCACAGTGACGGCTGACGAGTGTTAGGGTTGACAGTTACGCTACATATTATTTTTTAGGAAATTTAACTATCAAGTGTGTATCGTACTCGCACACGTAAGGTTCCATGGGTTGTGCGAAAGTATACCCCGGGGAAAAGAAAGAACAGAAGTGAGTTTTTGTCAGTAAAAGTCTCGCTCCGCCCAAGAGCAGGAGAAGTCATTGGATGATTTCTCACCTAAAAAAAAACACAAGCGCTCCGGTATCGTTTTAATTTATTAATTTATTGAAATTAGAGGCAACAGAAATGCACTATGTAAATTTTGATTTTCAAACTATTACAGTTCTTGAGATACAGCCCGCTGACAGATAGACGGACAATTGAGACTTAGTAAGAGGATCCCGTTGATTACCTTTCGGGTACTGAATCCAATAAGTAATACATTAGCAACTAACACTCACTCACATACTAATACTAGCTTCCAAACCCCGTTTTACCCCCTTAGGGGTAGAGTTTCGTAAAATCCGTTCTTAGCGGATATCTACACCCTATAAGGAACCTACCTGCCAAATTTTAAGTTTGTAGGTGTTATAGTTTCTGAGATTTCGTGATTAATCAGGGTGTGGTATTTCGCTTTTATATATATATAGATTTCAAAAGCAAAACTAACAAAATCTGTCCGCTGCGGGAACGATGAATCAACATTCTTCATATCAATTAAAACAAAATCCGTTTGATAGTATCTGTGAGATACACTAACAAGAACATACCAAGACGTATTAAAACAGACCATTAGGTAGTCTAGTATTTATATACTAGACTACCTAATGGTCTTTTACTTAAGTTTAACTACCTAACATCTTGTTTGACATTAGGCAGTAAGAGGTTCTTAAAACCATCGTCGCCAAGAATTTATCTATCGCGTACACTAAAACTTTTCAATTTGTAACTACAAATTGACTGTAAAACTCAACTGACTTTTATGTACTGTGAAATAGCAGACGGCTTACGTTTATTTCAATATCAATAAAAGCCCCTCCTTTTTATTGTTGTTGAAAACATTTATTTTTTAATTAAATATGCTAAAACGGGATGGAATTTAAAAAAAGCTTCTTGTAATGTTTTTCCATACGCCTAATTTTCTTTTTGTATAAGCGCAAATTATCACTCTACTATTAAGATTAAAAAGGCGAAAGATTGTGTGGTGTATATCTTCGTGAGCAGTCCCGTAGCTAGCTTTTCATACGCCCGGTGCGGGTTACTGTAACGGCCGCTCTTGGGCGGAGCCCTGCCGTGTCCTCGTGGAGTCATTCAACGGCGGTGACCTGAGCGCCCGGATTTAGTTCAGGCCATGTGGTAATAGGACATGATAAAGAATCCTTCGCCTTGCGATGGCACAACACAGGCTAAAAATAAAACAAAATAGAAGAAAGTCGTCAAGCAATACATCATCTTAACACCACATTGTGTCTGGCCTTTCTAAATCAAATGATTCAACTAATTAACTGGAAGACAACGTATGAATATTTGCTGTGACTCCCGCGCATATCGAAAGGGGTTTCACACAGTAGTATCAATGTGGTGCGGCAAAGACTTACTAAACAGAATGACGTAAGATTTACAGAAAACCAAGTGTTTGGAGAATTTTTAGAGACCGAGGCATATGTTATGTCTCAGTTTCCTTATTTTAGAAGTCCTTTTTATGCGTAACTAGTTTCTGCCAGCGGTTTTGCCTGCGTGAATGTAGCTTTCTTTCTCGATACAAAATTTCCTTGCTCCATACAAAACTTTTGACTCCCGTTTCATCCTCTTAAGAGAAGAGTTTTGGAAAATTTTTGCGTCCCAAATT
This sequence comes from Mythimna vitellina, assembly GCA_949316375.1. NCBI lineage: Eukaryota > Metazoa > Arthropoda > Insecta > Lepidoptera > Noctuidae > Mythimna > Mythimna vitellina. The sequence goes on from OX438690.1 coordinate 21,789,718, forward strand.
TGGGCTGGGTGTTAATGAGTTAATAAGTGAGCTAGGACTTTGCCTTTGATATACAGTCACAGAAGATAGAGAAATAAAATAGAGACTTCGATAATTACCATGCTTAACTATAACATAAATATCTACAACAGTTTTACTGCCGGGACAGAGACTTCCTGCGAGAGGAAGTCTGTGCACTTAACACAACTATTTTTGCAGATAAAGAAGGCAAAAAGGCCACTTAAATAGCTCGAGTCATTTTGCACGACACTAAATCGCTTGGTTACGCTCGTCAATTGCTACCGTTACAGAGTGCGTTCCCACTGACGCTGAGGTGGAGTAGAGAGGACTGGACTGTGAAATGACCAATCACATAACTTAAAACCTCCACTCCGTGGAAACAGTGTAAGCGTAGCAGAGTGGGGCTGGGCAAACTTAAATAAAACATATGAACACGCGGCGCCGTGCCGGATAGAACAGAGTCGAGCTGGCTGTGGTGTCGAGCGGAGGACACAAAACGGAGAATAACTCAACTCCACTCTGCTCCATCCATCATCATCATCATTTCCGCCGAAAGACTTCTACTGCTGGACATTGGCCTCGCCCAAGTATCGTCATAACGCCTGATCCTGTGCGTCTCGTATCCATCGGATTCCCGCAACCCTCACCAGGTCATTAGTCCACCTTGTAGAAGGCCTTCCAACACTGTGTTTTTCGGTAAGTGGTCGCCACTCAAGAACCTTTTGTCGTCTCCATCAAACATCTGTTCTGTGGGCAATGTGCCCTGTCTACCGCTATTTAAGTTTGGCGATTCCACTCTGCCCCGCTCCGCTTCAATGAAAACACTTGCCACTCTTCACTGCTCTTCTCCGTTCCATGGAAACGCTTCCTTACAGTGTGCTGAGCAGAAATGGATGTAATGATTAAACTGCGTGTAGGCGATAAGGGTATCCTGATTAAGAGGTCACTCGATCTCTTTGTGTCGTCTCACAATGCTCAGGAGTTATTTTTAGGTTGGTAATCTGAATAGATAATTACATCCATGTCTGGCACAGATGGTACTTAACTGAAACTAAATCTAATCATTTTTATTATTTTTTATTTCAGGCGTTAACCTTAAAATAATATAAAATTAAATTATTGCAATATCATCATCATCTTCCTGCCCTTGCCCCGTGTTATTTGGGGTCGGGGCAACACGTTTTTTTCTTCCACTCTGCCCTGTCACTCGTCATGCTATCACTAACTTCCTTTTCTTTCATATCACTCTTCACACAATCCATCCATCTTTTCTTTGGTCTCCCTCTCCATCCATGTAAACTCACACTCGTCTCATCCCTCCTCTTCACATGCAATTAATAGATAGATAAATAACAATATAAATGAAGACTACAAAATTTTACCTAATTATCACATTTTTTTTTTTTTTTTTTTTAATTGCTATAAACCAGTGCTTGACTGCGATCCCACCTGATGGTAAGTGGAGATGCAATCATTGATGGTCAGGCGCACTAGTTTATTAAGAGCCTATTCACTCTAGCCTTGAAGACACCTATATTATAGTTAGACGGAAAGACCGCAGCAGGCAGATTGTTCCAGTCCTTCGATGTACGCGGTATAAACGACGAAGCGAAACGCTTAGTCCGGACCGTTGCAGTTTCAACAACGTAAGGGTGGATACTCGCCGTTCGTCGGCTTGTCCGATGGTAGAAAGGAGATGGCGGAATCAAGTCATGCAGTTCCCGCGCACACTCTCCAAAATGTAACCTGTAAAATACCGATAGGCTGGCTACTCTGCGCCTGTGCTCGAGGCTTTGTAGATTGGACTTAACCAAATCTGGATCCCCAATTAGCCTCTTCGCACGCCTTTCCACTGAGTCCAAAGCTGCTAGATGGCATTTTGCAGCACCAGCCCATATGTGACTGCAGTACTCCACACACGATCGGACCTGTGCTTTGTATAACATTAGAAGCTGTCCCGGTGTGAAGTACCGTCGGACCTTTGCAAGAACGCCTAGTTTTCTAGCAGCTACCATGGCTTTGGACTCAATGAACCGCCCGAAATTGAGATCTGAGGAAATTTCAACTCCTAAGAGTTGAAGGCGGTCGGTGCACTCCAGGGATACATTCTGAAAAACGGGAGCCAAGGTGAACGGGCTCCTCTTAGCGGTGAACAGACACGCCTGTGTTTCCACGGGTAGTGTGAAAGCGGAACCCGGGGCCCTGGGACGAAGGCAACGAAGGAACAGGAGTGGGTTTTTAGTCAGTAAGAGTCTGACACTATCTCCCGCTCCGCCCAAGAGCGGGGATGTCATTAGGATGATTTTCCCACCCAATAAAAAAAAAAAAATAAAAAAAAAACACGCCTGTGTTTTGGCGGCGTTGAATTTAACCAGATTGGTTTCGCCCCACTTGGAGACTGCCTGAAGTGAGACATTCGAACGCTCTACCATAGCCTCTCGTTCGGACCGAATTTGCTCCTTACTGGCCCGAGGACCTGGTAGGTACCTCTCTACAACTGTGCTATCGTCTGCATACCCATAGATACCGGGCATCAGCAGATCGTTAATATGCAGCAGGAAAAGAGTTGCAGAGAGAACTGACCCCTGAGGAACTCCGGCATTAGTCGTCATGGGCTCTGATGAGCATCCATCGACAACAACTCGGAGAGACCGTTCACTCAGAAAGTCTTTTACCCAGTTAATCAGGCCAGGGGAAATGCCGTACGCTGGAAGCTTACTCAAAAGGCTAGCGTGCCATACCCTGTCGAAGGTCTTCGAGACGTCCAAGGAGACAGCAATCGCTTCTCCATTCTTCTCGAGGGCCTCGCCCCACATGTGAGTGGTATACACTAGTAGGTCCCCAGTAGACCGATTTTGGCGAAACCCGTATTGTCGGTCACTGAGGAGATCGTTACCTTCCAGGTATGCCAGGAGGCGCGAGTTCAATACACGCTCCATAATCTTGCAGAGTATGGAGGTTATTGAAATCGGCCGATAGTTGGCAGGATCGGCACGACTGCCCTTTTTGGGCACGGGTTGCACGTTGGCAAGCTTCCAGGACTTGGGCACTATACCAGTCCTAAATGAGAGGCGATACAAGCGCGTCAATACAGGAGACAACTCGGGCGCACATGCCTTGAGAACTATTGCTGATATACAATCTGGTCCACTTGCTTTATTCACGTCTAGACGACACAGTGCTCTCAAAACTTCTCTGTTCCTTATGCGAATATCGGGCATTGAGGTGTTGCAGTGAGGTGGAGTTGGTGGAGTAGCACTGCTAGTGTCAAGACGAGAATTGTGGGCGAAGAGAGCTGCAAAGAGACCTGCTTTCTCTCTCGCTGTATGAGCCAGTGTTCCATCAGGTTTAACCAGCGGAGGCAATGTGGGCCTACAGAAGTTCGTTTCGACCGATTTGGCAAGGGACCAGAATGCTCTGCTACCGGACGGCTGTGCAGAGAGCTTTGCGCCAATATGTGTAATGCGGTCGAACCGAGCCTTCTTCAGTGCCTTTTTGTAGGACTTGGCAGCATGGTTGAAAGCTCTCTTCTTTGAGCTCAGATCCGGAGCTTTGCGATCACGAGCGTCAACCCATGCGAGAAACGCCGAATGCTTACGCTCTTCAGCTTGAGCGCAGTCGGCGTTGAACCATGGTTGAGCTGAGCCTCCGATGGGTACGTCTCTATAAGGGATGAAAAACTCCATAGCTTGACGTATCACATCGGATATAGCATCTGCACAGCTCGACGGACTTTCAGAAGAGAAGCAGACCTGCTGCCAAGGATAAGACGCAAAAAAGTGCCGCATCTCATCCCAATCTGCTGACCTGTAACGCCATATTCTCCGTTGACCACGTGAGTCGCAGTCAGGTGGGGAGAAGCACGAAACAGACTTCACCAGACAGTGATCTGAAGTTCCCAGTGGTGAGGAAACCGTTACAATACATCTGTCCGGATCTGTGGTCAGCAGAAGGTCCAAACAATTGGCAGTATGACCAACTACATCAGGCACCCTAGTCGCTTGCTTAACCAGCTGGGAAAGGCCCATCGACACTGCAAAGTTTCGCGCTTCTCTCCCAGCATGGTCGGTCTTCTGGTATGGGAAAAGCCAGTCTTGGTGGCAGGCGTTAAAGTCCCCCAGAGCGACGAGCTGCGCATCAGGGTGCCGATGCAGAGCCTTATCGGCGGCCTCACTGAGGTGGTCGAACAACCGAGTTGTCTCCTGATCACCGCTGTGCGATCGGTAGACACAGGCATAAACAATTTTGTCCATACCAGTGTCCACCAACAGCCATAGCGTGGATAAATTTGGGTCTTCAAGGTGACGGAGACGCTGACAGCAGATGTCATTACGGACGTACACACAGACCCCGGCACGCTGCAGGAAATGATGCTCCAGTGAGTATCCCGGGTAGTTTAGGTACGCCGTATCTGACGGACATCTAATTTGGGTCTCCGTCAAGAAAAGCAAGTGCGGCTTCTCAGTCTCAAGATGGTGGTGGACCGCATCGAGATTAGAGTGCAACCCTCTAATATTTGAGAGGTGCACTAGAAATGAGAGGACGCGCATCCGCTGTAGACACTTGCCTTTCTTTTTACCTTTCATTTTTAATTTTTTTTTGGAGTGAATAGGAGAGATGGAAGATGGCAGTTGAGCGAGGTGATGCGATTTTAAACCCTACAACACGACCAGAGTTGCTGCGTCAAAGGAGGGTTGATCTGGAGACTGCGGGGACGCCCGAACCCCCCCAGGGATCGCCATCGGGTCCTCACGCCCGGTCGCCAACCGGCACGATGGGGCCACCCTGGGATTTTTCGCAGTTGGCGGGGCAGCCTTTCGTGTGTGGCTGGCACACTACTTGGGCCCCCAACTACCTGCGGTCGGCCAGCGGAGCACCGTGCTTCGGATCCCGCTACCCTCCACGATCAAACGTCCGACACAACAACAGCTGGCGCATCGGACCCAGTATACGTCACAACACAACTGCTCAGACCCATCTTCCACCATACGGCTTCATCAGACATCACGCCGGAACACGACGGATCGCTTGGCGGCATGGCTTTGTCTGGTGGGTGGTAACTTTAAGCCGGCAGCCGATGCTATGGCCTACCACCGCATTTACTGCTCGTTTAGCACTACCCAGGGGACACGTGTAGGGTGGTCAGAACTAAGTAAATCCTACGGACGCAAGCAGTTCATCCCCCATAATCAATCACATAAACGTTTATATATAATCATCCACTTATTCGAGCAGGATAAATGCCTTGAGTCTTCTCAAGAACCCATAAAGTTAGTAACTGTTCTCAACGAACACGCCAGTCGCACTACACTGCCAAGGCAGCTTAAGTATAGCTAAAGACGTTATTATATTGTAAATGAAGAATTGTACCTATAGGTATGCCCACTATTGAAAATATTTTTTTTGGTCAAAGAAGCTGGCTAAAGAAGTCGTCGTTTTTTCCGTTTCGTACCTCAAAAGGAAAAAACGGAACCCTTATAGGATCACTTTGTTGTCCGTCTGTCTGTCTGTTAAGACCCTTTATCTCAGGAACGCGTGAAGGTATTGAGTTGAAATTAAAACCATATATTCAGGTTTACCTTGAAACTGTGACATAATCAAACTTCTAAGTTAATATAATAATTAGTTGTTCTTAAAAAAACAGAATGATAAGGACCTTTACGTCACAAAAAACGTACATTGCGACACTCTCAAGGGAGTCATAATTCATAGGGTGCTTCCCGTTAACCTAGAATCCTGAAATTTGGAATGTAGCAAGGTCTCATAGCACAAGTATAGAAAAAAAATCTGAATACTGTAAATTTGTAGTTACGTCACAAAAAAAAATAATAATTTTGTGATTCGAAAAAATCTTCGTTACTCAATTCGGGAATTAAACTATTTCCATACGTAGGTTTGTGCGGAATCCTCAGTGCGCGAGTCCGACTCGCACTTGCCCGGTTTTTTATTTATCTGTTTATCCTTTTTCCAATTAATTTAGGGCTGGTTTTCAGTCTAACCCTCTCAAAACGATGAAAGCAAACATCGCGAGGAAATCAGCATGACCCATGATTGGTACGTAAAGCTAAACTGTGAAAAAAAAACATACGAAAAACTACACCTAGTTCTTTCAGTTGCCCTTTGCGTTCTCGGAGAATTTCTGGTCCTAGCTAGCGGGCATCAGCCCTGCTGGGCCCCTACGGTTTGCTGACATATCGTTGAGGCGCGCGTGGAACACTACGTGCCCTCGACGGCTCGGCCTGGACGGTTACCGGACGGCCGGACGGCGAGCTACCCATTGCTCGCTGTCCGCAAGCCCACGCCCACTGTAGCTGGAAATTAGGGTTGGGATCCCAGCAACTGAGGCGTGAGGGCCGTTTCCTCACGCGTGCGGCCGCCTCCTTCGCTAGCAAGTGCCCATCATGCACCCATGTGAAATAAAATCTTTTTGATTTTAACTTCAAACCCAATAACAGAACGATCAATTAAAAATTTCCAGTACATTTTTACAACGAAAAAAAATTCAGAGCGTTTCATAGTCAACCCTAGAGACAGATGCCTCGCGCGTCTATCGGGAATTTATATTGAATGGAGGCAAATGGCAATAAACCTTCGATGGGCGACTGCTATCGAGAACTGTGAGTCTGTGACCTATACCTTAAATCTAGGACAGTTTGAATGTCCATATTTCATTGTAATTGCTTTTCAGTTTTCAGTATAATCTTTCATCTAAAGTACCATTTTAATCCATTTTCTTTGAAATACAGATTCGATACTTTATGGTAGTGAATTAAAATTCAAAACAAGATTTAGTTGATGACTGAATCAGATTTAGGCTATTATATTAGATGTATAGATAGATATAATTATATATATATATATATATATTATTATTTATTTTTAGATATATTTTATTTTTTTTATTTTTGGTAGGTGTTTTCATAGAACTTATCTCACAAGCCCCCCTAGCCAAGTTACGATCGTTTCGTTTGCGGCGAACGCCTCGAGTAAGCCACGCCTCCGATTCCTTTGTTCTGACCACGTGACTGAGCGTTGAGATGACGTCAGAACAAAGGAGTCGTAGACGCGGCCTACTCGAGGCGTTCGACGCAAACGAAACGATCGTAACTTGGCTAGGGAGGCTGATGGCTAGCGATGGTGTGGTCGACAGGAGAACACGCTGGTCTCAAAAGTAACCCATTCACTCCCCTTATATTTTAGCTATCAGGAAACCCAGACTCCGGCAGGGAATTTCCACTCCTTAGGAATCCTCCTTAGCTTATCATATTGTATAAAAAAATGTTAAGTGACTGTAGTATAATGAATAATAATTTAGTTATTGTATTGTAAAGTATATTGGTGAAGTCGTCGACAGCGGGTAGTGTTCCACGCGCTCCTCAAAGAGATGCCAGCAAACCATAGTGGCCCAGCAGGGCTGATATCCACTAAGGCCGCGTCGATATTTTGAAAAGGACATCTTAGAACGCAAAGGGCATTTGAAGGGCACAGGTATAGTTTTAGTCAGTAAAAGTCTGACTAGTGTCCTGTCCCGCTCCATCCAGAGCGGGAGAAGTCATTGAATGACTTCTCCCATCTTAAAAAAACCATATTTATTTATTTCAACTTCATGTACAGTATATACACATACGCTTACTTAATGGGATGCAACTCGACATACATTTTCACTGTTTTTCGTACAACTGCTTAAGTTTGTTAGATATTTGCTAGATATTTCGTTAGATACGTTTGTAAACACAGTATCTTGTCGATATTATATCTAGGCTTCTATTGAAATCAATTTATAAATTCGTGTAAAATTAATCCAGTAAATACCTTTGAAAATCTGCTATTCTGCATGAACTTTAACACTTCATAATTTACTCAAAACTTAAAAAAAAAAAAACAAGTTTTGTAAAATATTCGAGTAAATCACGGAATTACCGATTGCTAACAGAGTTTTCAGGCGTTATCTCTCTTTTTTCGCATTGCCTTTTCGTCAAACATCGCGTTGGATTGCATTAAATGAAGTAACAAGCTTTTAAACCATGCTTGAAGTTGATGATAGGCGAGTGAAAAAAAAACCCTCTTAATGCAACATGGCAGTTTTTTCAGCAAACTGCCGGGCTGGCTGCCTTTATTTGCCTATTCGCAAATAAAACTCAACAATCTGAAGGCCATCTTTTAATACGAACGGATGGCACTGTCCATTCCTAAAAATCGTGTATGGGATTAATTTCCACCCCTCGCAAAACCTTTTTGTGAAAAAAAACACAATATGGAGCGTGTTGAACTAAAAATTGATGCTTTTGAGTTTTTTAATATTCATGTTTCTGTGACACTCGGCTAGTTTTTTGTTTCGCTTTCGTTGGCAATGCTGCCTGCCTCCTGGGCACGCGCCACCCGCTGTGTGCTGGGTTTTTGTATACGAAACCTTTTTTAAGCGGAAACGTGTCATTTAGAAATATGCGAGTTCTTTTTTTGAAAATGTTTTCGGTCTTAAATTTGAAAAACCGAATATTTTATTCTAGCTTCTGCCAGCAGCTTCATCATCATCTTCATTTCAACCGAAAGACGTCCACTGCTGGACATAGACCTCCCCCATATGTCGCCACATGTCTGTGCGTCTCGCATCCATCGGATTCCCGCGACCCTCATCAGGTCAAGTAGCCAACAGCTTCGCCCGCGTGAATAAAGGTTTCATACATAAAGTATAGCCTATGTCACTCAAGAATAAAGCAGCTTTCTATCGGTGAAAAAATTTTCGCAGTCGGATTAGTACTTTCAGAGATTACCTCCCACAAACAAAAAAACAAACTTTACCTCTGTAGAATATTAGTGTAGATAAAAAGTAAAGAACTGTATTGCTAAAGGGCATTATTATAGTAACCTACGTTTTGCCGTCGTAAATAATTATGCAACATGTAACTAGAATAAATGCACACTCTTAAACACCCTAATAAAAAAATATGGTTACAATCATAACTCCTGAAATTGACTCAAATCCACTTAATGTTCTTTTAAGAAATCGTTACCCTAAATCAGCCAATTTCTACGGAAATCGATGCACAACATTGGTAGGTGTGTGTATGCTTAAATACCAGTACCGATGTATCGGTATCTAAGCATACACACACAAGCACTCTAGTGACGCAATGAAGATTTATCAAGAATTGATCAAAATAGAACTTTGAAAATAGTTTAAATCGATTCAGTAGCCGATTCTGAACATAGTACTTTAAGCACGTACATTTGTTATGTTACATGTTGTATCATCATCATCATGATCATCATTTCAGCCGAAAGACGTCCACTGTTGGACATATGCCTCCCCCAAGCGTCTCGCATCCACCACATTCCTGCGACTCTTACCAGATCGTTGGTTCGCCGTGTGGGAGGCCTTCCAACGCTCCGTTTTCCGGTGCGCGGTCGTTACTCTAGAACCTTTCGGCCCCATCGACCATCCGTTCTATGAGCAATATGCCCTGTCCACTGCCACTTTAGTTTGGCGATTCTTCGGGCTATGTCGGCATCCTTGGTTCTCCTGCGGATATCTTCATTCCTTATCTCTTTCCATTGCACTTTGGGTGACTGTAAGCCTTCTGATGAGGTCCATTATAAGCGACCATGTTTCAGGGCCATATGTCATCACTGGCAACACGCACTGGTCATAGACTTTCGTCTTGAGACACTGTGGTATGTTGGACATGTTGTATATCATCGTTCATCAGGTACCTACCTAAACCTACGTGATTGTTCACTTTATAGATACGATTCTCTACAAAGTGAACATCATCTTCCTACCCTTTGTCCCGTTTTATTTGGGGTCGGCGCAACACATCTTTTTCCTTTCATTCTGTCCTGTCACCCGTTATGCTGTCAACTCCCTTTTCTTTCATAGCACTTCTCACACAATCCATCCATCGTTGGCCTCTCTCTCCCTCTCTACAGAGTGAACAATTCGTAACAAATAATAATATTTATAACAAAGAATAAAGTTTTTATACCTTTATAAAATAACGTCAAAACTATTAACATAGCCACTTTTTGCCTATATATGAACACAAAAAATAACTAGAGAAAGTTACCTGAAAAACCAGTTTCAAAAATTTGTTCACAATTGAAATGTGATCTGTTTCACGGATCATTTAATACTGAATTCGATTCAAGTTCTTATTATGTCCAATAGATGTTGATTTTAATGTAAACGAACATCAATTTTACAGCAGTGATACTAAGTTGATTTTAGAATGACTTGACTGAACGCTTACCATTCAAGTTATTAAAAAAAAGCAATAACTAACAGATAATTCTAGCACTACACAATGTCCACACACAAACTAAGATTGACTTTCTAGTGTCCAAATTATGATATACCACCGAAATAGATTTAAGTTGGACATAAACGCATACAATTTAGACTGAAGAATGAAATCTATCGCAATCTAGAATGCCGGAGGTCTTGGATTCGATTCCCACCCAAGACAAATGTTTGTGTGATGAGCATAATCATTTGTTCTGTGACTAGGTGTAATTTATCTATAATATGTATATATTTCGAAATATTTAAGTATGGTTTATCAGTTGTCTAGTACTTATAACACAAGCTCTGCTTAGCTTGAGACTAGACGGCGTTGTGTGATAGTTGTGTGAATATTATTATTCCAAAGCGCTTTTGAAAAAAAAAACATTTTTTTCCCTATTCTTACATCATTAAAGAACACAAAAAATATACACTTCATGTGGTTGATTTGTTTACATTTTTGGAAACGAAATCGTAAACGCACTATAGATGTTTCAGATTGACATGTCTCTCAAACAGGAGTTTGACGCGTGAATTGGCGCACGCGCGTGACATGCATGTTACATTACGTCTTTGTTACGTTGTTAGCGCGAATATTTGGGCTAAGAATCGTCGGCGTGTCATTGGTTGCAATAAGACGGCCAATATTCGTCAATTTGTTGTTGAATGAATGAGAATGTGGGACAAATGAATGGAGAAAATGGCAATTAGAGAATCTAATCCCGCATTAAAATCGTAATCCCGCAAGGTTGCGGAATTGAAGTCGGCAATCCCGGGGATCCCGCAGAATTTGCGGGATTCGCGAAAAAAGCAATCAGCTGTTCCCTACATTTCTGTTCGCATAACACATTTTTTCGCTATAACAGGTTTGGTCCCATAGTAAAAGTCGTTCGTAATGAGGAGTACAATGTCCCCTCGAAGTTCTAAAAGTTAATTTTTTAACACCTTGTATATTACAAAAATTCAGAATTTTTCAAAATTCTCCCCCTAAGGGAAGAAACAGGGGTGCTTTTGTATGGAGAAACCTACTATAATGCCGGCAAAGTCACTGGCAAAAGCTAGATTTAGGTATATGTAACAACTAAACGGCTCATAATGACGAATGGAAACTTTAAGCCTCGTCGCTGCCAATACTGTCCGCCATTACTCAATAGGAGTGTGGATGCATGTCACTATATAAATAGCGTGATCGCTGATTGATCGCTCGTGGATTCTTCTCAAGCGCCTCGGGACAATATCGTTGCTAGCTCTGCGTATGTTTCTTGTTTGAGTTATGTAGGGAATTCGGCTGTTGTGGTATGTTCTACAATGAGAATACAATTGTCAGAGATTAGCAGAAATTTAGGGTGCTAAAGCAAAAAATCGGCCACGTTTGTGAATTGCATTCGCGTACGAAGGGTTGCATACCAATAGCATAGCATAGCATAATCGGCCTTATATGTTCCCACTGTTGGGACTCAGGCCTCCTCTCTAGGAGAGGGAATGGGCCGTAATCCACCACGCGGGCCCAGTGCGGGTTGGTGGATGTCACATGTCTTCGAATTTTTGGTTCTACCAATATTTTTACAATATTAGCCACTCTATATTAATATCGAGCAAAAAAACGGCAAACAAATCTTATGTATTTATTTTATTCTGTTTTTAGTATTTTTTGTTGTAGAAATACGTACAGAACTACACCATCTGTGAAAATTTCAACTGTCTAGCTATTACGGTTCAAGAGATACAGCCTGGTGATAGACTGTTTATTTTCGGGCCACCAAGATACAGGCCTAGGTTGCCTAGTTTGGGGCCCACAGCCATCTCTGCTGTATTTTCTATTTATTTTCCTCATATTTGTATACTTTTTTTTTTCAAACTTGTGTGTGTGCTAATAAAGTATTATTATTATTATTAGACAGACAGACAGTTGAGTCTTAATAATAGGGGGTACCGTTTTTACCCTTAGGTTACGGAACCCTAAAATTAAAATGTTCGTATACTAAAAACGGATTTCAGACTTACAATAAAATTCCGATAGCAATCTATTGGTTTTCTTAATAGCCTTTTAAATAATCAATCGATTGCAAACTATCAATAAATTGATCAAACATCAAATTACTTCTTCTATATATCGGTAGTAAATCACTATATCAAAATAAACGTTTAATTTATTTATAGTCTCGTCCAACGGCAACATACTCGTATCTATAGGTTGCCGACGATCGAGATCGACGATCAACCATCGGGAAAGGTTGCCATACTATAGATATCAAACGGTACATAAAGGTTGAAATAAATATTATATTAGTGACAGATATAAATGATAAGATGTCATAATTTTCATACTGAATTAGTGGGAGTGTTTGAGTATGATGAGTGTAATATAAATTATAATAAGTGTGATGTCTTACTTTCAAACCGCTATGAATTTATTTATATATTGATTTTTTTCCAACTTACGACTATCGTTACAAGGTAACCTAATGCGATAGTCTTTTTGTTTTTAGGGTTCCTTACCTCAAAAGGAAAAAACGGAACCTTATAGAGTCACTTTATTGTCCGTCTGTCTGTCTGTCTGACTGTCAAGACGTTTTATCTCGAGAGTGCGTGCAGGTATTGAGTTGAAATTAAAACCATATACTCAGGTCTGCGGTCCCTTGAAGCTGTGAAAAAATCAAACTTCTGAGTTAAGAGCATTCATCCGTAAAAACCGTGCAGAAGCCAAAATCAATGATTTCCGACGGACGCGTTGGCGCTGACGCGATTCCGCGTCTATTATATAGTGATACTAAATAATTAATTGTAGTAACACACTCACCATATAGTTTTGTTTTCTTATTATATTTATTTCTTAAGTAAATTAGTTTCTGCTTTCTTAGCCACCACTTGCTTACTGTTTGAATTGTCCTCTTTTTAATATAGTTATGGCTTTGTTTGTTACGGAGAATCACTGACTCCTAAGTTACAAGCCCACACCTAGTTTAGGAGTCAGAGTTAACCACCTATATAATTGTGACCTTGTAATAAGCCTATAAGCTTTATAACGGTCTTCAGCGGTCCTAAGCGTTTCGCTTCTTCGTTTATACCGCGTACATCGAAGGACTGGAACAATTTGCCTGCTGCGGTCTTCCCGTCCAACTATAATTTAGGTGTCTTCAAGGCTAGAGTGAATAGGCTCTTAATAAACTAGTGCGCCTGACCATCAATGATTGCATCTCCGCTTACCATCAGGTGGGATCGCAGTCAAGCACTGGTTTTATTGTACCGTAGAGTTTATCCATATCTCGGAGATAAAATCTGCTACATCTCTCAAGATGTTGTAAATTTACAAGTCGGACACTCTAAACAAAGCATGAATCAATACATACACAATAACACACATATCAACAAACACACAGTCGAAACAACAAAAGAGTGACAACACAGCACGTCGCGATGTGTTCGACCAATGTTTACGAATAATTAAAATAGTTCGGGATTGTTTGCAAAGCCTAACATATAAATAATTTGTATGTTCGTCCATGAGCGAATTGCAGAAGGTGCATTCTGATTAAACACTACTAATAATAATGTCCCAAAGGGCAATGGAAAAGGCTGGGTTTCCTCCCGTAATCATATCAGAAATCAAGATATCACATACCGAAAGACACAGCGTTGGAAGGCCTCCTACAATGACCTAGTAAGGGTCGCAGGAATCCGATGGATGCGAGACGCACAGGAATCAGAATCAACACCCCTAGCCAAGTTGATAATCTGCAATTGTTAACGCTAGTCGAAATGTATGGAAATGAGATCATGTCAACTTTAAGTCACGTGGTCAGAACAAACGAATAGAAAATTCGTAGCCAAGTTCACATCGTTCAAAATGATAGAATGAATTGTTATCGTTTCTACAATGTTCAATGCTACGAGTACTTCCTTTGTTATAACCTATTTGACGTTTGTAGGAACGCTCGCCATAGACTAAAGAATAGGTTGTTTTTCTAAAGACATTATAGAACGAGCGGCTGACTCAGGCACCTGAACGTCGCTACCAACTTATCGTTTTCTACAATTGCTGACACCGAGGTGTTACCGTTTGGAGAACGGAATTCGACACGAAACGGTTGTAACTTGGCTAAAGTGGCAAAAACGTTTATTTCAAATAGACCAATTACAGGCAATTTTGAATTGTCAAAACGTCTGCCAGTCAAAAAAAAAACAAGAAAAGCTACATTGCAGGACCAGTCGTTATAGCGACACTTGGGGGAGGCCTGTGTCCAACAGTGGACGTCTTTCAGCTGAAATTATGATAAGAATAATTTCAAACCGCTTAATTCAAGTCATCCATTGATCTCTTTTGTGATGTACAATGAAGAGTACCTTTCAAGTATCGTTCAAAAGTAAGAATAGATTGACAAAATTGAATTACTCGGTAGAGGCAGTTTGACGAATTTTTATTAGCAATTGTTGTATTAACACAGTCTATTGAGTTAAAAATAAATATAAATTAAAACGAGTTTAATTGCCATAAAATTGCTATTAGGTATGCTTGTCATACCTAATATCTATATAATTAAATTATTTGTACCTATAAATTATGTATTGTATATTTTGTATTATGTAAATAGTACACCACGAACTAACTGCTAACTTTTCTCCTTCTCCATCAAATCCACACAAAGGTTGTTTGTAAAAATCGATTTAGCGATGATAATAATGATAATGAGCTCGTACTGTAATTTTGTATGATATACAATAAAGAATATATATATCCATCTACTCGTATCTGTTATATACATCGTATAACCATAGGGGCCTAGCATTCTGGGGCCATGGGTTGACTTCCAAATGGAAAACTCGAGGTCCCGGAACACAAGGCAAAGAAGGAATATACGTGTAGTTCTAACCAGTTAAAGTCTTACCCGCCCTGCCGCTCCGCCCTAGAGCGGGAATAGTCATTGGATGATTTTGCCCTTAAAAAAAGGTACAAGGGAGATGTGTGTACGGTGTGAGATCGCCGCCGCCGATCGCCCCCACGAGGACACGGCGTTGCTCTGCCCAAGCGGGGCACACCTCCTTCGTGTGCTCCACCGTGTCCTCCGGGCGATCCACACAGTGGCGACACCCGGGCGTCGCTTCCGCACGAATCCGGTGCAGGAACTTCCCAAACTTACCGTGTTCGGTGAGAACCTGCGTCATGCGGAATGTGAGGACGCCGCGAGGTCTTTCCAACCACGCCTCAAAGAGAGGACTTACGAATTAGATAGGTGGATTTTAGTTGGTAAAAGTCTGACTTACCCTCTCACTATATTCAGACTGGGACGTAAGGTATTTGATGGTTTCCCACCTTCTTCCCCGTAGCGTGTCGATGGTAAAACTATTTTTTTTTAAAGTCTGCTTCCTTGCCTGGCCCAATATTCGGTCAGAGCAATGCCGCCACCAATTTACCACCTAAAACAAGCCTATTTCACATAGTGTAGCTTTTTCATTCCGCACCTAGTCGTATGGACTAGACATTCTGGAGCTATAAATTGTTTAGTATCGGCGGTCAAAGCCGAATTAATGTCGTTGCCCGATATGCTGTTAATCATTCTAATGGGGTTAACAATGTTTGCGCTCTGCGCCGATGCATAGGTGATATGAGGGTAGACTGTTTTAGAAATGCAATTTTCTTGAATAGGTTCCTAACATGGCAGGATAAAAAAGAATAATATTCCACAACTTTCACACAACGCCATCCAGTCCCAAACTAAGCAGAGCTTGTGGTATGAGTACTAGACAACTGATAATCATGCTTAAATATTTCTAAATATATACATATTATAGATCAATTACACCCAAACGCAGAACAAATGATTGTACTCATCACCCAAACATTTGTCTTGGGTGGGAATCGAACCCACGACCTCCGGCATAACAATCAGGGCCACTAGACCAACAAGCCAGTCGAGAATTAAACTTCATTGTACACCAAAATAGTAACAAAATTTTTACACAAACTTACAACATGGGTACAATGGTGGTATTATCGCTGACAGCGATATCTACTAGCCAAGCTTAGGATGTAAGAATTTAAAATAAAAAGTGACTAGTCTTCGGTGTACAGTAAATTAATGAAGTATTAAATTTTACATTAAAAACTATATCATTAAATACTAAATATATATGAGACTTATAAAATTAATAATACAAAATCTCTGCCCGACTGTCTCTGGCCAAAATAGCACAGAGTTAGTGCGCTGAAAAAGTAAGACAGGGTCGTGGCAGACCACGAAAGAGATTGTGGGACGAACTGGAAGGTAAAACCGCGGGTTCGCGAAAATTGGAAGGAATGGAGGGAGGCTAGGGAGTCTGTCTAAGAGAGGGACTGAAAAGACTAGCAAAGAAGGTTTCTGACGTACCGCGAAACCGGGCTTGTTAACGATACCAAATTCACAATATAAGTATCGTTAAGTTTCAAAAAATTAACATTTTAACGGTAACACGGGTAACGGTAATTTGATACCGATTCTGTTAAAATAATGTTAACAATTAACGGTATAATCGATACTTTTTTCGTTACTTAATGCGTTTTTGCGGTGCGGTGTATCCGTTTAAACTTACATATTTGACTTTTTGATATTTTGATAAAACAAATGTACCTAATTCCTATATATTATGAAAACTGTTTCGCGATACAAGTGTTTTTGAATGCGTGATCAAACCAATTACTGCATTAATCTGGACAAAATAAAGAGATTTAACAAAATAACGTTATTTAACGGTACTTACTGTAAATCGGCCATCGGAAGAAACGCCCGGGTGCCACCATTGTGTGGACCGCCCGGAGGACACGGTGAAGCATATGGTAGAAGTGTGCTCCGCCTGGGCAGAGCACCGCCATGTCCTCGTGAGGGCGATCGGCGGCGGTGATCTGTCGCGCCGGGCCTTGGTATAGGCCATGGTCCGTAACGAGGAGGAGTGGCATGTGGTCGCCTCCTTCTGCGAAGCAGTAATGCTAGCAAAGGAGGCGGCCAATCGCGTGAGGCAAAGGTCCTCACGCCCCAATCGCTGCTGGGATTCCGATGCTGATTTCCGGCCACCGTAGGTGCGGGCTTGCGGACGGCGAGCAATGGCTGGCTCGCCGTCCGATCGTCCGGTAACCGTCCGGACCGGGCCCAAGTCGTCGACCGCGCGTACTGTTCCACGCGCGCCTCAAGGAGATATCAGCAACCGTAGAGGCCCAGCAGGGTCAAAGCCTACTGGGACCATGGGTGATGCGAAAGAGATCCCCGGGGCCCTGGAAAAATGGCAAAGAAGGAACAGGAGTGGGTTTTTAGTCAGTAAAAGTCTGACACTATTCCCCGCTCCGCCCAAGAGCGGGGAATGTCATTAGATGAAATTCCTACCTGAAAAAAAAAAACCTTTGGCCCTGGTAACGTTATTATTTACCGATAACATCGTCGATAACGTTAATCAGTTTACCGGTAAAAGTTCACTCAAGTACCGTTACCAAGCATAACGTTACCCTACTTACCTTCGTACGATGAAGGTGAATACGAAATTTTTAACGTTATTCGAAGCCCTGCTGCGAAGCCTGGTTTGAGAAAGCACTGGAGTGGACTACCTGAACTGAATTGCTCTTTGCCCAGTGGTGGGGCAATTTTAGCGTTTTCTTTCCCACTTTTAAGCACAAGGCTCCCCATATTTTTCCAGGCAATCTTTTGCTGTGCTTACCTCAAGCCTCGCCAACGCTTTCTATTTCAGAATTAGCTAAAAAACTTTTATCTATCTGACTATAGGCAGCTTCAAAGCTCGTTTGAAAACAATGACTTATCGAAGATTCTTTATGATTTAATTTAATTTTAGTTTGACGTAAATATTAATTTGGACTGAAAATTGTTGTGACTTTTATTGTGATTTATTATAATTTGTGATTTGACTTCTATTTATTTCTTTTCTTGTATTTTCTTTTATTTGTTTGACATTTTATATTATTTGACATTGTAATTGTAATAAGTTGTAATTTGAAAATTCTGTATATGACTTGTAAGAATCCCTTACTAATAAATTACTGTGACTATGGCTATGACAGTAAATGCTTGCTCATTGTTTGTCTTATTCGACCAAAAAGTTCGGACCTTTTATAATATACTACTCGCTGCCAGCGGCGGCGCCTGCGTGCTAGTGAAAAATATTTCAAGGGAATATAATCCCGGGATAAAAATCTTATATGTACTATTCCAGGTCATGTTCAACTCGTGAGCCAAGTTTCATTGAAATCTATTCCACCATTTAAGCGTGAAAAAGTAACAAACGTACACACACACTCGCAAACCATATTAGTGTAAGGTGATTTTCGTTGATTTTTTCCCTTTTGACAGTAAGTGTATAAATGTGTCTAACGTTTTCTTTCTCATTGTCCAACAGATGCACCACCCTATTCAGATGAAACCGGCTGACAGTGAAAACAGAAATGGTAAGTCTTTTTGATTTTAAAGACTCTCGCAGGCGACATGCGACATGCGACAACCTGAGGAAGCCATACAACATACTATACCATCAATTACAATTTGTGTTTGTTTAAATTGAATAGCCTTATTTGCGGATGTTATTTCGGAATAAAGATACCAGAGGCCAACCACGAGCTCCTAACGTGATCTATTTGACGACCTTAACTGAACTAAGGGCTGAATCGAAAATATGTTCCATACAAAAGTGCTTCGTTGCGATGACCTGCGCGGGCTTCCATCGCGGGGAGTCGGGTCCCGCCACGGCTATTTTGCAATTTAATAATGTACTTATTAAAATCTCCATCGACACGACTACATGCACACCGTTAAATTTGAACTAGCGCCACTGCATACTTAATAATCCAGTTTCCGTTGCGGGAACCGTCCGCGTGAAAACACGCGTGCGTGCGCTTTACTCAATTTCAAACCTTAAAGGGATGGAGCTATACAGAGTGTATAGCTCCATATCTCTTTCTCGCTCGCACGACTTACATTTTGACGACATGGTAAGTCCCAAATACCTACTATATTAAACATTTAGTTGCACTATTTCAGTCATCGGTAAAGTTTTTGCTAAACAGTTTTTTACTCCACTCAAAAACGGTCTTCAATTCTTCATTGGCAATATTATCCACACTTAGACGCTGAAAAAACGGCCCCTCCAACGTCTAGGTAGTGTTTGCACAAATCATTATAGAGTCCCAAGGTCGAAACATGATGTAATAAGATAGCAGTTTTATTATTGTTTTGAAGATAAAACTTGGGAAAGGAAAGGAGATAATATTCTTGTTTTTTTGGTCTTGTAATGTTTACTACTAACAAACAACACATATGTAGCCTTTAATCATTATTATTACTTTCTTTATTTATATAAATTACATCTGAAATTTTTTAACAGTCTCTCTTAGCGTTGTCGATGGCAAAACTAGTTTTTTTTTTTTCAAGTTAAATGCCATAATACCTTATCAAAATAATTTTACTCCCACATAATTCTGTTTTTTCGCTTATGCCGTTCAGTCCTTTCGATAGGAGGTAGCTGGTACAGTCTTCACCTTGATCTGTCTCGATGTCGTGTGACGTTTAGGTAATCGAACTTATTCAGTGGAGTTTTTTCAGCTTCGCACGGTTTATGCATTTAGTTAGTGTCAATTTTAAAAATTATTTACTTTTTACAGTCACTTTGAGTTCCATTGAAAGCCGGATGTAACACATTCTAATGTTTTTGCAGTATTTAGCATAATTGGTGTCTTCAAGGCTAGAATGAATAAACTCTAAGGCTCTTAATAAACTAGTGCGCCTCACCATCAATGATTGCATCACTGCTTACCCTCAGGTGGGATCGCAGTCAAGCACTGGTTTATATCAATTTAAAAAAAATGTTTGTTGTTGTCGTTGTTGTTTTCAGAGTCAGTATTACGATAAAATTCTCAGCTTCATTTTACCAAGATCACCCTTGTTTTAATGATACTACCATAATGTCTAGTTCTATACAACTGGACATTATAGTGGAATCACACTTGAGATACAAACCTACACGAATATTCATCACAATTTGCACTAAATGATTAAAAACTTCTGAACTTCTATCATTAAAATACTACAAAAAAAAACGTATTCAGCGATTCTTTTAACACATTTCTTATGAATAAGAATATTTTATTTGCATTATAGAATAATTGTGATCTTAAATGTTTCGCCATTTACTGGCATACGAATAGTAAATGTGTTAAATGTGTTAATATTATGAGACAATGCAATTAACTAAATCAAATTATTGCCTATAGGCAATTAATTACAATAAGCCAATCCTAAAATTATAAATGTAAAAGTAAATTTGTCTGTTACGCTTGGTTCAGTAGGTTACTAAAGTGAAGGTTAAACTACTGAAACAATTTTGATGAAATTCGGTGTGAAGTCTTGAATACCAAGGAATGACATAGACTACTTGCTTTTTATCCTGCTTCGACTTCGATTTCACAACTATAATAACCGATATTTACGCGAATGAAGCCACTGGAAAAAGCTAGTGTATATTAACTAAAGATACCTACAAATAAAAAGTGACATCCAAAGAAAATCTCTACAGAACGAATGGCATACTTGAGTTAGTTCTCAAATTAAGTACGCCTGACTTCGCTAGCGTAAGATGATAATGCTAATGACTTATAGTAGGAAAAGACCTCCAAGCTGAGATAATAGATTATGTATGCATCCTAGAAATGATTGATAAGGCCACTTCTGCGTGCTCGGCCAGACTGGCAGCGCGATGCGGGGAGCGGTGCGAGTGCGGGAACGCGCGCGTTTTGCTTGGCCAGACCGGCAACGCGGTGCAGGGATACATCTTTTTTTTTTAAACCTTAAAAAAGTTCGTAATTAAGAATTTTGATTAAATGAACCAGGTGAGGTCTTTACTGGATTAGTTTTAGAAAAAATTATGTTTTGATTTTAATATAAACCCAGATAAGTAATATTTACTAGATATCTATGTTTCGAAAATATCTAGAGGAGGATGTGTAGGTAATAAATCACGTAAGACCCGTCGTCTGAGAAATAATGAAAATGTATCTCGGGTCATGGTGTAATATGTACACACACTCCTAGTAGAGCCCTTATACATAGCCGTATCAACTAGTACATAGTGTTGACTTTGTCGATGTTTAGCTAAATATCGATAAGGCTAGTCTCAAGGACTGCATACGGAACGCATGACAAATTGATTCAACAGTTGCCCACCCATTACGTTAGGGTTGAGCCACACTATTACTTATATCGAGTTATTCGTATCATCGACACGGTCCTCACTTAATAATTAGGTAATATTAAAACATAACCTTAGCTTAGCTTAACCAGAGATATGAAACAAAAGGAAGTTAGTGATAGTATGACGGTTGACAGGATAGAATGGAAGAGAAAAAATGTGTTGCACCGACAACAAATAAGATGGGACAAGGGCAGGAAGATGATGATGAAAACATAACCTTATTGACCGTTCACTGTCTCTTAAGATGGCCCTTCCCGACTCGTCTATCGTCATACCTAAACATGGTTTAAAAGCTTGTTGGTTCATCCAACGCAAACACATAGAGATAACACCGAACGCTCTGCTGGCACTCGGTAATACCGTCATTCACTCGAATATTTCACAAAACTTGTTCAAAATTTTTGTCATTCGGAACTTTCATTTTTGCAAGGCTTCAATAGTCTTATTTTTCCGACTTTTTTAATTTATGAGTATATTATTAAAAAAAAATTTGCCCGGAACCCTAATTACTTTTCTAAAATAAAAATAGGTTACACGGGTAACTGCTTATTTTACTTAATTTTGACCTAAAATATAATTACGTTTTGAACTTTTTCTCATCGCTTCTTAAAACATACCTACTTGATTTTACTTGAAATTGTTATCTTAGAAATTAATTTTTTACCTCTACATTAAATTAACACAAAAAATAAACGTTATTAATTTAAAAGCTTACTTAAAACTACTTAAAAACGGTGTTTAACTTTCATTCTCTTATTCAAACAAGCCAACAAACGTTTATCTCACATTACACAATTTGTAAGTACTTCAAAATGAACAACTCTTCACTCGGCTAAACAAACGACGGAAACCCACAAATATTTCACTGGAAGACAAACGCGTATAGAGTTACTCGCACCTGATGTGTGTGAACGGGGCACGGAAACCGTGCGTGCTGTGTCACCGCTTATCCACTGCGTAACGAAATGCACAGATTACACACGAGATAGTGATACGCACAGCGGAGGACCTGACGGCTATACGTAGCAGTTATGGTCGCCGTAAAGACGGCAGTGACTGTCAAACTGTCAGGATAGTTGACGGTTATAGTTGGTGGTTGTATATAGAGTATGTTGACGGTTTCGGTCGGTCGGTAATCTAGATTCGCATATTACTTTAGAGGAATTTGGAGCTTCTGAATTTTGTAACGCAAAATGGGGTAGATGTAAGATACAATACATGGATTCTGTGACAGTTAATATGGCTGATTATAGAGTTCGTGAACCATCTTTATCATCAGCCATATCAAAACTTATAAAAAAATGATAAATTAACATACATCATTACATATTATAAAACAAAGTCCCCCCTGCGTCTGCCGCACCTTATGAACGCTTGAAACTCAAAAACTACTGAACGGATATTCATGCAATTTTCACGATAGTCTGATTCATGAGGAAGGTTTAAGTGTATAATATACGCATATAGAAAAATCGAGAATTTAAAAAAAATGAATCACCCGTGCCAAGCTGAGGTGGACCGCTAATAAAATCATAATTATAAAATAAAAAAGACACGCTGCAGTAGGATATTGATGATTTTATACAAAGCAATAAACTTAAACTATTATCATCATTATCATTTTAACCGAACGATGTCCACAGTTGGACGTACGTAGACAAGTATCCCCACAACGACAAGCCCTTCGCATCACGCAGAAAGTGGACCGATGACTCATACTATACATACCTCAAACGCAAAACAAAAACAGGTACTTTTAATACCTAATATTCAAAAAAAATTATGCATATTAAAGCCATTATGTGTCTTTACCTTTACAAAATTTACACACAGTAACACGTGGGATCGATACATTGTGATGGACTCATACCTACACACACGTTTATGTGACGCTGTACTGTTTTACATTAACGACTGACACACATCAAATTAATGGATATTGTTTGAAATGTTGAGAAGAAGATTTTCTTTATTTTAAGTAAATGGGGAGAGTAGTGGTGCTCTAGTGGTAACGGCCCCGACTTACGAGTTGTAAGGTCGGGGTTCAAACCCAGCCAGGCGGAGAAAACGGATGAAATACATGTTACTATAAGAGTTATGAGTGTACTTGTGGATGAATGGAGAAGAAGACCAATGAAAAGATGGATGGATTGTGTGAAAATTGATATGAAAAACAAGGGAGTTAGTGATCGCCGGGCATTGGTAGAGGCCATGGTCCGAAGCGAGAAACAGTGGCAGGCGGTCGCCTCCTTCTGCGAAGCAGTAATGCTAGCAAAGGAGGAGGCCGATCGCGTGAGGCAACGGTCCTCACGCCCCAACCGCCGCCAGGATTCTGATCCCAATTTCCGGCCACCGTAGGCGCGGGCTTGCGGATGGCGAGCTATGGGTTGCTCGCCGTCCGACCGTCCGGTAACCGTTCGGACCGAGCCCAAGTCGTTGACGGCGCGTACTGTTCCACGCACACCTCAAGGAGATGTCAGCAACTGTAGATGATGAAGATATTCAAGGGACTATACGCCATCTTAACTAATAATTTTACCTCTTCAAAATTATGCAAAAATTCGTGTTCCATAACATTCAAACAATTTTTTTCTCAAAAGATAGTGTTGGCTGTTGACATTGCGTTTATATTAATTGCTTGCACATTTACAAAGAATTCAGTTCTATTAAAATCTCCGAACATAAATCTCAAAACCCAACGATAAATATCAAATAAAATGCGAGTAGAACGAAATGTAACCGCTAGTATGCAAACAATAGCATCTCGGTGCTATTTATATATGTGTCGGATGGATTAGTGCGCTATCCTATTACTAAAGGTTTGCACAGACAGGCGCGACGGGACTATACGACAACGTGCTGTCGCTAACTCAAAACGTTAAATTGAACCATTACAGACACTATCGTCAACATAAACATAATATCTCTGTGAAAATGGAAAGTAATTCACTCCATGACTCCTTTGATACTTTGTTAATAGTTCACCAAATTATATTATTTATTTTAAACCTATTCTGTCTCACTCCTGGGCAAAGACCTCGCTCCACTCCTTCCATTTTGGCGAGCCCGCGCTACCACCTTTCCAGTTTTGGCGATTTTATTTGTGTCTTTAAAAAATCATCAAAAGTCTTTAAAAAATCTTTAAAAAATCATCAATCGTTCTAAAGATAAAACAAATTATTTAAAGAAAAATAGAATAGAATAAACTTTATATACACCATGTACAACAAAATAGTAACAATTTTACAGATACATATCTATAGTTACAATCGCGGACAGTATGATATCTACCTGACAACTTAAGGGTGAACTCTAAGAACTTAAACTAAAAAAGGGGGTTATAAAGCGTATTGTCACAGACGGCCTTAAATCGTGATAGCCAATCAAGAGGCGCGCACGCGTCGATGCTCTACAGTTTCTCTACCGAACTGAGTAAATGAGGAAAATCTTGGCAAAAACCTTGAATGAGTAGGTTCGGTTACGTATTGTTGTGCAGGGTCAGAGGGACTTGTATCAGAACTTTAATGCTGTAGAAATATTTTTTACCATGTCGAGCAATTTTGCAAAACTTTAGGGAGTAGGTTGCCATTGATTTAAAAATATATGAAAATATTATTTATATATCCAAGTACCGAATACCCGGTCTACGCTAAAATAAAAATTGTTTATTTAAAAAAAAAGGAATTTTTTTAATGCACTGTTTTAATGATGTAAAACTATTTTCACATTTTCCTTCCTAATAAACCCATCGGTTGGGTGATCATCAGGGTCAAAATCTATAACTGGCATATATTATGTAGAAACTTTGTTTTTTATATAAACTTATGTATGTACTGCCGTCGTAATTAAAAAGGGCACAACTAACATTCTTTTTTCTTAATACATAATCGAAGTTGAGGTTTTTTTCCGATTTCGAATATGTATTTAACTCAATTTCAAAAAAAAAAAACGTCAGTTGTGCCCTTTTTAATCACGATGGCAGTGTAAAGTTTTGGACTGTTTTTAAAGGAGTATTATCATGGGTGTAATCATTAATTTGAAAATATGGAACAGTTATCCGGGTTTATGTTTGAAACAAATTGACTGCCTATTAGTTTCAAAGATAAAATAATATGTGTATTTGGTGATAATAATAATTATGGTTAAATTTATATTGAAATGATTTCCTTCCCTAAGGAAGAATGTGGTACATTAAAACTTACCCAGTGATAAGGTACTGGATATAAATGAGCCATATTTTTTTTTTCGGCGGGTTTGCTCACGTTTTCCTTTTCGATGTGGGTTATCATGCAGTGACTTCTCGCGCACTAGGTTAGAGCGCGAGGGCTCGTCAGACTTTCACTGACTAATACCACACTTGTGTCCTTCAGTTGCGTTCTGGAACTTTTTGTCAATTTTCTGATGAATAATAATTATCCCAAGGGAAACAATAATGATACTTCCGAATGAAATATCTCATGTGCTATTCAAAGACATGCTGTTTTATCCAAATCTGTTCAGCCGTTTAAGCGTGAAGGAGTAACAAACATACACATACATACATAAATATTTAAGCCTTATAATATCAGTGTGATGTGATAGTATGGTATGATACTCAATATACCTACTTTAACTTGCCATGTATGACTCAAACAAACTTATCGTATCCCTATAAGTCAAACCGAACTATCGCGCACCACCTAAAACAGCATACGCACTGTTTAGGTGGTGCCCGACACGTTAAAACACAGATCACGTTCTGAACACCACTCAAAGTGGTTGCGTGACGATTTTTCGAGTCCTCACCTAGTTCGGTATTCCATCTATGCGGCACAGTGTTCGCGTGTATACTGGAAGCTGAAATGAGTTGTTTTTTTGTGGTGAGACGAATCACTTATACTGTTTTCATTTTTTATATCCGCTGTCTTATGTAATCAGCTCTAATCAGCTGATTTAATGAATAGAAAAACAGTAACAGATGATTTAATCACTGTGGGAGATTTTTTTATCAAGTGCGGACAATGGAATAACATGTTTTCATAGTAAATAATATGGATTATGTGTAAAACAATTCTAAATTAATTTATATGAAAATACGTTGTCGTATAGTTGTCCCCTTTTGGGTGAAGCACCGCGGTGCCCGTGGAGGCGATGGCCAGGCCATGGCCCCAGTCAAAGGAAATGGGAGACGGACGCCTCCTTCTGCAAAGCAGTAATGCTAGCGAAGGAGACGGCCTTACACGTGAGGGAACAGACATCCTCACGCCCCAACCGCTGTGACTGTGACCCTAACCCTGACTACCAGCCACGGTAGACGCGGGCGGACGACGAGCAATGGGTAACTCCCCGTCCAGCCATCCGGTAACCATCCAGACCGAGCCCGAGTCGTTGACGGCGCCGTAGTATTCCACGCGCGCCTCCAAGAGAAGTAAGCAAATCAGGGCCCAGTAGGGCCCATGCCCGCTAGGGGTACGAGGAATTTCTGAAAAGGAAACCCGTGGTCTCAAAACGCATAGGGCAACTGAAAGACACAAGCGTGGTTTTAGTCAACCGAGCCCAAGTCGTCCACGACGTGTACTGTTCCACGCGCGCCTCAAGGAGATGTCAGCAAACCGTAGGGGCCCAGTAGGATATATAGGTTTCTAAAAGAAAAACTTGGCCCTGGCAAAGAAGGAACAGGGTCAGTAAAAGTCTGACTCGCCCTCTCGCTTCACCCAGAGCGGGAGAAGTCATTGAATGATTCGAAAAAAAATTGCTGTCGACACCTTTGAGCGTTTTAATTTTTAGATCTTTCGAATATAATTTCATTACTGTAATACTGTTTAACAAATCATTGTTCCTAAGTAACAATCAGAATGCAATAACAGAGGAAACTACGATACTAAACTGTAAACACGATGGACAATTTAGCTCTTCAAAGCACTTTCTACCGCAAGTGTGCCCTCGGCCTTACATGAAGGCATCCATTGTGAAATGGCATGCCTTCTATTTACCTTCGTTATGTACTGGCCACCTGACAAAATAAACTTGACTCATATACCACGCTTCACATAGCTCTTGCATTATAATTTTATGAGTTCAATTATAAATTATGTATTCAGTGTTATTATTGTTGCTATACATTAATTTTATTGTAGTCGTAAATATGTTGGTTACTTTGTAGATGAGGTAATATCTGTAAAGAGGAAAATCTGCAAAGATCATGCCTTCGTGTAGGTCAGAAGACGTTTTTCCAATCGATCGATTAATTCTGACAGTTTGCATGATCTTCGATTTGCCAATCGATATCGTTGACTTTTCGTTTTATAATCTAAACTCTTAACCCTATTGTAGCGAGGACGTTGACACTATATTTCAGCGTTAACACTGTTGTACTGTCAAGCCAATAAAACGCGCGATTATCATTCGCGTAGGTGTCTTTACGACTCCACAATGTTAACTTGGAACACAATAGATGCGATGCAATTGAAAACCGTATGACGCGCCAGGACGGAGCTCATTAGCCACCGAAGGGGGGAGGGAGGGGGAGCTTAGGTGACACAACACCACGAGGAATGACTGATCGACCGTCAGAGCCGGCGCCCGCGCACCTCCGATAGTGTTCGCGTTTAGTTGTGTGTCGGCCGCGGTTGAATGCAGACGTGTTCGCGGCATGTGATGTGAATGTGTTGTGTAGTGCTAAGGATGCGTGGCGAGGCGGGCGGCGCACGCGGCAAGTCGGGGGTTCGGACCAGCGGCAGCAACTATCCGCCCATCAGCGCCGCCTACTGGCTACCGCCGTCGAACCCAACCCCCTACCATGTGCCAGGTTCGGAGAACCCTCCTATCATTACTTGTATTGTTGTGTTGTCGGTCAGTCTGATCGTCTTTATGCTCGGCTGGATTATCCTTGACATAAAGTGCTTCTATGAATGACGATGCACCCGTACTACACTTTTTTGTGCGTTGTCTGCAATTTTTTTCCCATTTGAAACGGAAAGCGTGTCTGACATTGACCGATATGCCGACTGAAAAACAATACGTCTCCGCTGGCGTAAGATATTATAACTCCGTGGAAATTAAGTGACATTAGAATTTTTTAATTTTCTTTATTTTTGTCTTGTTCCGAGAAAATTGGAACGGACGGTAACTGATTAGTTTCATTTAGCATTTAAAAGTCTATTCTTATTTTAATTTAAATGAATGTCTTTATGTAAATCGTGTCGACTTTTCGTATTATCATGAGTATCTTGTGCTCTTTATTTCATTCAATAAAGAAAGTCGAGTGGTAGCGGTACTTGAAATCGATTGGGAATTCCGTCATTGCTAATCGGTGTGGTAATTAAGTGTGCTGGGAAACGCTAACAATACCTATGTCACACCACTATTTATGATCTTGGCGCATAGTGTTGAAGACAATGTTTTAGTAAATTTTCGCACAAATTCTTAGAATAGACGCCGTTTGTAGGAATACTGATTGATCGTCTCGAGGACGCTCTTAGCATTAACCGTGGGATTTATTGTAATGGATGAAATTAAACAAATTAACTAATTGTATTTAAATCTGGTAAGAATCAGGTAATAGATAGATTCTCCATCATTTTCATGAACATCTTCATCCGGTTCCTGCCTTAGTCCAATATCACTTAGGTTCGGCACAAGCGAAACATGTTCCTTATTTCGATTTTTTCGTGGCTGCGGCATTGTTCTAAAGAATTACCGTGGCCCTGGAACGTATCAAGACAACTAAAAGAACACAGGAGGTTTCAGTCAGTAAATTCTGACACTCCCACTCGCTTCACCCAGAGCGGGAGCAGTTATTTGATGATTTTACACCTCGTGAAAAACTTAGCTTTGCAGTTTTGAACTCTAAATCTATGTCAAACATACATTAGTACAGACTTTACCATTAACATGGACGACAGTAAAGTCTGTACTACGATCGTATGACCTACGACTTACGAGTGAGTCATTCGATTATACATATCCTAGCTTTTACCCGCAGCTTCGCTCCCGTCAACTGACTACTCTATTCTACTCTACCCTACTCTACCTTACTCTACCCCACCCTACCCAACTCTGCCCTACTCTACCCCACTCTACCCTACTCTACCTATCCTACCTACTTACCTACCTACCAACCTAACCCTGTTTTTTTTTCTTTTGAACCTAACTCTGTAGGTATGCTGGTGAACAAAAGGAAAAAACAATTGTTAAAATTTGTTCCAACCGTTCTTAAGTTATAGCGTGACCAAGAGAAATAGGGGTTCATTTTTATTATATATATACTAGCTGACCCGGCGAACTTCGTACCGCCTGTTGATACCTTTTAATTAACTGTCAAAGAATAATGTCTAATCTACTGGCATTACCAGTACCAACATGATTCATTTGAAAACGACCATTTAAATTACATTTTCATTAGAGATGGCGTTGTAATCAAATTTTCTTTTTTCGTGATATTTTTTTTCATATTTTTTTTCACGGTTTAAACATTCCCTGGACTATCACGAATATTTCAAGACCAAAATTAGTCAAATCGATCAAGCGGTTCTCGAGTTTTAGCGAGACTAATGAACAGCTATACATTTTTAATATATAGTAATAGGTAAAGAACCTACCTATATAAATCATCGATATATACTTACTTATAAGAAGACACTAAACCTCATTACGATTCTAAGGCACAGAAATCTAATAAAGATTTGATTTAGCATTCAGACAGTAATTATACTAATAATACTGTTGATTTATATATCTTCATAGAATTCTACTAAGATACTGTAATTTGTAATTTCAAGGAAACTTGGTGTTCGACGTTTCTAAAACTACTGTAGAAGTAATCTGTTTATTCTTGACTTAAAGACCACCACGTTGTAGCTATCATCAACAATAGGTGATATAACATCAAGGATATGTTATTGAAGTCCACGTGTTTGTTTTTACAATAATTACAAAATCATTTCACACAAACGGAAAACCATAATCCGCGAAGGATCATTATCATTTCAAGGCGTCCACTGCTAGACATAGACCTCCCCCAAGCGTCGCCATAATGACCGTTGATGCTTCTCACATCCATCGGATTCCCGCCACCCTCACCAGGTCGTCGGTCCACCTTGTGGATTGTGGTTGCCACTCCAAAACCTTTCGGAACCATCGCCCTTCTATTCTGCGAGCCTGCCCTGCCCGCTGTCTCTTAAGTTTGGCGATTTTTTTTGGCTATGTTCGTAACCTTGTACAACTCGGATATTTCAGCCGCATCCGGTTAGACTGAAAGTCGAGCCCACGTTAGTTGAGAAAAAGCTAGGGAGATGATGATTTGTAACCTTGGTTATAATAATAATATTGCACAAATATCACACAACGCCGTCTAGTCCCAATCTAAGCAGAGCTTCTGTACTAGACAACTGATAAACATACTTATATATTTCTAAATACATACATATTATAGACACAGAACAAATGATCGTGCTTAACACACAAACATTTGTCCTGGATGATAATCGAACCCACGACCACCAGCGTAGCAGTTAGGGCCACTAACCAATAGATCAACAGGCCAGTCAGTTTATCCTTTTTGATATCTTCTTATGAAGCATGTAAATTTAATTACACCAACAAGTGATTTTGCTGTTAACTGAAAAGCCAATAAATATGCAGCATGCTAATCTCCCAAACAAGAAAAACAAAATGTAGTCATGTAACAGCATACAGCAAATCACATTGCACTATTGCTAACCAATACCGAGTAGGTACTGAAATAAACACGCTTCGTTTCCTCCTTTTTGCATTATCCTTGTTCGAACATCGGACCATCAGGCCTCGGACACAGTGAACGCGCGATGCGACTTGCGGACGGTGAGCAATACGTAACGAGCCCAAATTGACGGCGCGTTGTGAAAAAATTGACGATGCTTATAAGAGTTTCGGGATTGTAAAAGGAACATGGGTGGTTTTTGTTCGAAAAGCCTGTCATTTCCTCTCACTCCACCACAAACGAGAGGAATCATGTGATCATATCCGTGTAAAAAAGCGCGATTATTTGGCCGTTTTGCATCGTGAGTATTTGCGCAGTAGATTGTAGAGGGCTAAACGAGCTTCCTCAAGGAAAAACAATAGACGATCGTAGATTCCCGTCGTGCAAGGCGCTCCAGCTGAGTCAAACTATAAACTATTATCGCCATAGGATCAAGGGATCACCATCTCGAAACTGGAGTAATTAGAAAATCCGAGATACCGAATGACCCTATAGTGCTCAAGTTCTGTCAAAAACGCCATTCAAAGCCATCAGTGGTGACATAGATGCATATATTTATATGAAAAAGAAACAAAACATTTATTGGTGACTCGCACTGGACAAACAATAAAAGAAAAAGTAACTAATCTATAAATACTTCACTTAAAATAAAGCAGCTCGTCAGCACCGCCAATAGTAGCAGCCGTAGAGGGGGGTCTCCGTGCTGTATGATGGACAAAAATTGAGATTAATTTTCTATAGGCTATAAGAGTATATCTCCCCCGCCTAAGTACACCCGCTAATATCTCCCCATACTAGCCAAGACCTAACGCATTTGACCGACACGTACATTAATTACTCGTCTGTCAAATGTGAGGTTATATTTAACTCTCAGTTAGAAGTAGCGCTGATTGAGATGCGGATGATGGATCTATGTTCCCCTCCCGTACTAGTACAGGCGTGATGATGTGGACTCGACTAGATGAAATGTCATTACCATGTATTTTGAGGCGGTCTAGACTGAGTTGTGTACTGTTTATGACTAAGAATGTATGATATATTTTTGAGGAATGTTCGGCAAAATTAGGTTTTCTTTTGCTTGCTTATTGCCCTGTAATCTTGGACTATGAAAACGATTTAAGGGAATTGCAAATAAATATAGCATCAAAATGAAAAAAAATATACAAAAAAACCTGGAATATATTTCCCTGTAACATAATTGTAAATATAGAGGTAAATTTTTCAACGGTGATGTTTTCCTGTATCGTTGGATGCAGATATCCCCATATCCAAACATAAAACCCGGAGCAAAATGTTATCTCTAGGTAGTAGTACAAATATTTGTTGAACCGGAGCTCCATAAAACTAAAATATGCCTGCACCTAGTCACTGAACCAACAAGATTCCAAAACATTTTTACTTGGTGTGCAATATAACTGCACCAGTATATCGCCAGTTTACATCCCATATCAATTTCCCCACTATTGATTGCCAAAATCAAAACCAAAAGTTGGTACTGTAAATTAAAAAATATATACAATATTACCTTACCAGACCTGAACCCCATCCCCAAAGCTCTGTTGTTAAATTTACACCAAAATTGAATTATATATGACTGAGAAACGTACCGTTGATTGATCGGGTCAAACGTCTGCGTTAGGTTGGGTCATGTTTTATTGAATTCCTTTATCAAATCGTCTCGCACGTCAATGAGAGGATAATGTGAAGTTTAATTTGAGAACATTTGGTGTTTTTTTTGTTAGTGATAGGTCGAGCTGGACCAATATCTCACGTAACGGTAAACGATGATGTAGTCGACGACTCTTGACTTAAAGAGCTCCAGCATATGCAATGAAGATCTTTAAATTGTTATTTAATCATGTCTACTTTATTGCAAACCTAAATTCAGTTCAAAAGTTGAAGAAGTACCTACGGATCTAATAATTGTTGATGTGCAATTGGAGGTCCTATCGTTACGCAGTAATCACGTCCTCAGACTACATTGGACTGAATGGATTTCTTGGTACAATGATATCAATCGGCCTTACCCAACAAGCAATGCTATTACTTATTCAGGCTGTAGCACGACGTCCTTTTCTCTGTAGCTTTCTCCGTGTTACTGTGTGTCTTTACATATTATCATTAGCATGTCTTAGACTTATCGTATTTATTTATTTTCGCTTATAACCTCTAATCTGTTCTGCCCCATTGCTGAATCAAGGCCTCGTCTCATTCCTTCCATTGTTCTCAACTCTGGATCACTTCTTGCCAGTGGCTAAGGAAGACATCTAAGTCGTCCTGCCATCTACTCTCTTGGTTTTAGTGAAATCATTTTGCATCTTACGAACCCTCCGCTTCATCAGCATGTAGCAGATATGTCCAGTCACACTAACGCTAACAAAATATACTCTTTTTCGCTGAACAATGTCTCGTTGTACATTAAGCTCAGAATAAAATATCTCTCACTTCCCATGCAGGACAATTTGATATCGCCAATTAATTTGAATTGCTAATTGATCTTTCACCTGTGACGTCATTCTCATTATTTGGCATGCAGTCTTCATTCGTTCCGAATCGACAGCGCGTCGTAATCAATGAATTTGGTTACACAATCGTTACATTATACCTACTCGCTACCCAGTTGCATTTCAGTCGATGCATTTATACGTATTATTTGTGTATATTTGGCACAATGGTAGACCATTTCCTGGAATAGAACATTGGATACTTTTTATACTACGTTCCTTTGAGATAATTTTTTACTCTCATGTGGACATAGACTTTGGTAGCAGCTAAAGAACAATAAATTTCGTTTGCATCACTGCTTACCATCAGGTGGGATCGCAGTCAAGCACTAGTTTATAACAAATATTTTAAAAAAAATAGATTTTTTGATCTACAAACTCATAGTGCAGAAGGATGTTAATATTTTCAGTCATCTGTAAAAAACAAAATATATTGATACCCATTATCAACATTTGTTCATTCAGCGTAATATTTTTTTAATTATTATTGATAGGTTACCATTATCTCATCTGATGGTAAAAAAGTGATGCTGTGGTCGACGGAGGAACACGCTTGCCTAAAAGCAACCAGGACCTGTACCATGACGTTTAAAGTAAGATTGTTTCATTCTTATTTCCAGTGTGGGTAAGAGATGGCGCTAGACAACCTGTATAGCTCTGTCTCTTACCCACACTGAAATAAGAATGAAACAATCTTACTTTGAACGTCATGGTAACCCCGCAATTCACTCTTGGTTTAAAGACCTCCAACTTGTAGCTATCAGGAAACACAGATTCTGGCAAGGAATTCCAATCCTTAGCTGTACGCTGTAATCTCGTGGGTAATATTGAAATGACGTTTGCTACGCTTCTTTAGCTGGTAGAAATATGGTTTAACCATCATTTCATCTTGCCTCCCAGAATTTCTTAAATCAAAACTCACCACCGTTGTCATCCAGCACACTTCCAAAACACCGGCCTACGTATCAACAGCGACAAACAAACTGTATCACAATCACATTCCATCGCTGCTGTTTGTGTGATCCGCCGTCTGTCTCTCTAAATAAATAAACAATGGACAGCGAAAGAATCCTACTGCGATGTAAACATTTTGATTGCAATTGGCAGTAATGAGGGGTATAAAGCATTTTAGTGATTGTCGTTCAAGTGTTAAATTTTAAGTCAGTCTAGGGTTACCATGGAGAGGATTACGATTTGATGATTTCATCACGTCAAAAAAAAATGTTCTGTCAGTTCAGGTGTAATGAAGTATTATTAAGCTAGAACTACACTGCGCAAACGTGTGCCACACACGCCAATCTAGGCGCGTCGGTCTCGATTTATGGAAACTAAACTTGTAGAGCTACACTTGATCCACGCCACGCGACGTCGTTCTACGTACAAATCAGGTGTGTTAAACGTGTGCGTCAGTCTAATGTAGTTCTAGCTTTAGTCTTACTAAGAGGCCAAACACAATGGATCCATACCTACAACAATTCTCTTCGGAACTGCTAATTTGTGTTAGCTTGTTGACGAAATTTTTCTCAACAAGTCAGTCTTTTGCATCGGTTACGAAAATTTAACCAAATTTAACTAATAGTTGGGATGTGGAAGTTCGATATAAAGTCGCTCTGTCAAATACTGGTATTATTAACCATAATAAAAACACGTTCTTGCACCTGTTTCTATATTTTTTGCAACATAATAAATCATTGTTTAAAAGAAATAAAAATAATAAGTTGATAATATAAAACAAAAGTAGATTAAACTTGATAAGACCAAACAGTTACATTAGACACACAAACCATGAATAATTTAGCTATAAATAATTAATTCTCGACCTTATCAATCAATTAAGTTCAAAATAATTAAACAAAATTAGTTCAAATCGTAAATCAATCGCTTTCTAATTTTCCACGAAATAAACTTTGATGCAAAGTGTTAATAATATGTTCTGAAATTAATGGATGTACTAATTATGTGAGCTACAATAAAAGTAGTGTGGGGTCGTCATTGTGAAGCCAATGATTCGTTAATTGAATAATGGACATAACTGCTAATTAATTACGAAATACTTAATTTACTTGTATATGTTGAATGGCGATTTATTGTAATTGCGTCGTTATGTGTACTGGACTGTAGTAATGCATTTCGTATTGTTAATTTGTCTCTTATGAAGCGAGATCATCTTTTTTTTTTAATTTTATTTATTTGGGAAAATAAACAGTTGCATTTATTACATTAACACATAAATTTGGCATAAAAAGCGAGATAAATATATTTCAATGGCACTCTCCAAATAGTATTTAATAAATTTAAATTAATTGAAAATTATTGGAACAATAATTAATAAATTATAATAAAATAAAACAAATTACAAAAATACAATAAAATGTCAAAGATAAAAAACTAAATAAATAGGCATACAGGAGAGGAAAAAAACAAGAAATTCGTTGGATTTTTGTGCAAAAAAAAAATTAAATTGAATCGATTGTTAAAAAAAAAAAACCCGCAACCTCATGCAATTGAGGTGGGTGCCTTTACCACCTTAAATTAACCGAATATGACTCAATTAAGACCTTACGAGAATTATTTCCTAAACGATGCTAAGTGTGTAGAGCTCAAACGACTAATCCTGCTGGTGATTCAATTCAAAGTGGAAAAACTAGTGCTTCTACATAAAACGGGACTGCACCAAAAAACGTATCGTATCCAATTTGCGCCGTCGCAGTACCAAGTCCCAACCGTTAACTATACACGGGAACACAGCCCGTTTCCATTGTTAGACGATAAATTAGAAATCTCGGCGAGCGCTGGAATCGTTACAATTAGTCGACGCGTCTAGTTTAGCAGTCATGGCACAGATTAAAGAGAATAGATGCATCACAGAGCGCTACCGATTAAATACGACTGTGTAGGGCTGTCGCGACAGTTTGGAAACATTCGTTCAGTATTTAAATCTAGCTTTTCCGACGGCTCCGCTCCTGTGACCTATTCTATAAAAAACTGTGTACTTTCGAAAAAAAATATACGCCAGATAACAGGGGACAAGGGCAGGAAAACGATAATGATAGATAGACAAACAATTAGTAATTATATAGTTTAAGATTTCACAAACTCTTCTTATTTCTACACACTATTGTCTACATTTCTTCCTATTTCTCCTTTTGCAGGTCTGCTGGAAGAAATTTCTTTTAGAAATAAGCAGTACCTTTGTACAATTTTTTGTATATACCTACTACTGTCATCATCATCATTATTTCAGCCGAAAGACGTCCACTGTTGGACATAGGCCTCCCCCAAACGACGCCACAACGACCGATCCTGTGCGTCTCGCATCCATCGCACTCCCGCGACTCTCACCAGGTCGTCGGTCCACCTTGTGGGAGGCCTTCCAACGTTGCGTTTTCCAGTGCACGGTCGCCACTGCTCTTAAAACGGTGAAAATAAAAAACATCCTGAGGAAACCGGCATGTCCTAAAACCAAAAATTCGAAGACATGTGACATTCACCAACCCGCACTGGGCCCGCGTGGTGGATTATGGCCCATTCCCTCGCCTACAGAGGATTCCTGAGTCCCAGCAGTGGGAACATTATAAGACCGAGTATGCTATGCTAGTATGAAGATTGCTCATTAGCCCAAGTTACAGCATACTGTAACTGGTAAAACAAAACTTTATGGGTACTAAGATGAATGTATTTTTTTATTTTTCAAATAGTTTATTTTAAGATTAAAGAATTATTTCAATCAGTGACCGCGGCTATCGAACGCAAAGGCAACTGAAGGAACACAGAAACAGGGTGGGATTTATTTAGTAAAATTCTAACTCGCCCTCTCACTCCACCCAGAGCGAGGGCAGTTATTTCGAGATTTCCCTACCTCAAAAAAGGCTGTGATGGATATTTTCTATAGTGCTCTACCATAGATATAATCTAACTAAAAACGCTGGAATGTTGTAGACAAATAAACGACTTATTAACGTTCTACAAATGGCGCACTAACCACACTTTAGTGCGCAAGCCATTAGTCATTAATGTTTTCATAATAGTTGTGGAACAATAAAGGTGATATAATAATTATGTAGAGCCCAGTAATGTAGTTACTTACACGTTTGGTTTGTAGAATTAATAGAACAACCATACAAATATTAAATAAATATTCCGAATTATTATAGATAGCCCTTAATTTAAAAAAAATATATGTGTCTTGTTTAACATTCTCAAAAAAATTAGTTGTATCTCACCATGGCGGGTTTGTTTTTTTTTTTTTTTTTTTTTTTTTAATTGATATAAACCAGTGCTTGACTGCGATCCCACCTGATGGTAAGTGGAGATGCAATCATTGATGGTCAGGCGCACTAGTTTATTAAGAGCCTATTCACTCTAGCCTTGAAGACACCTATATTATAGTTAGACGGAAAGACCGCAGCAGGCAAATTGTTCCAGTCCTTCGATGTACGCGGTATAAACGACGAAGCGACACGCTTAGTTAGTTAGTTAGCTTAGTTTTAGGGTATGTGTGTAGTTTGACATACACTTTTTTCTGTGTGCTTTAGCTCGTAGTGCTCGATGTCTTCGAAAATACCGTATGCACACATAAATAATGTGCACGTCACTAAAGTATATTCACAAACACTAACACATCCGCCTTCGTGAGATAGAATAACTATATATTTTAATGCAATAATTATTGGCATTTATCCAAATAATTCAATACTTTAATATAACATATTAATAAATTTGACAACCCTAACATCCAACATTGCACCGGCTAACGCGACATATCGCATCAATTCGACGTTTTACCGTGGTTAAACTGTTATGTTTACATGGCTCGCTTAGTTCGACGACACAGTCGCGCGCCAGTTCACAGCCGGCAATGTACGCTAACGTTAAACACACATCCGTTGCAGTAACATGTGAAGAATTGATAGAGGTGCGTTGTTGGCATTCGGAATTATTACCGAGGATTTACAACGAATTCGGGGATTAACGTGGAAAAATGCAATTTCTGTTGAATGCTAAACTATTTGGATTTTAATCACTTTTTCAATACAGACCTCTGTGTAGTTCAATTGTGCGAGTTACGGGGATTTTAAACTATTTGATTGTGGATTTGCATGTTAAACATTTACATTGTTTATTAGTTCTTTGTTTTAAGTTTTCTTTATTGACAATATCATCCTCATTGTGCCCTGATCCCAATCCATTACGATTCTTTTTCATCTAAAATCTAATCTATTTAGCTCTATATGTCTTACTGCTGGCTAAAGGTTTCCCTTTCCTTATTCCACACACATCTGTCTACGCCCATTACGAGCCAGTCCCTCCGGTAAGTTCTTCCATCTAGCTAGAGGAGGTGAGATCTTTAAAATCCCATCACATGTATTGTAGATCTACATCATCATGCATCTTTTTGATCCGACATTTGATCCTATAATCGCATACAGACGATATGTTATAGGGTGGTCTAAAAGACCTTACTCTACTAAAACTTCCAACGTTAGTCACAGGCGATGTTTGAACAATGGATCCATGTCGCAATGTTTGTTTTAGAGCTTATATGTGTGTGTGCATATTATCAGTACCTGCATATGCATACACTTGACGGTTAAAGTTTTATACTGCGTGTAGACTCGCGTTTGTAATTTCGTGTTTGAAAATTATTATTTTTTTGGTGTAGTTTCGTAATTATCGTATTTTTTTTTTTTGAAAATTGCACGCAATCATGGTACTTGATATGAAATTAGAAAAGCTTTGACAGTATTATAAGAGCTAGAGACTTTTCTATAATTATGCACCGTTATCATCAACAGATCTGACAATTTTGGTATTTGCTTTTAAAAAACAAAACGTGATACATCCTGCTCCTTTTGAACGTACCTTATACATCTTATTTTTATTAGCCCATATAGTCATTCCTCTCAACGGTACAAGTTTTTTCACATCTTTCCTTTTCTTAAAAAAAAAAAAAACATCCAGGTCGTCCTGCTATCTACTTCTTCGCGGC
This sequence comes from Mythimna vitellina, assembly GCA_949316375.1. Classification (NCBI taxonomy): domain Eukaryota; kingdom Metazoa; phylum Arthropoda; class Insecta; order Lepidoptera; family Noctuidae; genus Mythimna; species Mythimna vitellina. The sequence continues at coordinate 21,829,425 of OX438690.1, forward strand.
CCTGTATCCCATCTACAAATACTCCGAAAATATTGCAAAAATTAAACAATATAATAAGTAATGACGTGGCAGAGGAAACATATACCTACTTAACAAAGAAATGAACAAACTCATACACCACTCTCCATATCAAATAAAAACCAGTTGTCATTAAAACTTTTTATAAAAACTCAAATACAAACAGAATGCCATAATACAGCGTAGCCATTGTAAACGTAACCTAACGCGACACGTTTGCGTAACATCAGACGACACTTGAACAAACATGAGTAGCTTTCTGATAATGGGCGCGTTATAAAGAATGTAAGCACCATGATGATAAATGAGTTTAATAGGAGTGAATTCTTAGCACTTAGCACTTAAAAAAGAAAATTCTATAAAGTTGAAGACCACAAAAGGAACTGTTTTGTATTATTATTTTTTTAAAATGCTAGCGGTCAACCAACCAACAGTTGGCAAAAGGCTGGACAGACGATGAAGTATGTTAAAGGTCAACTCAATCAACCTAAGTCAGAAAACCATTCAAGACCTCAGAAACCATAGCTGTTACACGTCATATTCATAATGAGGCACACAATACTTATTCAAACATGCACTTGCGCCGCCTACTGATAACGATCGCCAGATTACCGACGTTACCGAGAAACAAGGCGATGTGTGAACAACGGGATTAACACCGTGACATGACTTTAGAGATAGTTTTCCTGTGAAATTTTAAATTAGATTAAGCATGGAATTTGAGCTTTAGAAATGAGCCTTAGATCATTATCTAAGACATAGCGCGGATCATTATCTAAGGCACAAACGGTTTTTGTATCATATCGGTTCATTCCACATTATTTGTCCTTAATCTCTTCAGACATATGTATAAAGTAGTGTAAGTGCACATATTTGTTTTTCAAGAAGGTACTCAGAGAACCTTAATAGACAATTAAAATCACAAAAGATTTTTTTAAATGAAGGACTGTAACTCAAGTCCTTTAAACAAAAGTGGCACAATACCAAAAAGGAAATTTATCAGCAGTCATAAAGTTTTTTAATGTACTTATTGAGTTTTCAAAAGACAGTGCAAAGAACGAGAGATGCGCGCTGTAGAAGCAGAAGCACTCAGCTCCTACACATTTCATCACCCCTTCAGAACATCTCCCCCCGGATGCGAATTGCAATGGCCAATCGTCCAATGGCATCGCCAATCTCTTAACCATTCAAACCATTGCAACGGTTTTGTGGGGTTTATCTTATAAGTTACTTGCCTCTTTGGAATAAAGATAAATAAATAAATAAATAATAATAATCAATTTCTGAGGAACATCAACTATTGGAACAAAGACTGACAATCCTATTAGAAAATGGGCTAATTAAGTTAAATTAGAAATTTAAAATTTAAAGGTTTACCTAAAAATGGCAATTAAAAAACAAGTTCAGTATAGGGCCACTTTTGTTTTAAAAGTGCGACATATAAAAGACGAATATGTAGCTATATCTCCCAGTCACTATAGCCATAAGGACCTTTATTTATATACCTACTCACTTTAATAGAAATCTATCTCGACCATTAGCATTCACATATCATACCAACGCAGGTGTCCTATCAGAATTACAATTCGAAAACTTCGCCGAATCCGGTCGCGTCAACCGTTCACTTCCTTTAACCGGAACCGTATCAAAAACTTAAAACGTTACGGTTGTGACATGACCGTATGTGGGGGGAACTCATTCATTCAACGAACGTTAGCCGAATAAAAGACAAAGGTGCACGAAGAATGGACGTAATTATTTGTAATTAAATTACAGTTGGAGCTATAAGAAAATTTGTGTAGTCTTAAAGCAGGCTTTTGATATCTTGAATCATATCGATATAACAGTCATAGGCCTAAGATTTCCATGGGTGGCAGTTGGTCATACAGTGTCTAAGAAGAGATAATTCTTAAAAACCCCTAAAAAGCACAGTACAGGCCTAGCAAGTTATATGATGAACGAATTAATGAGCAAAGTCCATTGGCGTTCCTCAGGGGACTACATAAGGAAAAAAAAAGTTCAGAATTAACTCTACGAATGTATCAGGGTTTAATTGTAGCAAATCCACTTGAAACCGTGATCTACGCTGTGACGTGTGTATTCCTAAACTCACTAACACACTAACGACCTTCTAAGCGTAGTCTGTTCAAACAGCCAAGTTTTAATTGAGTTGCAAAACAAAAGACGGGACGGATGCCACTGTCCTGCTCCCCCCTTAACACCCCTCCCCCTTTTCCTAGTAAATGCGGATGTCTGTGACTTGAAGCCAGAGATTTACGATCCTAGAAACGTTGTCTGAATGCCTGTATGCTAGTGATGTGTGCCTAACAAAAAGTATGGAAAAGCGGATGGTAATTTTAATGTGCCAGTGGAATACATTAGAAGTTTCAGGAAGTTTCTTGGCGAGTCGTTTTATTTACTTAAAGTGGTATGAGTAAAGTTAACCCACGTGTTTAGTAGCTGTGACGTTTGAAAGAATGACTTTTATAAAAGGACGAATTATCAGAAATATTTGCATTTGCTCATCACGCTACGTGATGTCTTTAGTAAATTATTATTTTTAGACTACCTTGAAGTACCGATGCAATAGCAGTTCATACTATGAAAATTACGTCATTATTGTGGGAAGCTTTTAGAAGTATAGTTATCACTCTTGATAACACACCTCAATCGTCTTTTGATAAAGGACTAGTTATCAGCTTTAATCTAGAAGTAGGTACTACAAAAGATACCCTGCAAATGATGTAATAACCCAACCAAGTAAATTTACCCATATGGATTGGTTTTTTTAAAAATTATATCCAAAAATGACTTAAATATAAAGTCGCCGAAGTACTCTCCACATCGCTGTCATTTGGGTACAACGCTGACGGGAAACTGCCTAGAACTTTGGCAGCATATGGACGTTGAATGGCAGTACTAATTCTTTCTTCACGCAAAGCATCAACCAGTTGGCGAAAAATTTTGCGGTCGGTAAGGTAGTGTGTTAGTGAGTTTGTACCGCTTGAGGCTCTCAGCATCAGGTCTCTCACAATTCGGTTTGTGTTGTGTATAACAAAGTTTCTCATGACACTTCGACCTCTAAATGCGATTCTCACAAAAATAAAAACATCGGAAATAGATGATACAGAATTTATCTAATATTTTTTCGCTTACAAATCAAATAAGATGCGACAGAATTTCCTGGAATATCCCGCATACATGCAATGCAAACGTCAATAGCATACCTCTTCGCTTGCATGACGCAAAACTTCCCAACTAATAATTACAACTATATGGAATTTTGACGTTTACTATGAAGTATTAGATTTTTATTCCTATGACCTGCATATTATGGCGTTGGGTAGCTTGTAAACGCCACGAGAAATATATGCAGATATGTAACCAGAATAATGCACACCATTCATTCCGAAACCCGGTCGAAGCCTACTGGGGCCACGGGTAGTGTGAAAGCGAAACCCGGGGCCCTGGGACGAAGGCAACGAAGGAACTGGAGTGAGTTTTTAGTCAGTAAACGTCTGACAATATCTCCCGCTCCGCCCAAGAGCTGGATTTGTCATTAGATGAATTTCCCACCTAAAAAAAACATTCATATTAGAAAATTAAGTTATAATTACAATTGAAGCACTGAAATTTTACTTAAAAGCACTTAAGCAGTTAAGCAGTTGTTTTTTAAAAGAATTAGTTATCCTAATTGTAGGCCAAAATATGGGAATCGAAGCATTCTACTGGTATTGAATCGCTATCGATATCTACGCACGCACTCACAGATACTTTAGTGACGCATCCGAGATTTATGAAAAACTAGCTGACCCGGCGAACGCCTAATAAGGCCGAGGCTGGGCCCAAATACATGTAAACGGGGTATATTAGTATACACAACTTACACAATATAACGTTAGTTAATAAATAAGAAATATATATTTTTATCATTGTTTTTTTTATTGATTTAACCCGTTAATCACCCTCGTGTCCTATTGACCAGTGTCGTGTGTTTGGGACTGGGTACATCTCGTTTAACTCTTCAATCCCCATAGATGATAGAAGAGCTGACGAGATAGTGTTTGGTCGTGAATCTGCGACCCTGGCGGATATATCGGACATAAGCTGTTATAAGGATAAACTAGTGCTTGACTGCGATCTCACCTGATGGTAAGCAGTGAGCATTATACTCAAGAAATCTTCCAAAGTATTTATAAATCTCAATGCGACTTACTTCCAACAATAATTGCATGCTCGTCTTTAAAACCAGACAAAACAAAATCCCTACAAACTTTCAATGCAAGTCACGTTTTTATCGTCCAAAAAAGTGTTTGCGCTTGACGCTTGTCGCGGCCAGCGTCGCGTCGCGTCGGGAGGCACGAAACGATCGCCAGATCATTATCAGCTGTGCTTCCGTTCTATCAGTTTACCTTGGAGGTGAGGAGGGAGCTAGGGAGTGAACTTAGGTCTTGTGCTACGGAAAGAGATGAGATGAGCGACGCTGTGCGACGTTTTTTTTGCACTAAATTTTCTCTCGCCAAAGGGTATAATTTTGGGCTGCGGGAAAGTTCGGATGAGTAATAATAAAAAGCAACTGAAGGAACATAGGTGGGTTCTATTGAATAAAAATCTGACACGCCCTCTCGCTTTACCCAGAGCGGGAGAGGAGATATTTAATGGTTTTCTACTTCTAAAACGGGACATACCTAGCGTTAATGAGGTTTTGAATTGTGGACATCAGATAAGCAGTTCCATGGAAAAAACTGATCTTCAACTGTTTTCTCTTGGTCTGGAAGCCAACCCCACAGCATTAGGGAAAAGGCTTGGCATTAATGAGGATATTTTATTTTATTAATGATAGCCTCGCGTTTGACCACCATCTCACCTGATAGTAAGCGATGATGTGGTCGACGATGGAGCACGATTGCCTAGAAGTAACCTATTCACTCTTGACTTAAAGACCCCTAAGTTGTAGCTATCAGGAAACACAGGCTTTATAGAAACTATAGACAGGTTTTCATAATTCTCGAATATAAGTTCTCGAGTCTATTTATTTGCCTATAAATTCCACCTCCTTGAAGGTTAAAGGTTATTAATAAGTAAATATACTCGTGGTGTGATTGATTAGTCGTGATACGAGTATATTCAAAACCGCAGGTTTGTTTGCTTACAAATAAGAATAGGTATGAAATATGTACATGTGTGTTTTAAAAGTTATGGCTCTCTTTTCATGGCAATATAAAAACCCATGACGCAATAAAAAAGCGCGTGTGACAGTGTTTGTTATTGAAACGTCTTGACCTGTAAGCCTGAGAATAGGTCGTAGGCTAGGTTGTACCCTCCTACCCCGCCCTCCTTTTTTGCAGGCAAAACAACGTTTGCCGAATCAGCTAGTAATCTATCTATTTATATAAAAGGGGAAACTGACTGACTGACATATCAACGCACAGCCGAAACTACTGGGATTGGGAGCGTGAAATTTTGCACAAGGCTTCCTTTTATGACGTATGCGAGCACTAAGAAAGGATTTTTCAAAATTCACTCCCTAAGGGGACGAAGCGGGGGTCCAAAGTTTGTATTGAGAAACCTACATTTACGCGACCGAAGCCGCGGGTAGAAACTAGTATTATACTATTATGTCGCCTGTGTTCCAACAGCAACATTATAATGTTTCCACTACTGGAATACAGGCCTTTTTCTTAAAAAAAATGAACTGTAATCCACCATTTCACGTTAGTTCATTGTACGTTAAGTCGTTGATAGACACATCACGTGTTCTCGAATTTTTGGTTCAGCCCCCCTAGCCAAGTTTCAATCGTATCGTTCGCGTCGAACGCCTCAAGTAGGCCACGACACCGATACTTTTGTTCTGACGTCATCTCAACGCGCAGTCATGTGGTCAGAACAATGGAATCGGAGGCGTGGCGTACTCGAGGCGTTCGGCGCGAACAAAACGATTGTAACTTGGCTAGAGGGGGCTGGAACATGCCAGTCGACTGCTTGGAACCACAAACACAGAACTAGAAGTAGAGTCTGTTACCAGCCAACCATTTTTCTAGAACAAAATAAATAGAACCTGTTACTTTTCGAGATTAAAAATGTACCTACACAGCTTTTAGCTTACGGCAAAACCTCGACTCGATCCCGATGCGCCTTATCAGCCCACTTCTATTGGCAGAAGCAACATGGCGACGAAGCCAAGTAATTTAATATCTGCCGATATCATAGAACTTGAGTGTTTTGTAAACTCTCGAGTGGTCGTCGAGGGCTACCATTGTCTGGATTGAATTCCTGTAGTAGTTTGCGATTAGATAATATTGTAATTGTAGGTTATATTTATAGTTTGAAGGTCCAGTTTAGGTTGTGCTAAAGCGAAAGTTTGAATATTTGTTAATATTTCACACTTAAATGGTTGTGATGTTGGCATGTTCCGAAGTAGCCCGTAACCTAATTTTTTCTTTTTATACCGGGAAGTAGACTTCTTTGAGATAATTTGTGACAACCACACGTGCGACTATAACAAATGTGAATATAAGACGGTCTGTCTGTTACCCTTTCACAGTTAAACTACTGAAATGATTTTGATGAAATTTGGAAAAAAAACTCAAAGAAGGACATGGACTACATTTTTCTTTGTTTCGACTTTGATTTCGCGTCCGTAATTATCGATATTCAGGCGGATGAAGATGTTGGCAACCGAAGTTTTCTCTTTACTAGATTACTGCGCAGTTACATTGTTTACTGAATTACAACTATCACTGTTAATAACAAAGGACCCCTAAATGAAGTACCAAAATCATTAAAACGCAAATAAAGCAAAATATGTTATTGTGGTCAACCCCAAAAACCGTACATGGAACCGACAACTACCACGGTACATACAAAACGGCTTTTAAATTAGACCCAGCAATGTTGAGTGGAAACCGCGGGAATATTAATGTAACTATTTGATGTTTTATAAATTATAGGGAAAAACTGATGCGGAAAATAAAATTGCACAAAATACGCCATTTTGACAACGGTCTGTTTATACCAAATGTGTAATAGTGATGTTGACCACACGTTGCGTATACATAATCGTTTATTTGAGACAATTACATTTGAATCACAAAGGCAAAAGTTATTGAGTGTATTGTGTGGTGTGTTTTTTTTTAGGTGGGGAAATCATCTTATGACAAATCTCGCTCTTGGGCGGAGCGGGAGATAGCGTCAGACTTTTACTGACTAAAAAACCCACTCCTGTTCCTTCGATGCCTTCGTCCCAGGGCCCCGGGTTTCGTTTTTACACTACCCATGGCCCCAGTAGGCTTCGACCCTGCGCGTGGAACAATACGCGCCGTCGACGACTTGGGCTCGGTCCGGACGGTTACCGGACGGTCGGACGGCGAGCCACCCATTGCTCGCCATCCGCAAGCCCGCGCCTACGGTGGCCGGGTGTGGTGTGTATGTCTTTTTCTTCTTCTTGAATCTACGGTTCATTTTTCTTTCAAAGTATTTGGGTCCAGTAGATGGCCACATTTTTATAGGCATTCTTATACTTTGGGGATTCTAGTGAGTGGGCCATCGTCTGGCCAGGAGCACTGTACTCGTACTTGGTGTCTGAGGGGTCTATAATTCCCCTATTTTACCAGGTTGTGTTTGCAACGGCCTACTTAAGTGCACAATCAATAAATTGATACATGTGTGTACACGCCATAGAATCTCGCACTTTTATAAAATTGCAGGACTAATTTAGTTGAATTACAAAATAGATACCTACCTATAAGTAAACCAGGATAATCTGACCTCACATTCTACGGAAACTCATTATGACTAGGCCAGCTCAAATACTAACGCCACAAACAATATACATTCTATCGTACCAGTATTTCATTATGATTAATACTTAGCATAGCATAGTCGGCCTTATAATGTTCACACTGCTGGGACTCAGGCCTCCTCTCTAGGAGAGGGAACATCAATCAAATCATCAATCAAAGGGAGAGGGAATACTTAAACGGGAACTATATTTGACTGACGCACACGTGGGCCACGCCTGATTTTGTACGTAGAACACCGTCGCGTGGCGTGGATCTAATGTAGCTCTACAAGTCTAGTTGCCGAGAGACCCCGACGCGCCCAGATGGTACGTGGCCCGCGTGTGCCCAATGTAGACCTTAACCCAGTAAAGTGGGACACGAATGTTTCCTTCTAAATAATGGTTCTGGGTCCCGGGTCCCCGGGATGAAGGCAGAGAAGGAACAGGAGTGGGTTTTTAGTCAGTAAAACTCTGACACTATCTCCCGCTTCGCCCAATGGCGGGATTTGTCATTAGATGTATTTCCCACCTAAAAAAAAAAAAAAAACCCTGTAAAGTGGGACACGAATGTTTCCTTCTAAATAATGGTATAATTAACACTATTTGGGAATTCGTTTGTGTAATGATTTCGAATACAGGAAAATGCTAATTTTAACTGAAACTCGAACCGTTGAAGTAGAACTTAGATAGGGGCATTATTACGCCATAAGTATTTAGTGGCATCTACAAATATGACCAGTAAAATTAGTTTTAGCTGCAATTTTACGGTAAATACCGATCGACACATTTGTTTTGTTCTTTCGAATAAAGGAATTATGCTCTCTGACATTCATTTAGGTTAGCTAATGTATGACAGATTGACGCCAGCAGGCTTAGCCAAGTTACGATCGTTTCGTTTCGATTCTATTTCGTCGATCGCCTCGAGTCGGCCACGCCTGCGATTCCTTTGTTCTGACACGTGACTGCGTTGAGATGACGTCATACCCATACATTTGAAGTTTTCTACTAAACTTCTTAAAAAGGCACAAAAATGCCGATCACTCAGATCCAAAGCAGGTGATACAACAAATCCAAGCCTGCAACTGGAACTACTAAATTCCCATACACGGGACGTCTTTCGGTAACAATCCGAAAGGGAAATACCTTTTTTAATAAAAGAAGCATGCAATCCGCTGTACTATTAGTTTTCAGGTATATCTGACTACTTAAACTTCTTAAAAACGTAGAAAAATGCCAATCACTCAGATCCAAAGCAGGTGATACAACAAATCCAAGCCTGCAACTGGAACTACTAAATTCCCATACACGGACGTCTTTCGGTAACAATCCGAAAGGAAATCGCCCAAACTATTTGTCGTTGGATCTGCATACTTGCCGCTTACAGATGAGTTCGGAATTGATGGCCGCTGCCGCCGGCGACTTTTGACTTTGATAAGACATTGTTTGGCCACGCAAATAGCGTTGCTGTGCTCCTGTTTATTTGGCTTTGGCATGCAGTTTTTTGCACGCTATCAGCATTGCATTGAACGGAAAGTTTTCCGATTTTGCATAAATATTTATGGTTGTGAGTTTTCGCTGCATACACTTACTAAAGAATAAAGTTGAAAAGCCATCATTGTGGAACCATTTTACTATTGATTAATAGGTATAGCCTGTGAGGTCTTTAAGTCAAGAGTGAATAACTTACTTTTAGAAAAACGTGCTCCATAATAATCACATCACCGCTTTTCATCAGGTGTGATAGTAACCATACGCGAGTCAATCCTTTTCCTTACATTTTATAAAAGTCTCCCTCTGCGTCTGTCTGTCTGTTCGCGATAAGCTCAAAAACTACTGAACAGATTTTCATGCCGCTTTCACCAATAGACAGAATGATATATGAAGAAAATTTGAATATACATGTATATTACGTACATTTATACTAAATGTATATATATTATAGTACAGGATATATATACATATGTCATAGTAGAAAAACGTCGAAAAATTTCGAAGATTTGTTATTAGTGTCATTGTCAGAATTCATGTCGCTAAACAATAATTTAATAAAAAACTAAATTAATCAATTGCTCGCTGGTCTTAATTACAGACCTAAAAGCAAGTCCCTACTGGTCATCCCACCGCTAATTCTATAGCCACATGATTCAAGTGGAAGTTCACGTGATATACAGGCGCAGTAGTTACAGTTACATTGCCAACGGCGTTTTTCAAATATTTACGACTGCGCGATACAATGGGGGTATGCTGGGGTAGAGTGGGCATAATAGGGCAAGCCGGCCAATAGGCAAAGTCGGGTGAAGCGTGAAAACTTGATGACGTTTCCAACGTTTGTCAGTTCTACCTCGAAAATTGGCCTTTAATAAAATATTTTGATGGTTATTTGAGTTTAGTTTTTGCCCGACTTCCCACAATAATGGTTGGTTTATTTTTTTCTGGTGACGTTGCCTTTTTTTTTCGTTGGGTTTTTTTTTTACGTATGATACGAATCGAAGGGCTAATGTTTGTATAGGTAATGTTGCAGAAATTTAATATTTGTTTTTTGATGCCTTTCTTTGTTCTCGAAATTGTTTTTTCGTAAACGTTAATCTACTCGTAATAGGTAAACCATACCCAACAACTGATTTGATTCGGATTGTATTTTTGTATCAAATATAAATTTCATCAATCTTAAACCGTAGTTCCTTTTTAGGGTTCTGTACCTCAATAGGAAAAAAGAAACCCTTATAGGATCACTTTGTTGTCCGTCCGTCTGGACCCTTTATCTTGGGAATGCATGGAGGTATCGAGTTGGTGTATTTCGACACTCTCAAGGGAATCGAAATTCATACAGTACTTTCCGTTGACCTAGAATCCTGAAATTTTGCATGAAGCAAGGTCTCATAGCGCAAGTATAAAAAAAAAACTATTTTTACGATTCGGAAAAATCTTTGTAACTCAATTCGGGAATTGAACTGTTTTCATAAGTAAGGTTTGTACGGAACTCTCTGTGCTCGAGATTTTTTAAATTGAAGAACGATCATTTTCATGTAATCAGATGACTATAATAATATAAAATCACGCCTGTGTTTCTTGAAAGGTTTGGTAGAAGTGTACCTATGATACTGACAACTTTTTTTTGGGCCCAAAATTATCAAATGAACTTTCTTGGTTTGGGTGAAGCGAGAGAGACAGACTTTTACTGACAGGGGATAATTTCGGAAAATTCTGATACCCGGGCGAGGGCCATAATACTCTCGCGCCGGGCCTTGGTACGGGCCATGCTCCGGAGCGAAGAGGAGTGGCAGGCGGGATAATTTCGGAAAATTTTGATACCCGGGCGAGGGCCATAATACTCTCGCGCCGGGCCTTGGTACGGGCCATGCTCCGGAGCGAAGAGGAGTGGCAGGCTTTTGCGAAGCAGTAATGCTAGCAAACCAGGCGGCCGATCGCTTGAGGCAACGGTCCTCACGCCCCAACTGCCGCCGGGATACCGATCCCGATTTCCGGCCACCGTATGCGCGGGCTTGCGGACGGCTAGCAATGTGTAGCTCGCCGTCCGACCGTCCGATAACCGTCCGGATCGAACCCAAGTCGTCGACGGCGCGTACTGTTCCACGCGCGCTTCAAGGAGATGTCAGCAATTGTAGGGGCCTAATAGGGTCGAGGCCTGCTGGGGCTAAGGGTCTGATTCTGAAAGGAAGACTCGGCCCTGGTACGAAAGGCAACAAAGGAACAGGAGTGGGCTTTTAGTCAGTAAAAGTCTGACACTATCTCCTGCTCCGCCCAAGAGCGAGGGGGATGTCATAAGATGATTTTCACTCCGAAAAAAAAAAGGTCAGAAATACAGCTACATTTCATCGCTTGTTTTTAAGTCCCACGTTATAGAGGGTGAAGTATAACTTACTAATAATCATGCTGTAGAATCTGTGAATGTTATAGGGTAGCCCACGAAATTCAACTTTTATGTTTTGATTTGAAGAGAGTTATGATAATGGTTTTAATGAGTATAGTTTTATAAATTCATACATGTTTCTTTACCTTACTATGCGATACTGAACTACAAATTGCAATAAACGTACGAATATTTGAATTTCACGGATTACTTTGTTCTTTTTTTTATTATGGATAGGCTCTCGTTTGACCACGATCTCAACTGATGGTAAACGATGATGTGGCCGACGATAGAGCACGCTTACGAAGAAGTAACCTATTCGCTCTTTACTTAAAGACCCTTAGGTTGTAACTATCAGGAAACACAGACTCCAGCAGGGAATTTCACTTTTTAGCCGTACGCACAATAAAGCTAGAACTACATTAGACAGGCGCACACGTGGACCACGCCTGATTTGTACGTAAAACGACGTCGCGTGGCGTGGATCTAACGTAGCTCTACAAGTCTAGTTGCCATATAAAATGTACGGAGACCAACGCGCCCAGATCGGCGTACATGACACACGTGTCCGCAGTGTAGTTCTACCTTAACCCGCGCGGGGGGGGGGGGGGGGGGTATTATTAATACGTAATTACGCGTTTTTACGTAAATCACCAAAATAAATAAAAAAATGAACAAAAAAAACTTTATGTGGATTTTTCTAGGAAAAATAAAGATATAGAAACCAAAATTTTCGGCTAAAAAAAAAATTTGTACAAACGTGTGTACAAAACGACAAAACGTGTGTACAAAACGACAATTCAGCATTTTTCAAGATCATTCAAGTTATACAGACGTATGTACAATATGCGCTCAAGGGGTTAAATGTCTTCCCTAAACGCTTAGTAGGTACGTAATTTATCGAATTCTAATGTCGTGTTAAACTGCGCATGCCGCAACGAACGGCTGGCCTGTTTTAGATGTGATAATTGCGACGTATTAGCTCTAAAGGCCACGGTATCGCACGAGTGCTAATAACTACGACACGTTTGTAGGTATGTATGTCTGTGAGTATACTGATAATGTGTTTAAAGGTATTTTGTATATTAGCTGTACATATAGAACTATATTTAGAGGTGTTTATAAGTTAGAAATACTATACGCGTTTAAACTAGCGACTTGCGCTAGCTTCGAATAGATATTTTTATATTCTTCCATCATTGTCATCAACATCATTTCAGCCGATAGAGGTGCACTGTTGGACATAGACCTCCCCCAAGTGTCGCCACAATGAACGGTCTCGTGCGTCTCGCATCCATCGGATTCCCGCAACCTTTGTTAGGTCCGCCTTGTAGGAGGCCTTCCAACGCTACGTTTTCCGGTACGCGGTCGCCACTCCAGAACCTTTCGGCCCCAACGATATATTATAACGATATTTTCTATTCTTAACTGCACAAAAATTTTACGGACAGTTTTTTTTTTTAATTCTCGTCTTTTCTCTACTATAATAGGCTTATGTTACACATCTAAGCCTCCATCATAAATCACTTTGTATATAACTGAAAACCGCATTCAACAACCGATTCTGTCATACAAGACAAAGTTTAAATTCCATTGCAACCCACACTTATATTATTTTTTTGATACATATCGCTCACCTAGCAATATATTGGCACATTTACATTTTTCTTAGTTTACAGAAACTAGTATCAAACATTGTACAAATCTCTAAAATGAAGTTCTGAGTTCATTTTATATCATTGTTAATATAAATTGGGATGTTGACTAATAGTATAGACCATATTAGATATAATTAAGGTTATAAATAATCCACTTTTAAAAACTCAATTTCGCATTTATTGTAGACTAGCTTCTGCCAGCGACTTCGCCCGCGTGAAAGTAGGCTTCTCCTAACACACTTTGGTAGATATTTATAAGATCTACAATTAATTAGAACATTTTATGGTTCTATCTTTTATAGTTTAGGCAGCGTACGCAAAATAAGTAACTTCAAAAAGTTGACTTTTTACACCTTGTGTCCGAAAAACTCAAATATCTTACGGAACCCAAAATAAAATATAGCCTATGTTACTCGTGGATAATGAAGCTTTCGAATGGAGAAAAAATTTTTAAAATCGGTCCAGTAGTTTTTGAGCCTATTCATTACAAACAAAACAAAGTTTACCTCTTTATAATATTTTTATTGTTGATGTGCCAATATTTTACTAAGTGAGCGATATAGTCATGTACTCTTTTCTGTATCGTAGCTTACTCTTATTTTAGTAACAAGAAAGCCAAGTGTCTAACATTACTCATACTTACATGTACACATCAATATTATAGGTACATAAATGTGTGTGTATAAGTAAATAAACCGCGAAGATCCTTCTTTGAGTCGTTGCCATGTCCCAGCTTATATTAAAACGACAAATATTCTACTCGACTGAATTTGCAAATATTGTCGTTTTCTATAATATTATATCGGAAAATGGCTCCAAACCGATCTTCTTTTCAAGGAGTTTATGGAATATTGAAATAAAAATTGAAGAGTTCTCTCTCATTCTCTTCTCCCAAATAACAGTCATTTCTTTCTTTATTTTCTTTTATTGGTAACTTATAGTAAACCGAATAAGAATTCGGTTTACGATATTAGATTCCTCTCAGTAGCAGCTCAAAGTATCTAATCAGATTTGTACCCGGTTCAAGGTATTACGTACAGATACTTCTGACTAAACGTTCTGAAAAGCGCGAAATTAGGTTTATTTTCGGCTTTAGTACACTCATATTTCGAGTGTGGTACACCCAAGTGTCGACAATAGACATTTCGGCTGTAATACACTCACTCGACTGCAGTACCTACACTTCATTAAGACAGTGGTATACCCACTCGATTGCAGTACACTAAGGGCTATATTTCACAGAAACACCATGGCGGTGAGAACAGTTGTGCTGCCATGGTGTCCGTAAGTTACCAAACTAGACACCATACAGACACCAGAGTCGCTACACCACATTGAGACATCTTTATCAAATGAACCTCAAGTGCACGCGTCCGAGTTGGTCGCGCCACCAAATTGGTTGCGCAACCAAACGGGCACCAGGTGAATAACTCTCTATAGAGCAGTATACATTTTGTTGATAGCGGCGACTGGTCGCGCCGCCATGGTGTCCCGGTGAAATAATGCCCTAACATTAACACGGTGGTACATCTACTCGACTGCAGTACACTTAACTTACGACAGTAGTACACCCACTTGACTACAGTACACCCATATTATGACAGCAGTACACCCACATTTCGACTGTAGTCAGTAGACCACTAAACAAACTCACACACTAATAAGTAGATATCTAAACGCATATTATGGATATAATTAATTGGCTATAATAATAATAATAGTCTATGCAGAGGCAAGCTGTCCATGATACACACTCGACACGCAAGAGCCTCCGCGATTAATTTCTGTATTGTACACGTAATTTATACCTGGGCTTAGATTTGTGGTGTTCCTCTTAGATCTAGAGTCTGTTTCTTGCTAGTTTTCTATAAAAAATTATTTACGTTGTAGTTTCAAGCAAGCTGAAGTCTTTTTTAGGGTTTCGTATCTCAAAAGGAAAAAAAGGAATCCTTATAGGATCACTTTGTTGTTCGTCTCCGTCTGTTTGTCAAGACCCTTTATCTCGGGAACGCGTAGGAGTATTAAGTTAAAATTAAAACCATATACTCAAATCTGCGGTCCCTTGAAGCTGTGAAAAAATTAAACTTCTAAGTTAACGAAAAAAAAATATACGGCCGTTTTTGTTGCAAAAAACGTGTATTTCGACACTCTCAAGGGAATCAAAATTCATAGGGTACTTCCCGTGAAATTTTGCATAAAGCAAGGTCTTATAGCACAGATACAGGAATAAATCTGTAAAAAGTAAATTTGTTGTTAAAAAAAAAACATTTTTTGCGATTCGGATAAATCTTCGAGATTCCATTCGGGAATTGAACTATTTAAATAAGTTTGTACGGAACCGGTGCGCGAGTCTGACTTGCACTTGACCATTTTTTACTAAAGAATTAATATTATTGTGTGTGTTCTATTTTTTAATAAATTATTACTATGTAAGTGGAACAGTAAAAGTCTAACACGCCCCCAACTCCACTCATAACGAGACAAGTATACTATATAATGATACTGGACACTAAAAAAAAAAAACAGGCTACATCCCTCAGCACATATCGGAAACCACCACTGTTACGTGTCGCAGTGTCTTTCAATTTGAGTTGACCCACATAGATGCGACGTTTGCAGACAATCGATTACGAGCAATTCTCGAGCAGTTGCATCTATGCACGCGATCGAACTATTCTCGATTGTGATCGTATACCGATTAACGATTATCGATTGTTGACCGATTAGCGATTGCTGATTTGCGCAGTTGTTTATATCGATGCGGTTTCTTTTTATCGATTTGTTGGTATTGGATGTAGATTTCTATTTTTTTTTTTTAAATCCAAGGTTCATTGGATTTCATGTAAACAAAGTAATGTCAATAGAAGTAGCTGACGAAGTGACACGACCATGACACGACGCTGGAATTGAAATGAATTATAAAAACAGCATTCTTATTGGTGTTGATGTGTCAATAAAGGGATTTTATTATTATTATCCTACGTACACCTTTGTATGTTTGCGATAAACTCACAAACTACTGAACAGATTTTCATGCGGTTTTCAGCAATGGATAGAATGATTCATGAGGAAGGTTTAGATGTACATATATACATACATATTATGGGTAGCTGAGAAATTACAAAGATTTTTAACACCTATACGAAACTGGGGCAGGTCAAGAGGATGAGCAAACAGCCTAATTTCGTTTTCACTTTAGTAGTTAGGTACTTTTGTTGTTATTTCTAGGTAAATAAAGCATATATTGCAATGGCACGACCTGCCAGTGTAGGTACAAACTGCGGGATTATTGTAAGAGTCACTCCCGCCGTGGAAAGCAGAGGGCGACTGAAGAACGACTGGTTTCCTTTTTTAAGGTGGTTAATCATCCAATGACTTCTCCCACTCATGAGCGAAGCGAGAGGGTGTGTCAAACTTTTATTGACTAAAATCAAACCTATGTGAATCGGACTATCCAGCAGGCTTTGGCCCTGCTGGGCTCCTACGCTTTTGCTGACATCTCTTTGAGGCGCGCGTGGAACACTACGCGCCGCCATCAAATCGGGCTTGGTCCGGATGGTTAACGGACGGCCGAACGGCGTGCTCCCTACCTATTGCTCGTCGTCGGGTTTTAATTAGTCATTTAAAGTCTGACACTCTCTCTCGCTCCACCAAGAGGGGGAGAAGTTATTTTAGGTTTTCCAACCTAAATAGTGTACATACAACTTTGAGTATTTGTTAGGGACTTATTGTTTTGACATAGAGATATCTTAAGTACCTCTAGTAACTGAAGGTCTTGATAACTTCCCACGCAACTATGGTCCTTCCATTCATAAAACGACGAGTTTCGCAAACTGCTAAATATTCATGAACGCAATTACATTGACGCATTCAAGATTGTCTATTCAATAATATTCAATGTTTTCTAGCAAATGTGTCAGTAAGAACTCATTTTTATAACGTTATCTCTAAAACATCCTTAAAATTTCTGACAATAGACTAGGTTTTGCGCGCAACTTCATCCTCGTGAATGTTGGTTATTGCGGACACGAAGTCAACGCCAAATAAATAGTAGTCTACGTACTTCCTTCACCGTTTTGAGAAACCGTGGAAACCGGCATGTTCTAGAACCAAAAATTCGAAGACATGGGACATTCGCCAATCCGCACTGGGCCCGCGTGGTGGATTACGGCCCTTTCCTTCTCCTAGAGAGGAGGCCTGAGTCCCAACAGTGGGAACATTATAAGGCCGACTATACTATGCTATATCCTTGCTTAGGGTTCTCTGCTTAGCTTCAAAATCGGTTTAGTAGTTTAACCTTGAAAGCGTAATGAGACAGACAGAGTTACTTCCAAATTAATAATATTAGTATGAATTTACACAGCAGCACTGGAATCATTAAATTACTCACTCGTCACTAAATTAGTGACGACATTGGATACCAATTTCACTATTAATTTAAAGTATCGCAATATTAAACAGGCAACAATAAATTTTATTGCACTAAAAATACAGCATAAATTGGTTCGTATCAGTTTAACAGGTGCCCTAATCTGCGTCCGCCACGAAGTTTTATATATCAATGAAAATATTTCGTTATAAATAGTACAAACTTACTCTACAAGCATTTCAGTTTAGAGTCGTAAAATTTGAATATCTATGAGATAGTAAAACATTTGTTAGGAACACAGAAGAAAATTTTATTTTTATTTTGCACATGTTCAAGATATTCCATTGATGTGTCTTCAACGGTCCGGCCTAAGCGTTTCGCTTCGTCGTTTATACGGCGTAAATCGAAGGACTGGAACAATTTGCCTGCTGCGGTCTTCCCGTCCTACTATAATTTAGGTGTCTTCAAGGCTAGAGTGAATAGGCTCTTAATAAACTAGTGCGCCTGACCATCAATGATTGCATCTCCGCTTACCATCAGGTGGGATCGCAGTCAAGCA
This sequence comes from Mythimna vitellina, assembly GCA_949316375.1. Classification (NCBI taxonomy): domain Eukaryota; kingdom Metazoa; phylum Arthropoda; class Insecta; order Lepidoptera; family Noctuidae; genus Mythimna; species Mythimna vitellina. Next base: position 21,847,680 of record OX438690.1, read on the forward strand.
CTGGTTTATATAAAAAAAAAATGTGGCAAAGAGAAAATGCCCCAGAAATTCTTGACAATGCATGCACATAACACAGCTGACGAGATCAGCTTTATAATGTCCCCCTAATGGGACTCAGGCTCCTCTCTAGGATATGGAATGTATCGTAATCTACCACGCGCGCAGTGCGGGTTGATAGATTTCTCATATGTTCGAATTTATGGTTCTAGAGATGCTGGTTTCATCGCGATGTTTCCCTATAAATTACAGTAATGCGCCTGGCTAGGTTTGAACCCACGACGCATAGCTCGTAAGAACTGCCAACGGCAGACGGTAAGTAACTGCAGCCGGCCGTCGACACGTCGGCGTTAGCTGTTGACGCGTCGATGGCGGCCGTCGACATTCCAACTTTCCGGCTGCAGACGGCTGCAGTTCCCTCTGTCGTTAGCAACATGCCGCTCTTGTGCATGAACTCTAAGTCGGGCCGTTAGGCCACCACTGTTTTAATTTTATGCATGCATACCATAAGCATAATCCGTCATAGGCTACCTTTCTATGGGACCCAGGCCCAATCGTTACCTTAAAAGGAAAAGACGAAACTCTTACAGGATCACTTTGTTTTCCGTCTGTCTGTCTGTCTATCTGTCAAGACCCTTTATCTCGAGAACGCGTGGAGATATCGAGTTGAAGTTAAAATTATATACTCAACTTGCGGTACCTTGAAGCTGGGAAAAAATCAAACTTCTAGGTTAACGAAAAAAAAATATACGGCCGTTTATATCGAAAAAAACGTATATTTCGACACTCTCAAGGGAATCAAATTAATAGGGTACTTTCTGTTGACTTAGAATTCTGAAATTTGGCAAGAAGCAAGGTTTTACCTATAGCACAAGTATAGGAAAAAATTTGAAAACTATAAATTTGTTGTTAAGTCACAAAAAAAAAACTTTTTTGCGATTCGGAAAAATCTTTGTAACTCTATTCGGGAATTGAACTGTTTTCATAGGTTTCAGAATCCTCAGTGCGCGACTCCGACTCGCACTTGCCCGTTTTTTTTTACATAAATTCTGCTCATTTGTGATATTATCTCAATCATTTTCTTACGTCCCAGCTTCGCAAATACATTACAAATCTTTGAAATTATCGGATTTTTTAACTATATGAAGTTAGTTTTATATGTTACTAGTTTCTGCTAGCGACTCCACCCGCGTGCAGTAAGGTTTCTCCATACAAACATTCCACTCCCTTTTCATCCCCTTAGGAGGTGAATTTTGGAAAATCCTCTCTTAGTGCTCGCTTCAGTCACAAAAGGAAGCCTTGTGCAAAATATCACTTGCCCTGTAGCTACGGCTGTGCGTTGATTTGTCAGTCAGTCAGTTTCTCCTTTTATATGTATAAATAGATAGATAGATGAAGGATAAGAAAGACATATTGGTATTACTACCAGAGAGCTTACTGCAACTTTTTCAACGTTCTCGTTTCTCGAAATATGCTATCGTAAAAATTCGCTTATTTCAAATCATATAGAAAAACCCCTTTAGCGAACAAAACCACGTTACCCTGTAATTTAAAATGCACCTAATTATCATAAAACAAGACAGTTCATAATTGTACAACACTTAGCTACTGACATTTAGATGTACAGAATACAATAGTCTGGTCGCATTCAATTAGTAACAGCCAATCAGGTTGGCTTTGCCGCCGGGGCAGATATTTTAAGATGCAATTTGTCTGAAACTGATAATCTAATACAGTATTACTAGTAAAGTAATTGTATGAACAACTAGCTCCTGCCAGCGGCTTGGCCTGCATGAAAATAGGTTTCTTCAAACAAAATTTGGAACCCCGCTTCATTCCTTTAGTGAGTGAATTTTGGAAAATCCTTTCTAAGTGCTCGCCTACGTCATAAAAGGAAACCTTGTGCAAAATTTCACGCTCCTAATCCCAGTAGTTTCGGCTGTGCGTTGATATGTCAGTCAGTCAGTCATAATCATAATCAGCCTTTTTTTAATGTTCCCACTGCTGGGACTCTAGCTTCTTCTCTAGGAGCGAATAGGCCGCGTAATCTACCACGTGGGCCCAGTGCGGGTTGGTAGATGTCACATGTCTTCGAATTTTTGATTCTAGGACATGCCAGTTCTGCGAGTTGGCTGGAAATAAATTACATCTAATACCATAACATCTAATAATAAATGTACTCGTATCTACATAACATTCTTGTTTCAAATCCACACAACAAACATGATACCAGCAAATAAATCACAAAGTGAGCTTTCAAAACTCTTTACAACCTCATACGTAACTCGGCATCAAGTTATTATCCGCATTTCAGCTTGTAAAGGAAAGGCCACACTGTGACGTAAGTGCATGCCGATGAAGTAGAAAAATGGCAAATCGATTGTCAAGCGACACGGCATGATAGCGCAGTAGCACGCCAACGTATTTGTGATACATTGGCTATTATGCAATTGGAAATTGGGGACGAAGACATAAAAAGTGATGAGGTTTTAAGTGGAATTGTTAAAGAGTATTTTGCAGGTTTAGAGTTTTTAAATAACAAAACTCCAAGTCGACACATTCAATATAAGCATAATCAGCTCTGTAATATTCTTACTGCTGGAACTCAGCCGTCTTCTCTAGAAGAGAGAGAATGAGTCGCAATCTACCAGGCGGTCCTAGTCCGGGTTGGTGGCTGAAGCAAGCATTTATTTCAACTTAATTACCAACCCATACTGGGCTCATGGCGTTATGGATTCCCTCTCCTATAGAGGAGGCCTGAGTCTTAGCAGTGGAAACATTGTATGGCTGATTATGCTACTCTTTATGCTTATGCTAATTACTAAACTATTTACAGATAAAGAATTGACCAGGAAACGGTCTGTTACGGTTAACGGTTCCTGGAGTTCTAAGATACAGGCTTAGGCTTAGTTCAGACTCTAGATCTCCCACAAATTACAAATTCATCAATTTAAGTGCTTACGTTTTTCTGCCAAATAACATATTGCATTTTTGAAGTGTAATTTGTGGATATAAATAAACTTTCTTGATTTGATTTGTTTTTTTTTTATAGCCCATTTATGTCCTCCATTTCTCTTTTCCACACAAGTCTGTCTTCGGCCATTGCGGGTCAGTCCCTCTGGTATTTATCAAGTTCGTCTCTCCACCTTCGCCTAGGTCTGCCGCGGTGTCGCCTTGCGTTAAGTGGGACCCAATAAGTGGCTCTTTTAGTTTGATTTGTTAGTCAGAAAAAGGAAGCTATTTGCGAATCGGGAATAATCGCATGCATTTGTGTTTGCGTACAAAATGCACTATAACATCTTCTGTGTTTACTTGGCTAACCTCCGACAAGATCTCGGCCACCATGCTCGAAATTCAGTCGGAAATATTATTTAATAGAGCTATTGACATTTCTCAAACACGATTCGCTCTACTTAGGCAAAGTCAAGTGCAAACATCGTCGTGACCTTACCCACACTAGTGCGCGTTAGTCCTAAGGGCTATGCGTGTGGTCTGCACTCATTATGACGATAAGTGAGCCGAGATAAATGATTACGTTACTTTGATTAGTCATTTATAAATAAACATGTACGAGTTCACAGTATGACTGCAATATTTATTGTTTCTTAGTACATTTTATGGTACTGCAAATGTGGTTTGTCAGAATTTATTTGCGTGGTCGAGACTTCCGTATCGTAAATGGTTGCTGAAGGATTATTTGGGAAGATGTGTGGACTATCAATTTACTTATTAAGAGCGATGTTATACTATTTCACACCTTAAAAATTTCCATAGATGAATATGTCGTGGCCAGATCTTAGAAATTGATCACTTCATGAAATGACCAACTAAAACTGGCCAGATCGTTTGAAACGTTAAAGTTTGATGATATGCAACAACATACCACCAACAACAACAACATTGCATCATTCATTCATTGCATTTTTTATAACAACATTGTAAACACTTTGTTCGCAATAAACGCTTTGACTTTGACTTTGTCAATCCTCGTTTGGCCTACTTTCTTTAGACCTTTTATTACCATATAAATTCTACATACAACAATGACGAGGATTGACATTGCAACTCGTGTCCAGGCGAGAGGCTCTCCTACGGCTTGACAAAATCATCAGGAGGTTTAAACTTCTCCCGCTAGAGGTCGCATCACTCTATCCATTTATCTGTGACCTCTGCACCGCGACTAAAGGGATTTAGATATAACTGGCCATCATCATCATCATCTTCCTGCCCTTGTCCCATTTTATTGGGGGTCGGCGCAACACGTTTTTTTCTTCCATTCTATCCTGTCAACCGTCATACTATCACTAACTTCCTTTTCTTTCATATAGCTGTTCACACAATCCATCCATCTATTCTTTGGCCTCCCTCTCCCTCTCCACCCATCCACATGTATACTCATATAGATTATGTGTGATTAGATATAACTGGCCATGATTTGTTAAAAAACATTGGGTATTTTTTATCTCGGGAATATGTTGGGGTAATTTTCGACTTTCATGCGGGTGAAGTCATTGGCAGAAACTAGTTTGTTACAAATTCTAATATGCATTTTTTTTACTACGATTATTTTGTGCTAAAATTTATTTCGGTAAGGTAGTACGGTGGGCGACAAAAGTGTATGCAACGATAAATTAAATTTGGACTGTTTATTTTTCGTAGTCAATAATTTTTGTACGAATATTTTACGTTGAAAAAGCGTTTGTTCTATTACAGAAATTACATCGTTTTGTATAATTATAGATAGTAATGTGTTCTAATAATAGTACAGTTTATGTTCCTAATGGGTTGCGTAAAATCATCATTAAATCTTCGAAAGTAACCTTAACAAGTGTAATTACTGTAGTTTGCATACTAATTACCCCCATTAACTTTCTAAAGCAAAATCATTATTGTTTTTAAAGTGTACTACTAAATGGCTAAATGGCCCTTTAAGTGCTTCATTTTTTTTTATTTTTTTTTATTGGGTGTGAAAATCATCCTAATGACATCCCCGCTCTTGGGCGGAGCGAGAGATAGTGGCAGACTCTTACTGACTAAAAACCCACTCCTGTTCCTTCGTTGCCTTCGTCCCAGGGCCCCGGGTTCCGCTTTCACACTACCCGTGGCCCCAGTAGGCTTCGACCCTGCTGGGCCCCTACGATTTGCTGACATCTCCTTGAGGCGCGCGTGGAACACTTTATATTTGAGGAAAACAGTTGACCTTAATAAAGCACAGAAACAAGTGATGTTGTCCTTTCATGGTTGAGTGTTTTTCTGTTTATCTTTTTATTACAAGGATAAGTAAAAAGTATTTTATGTGATAATAAATTGTTAACCCCATCATTTTATTAAACGTGACACCCGTCAATGTTTCAATAATAAATCTTGTATCCAAGTCGCCATTGTTATTTTCTAAAAATAAATGGAAACTACACACCGTTACAAAAGAATTAGGTTTACGAATCAAATACAGGAAATTTTGTTAAAAAAAATCCCAACCGACAAGTAGTGACATAAACTTGGCGTGTACAGTAGGTATATTTGAAATAACAATATAATTACCTACAATACAAACCTACTCCAGTAAATGAGGATAACGCAAAAAGCCATGTGACCAACACAAAACTTGTTTTTACTTTAAAAATATTGTTTTAGAATAAAATCTAGAGACAGTTAATTAAAAATTTTTGCATGATATTTTTCTTATGTTATGTAATGAGCCTTTCTTCCACTGCAGGGTGAAGGCCTCTCTTCCATTCTTCCACTCTTTTCTTTCTTTAGCTACATCAGGCCAATCCTTAAGGCAGGAGCCCAAATCGTCACGCCATGTCCTTCTGAGCCTACCACATCGCCGGCTCCTACTGTTCGGAATCCAGTCAGTGGTTGCCTTCACCCAATTTCGTTGCGACATGCTCCCAATGTAGCCTGGCTATTAACATTTTAGTTTGGCGGCCGACCGATCTGTTCTTTTGACCCCTAGAATACTTCGTTTCATTACTCGCTGGCAGAACCCGAATGCGAGTGCGTAAGTTTTTTTTTTCTGATAAATATGTTAATCTTTTCGTACCAATTTGCGTTAACAGTTTAGCTATTGACTGTACCCATGAAGTTAGCCAACAATGAGCTTCATGCGTCGCTAGTTGGCATTACTGTGCTAATCGTAACAGAAGGCTGCGATGGGCTCCTTATGAGTTTAGTTGACGATAGTACTTAGGAGGTAACGCTTCTTGCTCGTGTATGGGTATCGTTGGTAGGTGTTGCGAAAATGTAGGACAATGCTTACCCACATATATAGCAAGTAAAAAGTTAGTGTGGTAATTTAGCTGAGAAAGTTTTTTTTGCATTATTCTTCAAATGATACTTATTGGGATAGTCAACTAGATTCATTTTTTATTTTAGTTTGTCTTAAGAACAATGCAATATATCTACAAAAACATTTAAAAATCTATTTTGAAATTGAAAGTACCTCAATGATTGCATCTCCGCTTACCATCAGGTGGGATCGCAGTCAAGCACTGGTTTATATCAATTAAAAAAAAAAACCTTAATTTAGTACAAACATAAATGAGTAGACTCTGACTTCAGTTGCAAAGATCAAAGATATGAAGATTTGGTTATAATTTGAAGTATAGCATTTGTGAGACTCTATTTTCACCTGTAATCTTGTTGATAAATTGTTTGTCCTTTTTTTTACTCAAAATCCATAATTCAAAAATCGGTCTATTCCATAGTGAATCTAAACAGAAAATTTGTAAACTTTTGGAGGAAAATTTTATGGGAGTATAGGTCATCTTATTAAGAGCCATTTAATCAGTATTTTACTATGAAACCTCTTATTATTATGGTATAATAAGACAAAACTCGTGATCCTCAAGCTTAAAATTTTCTAGGCACAGTATCATAGCATTATGAAAACACCTTGTCAACAAGAGACTAATCTACACAAATAATATTATAAAGTTTATAATTCTTTCACATATAATTCGACAAAATTTTGAAAAGTCTGGGTTTATAGTATTTTACTAGTTAATAACAAAACGGTCATCGCATTATTGTCACATTGATAACCAAAATTGTATAGTAAAACAAGAAGAATATCCACTTTATAATCTGAATATTTTTAGTCCTTCAAAAATTATAATCTGACAGCAATAGCATTCGTCAAATTAGCATGTAAAAGGAAACTCCGACTCCAGTCGCCATTTTGTAAACAATAGCTTTGCCTACATTATTATAATATATTTTACCTGAACGACGTTAACATGATTAGTGATTTACAGTACACAATATGAAGTGTGAATATTACTATCGATTCGTGCGCGAACAGTTCACAAGGCTGCGCTAATCGCGACGCAAGGCCTGCTCTTGTAATGTTAAGGTTCCCTTATACAGGCGCAACAACGTTGCAATAAAGCGACAATGCGACAAAAGTGCGACAAAGGTGCGACAAAAGTGCGACAATGCGACAAAAGTGCGACAATGCGACAAAAGTGCGACAATGCGACAAAAGTGCGACAATGATGACAAACTAGATGGCGCTCGCTGTCACGTTAACATCGGTTCCGTGTTTTTTATTCTACAAAATTAGTTAAAGTGCTAGAAAGAGTGTTTCTACTATTTAAAACTGTGAAAGAACGTTTAAAATCTCTATGACATTGTTATCCCATGTATTGTGTGACGGGCTTAATCACAAAAAGGATTATAAAATAATAGTGTAACAAAGTACTTCAAAATCAAAAATAAGTGTAGCTTTCGTCAAAAACCAATTAAATAATCATAACCAAGCAATAAGGAGCAGTGAACAAACAAAATATTTTAGTAATAAAGAGTAAAAAATTTTAAGTGACTTGCGTTTTTGTGACTGAGTGCAAAAATTTTTTCTGCATGAATCATCAACAACGACTTTGTTAATTTCAAATAAAAAATACGAAACTAGTAATGTACTAATTTCACCAACTTAAGTAAAGTCATCGTGGCGTAATACTCAACTGCTGCACCTGTGTATACGAGAGGTCGCGGAGTCAAATCTCATTCACACAAATTTCTTTTTGTGTTTTGTTTTTGCAATTTATCAAAACTACGATTTCAAATAACGTTATTTTTGGAAAAAACATTGGATCATTTATAATAATTTTTATATAAAAAATATCAAGAAGATGGAAAATATTACTTACAGAAACAAACTATTCAGGTCAAAATCACAAACAAACTTATCACATTCAAGTCAAGAAATATTAAACTCCACTATGCTAGATTCTACGATGATGAGCATACAGAGTGCTACTCAAAATAGTAATCATTCATTTATGGAGGATTTCAGACAGGAAATGAAGGAAATTAAAGAAAAACTAAAAATCGCTGACAAAGAAATAGATAATCTTAGTTATGAGAATATCAAATTAAAGCAAGAGATACAGGATCAGAAACGTCAAATAGAATTGCTCAAAGAAATCACAAACTCTACTCCACAACTAAAAAAGAGCAACTCGACACCCATCTCAAGAAGAGTTTTGAATATGAGAGTAAACACTTCCCGCCATTCTCCTCTACGTCTAGCCAAAAGTATTCAGCAATCCAGCAATCATATAACACAGCAGAATCAATCAGAAAGGGAAGCTCAGATCCAAACGGACACTCTAAGTCATTGCAGTGAAAAAGAAACTCGTAAGGGGATTCAGCGCCAGTCATCTGAAGGGGAACCGGTTGAGCACCAAAGTAGCGGCCACAGAGTGATTATACTGGGAGATGGTCAAGGGCGGGGCTTGCGAGACGTACTACAGGATCTCCTAGGGCCAGAATATGCTGTAGTTTCCTATCTGAAACCTGGTGCGACATTGCGTGAGGTTCTGCAATGCCCTAAGAACAATATCAGCAACCTCACCAAAAACGATTACGTCATCGTATTAGGCGGATGCAGCGATAAAAATCCAAATGATATCGATATACATCTTCACCGTTGGCTAGCATCAACTGCAAATACAAATGTGATTATCTCAGAAGTGCCTAAAAATAAGTTTTTACAAGAATGGAAACTTAACTACTTACTTAGATTTATTTGTAATAAATATAAAAATGTACTGTACATGGATATGAACTACACTAGATTATTACCAAATGGACGACATTATGTAATAAATCTTGCAAGATCACTATTAAAAGAGATATTATGTTTAAATTATCATTTCCAACACTCTCAATATGAACAAATAATTCAAAATAAAAATTGTAAAAAGTCTTTTGATAACAAATGTGTCCAAGTTAACTTAGATTGTAACAAATGCGCACTAGTTAATAAATTAGACGATAAGAGTAAAACAGCCGAAATAATAATACCTACAAATGATTTTTTTCGTGAGTAAAAATGTATACATTATGCACCAAAATATTGCAGGACTTCTAGCAAAATCTGATGTGCTCTCAGTGTGTCTTCATGAATTATTAGGAAAAAGTATACAAGTGGACGTACTGTGTATTACGGAGCATTTCATGATGGAAGGATATGAAGTCCATCTCAATATAGCTAATTACTGTTTAGCTGCATGCTTTAGTCGCAAGGAAAGTAAAAGGGGAGGTGCTTGCATACTCATAAAAAATGGTCATCAATGGAGAGAATTACCGAAAATTGCTAAATTATCTATAACGAGTATTTTTGAATGTTGCGCTATAGAACTTTTAAATTATAAAATTGTAATTGTATGTATATATAGGGTTCCAAATCCAACTAATTTTGATGAATTTATGAGTAGACTAGAGATATTATTACGTACTCTTATTAAAAAATCTTTTAAAAATATTGTACTGGCGGGCGATTTTAATATAGATATATTGAAAAAAAATAAACAGGCTCTAGAATTTGAAAATCTATTATTAAATTTTAATTTAAAGTTGTCTATACGTCAACCTACCCGTCTAAAGAGCAAAACATGCATTGACAATTTTGCGCATAATTTTAATTCGTCTCGTAAAGCTATTGTTTTGGAACTGGCCTTGTCTGACCACACGGCACAACTACTCAATTGCCCAATTAGCACTGCAAGCACTAGGAATCAATGGCGAATCATGAGACGAGACTATAGTGAAGAGAATGTTGACAAATTTAGGTCCTACCTCAATAGCCTATCGTTTGCTGAGGTATATGAAGCGAAAGACCCAAACATTGCTTACAATGCCTTTTCAGAAATGTTTTCTTTTTTGTATACTCAATGCTTTCCTGAAACTCTTGTCTCTGTAAACGTGAGAAGAAGGCCTAGTTGGGTCTCCAATGGTATTAAAATATGTAGCAAAAGGAAACGCCAATTACTATGGCAATATAGACAGAAACCTACCGATATGAATAAAAACAAATTTAAAAGTTATTCAAAATTACTTAAAAAAATCATTTATTTAACTCAACGAGCACAAAATATACATAAAATTAAAACGTCAAATAATAAATCTAAGACTACATGGGAAATAATAAATCAAACAAAACTAAACATACCAAAAAACACTATAGATAAAATTCAATATAATAATGAAACTGTAACTGACCCCAAAATCATTGCAAATATATTTAACGATTACTTTATAGATAAAATTGAACCTATGACTATCTCGGGAATCCCAGTCACTAAACATATTTTAGCTAGAAAAGATTCAATGTTCATGACCCCATGCCACTCATATGATGTATTAAAAATTATTGCGGCCTTAAAAAATACAAATAGTGTAGGATATGACGGAATATGTACAAAAATTATTAAGTCGGTAGCACATGAAATCAGTAGCCCCATAAGTTATATTATTAATTTAAGCATCAGTGAAGGAATATTTCCCAATGCGCTAAAAAAATCCATTGTCAAACCACTGTTTAAGAAACAAGATAGGGAGCTAATAGAATTTTACAGGCCAATATCTTTAATACCAATCATTTCAAAAATTATTGAAAAATATATCTACAAGGAACTTAACAACTACTTTGAAAAAAATCATATACTCTGTGATGAACAAAAAGGATTTAGAGAGAAAAAAACTATTAACTTGGCCATATACGACTTCTTACATACTGTTATGACAAACATGGATAAAAACACACCAGTCAGTGCTATTTTCTGCGACATGACACAAGCTTTCGACTACGTACAACATAATATATTACTAGATAAACTTGAAGCATATGGTATAAGGGGAAATATATTGAATCTGATACAATCATACCTACATGACAGGAAGCAAGTAACTCAAATTAGTCGAATAAATATGAATTCTAAACGTGAAGAGTTTTTCACGTCATGTGAGCGTACCGTTCCGCATGGAGTTCCACAAGGCAGTGTACTTGGACCACCTTTGTTTACAGTCTTCATAAATGACTTCCCTAAATCTATTAAATATCCCATGACGCTATTTGCAGATGACAGTACGATAACTATACCATGCCATAATAAGATAACATATGAAACGGATATAAAAAAAACATTAACTGAAGCGGTTACGTGGCTCAATAACAATCATTTGAAAATTAATATAAATAAAACTTTGATTATGCATTTTAGCCAACGGTCATCATTATTCTCTAGTCTTGACATTACACATAATAATAATAAAATACTGACAGCTAATATTACTAAATTTTTAGGTCTAACAATCGACAGAAACTTAAATTGGAAAGCACATATTGAGATTCTAGCCAAAAGATTAAGCAGTAGTGCATATGCGCTATATAAATTATCTTGTACTCTAAATATAGAAGCACTATTAACAGCCTACTATGGTTTGGTCGAGTCTGTCATTAGATATGGTGTTATCTTCTGGGGTAACTCAACCGATAGGGATATCATTTTTAAAAGACAAAAGTACTGCTTAAGGTCCATGTTTAATCTCAAAACTACTGATAGTTGTAAAAATTATTTTATTAAATATCGTATATTAACTTTCCCTTCACTTTATATATTAGAAATAACAATGTTTGTAAAAAACAATCCACATTTGTTTTCTCGTATGGCAGACAGATTCCCAAGAAATAGACGTGATGATAGCAAACTATGTGTACCTACGTCAAGAACTGTATTTATGCGCAAGAGTGTTTTTTGCATGGCACCAATTATTTATAATAAATTGCCCAAAAGTTGGAAAGAACAAACTTCATCTAAACTTAAACAAACAATGAAATCTTTTTTGGTACAGAAAGCATATTACAGTATTACTGAATTTTTAAACGATTCTGTGAATATTGTAAATAAATAAATAGCAATGGAGGATTTAAAGATGTCTATATTAATAATTTTACTACAATTGTATACTTATTAAAATGATGCAAATCTTCATAGTGAAAATTATAATCTGTAATGCTTGACAAGGAAAATAATATAATTTGATAATGTAAATAATTGAATATCAGAAATTTGTTTAATTAACCAATGTTTAATATAAATGTGACATTTTAAAAAAGAATTAATTCATGGATACCTATAAATAATTTATTGAACCTAATATATTTGCACGTCATGAAAAATGGCAGGCATGTCGTGACCTATTCTTATTTAAGATCTTGCATGCATGTATTGTTTTAATTCTGTATGCATACACATGTTTGAGCAAATAAAATTTCTTATTCTTATTCTTATTCTAATGCGACAAAAGTGTGACAATGCGACAACTACGATTGTGTTGACACATTTTTCATTTTATTATAATTGATTGATGGTAAACAATGTAAAGTGAGAACGTTACTGGTTACTATCGACTCGTGCGCGGGCAATTTACAAGGCTGCGATAATCGCGACAGAAGGCCTGCGCTTGCGCAGCGTAGCGTATTATATTTAACTATGGATGGATAATATATTGAACGATGAATAGTAATGTAGGTAATATTATTATGTAGTATCGTAGTCATTTTATTTATATATTACCTCTATTATGTTAATTTTTGCACGTGATCGATGAATCTGTATAAAATCTAATTTCTGGTGAGGGAAAATGAGAAGTTCTTTTTTAGTTCATCTAAATGTCAAATGACGTTAGGTGTAGTGGTTAAGATATTGACTGCTGCGCTGCAAGTCGCGGGTTCGGTTACTTAAAAAAAAAAAAAAACGAATGTGAGTCTTTTGTATGAGACGTTGGTCTCCTAGGCTTTGTTTCTTCATTGATCTTAACACTAGAACTAAGCTAACAGTTAATATTTCATTTAGAAGAAAAAAATAAGCAACATATTGACGCCTCGACAAGTAAATAAAGAATAAATAAGTAGCACGTGTAAATAAAACTTCATAGCTCAAGGTTAAAAAATTACCGTTTATCAGTCTTCCGCCAATCAGCAATACAAACAAAATTACAATTATATAAATACAAACGTATTTACACGTAATGAGGTAATTGAACAAGGAGAAGCACAGCAAAGGTCGAACGCGCTAGAGAGAAATCGACGAAAAACTTACAATTAACACCAAAAGCGACAGTATCACTTAAAATCGTATACATTGCTCGTTGACTTTTGAAAGCGAAAAGTTGTAACCGAAGAAAATGATCGATGGATGTGTTAATGCAAGTTATTGTTGTTACTTATTCGTTGGTTAATATAACCTTGTTGCCCGTCTTTGCTTGTAGCCTTCTGCATAAGTAAGGTTGTGTATAGAGACAATATAGTGTCGTAACAGTTAATGACAGGATTAATTGTTTTATGTGTCTTCTTGACTTGGTGACATACTGACATTAAACTGTTTGTTAGTTGGCTATGTATGGGCACAGCTAACACATACACAGCCAACTATCCTACTAGTATTATAAACGCAAAAGTTTGCATGTATGTGTATGGAGGTTTGTTACTCTTTCACGCAAAAACCACCCGTCTGCCAAAATTCATATCAATCCTGGCATAGGATACTGTTTAACCCGGAAACATATTTCCATGGGATAATTTTCTACTACCGTAAAAGTTTCACAATCCCTCTCACTCTACTCAGAGCGGAAGGGTGGCGAATCATTTGTTGATCTCCTAAAAAGGTCCCAAACCAGCCATATCATTGTTTAACACAGCCACATTTTTTTTATTTTACTTTTGTTTTTTCTCAAACATTGCTTAGTATTTTTTTTCGAAAGACGTCTCGTCACAAGAGATATTATTACTCCTGTATGGTGTGTGCTTTCAGAAACATGTGAACTCATATATAGGCCATACAAATAATTGTAACTTGCGGGATTCGAACCCGCGACACACTGCGCAGCAACCAACCGTGCCTTCTAATTGGTACCAGGTTACCGATAACTTCAACATTATTCAGTATTGCATTATATACCTACCGCAGTTTCATATTACATAGAAACATTTCAGCACATAGTTTCTCTTTTACACGAATGTTTAAAATTCCAATTGTCTGTCTGTTGCAAAATTTAATCGGTATTACATTTGTGTAATACAATACAAATTTTCATTTTAAAATGTAGTTAGTTACTGAAATACGGTTTCAACCGGTATATTGGCAATACACGTATCTAGTATTTTTTTATTTATAATATATATAGCCAGTGGCTTCGCCTGCGTGATCATCTACATCATCATCATCAATACAGCCGAAAGACGTCCACTGTTGGACATAGGCATCCCCCAAGTGTCGTCACAATAAACGGTCCGTCTTGCATCCATCGGATTCCCTCAATCCTTACCAGGTCATCGGTCCACCTTGTAGGAGGCCTTGCAACGCTGCGTCTTCCGATACGCGTAATAGGAGAAAATTATCCCATTAAAACATACTCCTGAGATGAAAAATATCCTATGTGTCATTCCAGGACGTGGTCGCCGTGTATCCTGTTATGTTTTATCGAAATTCATTCACGTTCCAGCGTGAAGAAGTGAGAAACATACATAAACACATACAGTCACAAACTTTCGCCTTTTTAATAATACTGTGATATCACAGTGGTACCAGATGCCGTAACGTTGGAAGGCCTCCTATAAGGTGGACTGAAGACCTGGTAAGGGTTGCGGGAATCCGATGGATGCGAGAAGCACAGGACCGTTCATTGTAGCGACACTTAGGGGTAGCCTATGCATACAGTGGACATCTTTCGGCTGAAATGGTGACTGTGATATAGTGTGATAGCTGCATTTCAAATGTGTATCTATGTTTGCATGCCAAAATGGTAGAATTCACAAAGATATTTTAATATTATTTTTATCCAATTCTGAGCAAGTAAATGATTATTAAATTCTATTATTCGTTTGATGAGTCATATTGCATCAATAATTCTAACATATTTTTTTCCTACATCGACAAGTTCCTAAACAATATTTCACAGTAAGCAATTAAGTTCAGTCTGCGGTCTTTGCACCGTACTTCACAGAAGGTTAATATTTCATTGAATTTTTTCTCTAAATCAAATTCTGGAAGCGAATGCCAGGAAATATTTAGTTTTTTGTTTCAGTCGACTGGGCGAGACGGGAATGGTAACCACGTGATTTCTAATAACTGGGATCGTTCTTGCCACCAACATTTTTTAAGATTTATTATCATTATTCGAGGCCATTTACAGAGCTGTACAGGTTGTCAAATACTGGTCTGAAAAAAAATAGTTTGATTATATCGACAGTTAAAGAAAATTCCTGTTTAATATCGCCCGCTAGGCACAATGTCGTATTTTGGATATTTTTTTTTTTAAATTGATGTAAACCGGTGCTTGACTGCGATCCCATCTGATGGTAAGCGGAGATGCAATCATTGATGGTCAGGCGCACTAGTTTATTAAGAGCCTATTCACTCTAGCCTTGAAGACACCTAAATTATAGTTGGACGGGAAGGCCGCAAATTGTTCCAGTCCTTCGATGTACTAATATATCTTTAGTCCCTTTGCTTTGAAAAAAAAATAAAAACACTTAGTATATGAACACGACCAGTAAATCAGTTTTACCCAACGTTGAAACACCACTGAAAATTATTGAAATATTAAATCACAGGTAACAAGAATAGCATAATGAGTGCTTTAAACGTAGCCGATATTTTACGGTTGCCATCTCAAATGTAAACTAGACCGTCTGCCAAAATCCATTCATATTCACTCAACCAACACGAAACACTCGTGTAACAAACATTTAAAATATACACATTTCCTTTTGCAGAGAGAAAAGGTAATAAAAAAAACAAACTGCTTCCTAAAAAGAAATTGAATTTCCTTTTGCCGCTATATCATTCGAATATTTAGTGAAAACATCAATAAATCAGCAAGTCGAAGCGAATATATACGAAAAAAAACGCATTTTTTAACGTTATTTTATTTGCGTGTTGTACCTAAATTGCCCCGCTGATTTCCAAGAATATCGTCACCCTACACGCACCGTAATGCACGAGGGTGTAATAATTTACTAGTCACACACACACAGTTATGTGCACACACAGGTGTAGCACGGCTTAATATCGGCAATAACAGCAACTTTTCACCTCCCCTACCCCCTACCCTCTGCGCTCTGTAATTTCCCCAGTCCCGAATTATAAGCTCATGAATCATGGGCACTGGAGCAAAATGTGTAGGAGTAGAAGGCTCACTTTATACAGAGTTTTATAACTGCAAACGTAAGCTTAGTAACTCTCTGAAACACACAAACCAAGGGCAAGGAGTAATGCGTAAATGAATTGCTAGGAAATTACGACACGTTAAGCGTTAAAATTTTTATACTAAATTAGCGGACCTGGCAGATGTTGTCTTGGCCGAAAGATAGCATCTTGTCAAAAAAAGTAGAACCTATTGCAGCGCCACCTACCGGTTATAATTGTATTTTCACTACCAGGTTTTGGAGTATTTAGAATTTAATTTTAGGGTTCAGTACCCAAAGGGTTAAAACGGGATCCTGTCTGTCCGCCTGTCACCAGGCTGTATGTCATTAAACTTGACAGCTATATAGACAGTTAACATTTTCACTGTAGATTTATTTCTGTTGCCGTTGTAACAACAAAAACTAAAAACAGAATTTTTTTTTTGCCGTCTTTTGCTACGGATGGTATGGAACGTTTCACGCTAGTCCGACTCGTACCTATTTCGCAGGTATTTTTTTTAAATTTTGTTTGACAGTTTATTCGAAAGATAAACTAAGAGGCCCATCTATCGTACCAATTGCAATAGTTAGTTTCTGTTATCTTTCGCACGCAGTCAGGACTGAGCCTTCTGTATCTTATTTAATTTACGGTCACCGTATCGGTTTTCACAGTGTGCGTGAAAATTCGAAAGGTTTATTTACAACGTCAGTTTTGAATCGACACTGTTATTTGGTGTTCGATAACTCTATATAAAACTGTATAAAATTCGGCATGTTTCGTTTGCGATTTCGGGTCGCTGCGCGTCGCTTTTAAATTTCGACCACCATCTTTGTTATTTTATTTCAAAAAAAGAATTGTTTTTTTTTTTTTTGTGCGGTCGATGTGAGATGCAACTTTATACAAATATAGAATATTTTTTCCGGAGAATAATCAGAGCAGGTCAGTGGATTTTTTTTTATATTTCAATTTTAATATTTTAGTAATTTTTAACAGAGGGACAAAGAAGGGGAAAAAGGAATGGGGGAAGGGGAAGGGGGAGCGGGGTAAGAGGCGGAGGGGGGGTTTTCATGGGTTTGATATTCCTTTAATAACCAAAAGAGATAGAGTCGCCTCAGAGGCTTCGTCTTACTCTTTCAAACAGATATGAAACTTGTGTCCCTATATATAGATCTATTCTCTAAGCAAAATTAAAAACATAAAATTGCGCATGTTCTACTCCAAGATCAAAAAGGTTACTTGACACTTTAAAATCAATGTTTATACTATTATTGTTCACACTGTTATCTGAGTTAATCGCGGGTTCCCACGTTGCTGTAGGTAACACTAACAATCGACTTAGATATTCTCCCACGTCAAAACTGTTTGGTTTACTTAATATTCGAAGGAAACATCAGCCCTACCCATTCACAAAAAATAAGTAAATACTAAATTATGAAAATGTTTTCTCAACCTACCATCTAACACTTCCCAGTATAATACTGAACGTAGCCTTTCATCATCATCATTTCAGCCGAAAGACGTCCACTGTTGGACATAGGCCTCCCCCAAGCGACGCTATAACGACCGATCCTGTGCGTCTTGCATCCACCGCACTACCAGGGTCGAAGCCTACTGGGGCCACGGGTAGTGTGAAAGTGAAACCCGGGGCCCTGGGACGAAGGCAAAGAAGGAACAGGAGTAGGTTTTTACTCAGTAAAAGTCTGACACTATCTCCCGCTCTGAGTGGGATTTGTCATAAGATGATTTTTCCACCCAATAAAAAAAAACCCATGATTGCAAACTTACACCGAGGAAAAACCCAAAATCCCCTTTTTATTTCCTCATCTATCTCCTTTTACTATTTCCCTAACATTCAGCCGCAAACTTCATCGGTATAACCAACATCAACACAATAAGATTCCCAAATAATTTTCCAAAGACGAGACGGCAGTCTTAATATTCTAAAAGCGGCGTCAACAGACATTTCTCGTAGAATACGAGTTACAAATACGAAACGAACTATTATCGCCCAAGCCGTTCGTACGCCACTAAACTGAATGTGTTAGTGACAGTTTGCACGTAATACGTTGACGGTTTTATTGGTACTTCGATAGTATGAGTACTGAGAGATGCGGTAATGGATTTCGGTGATATAATTTTGATTGTTGATGTGTTTTTTTTGTTGCTTTTTGGGAAAGGGTAGGAGGCTTTCTTGATGGCATTGTGATTTGGGTGTTTATTTCGTGATTTGTATTGACTTATTTCTTGATCGTGAAATGAATAAAGACAATCGTTCTTTTATAACTTAAATGTTCTATAAAATCAGATAGCCAACATTCAGAACCGACAAGATCTCTCGAAGATTTTTTTTGGAAACAAATGTTGTTGGCTTAACGGATACAACTTAAAGATAAATTAAAAAGATAAAAGATTTTTTTATTTATAAATCTTGAATATACAGTAAGTACCAAAAAATTGGAGCTAGTACCTCCTACAAGACGTATTTAGAACAATGGACAACATTTATGAAAAAAAAAAACAGACATCAATTTGTAATATAATCCCTTTTCTAACCTTACCTAAATTATAACAATACCGTTACCATTCAAGATGGCTATAAAAAAATCTTCCATGATATAATATCTTTTCTCAAATTTCATTTTATAATAATAATAATACCTTTCTGTTCGTACTTTATCTCGGTATTAATTCTCTGAAGCTTTGCCTCTATATCTTTCGTAATTTGATTTTAATAACAAAACGAAAAGTATGATTGAGGTAAAAAGTTTTTACTTTTATTCTTATCTTAGTAATGTTCTATAGGTAGCGAAAAAAATTCTTTGCCGTAGGCTTTTCTTTCACTTTCATAAATGCCTCTGAATCAAATACCAAATCTATCACGCGAATATTGTAAAGGAGACAGTTGGTGAGTATATTTGTTACTTATTCACGTTCGAACTGCTAAACAGATTTCGAAGCAACTTGATACAAAGGTAAACCTTGCGTTCTGCCCCCCTAGCCAAGTTACGGCCGTTTAGTTTCCATTCTCTTGCGTCGAATGCCTCGAGTAGGCCACGCCTCCGATTCCTTTGTTCTGACCACGTGACTGAGCGTTGAGATGACGTCAGAACAAAGGAATCGTAGGCGTGGCCTACTCGAGGCGTTCGATGCAAGATAATCGTAACGAAACGGTCGTAACTTGGCTAGGAGGGCTGGAATAGTACATGAGATAGTTTTTTTATCCCAGAAGTGTATGTTCCCTTGTGAGTGTTTTTGTTTCCTGTACGCCAGGTCGTGTGTTTGCGACTGGTTACTCCATCTTATTTAGCTCTTCAATCCACATAGGAGACAGATGAGCTGACGAGATGGAGTATTTGGTCGTGCATGTGCGACCCTAGCCAAATGAACGCGATAGTGTTTGTCAGATATACTTATCCGAAATAGGCGGATTAAAAGTTAATAAACCAGTAAGCATAACTATAAATATAGACTAGCTTCTGCCAGCTGCTTCGCCCGTGTGAATTTAGTGTTCTGGACCCCCATTCCATCCCTTTAGATTTGCTTTAGAGGGATTTATCCTTTCTTAGTGCTCGCCTACGTCATAAAAGACAACCATGTGCAAAATTTCACACTTCTAGTCCCAATAGTTTCATCTGTGGGTTGATATCTCAGTCAATCAGTTTCTCCTTTTATATATGTATGTCCCATGTTAGTTGAAAGTCGGCGCAACACGTTTTTTATCTTCCATTCTGTCCTGTCAACCGTCACGCTGTCAAAAGAAAGAAAACATTTGAGACTCACACAGGACAAACAACAATAAAATAAAAAGTATGACTGACTTCCTTCATATGACTCCTCACACAGTCAATCCATCTTTTCTTAGGCCTCCCTCTCCGTCTGCATCCATCCATATTTATACTAATAACTCTTTTAATACATCCGTGATATCGCCCTCTTTACAAAACCGTAACAAAACAATCGATTCTCTTTCAACTTTTCAGCCACCGGTGCCACTTTCAAACTTCCTTGTCTACTTGTAATTATAACAGGTATGAGAAAACAGAGTATACCAGTCAACATAGTATCATCATCATCATCATCTTCCTGCCCTTGTCCCATCTTATTTGGGGTCGGCGCAATACGTTTTTTTCTTCCATTCTATCCTGTCAACCGTCATACTATCACTAACTTCCTTTTCTTTCATATCACTGTTCATCCATCCATCTTTTCTTTGGCCTCCCTCTCCCTCTCCACCCATCCACATGTATACTCATAACTCTTTTAGTAACATGTGTTTCATCTCTCCTCTTTACATGACCATACCAAGACAAACGATTCCCCTTCAACTTTTCAGTCACTGGCGCCACTTTCAAACTGCCTCTAATATATTCATTTCTCACTTTAGTCAACATAGTACCAAATTATGATAAATTTGATCGACATTTTGTTAAAACATGCGTTCTTATCTTTTACTCCTAGAGCAAATTTGTTCCATAAATTTTTCATCCAATACCAAATAGTACAGCCTAATCAAACAAAACTTTTCAAAACAGCGTCCGTTCAATCAACAGTAACACGGTCTATGATTTCTTACAAGAATTCGTTTCCTTCCTTCTCCCCCTACACGTAAAAACAAACAAAAAGTAAATAACATTACTAAGTCCTTACATTCCTTGTACAATGATCCTTCGTACACTGCTCCTATAAAGTGCTCTCTGAAAGTTTGTACGACATAGGGAAGTTTTTCGAACAAACTCTTCCATTACTTGTGTGGACGACTGTACGATGGGACTATGCTAACATACACGCTTCGGTCGTATGGAAACTACACATGTTCATGCTAGACTGATGCTCTTGGATTCGAACAGTTGTCGATAGAGTTAGGATGCTATTGCCTTATTGTATAGTGGGTGATCATTTTACTGTCTTGGTTTGTCTTCATTCCTTATTTATTTATTTATTTAATGTTTATACAATTCAAAAATGCAAAGGCGGACTTGAATGTCTTAGGCATTCACTATCAGTCAACCTATAGTGGTAAAGAGACAATATGAAAAGTGCATAAAAATAAATTTCTATTACACGCTTTAATCTTGGCTTTCAAGCTATGTTCAGTCCTCAAATAAAGGCACTAAGAGATCAACGGTCCGGACTAAGCGTTTCGCTTCGTCGTTTATACCGCATACAACGAAGGAATGGAACAATTTGCCTGCTGCGGTCTTCCCGTCCAACTATAATTTAGGTGTCTTCAAGGCTAGAGTGAATAGGCTCTTAATAAACTAGTTCGCCATAACATCAATGATTGCATCTTTTCCATCATGTGGGATCGCAGTCAAGCACTGGTTTATATCAATTAAAAAAAAACCTACTACGAAGAAAAAATTGTAAATTCAATTCTAAATCACGTAAATCCCCTGAAATATGAAAAAAGAATAGAATTTATTAATTTGTTACAATGTACTTTTACTTAGTAAAAGATAGAGTTAGAGTTAGATGACATTTGGTAATTTTTTTTCTGTAAAGAAGAGTTTACTGGATTCCTCATACTCAAAATAATATTAGTTTATTCGAAAAAGTGTATTGTATCTTTCCATCAGTTTTCTTCCATCTTGTGTGACACCCTTATTTCCAGATGTAATCCCTCACAACACACCAAGACGTGGGATGTCGACGGATCAAATTATATTCATTTATTCATTCATGTAACTCCCATAGACCTTAACAAACAAATAATAAAGATCATACTACAATGTTTTGAATGCACATAGTAAAGTTGTGGTATTTCATTAAAACATTTTCTTGACTAAAAATATCTTTGTTTTTTTTAGTTTTTCACGCTTGTTTTATACATACTGGAAAGTGGGTTAGAAGGTCGATTTTTTCCTAATCCTAAAGCTAAATCCAATACAGCATGTTTGCTTTAGATAACTTCAAATAAATAATGAAACATAATGCTTTTAAGAGAAAGCTTTCCAAGCTGCCCATAAAAGAAAAAACATCCCCCTCTACGAGACGGGCTCGAACTAAACGATTTATTGTTTCAATCTGCACAGCACAGATTAATAACTAAAGGATTTATCGTACAAGTTACGTACACACTGGCAACACAGCAGAAACCGTGCTGTCAACTGCACGACAACGCAGCATGGCAATACAATATCGTCCTGTGTGCCCGACATTGGATCTTAAACGGAATACTGCTTGGAATATTAGTGTTTGTTTGAGATCGGGCGCTTCCGTAGATACTCGGGTAGCTTCGGATTTTGATACGACAAAATAGTTTTGGGAAAAGTTTTGAAGACGATGGATCTTTTTATTTACAATAAACTTACGGCGTTTTCAAAGAGGGCAAGCAGAAACTATTATATACTAAGTATATAGATATTATATACTTCAAAACTTTAATTTTAGTTTACATTGTTGGCGATTGAAGTTCAGTAGCTGTTTTAATTATTCACAAATAGTTGTATTTCGTATTTCAAATGACTACTGGAACAATATGTGGAATCATTGAAGCAGGCGCGATCTCGGTCAAATGGAGCTGAGAATTTTTTGTTGTATTCACTAGCTTAACGAAGTTTGCCGAGAAGGTTAAACTCGATATATTTGTTGCCAAATACTGCAACAACACTACAGCATGTTATGTCCACAATTTGATGGAAAACAAAACGACTGTATTTATTTATTACGAGCCCGTTGTGTCCTACTGCAGGGCTAAGGCCTCCCTTCCACTTTCTCTGTCCCTAGCTACATCTGGCCAATTCTTTTATGTTGGAGACCCATTTAGTCACTCGCACCTCCTTCTGGGCCTGCCGCGTCGCCGATTTCTCTTGTTCGGGATCAACAAGGTGGTTGCCTTCGCCCACTTCTTTTGTGACATGCGGCAGATATGACCAGCCCAGTTTCATTTCAGTTTGGTCACTACCAAACTGTATTTTGTATAAAAAAAACCAAATACGTTCTAAACTTGACACTGGCTATGGTAAATACAGAAACCATGCGAAGCCAAAAGAAAAGAAAAAAAAAACAAATTCTAAATTCGAAACATTGCCATAGTTCTGTTTATATTTATGTTGTAGTATAATTTTGAGTAGCAAAGAGTGTGCAATGCAATTTTCCGTTACATTGTTCGAAAAGGGAAAAGGGGTGACATGCGGGCGCGGTTTTTCACCAGTTTTTTTTTTTTTAATTTGACAATGTGAGGGCACCTAATCAAGTCTCTACATAGCAACGCGCGTGTAGAATGTGTATAACTGTTGTGTTATAGGTATGTAGGTAACTGGTTTTCATTTATCAATTCATGAAGTCTACTAATGATTTTTTCCGGGTCTGAGTGTCTTATGTATGTGAGTTTACATGTTTATGAACACACCTCAGAGAAATACTTAGTGCGTGGGAACGTTTAAAAAAAACGAAAGAAACGTATTTTTTTTTTTATTCTTGATAGGTTCGCGCTTGACCGCTATCTCACCTGATGGAAAGCGACGATGCGGTCGACGATGGAACGCACTTACCTAGAAGTAATCTATTCACTCTTGACTTAAAGATTCCCGGGTTGTAGCCATCAGGAAACACAGATTCCGGAAGGAATTCCGCTCCTTACTCCCAAAACGTTTTGTGCGTATAGGTGGAATGGCCACCATGTACCGGTGGCGCTTTACCGTACGCCTGGTGGTCCGATGATGGAACGGGCTAGGCGGAATTAGGTTATGCAATTCCGACGTATTTTTTCGAAGAACAAGATAACAAAGAACGTAATAAAATAAACACCTTTCCCGTTCAATCACTCGTCCGACTACAAGCCAACAAATCATTATAGTTTCTGATTGACCCATCTTCAACTATTTACTCGTATTTACAACCGCGGAACGATTTCAGTTGCAATAGTAGCTTAAATCAGAGAATACGTTCCGAGATTTTCGCCGACACCGAATGAATATTATCGCATAGCTGCCAAGGGAGGCGTGGCGGTTGATTGATACGGCAGCCGGACCGGTGTTTATGTTATTATCAATCTCGGATACGACCCGGATGCCGGACGTCGGTGACTGGACACGGACATGACCGGATGTTGGACGTTGCGGACATGGGGTGTGGAAATATTTATACGGTGGTAGTTTTTTTTTTTCCTTTCTATTTATATGGCGTTGCAGTCGAAGATTTAGTGTCGCAATGTTTTGAAGATGTTTTTTTTTTTTTTTGCGAGCTTTTATACGAGCATGTGATGTGACTAACGCTAATTAGCTTTCAAATAGATGTTTAGTAAAAAAGATTTGAGTGACATTGACGAGTTGAAATCGTTTGAAATGTAACATGAAGTGAAAATATTTTATTCCTAAAAATTTAATGCTACTGTCTATTGAGACTACAAATAATAGTGATGGACTTATAGACAGACTACATAAAAGAAAACGCATTTTCCTGTTACAAAATTACAGGAAATCGGTGAAAGAAAATGAAAACGAGAAAACTTGAAAACACGTGTTTGTCTCATAAAGAACAACTAAAATAAATCTCTTAAACGATTCGCGCGTCGGAACCGTCCCGCGCAGATTGACACGGCACCGGCCTACATTAGTCCTACACCGGCATTCGGGAACCGAACACTACGCTGCTAAAAGACATCACTATTTATACCAACGCCCAGCATAAAAAGACCTCTGACACCTGCGCTAAATACCGACATTTTAACAACGTGTTCGAAGACAACAGCTCTACTTGCAATGGACGAGTTTTATTTTAAGCTGCTAATGACTGATGCGTCATTTTTGTTTTTTTTTTTCGAGTATTTAAAGACAATAGACGGGGACAGTTCATAAGTCTGCCTAATGGAGTGTCCATTGCTGGTCTAACGAGTGATATCAAAGGATTGTTTTAAATATATGAGGTAGTCGTTACAATAAATTTATTATCGTTTCGTCGACGCATGTACGCATGTTTGTTTAACTACGGAATGGATTGAAGGCGTGTGGATTGTGTTTATGTTCTGACAATTATTTGCACGTTTAACACACGAGTGCGCAATGAAATCGCCTTGTGATGTTCTGAACTAGATCTTCATATGATTCCAAGCCAATTTATTAGTTTGAGCAACTAGTGTTTCTTTGTATTTGTATTGTTTTTTAATGTGCAATAGTGCTACAATTAGAACACTGTAGAATAATGTTTCTTTATTTTTTTTTTCCTTTAATTCTTAAATAATTATTTATTGGTTATAGTTGCGAAGCATTCTTCAATCTATTAATACGTGATTAGCAGTGATCAGAGTAGATAGATTGAATTGGGATCATTGATCCGAAACGTATATATTAATATGGACATTCCTCCTCAATTGATTGATTATTAAAAAAAAATGGAACTGAGGAAGGAATTGTATTAAAATGAGCTATATTATATATTCTTCATTTTTTTTAACGGTACACAGTCACGATTTGACACAACCCAACGACCAATCAAAGCATTATACCCTTAAATTTTGAATTAAGTAGTAACACTACCAACATTAACAATATTTAATTGAATCCGGAAATACCGGAATTACTTTCCGGAAAAATGGCTTATCCATGTTATTCTTTCTGTATGCATTTATGACACAAGTACCAAAAACCAATCTACCTACTCCAATCACTGGTGATTAGTGATTATTTTAATTGGTGTGGCCTATAGGGCTTATGCCCAACAGTGGACGTCTTTCGGCTGAAATGACGATGATCATGATTCTTTAAACATAGGTAAACATTTTGAGAATGAACTAGAAATTTAGTTGTTTAACACAAGTATTTTAACCAGATGTGAATTTATCTTTATCGTAGAATATTATGTTCGTATTGCATTTTGCTAATCTAACCTTCTGGTTTATTATTATTATGAAAGCTTTGGTTCATATGCCACTGTTTTCTTTGAAAACAGTGCCGGTACTCTTGAAGGAATATTTTAATCGTAAAATCATCATCATATCATATCATAGTCAGCCTTTTAATGTTCCCACTGCTGGGACTCAGGCCTCCACTCTAGGAGAGGTAATGGGCCGTAATCAACCACGTGGGCCCCAGTGCGGGTTGGTGAATGTCACATCCAGCGGGGTGGCAAGGAGGCGTGTGCATGTCCGCGCGACTTGCGCAAAATGCACACGATCGGGCAAACGGCCGTCAGTTACAAACTTGTGAGATACGCGATACGTGATCGTAAACAAATTTAAAATGCCGTGTTGTTCAGTGGTTTCATGCAAGAACCGAAGTGATAAGAGAAGCCTGGGTCATCATGGAATCTCTTACCATATGGAAGTACAAGTTTAATACTATATTTATCTTTAAAATCAGTAAAAACAACAAATCTTATAATATCCCTTGCTGCTACTACGTTATTTTTGTTTTCAAATATCAAGGCGACTGTATTACTCTTACAGTACATACATTGCTCTTTAACCACTACTTAATTTTAACGCTCAGTAACGGAACAAGCAATTTAAAAATAACATAACGATACTTTATCAGTGCGGTGTATTTCATAATAAAGCCGCTGTTAGTTGCGGCGAGTTAATGATGTGCCTGTATGATCTACTTATATAGACTATCGACCATAATATCGATTGGTTGGATATCCGAAGTAAAATAATGTAAATATTTTTATTTATTTTGATTATTTTACAGAGTTGTAAAGAAATAGCATAATTCAGAATTTAATAACGACTTTTGCTTAAAATAAGGCAACATGTTCAAGCTCTTTATTTGTTCTCTTTATTTAACAAGATAGAATTTTTTTTTCAAAACTTTATTTTGTTAGAAAAAAAAATAGTACAGTATTTTTTTTCTAACAAAAGCCTTACATGGTGAGGTTTAGCAGTAAGTTAGGTAAAATGATAACTACAATGTTACTTTATGTTTTCAGTTTCCCGAAAGACGCAATTTTAATAAAGCAATGGATTGATGGAAGGCCACCTAATGGGTTCCCTAAAAAAAATATAGTACTATATGCTCATTCCACTTTCAACCAGAAACAATGCTTTAGCCTCTAAAAAAAACGCAGTCTTTTTGAATGGGCAATCCTTAAATTAAGACTAGACCTGAGTTAAAGTTTTTTTAGTAACTGAAAGCTTTTTCATGCAATAATTCATAATACAAGTTATTAAACTTTTCAGGATTTTAGAGGACCAGGACATGTACTTGGCCGATTTGTAGTATTTGATATTGACGTTCTGAAATGACGTATATAATGGCCTTATACGGGTAAATGGTTAGTTTTTGGGTTTTATGAAAACAAATTAATAAATAATTTATTATTATTATTATTATTAAATTATTATTATTAACATTTTATGATTTTGTTTTTGGGACCCAAAAGAAATAGCACGACAAAAAAAAATGGAAAAATCGATAACTTTTCTATTTAGTCAATCACTAGCGTAAATGTAAAATAAATTGCTTTTGCATAGCACATCGACATTTCATGTGTGCGTAAGTTGTACGGTGCATGGAAAATACACGCTGTTTTTAGGGAGGTAAGGTTTATAATTGACTGTGTAGTATGGACTGATTTATGATTTGCGGATGTGTGCGCGACTGCGTAAATATTACTGCAAATGTAGTAGTTTCGGCGTTGGTAGGGAAACTGGAGACATCGTGTTCCGGTACAATTTTTACTACTTAACATATCTCCTCCCTTCTTAAATCTGTGGTCACATCTCTTCGAATTTTTTGGTTCTAGGACATGACGGTTTCCTCACAATGTTTTCCTTCACCGTTTTGAGAGCAGTGGTGATGAAATACGATTGATAAACATAATTACCTTTATATTTATAAATACATACATATTTTAGATAAATTACACCCACACAAAACAAATGATTGTGCTCATCACACAAACATTTGTCTTGGGTGGGAGTCGAACCCACGACCTCCGGCATAGCAGTCAGGGCCACTAACCACTAGGCTAACAGGCCAGTCAAATAGACTATGCTGTAGGTATAAATTTAGAGTTACCAACTGCAAGATGTTGTGTTTAAAGTAATGGCCTACATGTTTTGCCATAAGGCAATGGTGTACATACAAAGTGTGAAATTGCATAGTATCCATACGCAAGTAGTTGCCGAATACAGTTCGACATATTTATGTGAAATAAAAATAAAATACCAAATAAAATGAATCAAGTAAATAGTAAACTAAAAAAATAATCTATTTTTTTTAAATATTATGCTAATTAAATCTGTCATTTTCAATCGTTCACTTATGCATTCGAAACACTATACTGCAATCTAATACCGATCTTTGATGTGGCTGAGAAGGCTGCCCAGCTTAAGTAGGACTAGGCTGGACATGTCTGCTGCATGCCGACCGAGCGAAGACTTGTATAACACAAAATTGGTGCCCTCGGAAACAGGGAGACGGGGTCGCGGCTAACCAGGAGAAGGGGATGACGGGTCAATTTAGTTGTCTACTAAAAAACCATTTAAAAAAAAAAATAAAAAAAAGAAACGAAAAACAACAAAAAATTCCTAAATTGGCAAGAAGTAGTCTAGAAATGGAAGCAACGTAAGAAATGGAGTGATTTTTTGTCTAACAGTAAGACAGCACAGAATAAGAAACAACGGAACAAATAGACGGACACTTTTGCCCGATAGTATAGAATAAATACAATACAATAAATTTACCCAGCTAGTTAACATAATACAAAGCAAATAACCAGCACCCAAACTCGATTTGCTATTGACGATAATCGATTTGAAATTTCAAATCGATTACACCTGTCATGCTAATAAAATTGTCGGGTGATACTCTCCGATATGCCTATTACAACGATGTATGTCTGAACTGTCGCGTGCCGGCCGTAGATAAGAAGTCTCGTCAGTCAAAAGTGTCGCTGCAACCAGTTGGAAGCATTTTTGGCAGCGCTGCAGATATTTCAGCGATCACCCCTATGGTGTGTAGTTACATCATTATAAAGCTGAGGATTCAAAGATTCAAAGCATTTTATTTCAAATAAACCATTTACATGCACTTTTGAAATGTCATTCAGTCAGAAAAATCTTCTTGGTTTCTTGCACATTCTGCTCCAGTGATCTACGTTTTGGATTGTGCGATTAGTCAGAAAAATGACTAATCGCACAATCCAAAACGTAGATCACTGGAGCAGAATGTGCAAGAAACTCCATGGACACTCTTTTCAATCATGTTATGTATTTCAAATATCTCTGTTACATGTTTCTTGTCGCTACTATAATGCGAGAACAAAGTAAATCAAATAAAAATGAAAACTAAATATAAATATTAAAATAGCCACTGGCACCTAAGACACGTCATCTCAACTGACAGCACCCGTTCACGGACATGACGCGAATTAGCACCACTCAGCTCAACCAAAGAGGTTGCATTAGGTGACTTTTTTATGACGATTATCTGCTACCAGCAACTTCGGCCTCGTGATCATCTAGTTTAATTCCAGTAGTACTTTCGAGAGTTTGTAGAAACTTAAAAAAAAAACAACATTGTGTGTCTCACGACTGCACCTAAATAAGTCCTGAGACCCTATCGACCTCTCAACGCGATCCATTTGACGACCTAAACTGAACTGTTATAGGGTGTATAGCTCCATTGCTTTTTCACGCCCGCACAATTGATATTATAACACGTCATGTACGTTCCAGTTTAGTATAACGCCAGACAACTAGGTAGCAGTTGCCTTACACTGGTTTTCAACTGAACCTTACTTTGAGTGTACGGATGTTAATTAGTTTGGTAAAGTGTGAGGTAAATAAAATGATAAATATTGTAAAAATATATATTAAAATATTCAGATATATATATACATATGTCAAAGGAAACTTGGCATCGCCCAATGAGAACACAGCTTTAAAATGCGTCGATGCGATTCTATTTAGTTTTGATTAAGCGTTAGGTAATCACTGCCTCTCGGTACTGCGCTTGTACAATAATGCAGTTTTAAAAGGACGCGTTGGTTTGTTAATAAAAACATGCTGCACTGCATTTAAACTGGTAATGAATCTGTAAAAATGCACTATGTAGTTGTAGGTCTCGAGTTCAAACCTAGCCAGGCGCTTTACTTTGTATCGCATCGTATAGGTACGTAACTACGGTTATTAACTACTCGCTTTTTCCAGCGGCTTCGCCTACAAGCAGTTTGGTTTCTCCATACAAACTTTGGACCCCCTTTTCATCCTCGAGGGAGAATTTTGGAAAATCCTCTCTTAGTGCTAGCCTACGTCACGAAAATTTCACACTCCTAGTCTCAGTAGTTTCGGCTGTGCGTTGATATGTCAGTCAGTCAGTTTCTCCTTTTATATATTTGTATATAGATATATAGGTAGATATGTATGCGGCTACCAGTCAAACTTAATGCAGCAGCTTAATATATTAAGTGGAATGATCAAAATATTTCAATTAAAAAAAAATGCAACACTGATCAGCACTTTTTTATGTTGTTAGCTTTATATGCTAACAACACAAAAAAAAATGCAACACTGATGCAGTGCCAAACTGCAATACTAATCAAGTGCATTGTCTGGGAATGTAGACAAGGTGACGATCACTCTTTGCTAGAGGAGAGCAATAGAGAGAATTTAATAAAAAAAATCTTAGCGGATTGAATTCTTCTTGTCAAGATGACAGTATACTTTTTGCTTACTTTCTCTGGTGTCGGCCAAGCTTATGTCAGTAATTCACCCCGGAACTACAGATCTAGTTTATGTAGATACTTGGTTTCTGTCAGTTACAAGCAAGAATTTAGAAACTTATCCCAAGGGAACATAATATACTCCCAGGACCAAAGTATCCTATTGGTTTTCTAGGACGTAGTCCTAGATAAATCTTTCACCCACTTGAGAGCCAAGGAGTAAAAAACATTATGTACGTGAACAAAACACATGCACACATATCAATAATATTAGTGTGATGATGACGTCTCGTGAAGGCCCTATCATTGCAATTTAGGGCGCTTTCAATTTAGACGTTTTATGTCGGACCGCTACCGCACGTTTACTGTGCCGCAGCCGGCCGGTTGCAGTAAGTACGTTAGCAGTCCGACAAAAAGCGCCTAAATTAAAAACGTATCTGGCTGCCGTGTGTTTGTATGCCAGTGATATGCTATTCAACACCACACTATTCAACACCGAATTGAACACGTGGTGTTTGTGGCGTTGCCGTCCTGTTGTCGACCGTTCGCGGTACCGGCGCCGCACGGTTGCCGCACCACGCGCTTTGTATGAAAAATACAATCGTTTGTACGCATTACGACTAACGCACCGCATCGGTATCGTAGCAGGCCGTCAAAAAACGCATAAATTGAAAGCGCCCTTACTGACGAACAGTTAGTTCCCTTGTGATTATATTTTCCGTGTTTTAAGAAATGGGTTTTCTACTTTTTACTAACTTTAATAAAATTATTACGAATTTACTAAGTTAATATGTATACAGGATTGATGTGTGAATTTATAATTACGTTGATGTGCCCTGTTGACCGATCGCACAAACACACAGTTCGAACTGTTTTACCATAGTGTGCCGAGTAATTAATTATGTGTGCCATATAATTAATTATTCTGTTGCCTTGATTAAGCGTCGAAGTTATTTTATTAGTGTTTTGTCTTGGTTTACGATGCATTGATTGGTTCCTTATGGATGTTGGTAATGATTTTTTTCAAGGTTAGGTTTAAACGAGCAACTACTCATATCAATGTAGATATACGTTTGATAATTCAATTTCTTAGTTAGAAAAGCAACACAATGCCACAAACGTAGAGATACCTACTTACGATTAATACAAAAATTCCCATAAATCACAAAAAAAAATTAGTTAACCATATTATACGATCACTCTTTGCTAGAGTTGGACAGAAGCCTTACCACGAAACCTAAATTCGACGGGTGCAAAGTAAAAAAGTTATCTGCAATTTTGCGATTTTGTGATAATTTACTTAATAAAAATTCATATTCTGAGGCATGGCAAATCGTTTTCCAACTGTTAAAAATGAAGAAATAATAGTTCTTTTTTCAATTCAGAAAATCGCAAAAATGCAGATAACTTTTTTTTCATTGCACCGTCGAACTGACCTATCAACAGTTTAATGATATTTCTTTGAGCCGCACATTTAGAATACTCACTAATTTATTATAGCCTATAATTAACAGAGTAAAAAAACTAAGATAATTCTTGTAATATATTAGTTTTTGTTATTTGTTTATTATTGTAAATGTGTGATCGATTACATTTTATTTTATTATTGTTAGAATCTTTTTAAATAATTTAATAATAAATATTCACAAAAGATTTATTATATGGTATAATTTAAAGAAATAATTACCGAATAAAAACAAAACAATTTTTTTTTCTGTGATATGTGTGTGCTGTAAATTGTGTCGATCATAGATCTCAACAATCAAGATTTAGCAAGTGAAGTTACTTACTGAGAATTTTTGCGATAGACTCCCACAAAAAACAATAGACCCAGTAAACAGATACGTTTGTTCTTGGTCTAAATGTTTACGAGATATATTTTATTTGTAAACGCACTAACGTAAGTTTTTTTTTAAGAAAATCAAAAGATTGATTGATCTTTGAGCTCTCTGATGTATGTTTACTCTGATTACAATCGTTCACGGTAATCTCTTAAAATGTATACAGGATGATAGCCCACAAACTTCAAATTTTCTTAAGCGTACAAACCCTATTGAATGACTTTTTCAAGAAATAACCATTCAATTTAGGGTAAGACGAACTAAAAGGGGGGTTGTATTGATGATTTTAACTATTATAATTCCGTAAATAAATATGTATTACGCCTGCCAACCATGTTTTAAACAACACAGAACTTGACACTAACCTGTAAAAGGCAAATAAATTGAATTCATTCCCCTTGAGTGCCGACTTTAGGCTATATTTCACCGGGACACCATGGCGGCGCGACCAGTCGCCGCTACCAACTAAATGTATACAGCTCTATAGAGAGTTACTCACCTGGTGTCCGTGTGGTTGCGCAACCTATTTGGCGGCGCGACCAGCTCGGAAGCGTGCACTTAAGGAATGAATGGAATTTTTGTGTTTATTTATTTTTAATTTTATATAATCTAAATGTGAATGTTTTTTATATGGATCCATATAAAAATATATATGTATCCATTTTGATATTTTCTCAGTGTGGTGTAGCGATTCTGATGTCTAGTTTGGTAGCTTACGGGCACCATGGCGACGCAACTGGTCGCGCCGCCATGGTGTCCCGGTGAAATATAGCCCTTAGACATCTTGTAGATATTACTAGCTCCCAAGGGGGAACCTTTAAGCTAGAACTACATTAGACCGACGCCCACGTGTAACACGCCTGATTTGTACGTAAAACGACGTCATGTGGCGTGGATCAAGTGTGGCTCTACAAGTCTAGTTTCCATATACAATGTATGGAGACCGACGCGCCTAGATCGGCGTGTGTGGCACACGTGTGCGCTTGTTGTTCTAGCATTAAATTTAATGACGATTCATCAATACCTACGTACAAACACAAGCTAATATCGCATCGTAAATATGCGGTTTTACTCCGAATCGTAAACTCAATATACATTGTATTTAATGTACCGTGACATGACATGTCATAGTTTTTTAATGACATTTATTCTGATTTACCCTCACCCACGTGCGCATAGGCACGAGTTGAAAACAATGCACAACAACAAATACTTTACCTTGAAGTATACCAGGTGGGATCGCAGTCAAGCAACTGTTTAAATCAATTAAAAAAAAAAAGTACGGTTAATCACACATAGGTTAGATACAAAAACTGCTCAGACTCCTTTAAAATAAAGACGCTGTCAGTCCTATTGTTAGCAGTGACTTGCAATTGATTGTACATCATGTGACTGCTACAATGCAAATGTAGAACATTCTTATATGATGTCTCATACTGTCACGCTATTAAAATCTAATATATAAAAATCTCATATTTTGCACTTTTTAGTGGTTTTTTTTTTGTATTGAAGCCGTTTGTATTTTTTTTTTTTGAATCCGCAGTTGTAGTGGCCCCACTGCGCGGCCTAGTACAGGTCAGGACAATTATTGCACACCGCGTCCTAGACCCATCGACTTAATAGACACATCCCGCTGTACGCTGCACGATTAACAAACCGAACAGTACCTGAAATTGTGCTGAAATAACGGTTAAAATGGGAGCAGCAGTGGCTGAGTGGTAACGGCCCCGACTTACAAGTTGTAGGTCGCGGGTTCAAACCCAGCCAGGCCCATTACTTTGTGTAATTTATTACATCACCACTGCTCTCAAAACGGTGAAGGAAAACATCGTGAGGAAACCGGCATGTCCTAGAACAAAAAATTCGAAGACATGTGACATCCGCTAACCCGCACTGGGCCCACGTGGTGGGTTACGGCCCATTCCCTCTCCTAGAGAGGAGGCCTGAGTCCCAACAGTGGGAATATTATAAGGCCAACTATGCTATGCTAACGTTTAAAATTATGATGGTAAAGTTTTGCGTCAATGTCAATTTATCTGTCAATTTTTTTGTTAAAACAATAGGATCCAACATCACCGAACAATTTCTAGCACACTCGCGCGCACTAGAATCGACACAATTCTAATGTCATCCACATTATTACCCAGTTATTTCTGTTACCGGCTCACGTTTGAGCGTTTATTTTA
Source organism: Mythimna vitellina (assembly GCA_949316375.1). NCBI lineage: Eukaryota > Metazoa > Arthropoda > Insecta > Lepidoptera > Noctuidae > Mythimna > Mythimna vitellina. The sequence goes on from OX438690.1 coordinate 21,882,786, forward strand.
ACTCTCAACAAGCCCAGTTTACCTTATGATGAACGATCGTTCCGACCACAGTATATCTGTCATTCAAAATACAGTCTGGACTGGACGTCTGAATTAAACTGACTTTAATTTTGATGCAAAATTTTAAACTGTTCCTAAGTAATAATGTAATATTCCACAACTATCGGGAATCTTTAAGTCAAGAGTGAATACGTTACTTCTAGGTAAGCGCGTTCCATCGTCGACCGCATCGTCGGTTTCCATCAGGTGAGTTAACGGTCAAGCGCGAACCTATCAAGAATAAAAACTAACACACAACGCCGTCTAGTCCCAAGCTTAGCAGAGCTTGTGTTATGAGCACTAGACAACTGATAAACATACTTATATATTTCTAAATACATGCATATTATAGATGAATTACACCCAGACACAGAACAAATGATCGTACTCATCACACAAACATTTATCCTGGGTGGGAATCGAACCTACGACCTTTGGCATAACAGTCAGGGTCACTAACCACTAGACCAACAGGCAACTCATTTTAAATTTCAAACGTATTATATTTCAAATAAACCATTTACAGACATTCTTGAATTGTCACGAAGTCGGTTACTCAGAAAAATTGTGCTAATTTTATTGTACATTCCAATGTGTAAAACACTATGGAGAAGAACGTACAAGGAACTTCATAGACACTCTTTCTTCTTTCATATAATTTTTATGAGTGACTGTTCAGCTAATATAACTAAAAAGTTATAAACATTTCAACTTGATAAGGACAATAAACCACCTGAATGGTGGTAGAATTAGGCCATAAAACTCCTCTAAACAATAAATTTAAACTTAGGCATAAATTGATCTGTATACATTCGAACCACCATGACAATTTGTTCCATATATAGGGGGAATGTTTATAAGGATATGGAAATAAGGGGTCTGTGTGGAGTTGAAGAATTGATATTGATGGATCACTATCATAGTGTACATGTCCAGTGATATAATGGTTTATTTATATGATGATTCTGTTATCAAAATCATAATCCGAAACATTTTGGTAATCAGTTTTGGTGAAATAACTTTATGCACTAGTTAAAAACACTGTAAAAAGGCGGAAGGCGTTTTCTACCAGTCGACCTTAATTATTATCATTTAAATTCCAACATCTCCGAAATCTCCTAAATTCATTTGTTCATGATGTCGTACTAGTAGAGCCAGTTCCAAAGCTTGAGGCGCTACGCGCTGTAATGCAGACTCCGAGCTTAGTTCGGTAGCATCAATGATATTATGGTAGCACATATTAAATTAGGCACCATTTTATTGTAATATAGCAATATCATAATTAAGAGCAACTTTAATTGGCTTGTAGATAAATTGAGTAAAATGTATTTTTAGTTTAATAAAATTATTAATCTCTAAGTAGGTACATAGAAAAAAAAAGAAAACCTACAAGATGTAGATATAATAAAATGCACATACAGGTAAAGCTGTTAATCTTAATAGGGTCGAAATGAGACCTTCCCGTGAGTCAACATCACTCACTCAATTCATCATCGTCCATTACCTCCAACATGGTGAGAGCTGGCCCATTAGTTTCCATTCCACCATTCAGGCAGTGACCACGACATGTCACAATGTTCAGCTCCATCTAATAAATCAGGCTGAATCAAAATGAACGCGACCGGCGCTTTGTAAATCATTCGGCTTGGTAATTAGAAATTTACCAGAATTAATTTCGGTGACGTCACGTGACGTCACGTGACACGTTCAGAGAATCTTGATAAGTGGGCTTTGATGTTGCCAAAGTGTTCCTGGATATTAGCCTGGATCTAGTTTATAGTTTGACGTTAATTTTGAAAGAGTTTTTGGCTGTGCTAACGTTGGATTAGCCACGAAAGGAAACGATTGCAAGTTTATCAACGCCGAAAAATTTAGTTTCGATGAATAAATTAATAATGCTGTTGAAGGATATCTTAAAACTTAAGAATAATCAAAACTTAAGAATTAAACTTGTTGAAACCTCTACGATCCGGACTAAGCGTTTCACCTCAATTAATCAATCAATAATGTTTATTTGTCAGAATAGATATTAATAGTAATAGATAATAGATATTACAATTTTGGTTTTGGTTTTTCCTCGTCGTTTATACCGCGTACATCGAAGTTCTGTAACAATCTTTCTACTGCGGACTATAATTTAGGTGTCTAGAATGAATAGGTTGTTAATAAACTAGTATGACTTACCATCAGCGATTGCATAACTGATCGCAGTCAAGTACTAGTTTATATCAGTAAAAAACTCATAGTATATTTAAATAACTAAGCCACAACAATTAAGTAAATTGACATCCATTAAGCAGTAAATTTTTGAACCAAAATATTTTGAATAAAAAAAATTTACAATACAGAAAAAAAATACAATACTTGCAAGTCTACCGAAGCTAAAGAGCATACGATAATTTCAGCTCTAAATGGCACTGCAATACTCATTGCAAGGTCGTCTCGGGTCACTGCATCAACAGAAAAACGATTAGAATTATAATACAGATTTCTATTCAGAAACATGACAAAAAAGTAAATTTAAAATTCTTTAAATACGTCTTATTGATGAATTAAAAAACGCTACCGGAAAAGATTTAATAAAATGAAGAGAATTGATTTGATTTAAGACGAATTCAAATTCTCAGGTACTTGAATTACATCCGTAAATTCATACTCAGTCAACGTTCAAATGTTTCCAGAGTTCTTGCCACTCTAATACTATAGAGGTGAAAATTGGTATTTATATATGTATCATCAGACTCCAATCTACATAGTTCTCATATAATTTGACCATTACATGTTTGCTGTAAGCACTTTAAAAGAGACCTTGACCCCTGAGTTTGTTTCGGTGTTTCTTCTCAGGGTAGCTAGGAAACACCGGCTTCATCTAGTTTATATTGACAAAAACAATTACGAATAAAAGTGTTTATTTTTCCTCTTCACACTCAAACAGCTCATCGAATTGGTTGAAAATTTGCACACTGGTGTAGACACGGAATAGGACATATGATAATTTTTGTATCCCGGGAATCCTGATAGTTTTAACCTAAAGGGTCTTTAAGTCAAGAGTGGGGCAGGTTACTTCTAAACTAGCGTGCTCCGTCATCGACCACATACATCAACGCTTGCCATCAGGTGAGATAGTGATAAAACGCGAGCCTATCAATAATAAAATAAGGAATATGTTCCCTTGTGAAATTTTTTTTAATCATATTTTTTTTCCATTTTTACACAAATGAGCTGTCGGAAGCACTAGCTTCTAACTATACATACAGGATGTCTGACATCGACGCACAAACGAATACCATGGATTCAGTACATGATTCTGGACCCCTCAGTGGTTTTTTTTTTTTTTTATTGGGTGGGAAAATCATCCTAATGACATCCCCGCTCTTGGGCGGAGCGGGAGATAGTGTCAGACTCTTACTGACTAAAAACCCACTCCTGTTCCTTCGTTGCCTTCGTCCCAGGGCCCCGGGTTCCGCTTTCACACTACCCGTGGCCCCAGTAGGCTTCGACCCTGCTGGGCCCCTACGATTTGCTGACATCTCCTTGAGGCGCGCGTGGAACAAAACGCGCCGTCGACGACTTGGGCTCGGTCCGGACGGTTACCGGACGATCAGACGGCGAGCCACCCATTGCTCGCCGTCTGCAAGCCCGCGCCTACGGTGGCCGGAAATCGAGATCGGAATCCCGGCGGCGGTTGGAGCGTAAGGACCGTTGCCTCACGCGATCGGCCGCCTCCTTAGCTAGCATTACTGCTTCGCAGAAAGAGGCGACCGCCTGCCACTCCTCCTCGCTCCGGAGCATGGCCTGAACCAAGGCCCGGCGCGAGAGATCACCGCCGCCGATTGCCCTCACGAGGTCACGGCGTTGCTCTGCCCAAGCGGGGCACACCTCCACCGTGTGCTCCACCGTGTCCTCCGGGTGGGCCACACAGTGGCGACACCCGGGCGTTGTTTCCGCACGAATCCGGTGCAGGAACCTCCCGAACTTACCGTGTCCGGTGAGGACCTGCGTCATGCGGAATGTGAGGACGCCGTGAGGTCTTTCCAACCACGCCTCAAAGAGGGGACTTACCGCCATAATTGTGGCGTGCCCAACCCCTCAGTGGTGGAATTTTAGTCGATTTATTACTTATTTAAAAAAACAATTATATTTTTTTAAATACAACAAGGGTGTCCAGACGGCGCGTTTTGTTCCACGCGCGCCTCAAGGAGATGTCAGCAAATCGTAGGGGCCCAGCAGGGTCGAAGCCTACTGGGGCCCTGGGTAGTGTGAAAGCGGAACCCGGGGCCCTGGGACGAAGGCAACGAAGGAACAGGAGTGGGTTTTTAGTCAGTAAGAGTCTGACACTATCTCCCGTTCCGCCCAAGAGCGGGGATGTCATTAGGATGATTTTCCCACCCAAAAAAAAAAAAAAAGGGTGTCCAGAAACATGCACTGGAACCGTGGTATTCATTTGCCCAAACGAATAACACGGAATCATAGGAATCTATATATACAGATTCCTAAATAGAGAACTAAAGCAATGAAATTTAAATACACCAAAATAAATTATTCTAACTGTAAATCTATTTGTATTTAGTGTGTATTGTATGAGGCAGCGTCCTAAAACTAAATTATGTCGTTATCCAAAACGGATTTTAGTCTGGCCAACATTAAATTTGTGGTCTAAATTCAATCGGACGGAACTGGAGGCATTGACAGGTGAATTGGGCCGGCTTTAACTTGGATTTGCAATTTTAAATAAGTCATCTGATCTGACTTTTGGGGAAGCTGTGTGTTTTTGAGAATATAAAAAGGATCAGAAAAAAAAAATATTAGCTGTTCGTTAGTGTCTCTAAAAACTCGATAAAGGCTGGTCCGATTTGGCTAATTTTGGTCTTGAAATATTAGTGATAGTCCAGGAAATGTTTAAACGGTAAGAAAAAGTGGAAAATTTTACGAAAAAAAATGTCATTATAAAATGAATTATGCTGTTCTGGTAATGCCAATAGATGGCGTTATCCATTGACAGTTTAGCTAAAATAAATTACAACATTTATTGACTATTAGGCGGTATGAATTTCGCCTATAAACAAAAAAATATTTTTGATGTACTGTAAAAGACGAATGACAATAATATATACCTGAATGAAAGTATGAGGTTGACAAGAGAGAACAGAAGACGAGAACGCGTTGCATCGACCCCAAGTGTGACAAAGGCAGGATGATAATGATGATGAACATTGTCAAAAACAATATAAACTAAAGACACATCTACAATAAAAAGCTAACACAAATTAAATGCATCACTAAAACAAAATCAACTCAAGTAAGCATTCATTTTTTATAGAAAAGCAATTGAATTAAGAGAATTTTCCGCAAGAACAGCACGAGGACGATTGTGAAGCAAACCACGTAGCAAGCTTTGCCGCACTCAGAATTAGAAACACTTGCTTCTAGCTAAGTATCGTTAACACATGGGATTTAAGGCTTTAGTTTTTTTTTAATCGCATCAGTATAACATGGAATAGTATTGTATTTTTACTAGCTGGATCTAGAATGATCCATGTAATATAATGGGGTATTCAGGTGTTTTTAACTAGACTGGATAACAACCCGACAAAGCTGGGAAAAAGCTTGGCAGGTAATTTGTAAACAAAAATAAACTTTGTAAAAAAAAATTGCAAATTTATGCAGACAAAATCGAAATATTAAGAAATGAGGATTATGATAATATCAAATTTTTGATCTAACCACAACGTTAAATACTTAATAAAAATTGAAGGTGTGACTTGAATAACTGAACTATGGTTAAAACGCTAGATTACTTAAAAATAGAAACTTCAAGCGGATAACCTAGACCTTGTCTTATATTTATTGTCTCAAAAGAAATCTAAAATTAGAACGACGATAAAAATCCCAACGCCCGTATAAAAACGTTTACAACATTAGCAAGAATAATACAAACGGTACCCTTTAAGAGTTTGTGTTGAATTCCGATATAAATCTAAAAAGGAAAAGAATAATTAAACATTATCTCTGTAAACGTGGCTTTATTGAAAGATAAGGAATAACCGTCTTAAAGGTTTTTTGCGTTGTTCCTTTTCATGTTTCAGCGCTTGTATGGTTTCTTTTTTCGCAACCGAACTGGCTTATATTTTTGTTATGTAATTATTTATTGTTATCATTCATGCCTGTTCACGTTAAAGAATGTTTTAATTTATAAACTCTTTCTTTTTTTTCAGGTAAGTTCTACAATTAATCATTGAAATCCCAGTACTGTGCAATCATCGTGTGTATAGGTAAGAATAGGCAATCCGATCCGGGTTTCTACTTGGCTTAATATCAAATGGAACTCTTTATGAGATGTTTTATCCTCAATTTTCTCGTCTTCTACTGCAGTTTTGTTAAAAACATCAATTTTTGCTTGGACTACTATATTTTTATTGTCTTCTCCTAGACGAGCAAAACTTTTCATCAATATTTTGGGAAGTGATTTCTCAATAGTTTCTACCTGTCCGTTGTTCGGCACGGATTCCCTAGTCAGGCGCAGGTTATTGATCTTCTGCATGTGATTTAATATTCAATGCGCGGACACAGCGACGGTACGCGTCCGTTGGCTGCCCGGAGCAGCCTGCCTCAAGTGAGAGTTTGGATTTTAGAACAATGGCAGAAAAGAAAAAAACGTTTTTAGTTTAAAATTATGTGTGTTTTGCATTCATGATTTTTTTAAGATGAATTTTAATAGTAAAACATTGGGCTAGAGCAAGCATATTTAAATAAATGTTTTATTTTAGTAGAACCAAATAAAGTACACTATTCTGTAATAATGGAAATTAGAATCACAAATAACAAACACTTGAATAGTAAACGCATTATCATTCTTAAAGCCCTAAGTGTGAACAGAAGTGGCTTTTAACTTGAGACTGGAGAAAACCTCAGGTTTTGCCAGGAATATATTAAGCGCTTTCACTACTAACATAAATTTACAAATCTTTACTAAAGCTAAAGACTATGTACTACTTATCTACCTAGGTACTTGAAATTTGAGCTTTATAGAAGGAACCTTGTATTTCAGTGAAGCATCAAATTCGCGGCTCCACACACTTAGTTGTGATCGTCTAAAAATATTCCAAAGGGACTAGTTCTAATACTACTACTAAGTCTAAATAGTTCAAAATGTTGACGAAATTTACACGATACGATCAAAGCATCAAACTTCCATCAGTTGAAATTTAGAGGCTTTGATCATTCAATATATGTCAATCAAACTCTCAATGCCTTCAAAACTTACATATCCATTACAATTTAATCCCAAATAGGGGAAGGTGTATGACAAATGAATGAAACTTAACAGCATAGTTTCGGTACTAAAGCCATTATTGTGCGGCTACAGCAAACCTATTTTGCATTTGATCACGTTGATTGAGTTAAAGTGTACCGATTAAGCCGTCTTCCTACGTTTCAAACTGTTGGAGTGTGAATTAGAATCCAATTCATACTATATACTGGTATTATGGTTCAGTAGTTCTGTATGTGGTAGGTTCAATGGTATTGATGAACTGATCTGAAACAACTTCCGAAATCTCTTTGGTTCACTTTAATTAAATTCTAAATGAATTTTGGTGGTATGGTATTTCGAGTAGTTGTATGTATTTCTTTGACTGATTATGCAGTTAATCTGTTAAATCAAAATCAATCAAATTCTTAGTTAATTTTAAGACGGTTATCGAATATCAGAAACCGTTATGACAACTAAATAATTTGAAGATATGAAACTTTTCAAAGATCTCCCTCAAAGCAAGAGCTCACAAGCAAGAAGTGAAACTGGCTCTAAGCTGAGTAACTTTTAAGTTTGAAGTTATGAGCAGATAGTGCATACTAAGTTACTTGCAGTTCGGCAAGAAAGCAGTTCACTGAAGGCTATCACGCACAAATCAGTACGTAAGGGCCAGAGCATGTTGCTCCAAATGTCTTGTTTCGTCTTATTGATGTCTTGTTTCTCTTTTCAACACCACAAGGCTAAATTTTATATCATAGGTGAGAAATAATCTACATCATTATCATCATTTATATTTGTCCAGTCTCATGTCACTAGTGCCTAAGACGATATATGGGCATATGGCTACATTGTTCCGGAACGATTCATATGGAATTGTAAAATTTTCTAAACTTCTACAAATAAATTCAGTTAATCGATTAAACATATTTAAAATTCCGATAATAAAATTCAGCAAACAAAAGTAAGTATCGACTTCCTCCCTAATAGACGAAGCAGTTGGACGGTATACGTATATGTAAATGCCGAACGATAAAAAAAAAACAAAGGAAATAGTGCTCAAGTTCGTTGACACCGACAATGCCACTCATTCCGTATTCTCGTATAATCTTCGGAAGTGAAAAAATGTTAATTTTAAAATTGTCCCTGACGTTTGACACGGCGGCCATTTTTTACTAAAAACTTTTAGGGCCGGGGTAATGGCTGTCGTAAGCTTGACTTCGAAGATCAGAAGGTTAGATATGTATATACGACCGAGATGAATTTAAAAAAGATATTCTGATTACCATACCAGAATAAGTAGTGCCTGTTAAAAATTATGTTGAAGACATGATGACATGTTATTACATTTGCAATTTTAGCCCATGTGATGTTGTCAGCAGAAAAGAGATCCCGAACTACAAAAAAAAGTCCAACACTATTAAAACAAGAGATCGAAAAAGAAGACAGCAAAGTTCCACTAACACAATTAAGATATCGTAACGTTTGGCTCTCGATTCTTTCAGCCTACAACAAGATGCTTCACATTATGATAGGTCATAAATAATCAGCCAACTGGCACGGCTGGGCAGCTCTAATTTATATCGACTAGTTGTCAATCTGACACCTCTAGTATCGCGGGCCCAATTAATGTAATCACGGCTAATATTATCGGTAACAGATGGATGATTTGTCGGGTTATTTAGTGCTAGTTTCTGTTTGATTACTAGTTTATTATTGGTAGGATTATCAATGGCTGAAGTATTTATCGTATTGAAATTCATTATTTCACATTTGAGAAAATTATGTAGAAGGTTTCTTTTTGGTTTGAAGGTGGCTTTTTCGTATGTGTATCTTCATCCAGTAGTAAGGGTCATATCTCATGTAAGATTTTATATAAAATATATATGTTTTAATCACTCTTTTAAGTCCTTGTTGCTAGTATTGGTAATTCATGTTTATTATAAAGTTTGCCGTTGCACGAGTTACAGTAGGTACTATCAATACTGTTTCTATATTTCATCTCTAATCGCAATTTCATTGGATACGGCAACAGGCTCTTGAATCCCAGAAACAACTTCAAATAATACCTGATATTTTAATTTCAAACTCAGTTGTTTCCTCAGAAGAACCTTTCATGGCTATAAGACCTTTTCATCTTTCAGCTTTAATCTTAGTTTCAACAAATATCTCAACGGTATCTAGAATCAAATACTGCTTTAAAGTTACTTCTATCTGAATTCCAAACTCAATAGCTTCTCTACCAGGATCTTTGAAAACCATCAGACCTTCGAACTAGCAATCGGTAACATCAATAAAACTAATAGCCCAACTGTCTTAAGTTACCCAAAGCCGCGGCAATTCCTCACTGAGAAGTTTCCATCTTTAGCGATACAAACAAATGGAGTAATGCCGAACTAACCAAAGGATTTAATCTTAATTATTATCTTGCTCCAGTTTCGAGTTGGCTACGGAATCTGGGGACTGAGATGACTAGAGTTACAGATTGCCATATTATTTCCATTTGATTTTCTTTAGTCTTAGTTTGTGGATCTCAAGTAGTATTCCAATTCCTTTCTGGTCTATTATGCGATCAATATCACAAAACCAGTTTTATCTATTTTGTTTCTTCCTTTGAATGTTTTCCCCTGTTGTAATAACATTTCCTGCAATCAGTATCCCCTTAACCCACAAATTGCTAATAATTAACACCCTTACCAATAAAACCGAATAGTTTCACCGACTGTCTTGTTACCGAAAGCAATTTCTCACTGCGAACTTTCGTTGTCGCAAACTTTCGAGCTCGTAAACGATACATACAAATGGCGAGGATTTCGGTCCCGCGGTACACCGCGAGCCGCGACTGATTCGCGCGCGCGACTTGTCAATCCTAACTCGTAGGGCTGTCACCCAACAAAATTAATCACGGGACACAGCGCCAAGTTATATTGCACGTCAATACATAAGTTTCCCTCCCTCGCACACTCGAGGGGTGATGCAAGTAGGTATAGCTTGGTTGACGTGACACGTTATAAATTATTGTTATAGTCGCCGCGTCGAGAGCTTGATTAATTTTGCTTTTGACGCGTTTGATGAGAATTCTGCGGTATCGGTTATGAGGTCAATCGTGTTTGAAGAACGATACGATGGGATGATAATGTCGTTTTAATATAACGGACGGACTATTAGGTTATCTTTTGTTAGGTTAATGTCAGACGCAATTAGGTAGGGCGTTTTATGATGATACAGCCTCGTGTCTTATCTCGAACGTGATGGATATCAAAATTGCGTTCATCAAAAACACATCTCTCGTTATCATTTTTGTACAGATAAAAAAAAACTTCCCTTCTCAATCAATCAACTCAACAGACCACAGCTGCACATATACATCTCAATTTATTCTCTCCCAAAACCCATCAAAATAATAAGAAAACCAGTTGACAGCCCTACGAAGAAGAGCGCAGTGGTATCGAAGTGCGCGATTCAAAATGGCGGTGGGTAAACAAATTAATTGACTATTGGTTATAGAGTCTTTGCCGATACTGGAGCTACCCACGACGTACTTTACACCGGTTAATTAGTGATGTTTACGTAGTTTATTGTACTCTATAGGATAAATGATAAATGATATTTATCTTGCAAATAAGTTTTTAAAAACACCTATCATAAAAATCGATCAAGTTCGATAACAAACGCTGTGACTCGAGATTTCTTTTATATTAGATTATAACTTTAAAGAGTTTGTTTCTTTGAATGATTGAACAAAGTAATCTCAGAAATACTGGTTTGAATTTAAAAAATATCTTAATGTTGGATATCTAGTCAATTTAATGAAGAAGAAATCTAACATCACGCTGCAACCAAAAGGGGCGGAACTGTAACCAAAGAAAGCGCGCAAGCCGGAGAACAGCCAATATTAGATGTAACCATGGAGTTTCTTGCCGGTTCTTCTCCATAGGAAACGACCAATTTGGTACCGTGCACTAGCTTCTGACGTTTTATAAGTGCCTATGTAGGCATATGTGAAACAAAAAACTTTTGACTTGACTTGACTTGATTATTTTAATAATGAAAACATAAAAAGTGCACCATAGCAAAAACAAATGCTTCTTAACACGATTTCTACAATACAGCAAAAACGTTCGAGACTTCTTCTAATATTTTCGCAAAACTCCTTGACACCGTTGTCCAATCAACGTATCTATTGCATCCATTACGAAGCCTATTAACTATAATTAACTAGTAATTAGTCACAGTTTATCTACTCATTGAGTGCTGCCTAATATCTGATCAAAATTCAAAGATAGGTGACAATCCATGTGACTACACTGAGCCTTTTTTTTCGATGGGAAAATCATCTTATGACATCCCCCACTCTTGGGCGGACTTTTACTGACTAAAAACCCACTCCTATTCCTTCGTTGCCTTTCGTACCGGGGCCGATTCTTCCTTTCAGAATCAGACCCTTGGCCCCAGTAGGCTTCGACCCTGCTGGGCCCCTACAGTTGCTGACATCTCCTTGAGGCGCGCGTGAAACAATACGCGCCGTCGAACACTGAGCCTGCGTTCTGGATTACGTACTTTGTTGAAAATTTAAAAAATTAAAGTTTGTCTTTTTGTGCCTATCTTCGAGGCGATTCTTTGCCTCTTGGTGAAAGTTCTACTTACACGGGGTCGAAGCCGCGGGTGGCAGCAAGTATAAGTACAGATTGTACGCACTTAATGCTTACCTTGATTTGAAAAGATCTCATTATGATGAGCTAAATTAGATTCCTCTTATTCAGCATGAATTCTAACACTATTGATTCTATTTATTATAAATAATAATTATGTTATAATTATTAAACTAATCGTAGGTCGCGATTTCAAACCCAGCCAGGCGCATTACTTTGTGTAATTTATTTCATCAACACTGCTTTCAAAACGGTGAAGGAAAACATCTTGAGGAAACCGGCATGTCCTAGAACCAAAAATTCGAAGACAAAATCCACCGTGCGGTGGATTATGCCTACGGCCCATTCGCTCTCCTAGTGAGGAGGCCTGAGTCCCAGTAGAAGGAACATTAAAAGGCTGAATATACTTATTAAACGAATCGCAACCTAAACCAAATGTGTGGCAGAATTGAAATACATATTTATTATACATACATTTAGTGTAATGTGTGGAGCCCATGTATATCGCCGGGCGTTGTATTTCAAGAATGTTAGCACCTATGCGACACTGCTGCCACTAAACGGTAGCTATTGTTCTACTTACAGATATTATGTCGCAGTTAATAATAGGATTCAGACATTTAGTAAATTAATTAGAAATTAACGGTACATAAATTTAGTTTAGTAATGATTATCTCTATAACGCATGTTACTATAAGAGTTATGAGTTTACATGTGGATGAATGGAGAGGGAGAGGGAGACTAAAGAAAAGATGGATGGATTGTGTGAACAGTGATATGAAAGAAAAGGAAGTTAGTGATAGCATGACGAGTGACAGGGCGGAGTGGAAGAAAAAAATGTGTTGCGCCGACCCCAAATAACACGGAACAAGGGCAGGAAAATGATGAATGAGTATCTCTATAGTATACTTACTTACGTAACAACTATACGATAACTAAAGTAATAAATAACTTAATACTTAAGTATATTGTTTAAACTCATAAAAAATGAGGAAAAAAAACATAACAAATAATTCATCCACCTGACTCTTAAATAAGAAAAGTACCCAAAGCACTAGTAGCATTACCATTTTGAATAGCTATACTTATTTGTTGGTTAAAGAAAAGCCTAGCCCTCTGGTCGCGTCAAGAGTCGACTAGCTGATAGTTCAAACAATTCGATGAACACTGAGACCCCATAGCCTAGTGTTTCAAACCCCAAACGGCTCAAAGACGGAGCAAAATAATAATGTCATAATCATGACTTCTGCCAAGCAGATGCTGTACAAGCAGATGTAACTCTAATATTTTACACTAATTTCTGCCAGCGGCTTCGCCCGCGTCAAAGTAAGTTTCTCCATACAAACTTTGAAACCTAGTTTCATCCCCTTGATGGGTGAATTTTGTGAAATCCTCTCTTAGTGCTCACCTACGTTATGAAAGGAAGCTTTGTGCAAAATTTCATGCTCCTAGCCCCTTTAGTTTCAGCTGTGCGTTGATATGTCAGTTAAGTTAGTTTCTCCTTTTATATATCAATAGATAACATATGCAAATGATTAAAAAAAAATCCTATGAGAAAAATAAATTTAGTAAATAAACCTTTTCATTAGTCATATTCTAATCACGTTTATTTTTCACTGCCCCTTGTGTGACATGTAATGACGCTAGTCCGACCCCTTCGAAACCTTTACCCGACATATATACCATAATAAAATTAATTACAAAATGCGCAATTAAATCCACAACCCGCCCATGTCCGTTGCCAATAAAAACGTAACCAAAAAAAAATCCCCAGCCATTTACATAATTCACCGATTTCACGAAACATCTGCTACTTTATTATCAATCCTGCACACATTTGTGGTTTGAAATGTTTTGTGTGTGTGAGTTAAATATGTAGCTGGAATGTTGTGTGTGTGTATGTTTAACTAATGTGGTATAGCACACAGGATATGTTCGCGTTGACAGGTAAGATGTGTGAGTGTGCTATAAATATAGGAAGACTGTTCAAGTGTGGGTCACAGGGCTGATAAGCAGTAGTTTTGTTGACATTTCGGTGGTTACATTAGAAATTTTTTGAGTGGATATTTTAAACACAGAGGGTGCTCGATTTATTATTATATTTTATTTTAACAATTTTTTATATATTATTTAAATTTACTCTATTACTTTTGTTGATCAGTATATTATTATTCGTCGCATTTAGTGTTTTTAATAATAACCAAAATTAGCAGCCCCTTTACAGAAGTTCATAATCGTTTACAAAATTCCTTGGTCATCTCAAAAATACAACTTTCTCAAGAGACAACCCTAAACTAATGTCACACATATGCTTCAACAATGCAATTTAGAGCAAATACGCTAAATGCCCTTTAGCAAGACATGGACACTTGCAAAAGCCCATTGCCATACTTTCCTACTTACGTAACATACCTTTCCATCACGTCTCTCGACTAAAGTGGCATCATTCGTAAACTTCTGATATCCCCGTACTTCATATCAATGTCAAAGTCACAACGAACGTTTCACGTCTCAAAATTTAATTGAAAACTAAAGTTTGAGCGACACTGATACGAATCTCATAACCGTCCTGTGCCAGCCCTATGCGTGTAACATATATGTGACAACAATGCATCTGCTATGCTGACTTCGCGCCTTGAAGCCGTTGATATGTCCCGGACACGGAGTAGGAAGAAATGGAGAGATATTAATAGGTACACATTATTTTCTTCTGTCAAAAATGTATTCTGAAACAGAAACATCTTTTCTATGTATGCGTGATATATACAAGGCAACTTTTTTATTAATAGTTGTTATAATTAACGGCAACACAAATATTGATTGCTTTACTTGCTTTACACTTGTTTGGTGAAGCATAAGAATAATAAGCCTTATAATGTTCCCACTGCTGGGACTCAGGTCTCTTCTCTCCACAATCCACCACGCGGGAGATTGGTAGATGGTTTTGAATTTGGTTCCTTCATGTAAATTTAATTAATTTTAAGTTAGGCATACAGCACGTTATTTTTGCTATATTTATATTTTTCTGCTTTAGCTATGTATCGAAAACAATTCCCAGGCTTCAGCAGCTTAAAAATACATCTTTGCACATGATCACTCCTTTACTTACAAATCCATGGTCATCCAAGCAGTGTACCTTTGTGTGTATGTCACGTTCTTCATTGTTTTGCGTCCAATTGTCTATTGGTCCGCCGAGGGATCGCTAAGGTACCATCACGTTACATTTCTGTGACACAGTTAGAACTTAAACTGGTGTGCTGCTGTTGATAAGGAATTGTTATGTTCCGTGTTTGTTACGTTTCCAAGGACAGTATGAGGAAGGTGTAGGGCTCAATGAACTGTTTAACTAGTATTGTTGCTTTAAAATAATCGTCCATCTATTCTTCGTTTATAAAAATTATGTTTGTCGTTAAAATTAAAGTGATAGTTACTTTCTTAGTCTTTATTAGATATATCATCACTGCTGGTTACTTCTCTTTGATTCTATAGATACTACGGATCTTTCCCAAATGGTATATTGACTCACATTTGTATCAAGAAAATTACGTTTGTTCATCAATTATCCTTCTCATTGTGTGTTCATGATTCTTTGTTACTTTTATTAGCACATCTACCACTGTATTTTCTCCTAGCTATTACTCCGTTCTACAATCATTAGGATTTACACTAAACCCAGTTACTATTACCACTTGATCCACTACTTCAAACTCAACACTCAATATATCCGTTTCACTACTATATAGATACTAAACGTGGCAGTTGGTTCAACCGATCGCTAGCGCACAAGGAGCTCACGTTTCGTATTTATCATTAAACGTGCACCTTTCCTTAATAAGTTTTCCTTCGCCGTATATAGGTGGTAATGAATTTTCGTATAGTATATAATTAATACGTAGAAATCATCACGTTCGTTACCTTTCGATGGTTGGTTGTCACGGGTTTAATTGCCGTAGTGCCATTGCTCAAAATTTCTGAATTCTTCATTATTGTTAATTTCTAAAGTATCATATTTATTTATTTGAACTGTATTTGCAGTAGTGGTACATAGGCAGAATCAATCTAACAAGACATTCACTACTAGTCAACTAAATACATGCTAGGGTATACTTGTCAGGTTTGCCTGGACGGTTATACCTGTCAGGTAAGTTTGTGTGGAAACCTGCACAGTTTTGTAACATACATGCTCTGGTTTACCTGTAACACTCGACTGTACAGGCAAACCTGTCAGGTATACTCTAGCATGTATGGCCTTTAACCTTTAACCTTTAAGGTTAAAGAAATATATACTTTGGTAAGTGTGCACTGTAAACAAATAAAAGATATTTTAAGAATCAAGTATCATTAAAATTAGGTACGTATAATAATAAAAAAATATTTACAATCCAAATTAATAAGTACCTACTATGATATGATAAATATCAAATCTCAAGATTCAAGTATCTTCATGATACTCCGCTTGTTACAAGTTAAGTTTCTGTCGAGCTTTTGACTAGTCATCATTATTTTCTTTTTATCCCAATTTATTTTCGGGTTGCGTGATTTCACTGAACCCTATATATTTCTGTAATAGTGTCTTCTTATATACTTCTGTAATAGTCCTTAAGTCAGTGCGGCATCTCTCCACAGACTCCCACCTTCAATCCTGCATCACAAATCCTGTCACCTGTTCACGTAGGGACCATAACAGCGTCAGCAGACGGCATTGCCGTGGCCGAAAACTAGGCCAGTGAAGGAATTGTAACGTAAAAAATAAAACTACTTTTACCATCGACACGCTAAAAAGAAGAAGTGATGACCCCTCATCACACAGTCTATTTAATGTGTCTCTCAGGTATTTTTATCTTGATTTTGAATTTAGGTCAAAATATTGTTTTTCCCAAATTTACTGGAGAACTCGGGTCATACCCAAATCAAACAGTTACCGTTCATATTTTTTGTGGCAATTTCCATCATTCTGATAACCCTTTCTTAACAAAGGTTACCTAAACCTGACAAACGAAACAATCCAAGGTAACATCGATGAAGAGGACCGACCCGCATTTCTGTGCATATCTCAATACTGTCGGCCACATCGCTATCTGTTTTAAGATAAATATATTTACCTGAAACCGGTGAAATATTCAAAGGGCCTCAACCCTTACTTACCTTGGAACTGTAATTAATATTAAACTGGTATTTAAGGTTGTAATTGTTACGTCTCTATCGGTGAAGAACGTGTACCTATTAAGTTTTAATACAGATATGTCAATGATGAGAAATATGTAAACTTTGAACCGGTAGGACAACAATATGCAACATTGTTTTTAGTATATGCAAAACCTGAATATAGTTTATTCAGAATCAGTAACTAAATCGATCCCAATAATTTTTACACCATGTTAGATTTTTTTACAAAAATATAAAAATGGTCACAAGTTGGACATCACCGACCCTAAGTACAACATAGGCCACGTCAGGTCATAGCGGGCATTAGGAGCCAACGCACAGCTGGGTGCGGGAACAAAATAATCCCTCAATCACCCGGATGGTCTAGTGACCGTGTATTTGTGCGAACAACCATGTAACATAACAAGCTTATTACTTTGTGATTTTTCATGATATAGTTATGAGATTTTGTACATAGATTCTTTACGTAAAAAACACAGACACGTATTTCGGGTTTCGCATATACTAAAAATAATGTTGTACTTAAAGTTATATCTAAGAAGAACTTTAAAAAAAAAACACTAGTATTAGCACTATTTCGTTAACTACCTAAGTACTTAAATTTATATATATATCCGTGATGTATATAAAAGGAAAAACTGACTGACAGACATATCAACACACAGACGAAACTACTAGGACTAGCAACGTGAAATTTAGCTCAGTTTCCTTTTATGACGTATCGCCTACGCCATAAAAGGAAACTGAGCTAAATTCACGCATGCACTAAGAGATTTTTCTAAAATGGGATGAATTTTCTCTCTCTTCTTGTCTCTAAGGGAATGAAATGGGGCCAAAGTTTGTATAGAGGAACCTATTTTCGCGCAGGCAAAGTCGCTGGCAGAAGTTAGTAAAGGTATTTAGAAAATCTCAATATTGATAAAATTTCAAATTGCACAGCAACATCTGTAAATAATTAGGTGATCCTGTCTTCTATTGAAAATCACTTCTTTATGAACCTGAGCTGAATTTTATTATTATTCAAGTATCTCTTTAATACTACTCGAACATTTTTAACTCGGGTATTTGCTGAAATATCTCTAAACTAGCTTCGGCCAGCGGCTTCGTCCACGTGAAAATAGGGTTCCCCATACAAACTTTGGGCCCCCGTTTCATACCCTTAGAGAGTGAAATTTGGAAAATCCTCTAGTGCTCGTCTACATCAAAAAAAGAAATCTTTTGCAAAATTTCACGCTCTTGGACCTGTGGTTTCAGCTGTGCGTTGATATGTCAGTCAGTCAGTTTCTCCTTCTAATATAGATGATGCCTCTTAGCAATTTTCAGCTCACATTACCAAAGTTTGCAAACTATAAGGACAAAACAAACATAATATTAATTAAGACCAAATAGCAACACACACAATGATCAAACAATAATAGTCGGACAAAACAATAATTTGATGGGCCATAATACCCTTCAAATGCGAACAGAAGACTGGAGATCAATAATGAACGTGTGTCCGACACCTGGATACGAAGATCTCGTGTAAATCCCGCGGGTATTGTAGCTATAACTGTAGTACTTTAGTGGAGTGTGCGTAGGTATAGTTGGAATATGCTTTCTGTTGTATAGTTTCATAGGCTTTGTTGTTTAAGTGACGTCTGTATTATAAACAATAGGCATTTGAAGAGGCTTACGGAAGCTTATTTTAGTAACAAGGCTATATACATAAAAGGAGAAACTGACTGAATGATGATGCTTAATCGAAAGTACTGGGACTATGAGTGTAAAATTTTGTACAAGGCTTTCTTTTATGACGTAGGCGAGCACTATGAGCGGGTTTTCCAAAATTCACCCCCTTAGAGGATGAAACGGGAGTCCAAAATTTGTATGGATTAACCTACTACCTATTTTCGAGCGATGCCGCTGGCATAGGCTAGTTTTAATATAAAAAGTAATCTCTACATTTATATGTTTGTTCATTTTAAATTAGATACCATTTAGGATTTATTTCGATTTAATTAGCAACCATTCTCACTCGATAAAGGGTCCGTCCGAGGAGGTGAATCCAAAAATACATCACAAAAATGTAATGCACTTTTCATGCAATCTGATGAAGTTGGTGACATCAAATCTGTGATTGTGTTAAAATAAACGCTTGACTTGCAGTTGAGGTTTATGAAATTAAGTTTGTATGATATTCATATCTCGTAACTATATTTATTTTTAAATAATATTAGCTAGTGCTTGACTGCGATCCCACCTGATGGTAAGAATTGCTGCAATTATTGACGTTGAATCGTACTAGTTTATTAAGAGCCTATTCACTCTGGCCTTGAAGACACCTAAATTATAATTGGACGAGAAGACCGCAGCAGGCAAATTGTTCCAATCCTTCAATGTGCGCGGTATAAATGACGAGGTTAATCAAATCATCAGGTATGTGATGTTATCAGAGAAATCTAAAAATATATTTGCCTAAGAAATATAAAAACATCTAAAGCTAATATAGTCTACTGCTGAACCTCGAACTTGCAA
Source organism: Mythimna vitellina (assembly GCA_949316375.1). Taxonomy (NCBI): domain Eukaryota; kingdom Metazoa; phylum Arthropoda; class Insecta; order Lepidoptera; family Noctuidae; genus Mythimna; species Mythimna vitellina. The sequence goes on from OX438690.1 coordinate 21,902,409, forward strand.
TTATTATTTTTTGCCAGTATTATCTACCGATATTTTGTTCTAAATACAAAATTAATTTCTTACGTTTTTCTTTAATAATCTACGCAGTCTTATTTAGCTGATATTGAATCTAGAATATTTGATTACCGGTATAAAGAAAATTTGGAAATTATCCCTAGGGATCATATTTTTGGCATAAAAAGTATACTATTCCAGGACATGTACCCACACATACAAACTTTCACATTTAAAATATTAGTAGGGTAACAGTTACAGCAAACGTTAATATAATTTTCCAGTAATATTCTCATAATAGTAATAAAACGTTACCAAAATGTGTCCAGTGCGGTTATTGAAACGCGAGCGTTTACAAAATTTTTCACGCATATTAAACTGGCGTCACGCGTTTTATGTTCTTGTCACGGAATTATATGAAGCAATTATTGTATTTCATTCCGCTGCTGCCGAATTTACCTTCCGTTTTAAACGCGAATTGTTTTTTTTTGTGACACATGTGCCTAAATAAGAATAAAATATGATTATTAAAGGAATTAAAATTTACAAAACCGAAAACATAATAAAAATATATTTCTTTATTTCTATGATTGTCAAATTTCTATCTGTACCAGAACATACGAAAATGACGCCAGTTAAAAAATGTGCGTCGCAATTTTCACACAATAAGCAGGTACTTGTCAAAATGTAAGCATCACAAACGACAATACCACCTGTCATTACGTTTTCTACATAAATGTCTCTGATCATTGTGGTCTCAACCATGAGAAAATTCACTTTCTTGAAAATAAAACCAACAACCATTGTGTGTGTGAGAACGTTTGCACAAACGCCATGGAGTATAAGCTGAGTAAATATAACGAGAAACTAAAAACAAAACGAATTAATTTGTGAACGCCAGTGAGAATTCCCCAGGACACAGTTTTAATACTTTTAATTAAAAGGATGTGCCCTGTGCGCCTCTCAGGAGTTTGTCACAAAAAAATAACAATTGAAAACGCTCGGTTGCGGTGAAAGTACAAAACTGTGTGTTCGAGATAGTTTCTAAATTAAAAATTCTGCGGTACTAAAATTTTTGTTTGTGTCACATTTTAGAGAAACAGGAAGTTTTAATCGTTGAGTATTTATGAGGATACAATTTGGTTAAAAATTTGTGTTGTGTCAAATTAATATACAGTAAACAGTTGGCGTTGAAACCAAAATTAATTCTAAAATCTATTCTTTAGGAGTTACAAAAGCTTTATCAGCAAAATATGTAAATACAATTGTTTAGAGTCGAGACTTTCAAATCTGTTGCACGACTCAACGGGACCCGCCATCAAAATATCTTTGAGCCGCTCCTGGAGCTTAATATATATCAACTAATTCGAGCTCTAAACGGGTTTGTGTAAATAACAAACAAATTTCATGAATTTATTTCCATCTTCCCTCTCAAACTGTACATTTCAACACCTTTTAGCGAATTTAATTCACACTTGACACTGGAGAGCAACGCAAACAATAAACAGTGTCCAATAACACTTGACACTTAGTCGTGGCGCTACTTGTTAAGGCAAATGTCATTAAACTGTCAAATCCGTTACATTTTTTTTTAGTTCCACTCATATCCGCGGGTCAAGGTAAACTGGACTATCCGTAAAAGCTGTTACTGTTAGCTTGGAAATAAATTGACAGCGATTCTATCAAACTGTTCATTCGTAAATTTATTTGGTCCGTTTTTTAAAGGGACGTCCAGAGAATATTTTTAGCTTTTTTGATTGGTTATGTATTGAGTTGAGACGAGCGTTGATACTTACATTTATATTGAGGCTTATTTTTTAAATGGGTGGAAATACCCCAGAAAGGCATTCCTTATGCAACGTTCCATATGTGGCAAATAAATTACCCATTTATAGATAAGAAAACCAGTGAATCACGGGGTTTTTCGTGATAGTTACCTACATTAATTGGAATAGTAACCCGTGGAATATCCGCCTGTTATTTACCAACCATTTCAACCGATCTGTACCCCAATATTTAGATGCATTAGCATTTCTCAAAACGGTCACATACATTTTCCTATCTTAACCCATTTGTAGCGACATCTATGGCGTCACATAAAAACTAATCCTGCATCGCACAATTAAAGTTCTCCGCGCGATTAGAACATATAGAACAACCCGAAATCGTCCATCGGGCAGTTGCCCACCAGATATAAAACCCGTCTGGTCGGAGGATCCTCTCTTTTTAACGAAGGTTTGCGGGACTTTACTCTCTGTTCCGTATACTTTGGTGTACGGAAAACACGTGCTACGTATAATTACGTAGATTCTACATTCTTGGTACTTTTCTGCCCCGCACACTTCCTCTTCTCGTATAGAAATGCTACGTATATACCCGTACCCGGCGTCCTGCATACAAACCATATACGGATATATCCGTAGTCGACTTTTTATGTGTTAAAACATGTTTAACTTCTTCTCTCTCTCTGGTTCCCCCTTTTAATAGTTATTCCGCCGAACTTGCAGCAGGTATATGTTACAGTGGCCCAGAGGAGCCGAGTTCGAACAAAGCACGAGCCAAGCTCCAATTCCTATAGTGTGAACCGATTCTACAGGAGCCGAGCACGAGCAACACTACACGAGTTTGAGCTCGACTCGTGGTCCGCTCTTCTAGCGTAGACCCACCTGAAGGCTTTGTATGTACACCCCAGGATCACGCACAACACTTACTTGTCAACTATTACAGCATATTGTTCACTCACTTGTCGCATCTCTAGTCTACTCGACGCTCCGCCGACATCTCGATCCGAAATTAAGCTTCACTCGATACCTGGTATTATCGGATACGAATCGATTCGACAGACTCGGCTCGCATCGTTGGCGATACCAAATATTGACACTTCATATTGAGCCGGCGACCGGTACGGACGACTGGGCCGGTACGGTGTTTAAATGATCAAATAAAATGATGGGTGACTAAATGTTTTGAGAGTTGAGCTTATTTTTCGATGGTTGGAGATAATTATGTATTTTGCAATAAAGCCAATTCTTCGCTTTCCTTATTTAAATTCTTTACATTATTTTTTCTTGTATTTTCTTGTAAGAGAGCTTACTGTCTAGTCAGAAAATCTAAAATATGAAAAAACTTGTGCCACAGTGTTTGTTATTGAATTCCTCCGAAACAGCGTGACCGATTTTAATGTTTTTTTTTTGTATATATTAAGTAGGTCTGAAAAAAGATCTTAGATTATTTTTTACCCTCCTACCCCCGACCCCATTTTTTTTTTTTTGAATATTTATATGGCAGAACAACGTATGCCCAATCAGTTGGCAAAAAGGTGGGAATTTATGTAATAATTTTCTAAAGTGCAAATAAATATTGCTAAAGTGAATAGGCTCGTAATAGACTAATTTGCTTTACCATCAACGATTTCATCACTGCTTATCATGAGTTGGGCTCGCAGTAAAACACAAGTAAAAAAAAGCCAGAAATTGAGAGTCATTCCAAAGGTCTAGAATAACATAAAGTAGACGTTCATTTTCCCAAGTATCACTTACATATTCAAGCCATCGAAGCACACAATAAAATTACGGACAAATAAATCCACTTACAACTTCACATACATCGCACTATGATCCTATTATCTCAAAAGTTTCACTCCACTGGATCATACGCTTACAATATTATAGAAACATAAAGCCGTATCTCATATATTAGACTCAAAGAGATACGTCGTTTCACACAATCAAATCTCGCGCTAATAATTCGATTTGCCCATTTGACTATAGACCGGGACTTCACGGCAATCAGATGGTGGGAAGGTACCTAACCTATTTGCGCAATGTCTCACAAACACACTGGCAACACGGAATAGTAGCACCCGTGTCATACAGTCAAGTGAAATGAAAAGCGTTGACACAATCACGATCTGCGTGTCAGTTAATTTTCTCACGCGTTTTGTGTGTATGTGACACACAGATGCTTAGGTTGGCGAGCGATTGTTTAATTATTATTTATTTATTTGTTCTCAATTCACAGCAGTTCTTCTTCTTTTCGTGTCGATGTACTCTAAATATTTTTTTTCTGACCAGTATTTGGCAACCTCTACGGCTCTGTTATTGGCCTCGCCAAATTATTAGCCTATTATCATACTAATATTATAAAGGCAAAAGTTTGTGAGTGTGTGTATGTATGTTTGTTACTTCTTCACGCTCGAACGGCTGAACGGATTTAGATGAAATTGGCAAACAAGTAGACCATGTCCTAGGATAGCACATAAGATACTTTTTATCCCCGGGGGTATGTTCCCTTGGATCAATTCTCTACTTTTACGCGGACGAATGTGGATATCCGCAGGAGAACCAAGGTTACGGATATAGCCCGAAGAATCGCCAAACTTAAGTGGCAGTGGGCAGGGCACATTGCTCGCAGAACAGATGGTCGATGGAGACGAAAGGTTCTGGAATGACGACTACGTACCGGAAGACGCAGCGTTGGAAGGTCTCCCACAAGGTGGACCGATGACCTGGTGAGGGTCGTGGGAATCCGATGGATGCGAGACGCACAGGACCGGTCATTATGGCGCAATTTGGGGGAGGCCTATGTCCAACAGTGGACGTCTTTCGGCTGAAATGATGATGATGATGACGCGGGCGAAGCCGCTAGCAGAAGCTAAGTAACAAATAAATATCAAACTAATGATGTTTTCTGACACCGTTTGACAGGTGTGTTATGTCAGAAGTTGTTGCCGCTTGTGTTTATTATTGTTTGATTTTAGCTGCATATTTACCTGTTTGATATTAGTGAGTTATTGTTCAAACTTTGGCGGATAATTGTTTGTGTAAACATTGCTGTTTATTTTGAAAACAAACAATATTTTGATAGCTTGATTACTGGGTCAGTGTCTTGTTCATCAAATCGTCTTGTTTGTACCGTATTCAATTTTCTTTTAGAACTTTTTTCAATTTTTAGAAATTTTGTAGACCGTGCGAAACCTGAATATAGTCTATTCAGAATCAGTGACTGAATCGATTCCAATAATGTTTACACCATCTTATATTTTTTTCCAAAAATATTTAAAAAAGGTCACAAATTAGACACCACCGACGCTAAGTACAACACAGGTCACGACAGGTCATAGCGGACATTAGACACTAGCGCACAGCTGGATGCGGGAGTAAAACAACCCCTCTGTCTCCTGGGTGGCCCAGTGATCATGTATTTGTGCGGCCAACCAAGTAACATAATAAGCTTTTAACTTGGTGATTTTTCATCGTACAGTTATGAAATTTTGTACACAGATTCTTTAAATAATACAAAAAATACAAGACACGTGTTTCGGGTTTCGCATATACTAACTATAATGTTGTATAATATATAATATAAATAATATCATTGCTTACCATCACGTGAGATAGTGGTCAAACGCGAGCCTATCAATAGTAAAAAAAAAACACTTCATCATCTCCCCAGCCCCAGCTCTTGTTTTCCCAACAAGCTTAGGGCTTCCAGTCCAACCCGATACTGCTTTTTTTTAGGTGGGAAATCATCTAATGACATATCCATCCCGCCCAGGACGTTTTTTTTTAGGTGGGAAAATCATCTAATGTCCCATCTCGCTCTTGGGCGAAGCGGGAGATAGTGTCAGACTTTACTGATTAAAAACCCACTCCTGTTTCTTCTTTGCCTTCGTCCCAGGGCTCCGGGTTTTACTTTCACACTACCTGTGGCCCCAGTAGGCTTCGACCCTGCTGGGCCCCTACGATTTGCTGACATCTGCCTTAGGCGCGCGTGGAACACTACGCGCTGTCGACGACTCGAGCTCGGTCTGGACGGCGAGCTACCTATTGCTCTTTGTCATGTGCCCAGCCCACTGCTACTTAAGTTCACAATCACAGCTACATCATGTTAACAACCTGTATGTATTTCAATGCGTAGTTCCGTTTGTCGCGACTCGATGACGCTATCTAGCATCTCTGCAAAATTCCAGCCGAACGGACACAATGCCGGCCCCGTTGTCAAACAAACAGACAAACACCATATCTTAGCCGAGATCGTGGCGCTCATTGGTTCAAATGATGTAAACAAATTGATGAGAAGTTAGCGAGTGAATATCGTGTCGTCATATCTTGAGTTACGGCTTTGTGACGAAGTTAAACGTAGATGGAGATTCTTTTGATTGAATTTGTGGTTTATGAAGTGACATGTATTTCTTTCAATGGGTTTCATCAGAAGGCTTAAAGTCACCCAAAGGGCAACGGCAAGGGCTATACTTGGAGTTTCCTTGCGTGGTCACATCAGAAATGAAGATATCTGCAGGAGAACCTATGTTACCGACATAGCTCGAAGATCGCCAGATCCAGATAAGTGGCAGTGGGCAAGACACATTACTCGCAGAACAGATGGTTGATGGGTTCTGTAATGGCGATCACGTACTGGAAGACGCAGCGTCGAAAAGCTTCCTAGAAGGTGGACCGATGAACTAGTGAGGGTCGCGGGAATTCGATGGATGCGAGACGTACAGAACCGGTCGTTATTGCGACACTTAAGGGAGGTCTATGTCCAACAGTGGACGTCTTTCGGCTGAAATGATGATGATGAACTATTCCTAGGAATAAGATTTTCTAATTAAACAAGAAAATAAGAGGAGCTCTAGGTACTACATATATGTTTCAATCTTATTGATAACTGCCCGCCTAATCCACCCCAACTTTAAACGGTTGTCAAGTCTTTGAAATTCTCTGCTTTTTTAACTACAATATGCTCTCATTATTACCTTTCTCATCAATCACTCTATCTATTAGTGAAAACCGCATGAAAATTCGTTCTATAGTTTTTAAGTTTCTCGCGAACAGACAGACAATGAAAAAGGACAAAAAACAGCCTTGTTTTTTAAACATCGATTGGTAACGTATATTATACAAACACAGCTTCAATGAACAACAGCAAGATTCCTGATCCCCCAGTAAAAGAAAACCATAATTACATTTTAATCAAACACAACCTAATCCAGCCCGCGGCAATCAAACAAATTGTCGACAGACAGACAAGAAAAAATATAAAATTATATTTCGTTTCGCGTCGCGTCTCTATGTTGACTGAGTCGCATATTCCTCTGAAAATAATCCCCCCCACCCTTCAAGTTTCTCGCGAGTAATATCGCTATTTATTGTATTATTCGCAGTTCTTCTCGCCTCAAAGAGCAACAAAAGGAACAACATAATATACTGAGCAGGTACGACGTTTCAATTTGCTATGAAATTGCTCCATCGACTACATGAGTATTGGCGAAGCACTCCTACGCCCCGCACACAGATATTTATATGAATTGCTTATAAAATAAAATGGCATATTTTTTTTTCGCGAACTAAGCATACCTTTGTCGTGTAACGTTTGCCTTTTATATTCCTCTTATAAAACGACAAATTTATTATGAGAATCGACGAGTTTCACTGATGTTCGGTAATGAGGACACACTTATTTACGAGTATTTCCAATAATCACGAGAACTTGTTACGAATAAGGAAAATACAGACGTTCTCCCGAGAGGCATTTTCAATTATGCTGAATTCCTATCATTTCTCTCCGGATACAATTTGTTATAAATGGGTTCCTCACATTTGTGTAACAAATATTTTTATTACAGCATCAGATGAACGTTATGCTAAAATATTGGATTAATTTACGGTGAAATAATTTAATAATTTTGTCGGAATCCTTAAGCCATTCAAGCTGCGCGAGTAATTCCATCAGCCATACTCGTATATTTCAATAAACACGTATTTTATTACTCGAAATTGTAAACCCCCATTCGAACACATTCGTACAGTCAACAAAAATGTTAGATATGCAAGTGATTAACAAACGCGCACTACGCTGGCGGCATTCTTTTTAAGCGTGCCAGACGAACGTAAAACTTTTCAGCACACGATCAACTTGGGTTTAAAAAAAGTAATTGAAGTTATGGCATACTTATCTCTTTAGCTGACTGTACGTGTTCGTGAACCCCACCAAAGCGAGCGAAGAGTATTGTAATAATGAACAAACAATATTTCGATTGCGTCTCCCCCTTTTTTTGACGGTTACCACCCCTTTCAACCCGCTAGAGGTGCTTGTTCCCGAATTCAAATTTATTCAATTCGAGGCGCGATGGCTGTGGAATTGTGGAAATGAAACGTCTCGTGATGGTACACTTCCCTCTCTATTAGCATTTGATGCCGACACGTCATTGTTATAGTTGGGTGCACACGAAGGATCTATTTGCTGGTTTTTTTTTTCTCTCAAGCCTTTTCCCACTTCTCTCCCCCTTTCAGCGAAGTTATTGACGCCTTGATGATTGCGATAAAAATGGTTTCAGTGCGCATATTTATTTTGTTGCCGTTTTCTTTGGTGTTTTTATTATTTTCACTTTCTCTTCCATGCCGTTGCCTACAGGCTCTTATCAAAAGTACTTCGTGTAAAGATGAATTGATAAAATAGTTTATAGTTATTTTTGTACGATACAATTTAGGATTTTAATACTACCAAGTACATAATAAAGTTTAGGTGAGCAATTTCGTAGATATTTTAAACAACCAATTGTGATACTACTTAAAACGAGTGGTATTACAATTTATGATTTATTATTGGACTGAAAATTATTGTGACTTTTAATAGGATTTTTTTTTTAATTTGTGATTTGATTTATTTGTTTTTCTTGTATTTTCTTTTATTTGTTTGACATTTTTTATATATATTCACACATATTTGACATGGTTATGTAATCATTTGGTGACTACGTATAATTTAACATTCTGTATATGACTTGTAAGAATCCCTTACCAATAAATTACTATGACTACTATGACTATGGATGCATTAAGGCACTCTACAAGTGACAAGGCTTTACTAGAGGGTTTTTTTTGGGTGGTTCATCATATATCTCCTCCCACTGTGGGTGTATTTTATTGACTGAAAACTAACCTCTATTCCTACAGTTGTCCATGCATTCACGGGCCACAGTAACTCTTTCGAACAAATCCACAGTACTTGAGAGTGATGCGGCGACCGGCGTACTTACCTTTACCCAAGGTACCCCGTACCTTTTGGGCACGCCACAATTCTAAGTCCCTTCTTTAAGTCAGAGGCGCCATTGCGTTCTCACTTTTCGCCTGACGCTGATCCTTACCGAACGTGAGTGTTTCGGAAGGTCCTGTTACGAATCCGGCGGGAAAAAACACACGTATGTCACCATTATGTGGATCGCCCGGAGGATACGGTAAAAGTCTGCCCCACTTGGGCTGTGCACCAACAAAAAAAAAACAATTAAATACAGTAAACAAAAAACAAACTCGAAAAATCAGAATCAAAACATCATACGTTTCCCCTGAGCATCAATTGTTATCATCGTACGATTCGAGCGATATTTCGCGCACAAGTCGCACGGAAATCGCCGTATCTTTGCACACACGAGCGACCAATAACAAGTAATGACAGACGGGATTCTCTTTTCACTCAGTCGACTTACCCTGAACGTTTTAATTTTATTTATTCTACTTTTTATTTACGTTCGATGCCTCCACAAATATTTTGTTATATATAGATTAGACGAACGATAAGACAAAGAAGGCATTCTTTGCTTAATTGAATTTTGTTTCGATTCTAAGAATTATTTCGGATGGCGCGAAGTCGTAACTGCTTTTGGACAGAATAAGATTTCAGTGACAGTTCGCTAATTGCTGTCTATTCAACATTATTTGAGCAATCTAAGGGACACTAATCTAACTGTCCGATATTAAATACTAGAAATAAAACGATTTTTACGACGAACAATGAATTTCGTCGGGGATAGTGTAAATCCGCGAATCTACCATACGTAAAGGCCGCGTATCTGCAATAGATCCAGTTTTACAGGGGAAGGTTAAAACTTAATAACTTTATTAATTCAATGAATTTTAAGCTAATTTTTACATAGAAAGTAATTATTAATGTGTTCTATCTCTTGTTAGAAAAATGCGTGTCAAGGTGGCGGCAGCCTATCAAGATTTTGCGGGATTTGCCCGCGAAAACTTTAATTGGCTACATTTGTCAAATACGCGGAATTATCCAATGCTAGTTTCGCGGATTTGCACTATCCCCGACGATTTATTATTATTGCTACTAGCCTCCGTTGCCCCATTGATAATAATAATAATGGCTTAATAGCCAAGAGCCTTGAACAACATCTAAGGAGGCTCTCGCTAGGCAGTTGAATCAAGGGCTTGATCCAGAAAGCAGTACTCCTGGACACGGCGCGCATCGTTAGAGGAATTCCTCTTTCAGAAGCCCTGACCGCCGGCAGCGTGGACTCTGTTCCCGATGCCGGTGGGCTACTATTATTTATATTTTTTAATGTGTTTTTTTATGTTTTTTTTAAGAAATATTTAAAAATATAGTAAATATGTATATAAAATAAATATATGGAATAATAAAAATAATAATTTTATTTGAATTGATGGGCAATGACCTCCGTCATTTCCTTCCAACGATCAACATTTTTTCGCGTCTTCGATCCCATTCTTAAGTCACAAACCCAAGACAATAAAATCATATACTTACCTAACGCAATAATCTATAATCCGCCCAAATATATTCCCAACACGGCTCGTTCCCAAAATTGTTTTTACATAATACACGCGACGTAAGTCATAATCTCTCAATTTTCATCCGAGATACGGCGAAAATTGGGGCAATACAATTTAAAACTAATCATACAACATTCCGTACACAGCCCTCTTAGTTTTCACAGAGGGAGGTACGGTTGAAAAGCTAGCGCACATAATGAAATCTCGTCAAATAAGTACAGTGCGCGAAATAAACGTGGTTGGGTGACACGGTGAGGTGAACAATGCGAGTTTGTACGTCGGAATGGCTGTTTGCTCCGTAATTTCAAAAGCCGCGGCCTTCGCGAATGCAGCGATGAAGTATGTTCAGAATAGGGATGTTTTCTACGAGTCACGACGGTTGGCAGCACTGTAAAAGGATCTAGCGGTGAAGTTTGTTCACAGAAAAAGTCGTGTCCCTTGTTGTGTAGAGATTTTTTTGAGCTGGCAATGTTTGAATACTGAGTTTGTTGGAAGCATTTGTTTTGTATACTCCTTAATCTAAACTACCAAATATATTACTTTAAGCCAAGAGTGAATTGTTTTTTTTTAGCTAGGCGTGCTCCATCGTAACAATATTAAAATAAATAAAAATATTTTAAAGATGAGCGTCACTGAGTCGGGGGACCGCTAAGTAAGGAACCTAGATAGGCTATAGATTGATATATATAAAAAACTAAGTTCATACTCATTCATTCGTTCATATTCATTGAAACTATTAGGTATTAACTATTAATTATTTCTGCACATTGCGGTCCCCCGACTCAGTGACGCTCACCTTTAAAATATTTATAGATTCTTTTAACCAAGTTAAAAGGCTGAAAGAGTAATTTATTAACTTATTTTTTATTTTCTTTTTGTGTCGAGGTTTTTTATTAAATTTTAACTTATTTTTTTTATTATTATTGATAGGCTTGCGTTCGACCTGATAGTAAGTGATGATCTGGTCGACGATGGAGCACGCTTACCTAAAAGAAACCAATTTACGCTTGGCTTAAAGACTTTTATTTTGTAGCTATAAAGAAACACAGACTCGGGCAGAAATTCCACTCCTTGCCTGTAAAAAAAACGTTTGGAAAGTAAAGCAAGTACATTGAAATTGAAATCGGTCCCTGCTTTATACTGCCCATTTCAACCATCACGGCCAATTACCATACCATACGACCCTTGTTAGCTGAATTCTCTGAAACTAACAGACAGCAAAAAAAGCTGTTATAATAAGCTCAAATTATACAACTAGTGCAATTGTTTACCAGAGGAAGTCGTACAAATTAAACGATATAACAGCCCGGCCGGGGCGCGTTAACGAGTCTTGACAAATTTTCAAACTAGGGACATAATAAAGAGAAAATTAGTCCCGCCGACGCAATTGCCAGCTGCTAAAACTATTTTACTTAGGAAGTTGAGGGGAAAATCTTTGTGTTTCAAATGTTTTCAGTCGTAAACGGTCATCGATGGAGGGAGCGGGGTGTTGCCAATGTGTTTTTGTTTGAAACTACCATAAAGTCGTCCCAAATAAGGTGCAGAAATGCGAACAGAAGTTACAATTTTGAAGGGATTTTAGCATTAGCTATCGCAACTTTTTTTTTATTCGCCACTATTAATCACAAATAATCAGGAAGAGATGTGCCTCCCTGCTTGCTCGCGTTCGTGGCAGCACCAACACTATACTGAGTGTTTTTGCAGATAGGTGGGAATCCCCAATGCTGCAAAGATGGCCTTTGTAAGGTCCATTATAACTCTCTTAAATAATCCCACAACCCTGGTAGGCCTTAATGGGCCCCGTCAATCTTGCTGAGCTCTCTTTGAAGCGCGCGTGAACCTGGGCTTGGTCCTTACTGTATGGTTCCGACGGCGAGCTACCCATTGCTCTCCGTCCGCAAGCGCACACCTACGGTATCACATCATCATTTTAGCTGAAAGACCTCCACTGTTGGACATAGGCCTCCCCCAAGTCCCCAAATGTCGCCATAACGACCGATCCTGTGCGTCTCGCATCCATCGGATTCCCGTGACCCTCACCAGGTGATCGGTCCACCTTGTTGGGAGGCCTCCCAACGCTGCGTCTTGCGGTACATGGTCGCTACTATAGAACCTTTCGTCCCTATCGACCATCTGTTCTGCGAGCAATGTAAAGGTGTTAAAAAATCAACTTTAAAAATTTCGAGGGGACATTGTACTCCTCATTATGAACAACTTTTACGACGGGACCAAACTTGAAACAGCGAAAAAAAAATGGCCTGCTCCATACATTTTGACGAGTTATGCGAACTTTAACGTAGGGAACAGCTGATTTTTTTTGGTTTGGTCCCATAGTAAAAGTTGTTCATAATGAGGAGTACAATGTCCCCTCGAAATTCTTAAAGTTAATTTTTTAACACCTATATTTTCGGGCTGTTCTATATGTTCGAATCGCGCGGAGAACTTTGATTGCGCGATGCAGGATTAGTTCTTATGTGGCGCCATAGATGTCGCTATATAGATATCGTAGTATTAATTCGAAAAGCACTCAAACTTACGACTTAATAATTATTGTGCTGGTCAGCTAACCTCACAGCAGTAACGGTGCCACGTCGCCGTATCTTCTGTTTACTAACTAATAAATACTTATGTCGGTTTCACATTTCGCGCGGCCGTGAGGTCGATTGTGTTTGTCTTGTACTGACTTTAAGGGCCTTGCACCCGTTTAGTGCCATAAACAGTAACTTTCTGAAGCCCTCTCCTCAGTAACTGCTGGGTTAATAGATTTGAAAAAAATATACATTAATTATAATTCCTTTATAACATCCAAATATGATTTATGATTTACTTTAGGCAAAAAAAAAAAATTAACGACATGATATTTTTTCGTTTGTTTTCTCTACTCCTTTCATAGCATAGCATAGTCGGCTTTGTAATGTTCCCACTGTTGGGACTCAGGCCTCCTCTCTAGGAGAGGTTATGGACCGTAATCCACCACGCAGGACCAGCGCGGTTTGGTGAATGTCACATGTTTTCGAATTTTTGGTTCTAGGACATGCCGGTTTCCTCACGATGTTATCCTTCACCGTTTTGAGAGCAGTGGTGATGAAATAAATTACACAAAGTAATGCGCCTGGCTGGGTTTGAACCCGCAACCTACAACTCGTAAGTAGGGGCCGTTACCACTCGGCCACCACTGCTCGCATAATACTACTCCTTTCAAATGGCTTTAATCTTTCGAAAAAGTTTACACACAAAATAACTGGTTAAGTGTTCTTCAGAATGTATATAGCATGTAAATCACAATCGATATTTCGCATAGGAAATGGTTTTAAAGGTCAGCGGAGCTTTATGCGGGCGCGGGCGACAGTACGAGTATATATGCATTTAACTCCGGTCAGATTTTCAAGGGACTATACGCCTTAAGTACTTACTATGTTAACATCGTGGAGTGTAGTTCATGGTAAACGAAGATGAGTGGAAACTGTTGACGAGTTTTTGTAAAACAAAGTCCCCCGCCACGTCTGTCTGTTTGTTTGCGATAAACTCCAAAACTACTGAACGGATTTAAAAGCGGATTTCACATTTTCACCATAGTGTTTGATTTATAAGAAAAGTATAAGTGTATACAAAGAACTTCGAAGATTTGTAACAATCATATGTTGAGGTAAGACGCTAGTTTGCTGCGCTGTGTCTCAGGTTCGATGCCCGGATGGAACAAATATTTGTATGGCCTAAGTATAGATATTTGTGAACGAACCTACGATACAGGAATGTAATTTTAAGAGTGGGGCGTAACGACCCCGAGGTCGCAGGTTCTAACCCAGGCACGCATAATTACTTTGTGTAATTTATTTCATCACCACTGCTTTGAAAACGGTGAAGAAAATATTGTTATTTTCTTCACCATTTAATAAAACTTCAAAAATAGGTGACGTCCACCAACACGCACTGGGTCCGCGTAGTGGATTACGGGCCATTCCCTTTCAAATCAAATCAAATCAAAAATATTTTTATTTCACATATGTAGGCCTACATGGGCACTTATAAAACGTCAGAAGTTAGTGCACGGTTCCAAATTGGTCGTTTCCTATGGTGAAGAACCGCCAGGAAACTCCATGGTTACACTTTTATAAAAAAGTGGTTGATTACAATATTTTCATAATACAGTATTAATAGATATTATGTAAGAACAGCGTAGACCAGTCAATATTGTACCCAAAAGCACAATAAGAATAAACATATTAAAAAAAAAAACATATAAAGGAGGCCTGAGACCCCAGCAGTGCCACATTATGAGGTTGTATGTATTATACTGTGCATTACTAAATGCTACCAATCCTACTGAGGCCACGGATAGTGTGATACTGGGGCCACGGGTAGTGTGAAAGCGAAACCCGGGGCCCTAGGACGAAGGCAACGAAGGAACAGGAGTGGGTTTTTAGTCAGTAAAAGTCTGACACTATCACCCGCTCCGCCCAAGAGCGCGATCTGTCATAAGATGATTTTCCCACCCAATAAAAAAAAATGCTACAAATCCAATATTTCCATCCCTTTATTCCGTCTCTCACAGTCCTCAGTAAAAAATCGTTTTTTTAATATTTAAAAACTGAACCTCCCTGAATTATTCTGGCTTTTTAATTTACCTCATCAAGCCAAGTGCAAAAGGTAATTGATTTCAATGAGGCCGTACATAAATTAAAACGTGAAACAAGCTAAGTAAACCAGCCAGTGTTGCTAGTAGTGAGAAAAAAAAATATAACAAGAGAACACTTAGTATTTTTATATAAAGAGTTTTAAAATATTGTACAGGGACTCTGTTTTTATACGGTATTGTGAGGATTTTCTTTATTTATTTATTTTAATCATCATACAACATAAAAGTACAAAGACGGACTAATGCCTTTGGTATTCTCTACCAGTCAACATAAAGTGGTGCAGAGATAATATGACAGGTGCATAGCTGGACGGCCGTACCGCCTGCTAGCCAATGCTCGTTGTCCGCAATCCCGCGTGAACCAACCCGGCGTGAGAGGTCACCGGTCGTCTCCAAGAAGACACGACGGTGCTCCGTCCAAGCGGCGCACACCTCCACCGTATCCCTCAGCCTCGTCCTCACACCCCAACCACCGGATTCCGATCCCGATTTCCAGCCATAGTACGCGCGGACTTGCAGACGGCGAGCATTGGATAGCTCGCCGTCCGACCGTCCGGTAACCGTCCGGACCAAGCCCATGTCGTCGACGACGCGTACTGTTTCAGCAGAGTCGCAGCCGACTGGGGCCAAGCGTCTGATTCTGAAAGGAGTACTCGGCCCTACTACGAGAGGCAACAAAGGAACAGGAGTGGATTTTTAGTCAGTAAAAGTCTGACACTATCTTCCACCCCGCCCAAGAGCGGGGGATGTCATAAGATGATTGTCCCACCGAAAAAAAAAAATAATCCCTCAGCCTCGAAACATTCAAAGTTTTAATATCAATCAACTTTATCTTAAATTCTCTTTAGCATAATGCTACGTACGGTGCGCATATAATTGCTCGCGAGTGTACTCTCGCCGTCGCAAACACTACTCATTTGTATACGTCTCCAACTAAGAACGGAAACCACTAATTTAATGAATAATAAAACAGTCCCAACTTTTGCGATTCAGTTCACGAAACTGTTGAGATTTACGAAGTGATGTAAATAATTAGCCTCGAGTTTAACTATGAAAAGGTTTGTTTTAAAATAAGGTTTTTGGGTTAAACCCAATTTTGTAGATAACTTTCTGATCAAACTACTTCTATCTGATGTCGATTTGTTTCGACCGTGGAGTTTCTTGCCGGAAACGACCGATTGGAATCGTGCGCTAGCTTCGGAAGTTTTATAAGTGGCCATGTAAGTGATAAGTGAAAAAAAAAATTTAGCAAGAACAACAATAAATACTTTTTTTATGATTTCACTAACCTTTTGGTTTTTTATTGCTAGACAAGCTTTTCCAAATTACTGTTCCACAGTGGTGTCACATTGTTTAAAACAAGTATTTCTTATCCCCGTCGTTGATCTTGTGGTTGCAAGAGAAATAATCCTGAGACCTGGACCCTAAGAACTGGGAATAAAGCGTCCCAGGTCGGGCAAAAAGTGCCCTTGTCAAAAAGTCTTGGATTGGAAGTCTTGGACGGGCAAAAAGTCTTGGATTTTCCTGAAGAAAAAAGTACTCTGTAGCAGCACGGAGTTTGAAAATTGGTTGTATGACACCCCCTTGCCTCGGAAAGCATGTGAAGGCTTTGGTCTCGCGCATAGCTTCGCGTTTGGTCTCTCCCCGGTGTACTGGATTGCCGTGCCATTAGACTATCAGAATAGAGACTGTACCTGTATTTGGGCACAATTTGTCCACTATAATATTTCCTGTTAACTTGCAGCTAGTATCCATATAAACTGGCCACTTCAAGGTCACTTTAATATTCCTAACATACACAAAACTATGACATTGACTAAATCGACACATAATGTTGTTGAAAACCGAAACGGTAAGTGCTAAAAAAATAATTCACACCAAGAATATTTCACCTTGACTTATTCTCGTAGTGACATAAGCACACAAAGTGGAGGATCTGTGTCAAAAGATAATACACACGCGGCCATAACTAGGGATGTTCCGACACACGATACCGATACCGATACCGCGGATAATCTGGTAGTTTTTCACATTAGTATTTTTTTTTTAAGTTCTTTGCTTTTAAGGTTTAGCAATACTTTCAGAAGTCGGTCCATCAGTAAGTAACCATTCATTACAATATAGAGAGTCTAACGTGCCTCTTAAAACACGATATGAGGAGCCAACCCGACATAAATTTTTGCCGTTTTTCATACAACCGCTCTTACGCGATTATGACGTTATTACACATTTTTCATTAGATATTTTGGAAACACAAATAACTTGTAGGTATTATCTAGGCTTCTATTAAAATCAATTTATAAATTTGTGTAAAACTAATCCAGTAAACACCTCTGAAAATCTGCTATTTGGTATGAACTTTGAATCTTCATAATATAGTCAAAAATAAAAAATGACAAAAATATATAACAACAGAAGCCTTGCAAATTTAATCAAAATTCTGAATGACGAATTTTTTTCTGATTTTTAACGATTCAATTTAGGTCATCAAATAGATCGCGTTAAGAGCTCGTGGTTAGGGTCTCTGGTAGTCAGCAACCAAAAAATCTTACATCGGTCACTGCCAAGGGGTTTTTTTTTTTATTGGTTGGGAATCATCTTATGACAAATCCCGCTCTTGGGCAGAGCGCGAGATAGTGTCAGACTTTTACTGACTAAAAACCTACTCCTGTTCCTTCTTTGCCTTATCCCAGGGCCCCGGGTTTCACTTTCACACTACCCGTGGCCAAAGTGGGCTTCGACCCTGCTGGGCCTCTACAATTTGCTGACATCTTGAGGCGCGCGTGGAACAGTACGCGCCGTCGACGAATTGCGCTCGGTCAGGACGGTTACCGAACGGTCTGACGGCGAGCCACCCATTGCTCGCCGTCCGACTGCCAAGGGGTGCTAAGTTACTGGGTTATGGAGGTCAGATAAATAGTCGCACCATTTAAAATATTACTACTCAATTGCATCCGATTTTACTAGAAACCAACCTCAAAATTTTTCGTTATCAAAAAGCTGTTTTATCTTTTTTTATAAGCGACAAAATACTAGTGAAATTTAAACGGATGTGATTTCCATTGTACGCAGCAAATATCGTGTTCATTTAACTAAATAATTACACATGATTGATTTTGTTTTGATGTCTGGTTATAGCAAATTGATGTGGAAGTTTAAAAATCAGCTTTCATCTGATTAACTGAAATTCTGATTCGAATTGGGAATATCTACGCGTGTTTAATTGTATACTCGATGGTGCTAGTGACTTTACTCGGGTAACAGTTTTTTTTTTAGCTGGTATAACGTCTAATGACATCTCCCACCCTTGGGCTGAGCGAGAGGGCGTGTCAGACTTTTACTGACTAAAACCCACTCCTGTTCATTCTTTGCTTTCGTTCCAGAGCCCCGGGGTTCACATGCACACAACCCATGGCCCTAGTAGGATTGGACCCTGCTGGGCCCCTACGATTTGACATCCCCTTGAGGCGCGCGTGGAACACTACGCGCCGTCGACGACTTGGGCTCGGTCCGGACGGTTACCGGTCGGTCGGACGGCGAGCTACCTGTTGCTCGCCGTCCGCAAATCCGCGCCTACACCCGCGTGACATTAGAAAATAAACCCAAAGGAATATACTACTGGGTTAAAAAATATCACATATGCTATGCCAAGGACATGGTGTAACGCTAACACTATCAAACGTTTACCGTGTTTGACTGTCTGATTGGTTAAGACTTCGAAGCGGGCCAATCGGAGCGCCGAACGTCATAGACAATCGCGTTAACGTACAACAACTCGCACTAGACACTCGATTCATCGCAAGACAAAACGCTTGACCAATGACCGTCATATTTTACGAGTCGCGTCTTAAAAATCCATCATCATCATCATTTCAGCCGAAAGACGTCCACTGTTGGACATAGGCCTCCCCCAAATGCCGCCACAACGACCGGTCCTGTGCGTCCGTTAAAAATCCGTTATCAAGAAAATCTGTGACCACTAAAACCCGTCGCGGTATCATCACTGGCTCATATCTCGCAACTTAACGACTCGGTACGTGGCAACAGGCATACGCACTTTGAAGGGTTTGAGTTACGATCTTGGCGTGGATAATAGCTAGTAAAGGAGCCTGAACTAGCGGAATGTTGATAGTGTGGTCCCGGGTTAACGTAGTTCTTAGGTGAGGTCGCGGGAAATAAAGTCGGTATACGGGACAAGTAAAAATGGGCTTTAATTGTGTCTTGCAAGTTAGCGTTGGGATCTTTTATCTTAAATACTTGCCACATCGACACTACTTGACACAGTCGAGTGGAGAGCAGTGGTGGCCGAGTGGTAACGGCTCCGACTTACGAGTTGTAGGTCGCGGGTTCAAACCCAGCCAGGCGCATTACTTTGTGTAATTTATTTCATCAACACTGCTCTCAAAACGGTGAAGGAAAACATCGTGAGGAAACCGGCATGTTCTAGAATCAAAAATTCGAAGACATGTGACATTCACCAATCCGCACTGGGCCCGCGAGGTGGATTACGGCCCATTCCCTCTCATAGAGTGGAGGCCTGAGTCCCAACAGTGGGAACATTATAAGGCCGACTATGCTATGCTATGCTATACTTGCCACATGTACACGCGTGTACATCTGGGGTGTTTAAGTCAAGAGTGGATAGGTTAGGTCTTGGCAAGCGTGCTTCATCTGCATCATCGCTCAAATTTGTATTACTTTTAAATCTATATTACCTTTAGTAGTATTGAAATCAATAACGTTTAATATTCATTTTGAACGCCTTGTTACTGAAATAATCGTGAACCGATTGCTTCACTAACGAGGCGTCCAAGATGCTGCGGACATTTTTAATGCTCGAGACATTTTTCCATTTATAAAGAGAAATGATTTGTATTTTTATTTGTAATTAATAAACTCAAAAAGACTATAGAACGCTTTATATTTTTCTACTTTCACACGAGCGAAGCCACTGGCAGAATGTAGTTTTGTCTAAAAAGTATATAACTTCTTATTTTTGTTTCTTTGCTTGCCTTACAAGATTTAGTTGACCTCTTAATCTCTAAATAAATCTATCTATCTGCATATACATAAAAATGAATAGCTGTTCGTTAGTCTCGCTAAAACTCGAAAACGGCTAGACCGATTTAGCTAATTTTGGTCTTTAAATATTCGTGATAGTCCAGGGAACGGTTAAGCGGTGAGAAAAATTGGAAAAAAATCACGTAAAAGAAATCTGAATACAACGCCATCTCTAATTAAAATATCATTATAAAATGAATTATGCTGTTCTGGTAATGCCAGTAGATGGCGCTGTCCTTACTAATAGGCGGTAAGAAGTTCGCCGTGTCAGCTAGTTCTCCATTAAAATGAATGAATGATTATGAATTCAAATAAACCCCGACCTTTCATATTATGTAATAACATGTTAATAGAGTATTATGGTGACTACATTTCATTACAGTCCTGTCAGCAAGAGGAACAGAAACAATACCTGTTTGTTATTCACTATTGTGCTCGGAGCCATATTCTCATTAATTGATGTTAATAATTACTTATTATAATAATTGAAAGTTGCACCTGGCTGCTGTTCAGTTTTCATTGCACAATTGCGAAATTTTATCGACAAATAAAAAATAATGTATGGTTTCTGAAAAAGTTACCGTGATCATGGAACGTAAAGGGCAATTGAAGGGCACAGGTGGGCTGTAGTCAGTAAAATTCGGACACGCCCTCTCGCTCGACCCTAGGGTGGGAGGAGTCATTTGCTAATTTCAAGGTGTGATAATTCTTCATATGGATCGAAAAACTCACGAATACGAAAATATTGACTGTAGGAGAAAATGAAACAATTTTTTTTTTCATACAGATGTTTGTTATTGATAGATATATATTTGTCGAAAATGTTGCAATCTTCCTGATGAATTACTTTGTTTATTGGAGAAAAAAGCATGAAAATCCGTTTAGTAATTTTTGAGTATATCGCAAACATACAGACCGACAGACATGGTAGGGAACTTTGTTTTATAATATGTAAGGATTACTTTTAGGGTTCCGTACCTCAAAAAGAAAAATCGGAACCCTTACAGGATCACTTTGTTGTCCGTCTGTCTGTATATCTGTCTGGCTGTCTGTCTGACAAGACCCTTTATCTCGGAAACGCGTAAAGGTATCGAGTTGAAATTAAAATCGTATACTTAGGTCTGCGGTCCCTTGAGACTATAAAATAATGAAACTTCTACGTTAACGTAAAAAAACAGGTACGGCCGTTTATGTCGCAAAAAACGTATATTTTGACACTCTCAAGGGAATCAAAATACATAAGGTACTTTCAGTTGACTAAGAATCCAAAAATTTGGCATAAAACAAGGTTTTATAACACAGGTATAGGAATAAATCTGAAACCAGTAAATTTGTTGTTACGTCACAAAAAAAAATGCGATTCGGAAAAATCTTCAAGACTTCATTCAGGAATTAAACTATTTACATAGGCATGTTTATACGGAACCCTCAGTACGTGAATCCGACTCGCACCTACCCAGTTTTTTGATGATGTGGACTAAGTTGTCTGTTAAATAAAAAAATATAATCGTAATAAAAACACTTGTAATAATAGACAATTATTACAAGTGTTTCGTGACCACTATTTTTCAGCCATATTAATAAAACTTTTCATTATAAGTCACCTTGCAAATATGCCAACTATTTCCTACCTGCAACTCTTTAAATAACAAGGCTACAAATTACCATCTTGGAACTAATCGAGTCATCAAACATTCAAGGTTAAACTGAAGCATGTAGAAAAACAATAAAGTGTAACACTTTAGAAGTAAACTGTCACTTTGAACGTCCATTAAACTTGCATGTTCATTGTAAAGGACGTCCCACGTAAGTGGCTAACATTAGTCATATTACAAATAGTTTTACAAGAATTTTTAAATGTCATCGTGAAGGATTTTTCTTGAATTGACTGGCCTGTTGGTCTAGTGGTTAGTGGCCCTGACTGCTATGCCGGAGGTCGTTCGATTCCCACCCAGGACAAATGTTTGCGTGATGAGCACGATCGTTTGTTCTGTGTCTGGGTGTAATTTATCTATAATATGTATGAATTTAGAAATATATAAGTATGTTCATCAGTTGTCTAGTACTCATAACACGAGCTCTGCTTAGCTTGGGACTAGACGGCGTTGTGTGATAGTGTGTGAATATTATATTATTATTATTAATCGTCAGAAGGTTTTTTTCGATGAGATCAGAGTGCCTACTACGAGTTTGTTTTACATTAACACGATTGACATGTTTATGACGTCTGGCGGTACGATTAGACCGCTCCAAGCTCTTTAGGGCATGCAACTCGACATACATTTTCACTGTTTTTCATACAACCTTATGTTCTTACACGATTATGACGTTATTCCACATTTCTCATTAGATATTTTTTGGAAACACAGCATCTTGTGGATATTATCTAGGCTTCTATTGAAATGACACTTCATAATTAACTCAAAAATTTAAAAAGTCAGAAAAGTAAAATTAAAAAAATAGAAGCCTTACAACTTTAATTAAGATTCTGAATGACGACAATTTTTACTTTTAAGGGTTTAAAAAAGACACATTTCCTGGAACAAGTTCAAGTAAAATATTCGAGTAAATCACGGAATTACCGAATTCTAACAAATTCTAACAAACAAATTAAAAAAGAGTTTTCAGGCGTTATCTCTTGTTTTTCGCGTTCACTTTTCG
Organism: Mythimna vitellina; assembly: GCA_949316375.1. NCBI lineage: Eukaryota > Metazoa > Arthropoda > Insecta > Lepidoptera > Noctuidae > Mythimna > Mythimna vitellina. The sequence continues at coordinate 21,925,344 of OX438690.1, forward strand.
TCAAACATCGCGTTATATTGCGTTAGATGAAGTACGAGTAACAAGCTTTTAAACCATGCTCGATGCTGACGATAGGCGAGTGAAAAAGGACCCTCTTAAAACAATAGAATCGGAGAGCCATACGTGGGAAACCTTTCGAACTCGTTAATAACGTAAAAACAACTAGAACTCAGCCGCAGTATTTACTTGTTTTAAGAAAAAAATTGTGTATATTTGGTAGATTTGATCCTACGTCTTATCCTCCAATTTTTTCCTTGATAATAATTTACATCCAACTGCTGCTCTCACAACGGTGAAGGAAAACATCGTGAGGAAACCGTCATGTCCTAGAACCAAAAATTCGAAGGCATGTGACATTCACCAACCAATATTTTTTTATTCCTGAAGTATGTACCCTCGGGATATTTTTTTACTGTTATACGGATGAAGCCGCTGGGAGCAGCTACTAACACATGATCATCATCATCATCATTTCAGCCGAAAGACGTCCACTGCTGGTCATAGGCCGCCCCCAAATGTCGCCACAGTAAACGGTCCTGTGCGTCTCCATCATCCATCTACTAAAACGTACTTGGAAAAAATGGTAGATGATGAAAAATTAATTATGTAACTAAATGAATTCTTAGAAAATTGTAGCTTTGTTTATATTAGTCTAGGTAGTTAGACTGAAAATGTTATCTTATATGAATATGTGACGCAAAATAATAAGCCTAGAACGCCTTTTTTTATAACTTAATTAAAATATCATTTTGTAAATATCTTATTTCGTAACAAATGGTTTCTCTTGTTTACTTTAAACGAGTAACCATTACAACATAATTAATTTCTCTCAAAGAAACCTTTGTAGTTTCATGAGATAAATGTAACGAAACAAATCACACTAATAATAATATAAAGGAGTATGACTAAATTTACCTACGTACATGTGTGAATATTTGTTATTGCTTCACGCTCAAATGACTGAACGGATTTTAACGTAATTTGACACATGAGCACGGACACTTTAGGGGAATCTATATATAAAAATGAATAGCTGTTCTTTAATGCCCACTAAAATTCTAGAACGGGTGGACCGATTTAGCTAATTGAGAAGGTTTAAACGGCGAGAAAAATGGAAGACATCACGAAAAAAAATTTCGAGTACAACGCAATCTCTAAATAAAGTATCATTTTAAAGAAAGAAAGAAAATTATCCTTTGACAGTTCCCAGCTAAAAGGTATCACAACATTCATTGACTGTATGGTGGTACGAAATTCGCCGGGTCAGCTAGTATTTTATATTAATAGGTACGATAGTACAGTGCAGACCACTTAGCATAGCATAGTAAGTACCAAAAAGTACAATAAAAGAAAAGTATACAGTGCTATAAATCACAGGTTCACCAAGTTACCGTAACACGAAGACAAGACAGGAAACCCACGGAAATCGTTGATTTTTATCTCAAGCTGAACCTTGATTTATTTCCTTAAAGGTCGTAAACGCCAAGAAAAGCGTAGGTACGACAGTAAAAATGTACCCCGGTCATCGCAGGCACTGGTGTTGTTCCTTCCCTCTTTCTTGCTCGCAAGCCTGACGTTTTATCACGTCATCATCATAGTAAGGTCCCAGGGCCTGTGTCGAATGCAAGGACCAGATAAAATTAGTTTTTTCGAACTGTCTTATCAACTAAGTTACAATAGATTGACAACACAAGAAATTAGATTGGTACTTTTTTTTGGGGCGTGAAATCATCAAATAACTTCTCCCGCTCTTGAGTGGAACAAGGGGGAATGTCAGATTTTTACTAACAACAACCCGCCTGTTTTCATTCACCTTTGCGTTCCAGAGCCACGGTAACTCTTTCGAATAATTCTGCAGCCCGATAAATAATCCTGCAGCCCGATAAATAATCCTGCAGCCCGATAAGTAATCCTGCAGCTCAATAAATAATCCGCTGAGATAATTTAATTATGTAGCAATACTGTATACAGTCAGATTAAAAGAAACATATGATATTAACCGGACTAAATGTTGTGGATATCGTCATGGATGCCTCCTCCATCTTGAGGCAGGCAGAGGGGTCCGTCAGACAACTATTAACTAAAATCACACGATATATCTCCTTGTCACTTCTTGCTGGGTGGGGAACGCGGATACATCTACCCGGCAATAAACTGTCCATACGTAACCCAACATGACAGAGAACCGGAGTTTTTTGATTTATTTTTGTAAAGGTCGTAAACGCCAAGGAAACCGTACGCCTATAAAGTGTACCCCGGTCATCGCAGGTACGAAAAAGGGGGGGTATCAGTGCCCCCCCCCCTCTCAGAAGAGGCTATGTAAATTGTTTCACGAAGGCTGCCGTTACCGGCTCGATGGCGCACTTCACCATTAACATTTTAGAGCCTTATTTGCTCTAAGTACACAATTACTTGTGCATTTAAAGAGATTACACTCCGCTTGAAGATTCACTTTAAATTATTCTAATTAGTTTGACTCTGTCTTTGCTGGAGTTTGTTTCAATTGTGAATAGTTTTGCTTTGTCTTTCTTCTTTAGCTTGGCGTTTGTTGGCCTGTTAACTGGTGTATTTGTTTATAGAGTGCTTAGTTAAGTAATTAATAGTCAATGCACGATTTGTTACTTTGATTTTGAGTAAAACATTAATTAAGTAATATTGTGCATCACAGGCTTTTAAAATTATAAGTACCCAGAATAAAGACAGAACTGAGTACCAATGTCAGCTTAAATCATTATTTTTTTAAAGAGTAATCGTAGAGTTTTGTGTCACTTCTTCTCCATAAGAAACGACTAATTGGAACCGTGCACTAGCTTCTGAGATTTGATAGGTACATAAGTAGACTTATGTGATAGAAAATGTTTTAAATTCAGGTGGGTTACAGGTAACCTGGAACTAGAGTATATCACTACACATTACATCTATATATATAAAAGGCGAAACTGACTGACTGACATATCAACGCACAGCCGAAACTACAGGGCCTAGAAACGTGAAATTTTTACAAGGTTTCCTTTTATGACGTTTGCTAGCACTAATAAAGGATTTCCCAAAATTCGTACCCTAATGGGTTAAAACGGAGGTCCAAAGTTTGTATGAGAAAGCTACTTTTACGCGGGTGATGCTGGTGGCAGGAGCTAGTTTACAGATATTACGTACTGGCCTATAAATTAATGAGTATTGTGAAAAAATACTAATACATACCTCATAGATACATGCCTACTTATGAGTGATGGGGTCAGCTAGGGCCGATGCCTGCCGGGGCTGAAAGAATATTTGAAAAAGTCACAGCAGTCCTAGGACACGAGTGGGCACAAAACTGCTTCGCATAGCAAAAATCTTCGAGCTCACAAGAACTTGCGAATTGATTCGCATAACACATTGTATGGTCACTTGAACCGATGTTTTGACGCCCGAAATCGCATCGCAGCAATTGTTAATTAGCGCAGGTTTCTGCGATTGTATCGCATCGCGGTTTTGTGTGAGTCTTAAAAATCTGCCCCCCTAGCCAAGTTACGATCGTTTTGTTTGCATCCAACGACTCGAGTAAGCCACGCCTCCGATTCCTTTGTTCTGACCACGTGACTGAGCGTCGAGATGACGTCAGAACAAAGGAATCAGAGGCGTGGCCTACTCGAGTCTATCGGCGCAAATGAAACGATCGTAACTTGGCTAGGGGGGCTGGTACTACGCCCTTTCACTCCACTCAGAGCAAGAAGAATAATTTGAAGGTTCACACTTAAAAAAAAAATGGTGTAACCTATGAGTTAAGGGCGGTCTAGTTTTAATCCTTTTCACTCAAAATATTCACAACTGAATCGAACATCATTAATATATGTATATATATCTACTTATTAAACGACGAGTTCAAACGTTCTGTCGTAAAATAATTTTCGTGTATATTAAATATTAAATCCGACACACATTGAATGGGGTGGAAAGCGCCAGGTATTAAGAGAAACATGTGGCAATACCAACGGAGTTTCTACGCTCGATTCGCAATACTGTGAAACTGAAAATTTGGTAAACGATTAATTTATGTATTTTAACACATAGCTTCTGTCGGCGGCTTTGCCTGCACGAAAGATTTAAATTATCTGAAGGAAACATACTTCCTGGACAAAAAGTCTAATTCTGCCCTATATGCTTTTCGAGGTCATGAAAGCACTATGAGACCAGTGTGCTAAAATAAAAATCCAAAACCGATCAGCCGTTTGAGCGTAGGGGAGTAACAAACATACACACACATACATACAAACTTTCGTCTTTATAATATTGGTGTGATGAGAGCTGTAGCTACCTATACTCTAAGATCATATTCATCATTATCTTACCCATAACCCAATTATTTCAGGGTCTTTATCTGGTTCTTTACTTACTTCTCGCAGTCATACTGAGACGGCAATCACCCCTATTTCTAGCCATTTCGTCTTTTATATACTCCATTGATAATTTCTTTGGTCTGCACACCTTCTCTCCTGCCGCTGTGATATAAATTAGTTTTTAATTGAATAAAAACTACATGAGTTTCTGTATTAACTTGCTTGCTCTTAACTCACCTAACATATTTTTTATTTACTTTACTTTCCCACTGCTGGGTAAATGCCAGGCGCGCCAACTCGATTCGAGTCATCAAATGAGCATGAGCACCCATGAGGTCTGAAATCCGACGCCCCTGGTAAAGTGGCGTTCCCCAAATCCTTCCAGTTACTCCCTTTTGAAGTATTGGTCGTCTAAACACCTTTTCCCAGGTCGGCTTCGACGGCGTCATCCATCCTTAGGGTCCCACTTTGTAGAAACTCTTGCTCAACGGTCAATGTGGCTGACATAGTGAACCAAAAAATTAAAAGAGTGGTCTAAATATTTTGCCTATATATTTCTAAAAAATATCTGTACCTAAAGGTATTTTCTTCCAACATTCAACTTTAACAATACATTACTGTTAAAAGGAATTTAAAATTCCTCCAAGCTCACTCGAGAGGCGCTACACTCAATCTTCCTCCACCAAAATCGACTTGGCATCAAAAATGTATGGTTACGAGGTATTGCATTATCGCCGACGATTGCGCGATTCGGCGTTTCGTTTTCTCGCACAATTTTCATGTTAATCTCGGTACGAGCGCGCTGATTTTGCTGGCATGAAATATTTGTAACCTGAATTAGGGTGGGTCTTTACTGTAAGATGTGTGGTATGGAGGCTTTGCGCTTAACTACTTTAAATTTAATTTACTTAAAGCTTTAATGCCCAAAAAAAATTACAAAGATTTATTTGAAAGTTTGTGTTTGATGATGATAATCATCATTATTTCAACCGAAAGACGTCCAATGTTGGACATAGGCCTCCCCCAAATGTGGTCACAATGACCGGTCCTGTGCGTCCACCGGATTCCCGCGACCCTCAGGTCATTGGTCCACCTTTTCGGAGGCCTTCCAACGCTGCATCTTCCGTTACATGGTCGCCATTCCAGAACCTTTCGTTCCCATCGACCATTTCAACTTTGTATGTATATTTATTATACCTATGAGATACAAAAACAGTACGTGAATGAGAAAAAGGGGCGTATCTACCCAAATTGGCACAGTGGTGGTGGTAGTGATAATTTTTAAAACAAGGTTTTTCTATACACGGGGTTTCTTGCATTTTTTGCGATTTATGCTATGGAAAATAAAATAGCGCTAATACTCGTTTCGGTAGGTGTTCCCAAATTGGTATGGCGAGCAAGAATAAGTTAAAGAGTGTAACGGATTTATTGTGAAAACTTAACTAAAGAAAGCACAGATGACAGAACAGTAGTTCAAAGCAATGCAAATTATAAAAAAGATCCCGATTCTAGTGAATATGACCTAAATATCTAAAGATCAAGTTTATTGTGAAAACTTGACTAGAGAAAGCACAGATGACAAAACAGTAGTACAAAGCAAGAGAAATACTAAGTCAGGAGCTGCAAAAGCAGTACAAATTATAAAGGAGATTCCGATTCTAGCGAATATAACGTAAATATCTAAAGATCAAGTTGGAAAAGTCGAGAAAACTCAACACAAATACACATTTCTTGAACCATTCCTTACTGAAGTCCACTAACGTGGTTCATCCCTCGCTCATTTCGCACTGCAAACTGAACAGTCTCGGTGCCTTTTCAATTTCGCCTCTCTCCTGCCTCGCTGGGGGATTGAGAGGCCCCCAAATGTTGGATTTTACGCGTAATACTCCTCCACACCGTGCATTGTGTATCCTTTAATGCAGTGGCGTAGCTAGACCCAAAGGGGCCCTGTATATATATTTTTTTATTAGTCGTTGTTTCGAAATAAGTCGAAAATGGGATTACTCTGACTGGGATAGGACAAATCTCGATTGAAAATGTGTCCATTAATTGAAGCGTGTACACTAAGATTTAAGTTTTCATTGTGATCTAATGAATAAAATGCTAGCATCCTATCATACCTATAGTCACTATTCATTATCTTACAAAAAAGAAAATTTAAGGTTATGGATGTCACATTCACATGTTACGAATTTTTGCACACATCGGGGCCCTTGTAGTCCAGGGGCCCCGTATCATTGATACGGCGCTAACAACGCACCTGCTTTGACGTTGAACATTTCCCTTCTGTCTGTGCAAACGTTAACGTGTTTGCAGTTTTTAATCGTGGTACCTGGCGACCTCCTTTTTAGGCAGACTTTTTTTGGGTACTGATTTTAGCCGGCGTAGGACTGTAAGTCTGTAGTAGTGGGTTGATTCGAGTGTCATGATTAGCCTTTTTGTTAGTCCCACAAAAGCTTCCGTTTTTGGGTTCGTGTCGGTATTTTGTTACGGATAAGCTCGCCTTTTTCCCGTGGGTGTCGTTAGAAGTAGTAAGTAATGGATTATGTCAGGTGTAGACCACCCCGCACCGGTGCCCGATCACTGATCCGCATCGTAAGCTCGGCTTATGGTTTATCTCTTCGTAATCGTTCGCTGGGATCGTTTATGGCGTAAAACTCATTTTTAGATTAAGGCATGATGCCAGTAGGTTTAACTGAGATGCACAATTTATGCTACCCTTCTTCACAAAAGCCAATAATAAACTAAAAATATATAACAAGAATTGGCAGTGTAAATATTACTTAGCTGAAAAATTTAGAAGTGCTAAAGATTTGGAATTTAATAGAAAGCGTGTGAGAGATGTTTTATTTCATCAATGAATATTTTGAATATAAAATGGAAAACTCTAAAATTATAATGACATTTAAATAAACAATTACCTGGCTTTTTTATGATTTAAATATTTACATTAAACTTTTTATTTTTTACTATTGTCATGAAATCGTTATTATTGATCTCGATTTTTAGTATAAATTGTTTATTTAAAATTAATTTCAAGTATTAATTTTTTTTTTTTTGGTTAAATTGTTATTTAAATGATGAAATTAAAAAGTAATGAATGAAATGATTTGTGATGAATTAATTATTGATTGTTTGTCGTAATCTTAACCTTAGGCATCCAAAAACATGCTCCTTCATATTCCTTCTCACCGTACTGGCTTTATGTCCAATTCATACGCTGTTTCCAACATAAAACTGTGGAATGTGCTTCCCCTTGACATCAAAAAAGCTGAAAGTAAATTTTCCTTTAAGCGTAAAATTCGGAACTACTTTACTACTTGAAGTCCTCTCAACTTTAGTTTGGTCTTCGTGAGAATTATTATTGAATTCTCTTAATGATTTGATATTTTTCGTAGTAGTAGTAGTTTATTAGTTCATAATTTTAGCATAATTATGTATTTTATTATTATAAATAACTTATATTTTATATGTTCTGTTTGAAGTATCTGTTATTTCGTTTATTGTGCAAGCCTACCACAGTGTTGTCTTTTTTAACCCAAAGGTTGACTGGTAGAGAATGCCTTGTTGCATTAAGTCCACCTATGTACCACTACTGTACATGAAGTTTAAATAAATAAATAAATAAATTATTATCAGTATTTTATGAGATAGGTAATTACTAAATGGATCCTGCATGCTATAACCGAAATGTAGAATCTAAATATTTGTACAACTGAAATGCCGAATTTAGTGAAACCTCATAGATCTTGACTTGTTAGCTATACCTATCATCATAGCCATCATCATTTCAGCCGAAAGACGTCCACTATTGGACATAAGCCTCCCCCAAGTGTCGCCACAATGAACGGTTCTGTGCGTCTCGCATCTATCGGATTCCCTCAACCCTTACCAGGTCATCGGTCCACCTTGTAGGAGACCTTCCAACGCTACGTCTTCCGGTACGTAATCGCCATTCCAGAACCTTTCGGCCCCAACGGCCATCCGTTCCGCGAGCAATGTGCCCTACCCATTTCCACTTAAGTTTGGCTATTCTTCGTGCTATGTCGGTAGCCTTGATTCTCCTGCGGATATTCTCATTCCTGATTCAAATATGCAAATTAATATATCTATAAAATCCATTCATTCAATTTTCAACACACATCCTAATCTCGTTCGCAAATTCAGGAATGCGACAGAACCGCGACAACCGCGGCACGTTAATAAATAGTGAAACATTAAATCTAGGTCAGGATCTGTCGCCTCCACATCCACACACTTGTCGGAACCTCAAAGATTCAACAGCATCAAAAATTCGTATGCACCGAAACGGAAAATGCTTTATGACCGAAGCCGTTGGGAGGGGGGTCGAAAGTCGTAAATTTCCCAGTTAACCCCGCGACCGCCGAGCTTCAGGGGTTCAGTGTACATATTTCAGGATCACGCCAGGATTTCTGACGATACCCCCTCGTGTGAACGACAATGCACTTCGATATTATTGCGATGCAAATTCGAACGTGATATGCGTCCGACAAGAGAGATTTTGTTCGTTAACTTTCATTTGATCTTTTTGATTTATTTGGAATAGTAAGCACCATATATCTTTTCCTGATATCTCTTCGTAGGTACCCTGAAAATAAACTGTGAACTGTTTTTCGCTACTAGCAATGTAAAGGATCACGATACATCGAATGATGACAGTTTTATATCATTAATTCCATTTTTGAAAATAATAACGTCAATAGGGTCAACGACCGCTATTTTAATTTTTTTTAGCACACACCATAGAGTGTAAGAATAATGCGCGATTTATAGATGCGACCTGCGAAACAGCCTTCAAAAAAGGTTGTGACAGCTGACAACCACCGGAAAATCGGTCAAGAGCGAGTCGTAATATGAACTCGTTTATGGTCTAGTCTACATTCCTAAAAAGGAGATGTTTTCAAATTGTATGAACGAAGCGACTTTTTTTTAAAGTAGGAAATCATCTAATGACTTCTCGCGCTCTAGGGTTCTCTCGAGGGGGCGTGTCAGACTTACTGACTAAAATCACAATGGGCTTTTGCGTTCTAAGACCACGACCATCCTTTTCATACTTTCCCCAAGGCCCTACTTAACCGCTACAGTTTGCTGACGTTTCTTTGGAGGATACATTTTGACAGCAATTAGTCAACAGATGCAAATATCGTAGAATTCCTTAGCTACACGGTTGATCACTCCATCGTTATGAAAGGCCCAAGGTACCATTGAAAGTGCAAAGGAAACCTACTTCCTCTTTTACGTAAACATATCATTTGGTAATGGTCTCCATGATAATAGTAGAACATTATTTAGCACTTAATGTGTGTCGTCACTGAATGGGCTATTTTTAACAGATTAAGGCTAAGCGGTTTTTTACTAACGTGTGTATTTATATTTTTGGTTTGGTACGGTTTGGTTTGACCTTTTTGAGATGACCTTTATATTTACTACGATACTTTACGTTTGTACCTTATTTATAAAATAGAATAATACTGGACAGTTACACAAGTTTTGTATCTTCATTCTTAAAAATAAAAATCAATCGCTGTTCGTTAGTCTCGTTAAAACTCAAAAACGGCTGCACCGATTTTAATCATATTTATTTTGTTTTGTTCATTTTAATATAGGGGTAGATAAAAGAAAAAAAATAGGAAAAATAATTGTTGAAACTTTTAAAATTCGTTTAAAATAAAAAAAATAAAAATAGGCTTTATTGCTTTTCTTTTCTTAATACAATGATTAGTTATTTGCGTGTCTTAAAACTAGTTTAAACACAAGTTCTTTACACAAACTTAAATCTTTGGGTACAATGGCGATCAATGAAATACATGGGATGATATAAAAATTTACTTATACTTTTGTTCAAGATTCAATATCAGTACCTCGCGCTACAATAGTTATGTCTGAACTGAAAAATCTAGACATTTCTTTGTTCTACTCTATTTTTAAACCCTTTCTAGAACAGCAAAATCCTTAAAAGTATATTTCACATGCCAGTTCGTTAACCTAACTCATGCGATCTTCTTTCGATGTCACAATACCATGTTTTTTAATTATTATAATGGGCTCCTTTCTCACCTGATAGTAAGCGATCATGTGACTGACGATGGAGCACACTTGCCTAGAACCTATCCGCTCATTCACGTATTCCAAAGTGACTTTTCTTACAATTCGTTCATCAATTCTAACACGTTCTTTCTCTTTGCCAACAGAACGCAAGCTGTTTGTGGGAATGCTAAACAAGAAATTGTCTGAAAACGACGTGAGGTCCCTGTTTGCTGGTCACGGCGCGATCGAAGAGTGCACCGTACTCCGCGACGCGCAGGGCCAGAGTAAGGGCTGCGCTTTCGTCACCTTCGTGTCGAAACAGGCTGCCATTGCTGCTATCAAGGTAAATGTACCAGGGTGTTATAGATCCTAGGAGGTGGTAGAATAATTTTTGGAGAGATACCGTTATGCGACATACGTAGGCCCATAGTAAGGCCTTCTGTCGACGGACGCGTAGCTTCATAGACGCGACACGCCCGCGTCACTGCCGCTTCGTTGACAGAATTTCATAGTTTTTGTATGTACCTAAGCTTCACGCAGGTTTACACCAAGCTAGTAATGATGTATACCAAATGTCCTGGTGGTTTTAGACGATATTTTCCTAAAAGTTTATTAATAGGTAAATGTGTCATCTGAAAATACCTGTAAATATTTTACTGCAATTTTTTACATTTGATACCGTTTGCGACATAAGCTGAATTTTCCATTCCAAAGGCTTTAATGAACCATTTTTAATTGGGAAAATTCCTATAGATTACTCTTTAATCTGTCAATGTTGGACGGCAAATATATATTTGGCGTTTCTGTGAATTAAAACGGCAACCAATCAATGTTTGTAGTATGTTTCAAAAGACCCTTTGAATACAAGCTTTTGATACAAGCTTGTATAATTGGCATAATTATTATGCCTGTAATGGAAGTGCAAAATAATTTTTCAGACTAATAAATTATTGGGAGTATTTTTGCGAAATTCAAACAAAAACTTAATAAGGGAAAAAATTAGTCTGATACAGTCCAACATGGATAATACAGAGCATTCACTGTTTTTCCCATTAATTACAGAGGTGCATGAAAAACAATAATTTATTACTAAATATTACGTTTATGAAGCTTTAATTATTACTCCCGATTTACTGTGTTGAAAAACATCTTTTGATACACGTGGGCAATTATCATTGCAGTGTCTCAGTTAAAATACGACCTCACCTTCGGCTCGGGCGTGTATTCCGCGTCGGCTACAACGACAGTCTTTACCCGCTTGCATCAAAATGTACTATATCTACATGGCGGTCTTCTATCGTCTCAAACCATTGCAACAATTATTTCCAGGCGCTACACCACAGTCAAACTATGGAAGGTTGTTCAGCACCGCTGGTCGTGAAATTTGCTGACACGCAGAAAGAGAAGGAACAGAAGAAACTTCAAGCCATGCAGGCGAGCCTATGGGGGCTGACAGCTCCCATAGCCCCCGCAACGTACCTCGCGTCAGAGGCGGCGCTGTCGCCCGCAACGCAACTGCAACTGTTACAGCAACTGCAAGCTGTCGGGTTGCAGCAACAACTGTTGCAAGGACAGGGGTCGACGCTTTTGCAAGGTTAGTGTAAAAAATGTTTGAATGGTTACAGATTTTCCTAGCATTAGTTCTTTCTTAATTGATTAGCTGTGTTGGTAATTCGCTTGTTTTCGTTTGTAGTTGCTTTTTGAATTTGTACCTTCCCAATATTATTTTTGATTTGATACACTTTTTTTCTTGATAAAAACGAAATCTAAAAACGAACCCTGTTTAAATTTAGTATTTATGCAAATAATTAATCATATAGTACGTTTATTATCTAAAACTACAATATAATATTGTGAATGTTTGTTTAAGAATTAATCATAATTATGACCTGTGTTTTCACGAATTTCTCAGTCACTGTCGGGATTTATCCATCTTTTAAGCGTTCCGTACCCAAAGGGTAAGAACGGGACCCTACTACTAAGAATCCACTTTCTGTCTGTATGTCTGTCACCAGGCTGATAGCTAGACAGTTGAAGTTTTCGCTATAACAACAAATACTAAAAACATATATGGCTCCCATACGACAAACGTGATTTTTCAACAAACAAAAACCAGAACTGGTGAATTTAATAAAAAGGTTATAACTTGTAATCTGATGTCATATAGAAAATGATACGAAACTCTTCGAGTCCTTTTCGCAGTTGGAAGGTTTTTGGACTAAACCCACCTGTATTCCTTCAGTTTACATTTGCGTTCCAAGACCACAGTAACTCTTTCGAACCATCCCGTCGGGATTTACCCTAAACCTAAGAAAATTAACATTAAATGATCGAATGTGTACTCTATGACATAATAATTATGATGCATCTATACAAAATGTATGACGTCAACATATTATTTAAAGAGCCAACAAGACTGGTTTAAGCTTATCATGCTATGCCGTTTTAATGATTCATTTAGCCAAATGAACACTGTTTAATTAGTTGGGCACTCGTTTTTATATTCTGTTTCCTCTCAACCTAATTTTACCTCATCCTTGGTGTTGCCTGTTGTGATAATTTATAATTATAAAGGTTAGCCTATGATATAAATTGGAGTAATAATGTCAATCATTTTATAGAATTGGGTAACAGGGAAATGAATTATTGAAAACATTATCCATCCATATCTATGTTTTTTATCGACGGAAACGATGAAAATAAAACAATAATTAATTTACTAGAGCCGCAATAAAAGGAGAAAAAAAAGATCAAACTCACGAGTTTAAAGTGAAAAAGTTATCTATCTATTCCAATAAATTACTAAAAATATCATAATTCCATATAAATTCCCTTACTTATTGCATTTTTAACATGTAAAAGAAAATTGTCCATGGTGTGGAATGTTTTATAGTTATTGCGATTATTACAAAACTAGCTGCCGCCAGCGGCTTCACCTGCGTGATAGTAGAAATCTACTCCAAGGGAACATACCCCGAAGATAAAAAATATCCTATGTGCTGTTCCAGGACATGATCTACTTGTGTACCAAGTTTCATCGAAATCCATTCAGTAGTTTTTGCGTGAAAGAGTAACAAACATCTATACATATAAACTTTCGCCTTTATAATATTAGTAGGATTGAAGATACATTTTTTTCACTTTGCTAGAATGTTTTAATGTTGGGCAACACCAGTCCCTAATCCCACCCAATTTACTTTAATCCCATTTTATTTTTATTTACGCTACCCTTTTGTTACTTAGGTGTTAACTATCAGGATATGGGTTTCAATGGTGCAGGCCTGAGTGGGGGCACCATGAGCGGAGTGGGCTCGTTAGGTGGGGGTGCAGCGGATCAGCTGGGGAGTCTTTTAGCCCCCGTGTCGGTGCAGAACTTGGCTGCACTTGCTGCGATGACACAGGCGCCGGTAGTGTCCCAAGCTGCCTCCGTCCAGCAAGCCAACGCACCCCAGCAAGCCGCGCCACCATTGTGTAAGTTGTTCTTTTTTTAATTTGCATAGAGTGCCAGTTGTTTTTGTTTTTTTTTTTATTTGTAGTCTTTTGTCGCGTAGGATTTAAATTTAAATTTTTAATTTTATTAGGTAGCTGTAAGATTTTTAGTACCTAATAGGTAAGATTGATATTCTAATTGTAACATCTACTTGGTACCCATAATTGATAAAAAGTGTGTAAATGATTTTTATGTTCCACAAGCAATGTGTATCTGTCCCTTTTTAAACTTATTTTTCTTGCATAAAATCGTAACTGCAAAAACTTGATGCATAAATATCTTAAGTTAAAAAGACGAAGATAATAAACAAACTTAAATGTTGTAACAGACCTTAACCTTATTGCCTTCTCGCTCATCTAAATTTATGACAATATTAAATTCTCAAGTTACTTAAAATAAACACGTTGCAGTTTATCGCCATTGCATCAGCATCAAAAGTACCTAGTATGATAAAAACATCAAATCAAACTCCCACGAGGGGAGTTCCATATTTGAAATTTCAAACATCAAAATGTTTAATTGAAGCCAGCTTGCTACTGGCACCCTTGTCCAAATTTGAATTTGTAAACCAAAGATTAAAAAAAAAGTCATGTACCGACCTTTTTGTCCGCAAACTTTCCTCTTTCAGGTTTCGTTTCGACTTAAGTTAAAAAAAAGTTAATTAACGATGAACATTTTTCACACTTCAGGTCTTCTCGGGAAGACTAACATCACAGGTAACAATGCTATGAAATACAAAGAAATGTGTTATTTTGACATGGAATGATATTTTTTTAGCTTCGTAGGTTTATGTGATAAATGATATTATTATTAGCCGTTGGTATATTTTAGAATTTTACTAGAATATTCATTGGAATGTTACTTTAAAACAAAAACCATTTCACGCAAACGCTATTTTATTCTGCAAAAAGACCAATGTGGAGAAAATGAACGAGCCTATTAAGTCATATACACATGGAAATTACTGTATTTATTTTAATGCGTATTATAATCGGCCGTTACGTATCATAAAGAAATAGCTTATCTCAGTTACACGTGTTTTCCAGAATCCTAGAAAAAATACATTTAATTTTAAAATATACGATACCAGTAAACTTTTTTAAAAGCAACGATGTATTTATAAATCGAAACAATACAACACTGTCATAGTTCGTTTTTTAAAAACAGTAGCGTTCTAGCATTTGCATAAATTATACTTTGAACAGACTTAAAATGTATGGAAACAATAAGTAAGTTGCCGTAGAATAGTCTACCTTGGAGGAGACTATTGTGAAGTATGACAGACTGTTTACCTGACAGCCAAGGTTGCAGACTTTGTTCCTACAATAGCGGCTGGAGTGCATCATTTATCACATGAATCTAGTACTCGCCTGGTATGATTCTATGTTGGCATTGTTTTGGTAGAATGGTCTACCATCGCTTGCTTTGCATAGGCTATAATATAACATTATGGATCGGTAAACAATGACGACTCGTGTCAATGTGTAATATAGTCGCATTTTCCCCATCTGGGAATTAAGTTAATTCATTAGGTTTTTTGTGCAAATTAAAGTGAAATGCTGTAATTTATGACCACGTTTTCCTCTGATGGTGATATTTAATCGCTAAAAATAATAATGGTTATTTATGTATTTATAACCATAATATATTAAATTTAATTTGCGTTTCGACGTAGTCATGAAATTCAGCAGTTGGAGTAATTTTGTCAATTAAGCGTTATATTTTTTTTGCCTTTGTTTATCATTAATAGCTGTCGTAATAATTTATTTTTTAACATGGGCGACATGTTTTATTTTCCAAACTTGCCCCGTGTTAATTACTTTGTAAATTGTGTAGTGAATAACTGCGACGAAAATCAGTTTTCATGTAAAATTAACACTATTGATTGTCTCTGCATGAAACTGCTAAAAACTAAATTTTAATACTTAATTTTTATGAGATTCGTGAGTGTTGTTCAATAATGATGTTTTCTTTTTGTATTTTCTTTGTGTGTATGATTACTAATATTATATGACACTGTCTATGGCATGCAGTGTTTGTGTGTAGTTTGAAATATTGTTTTTTTTTTCCTGTATTTGACAGTTGGGACATCACGATTATTATTGCCTTCACTTTTTTCTGTGTTGTAGTTTATGGTACCGACTAATAACCCAACCATAAACAATATGAATTTAGGCAGCAAACTTAAGGGCAAAGGAATTTCAAAAGCATAAACAAAACAGTTTTACAAAGTTAATATGTAGGTACTGTTTTTGACGTTTTAAACGCAATCCTTTGCCAGTTTATGTTGAGAATAAATTTAGCTGCTCTAACATTACCTACTATTTTATTAAAAGTAGCTCTACTATTCAACCATTAAACTAACATTAGCACTTATCCCGCGTAATTTGACGACGATTTACATTTTGCAAAGTTGTTCAAAGTTCTTCTACTAAATCTTTAGCTACTTTTTGGTTTTGTTTTTCTATCTGAGGACTCGTTCTTCTTTGTTGTTTTCTTGTAATATCTTTGGGTTATTAGTTGAGGTTCGTGTTGTAGTTTTTTTAAACTTCATACTTTGACAATTTGACGATAGCAAAGTTACGTAATGTAGAATTTGTGTTAAGCCGAAAAATTTGTCACTCTCTAAATAGAAATAGCTGCGTAACGCGATACCCACGGTTGTCATTAATCACTAACCATCATCTAACTGATGGTGATGTCAGCTAATAGCAGACACTTTCTTATGAAAATAGAATTTTGACGAAGCGTTTAACATTCACGAGAAATATTGAAACAAAAATGCAGACATTCGAAAAAATAAAAAACGAAAATCGAACACCTGACATTTGATATCTAAAACCTTGCATTCACGACTAAAACATCCCATTCACAACTTTTCTTTCTAAATCGATTAACAAATGTAATTCAATATTCCAGGGTCAACAGCTGAGCCCTTAGGTTCGGCATACGCGGCACAATTTGGCACAGCATTCGCAGCAGCGCCATTAGGATCCGTACTAGGTTCTGCTGCCGCCGCAGCCGCTGGAAAGCAGGTTGAAGGTACGGGTAATCTTTATTTTGCTGGTAAGTGTATAATAAGCCAGCATTTTTCAGGTGGTCTTATAGGCCAGGGCCGTATTGTAACGTGTTAAAACCATCATTGTTCCAGTATTAGAGAGAGCCGGAGCTATACACGACGAATAGTACAATACTTTCTTTTTGTAACAGAGTCATGATGGTATTGACACGTCACAGTACGGGCCCAGTTCATCCAGGTAGCGTAAAAGGCTACTTGACAGCACTGACATGGTTTGAAAGCATGGGCAGCAACATCCACGAATATGCTGATAAAACAGCATACCCATTTGACAAGCATGGTTTATGGTCACACCAAAGACAAGCCTGTTAAAGTTTTTGAGAAAGCTACGAGTATGTCTAAAAGACAAGAGAGGTTACCATGACGTTCAAAGTAAGATTGTTTCATTCTTATTTCAGTGTGAGTAAGAGACAGAGCTATACAGGTTGTCTAGCGCCATCTCTTACCCACACTGGAAATAAGAATGAAACAATCTTACTTTAAACGTCATGATACAGGTCCAGGTTATTTGTTGGGAGACCCATGTCCAGCATTTGCCATTTCGATCTGTTAATATTTTACATGCATTGCGGGATAGGCAGAAAGAATCAACAACTATGATCTTCCAACATCATCCAATATGGACGTACCTACATAAATTTTTGGACACGAGCCATACTTTGGCTAATCGCCAATTTCCTGTTCCAAAACCGTTAAAATGGGAATATTGCATTGTTTTTTTTTATTATCTGTTCCTAACAATGGCATAAAACAAAACGATGTTTTTTTTTTAATATTCCTTCAAGAACTTAGATGATGATGATGATGATGAAACATTCAATTGGCTAGGTTTATTGCGAACTAAACTAACATAGAGGTAAAAAAAAAATGGTGATCAAAGTTTAGTCTATCATATACTGTTCTACTGATCCGTTAACGAAAACTCTAATTAAACTACTTGATACTGAGAAAAAGCAGAACTTTTGAGAAGAAAAAAAACCGCAGGAAAAAGCTAGTTGCAGAACAAAGAAAAGTCTCTAATTCCAACGGATTCTTGGTCTCAGTATGATTACAATGCACAAATCTATTGGTCCACCTGCCGGATATACCCCCCTCATTCGCTTTTTTTACAACTTCCACGAGAAAAAATGGGTGATCTATTCTCGTTGGACAACAAACAGCTGTTTTAAAACGAAATCGACAAATTAAAGTCAGTGTCGAGTTACGTTATGAGTCACCGATTTCTAAGCAAACTGAAACGAAACGCATGCAAAATATTTTTTGACTCGAAACATCTATGAAGAAGTAAAGAAGTAATGTGTAAAGTATGTAAAAGGGTAATCTCAGAAACTACTGGATCAATTTAAAAAAAATCTTTCACCAATAGAATGCTACTTTATTATAAATGATTGACTTAGGCTATATACCCAATTATTTTCTTCTATCACGCGGCCGAAGCCGCTGGCTGAAGCTAGTTAGTCATAAAATAGCAGTTCAGCATGTCTCTGAAGTTTATGAATGACTATGAAAAATCTCCCACTTTCCTAAGCTCAGCCATATCTGTCAAAATGTTAAAGTGCCATACATTCCCCTTAATGCATTGCTGTAACTGTACTTCTAACTGGATTTTGCTCAACAGGTCCTGAAGGCGGCAACCTATTCATCTACCACCTGCCCCAGGAGTTTACTGACACGGACCTGGCCTCCACGTTCCTGCCGTTCGGCCACGTGATATCGGCCAAAGTGTTCATAGACAAACAGACGAACCTGTCAAAGTGCTTCGGTTTTGTCTCGTACGACAACGCAGCCTCAGCCCAGGCCGCCATACAGGCCATGAACGGTTTCCAAATAGGTACAAAGAGACTCAAAGTTCAATTGAAACGTTCTAAAGAACTATCGAGACCGTATTAAATATTCCAGAACTCGTTCCTAGTGAATTTACAAAAAAAAAAAGAGTAAAACAAAACTTTGCTAAATGGTTGTAAGATTCCGAACGTTAGTTGTGATGTATCGGGTGCACTTGAACTGACTTAATTTGTTAAGGTACATTCGTAACGGTGGAGTCCACGTGCACAGTTGTTAACTAAATAAGAATAACGTTAAGGTTTGTGTCAAAGGATTTATCGTTTCCAAAGTATTCCCCAAATTGTTTATTATTATAATTATTTTTTTTTTCTTAACATTTAAGTTGTAGTCACTTTAAGTATAAGTTGAAGGATCGATTGATTTCGCAGGCGCCGAAGCGCTGGTAGTTTTTGAATGGACATTATATCGACAGCTTTATTACTGGCGAGAAAATTGTTTATTCATATATACGAAGATGTATTTTTCATCATCCAAAGTTTCGATCGGTACTCTGTAAGTACCGATAAGTATTCGCTTATACACAGTTCAGTTCATTAGAACAATATAATTATTACTTGTTACAGTTTTTTTTTTTTTTCTTATGTTACCAACTTGATAGTTAATTGTAAAATAATCTAATTATTGTGGCCATTGTCAGTTTTGCAGTCAACTTTTTTCGTTTAAAATTTTAAGTGTTTTAGATTAATGAATTGATCTCAAAGTGATCAGTGTATTTATTGTTTACAAATACTTGTTGTCAAATAGTGTACTTAACATGGACCTACCTGGACCTGTCCGCGTGTCGTCCGCAAATTATCTTCATTATGAAAAGATATTTCAAATATTTCTTATATGAACGACGCTGAATATTTCAAATGAATTTCACACAATAAATCGAATTCAAGTAACTTTTCCGTTTCATAACATGAATTTCGACTAACGGATTCCTCTTCGTCACGTGAATCTCGAGTTACGAATTCGGTTTCGTCACATGAATTTCAAATAACGAATTCCGTT
Source organism: Mythimna vitellina (assembly GCA_949316375.1). Taxonomy (NCBI): domain Eukaryota; kingdom Metazoa; phylum Arthropoda; class Insecta; order Lepidoptera; family Noctuidae; genus Mythimna; species Mythimna vitellina. The sequence continues at coordinate 21,945,121 of OX438690.1, forward strand.
TCGTCACATGAATTCCCAGTAACGGATTCCATATCGTCACGTATAATAAGAATTCAAATTACAATGCATGAAAATGTCAGAGAAATATATGAAATATCTTCTCGTGCTTAACTTAACTACTATTGTGCTTGTTTTGTGTAATTAATGTAATACTTTACCACAGTCAACAACATTTATACAATTTTAACACATCGAACACTGGCCCTTTAGTCAAAAATTTTTGTTAGTATAAGTATTTAATTATAGAAATATTTTCGTATGTAAGTTTTGGTATTTCATTCATCTTCTTAAAATATGTTTCTATATAAACTATACTGTTCGTCACTATTTACCTAATAGTCACTGGCACATTTTGATTGTTTCATAATTTTGTAATATTTACGGATCATTTAATAATGTAGCGGAAAAATACCACATCACTATAAGAATACTACAAGATAAGTCAAAATGACCAAATGTTTTTTTTTTTTCAAGATATCAATCAAATATATTCTTAAGTTTACACTTTACTAACTATATGAAGAACTGTGAGCCTATTATCAATTCTATCAACAATCTACCAATGCTGAAAATGTAAGAAAATAATGGTATTTTTCCGTGACACTGACCGTAAATATTAAAGTTTACCTTCTAATTAGCTATTAAATTAAGTATTAATTACATTTATTTCTTGAACTACGACCACATTTTAATATTATAAAAACGCTCAATAGGTGAAAAAATAAGGGAATTATATTTACCACGGGGAAACTGCGTAGTTTATTTTTTTTCGTTTATGAGAATATTTAAGGTTACATTTTCAATTGTTTTTAATTATTTTTGTTAATAACTTGTGCCAATGCGTTTGTTTCGAAAAAGAGCTACGACCAATCTTAAGTCTAAAAATTGTGGATTTCTTTAGATGTAATTAGTGATGTACAAAGTCAGTCTTGCATCAAGACGAAGATAGCAAGACGCGAGACAAGACGAAAATATTATCTATTTATTTGTTCACAGATCAGACAACTGTTTGTTGCACAGTCAGCTCTGAATAATTCTTACTTTGCGCATCACTAATCATGATTTTTCTTCTAAAAGAACTGATGTAGAGAGAGCATCATTATTATAATAACTTAATTAAATTTAGTTGAGTATTATTATTTTATTTAAAAAAAAAAGTTTATCAAAATGGGTCTATATTATTTAGTTTAATTTTAGTCAACGTTTTTGATGTCTAATGAAAGACAATATCTAGACTGAATAAGTTTCCTTCTTAGATGTTACAGCGATACAATCTTTGTCTTGTGATTTCCTTTTAGTAAGTTCATTAGTCGACACTGTAAAACATCTTTTTTCTTCGTCTTGCAAATATTATTTTCTTGTTGTTAAGGTAAATAAATTATTATAAAGGCATGTACGTATTGTTAAAAGTGGACATTGGGAATATTGATATAGTGTAAATGGAGCTACGATCCTGGACACGACCACTCGTTTAGCCTCTTAAAGTGCGTCAATATCATTGCTGGGGTTGTAATGTAGTCTTGCAATTTATTTTTCGTGACTTCTCTGTGTGAGACTTGTGAATCCTGTACATAGTATGAAATACGTTGAAATAATCGCATTGCTTTTGCAGTCTGCGACCCCAACAATAATGTTAGCGAGCCCCCAACGTGTGATCTAGATAGACGTCAAAAATATTGTGAATAGAATTTTTTACCTACAATTTTCTAGGTGTTTGACGGGGAACCTTATTGTTGCTATGCCTAAGTTTTGTACCTACCACTAAATGATTGGACAAGCGTATAGAGGACGAAGGCATTTTTATTTAAGAGAAAGGGTATTTTGGTGACCGTCTGGTTACCGTCCGCTTGCTTCTATCGAGAACTGAACCGGCCAGTTACAATTTATCTTTGATAGCTCACCAATTTGCTAGGACGTCTGTATCCTATTTACTTATAATGTCTACCTACCTAGGGTCGGTTCGTATGTCGATACATCTCGTCGATATACATAATGTCACAATGTCGCCAGGAGCCTGTCATGTTACCGATGAAATGCCATAAGCTTATTTCAAGCTCAATATTTTTCCTAAGCATTTTATATAAATGTCGCCTTTGATGCTTACAAAATTTATTTAATTATTAAACTAGTATTTACCTATTTAAAATCCGAAAATGTAAAAAAAAAACCAACGATTATTATGTTTGTGAATTTCTTGCTGAGACCACTCTAGGCAAAAATCCTTGCAATTAAAAAAAACTTAATGTCATTTATTGTGACGGAGTTTTCTTAAAAACATTTGAAGGATTAAAATTTTCACTGATGCGTCTCGTTGTGTAGAAAATATAACTTTGATTTATTTTTGCCCAGATTCTTGAGATTTTAATCTATCATGAATTTGTTAGATCAAATTGTAATAAAATCTGAATGTGGACCTAGCCGACTTTAAAAGACTATTGGACTAGACTTTATTCTTGGCTAGACTAAAGAAAACTTATTACCAACAGAAAAAGTTACTATAACTTGACTCAAAATGACGAAAAGTTATTAACCAAGTAAATATTTTGAATATCGACTTAACATTTAAAATCAAACATAAAACTATAGAATCTGGGTGCGCTATGTAATTTTTGAATTGTATACTTTTTTTTTGAAAAGGCAAAGTGATGCTTGATAATCTGTATCGAGTCACGGTATGTAATACAGCATATCTTAAAATTGAAGCAAGAAAATAAAAATTATTTTTACATTCTCGCGGCACCACACTAGATATAAAATTGGTATGGAAAATTATAAAAGAACTGTTTTATACAAACACCCGTTTTGTTGATATGAATGTAAATAAATGTCAAGTTAAAAAAAAAGTGTTTTTTTTTCCTGGCAACACCTTTATCAAGTTCCACATTGGACAAATCGAATAAAACCCTTAGGGCCAAGGTACAGCGGCGAGAGGATACGAAACAAATTGGTGCTCAAAATGGGGAGTTACCTGAAATGTGGTCCGGGAATTTTGAAAATGCCTCTTAAATTGATTTGCGTGATGTAAAGCCGGGTACGGCCTGCTGTAACGTAACATGTAACATAACACGCAATGAAAGAACTTGGCCTCCACATTGTCGCAATGTATCATGCAATGTAACCATTCCATAGTATTCCCATAGTAGCATATTCCCATAGGCTTAATAGATCGAGGGCATCTTTCTGCACCATACTTTTAATTTTATATAGCAAACAGCGCCACCACTCATTTTTTCATGTCTAAATTTACTGACTAGATGGCGCTGATATATTTTCTATAATTACTCACTAGGTGGCGCTGATACAAAATATAAGTATAAAATAGGTATACTGTTGGGGAGATAGGCTTTTTTTTTGAGCGAAGTTCCGTGACTGTTTAAATTACCTATTCACAAACTACAAAATGATTCCAAATGGAAATGTGATGTAATAGAAGAGCTGATCAACGAAACGTAAATTAGTTAACCTCGCTTCGCCGACGACAATGTCTTTGCTTCCAATTTGACTGGTAGATAATGTCTGAAAGACTTCTTCCAGAAGACTGGTGAATGACTCTTTTTTTTTATTCCACGACTATCACGCAACGCAATCTAGTCCCAAACTAAGTAGAACTTGTGTTATGAAGTACTAGACAACTAATAAACATACTTATATATTTCAAAATACATATTTTAGATAAATTACACCCAGAGATAGAACAAATGATCGTGCTCATCACACAAACATTTGTCCTGGGTGAGAATCGAATCCATACCTTCGGCATAGCAGTCGGGGCCACTATCACTAGACCAACAGGCCATTCAAATTAAAATCGAAGTGCTGGTTTAGTAAATAGTCTGGGTTACCATGACGTTTAAAGTAAGATTGTTTTATTCTTATTCCATCGTGGGTAAGAGATGGCGCTAGACAATCTGTATAGCTGTCTCTTACCCACACTGAAATAAGAATGGAACAATCTTACTTTGAACGTCATGGTAACCCACAGTATCCGGTGATTGTCCCCGCCATCCGATGCACACTACCTCTGTCCAGTCGAAGAAGGCTGTAACACAAAAAACTGAAAAAAGTATCAATATTGGATATAAAACAAAACAGCAATTAGTATTTCAAATATTTGTATGAGAAGAGTAGGCGCGTGGTGTGAACGTCTCTCGCAATATCTCTTCTACGCGTTCTAATCTAATGGTAGTGACGTCCCACAGTACATCCGATGCATCAGTGCATCCGTTTTCACAAGACAGTTTGCTTTCTCTAGATTTGAAAGGTTTCTATTTTTCTGTAATTTCTCTATAATATGTATGTATTTAAAAATATAAGTAAATTTATATAAGGGAAAAGGTGGGCTAGATGAAATAAGCCTGCCAAATGATAGTCGCCATGACCCACGCACAATGGTCCACCATGGATTACCTAAGTGAGGAAACACCAAACTCCAATAGATAGCTTATTTCAGGGGTGGCTAACTTTGTTAGACATATGATGTACTTTTGTTTACTAACTAGACTCTTTGACATATACCTACCAGTAACAAAATTTAACAATAATAATAAAAGAGCTCGCTCGCTTTAACATATTTTAGCACAACGTCAAAAAGGTTCAACATGTTAAACTTTCATATCAAATTTTAAAAAAAACACGAATTATAAAAATAGGGTATTCAAAGATAAAAGAACGAGCGAAGGTAGATCAAAAAGAGCAACCAACCAAGGAGTTCTATTTTCTTTTGACAAAGAAGTTACAGGGCGACATCTGGCCTCTTTGTTTATCATCATCATCATTTTAGCCGAAAGACGTCCACTGTTGGACACAGGCCTCCCGTAAGTGTCACGACAACGAACGGTCTTGTGCGTCTCGCATCCATCGCATTCCCGCGAGTCTCACCAGGTCATCGGTCCACCTTGTGGGAGGCTTTCCAACGCTGCGTCTTCTTCTTCGCCACCCTAGTGGCGACCGCGTACCGGAAGACCCAGCCGGGGTAGACTGGTTCTAGAGAACCTTTCGGCCCCACCGACCATTCGTTCTAAGAGCAATCTGCCCTGCCCACTGCCACTTAAGTTTGCTTACGTTGTTTAAAACAAAATATTGTACAAAATAAACAAAGGCATGTACCCAATTGAAATAACATCAAATTATTAAGTGTATTCAAATAGATACATAGGACTTTTTTTTATTTATTTTTGATTTGATATAAACTAGTGCTTGACTGCGATTCCACATGATGGTAAGCAGTGATGCAATCGTTGATAGAGAGGTGCTCTAGTTTCTTAAGAGCCTATTCGCTCTAGCCTTGAAGACCCCCAAACTATAATCGGATGGGAAAACCTCAGCAGGCAAATTGTTTCAGTCCTTCGATGTATGCGGTATAAACGACGAGGCGAAACGCTTAGTCCGGACCGTAGAGGATGGATTGCTAAATTAAATAAAACAACAACAAAAATACCAAATAAATAAACAATTTATTAACAAAAACTAATCATTGCCGTACTTTTGGGCGAGTTTCTCTTTATACAATTTGATTTCATCCTCTTTGTTTTCTGACGTTGTTTCTGTTGTTTCTAGGACCGTCTTTACAGATTTGATAAGCCCTGTATTATCAGCTAGAGGTAAGATATCGCATATGAGAGGTGATTCGACACCTAGAATGTAGTGACATGTCCTAGGTTCTAGAAGATAGAGGGACACTTGAGCCGGACTAGAGGAGTTCTCAAGGCATTTGAGTTTGACCTCAGTTTGTCGTGGCTTGCCAGTTTTGTCGCATATGTCCCCATTCGCGTAGAAGTGGGATACTGATGTGCGGTATTCTGGAAAAAAAGAAGGATAATATCTTAGGTGAAGATCCAGGAATCCAGGATAGCCCACGAAATTCAAATTTTCGTACGTTTTTTTGCAATTTGTAGTTCAGTACCGGATAGTAAAGAAAAAAAAAATGTGATATGATAATGTCTTTGCTTCCTATGTATGCTAAATTAGAAAAACATATGTTTTTGATGAAATTCAATTTTATTATTTAATTTAGTTATCTTTGAGAACGATGCAACGATTATACCATAAAACTCCGTTTCGGCGATTACCTCTTCATCGCGGTGCGAAATTTCTTTCCAGCGAGCATTTTTTTTTAAGTTTACAGTCAGGGAAATGTCCCAGGGAGCCAGATCTAGAGAATACGGTGGATGAGGAAGCAGTTCAAAGGCTAATGCGTGTAATTTTGCTATCGTTTTCATTGATGTGTGACACGGTACATTGTTATTTGAATACGTGGAATACTTACCAACAGGTTTAGGCGCTTTCCCCTTGTTCTCCTTGATCCAGTCCAAATGCGCGCGCTCATCGAACTTGCCAAGCAACAGGGTCGTCTTCTCTCCCGTTCTGTCCACGTGGTACTGAACCACATGCTTGCCGTAGCAGAACTCGTACTTCCACCAGCCAGTACCCTGAATAATTACATAAATATATATATGTGAAAGGAGAAACCGACTGACTGACATTTATTATTTAAATAGAACGGCCGAAGCCAATTACACTATTTAAACTTATACCTAATTTTTTAAACTCAGTTATGCATCCTTCACACAAAAATTCAAACATTTTGACATTATCATCTTCCACTCATCCGCAAACACATCAAGACCTGTGTTTGAGTTCAGGAGAACGTTAATGGTGGCTATGGTGAATAGGAAGAAGGAATAGGCGACTTGGAATGTGCAATAGTACGGGAAGTTGGAACAGCCAGTAAACGATGTTTTCTGCCACGACAGTAATTGTCTGGGACGAACAGATTGCATATTTCATTATGCAGATCAGACTCATCAATAATCTCCTTAAGAATTTTAAATACTACAGTCATAGAATAGAATAGAATAAACTTTATTGTACACCAAAATAGTAACAAAAACTTTTACATTAACTTAAATCTATGGGTACAAAGGCGGTCTTTTCGCTGACAGCGATATCTACCAGACAACCTTAGGGTGGAATGACAGTCATCTGATCGCGCGACCGTCTTACGCGCGACATATCAACGCATAGTCGAAACTACTAGAACTAATATGAAATTTTGCACAAGGCTTCCTTTTATGACGTAGGCGAGCACTAAGAAGGGTTTTTTCGAAATTCAACCACCACCCTAAGGTCGACTGGTAGAAAATGCCTAAGGCATTAAGTCTGCCTTTGTACAGTGTTTCTTAATAGTGTATAAAGTTTAAATAAAAGAAAGGAGGAATTTCGTTTCTATGAAAAATCTCATTCCGTGTGCCCAATATACTTGAAAGATAGCATAAATAGTAACCATTACAATTCTTTTTTTATTGATATAAACTAGTGCTTGACTGTGATCCCAACTGATGTTAAGCAGTGATTAAATCGTTGATGATGAGGCGCACTACTTTATTAAGAGCCTATTCACTCTAGCCTTGAGACCCTAAATTATAATCGGACGGGAAGACCGCAGCAGGCAAATTGTTAGTCCTTCAAAGTCAAAGTCAAAAGCATTTATTTCAAATAGACCATTTACAGACACTTGAATAGTGAAATGTAGGTCAATCCAAAAACAAAAAAAAAAATTGAAACTAAATTGCACGTTCTAAAGCGTAGATCTCTATAGAGAAGAACATGCAAACAACTCCATGGACACTCTTTTAAATTATATTGCGAGTTACATATATTCTTGGTTACATATTTCTTGTTGCTTCTATTATGTGAGCACAATGTAGATAAGTAATATAAAATAAAACTAATTAAAAGATAGAAATTGAATGAAGCCATTATCAGCTAAGAGATGACCAGTCTCAACTGAAAGCACCCGTTCACGAGCATGACGCGTGCCTCAGCACCACTCAGCTCAACCATTTTGAAGGGAACCGAATGACCCAATAACACATGCCACCATCATCAAGACATTTGAGTGAGCATGACAAACTCTCAACTGCTATGCTCGTAATGTCAAAAAAATAAAATGTAACCTAATAAAAATGCTCCATGTTTATTTTTTATTTTTTTGTTCTTGATAGCTTCGCGCTTGACCGCTATTTCACCTGATGGAAAGCGACGATGCGGTCGACAATGGAACGCGCTTACCTAGAAGTAACCTATTCACTCTTGACTTTAAGATTCCCGGGTTGTAGCTATCAGGACAACACAGATACTTCACATTCACAAATTTGAAAAAAAAATCGCTTCGATATACGCGGTTTAAACGACAAGGCGAAACGTTTAGTCCGGACCGTAGAGTTTTTACCAACGTAAGGCTGGATACTCGCCATGCGGTTGTCTGACCTACGGAGAGTAACCAACAAAATGAACTCTACTTACCCCATTCAGACAGTTCTCTCCATTTAGGAAAGCTCTAACTGGCGAGTCGTCTGTAATAACTGGCGCTGGTTTATCTGATAACAACGGTGGCTTACTATCTTCTACCAAATCTTCGTCTTCATTCAATGGATGCAGCTCGAATTTAAGATGAGTTTCACCGTCCTGCAAATATTTAGGGTATGAGAAAAAGTAATATGTATTATGGCATAGCAGGGTCAGAGTTCTGTCTATGCCAAATATATCCCCATTAAGCTTTGTTTTTTTCTTTGCTTTGTTTCTTAGACTGTTGTAAGCTTTTCATTCGCAAAAAATACAAATGTCCGTTGTCACTGTTACTAAATGAGATCACAAGTAAATTAATTTACAAATGCGCTGTTGAATTTTCAACTTTCACCAGTAAACTGAGCGTCGAAAATCCACATTAGACGATAACAATAACGACACGATATTGGCCTTACCATGACCACAGAATAAATCATAGAACAACGTGTTAAAATTTCGTGCGAACGAGAAAGAAGGATGGAGCTATACACCCTATATAGCTCCATCCCTTTAATAGTCCAGTTTAGATCGTCAAATGGATCGCGTTAAGAGAAACTGCATCCCCCTAGCCCAGTTACGATCGTTTCATTTACGTCGAACGCCTGGAGTAGGCCACGCCTCAGATTCCTTTGTTCTGACGTCATCTCAACGCTCGGTCACGTGGTCAGAACAAAGGAATTGGAGGCGTGACCTACTCGAGGCGTTCGACGCAAACGAAACAATCGTAACTTGGCTAGGGGGGCTGGTAGGTAGAACCTCTGGTAGTTTCACAAATTTTCTAACGAAAGATGCAATTTATATGATGCTGGTACGACTATTCTCCATCTGTTTAGGTAATTAACTAAATGTAAACCAATCTTGACATGTCTTTTATCTAAAAGTTATCTAATCTAAAAATGTTGACAATTTGTTATTTACCTATACCGATGTTTGGTAATTAACTCAATTTAAATAATCTTTGTAAATCTTTTATACGTTTTTTTTTTTAGTAAAAAGACATATCAAGATTGTTTACATTTAGTGAACTACCTTAACAGATGGGGTATAGATACTCGGGGCTACTCGGTGGCTTAACGCATACAAGCTTGTGGGTAAGCTCATCTTGACATCATCAGATAAATTAAACTACCAGTCGGCCAATCTCGTGACGTTATCATCTAATGTGAAAACAGCCATTGTAGGACGACATGACCTACGCATCTTGGCTTTTTATCATACCTCATCATTGGTATCATTGGTGGGATCATCCCATCCAAAACAAACTCAAAAATAACGTGAACCTGTAGATACAAAAACTATTTACGTGTAAGCACTTACCGATCTGAAAACAAAGGACAACAAGCACAAACAAAAAAAAAGTGCGTAAAAACAAAAAAATAAATTACCTTTTCAATTTTCTCAACTTTCAAGACAGCTAGTACATCCTTAGGATCTTTATCCTGAATAACGCCAACAAAAATGTTAAATAGGCCACTAAATACTATGATGCTACTGAATATGGACACAGCCAGGATATTTAAATAAAAAGATTGAGGAATTTTGTATATTAAGAAAATTGTACATAAAAATCTCGTGTCACAGTGTCTGTTATCGAAATCATCCGAAACGGCTTGACCTATTTTTGTGATGGTCGAAGAGTAAAAAATAGCCTAAATTTTTACTGCATTCCAAAATCATTAAGAGTCCCCTTCCCCACTCGCCTATCGTCATTCGAGTATGGTTTAGAAGCTTGTTGCTTCATCTAACAATCCAACGCGATGTTTGATGAAGAGGCAACGCCGCATTGCTCGCCGTCCGCAAGCCCGCGCCTGCGGTGGCCGGAAATCGGGATCGGAATCCCGGCAGCGGTCAGGGCGTGAGGACCGTTGCCTCACGCGATCGGCCGCCTCCTTTGCTAGCATTACTGCTTCGCAGAAAGAGGCGTCTGCCTGCCACTCTTCCTCGCTCCGGACCGTGGCCTAAACCAAGGCCCGACGCGAGAGATCGCCTCCTCCGATCTTATTTTTCGATTTCTTTTTATCGAATTTAAATCCATCCCAAATCGCACTTATAAAGATCCAGATTAATAATTCCAGTCAAAGAAACTGATAACTTCATGCATATTTTTTTTAAAGTGGTAAAACATCTAATGACTGCTCTTGCTCTAGAGTGGAGCGAGAGACGTGTCAGACTTTTACTGACTAAAACCCACCTGTGTTCTATCAGTTGCCCTTTGCGTTCCAGGGCCGCGGTAACTCTTTCGAACATTTCCGCTGCCCTAGCAGGCATCGGTCCTACTGGGAGACCCCCTTCAGTTTTAATACCATCTCTTTGGTGGTGGTACACAACGTGCCGACGACTCGGGCTTGGTCGTACCGGACGGCCGGACGGCGACCTATTCATTGCATAGATGCATTGTTGATTAATAACGACCTTAATTCGTTATAACAAAATTTGTGAACAAGTATAATACTTAAATACTTTCCCAAAGGTAATTTAAAAGCCATAAATGGGTTTTTCTAAAATGAAATTAAATAATATTTGAACACGTCACAAATTTAGTCACAAAATAATTTTGACTCCAAAATCAAATCATTCAAAAACTACTTACGTACTTGGATGATAAAAAAATTTTAGTGTTACATTTAACTCCTGGCTATGCCCATACTACAAAGTAAATGTGCTTACAATGCGATAATTTCAAAAATAAAGCTTGTTACAGACGGAAAACAGTGAAAATGGTAGAAAAAATGAGTTTCAAGGGTGAAAGAGCACACTCAAGTGACTATTGTAACAAACACACTCATTAAAAACTTATTACCGTCATTATCAATCATTCTATGACTTTAAAGCTGCAACAATCTAACTGTACTACAAACTCGGAAGCATTTAATTATAACTGCTATAAAATGTAACGCATTTATGAGATAAGACTACCTAACTATAATATTTCAGACATTATGATGAACAAGACTTCTAGATATAAGCCCATATAAAAAACTAATGCCTTTTGCGATATCATTTTATATCTTGACGCACAATTGTTTCTTATTTATAATATGTGTCCAAAATTTTAATTTCAACTTTTGTCTACATCTTATTTTTGACTACTACTAAAACATTTCACTCTTATTTTTGACTACCACTAAAACATGTAAATCTTATTTTTGACTACTACTAAAACATTTAATTTTTATTTTTGACTACTAATAAAACATGTAAATGTTGTTTTTGGCTACTACTAAAATATTTAATTCTTATTTTTGACTATTGATAAAACATGTAAATCTTATTTTTGACTACTACTAAAACATTTAATTCTAAATCAAACATTACTCTGGTATGTATGTGTAACAAACCTTAGTACACTAAAAAAAAATTTAAACTGTCACACTAGAAAAAAAAAACAACTTACATTGCCCATCATCCTGATAGTCTGATGGTGGAACCTCAAACTATCGACTTCCATTTTCAAAAGACTCCTTGGTTTTTTTGGGGCGTCGTCAACTGGCAGACAATCTATAATGTTCTCGCTCACATCCTTTGGCCTAAACTGAGGATGTTCGCAGAGTAAGGGAGATAGAATGATGATCTCATACTCGCAGGTTGCAGTCTCTTTGAAGGAGTACACTTCGTGCTTCCCGTGAGTGTAGCAAACGTATAGGACTCTGGTTAGACGAGGTTTGCCACTTAGATCGCAGACAGTACCTGGAATCGGAAAATATTTGTGTTCAAGTTATTTGATTTCACAAGTCCGCATCAATACAAATTAGATCGTATTTCAATGACACGACTATTTCTTATTGGAATAAAATGGCATGTTAGACTATAGCAGGAAGTCAAATACAGAAACTAAAGTGTGGCATAATTTTCTAAAAGTATATGATTTTTTATTTTTTTGTTTTTTTTTTATTTGTTTTTTTTTATTATTTATTTATTTATTTTTATTCCAAAAAGGTAAGTAACTTATAAGATAATCCCCACAAAACCATTGCAATGGTTTGACTATAGGGTCGGTGAGTCTCTAGAAATACTTAAATGTACTTAAAACATTTCTAAATAATATAATTTTAATTTGCGTCTAAATCTATTTGTGCTTGTTTCACTCCTTATGTCTGCCGGCAGACTGTCCAATAGGTATGTTATTCTCTTTTTTAGTGTTCTGTCACCAAAGTAATTGGTGACTGTGGGTACATTGAATCTATCAGCAGCCTTAGATCATGTATTATGATTATTGTACATGTGAGTTAAGCTATGCTCTTGGGTACTGGGGTGGTTAACTAATAAAAGATATTTATATTTGAAAGTAATTGGTAGAATTTTGCAGATTCAAGTTTATTGTTTGAAAGAACATAATGTAATTATGATTACAAGAAAAATATTTATGGGAATCCGTGCAAAAATGAGATGTTCCCACTGTTGGGACTCAAGCCTCCTCTCTAGGAGAGGGAATGGGCCATAATCCACCACGCGGGCCCAGTTCGGGTTGGTGGATATCACATGTTTTCGAATTTTTGGTTCTAGAACATGCCGGTTTCCTCACGATGTTTTCCTTCACCATTTTGAGAGCAGTGGTGATAAAATAAATTACACAAAGTAATGCGCCTGGCTGGGTGTGAACCCGCGACCTACAACTCGTAAGTCGGGGCCGTTACCACTCGGCCACCACTGCTCTATATTTGGTTAAGCGTTAACCGGTACTCGCTGAAAACCAGCGCTGTGAGCTCATCGCATTATGCGTGAGGCCGCAGCTTTATGCTGAGCGTTCGGCCGTTTTGCGCGGATGTGACGCACATCTTACCTATCAATTGATTATGTTTGTTATCTAGTTTTAAGATTGCGTCATTTCGCGCGAATAAACTGTTTTTCTTCCTTTCTTTTCTTTCTTCTTTCTTAAGGATCAGTAAGATACTGGCTTACCCACTAGACCCTTGAGATATAGGAACAGACCAACAGATTGGTGAGAGCAAAATCTCTCTTTTTCCTATCCTCCATTTGCACTCTTTGGTTATGGAATCCTTAAAAAGTGGGTGTAAAACCAGAAAGCATACATACCATCATCCAGAACCATTTCCACAGCAGGTAACTTAGCACCATCAACTTTGGTCATCCTGTAGGGCTCCTTAGTTTCCTGAGCAGCCTTCACATCAGCCTCTAACTTGGCATGTTTCTCTGAGCTCCAATGACCCAAAAAATACTCCTGGATTTTAACTTGTTTACCTAGAAAATTAATATTTTAAAAAGTTTTTAAATATAAAATTAAGGTTTGAACAAAAAACCACTGCAAAAATAAAAAAACAAGAAAAATCAAGACTGTAGATTCCCTAGACAGCACTGGTACACCATAAAAAAATGAGTACAATATTTTTTTCAATACATTTACTCAGGCACGCAGTTTACTGTTTTCCACACTAATGCGGAAAAGTATGCAAGTTTGTCGCGGCCATAATGTATTATAAGTATTTATTATTTGTATTAGGCTGAGCGCTAAAAGACCACGAGTCGCCGGCCAACCCCCATTTATTTATTTCTTCGTAAGTGTATTGAAAGACATTCTTACACATGTGGAAATTTGTCACTGCGGCCCTTGGCTGCATGAAATTTATACCCTAGTCGCAATGACAAACTTTCTCCACTTGTATCAAAATATACTATTTCAGTTAAGTAGATTCAACCCTTGATTAATACCAAAACACACAAAAAAACCCATGTTAAAACTAATGCAAGAGACATTAGTGTATAAATTATATAAATGTTTTCTTTTTGCAAAATGTTTTAATAAAGCATACTGTTAAATTGCACTGAACAACTTAGCAAAACAGTGTGTACCCCAGCATCAGTGCTTATGTCTGGCAATATTCTTTTAAAATTCATTCATAACAAAAAACAAAGAATCACAAATATATGTGAAATACTGATAACAGAAGTATCAAATTAACGTACGGGACATTTTTATATTGTAATATGTAGCTTTTTAAATAATAAATAATAATATTCTACAACTATCACACAATGTTATCTAGTCCCAAGGTAAGCAGAGCTTGTGTTATGAGTAGTAGACAACTGATAAACATACTTTATATTTCTAAATACATACAATATTATAGATAAATTACACCCAGACACAGAACAAATGATGTGCTCATCAAACAAACATTTGTCCTGGGTGGGAATCGAACCCACAACCTCCGGCATAGCAGTCAGGGCCACTAACCACTAGATCAACAAGCCAGTCAAAAGTTTTAAGTTATGTTTGCAAAACCGGGACAGATACCCAAATAGTTTGAAGTTTATTTGAAATCCAATAATTTTCAATAGAAAAGTTACCTTGAACAAAAATGGTGATTCCATCATGTTCATCTTTTTTCAACACTAGTTTCAAATGAGCATAGATATTAATATTTTTTTAGTAACAAGACTTAGTGCGGAATTCACCAATAAAACTAATCGTGTTTTAACGCTGTCACTAGTGTCCCTTGTCTGTATTTTTCTTTTGTTGTATTTTTATAAATGACACTAGTGACAGCGGGTAAACGTAATTATGCGAGCCAAACGTTAAAACGCGATTAGTTTCATTGGTGAATTCCGCCTTATTAAATAAAAATTAATTTTTTGTTTAAAATAATAATGATAATTTATACCTTCTCTTTCCTCATGATACTGTCTGATATATCTTCCGTGACAAACTTCATAACTCCAGTAGCTCTCTAGCCGGTAAGAACATATCTTCTGAGAGTACAACGGTTTCAGAAGACTAAGAGGAGAAGGACCATCATAATCCTCTATGTTTGTAGACTCCTTGGCACGAAGTTCTGGTATGCGGCACTCATATTTCTCTTTATTTGCTGTTGTTACTTTTAGGATTTCTTGCTTTGGTAGCTAATAAAAGAAATGGAATGGAAATTATCATCGTGTTATGAGACTAAGATTAGAGTTTAATAAAGAAATAATGGAGTAGGAATAGAAGAAAATACAGTTCCTATGTTTATATGGTCTTTATGGATAAACAGTTTAAAATTATAGTTTTCGGAGACTAGGGACGGTCATTAACTCAGGTAAATGTAATGTTTTAAGTGTTACAGAACAACTGAGCACTTCACCAACCATATTCCAACTATCAACCAAAACAAAAATTAATTATACCTAGTCCCTTTATGTAATATGACGTGGCTCAGTTTCACCGAGCATTTTGTTTACCTCAAGTTTATTAACTTCTCCATCGACCAAATGCTGGATATCCTGACTGCCGGGCCAGTTGATTCCAAATAATATGCTATCATCAAATCCTCTGAAGTCCTGCTCTATATTCGATGTTACTTTCACAACACATAAACACAGCATCCATATACCCCTCATTTTACACGTTTATAAGTCCATAATACACGAAAGTTTTTAAAAATTCACTATTTGCACTAAATTACACACTACTCTTACCAAACATATTATAACGTAACTAAATTAAAAAGCTCAGAATAGTTTCGGTGTAAATGAAAAGTACTACTCTCATAATTTGGTTGGGTAGTTTCGTAAATGAGTTGGAGAGCTGTCATTTGTCAAACATATTGGTTGCGTTCAGCGAGAAATTCTCTACGGAATAGGTTTTTCTTGCAACAATTACTGGCGAGTGATTAATTTAGTACCAATTCCGCTGTGAAGCGTTTTCCATGCACGTTTTGGTAAAATCACGAAAGTGATTTTTTTGTTGTAAGCATTAAATTAAAATGTGGAAATAACTCCTAACTAAACCAGTGTGTCTATTTCATGGTAACTTCCTTAGGATAGATACTAAAACACTATTATAAAATTTATTAGAGTAGTATAATAAAATTAAACCAGATGTTATTATTATTCTCAATTAATTAATTAATTAGAAATTTTTAACTTCTCATTAAATTACAATTTCAGCGGACATAAAGAATAGCACCATCCCATATCTTCCCGTGGGTGTCGTAAGAGGCGACTAAGGGATATTTAGATTCTGTGCATACTACAGCACCTTAGGTCACCCCGTGGTGTCGGGTAAACTACCAACAAAAGCATTCCCAAGGAGGGTTGGTGTCAGGCTGGCGGCCGACTTTAAAATAAAACTAGCCAAATCCCATAGCAACATGTTCGGTCTTAATAGAATGCGCGATAGGGCTAGGGCGTACCCCACAGGCGACGCGCAGGGGCAGCACCCGGCTCCTGTGGGAAATGGACCAGGGTTGTTGCACCACCTCGGGCGGGTGCAACGTAAGAAGTTAGCTCGGGAAGTGAGATTGAGGTATGCAAGTTGGAATGTTGGGACTATGACTGACGGAAGGGCCAGAGAGTTAGCGGATGTATTGAAAAGAAGACGGATAAATATAGCATGCTTGCAGGAAACTAAATGGAGAGGAACAAAAGCGAGAGAAATTGGTGAGGGATATAAGTTCTACTACTGTGGAAGTGATGGAAAAAGAAATGGTGTAGGAATAGTGTTAGACAGTAAATTGAAAGAAAGCGTGATGGAAGTACAAAGGATTAATGATAGATTTATAGTTGTGAAAGTTATGTTAGAGAATGTGATGTTGAATGTAGTTAGTGTGTATGCACCACAAGTAGGATGTGATGAAACGGTGAAAGAGAAGTTTTGGGAGGATTTTGATAGAGCGTTAATGAACATCCCTGTTCATGAAGAATTAATAGTTGGAGGTGATTTTAATGGACATGTGGGAAGAATGAAAGGTGTTTATGAAAGAGTACATGGGGGATGGGGTTTCGGTAGTCCGAACAGTGAAGGAGAGACACTGTTGCAATCCGCTACTGCATTTGACCTGGCAGTAGCCAATACGTGGTTCCAGAAAAGAGACGAACACATGATCACGTACAAAAATGGTAATCATAAGACCCAAATAGACTACTTTCTAGTTCGGCGCAACCAACTAAAGCACGTCAAAGACTGCAAAGTACTGCCAGGAGAAGACCTAGTCTCACAACACAGACTCCTGGTTATGACATCAGTGGTCAAAGTACTCTCTACCAAATACAAAGAGCGTCCTCCCCCTAAAATAAAATGGCATATGTTAGAGAAGAATGATTGTGCGAAGAAGTTCAGGGAGCGAGTGGTGGACAGAATGATAGAGATGGGAGACATGAATGATCGAAGTATAAATGAAAGCTGGAATGAGATGGCTGGGTGTATCAGGCATGCAGCGAAAGATATTTTTGGAGAGACGAGAGGAAAGGGTATAATAGATAGGGATACATGGTGGTGGTCGACAGAAATTCAGAGTGTGTTGAAAGAAAAGAAGAAAAAATTCAAAGAATGGCAGTGTGTAGAGCCAGGAAACGCTAGTTTAAAAGCTGAAAAAAAGAATGAGTATGACGTTCTAAAGAAGAAAGCTAAGAAAGCCGTGGCAATAGCAAAATCAAAGGCCCAGGACAAACTATATGACACACTGGACAGTCCTGCAGGCCAAAAAGAGCTATACCGGCTTACTAGAATAAGAGAGAGAAAGGCGAGGGATGTTTGTCAGGTAAGATGTATAAGAGATGAAACTGGAATGGTTCTATCGGATGATGAAAAAATCAAAAAGAGGTGGAAAGAATATTTTGAAAGACTGATGAATGAGGAAAATAATTGGAGTGGGGTGTTAGAGAATAAACCAGTGAATGTGGGATTAGTGCGAATTGTTAATATGGATGAAGTCAGAATAGCAGTAAATGGAATGAAGAATGGTAAAGCCATTGGTCCAGATGGAATACCAGTGGAAGTGTGGAAGTTATTGCGAGTGGATGGATGGACGTGGTTAGCTTTGTTCTTCAATAAGTTGTTGCTGGAAGAAGCCATACCTGATGAGTGGTGCAATAGCTCTTTAGTGCCGATTTTTAAAAACAAAGGTGATGTGCTTGAGTGCAACAATTATAGAGGAATAAAGCTAATGTCACATACTATGAAAGCCTGGGAGAAAGTTATTGAAAGGAGGCTGAGAGAAGAGAGTGAAATTTCACAGACCCAATTCGGTTTTATGCCTGGTCGGGGTACAACGGATGCCATTTTTGCTATACGCCAGCTGTGCGAGAAATATAGAGGTGCGCATAAAAACTTGCACATGGTATTCATTGACCTCGAAAAGGCATACGACCGGGTACCTCGTGAGGTTCTGTGGTGGGCCCTTAAGGAGAAAGGTGTGCCTGGGAAGTATGTGCAGTTGATCCGAGCGATGTACAGTCGATGCAGTACCCAAGTCCGGTCTACAGTGGGTACCACTGGCAGCTTCAATGTGGCAGTCGGCTTACATCAAGGGTCGGCTCTCAGCCCTTACCTCTTCCTGATGATAATGGACGCTCTGACGTCGGACATTCAGGAAGAGGCTCCCTGGTGTATGTTGTTTGCCGATGATATTGTGTTGGTTGCCGAGAGTGGCCTAGAAGTCCAGAACAGATTGGAGGTGTGGTGGCACAGACTGGAGAGTGTTGGCCTGAAATTGAGTAGAACCAAAACGGAATACTTGTTCTGCGATTTCGGCGGTCTCTCCAATCCAGTGCCTTTAGCTCTAGCTGGAACGCCCATACCGATCTGCTCTGACTTTCGGTACCTCGGGTCACTCATCCAAGGGAATGGTGAGGTAGACCGGGACGTAACACATCGGATCAACGCAGGATGGATGAAATGGAGACAGGTCACGGGAACAACTTGTGACCCACGGATGCCCCTCAAGTTGAAGGGTAAAATCTACAAGTCCGTGATAAGGCCTGTCATACTGTATGGATCAGAATGTTGGGCTGTGAAAAAGACGGATGAAAAAAGATTGCATGTAGCGGAGATGAGAATGTTAAGATGGATGTGTGGTGTGACGAGAATGGATAAAGTGAGAAATGAATATATTAGGGGAAGTTTGAAAGTGGCACCAGTGACTGAAAAGTTGAAAGGGAATCGTTTATCTTGGTATGGTCATGTGAAGAGGAGGGATGAAACGCATGTTACTAAAAGAGTTATGAGTTTACATGTGGATGGATGGAGAGGGAGAGGGAGACCAAAGAAAAGATGGATGGATTGTGTGAAGAGTGATATGAAAGAAAAGGAAGTTAGTGATAGCATGACGAGTAACAGGGCAGAGTGGAAGAAAAAAACGTGTTGCGCCGACCCCAAATAACACGGGATAAGGGCAGGAAGATGATGATTTCACAGACAGGAATTAAGCCCCTATTAGAATACGCATTATTCAGCATACGATTATCAGATTGTCTTAGAGCCTAAGTAGACAGCTCGCGGTTACACTGGCTGAAAAACGCGGGAAAAAGGTAACGTAAAAAAGACAAGGCACACCGAATAAGAATAAAACATACGCAGACTTAACGGTCTAACTCTTATTACACTACTCGATATTCAGACTGTAAGACAGTACGCGTTACCGACCCCGATCTTGCTGTCTGAATTCAGTGTAAGACAGTCTGACCCCTATTACACTACACTACATAAATTAAGACTGTCTGAATATCAAGTAGTGTAACAGATGCTTTACTGGTGCTTGCCAATAAAATAAATGAACTTAATTCCAATAAAAAAAGTACCCTTTAGAGTTTGTAATATTGCTTCGTAATCAATCAAGTTAATTAGTCCGTAGGGTATAGAAGATCCTTGAATCAAATATACAACACGCAAATCCAAATCGATCAAGCCGTATAAGAAGAATAGGTGATAAATACACGTACAGAAAAATGATGAACCTGCATAGGGATAAATTATTTATTTATTTAAACTACTTATACAGGAGTGGTCGATGGTAGTTGTTGGTATGGATTAATGACATCCTCTACCAGTCTATCATTGGGTTAAAAAAACAACACTGTGGTAGGTGTGGACAATAAATAAATACTAGACAATGAATGAATTGTCATCATTGGAATTAGGTGCCTAATTTTATTTTATTAATCAAATACTATTGTATTGCAAAATGCAAAAACTTGAATAAAATGTATTTCGCGGGTTACTAGGCCTTAGATTTTATTCTGATCTTCAGAACAAATTCTAAGGCCAAAACTGAAGTTTTGTCTGAATTTCACAATGGTCAGTCTTCTTGTTTTTATAATGATAACCAAACCCGAAAAGAAGATTTTGTTTAATGTATTTCTTGTACTCTTGTTAATAAATGAATATACATATATAGTTTATAGACTAAATACGAGATTTAGTCTATAAACTAAAAAAAACTGGCCTTGTCGTTGAATTGAATGAAGTTGTCAACGTCAAGTCAGATGTCAAAGTCTATTAAATTTTGTAAAAATGGCGTTCAGCTTTCCAGCCTTTTCCTATATTATTGCGTTAATAGTTGACGCATTCTTAATATTTTTCTCAATATTCCATGTTATTGCGTTCGACGAATTAAAAACTGACTATAAAAATCCAATTGACCAGTGCAATAGTCTGAACCCGGTGCGTATTTATACCTTGCAGGTGCAACCAAAGTTCATCGGAGTTCAATCTAGTAACTAACCTATATTTTTCTATTTCAGTTGGTATTACCGGAGTACTTGCTGCATTTATTAATAAACGTACTGTTTTTATTATCGGGAGAATGGTTTTCACTGTTAATAAACATTCCATTGATCTTGTATCATCTGCACAGGTAAAACATTTTATTACTCATCTTTAGGTTATGTTTATGATAATCTAAGGACAGTATAAGGACAAGGTCTTAACTTTAACAATGCTGTGCCACCTTGAAATGGTATTTGCGCCGAATACAAATAAAGAAATGTATAAAGAAACATGTTTAGAATAAGTTGGTACTGTTTTATTTACCAAATGTTTTTTAAAGTTTTAGCCACTTTAAAATCAACAGATACCCACTTATTTAATATGTTATCCAGTTTCAATAAGAGGAAAATTCTAATTTTCCTTAAAGTATCTTGGCCAAGCTTATGATAAACTTCAGTAAATTTTCTATTGACACCTATTCTCAGCATAATGTTTATGTTACTAGGTAGTATTTCAAGTAATGCATAAAATGCTTTGTCATTATACCTAATAATAATTTGAAGGTCTTATCTATACATGCATTGAACTTTAGTACTCTAATGATAATTAGCATGAGTTTAATTTGCAAACAATAGATAGATAGATAGATAGATATTCTTTATTGTACACCAAAAATACAAATTACATTAGGAACTTAAAATTAATAGGGTGTCACAATGGGCAGTCTTATTGCTAAAAGCGATTTTTTACAGACAACCTTTACAACTTTTTAACAATTTGTTCTGTATACTTAAAAATTTGTTATTGCCCTACCAAATGTGGAGTGTAATAGAAATGTATGGTCATAATCTAAATGCCGCTTTTGCTCATGGAAATAGACAACCTTAAGGTTAGGGATGACCAAATAAATAAAAAATAGGATTTTCCATATAAAGTTATCATCAGTTGTTTAAAATTACTGCCTCTTAGGGAAATAAATCGAAAGTTGTTCATTTCTATAGGCAAAAACATTATTTAAATAAAATCTGACCATCTCTTTCCATTACAGCTGGTTTATTATGAAGCATTTTCTTTAAATGTAATGGTTTTTATTTCAAATTTAAAAAATACTATTCCAGTAAATCTTAATATATAAATAACTTGTGTCAGTGTTTGTGGTTACACTCCTCTGAAACTGCTCAAGTAATTTTAATTATTTTGTAGTGATGAGAATAGGTATATAATAGGCATAAACTTTGAATTACTTACTTATTTTTCACCCTCCTACCTTCCAATTTTTTAATCAGGAATTTAGTATTTTTGTTTTTAAATATACTTTGTTCCATTACTTTGGTAATTTGTATGGCAGAACAAAGTTTGCGGAATCAGATAGTAATTAAGTAAAATTCTAGCTACTAAGTTCATTAAGCTAATCAACCAAGCAGATCTTGGAATTTGGACTTTTACCTCTATAATGTGTTCTTATAAGATATTTTTCAACTTTCATGTGAGCTAGCAAGAAAGTTATTTAAATAAATTGACAATTTGTTTCAGGTACTACACACGGCCAGTAATGTCCGGCCCGGGCCTGTATGACCCGACAAGTATAATGAATGCTGATGTACTGACAGTTTGCCAGAGGGAAGGCTGGATCAAGCTTGCATTTTATTTGTTATCATTCTTTTTGTATCTTTACGGGTAAGAAGTTTTTACTTTTCTAATGTTGTCAAACTTTTTCAGCTTAAAGCTACAGGTTGTTCGAAAGAGTGACTGTGGCCCTCGCTAAGGGCAACTGAATGAACCAGCATTCATTCACGTTGCCGAGGGAGTGTCAGACTTTTACTGACTTAAATCACTGGGACTAATTTAGACGTGGGTGAAGGTGGCACATCAGCGAGGGACTTTTCTTTCATAAATTCGAAAATCAGACAGTGTCTGTCCCAACCCAATGTTCGACCACAGAACACGGTTGCTTACCATCAAATGAAGTAGTTGTTAATTAAGGTTGAACAAGAGCCTATCAATTACAAAAAAAAACCTCGTTCTTAAAGAGTCTTCGCTTGCGCGAGGCCCCTTTGGGTGCGAGGCCGTGGGCGAGGTGCCGCTTCGCTCACGCCTATCTACTGTACTGAAAAAAATTGCCCATTTACACCAAAAGTTACTTGTTAACATGATATTAAATAACAAATATTTTATACATAATGGTCAATCTTTGAAACAAACTTGGGGCTTAATATGATATGCCTAGCTGGTGCAATTGAGTAAATTTTAGTATTTCTGAAACAACAAAAAGAACAGGCCCATTCGGAAAAATTGCACTGCGTACCGCGGGCGCTTGGTTTGCATGCATATACGTCTGTTCGCTGTTATGTTAAACCCTCGGTTCTGTAAGTTTCGATTAGCCGTAAACCGTTCCTTTAAGTCTATTCCATTGCAAATAGGTACGTCTTTAGCGATTCGTAGTTATAAACAAACTGAGTGGGAGTCCGAAGTGGCGGCGCTGTAGGAGGGAACAGTATGCGAGATGCGCGCAACGTGGCTTGAGCGCGAACGGTACCCGGCAGACACAGAAGTGGCGTGCGAACATTAAATATAAATACACGTGCGCAGCAAATGTGCAGGTCGCGGGTGGCTCAAGAGAAACGACACACGCGCGCTCCCCGCGCACTGTACATGCATCCTCCCTCCTGCATATACAGCATGAAAGCAAATGGAACTGTACCAGATCGTGCGCTGCATGCACCCATTGCGTACGCCTTGCTTGGCCAAACAATAATATTGTAGTAACGTATAGTGTACGAGCAGCTTACGTGCGGGTCGCTAGAGGCAAATTCGTAGTGCATTCGCCAGATATAGACACCCTAAGACTGTAGACTCGCATCGTTGATACATTTATGGCCTAGTAGCTTATTTTCTTAGTTTCCTTTTTAACCTTGGCAATGGATACTGCTTTCTCAATAGTAGGCCGGGCTTCCTCTCGGTGAAGATATGTTTCTTCCAGGTCTACCTTCTATCAATAAGCATACCCAGAGTAGTCAGTTTGAAGTATTTGTTTGCCATTCAATGTAACAGGAGAACTGGTATTGTTTTCGTGACATGGACAAATTTCAGCTCAGTTAGCTGTGTCCATCTCTTGAATAATCTTATAGTAGTTTAGATGCTTTTGTAGGGTCATAATGCAGGATGGCAGTTGAGGTTAACAGTGGTAGATCTTCTGTAAATAGCAGGTACAAAATAGGGCCAAGAATGCACCCATGTAGTACCCCTGATTGTATTAAGAAATTGTATTCATCATTCCATTTATATGTAACAGAAGTCTATCAAAAGCCACATCTAATACTATTTTAACAACAAAGTAATAAAGTTTCATAACTGTTTATGAAACTTTAGATAAGATAAGAAGCAATGAAGGATAATAATGTGATTATTTTTCTCAATAGCATACCTTGTGGTATTGTTTTAGTCACAATGGTTATAAAGCAACAAAAATTAGGTTTTCAAAATGATAAGAAGTACATTTTAATATCCATTTGGAATCACACAGCCACACAGTGATATGTATATATATACAATATTCATAATTAATAAAAAAAAAAGTAGAAAATTCAACCAGCAATATGGTCAAAATCAAAAATTTTAAATCCATTGTCTATGTATTACAAAATACCGCGAAAACATCATAGCAAGACAAGTAGTTGTTACAAGTTTCCTTTTGTGGTCAGTCAAACATATTATGGCCATCATTAAAATAATAAATTTTGTCAAGGTTAGTGCCTCAAATGAAATGAAGTAATGACTACTTCATCAGTACTACTTATTAGTCTTGACAAAAAGATTCATTGTAAGTAAACTGCGCACGAATCTTTTGTATGAACTAAAACAATATAAGAAGTTTTCAATGATAATTTATTCTTATGCAAAAGAAGCATTTCAACATAATTGACGTTTTCGACTTAAAAGTGTTGAAAAACAATGAAGAGTAGGTAAATGTACTCAAGAGCAATGGTGGCCGAGTGGTAACGACCTCGACTTTCTACTTGTAGGTTGCGGGTTCAAACCCAGACAAGTGCATTATTTTTTGTAATTTATTTCATCACCTCTGCTCTCAAAACAGTGAAGTAAAACATCGTGAGGAAACCGGCATGTCCTAGAACCAAAAATTCGAAGACATTTGACTTCCAGCAACCCGCACTGGGCCCGAGTGGTGGATTACTGCCCATTCCGTCTGCTGGAGAGAGGAGGCCTGAGTTCCAACAGTGGGAACATTATAAGGCCGACTATGCTAAATGTACTAATGTGGCTATGTTAATGCTATTTGACTCTCTGTTACTTGAAATGAACAGTTGTTCGGCATGTAAAAAGGAGCAAAAGAATGTCAATGTGAGCCAAATACATTCTAACATCATCATCACCAGCCTTTTACCAACTAGCTAGGGGATCTGGAAGCCGCCTCTAAGGCTTCCAGATCCCCCGTGAACCCCGGGGCCCTGGAACGAAGGCAAAGAAGGAACAGGAGTGGGTTTTAGTCAGTAAAAGTCTGACACGCCCTCGTGCTCAGGCGCATGCTATCATTAGATGATTTCCCGCTTAAAAAAAAAAGACAATCTAGTTACTGGGCAACATGATACTCCTTGGATAGACTGATGTTCACGCTTACTGACGTCTGACTACCTGTAACGACTGTCTCATGATTCGAACATGGTAAATCAAAATAATAGTTCGGTAGGGCTGATTCACACTGAAACAAAATGTTTTCAAAGAAGAGAAAGAGGCCTTTTTCCCGCAGAATGACAAACGGACTGAAATAAATACGTCGATATTATATTGCAAACGTATATTGTAGAATAGTCGTGTAACTTTTTTTTTTTTCAAACGATGTACGAATATAATATTACGTCAATAAAATACAGTTTGTTTAAACAGCAATATCCCATCGAATAAAACGTGACTATTTTAGCGTTGAACTACAACTGGCCACTCCGAATCGCATTTTTCTATGCTCCTATCATTACCTGTCACTAATGGGCCTAAAACACGCACACGCTTCACCACAGTTTTGCCTGCGTAAAACTGTACGAGTTTTACCAACCATACACACGGTGTTCTGTGTACAAACTGGCCTGCATGCACCGCACGCGGCAGAATGACAAGGCTCACGGCAAGACGGATAAAATGCGACTCCATGGAGGAAGGCGGACAAATCCGAAAATTAAGACGTGGATCAGTATACTCGGCCTTATAATGTTCCTACTGTTGGGACTCAGGCCTCCTCTCTGGGAGAGGGAATGGGCCGTAATTCACCACGCGGGCCCAGTGCGGTTAGGGGGATGTCACATGTCTTCGAATTTTCCTTCACCGTCTTGAGAGCAGTGGTGATGAAATAAATCACAAAAAGTAATGCGGCCTGGCTGGGTTTGAACCCACGATTTACAACTCGTAAGTCGGGGTCGTTACCACTCGGCCACC
The DNA here is from genome assembly GCA_949316375.1 of Mythimna vitellina. Lineage (NCBI taxonomy): Eukaryota > Metazoa > Arthropoda > Insecta > Lepidoptera > Noctuidae > Mythimna > Mythimna vitellina. The sequence continues at coordinate 21,971,333 of OX438690.1, forward strand.
ACTGCTCGAGCGTAGATCAGTATCTACGTCTAAATGCCAGCAGTCCAGCACAGAGACAGTGAGGCGGAGTCACGATAAGCCACGGCAGACATGTTCTGTGGGTAACATGTTACGAATGATTGCACACATCAGGGGCCCCTGTAGATCGGGGCCTCCATAGCATTGATACGGTGGTAGTTACACCCCTGAATCTAACCTAGAAGCAACTTTCCAATTAAGTTTAATTTCCACAATACATTAAGACCATATAATTAACCCCTTTTTCCATTTGTTTCAGAATGATCGTCGTGCTGATTGCGGCATGAGACATTGAATACGTTAAGTCACTCGTTCCAATAAGTCATAATTAATTTATTGTTAGCCGTTGTATCGTGTGTCCGATGAACAAGGAATGTTGTATAGTTGAGACTTCGCAGTATTTTGATAATTAAACATTATTGCAGAAGTTTTTTGTTTCATTTCGAAAGTATTGTGAATCTATACAGTGTGCACACAAGTAGGCCGTTGCAACTTGGCAAAATAGGGGATTATAGACCCTTCCGAAACCCAGTGTGAGTGTGGTGCTCCTGACCAGACGATGGTCTACTTACTAGCCAAAGTTTCCGCATATCTACACTTTGTAGAACCTTGAAAACGCTACTGACACCGCTTTAATTGTGGCCACCATGGGCCCAAACACTGACGGAAAACAACCATCCATTGGAAATGAAAAAGTATTGTGGACACAACAGATACTGAAAGTCAATATATGAACATGATGGACGATTTTAAAACACTATACAGTCAAGAAGTTTCCAGAATGATTTTCTGATAGCATCCTGCTTTATGTTTAAAAGCCAAGATGCCAAACACGACTGCAATGCATTGTTTTATTACGGTGTTCCCGTGACGCCTTCCAGATTCATCATTAGTTCAATTTGATGGTACCTTGTAATCAGAGTGCATTTCATGACCATTGTAATAAGCCTCCAAATACGGCTAAGATACATTGTTTTATTAGAGTTCTGGTGCTAACCTTCCAGCTTCTCCATCAGATCAGTTCGATGGTACCTTTTCTTTGGAACCATCGTCATCCGTTCACTTTCTGAATGTAGACGCTTGAGTTCCTACTTAAAAACACCAAAATCACTATATCATATTTGAGAAGTTCCCTCTATTCCTAATGACGGGAGTCTTCAGAATTTGATAAATGTAACGAATCAGTAAATATATAGATAGCGGCACGAATCTTGAGCGCTCGGCGAAAGAGCTGGGATCGCTTTGCGAATCGTACACATCGGCGAGCCAATTACTGTACAAGGATTGCATTCCTCGCCCCCGCATCTCTTTTCATACCACTAAAGAGACCCAATATTTCACTTCTGCGTGCTTCTGGAAGTCAGCGCTCAAGATCCGTGTCGGTAACTATCTACCTTGACAAGTAATTTATTTTTCTAATCGGTTCATAAATGCCCGAACTCTAAGATATCTACCTAATTAGGTGTATATAAAAAAAACAATTGCAAGTATTGGCTGACAAGAATCGATTCAAAGATAAGTTCGTTAATGTTCGTGAGACAGTAATCTAGACCGTTTTATTATTACCTACCTACATGAATTGTGGAGTTATCTTTAAAACCTGAAAATACTACTGAATCTGATAAGGAAGTCCGTAAGCATGTTATCATTTCCGATCATCTAGATTGCAATTTAAGAATCAGCTTCGTATTTCTCAATAAAAAATCAGAAGAAACTTACCTACTTAAACCTTGGGCACGCCACAATTATGGCGGTAAGTCCCCTCTTTGAGGCGAGGTTGGAAAGACCTCACCTTCCGCATGACGCAGGTTCTCACCGGACACGGTAAGTTCGGGAGGTTCCTGCACCGGATTCGTGCGGAAACGACGCCCGGGTGTCGCCACTGTGTGGACCGCCCGGGAGGACACGGTAGAGCACACGGTGGAGGTGTGCCCCGCTTGGGCAGAGCAACGCCGTGTCCTCGTGGGGGCAGGGCCTTGGTTCAGGCCATGGTCCGGAGCGAGGAGGAGTGGCAGGCGGTCGCCTCCTTCTGCGAAGCAGTAATGGAAAGGAGGCGGCCGATCGCGTGAGGCAACGGTCCTTACGCTCCAACCGCCGCCGGGATTCCAATCCCGATTTCCGGCCACCGTAGGCGCGGGCTTGCAGACGGCGAGCAATGGGTGGCTCGCCGTCCGACCGTCCGGTAACCGTCCGGACCGAGCCCAAGTCGTCGACGACGCGTACCTACTGTTCCACGCGCGCCTCAAGAAGATGTCAGCAAATCGTAGGGGCCCAGCAGGGTCGAAGCCTACTGGGGCCACGGGTAATGTGAAAGCGGAACCCGGGGCCCTGGGACGAAGGCAACGAAGGAACAGGAGTGGGATTTTAGTCAGTAAAAGTCTGACACTATCTCACGTTCCGCCCAAGAGCGGGGAAGTCATAAGATGATTTTCCCACCCAAAAAAAAAACCTACTTAAACCTACAGAGTTGCACAACACAAAGTCCCTACCACGAGCTCTTAATGCGATCCATTAAAGTAAAAGGGATGGAGCTATATAGGGTGTTTAGCTCCAGCTCTCTTTCTCGCGCGACTAACATGACCTGTACCATGACGTTTAAAGTAAGATTGTTTCATTCTTATTTCCAGAGTGGATAAGAGATGGCGCTACACAACCTGTATAGCTTTGTCTCTTAGCATAGTCATAGCATAGTCGGCCTTATAATGTTCCCACTATTGGGACTCAGGCCTCCTCTCTAGGAGAGGGAACGGGCCGTAATCCACCACGCGGGCCCAGTGCGGGTTGGTGGATGTCACGTGTCTTCGAATTTTTGGTTCTAGGACATGCCGGTTTCCTCACGATGTTTTCCTTCACCGTTTTGAGAGCAGTGGTGATGAAATAAATTACACAAAGTAACCTGTCTCTTACCCACACTTAAATAAGAATGAAACAATCTTACTTTGAACGTCGTGGTAGGTAACCCCGCATGTCATGGTAAGGTCTAGATATCGTTAGTTGTGCTTTATCCATATTCTTCGTTACATTTTATAAAAGAAAGTCTCCAACCACGTCTGTCTGTCTGTTGGCAATAAACTCAAAAAAATTGTAAACGATTATATAGAATAACCGATACTCATGCGGTTATCATCAATAAACATTAATTTATTTTCATATGATTTATACAGGAATATTGTAGAAAAGCCGAGAATATTGAAGATTTATAACCAGCTTTGTACAGGTGTACGAAGCTGGGGCAGGTCCCTAGTATACTAGTATCTAATATTTGTCGGATATTGATATTCGATTTATTTTAATTACCTACAGTGCAGTTTGAAAATAAATGAGCAACCTCTGAATAAAAACTAGCTGTGAAGAACGCAGTAGGCACATGTAGCGACATCTATGGTGTTAGTGTAAGAACTAATCCTGCATCGCGCAATCAAAGTTCTCCGCGCGATTAGAACATAGAACAGCCCAAAATCATAACCAGACCAGCCCACCAGACATAACACCCGTCTGGTCGGAGGATCCTCTCTTTTCAATGGAGGTTTACGAGACTTTACTCTCTGTTCCACATACCTACAAAAACTATTAATTTTACAAGAAAAAAATTAAAATAATGAGGACACGCAGACACGCAGCATTTTGAGTTGTAGGCAGTCCACTCCCGGTCTACGCTATCTCTCCATTCGTATAGCATCTAAGTTGATCTATGGGAGTTACTGCTAACAGCCACATGGGCACAGTGCCAAAATCGTCCAATTTACACTGGATAGACTTATACCTAGCGTTGCCAGGCATCCGGATAAAGCCAAACACACACTCAGGCTTTTTGATTGCCTGTGCGGCCAAATTATACGATTTCGGACCAGTCCGGCTTTTTATAATGGACCATATTTTTTTGTATTTCTTCTTTTCCGTTCCTTCCCCTTACCTTATATCGTGCAAGCAGCCGGACTGGCGCTGTAAACGCAATTGCAAATTGCAAGAGTAACAGCTAACTAAAATTACAATTAATATTGTAATGAATGATTAATATAACATAATAATAATAAAAAAGACTGATTCATTTAATTTTATTGTTGTTTCATTAGAATTTAATATTTCCCGACAGACCTTCCCCCCTAGCCTAAGTTACGATCGTTTCGTTTACGTCGAACGCCTCGAGTAAGCCACGCCTCCGATACCTTTGTTCTGACGTCATCTCAACGCTCAGTCACGTGGTCAGAACAAAGGAATCGGAGGCGTGGCCTACTCGAGGCGTTCGGCGCAAACAAAACGATGGTAACTCGGCTAGGGGGCTTGTCTTCCTTGCCCGAAAGTTGGCTTGTCGCTTTTCGTCAGAACAGAACCCGATTGCAGCCCCACCTAACCATGCAGGGGCCTACTCAAATATAAACACAACATTTCATTCAAATCGTTCAAGCAGTTTAGGAGAAGTGACAAACACAAGTACAGAAGAATTTAAAGATGGTATGATAAAAAAGATTTGTGTAACTTTAAAGAAAAATTATGTCGTGTTATCCTGAGACTAAAAATAAAAAACTAAAGGAGGTCCGATGTTTTTACCCAAATGTCCGGCTAAACTGACTAAGTAGTCTGTTTGGCTTTTTGGTTTTAAAACCTGGCAATCCTACTTACACCGGATCTACCCAGAATGGTGGTGATATGCTCCTATCTAAAGTAGGTAGGTGGGTAAGCGTCTATGGCAAATATTTTGACTGCCCTGTTAGTCTAGTGGTTAGTGGCCCTGACTGCTATGCCGGAGGTCGTGGGTTCGATTCCCACCACAGACAAATGTTTGTGTGATGAGCACGATCATTTGTTCTGTGTCTGAGTGTAATTTATGTATAATATGTATGTATTTAGAAATATATAAGTATGTTTATCAGTTGTCTTGTACTCATAACACAAGCTCTGCTTAGCTTGGGACTAGACGGCGTTGTGTGATGGTTGTGGAATATCATTATTATTATAATATTGGATGAAAACAACTAGATAAAGAGAGGAACTTAAGTCGTTTGTTATATTAAAGGGCACGCATCGTTCAAAGTTCAATGGTTCCTGATAACGCAGCCACAATCACCGCACAGTCCCTACAGGATACATTTAAAACAACGATGAAATTATTCTCCAGTAGGTCATCTTTCTTACAGCTTCTTTTAGACACCTAATATATACATTGGTTACATTGCATCCACATCCAAAAGAATTGTAACGAACTCACTCGCCGCGGGAGGAAGACCTGGAGTCCTGAAATACAGGGCTACCCTCCTTTCTTATATCTATGGGGCTACCCTAGTTTAGGCTCCAGTCCAATCTATTTATTATACTTTCTGTACTGTGGAAAAATAAATGAATTTTTATTTATTTATTTATTATTATTTATATTTTTGGACGTGTCGTAACCTCACGGACCTCTTTCGCTCTGGTACTTGGTAGGTGATCGTCCTCAAAGGTAGGTGTGGATGCTGGACAGCCCTTTACCTCAACTACGAAACTGAAAAGAACACTCTTCAGTTTCGTAGTTGAAGTAAGGACAATTTTTTTTAGTTATTTCTCTTTTCTATTTAACATGCGATACCTATACATAAATATTTTTTTTTGTTTGTAATATTGAAATATTTTTTTTACGAAATTAATATGAAAATATATTCGAGACCTATAACAAAAATGCCATTTATTACATTTTTGTTTGTCTGTCTGTCTTTTTTTTTTCCGGCTAATTTCCGAAACGGTATGACCAATTTTGACGGGACTTAAGTGGTACTTAGGTAATTATTAGATGATTTTAAAATGAGTATTAGTTAGTTACTTTTGTTTTAGAAAAAGAATTAAAGAAGCGAGCAAAAAAAGAACTTCTTTTTGAATCATTTTTTTTTTTCGAGATTTTTTTCCTTTTCTTGGGTATTCTGTCATGTTGAATTTAGAATGACTCACACAATTAACCGTGCATTGTCTTTGTTACTCAATCGGTTGAAGTTATCTGCTTCAAAATTGAGTTGAAAGATTCCGCCCGAACAAATATACTTACATGTACATACATTGTAACTATTGCAATTAAATAAAAGCTTGTAAAAACATTTTACAGCCTTAATATTTTTTCCTAATAGCTGTGCCCCGCAGTTTCACCCGCGTCTTTGATTACTACTCCGTTCCTATTGGTCTTACATGGTGTTAAATAGTTTATAGCCTTTCTCGATGAAAATAAGCTATCCAAAGTTAAAATACTTTTTATTTATTTACACATCACTTAACAAAATCTTTTGCAAAAAATTGATAGGATTCACTATGTATAAAGTGACATATATTACGTAACTAAATACTTTAAAATTAATATTTAAGTACTATATTTTACAATTATTTGAACACAGAGCGAATTTTGACGAGAGAACTAGGCCATCTCTACAGAGCGAGTATTTAATACCATTTCGTATCAGAAACTAGACCAGTCCTCTTTGACAGCTAGAGTAAATCAGAAGTCCTGCAAAATGTATTTACTCGGTATATTATTTTCAATTTTCGCGATTCAAAATGTTCTGCCGGCTAACATTTTGTGTTTATTCCCGCACGTCGGGAAAAGCCACTTCTTAGTATTCGAACCTCTGCTGAAAAATTTGGCAAGACGGGGACATGAAGTAACGGTAGCTTCGTTTTTTCCCCAGAAGAATCCACCAGCAAACTACACGGACGTGAGCCTTCAAGATATAGCTCAGTTGCGGAAAGAAGCGATTGATTTGCAAGTGTTTGAAAAATCCACTACGCTGTTAATCAGAAGTTTAGGTTTGAAGAATTTCGTGACTCAGATATTTGCATTTCAACCGCTTAGCGACTTGGCTTTGAGCATCTGTTCCGGCCTCGTCAATCACCAGCCTTTAGCCAAATCTTTGAAGAACGAATATGACGTTATTTTGGTGGAGAACTTTAATAGTGATTGTGTGTTAGGTCTGCTTCACGTTTACGATATAAAAGCTCCCGTGATTTCTTTGGTATCCTGTCCGATGCTACAATGGTCGTCCAATCGTGTCGGGTTGACGGATAACCCTTCATATGTGCCAACGATTACCTCAGCAATCAGTTCAATTACATCGTTTTCTGAGAGACTGGAAAATGTTGCTATGCAGTTGTACTTCAAGCTGTGGTTCAGGTATTCGATTCAAATGAAAGAATGGGCGATTATTGAAAAGAGGTTTAAGAGAAGGGTACCTGATTTGGATATGCTGGCCAGGAATGTCAGTTTGATGCTGGTGAATACGTTTCATAGTTTGAATGGAGTGCGACCTTTGTTGCCAGGTGTTGTTGAAGTTGGAGGGATGCACATCCACCGTGATAGCAGCCAAACTATACCTCATGTGAGTACTAACAGTTTTGTGGCCTTCATACCAGGTATATTACAGTTAATCAATTTTGTATTTTCTTCAAAACATTTCCTTTCAGCGTTTATTTCTGTGTCCTCATCTACATTATCATTACAGCTGCCTTTTATTTCCTCAATACACACAGCACTTTATTTTACGATGACGTTGCAAAATAATTATGATTATTTTTTCAATTTTACTTAAATTTGCACCTAGATAGGTACATATATTAGGTATTTAAAACTAATATTTAACACGTCGCGTCGTTACAATTCTGACAAATATGTAATTACAACTCATGCATCAATTTGTTTCTCCCTGCCACTCACCTACATACCTATAATTATTAACTGCGTTTATAACTACGTTAATTTCTCTTCTCTTTCTCTCTCGACCCTTCCACTTTTACTTCACTCAAAACTCCATTTGATAAAAGTTTAGCAACGTAAAACTTTGATTTGACTGAAGTGGCTCAAATGTTTTACAACAGAAATTAAAATATGGTAGACAGCGCATTTTCCTTTCCCCCGACCAACAGTGAAAGTACAGTTAGCCTAGATGTTTTCTTGCTGTTCCAGATAGATCACCGTCTATGTACTGTTACATTACTTTTTATAACTTGACTTAATGTCCCCTAGATGAGGCAGAGAGCGTCCACACGTTCCGTTAATCGCAGCTTATACCAATCGGTGCAACACCAAGTTTGAGGGGGATGGCCACGCTTTCTTTTTCCTTAAGGATGACGAAACTTGGATTTGGCCGGATATGTCCTTTGTGACCTTCTACGCTTCGCACCCGTAGAGCAGTACCTACGGATTTGTCATTCGACCCGAATATTTTGTGTTTTATCCTTCGGGTCAGTTTCCGTGACTGCCAAACAGGTTTCAGCTGCGCAAAGGTTGCTCGAACTTAGGCGATCCAAGAAGCAGGGGGACCGGCTATTAGAAAACCTCATGGGTGCTCATGCTCATTTGATGTCACGCGAAGTGTCAACTAGATGTTTCGACAGATCTTTATACAACTTGTGAGCACTCGGAGCCCATGATCCGAGAGTTTCAACCCCAAACGGTTCGATAATATAACTTCCAACAAGGTTATTATATTTCTGCTGCTTGAGGTTCTCCGCAGCCGCAGTGGCAGCATCAGCACAACACGAGCTGGGAAGATGGAGCGGCGCAAAAGTATCGACACAAGTAGCGTCCCATGCTAAAAGCCTACCCATCTTCCATGGGACTAACGACATGCCGTCCAGTCTCTTGCCATCATGATAAGAGCACGTCTGATGATGTCGTTAATATTCGCGTGTCTCGCTTTGCGACCCGCACTTTGCATGACAGAACGTGGTGTCCGAGGCTGTTGATGACTACGCCTCAATGGCAGCGATGAGGAGAACAGAAGGGAACATCTAGACGTAAGGAAGCAGGGATGCGGAAAATATTATCATCGAGCAAGGTTTTGTTTGACAACGGTAGTGCCTGAAGCCAGAGACCCGACTCCCACTCTCCCACAGCCAGCAGGCGCGCACACTCCGCAGGAGCAGTAGATGTTTTAATCAGGTTTTCCTGAACTACTTTGCAGAAAGGCTCATCCCACCGTCTTTTGGATGATGATTCGTCGGGCGGATTTGAATTCGGGCAAGCGAGGCTCCAGGCATCTATAGCCTCGATGAAGCACGGCACATTGAAATCAATAAGTGATGGACAAAGGATATTCCTGATTAATTTCTCAGTGCCGTAGTGCACGTAGATTACTTTTTATCCCAGTATTTTCCCTTGAGAGAATTACCTACTGCTGGCAGTAGCTAGTGTACCTACAATAAAGAAAATATATATCTAGTTTCATTTCTTGGTCTAGGTCATTGAGTCATGGCCCTTACATACTACTACGGCCCTTACGCCTACAACCTTGTCTTAGGTCCGTAGAACCGGTCGAACAATAATGGTTCCAGTTAGATATTGATCGTTCCATGAATATAAGTCTGGTATGGTTTATATGTTAAGGCTGGAAAGCGCATAATTTCACTAGATCATCGCAGTCTACATCTTCAGATATTATTTAGGCTTTGCTTAGGTCCGTATAAATAATCAGCCTTATAATGTTCCTACAGCTAGGACTCACGCCTTCTCTCTAACGGGGTTACCATGACGTTCAAAGTAAAATTGTTTCATTCTTATTTCAGTGTGGGTAAGAGACAGAGCTATACAGGTTGTCTAGCGCCATCTCTTACCCACTTTGGAAATAAGAATGAAACAATCTTACTTTATACGTCATGGTACAGGTCTAAGACAGGGAGGCCGTAATCCATCGCGCGGGCCCAGTGCGTATTGGCGGATGGTCACGTCTTCGAACAGAAATTAGATAATTTCTTCTGCTAATTAATCTATAAACATCTATAAATTTTTATCTGTGTAAATTTACCCGACTACGCCTGAAGGAGGGTTGTGTTTATTTTACTATTTATCACGATAGGTAAATTTAGTATCGGTTACCATAATATTAGATAACAAGTTTGATCCGTGACGTAGCATCACTTCGTTAGCGTGGAAATCCAAAATTTTACACACACTTCATATGGAGAATCTTTACCTTCAACAGATAGACAGACTGAAAGTAAACAACAACAAAAAAAGGGCAGGCCAACCATTCGATGAGGTTTGTTTGTTTACCATAACCTTTTCTCAAACATTACTGGACTGATTTACGTGATTATATTATTTTTCATTTAGTGAGTACAGTAGGTATTGTTATCTGCGAAAATAATTGTGAATCCTTATTTTAATTTAATTATGAAGCTTTAAGCTTAACTAATTAATTATGAATAGTTGGTATTGGAACAGTACCGTTTGAACCGTGGCACAGTATAACTGTATACAATATTCGCCTACTATGTGGATTCTACTTTTAACGCTATTCGCGATCTTGGCCGGCCATGATGTACAAACCGAGCGGATACTCGGCCTCTTCCCACACCCCGGGAGAAGCCACCAAATGTTCTTCGACCCATTAATGAGAACACTTGCTGAAAGAGGACATGATGTCACGGTTGTTTCGTTCTTTCCCATCAAAAATCCACCACCGAACTATACCATCGTTAGTCTCGAAGGAGTTGCTCCACTAGCGGTGGAAACCGTCGACTTATCGCGCTACGAAAATCCCAGCAGAATTCTCAAATTTTTGGGCTTCGACAGGATTATCGAGCACCTTATGGAGTTCCAACCGCTAGCAGATCTAGGCATAGGCATATGCTCTAAGATCGTGAACTTCGTTCCATTAGCGGATGCCTTGATGAAAACCTATGATGTTTTTCTGGTGGAAAATTTCAACAGTGACTGTATGCTGGGTCTTGCTCATGTTTATGGGTTGAGAGCACCGATGGTGTCGCTGTCCGCGGTCACTATGATGGAATGGGGTCCAGATCGTATCGGTGTTGCTGATAACCCATCCTACGTACCAATTTTGAGCTGTGGATTTACATCAAAGATGACTTTTACCCAAAGATTAGAGAATGCTGTGATGAACGTTTTGTACAAGATTTGGTACCGATATGGAATACAAAGGAAAGAACAGGATATCATAGAGAGGCGGTTTGGGAGGAAGATTCCCGATTTGCAGGACTTAGCGAAGAATGTGAGCTTGATCTTGCTGAACGCGTTCCACAGTTTGAATGGCGTACGTCCTCTACTACCTGGTGTCGTTGAAGTAGGAGGGTGTTTTTTGAACTACAGCAGGACTTCGATACCATCTGTAAGTACCTAAAGTAAGAAAATCAAAGGGTAAACCGAATGTGGTTGGTATAATTAATTTATCGAAACAGCCACAGTTGAAAATGTGTGGCAAACCGTTAAAATTACGAAAATAATTGGAATGAAAGTGATGACAGTGATGAAAAGTTGAAAGGAATTAATCGTTGGTATTGGTAAATATCCCTTTTCAACACATAAACATCGGGGTTACCATGAAGTTCAAAGTAAGATTGTTTCATTCTTATTTTAGTGTGGGTAAGACACAGAGCTATACAAGTTGTCTAGCGCCATCTCTTACCCACACTGGAAATAAGAATGAAGCAATCTTACTTTAAAAGTCATGGTATAGGTCCATATCTGTTGAAGAGGAATGAAACGCGAATGTGTTGATGATTGGAGGGGGAAGCCAGGGAAAATATGAATGATAAAAAGGATGAGGAATGGAATCTTTTCTTTCATATTAGTTAGGTACTAGCCTCTGCCAGCGGCTTCGCCCGCGTGAAAGTAGGGAATATATTGCCTATGTCACCCAGTGATAAAGTAGCATTCTACTGGTGAAAGTTTTAGAATCGGTTCAGTAATTTCAGAGATTATCTATCCTCTACATACAAACTTACAAATAACTATTTACAATATAAGTATAGCTGAAGAAGCTTCATTAAGCTAGAACTATATTAGACCGAGACACACGTGTAACACGCCTGATTTGTACGTAAAACAACGTCGCGTGGCGTGGATCAAGTGTAGCTCTACAAGTCCAGTTTCCATATAGTTATACCTATACATTGTATGGAGACCAACGCGTTCAGATCGGCGTGTGTGGCACACGTGTGCGCAGTGTTTATTAGGTGTTAAAAAATTAACTTTAGGAATTTCGAGGGGACACTGTACTCCTCATTATGAACAACTTTTACTATGGGACCAAACCTGAAATAGCGAAAAAAAAATCAGCTGCTCCATACATTTTGACGAGTTATGCGAACATAAATGTAGGGAACAGCTAATATTTTTTTCGTGATTTCAGGTTTGGTCCCATAGTAAAAGTTGTTCATAATGAGGAGTACAATGTCCCCTCGAAATTCTTAAAGTTATTTTTTAACACCTTATATAGTTTTACCTTTATCCATGAGATTCACATAGGTTATATTATTATAAGTATTTTATACTTCGACGCGGGCGTAGCCCTATTTACAAAGGAAATAAAAACCATAGGTAACGTCAATAAGCCACGTGTAGAATTTAAACGTAGGATAATCTGATTTATTTACAATAAATTGTTATTACTTACAAGTTACCAAGTGAATATTTATAAAATAATTGAATTAAATTATGTTTTTATTAAATGAAAAATGAACAAACACTCAAAGACATTACAGCTGTGACATCCACCAATCCGCACTTGGCCGGCGTGGTGGATTACGACCTACGGCGGCCTAGTGAGGATGCGTGAGTCCCAGCAATGGGAACACAATAAGACTGATGAAACTATGTTGTCAAATGAATTTATGAATGTTTAAGTAGGTAATACCTACTCGCAGTCCATGACTAATACAAAAATTGACTCTATTGATCTGTAAAATGAAAACTTAAGTTCAATAACCTCACGTTGAACTTCGTAATTTCAGTTCTTTACCAACTCATTCACAGTTCTAATTTCAAATTAAACTGCAGTTCTATTTATAATAAAAAAAAGCGAAAGTGAAAACCGCTTTGCCAATTTTTTTTTTATGTTGCGGTAAATTGTAGCGGTTATTGACACAGATGTCACTGCAAAAAATAATAACTTGCTATAAATAAAAATGGCGATCAAACATAAATTAATTAGTACCTATCTACATGCGTAATGAAATATTTAGTTTTTTTAATATTTTTTTACTAGTTGTATCTTTGTGCCAATTTCGGGTAGACATTTAGTTAGTCTATTGGTCATGGTCTGCTGTCTCTTGGTAGCCTGGCGATTTCGGCGAGTCGAAGTCGATTTGATCAAAGCATTGTATAAACAGACTGATGTGAATGCCAGCTTTGGCCGTTACTATTGTTCCTGTCATGATGGCAAAATTCGGATACAAACTGAACCAAATCATCCACCAGCTTTTTTGAAGGAGTAACAAACATACAAAACTTGCGACTTTATAATATAAGTATGATGGTACTTTTTTACGAGTAAGGCCCCTCGCCCACGGCGACTTTGTGTATCGAAGCCGTCGCGCGTATCGTAAGCGCGCGATAGCATCGTTAAATCGATATACGTGATCGCTACTAACCCGCGTTAGTAGCATTTGCAAGCGCTATAGAAAATATGCCAACGTGCTCGAGCATCGCAACTGTATCGATGCGAACGCGCTACAGTATCGCTACAAAAAGTCGCCGTGGGTGAGGGGCCTAAATTACCAGCTAATCTTTTTTTTAAGATACTGAAGGTCACACTCACACTAGATATGTCTAAATTCTAGAATTTGGTGTCACACCTTGAAAAATTGACAACTGTCTGACTTCCGATATCGTAAAACCTTGTAATAAATGTATCCGATCCCATTTTCCTTTTTGTTACAAAACATTAACAATTTTGTCGTTGCCAAACTAATAGTATAGTTTTAATTTTGAAACGACTTTACAATAAAATACAGTAAGTATCTTATAACTTCTACAGTATGTACTTGTTTTACATACAATATAGGTACACAACTTTGAGACGACGTTAAGAGCCTTGACAACCCTGTTTTCTTTTCTAGATAACCCTTATTCTCCTTATCTGACTTCAGAAATTCAATTTCTTTGCTCTGCGCACAATAAAAATCTTCGATCTACAAATAATCGTCTTCTACGATGTCCGACGCACCGCTCTGTGTTTGTCCAATCCTCTTTCTTTGTTCAGGCGATCTCCCTTTGGAATGCGCTCCCTCTGAACATCAGGACGGCAACCAGTCGGTTGTCCTTTAAAGCACGAGAACACTTTCGCAAGAAGTTGGTAGATTCATCACACTCTTGATTTGTTGTATTCGTTTTTCTCTCAATATCATTCTTTATTTGTATGTATGTATCTAAGTATATATTTATTATTGTTCTTATTTCCTCTCTGTTAGTCTGCTTTTAAGCTGCACCTGTCATGTTATATCTCTTCACCACCCTAAGGTCGACTGGTAGAAAATTCCTAAGGCATTAAGTCCGCCTTTGTACAATGTTTCATTAGTGCATAAAGTTTTAAATAAATAACTTTGAGCTGCTGTATCTTCTTCTTTGTCCGTCCTGCTCCCCTCACAAATCTACGCCAGATAACTTTGTCCTGGGTTGTCGGTTTTGGCAATTGGGCTTTTTTGAGCTACTCTATAAACTATACAATCAATATAACAACGTCCCGTACAATGCGTTCCAAATAAGAATAGGATCGATTGCCATGTTGTTACGTCACTTCATACTGTCAAATCGCAAGAAATTGGGCAAAATTAAAGAACTCAGAGATGAGCAAAATTGAAGAACTTGATTCTGATTAAACTTTTTTCGTTCACAGTTCGTAAATAAAATTTTAATTTTTTTTTTGCTCACCGTATTAATTCTTCGACTTGACAGTATGGCGTGACGTCACTACATGACAATATCGATCCTATTCTTATTTGGGACGCATTGTACATAAGAAAAACGTTAGTCTATGGGATGTGTCAATGTTAATACAATAACACTCGTACATAGGGAGGATCACCCCTTTCTTTAGAACGAGTGCAATTTTTTTTTTTGGTGGATCAGAATTGAGCGGACAAATCTGCAATTTTTGTAGCCCTTTTTTGCGGTAAAAAATCATTAAATAGGTACCCTCCTACACTCTAAGTGGAGAGAGACGGAGTGTCAGACTTTTACTAACTAAAACTCATCTGTGTTCCTTCAGTTGCCCTTCACGTGCAGGGCATGGTAACTCTCTCAAACAATCCCGCTACTCAAGTTCAGCGCTAAGGCTGGTACAAATAAACCGGCTCTCACTAACCTTACTTATAACCATGACTTTGAACTAGCTCATAGAGAAATAGTTTGAATGGAGGTCAACAAAGGTTGTTGAGTCGTTATCTATAATGAATAGCATAAATGACCATAGATATAAGGGTCAGCTCATACTGAGTCTCGATGTAAACACGCAGCAGTTAATTTTGCTTTTTTTTTCCTTTTACGGCTTTGCGTCAGCGTACTTTTTATGACAGCGATAAAAATTTTGAACTTTCGAACGCGAGTTGAAGTTCGGATTCTCTCTTTGAAATGTGTACCTACTTTTGCGTGCAGTAAAAAAAAGTTGATTGTATCGCAATACACCTCAAAAACTGCATTTAGCATCGCGGTCTAATGTAAAGCGACGTTTTTTTTTATCTGGGTCACCATCCAATGACTTCTTCTGCTCTAGGGTGGTAAATCAGACTTTTACTGACTAAACCCCACACTCACACCGTACCACATAGATCGTGGTCTATGTCCTTCAGTTGCCCTTTGACGTTACAGGACCACGGCAACCACAGTAGGTATTCCTTTTTGAAATTCCCGTGGCCCTAGCGGGCATCGGCTCCATTGGGCTGGGCCGAGGCACACGTGGAACATTACGCGCCCGCGCTGTTAACGAATCGAGCTCGGCCATGGCCTTACCGGACGGCCGGACTGGACGGCCGGACTGGAAGTCCGGACCGGACGGCCGGACCGGACGCCGAGCTACCCATGTAAACTGACCCTAAGGTTAAATAATAAGATAGGCAGGGCAATTTAGAAATGACAAGTCATGTCATACGCAGTTGATTATTGAGAGTGCCATCATTATTAGTTTGACGTGATTAAAAGTGCCACTAATCTTTCACGCTCATTAAATACTTCCTGATAAGTTAATAATATGTATTAACCACAACTAACTTCTGCCAGCGGCTTCGCCAGCGTGACAGTTAAAAAAATACCTACTATTTTTATATTATAAACAGTCACTATAATTTTATTACTATATACCTACCTATATACATAGTATAGACTCGCTTCTGCCAACGGCTTCCCCTGCATGAATGTCAAAAATACGATTGCATTACTGCGTACCATCAGGTGGGATCGCAGTCATGCACTAGTTTATATAAATAAATAAAAATATCCCAAGTCAACATACTTTCGGGATAAAAAAATGTTCTATGTGCTAGGACATGATCTTAACTACCCGTGTGGCAAAATTCATTGAAAGAGTAACAAACATAATTAATAGATACGTCAGAAGCTGTGGTTGTGGTTTGGTGTGGGCCTATAATTGAGTGTGAAAGCGTGCATTATAGGACTAGGTTAGCTGTACCAATTTTTATATCTAAGCTTTTATTTTGTAAGCATCAGTGGCCAAGTGATAACGGCCTCGACTTTCGAGTAATCGGTCGCGGGTTCAAACCCAGCCAGGCGCGTTGGTGTATTTTATTTCATCACCACTGCTCTCAAAACGGTGAAGGAAACAATTGAAGACATGTGACATTCATCAACCTGCACTGGGCCTGCATGGTGGATTACGGCCCATTCCCTCTCCTAGAGAGAAGAGGCCTGAGTCCCAGCAGTGGGAATATGATGGCTGATTATGCTATTTTTTATGAGTTGGTGATCCTTAAATAAATAAATAAATATGTATATACTAACAAAATTTTGCCTGTGTAACATTAATCACAATTATTTTCTTTATAATACTAGTGTTACATTAATCGAAATTCAATTAAATAACTTATGTATTAGTTTGCAATGTAATTTGGTACTATCGGGGTTTTCATCAGCAACGCATAAAATGCTGCTTTACTATTATTTTTAAAGTGGGGCGATGAATAAGCGAATTGGAATATCAGCGAGCAGGGGCGCCGACTCCGTGGGTGCTCGGGGGCTCGAGCACCCATGAGAAATAAACAGTGGGTGTCGAGCACCCCTGAGAATAGATATCAAGAAACAGATCAGTAATCGCCTTGTAGGTTACGTATAAATTATAATATTTCTTCATACTAAAAACTAGTTTCATTTTTATATAATGGTTTCATTTTATATTTTTATCAAACATATTTAGTAATTAAGTACGCAGTATGTAAGTAGGACATTTATTTTTTTGTCGGTCGATCAGTGTGCATTTCTCTTCTCACAGTTCACCACTTTTTCGAGTCCATCAAATGAGCATGAGCACCCATGAGGTTTGCTATAAGCAGGCGCCCCTGTCAGCGAGAAGTGTTCAGTTGGCCTACATTTTTTCAATAACAAATGGGCACACGTGGTTAACTCGTAAACACATCACAAAAAAAAAACATGAATGGCTAATGGATACTATCAGTACAACTACTACAAATAAATAGATAAACTAGTCTAAACTACTTTCTTCAAATCAAACACTCTTATCGATTGCGTTCTAAACTGCAGTAGCAGTAACCTTGCCCCTTTCAAATACGCTGCTATCTCTAATGGTGTGTATATTAAACTACTAGAACTATTGGCCCACCCTACGGAAAAGATGGTCTGAAAATAACACGCGCGCGACCGCCTTTCGTGTTGACAGTACGACAGTACCCATTCAGTCGCGGCGCAGTGTGCATCGCTCGCCATGCGGACTCTCCCCGTTATACTACTCGCGTTCTTCGCCGTCCATAATGTACAATCCGCGCGAATTCTCGGCCTCTTCCCCCACACAGGAAAAAGCCACCAAATGGTCTTCGATCCGCTACTAAAAACGCTAGCAGAAAGAGGACATGATGTTACCGTTGTCTCCTTCTTCCCCATCAAAGACCCACCAGCCAATTACACCATCGTCAGCCTCGAAGGTATTGCTGCACTTGGGTTGGAAACCATTGACCTATCGTACTTCGATAGTCCAAGCAAGGTTCTCAAAGTTTTGGGCATCGAGAAAATTATCAAGCAAATCACTGAGTTCCAACCGCTAGCTGACCTAGCTACAGGAATATGTTCCAAGATAGTGGAATTCAATCCTTTAGCGGATGTTTTGAAGAAAAGTTATGATGTTCTTCTTATTGAAAATTTCAATAGTGACTGTATGCTTGGTCTTGCCCATGTTTATGGGTTGAAAGCTCCTTACATTTCATTGTCATCGAGCGCCTTGATGCAGTGGAGCCCTGACCGGATCGGGGTGACGGATAACCCGTCATATGTGCCAATTATGAGCTCTGACTTCACTTCGAAGATGAACTTCTTTCAAAGGCTGGAGAATACAGTAATGAACGTATATTACAAAATCTGGTATCGCTACGCGATCCAGATGAAAGAGAAGGCGATTATTGAGAAGCGTTTTGGGAGAAGGATACCTGATTTGCAAGAATTTGCGAAGAATGTGAGCTTGGCTTTAGTGAATACGTTCCACAGTATGAATGGTGTTCGTCCTCTGTTGCCGGGTCTTGTTGAAGTGGGTGGAATGCATTTGGATCATACCAGAAAACCAATACCGCACGTGAGTACATATAATTATATCGCTTGATTGACTACACACGTTATCCGATTTGTCTCGCGTAACGGTGGTTAACTATGAAATTATTGACGACCTTAAAAATTTCATGAGCAGAAATTAAGAACGTGCATTCGTATCTCGTGTTTTCTAATGAGCATTGTTTTTGATTAGGTACGTTAAATGGTGCTTAAATGTATCTAATTTACGTGGTGATTAAAATATTGAATACCTCATAGCACTGGATATATAAAATGGTGTAATGACATACTATACAACATATATCTTGCCTTGAACAATCGACCCAGTTTGCTTAAATTGTTATGGTTTCTTTCCAGACAGTGGGTTGTTCAGTACCGGTATTTACCGATGTTACGTACTCTATACTATTTGATGAATGAGGTCAATTAATCAACGAAAATTTACATTTACCAAGAGACGTGTTGCTTTTGCAAAAGAAAGTGATCTTGTTTGTAGCGGTTGAAACTGGTTGTTTTCTTTTTAAACTTCTTAAAATTGTGTTAAAATTGTGTTAAAAAGTATTTTCTGTCTGTAAATGTTCATACGATAAGGATAAAAATCGCGTCAAATAAAGCAAGTGGGTAACATTGCTGACCCAATTATCATAGTGGACCAATAATATATTTAAAAAATAAAAAAAAAAACAATGTATTAATCCAATATTGATTTTTTTGTTTGATTTTTTTATATTAAAAAATAATACTTAACTATAATTTTATGTACATAAGTAAGTACTTACACTAAAACAAAAAAAAAACAAAAATCAAATAAGAAATAATAAAATAATAAAAAAAAATCCTCCACATCGCTATCTACTGGTAATGTGTCCAAAAGCAGCATTGGTACACAGTATGGCAATGCTTATCCTCTGTGCAAGTTAAAAGCCAGCCCTTCCGTCACGCGAAATTTCAACAAGGAGACTAGATAGATCTTTATGATTTAATTCTCTTTAGAAATTTTTATAGTTTGTGAATACTCAAACCCCACGATACGAAAGTTTCAATCCTAAAGGGCTCAAAAATATAACTTTATAACCACCAATAAAATTTTATAGGACCTACTACTGTATATGGACCACTCTGTATTTAACTGACGTAAATATGATTACCGAAGAATATTGCACCAAGTAATCGAGTTAGATCGCGATTACGTAATTCACTCTGTTGTCATAAATAACACATAATCATAGTGCAGAACATTTCCCCAACCACTTGTTAGGCAATATTTCAGCTGGACCATAAAAACATCACATTTAGCAAATATAGATTATTGTAATATTTATGGTGAAAAAAATGGTTGAAAAAAGATTGCGTGTAACGGAGATGAGAATGTTAACCTTTTGAATACCGCCATTAGAGACACAATAGAAAGACAATGATCGAGCGAACGCCTGACCTGTTAATGAATGATGAATGTGTGGTATGACGAGAATGGATAAATATGTGTGAGAAATGAGTATACTAGAGGAAGTTTGAAAGTGACGCCAGTGACTGAAAAGTTTAAATGGAATCTTTTATCTTGGTATGATCATGTGAAGAGGAGGGATGAAACGTATGTTACTAAAAGATTTATGAGTAAATATACATGTAGATGGATGGAGAGGGAGAGGGAGGCCAAAGAAAAGATGAATAAATTGTGTGAGAAGTAATATGAAAGAAAAGGGAGTTAGTGATAACGTGACGGTTGGTAGGATAGAATGGAAGAAAAAAAACGCGTTGCGCCGATCCCAAGTAATATGGGACAAGGGCACGAAGATGACGATATTTTAATTTCTACTAGATCCAAGTAGGTAGGTACAATAGTAACCAATATAACGTAAATAGGTAATTATTTTCTCATATTCTTGTATTATAACCATAATGTATAAATACTCCGTGCTTTTCCGTGAATTTCCGGTCTATATGATTTATTTTTTTTTGTTGTGTGGAAATCCTGGTTTTGTAATAAATTCTAAAATTATTATTTACCTTCCTGGATACTTATGTTAACTTATAATTTTGCGTGTAGAATTTACCCGAGTTGCGGGTTTGTTTAAAAATTTACCGCGGCTCTTTTCACGGTCATTTCAAACGTTCCGCGGCATCGAAACGCAAAGGACAACGGCCCTGCGTTCAAAAATAACCAGAGTAGGGTAGGGTCCTTAAAAAATCTAACCGTTCAAAAATACTTCGAGTTGCAACCCACCCTGGGTTTAATTCTTTACTCGAGTAGCTACCCTAGAGATAACCCAACTAACCAAAGAAAGAAGAAGAGTATAGTAAATATAATTAACTCTAATTCCGAGCAGGGTAGGTTGGTGGAATAAAATAAGACTTGACTTAAAGGTCGAAGTGACCAGGTCATAAAAAAAAATAAAATAGGTTGGTGTAAGCTACCATAAATGACACATGCTTGGCATTGACAGTTGAACTTCACGTTCTCGTTCATTACTGTCTATTCTATAACTATATCATTGATGACGACATTAGAGATAACTGTAACCTCATTTTGGAACGCAGGACCGACTCCACCTAGAGTGGAAGAAGTTATTTGATGATTTCCCGTCTAAAAAAATGAATTTACCTGTAACTCTGTAATTTTACGTTACAATAAACAAATTTATCTAAATAAGTAATGTAAAATTTTTATATAGTAACCATTATTTATTAAAATTGTTTGAATTTATCTCGAAAAATAAATGTTATGCACACCTGCTTCTATGAACCTCTCATGTCTAATGCTATCGTGAATGGAGTATAGGTTAAATTTATGCAGATGGGCCGTTTAAAAACTGTTCGTAAGTTTGTATTAACTTTGGAGTCTTGGAGTAATGAAGTCCAGTTTTTAACTAAAGATCTGATTATGTATATAAGGTGTTAAAAAATTAACTTTAAGAATTTCGAAGAGACATTGTACTCCTCATTATGAACAACTTTTACTATGGGACCAAACCTGAAATCGCGAAAAAAATCAGCTGTTCCCTACGTTTATGTTCGCATAACTCATCAAAATGTTTGGAGCAGCTGTTTTTTTTTTGCTATTTTAGGTTTGGTTCCATTAATGAGGAGTACAATGTCCCCTCGAAATTCTTAAAGTTAATTTTTTAACACCTTATATATCACGTTTATTACATATGAGGTGTGTTTATTAATTATTTACATTTAAATCACAAAACCCGTTTATTGTGTCACTTTACGTCACTTGGTAATTACTTAGGTCACGATATTATCCTGTTATGTCTAATTATATTATTTGTCATTCTAAAAATAATTTGTTTATTTGATCTAATGGGTAAGACTTTGCTTCCGAAATTGTACCTATTGTTAAAATTCGATGAATGGATTATTTGAAAGATATCTAGAAATGGGGTGACTGCGTTGAGGCCAAATAAAGTCATATGAAAGAAAAAGATGACTTGCGTCGATCATAAATTAATTACAATAGTGGTAAGCGAATAACGATGAATTTCGTAGGTATCGATTCTTCTTTATATGAATGAGAAGTGAAGAAGGCTGGACTATCTACTTAGTATATTACTCAACTATTGCATACGTAAATGCAGCTTAGAAGCCCCAACAATGTTTGTTGTTATAAAAGTACTCATTTTTTATATCGGCCATAAGTACTTAATTCAAATGAGCTAAACTAGAGCAGTCCATTTATTTGCTATCCAATGCTCCCGAAGTCGATGCGATGTTCTGTCTGGCTTCAACTTAGTGGTTAATTAATTTTTCAACCGTAGATATTGGTCGTCTTCTTTTTTTGAATTCAGTAAGTATTTTTTATGTTGATTTATTAAGTGACACTTGGTGCACAGGTGATACGAAAATTATTGAAATCTTTCATAATGAAATATGCTGTTTATTTATAGTTTATTGTTTATCCATTCTAATACTAAAAATGTAAAACTAACTCTGTCTATTACGCTTTCATGATTAAACTACTAAACCGATTTTCATGAAATGTTTGGACAGACTAAGCTTGAATCCCAAGGAAGTATAGGCTACTTCTTATCTGGCTTCAGCTTCGACTTCGCGTCTGCAAAAACTGACGTTCGAGCAGACTAAGTCGAGGGCAAAAGCTAGTCATGTAGGTACTTATATATAGCAAAGCATAAATATCCAATGTTACATCGAGCGTTTTCTAGGCCTTATTAGACCTTATTTTATTAGACTTTATTTTCGATATTTAGGGCCTGCGCACACTTGAGACAAGACTGTTTTAGACAGACTTGTCTACGACACCGCAGACTTGTACGCGACAAGACTGTTTTGAGACGTTCAGTGTTGCCACTAACTTACGAGTAGAGTCAACTTTTAAAACCACCAGAAAACCACTAATAAAAAATTATCCCACAATTTGTGTGTGGCATTATTACGAAATAAAATAAGTAGTCATATTAACAATCAGTTGATCAAAATACTATTTGTGGGTAAATTAACATTAGTAGATAAATCAACATACAAATTATTCAATAACAGCTATGTATTAATTCGTCTTCAGACGAATCATTTTTATTTGCACCATCATCGTCGGTATTAGATTGATAATTATGTATTCTATGATACTGATTTTCACCCGAGTAATCGAATTTTTAGTAAGTAATTGAATTTTACTAATGCATTAGAAAAATCGACTAGCCACTAAAACCAATAAATGGGGGTTTAAAACTACCAGTTTTAGTGGAAAATCCACTAAGTTGGCAACACTGGCCGTACACTGCTAGACTATTTTGTCTTGATGGTGTGCGCCGTGTTGTAGACAAAACAGTCTTGTCGCAGACAAGTCTGCGACGTCGTAGGCAAGTCTGTCTAAGACAGTCTTGTCTCAAGTGTGCGCCCTTACAGACTACTTTACGAAGAACTTCTTATTTAAGTTCTTGGATACATTTTCTACAAATAGAATGCGTTATATTTTTATAATCTACGCGGACGCTGAAAATTTTTTTACTTTACACGTTATCGTTGCAAAAAAAATGGAATTTTGCCAAAACATTGCACATAAAAGGGACAAGGACACGCATACACAACTGTTTTATTCATTTATGTATTCTGAACACATGTTGACAACCACAACTGTAAATAATCTTGAGATTGGAAAAGAAAAGAGTCTCTTAGTCATTGTTATTTATACGTACCTAAAATCTATATATGTACCTACATATACAGGGTGTCTTTGACATCGGTGCACAAACGAATACCATGGATCCAGTACATGATTCTGGAACCCTCAGTGGTAGAATTTTTCGTTGGTTTTTTTCCATTTTTTTTAAAAAACTACCTTTTTTCATTTAAACTGTATAAAATCATTATTCTAACAATTTTAGTGAAAAAAAATGAATGGATTACTTTTAAAATTAAAAATGTCACTGGGGTTGGTTAGAATTACGATTTTACACAGTTAAAATTTTAAAAATTACAATGTTTTTTAAATTAGGAAGAAGCCACTGGGGGGTCCTGCATCATGTACTGAATCCATGGTATTCGTTTGTGCGTCGATGCTAAAGAATCCTGTATAAAAGGAAAAACTACTGGGACTAAGAATGTGAAATTGTCAATCTTCTTCTTATGACGTAGGCGAGCACTAATTTTCAAAAATTCACCCTATAAGGGGATGAAAAGGAGGTCCAAACTTTGTAAGGAGAAAACAACTTTTATGCAGGCGAAGCCGCTGGGAGCAGCTAGTCATGCGTGTAGTTTTCCCTTTTTTTGAGGTGGGAAATCATTAATAACTGTTCTCGCGCTCTAGGGTCGAGCAGGAGGGGATGTCTTCATCATACATGATTTAACCTAAAAAAAAGGCCTCCGCTGGATAAAGTTAAGATAGAAAGAAAGAAAAGAATGAAAGAAAATACGTTTATTTGGTACACAGGTACACACAATGAGATTACAATATAGAAACTTAAATACTAAAACTTAAAAAGTACATCAACATTGTGTGTCTCACGGCTGCGCCAAATAGGTCCAGTTCAGCATAATGCCAGGCCACTATGTAGCAGTTGCCTGACGCTGGTTTTCAACTGAACCTTGCTATGAGTTCACGGATGCTAATCAGCTTTTTTGATGTGATGTTAATAAATACATGTATATTATTATATGTAGGTATAAATTAGTGTGTAGTAAATAATAAAAGGTGTTTAGTTCTTCTACCTAAGGCTCCAAGGATTGCGCAGTCTGGTCCTGAGCTATCCTTTATGTCTCACTGGGTTGTCTATAGACTTCGGCAGTCCACTTTACTTTACTCTAGTTTCAATAAGAACATCATCTCCCGCTATCCGACTTCTTAGATCAGAGGGCAGATCCCTCTGAAATCGAATTGCAGTAGCCTCTATGGAATTAACTAAATCGGTTGCGCACCCAGTTAAGCCGCTGCAAGCACAACTTGGCGAAATGAAGTTTCATAGACCCGTCAGGTACTCAATGTCAGAGCGATACCCTTGTTCAGAATATGTATACGTCAGATTGGAGTGCACCAAGTGCTCATACCAGTAGTTTGGAGGACTTAATGAGTACCACCGGTGCTGTAGATAACGTAACCATCTACTGGGCCCAAAAGACGAATGTACCATCGATTCGAAAAGAAGAAGAAGGCTACCTCGGTAAAAACCTTGCTTACCTATACATTCTATCGTCTGTGAATTAGTGTCGCTTGATGCTGAACTCGGTCAATATTGGCTGAAACATGGTCGTTGGATGAAAAAGATCCACATCATTCATCATCATTCTTCATCTGCGCACCAAATTCTTCTTGTTCACCAGGTGGTGTTAGTGAGCAAACATATTTTTCCAAATTTCCGGATAAATGATATTTATTTTACAAATAGGTTTCAAAAAACACTTCTACACGACATTTTTTCGTCTATTTAAACCAGATGAGACCGGTGCTTTTCCAAGCTGACTATCCAGAGAAGAAACACCGAAACTAACTAGCCAAAATCTCTTTTAAAGTCCATACAACAAACATGTAATGGTCAAATCATAATATGAAAGCCATGCAGATTAGTGTCTGAGATAGTCTTTTTAAGAAAAGAATCACAGATTTAAATGGACCTGTCCAATCAGTGCAAGCATTTGTCAGTATTTGTGAAGCTCAACGCAGGTCCATGAATTTTATCATTAAATTTGACTTGAATTATGGATTAGCTTATTAAGTAAATACCCATAACCCCTTTGTATATTCTCATGGTAGAATGGCGACAGCGACTGTCGCAACCCAGTACTGGGCACGCCATAATTATGGCGGTAAGTCCCCTCTTTAAGGAGTGGCTGGAAAGACAACACGGCGTCCTTACCTTCCGCATGACTCAGGTCCTCATAGAACATGGTAAATTCGGGAGGTTCCTGCACCTGATTCGTGCGGAAGAAACCCCCGGGTGTCACCATTGTATGGACCGCCCGTAGGACAAGATGGAGCATACGGTAAAGGTGTGCCCCGCCTGGGAAGAGCACCGCCTTGTCCTCGTGGGAGCGATTGACGGCAGCGATCTCTCGCGCCGGGCCATGGTACCGGTCATGATCCAGAAAGAGGAGGAGTGGCAAGCGGTCGCCTCCTTCTGCGAAGCAATAATGCTTGCAAAGGAGGAGGCCGCACGCGCGAGGCAATGGCCCTCGCGCCCCAGCTACCGGGATTCCGATGCCGATTTCCGGCCACCTTAGGGGCGGGCTTACGGACGGCGAGCAATGGGTAGCTCGCTATCCGTCAAAGGTCATCTCAAGGAGATGTCAGCAACCGTAGGAGCCCAGCAGGGTCAAAGTCTCCAGGGGCCATGGGTGATGCAAAAGCGTCCCGATTTTTGATAATTAATTTACATGGCAGGACGATTGCTAGGTCAGCTAGTTAGGTAATATGTGTTGGAGAAGTCAATACTACGGAAGCTTAAGAACGAATGAACGAACTAAGTGAAAAGTGACACATGTCACTTTGACAGATTCCGCGCTGACGTTTGCACAAACCGACCAGGTAAAGGTGCCGACCTCAGAGATGCGGTGCTCTTTCCTCAGTCGGCAGCCGTGCGTACTACGTCTAGTCTCAGGGACTGTCTCACGGCTCGTTGTGGGAAGTGAATACCTAAAGCTTGCATAATAATAAACCAGCTGTGTGATATGGAATAGTTTGTTTATTGCTCTATACCCAGCCATCGCCCACAAAATCAAGTCCGTAGACAGAGCTTCAATGATGATCGGCATACTTGTGCCGACATATGTATATGTAGCGACATCTAAAATTTTTGTAAAATACTGCTTGCCTACTGGCACTTAGATTTGCCTGTTCTATTTTATTTTTCTTTGGACTTTCGTAGATTTTATTTACTTAAACATGAATGCAAAATGCCAAAACGTTAATACAAATGGTCTTTGCTTCTTGCTTGACCTATGTCAACTCATTTAATTTATTTACATACTTTATAAACGATAATGTGACCTGCTTGATAATGATATTCATTTCCGAGTTGTATTTATTTGTGGGGACCTAATTACCTACCAATTGTAGCCGCAGCTACCATATACAAATGGGTTTTTTTTTCGGGTGGGAAAATCATATAATGACATTCCCCGCTCTTGGGCGGATCGGGAGGGCGTGTCAGACTTTTACACCACACCTGTGGCCTTCAGTTGCCCTTTGCGTCCTAGGACTACAGGTTTTCTCTTCAGAAATTCACACAACGGGGAATTTCTGAAGAGAAAACCCTTAGTAAGTATGTGTGATAGGTATAAGAATAGATAGTAGGCTATATTATTTGCCCTCCTGGCCGCACCGCCGCACCCTTCCTTATTTTTTCTTTGATAGGTACCTAATTATATAATGCCTATATAATAAACATGACATCTTCACCTATGTCAAAGAACATAAACTCTAGAAGTAACGATGTCATCCAACTTGTTCATGTCTTACAAAGACAATTGAATGACAGATAATGTTGACGCATTATGTGCCATTACTGACAGTTACTGAAACTGCGGATGTGATAGTTACAAGCATTGCAACTGCAGTGACTTGCAGGGTTTGTAAACACGAGTAAAATGATACATGTGTGTAATTATCGGACTGATTCTGTTCTGTTTCCATGTGGAATGAGGACATTCACATTCAGTTGTAATGCGGCGCGAGAGGTCGTTGCCCCCGATCGCCCCCAAGAGGACAAGGCGGTGCTCTGCCCAAGCGGGGCACTCCTCTACCGTGTGCTCCACCGTGTCACACATTGGTTTACACATTGTTGATACCCGGCTGTTTTCCCGCACGAATCCGGTGCAAGTACCTCCCGAGCTTACCATCTCCGGTTAGGACCTGCGTCATGCGGAAGGTAAGGACGCCGCGTTGTCTTTCCAGCCACTCCTCAAAGAGGGGACTTACCGCCATAATAGGGTATTACACTCATTTTTTAAAGTGTTTCAATTAGATTCTATAGTGCTAATAAAACACTAAAAAAACACAAAAAAATTATTCAGTCGCTAATTACCTTAAACATGCATTTAAAATTTACATTTTCAAATTTCGCGCATTATTAAAGCAGTGGACGCCATATTTATGTACTCTGGGGTCGTTTGGTCGCGACGTCAGTTGGCAAACAAATACGCTCAGTATGGCTGATCAGTTGACAGTTGGCAGCTGTCACTTTATTTTACACAGCCGAATGACGTAATAACATGGTGGGTAGGTACTATTTCAAGGTGATAAAGAACAGATAATAAAAACAGAAACTTTAAATTTAATTTTAAAATTTATTTCGTTATTTTATGAACTAAAACACAAACTGCATTTTACCTAATCTATCTTAATAATATATTTTTCGATTTTTTCTCAGTAAAAAAGTAAAATACCCTATTATGTCGTGTCCACACATACCGGAGCTGGCAACAATACTCGTCTCGTTACATTTTCACGGTATAATATTTGACAGGTTTATTACTTTACTTGTGTTTGCCATGACTTTGTAACTTATATATCTACTGTACCAAATCTTCATCATGGCGTCATACATTTAATTTCTTTGTAGGAATGCGCTATATCGATCATAAGACGATCATTTGACAGGCCTGTTAGTCTAGTGGTCAATGGCCCTGACTGCTATACCGAAGTTCGTGGGTTCGATTCCCACCCAGGACAAGTGTTTGTGTGATGAGCACGATCATTTGTTCTGTGTCTAGAAAAATAAATAAATATGTATTTAGAAATATATAAGTATGTTTATCAGTTGTCTAGTATTCATAGCACAAGCTCTGCTTAGTTTGGGACTAGATGGCGTTGTGTGATAGTTGTGGAATATTATTATTATTATTATAAGCGCCTTAATACTTCGACTCACACTTGGCTGATTTACCGGTGGCTGGCAGGGTCTGGGACCACAACCTTTTTCGAGTCCTAGATCCGCGCTTGCGTGAAGGAGTGCAAGACTTTTACTGAAACCCTCTTTAATTGCCTTTGCGTTTCAGGGCCACGGTAAGGGCTATATTTTACCAGGACACCATGCCGGCGCGACCAGTCGCCGCTACCAACAAAATATATACAGCTCTATATAGAGTTACTCTCCTGGTGTCCGTTTGAATCAAATCAATCAATGTGGCGGCGCGACCAACTCCTGCACTTAAGGTCCATTTTGATACTGTCTCAGTGTAGTGTGGTGACTCTGGTGTCTGTATGGTGTCTAGTTTGGTAGATTACGGACACCATGGCGGCGCAACTGGTCGCGCCGCCATGGTGTCCCGGAGAAATATAGCCCTAACTCTTTCGACCGATCCCAAACGTGAGGTACATATTTTAGGTATTTATTTTAAGGCCGATTTCATGGCCTTCTAGTTTTCTCCGCCAAGGTTACTGCTAATTAGATGCCGTTCACCATGAAACTGAATTAATATTCAATTCACAAATTAGACGATAGTGTGTCCTAGATTCAGCTGAAAAAAAATAGAACTCGTATCTTATGTATTTTTGGAGGTAATGGAGATAGTTTGACAAATGTTTGTTTTTCTGCTATGTAAATTGTTGAAAGTAAAGTGTTATTAATTTATTTATTAGGTAGGTACTTTAAGCACACTAAAGGACGAAGGCGAATTTAATGCACGGAGAGACAAAATGGCAGACCAGTGCAAAACAAAAAAATATCTAGAAAACTAGGGCTTATTAGGTCTAATTGAGTTAAACATACATTTATATATTTTATATAATAAATATATTTACATATATAAAGTAAAGGAAAAGGGTTGAGATCATTCTGCTATTTATGTAGATCATAATTCCGCCAGTTTCATTTAAATTGGTAACTTCCCGCTCTGTGTCAGACTTTTACTAACTAAAACCCACCCGTGTTCCTTCAGTTGCCCTTTGCGTTCCAGGGCCGCGGTAGTCCTGACCTGCCTTAACAGCCTTATCCCATTATGTGGGACTCTTCTCGTCATTCTTTGTGCATAAACCTAAAAAATATTCTTACAAGATACTTATTAACCGTGCTCACGTAGGTATGTAGGCTTCCGTTCCCAGGATATATTCTCGAAGAAATCAAACTATACGTTGTATTTATATTTTTTTGATCTTCAAAAAACAAATTTGCAACCAAAAAATCACTTCCATTCTAAAACCAAAACAAATTCTTACATCTATCAATTTCGAAACCTATTCCGAACATTTAGTACATTTACCTAGCCAAACTGCCAGCTAATATAGGTTAATAACCCAAGAGATCTCTTCGATATCACAATACTTAATACTTCAAAAGTTAAAACTTTTAGTACCTACTCTGAAACCACACTGTATAGGTACAATGCGTTCCAAATATGAATAGGATCGATTGCCATATTGTGACGTCATACTGTCAAATCGCAAGAAATTGGGCCAAATTGAAAAACTTAGAGATGAGCAAAATTAAAGAACTGGATTCTGATTAAACTTTTTTCGTTCACATTTCGTAAATAAATTAAATTTTAAATTATTTTTTTTCTCTCACTCTATTAATTCTTCCATTTGACGTTATAACGTGTACCACAACATGGCAATTGATCCTATTCTTATTTGGAAAGCATTGTACCTCCGAAAGGTTAAAATTTCTCTTCAACATTTATTCAGAAATACGAGACAGCATAAAAGTTTGATAGACAAAAGCGGTGAAATTATATATTATTATCGTACATAAATGATGATGATGACGTTTTACCAGTCAAAAGTTAGCGATCGAATAGACTAAGGAGGTTAGTAAAATATGAGACCTTTGGCGTCCGGCGGCGGCGATCTCTCGCGCCGGGCCTTGGTTCAGGCCAAGGTCCGGAGCGATGAGGAGTGGCAGGCGGTCGCCTCCTTCTGCAAAGCAGTAATGCTAGCAAAGGAGGCGGCCGATCGCGTGAGGCAACGGTCCTTACGCCCTGTCCGCCGCCGAGATTCCGATCCCGATTTCCGGCCACCGTAGGCGCGGGCTTGCGAACGGCGATCAATGGGTAGCCCGCTGTCCGACCGTCCGCGACCGGCCGACCGGCGCGTATTGTTCCACGCACGCCTTAGGGAGAGGTCAGCAAATCGTAGGGGCCCAGCAGGGTCGAAGCCTACTGGGGCCATGGGTAGTGTGAAATCGAAACCCGGGGCCCTGGGACGAAGGCAACGAAGGAACAGGAGTGGTTTTTAGTCAGTAAAAGTCTGACACTATCTCTCGCTCCGAGCGAGATTTGTCATAAGATGATTTTCCCACCCAATAAACAAAAAAGACCTTTGGCGTCCCGATCAAGGTTTAATCGGGACATGTCATCAGACCCTGTAAATTGGGACTTCCCGCGCAAATCGGGATACCTGGTAACAATAGTCACAAGCTTATTAAGTTTGATGGCAAAGATTTGTGGGTATGCCTATCGTGCTCACAACGTTGAATACGCACTTGCCTTCTAACTATACAAAGCGGGAGAAATTATAAATAATTTTTATTTATTTCCAACCTCAAAACTTAAAACGTAAGTAAGTGCGAGCAGGCACGCGATTCTCCGTTGGTCTGCAATTTAGTTTCACTTTATATTAAACGGTGAGAGAAACAAGGTATAATACCAACGCAAAAGCCACGAACTTGGCACTCCCAGTAACTTTCTGATTCCAAGATTTCTTTTACTCTTTAGATTTATTACTACGACTAGCTTCTGCCAGTAGCTTCGCTCGCGTGAAAGTAGGTTTCTCCATATGAACTTTAGACACCCGTTTCATCCCCTTAGGGGGTGAATATTGGGAAATCCTCTCTTAGTGCTCGCCTACGTCATAAAAGGAAGCTTTTCGCAAAATTTAATGCTCGTAGTCCTAGTAGTTTCGGCTGTGCGTTGATATGTCAGTCAGTCAGTTTCTCCTTTTATTTTATATATGAATAGATGACGGTTTTGTCTTTCTTTCGTAAAAAGATTGCCTTTTTGCTTGGATAAAACAAGCCGATTGAACAATATTTTTATTATTAATTATACTATTATTATACAAAAAGCAGTTTTATTTTTACTATTTTCAACACCGGTCCCCAAGATACAGACGCCGCCTAGTTTGGGGACCACCGTAACTACGTAATTGAAGCCCGCAATTAGTTACAGACCTATAATAATTTAAGATTATTTTATTTAAGGTACCGTTTGTTCAATAAATAAATAATAAATAAATGTTTCAATAAATTTACTATTATTATTGATTCAAGAATCTTACTAGCTAATTTAATTTGTTAGACCCAATAAAAGAAAGTTGTGATTGCTTCAATTGAATTGAACCGTAGGCAATATTTTACTCTCCTGCTCTCACCCCCTATATTTGTTTTGATAATTTATATGACAGAACAACGATTGCAGCGTCAGCTACTAATATAAATTAATGAATCTTGATTTTCCGATGTGATTTTAAAAGGTTTCAGTCTAAAACAATATACCTAACTATTGGAGACAAAAAAAAACAACACGTAATCAGTAAAAAAGTGTTGTCGATTCGCGTCCGAATGTATGACTCTGAGTAAGTGTTACTTTCTACTCATCAGAATCATTTATTTATTAACATATTTTGTCAAGCGGAACTAACCGTTTACCGCTTAGGCAGTTCTTTTTGTGTGAGAGAATGAACCTGCATATGGATGTACGGGTTCTTGACGTCCATCATCATCGACTGCCCTACAAGTTGTTAGTGGAAAAAAGGCTACACGTATTTTTTTGTGTGTATTTTTTATAATAAATACCTTAAGCTTACCCGTGCCCACTTCGCCGCGCGTGAAATATTTTATGGTAAAAAAAAAATTACAATCAAATATAGCCTATGTCACCAGGAATAATTTAGCTTGATACAGGTGAAACAATTTTCAAAATCGGTTTATTATTTCCAGAGAATACTTCCTACATAACAAACAAAATTACAAACTTTACATCTTTATAATATTAGTGTAGACGACAAATAATACTAAAAAGAAATGTTTTCTGAAAACAACACCAAAACGCTATTAGCATTTCTAATATTTGTATGAGGAGAGTTCATGTCGCTACGTATCCACTACCTATCTCTTTTGTAATGTTTTTTTTTAATTAGTTTTTATTATATTAATCTGTACCTTTTTATAATTTAATTTATGTTTACAAAATAATATACAGCAAAACTTAACTAATTAAAACTATATACGAGTATATACACTAAAGGCTACTCCTAACTAAAATATGGCGTCATAAAACTCCTCCGCATCGCTGTCGACTGGAAAAACTTTGTATTGATAAAATCAATGTAATTATTTGGATTTCGTCGCTGCTGGCAGCCCTGCGTTCAAGGCTGTTTTCTTAGGAGTATAGCACTGCTGGCCACGACACATACAGTGAAAACTTGACATTAACTCCGGCACTAACCACCATAGGTAGGTACGCTATAGCACGCGCGTACAAAAGAGATAGGTAATGGATAGGTAACTAGCGACAAGTTCCCAGTTTCCTACCTTCCACTCTTCCTCATACCGTCGTGGCCAGATCTTAGAAATTGATCACTTCATGATATGACCGACTAAAACTGTCGAGAAAGCTCGATATTGTCATTCTACCACAAGACCATTGACCGATCAATGATCGACCATTATGAATTAGCAGATTACGAACTTTTAGCAAAATGACAATGGGATCGTGTTGAAATGACGAATTTATAAGAATAGCAGACTTGGGTCCCAGTTTCGTAACACCGTCATTAAGTACCGTGTATTTTTATCCCGTGACAATTATCACCCTTGGCCCACTTATTGGTACAAATATAAATCGGCCTTCGACGATTGCTAATGACAATAATTAAGATAGTGTGAAAGATAATGGTAGATAACGTGTGAGTGGGATGAAATTACATGGTAATCAGTAGAGGCAAATTTGTATGTTTGTTACTTCTTCACGCTCGAGCGGCTGAACGGATTTCGATGAAACCTTCTACATGGATAGATCATTTATTCATTTTGTATCCAGGGAGTCCGTGTCCTTGGGACAATTTTCTTCTTTTACATCGCTGGCAGCAGCTAGGATTGTACCTATAATTCTGAAATATACATAAATATTTATTGTTCTCATGACGAAGCAAACAATTTCGTTCGCATTGTGTTTGTGTAACACCCGCATCCTAAGTCCTTTTGATAGAAACTTCCTTCACTAAACTCAAGTCATCTGACATGACACCGGAAAATGTCTCGAGAGCGTCGTATGTTAATAAATATCAAGCTATTCAACAGAAAATAAAATGAGTGAGGCAGAATATGTATGTTCAACTGTATGCCGGATAGCCTCTGCTGCATTTAAACCAGCAGCAGAGTCTATCCGGCGGAGAAGGCTCGTATTTGCATCCTTCATTCAAAAGCTACTTGCTTAATTGCAATTGCTTTAGCAATGACTGAAGCTAAAAAAGCTAATCGTCTTTTAAACTCATACGAGACAGTCATTAGCAGTGCCGTAACTAGCCTTTTCTGCGCCCGGTGCCAGTTTCTGTAACGGTGCCTTTGAAAACAGTCCCCAATGGACATAGTGTTTCGTGAGATGCAGTCAGGAGTCAAAAGTGCAGTTCCACCTTACCAATGAAATGTTTAAAATTTCTTTGTAGAAGAGGGTCAATGGTTCGTGACTGATTTAATTGGGAGCATAGAACCTAAAGTATTGGATAAACTGGTTGTGGACTATTGAACTTCTACAATAAAGAAATTTTAGACACTTCACCATTGTGTGGATCACCCGGAGCACATGATTAAGCATATGCTGAAAGTTTACCCTGTTTAGGCGTACCCTTGGGGCGATCGATGGTGGCGATCCGAGCGCCCGATCCTGATACAGGCCGTGATATGGAGTGAGAGGGAATGTGAAACAGTAACCTCTGTAGCGACATCTATGGCGTCACATAAGAACTAATCCTACATCGCGCAATTAAAGTTCTCCGCGCGATTCAAACATATACTACAGAACATATAAAAATCATCTATCGGGCAGTTGCCCACCAGACATAACACTCGTCTGGTCGGTGGATCCTCCCTTTTCAACGGAGGTTTGCGGGACTTTACTCTCTGTCCCACATAACTCCAAACCTCCTTCTGATGAAATGAATGATACAAAACTTGGCCTGGTTTGATCATGTCTTCACCCCATCAGTCTGCGCTCGGTGCCAAGGCACCGCTGGCACCACCACGGTACGGTACGGTACTGGTCATTAGCATAAATCTACAGAAATATATTCTACGGAATGACTTCTTAACGACCCTTCTGAACCAAATTGTCATCACCTAATCTATCTACGCAAAGGGCCAGTCATTCCTTATGTTTCTACATATACACAACGACGATGACCTACTTAGACTCAGGAAAAACAATAGCTTACAAAATTATGTAAATGATTGAAGAAACTAATTTTAAACTACACGAAAGGCAACAGAAAAAAATCGTAAGTAAAATGATCGACAGATACTGTAAGAGACGCAGAACGGTTAGGTAAGGGTTTGAAGACGTTACACCAACTGCTTTTCTGGTGGGAAATCATCAAGTAGCTCCAAACATCGAATCAGGAATGAGGATATCCGCAGGAGAACCAAGGTCACCGACATAGCACGAAGAATCGCCAAACTTAAGTGGCAATGGGCAGGGCACATTGCTCGCAGAACGGATGGCCGTTGGGGCCGAAAGGTTCTGGAATGGCGACCACGTACCGGAAGACGTAGCGTTGGAAGGCCTCCTGCAAGGTGGACCGATGACCTGGTAACGGTTGCGGGAGTACGATGGATGCGAGACGCACAGGACCGTTCATTGTGGCGACACTTGGGGGAGGCCTATGTCCAGCAGTGGACGTCTTTCGGCTGAAATGATGATGATGATGATGAGCTCCTAACATCTCTGAATAGAGCGAAAAGAAGTATTACTGTTACTGACAAACTCATCTGTGTCACCTTCAGTTGCCCTTTGCGTTCAAGGGCCGCGGCAACTCTTCAAACAATTCCGCAGTCTTAGCATAGGTACTCAGATACTCTACTACTCATTCGTGTCACTTTTAAATCAATTTTCTTTGTAAAAACTCATCGAAAGAGCTTTGACATTTCAAAATGTGTTCGATATGAGATTTGATACATGTGGAATCCTGGAGGAGCGATGGCCAGATGTAGCGTAAGCGAGCGACGTGACCCTCCGCCGTGCCACCATTCCACTGCGTTCACGATGTTGAAAAGTAGCAGATTCTGGACTAATTTTGCTCCATTGGTGGAATTGCTGCAAGGCGTTCCGATGTGAGAATAAATAAATAAATCGAACGGAAGAAAGAGTATCTTGTCTCTCTTTAGACAATTTTTTTCATATGTCATTCTGTGTCCATGGACTTCAATAAACCTTTATCTGAATAATCGATCACGTAATAAAGAGATCGTGTAACGTAAATTACAAAACTGCCCACATCGAGTCAAGTGAATTGACCATGTGTTAACAATCAATTGGAATCAATTTCGAAATAACCAATTGTTTGTCTATGTAGAGGTACTTGATACACATGAAAAACAGACGACATTATTTTGGTTTCCGTTTCATTATCATCATCATTTCAGCAGTGGACGTCTATCGGCTGGTCGTCCACTGCTGGACATAGGCCTCCCCCAAATGTCGCCACAAAGAACAGTCCTTTGCGTCTCGCATCCATCGGATTCCCGCAACCTTGACCAGATCATTGGTCCACCTTGTAGGGGGCCTTCTAACATTGCGCCTTCCAGTACGCGGTCGCCATTCCAGAACCTTTCAGCCCCAACGGCCATCTGTTCTGCGAGCAATGTGTGTATTGTATTGTGGTTTTCGTCAACTACTACTCAATTACACAAGTACACAAAGATTAAAAAGGTGAACATTTTAAATTGGTACCTACACGGGGAGACGATGTCCTGGAACATAATTATGATAGTCTTCATCCTAGAAGTATGTTCCCTAGAAACATTTTTCTAATATCACACGAGAGAAGCGAGACGCACAGAACCGTTCAATATGGCGACACTTGGGGGAGGCCCATGTCCAACAGTGGACGTCTTTCGGCTGAAATGATGATGATGATGATGATCACACGAGCAAAGCCGCTAGCAGTAGCTAGTGCAAAGAGAATTAAAGTCATTAAGCTAGTAGATGCTTCAATGGGGTGCTAAAATTTTCGAGCGCTTTTTTTGGACTAAAAAAGGTACACGTCCTCAAAATAATCTTGCCAGTGCCGGCATGTCGAACTGTCGAGAAAATCTCGGAACGCTTAAACTTACACCGAAGGTTTGGTTTAAGTTTCGGCCAGTTACAGCCTAAAAAAACTGGTTTCGGCTAGAGTTTCGGATTCGACATGGATTAAAGGACTTAGGGCGAAATTCACCAATAAAACTAATCACTTCACTCACTAATCACTTGTAAAAATACAACAAAAGAAAAATACAGACAAGTGACACTAGTGACAGCGGCTAAACGCGATTATGCGAGCCAAACTTTAAAACGCGATTAGTTTTATTGGTGAATTCCGCCCTTAGTAACCAAGCCAAAAAAATATTTAAAAAAAGAACGTTTTTTTTTTCACCAACTAATAATAACAAACCTATTGTTACAGTTCATGGAGCGATTCCTAAACGAGTCAGAACATGGTGTCGTCCTGTTCAGTTGGGGCTCGCTGATCAAAACCGCCTCTATTCCCAAGTACAAAGAGGACATTATCGTAAACGCCCTCTCGAAACTGAAGCAGAGGATCATCTGGAAGTATGAGAACAGCGATGAGGAGGGTACACTGACTGGCAATATTCTGAAAGTGAAGTGGATCCCGCAGTATGAGCTGCTCCGTAAGTATTTTTTATCCAATCGCACACATTTGGTCTGTATCTCAGCTTTTTGCCTCGTCATTTACACAGCGTACATCGTAGAACTGGAACAATTTGCCTGCTGCGGTCTTCCCGTCCGATTATAATTTAGGTATCTTCAGGGCCAGAGTGAATAGGTTCCTAAGAAACTAGTGCGCCTCAACATCAACGATTACATAACTATTTACTATCAGGTGGGTTCGGAGTCAAGCAGATTTATAATTGATATATACCTACTAATAATAAAAAAATATACAAATATTGCTTGTTTTTGAGGTGGAAAATCATTCAATGACTTTACGCTCTTGGTAGGAACGAGAAGGGACCACTTAGAGCCGACGCCTGCCAGGGTTGCAGATTGTTCGAAGGAGTTACCGCAGCCCTCGCAATAAAGGGTAACTCAAGGAACAACTATGGGTTTTAGTCAGTAGAAGTCTAAAGGTAGAACTACACTGCGCACACGTGTGCCACACACGCCGATCTGGGCATGTCGGTCTCCATACATTTTATATGGCAACTAGACTTGTAGAGCTACACTTGATCCACGCCACGCGATACCACTCGACGTAGTTCTACGTACAAATCAGGCGTGTTACATGTGTGCGTCGGTCTAATGAACTACATTAGCTTTACACTCCCTCTCGCTCCAGGAAGGTATTTAATGATTTCCCATGTAAACAGGGTTAAACAAAAGTGCGTGTCAGACTTTTACTGACTAAAACCCACATGTGTCGTTCAGTTAAGGGGATGCAACTCGACATACATTTTCACTGTTTTTCATACAACCGCTCTTACGCGATTATGACGTTATTACTCATATTTCATTAGATATTTTGGAAACTCAGTAAATTTTTGTGAAACTAATCTAGTAAAGACCAAAGAAAATCTCCTAGTTTGCATGAACTTTGACACTTCATAAATTACTCAAAAATTAAATAAGTCAAAAAGTATAACAATTGTAATTGCCTTGTAACTTTAATTAAGACACAGAATTACTACAATTTTTCTTCGAAAATATTTAAGGGTTTAAAAAACACACGTATTTCCTGGAACAAGTATTGTAAAATATGCGAGTAAATCACGGAATTGCCGAATGCTAACAGAATTTTCAGCCGTTATCTCTCTTTTTTCGCGTTGCCTTTTTGTCAAACATCACGTTGGATTGCGTTAGATGAAGCAACAAGCTTTTAAACCATGCTCGATGTTGACGATAGGCGAGTGAAAAGGGACCCTCTTAAATAACCTTCTCTTTGAGTCTAGACCCACGTTCACTCTTTCATACGTTCCCACAGCCCTAGCAATTGTCGGCCCTATAACTGGGCCTCCTCAATTGGCTGACATTTATATGCGCCGTCGTGATCAATATTGATGGGTCGCGTTCGACCGCGATTATGCGATTGACGATGGTGCAAGCTTTCTGACAACTCTTGATTAGTCTACTATATCCTGGGTTTAAACTAGGTATCTGGACTAAAACCCATCTGTTAACCTTCAGTTGGCTTTTGCGTTGCCGAACCGCAGTGACTGTCGAACAATCCCGCAGAGATATTCACTACTGCACTACGTATCACGAGTTCGATTATTGCTGTTATTTGGTCCAGGTTCGCTGATCTGCAGGCTTAGACAAATGATTCCCGCCAAATGCTAGTACCTACAAAAAGTATGATAATGACATTGCCTGCGGAGAAGTCACGTGACAAGAGGCGAGACAGGTAATGTCATTGCCATATATTTTTTTTTACTTAGCGTTTACATTTTGATACAAGTGCAGAAAGTTTGTACGACGAAGCGGAATTCACCTGAGCCGCAGGCAAGGGCTTTATGTAGCCGAGTGCTGCAGTGAAAAACCACGTGTATCAAACAGGTAGACACGCGACTCGCGGTCGCTTAGCGCTCACTCGCCTAGCCTGATGCGATAAATACAATAAATTATGGCGGGGCGAACTCGCGCATTTTTCCACACGAGTGCGGAAAAAACAGTACATCGACAAAATCGGGTTTTCGAGTAATGTATTGTATACGTATATCATACAGTATACTTGTGTTTACACAATAATTATATGTACAATTGAACCGATCACGTGAACTACGTCATGTTGGTATCGTCGTTAGTGTAATGTATACGTATCGTCTTCCATTATTGTATCTACATAGGTATAATAACCTACTTCCTACAATATAGGCTATTTATACTTTGGCACTTGCATTCAAAGATATGCATTTCCTTATGAAAATGCTCACGTATTCGCATAAGGAAATGGGAAAATAGAAATAGAAACAATATATTTACAACGAAAACAGCGGATCCAGTTGTTTTTAGGAAAGTCTGGAATATACAAGCATACCTACTTAAATAACATAGAACTGAAATAATGCACACCCTTACAAACAGAGGTTGGAATTAGGTAGAGTTATTTATGTACTTACACTGATTTCATACAGCGATAGAATAAAGCGAAAGGATTAATTTTAAATAGCAGATTTTTTTTATGACATATCAAAAATTTTTATAATTGATAGGTTCGCGTTTGACCACTATTTTACCTGATGGTAAGCAACAATGTGATCCAACACTGGGTTGCGACAGTCGCTGTCTCGTCTATGAAAGAAAAAGGCCTTGCTAATGTTCCTTCGCCCACATCTAAAATAGTCCACGCTACGCCTCTGATTTGAACCTATGTAAGTTAGGGCCCGCGCACACTTGAGACAAGACTTGCCCTTATACTTTCAGGCTGGCCTCAGATTAATTAGGGACAAAATGTCCCCCAACATAACACAAATGCTCAATCTACATGATGCTGCACTAAGTCATTGCGCTGCGCCGTTGCCGTGTCCCGCAACTTGCCCGCCACAGACAGCGTTGCGCGTTATGGTTGGGGACATTTTGTCTCCTAGTGTATATCTGTGGCTTGATCATAACTTTTTCAGACACATAGGACGAATATTATTTATTTTGATCACTAATAATATATACTAATAATATGGGTTTGGTTAGTCCCAGAGCTGCGGGATTGTTCGAACGAGTCATTGCGGTCCTAGAACGTAAAGGGCAACTGAAGAAACACGGGTGGGTTTAGTTAGTAGCACATTTAGACACTCCCTCTCTATCCACCTAGAGCGGGAGAAGATTTTTGATGATTTACTTACAACCCCAAGTAAAAAATGGAGCCTTAATATTTATTTTTTAGTAATTACATATTATATTTATATATGTACAAAATTATACTTATACAAAAACACTTAACTAATTAAAACTATATATATATACATTAACGGCTACTCCTAACTAAAATATGGCGTCATAAAACTCCTCTGCATCGCTGTCGACTGGAAGTGAGCCCAAAAGGCTGGCGGCATTGCCACGTTTTATAGCAATGCTTAATCTCCGACCGAGGTAAAAGCCAGCCCTTGGGTCACGCGAAGTGTCAACTAAGCGTTTGGATAGTTCTTTAAAAAGGGTATGAGCACTCGGACATACGGCCCAAGAGTTTCAACCCCAAATGGCTCAAAAAATGGAGCCAAGAGATATTTCAACCCTATTCTGAGTGTTGATACAGTACTAGCTTCTTAAGGTCAAATTAAATTAATTATTACCGAAACTCTACAACAGACGTGATGAAAACCGATTTCTAATAACGATTTTTTATTTATAATTAAGTACAAGTAAATACGAGGTCAACAACCGCCGCCCGGTAGAGTTATCTACTTAAAATTAGAGTTGGATGGGATTGTGTTCTCATTTCAACGTCATTATAATAGATATCGATTTATAGATGCCTATAACCCAAACCTATCGCACCTACAAAGTTTCACTGAAAAGAGGGATAGGGCCGGGATATGCCTGTCGCATGTCAGATGACCTATGAGCTAAAAGAGCCACTTATTGGGGCACAAACGCAAGGCGACCTCGCGGTAGACCAAGGTGAAAGTTACCGGAGGGGCCGTTGCGGGCCGAGGATAGACGTGTGTGAAAAATGGAGGAAAGCCTTCGCCCAGCATTGGGACCTAATAAGCTTACTGTATACTTAGGAACTTACTTCCCAACAAAGTCCCCCACACAGAGTCTATCTGTTCGCGATAAACTCAAAAACTTTTGTACTGATTTTCATACGGTTCTCATCAATAGTCAGTGAGTCAGTGACTCACGAAAAACGTTTAGCTATATAAAGTGGGTATGTATATTAGAATTAAAAACCAAGTTTACCGACATATCCCGAAGAATCGCCAAACTTAAGCAGCAGTGGGCGGGGCAAATTGCTCGCAGAATAGATAGTCGACGGGCTGAAAGGTTCTGCCCCCCTAGCCAAGTTACGATCGTTTCGTTTGCGTCGAACGCCTCGAATAGGCCACGCCTCTGATTCCTTTTTTCTGACCACTAACTGAGTGTTGAGATGACGTCAGAACAAAGGAATCGGAGGCGTGGCCTACTCGAGGCGTTCGACGCAAACAAAACGATTGTAACTTGGCTAGGGGGGCTGCGACCGTGCCTTGTAGCGACTCTGGGGGGAGGCCTAAGTACAACAGTGGACGTCTTTCAGGTGAAATGATGATGCATAATTATCACGGATAAGCTGTTTGACATATCTGTGACATTTGTAGTTGAAAAAAAAGCAGAGAATTTCAAAGATTTCTAACACCCGTACAAAGCTGGATCAGATCGCTAGTTTATTACATAGGTATAAAAATTCGTAGAAGGAAGTAATCAAGATGAACAATACAGAATTAAATAGAATTATGATTATCATCACGGTTAGTTGTGGTCGAATATGATCATACAGGGTTATTAAGTCTAAGAATTAAAATTAACGTGTATGGTGATCTTATTATAATTCAGATGATAAGGAAAATATTGGCTTAGTGAGAAATCAAGATAAAAAACCTGTGAATAAATACATTGTACTGTATTATGTGTGTGCGTCCGCAACGATTTCAAGATTTCTTTTTAGCGTGGAGTCCTAGTTGTTTTTCTAAAATTAAAATAGCCTAAGTTACTCCTTTTATCATCATTTCATTTATCTCAATTCATCGTCGCTATCTACTAGTGGACGTTTCGGACATTAGCCGCAACAAATAGGCAGGAAATTAAAAAAAAAAATGCATTTTGTAAAACATATCGAATATACTTTCATAAGCATTTAATAAAAAAAAAATATTTTGATATTAAAAACAGACACTTCAATTTTATTAATAATAATAAGATTGTCTAACAGTTTTTCTATTCTAATACGAATTTGTAACTAATGCGCCCCCTATACGTCACTCAAACTTCTGGGTTCACAGCGGGTCCTAACAGAATACCAGCGCTGCGTTATTTATCGTTTTAAATAACGCAGCATATGCTGAGTTAGGCCCGGCGCCCATTATCGGCATCGGCAAGGAAAAGGATCTTTCGGCATCCCTACATGCATGCCAAAGCAACGTTCCTGACAGTATTCGCTTGCATGTAGGAATGCCGAAGAATCCTTTTCCTTCCCGATGCCGATAATGGACGCCGGGCCTTAGGTGCCTTTTTGGCCTCGCACTGATTATACCTTTCTTTTTTTATTGTGTAATTTTAGTTTATACTATTGTGTGAGGCACGAATAAACATTTTTTCTTTCTTTCTTATCTTTCCCTAATCCATTATCCAAGTTCTAACATAGAGAATTATTTTCCACAGAACACCCGAAGGTAATCGCCTTTATCGGCCACGGAGGTCTTCTGGGCATGACGGAGGCGATTTCAGCTGGCAAGCCGATGCTCATCGTGCCGTTCTACGGAGACCAGCCGCTCAACGGTGCAGCTGCCGCAGCTGTAGGACTTGGGAAGGCCATATCTTATGCTGATATGTCGGAGAAAACTTTGCTGGAAGGCCTACAGAGCGTGCTGAGTGCTGAGTAAGTATTTTTGATCTTTTTTTTTTGTTTATTTTATAAATTTGTTACATCAAGAATCATTTATAACATCTGCCAAACTGCATAGCAGTTTGTCGGCAGTATATTCTCGTGAATTTCGCTTATAACTAAGACCACATCTGATCACCCCCCAAGTTTGCAGGTAGGTACCTACTTGTTGTGAGATAAACAGATGCAGCACCACAACACTAACCAACTGAGACCAACATACCTATACATATAGAACATTTTTTAATTGGTTTCTAGTTTTGGCTCGATTTATTAATTCACCAGGTAACTCATTAATAAGTGTAGGTGCAATCTATTGTCTCGCACGCTTACCGTAGTAATTATTCACCTTAGGGACCTGGAGTTTCTTTTTCTTAGATTGGAACTATTATGTACAGTAAAGAATTCAGTGTCAATC
The DNA here is from genome assembly GCA_949316375.1 of Mythimna vitellina. NCBI lineage: Eukaryota > Metazoa > Arthropoda > Insecta > Lepidoptera > Noctuidae > Mythimna > Mythimna vitellina. The sequence goes on from OX438690.1 coordinate 22,015,418, forward strand.
AGTCCAGGGGCGCTGACTCCGTGGGTGCTCGGGGGCTCGAGCATCCATGAGAAATAAACTTTGGGTACCGAGCACCCCTGAGAATAGACATCAAGAAACAGATTAGTAATCGCCTTTTAGGGACGGGCGTTTTTCATTACCCGAAGACCTGTTTAGCGCAGTGGTTTAGAAAGCCGGTCGAGACCGTATGGGTCGCGAATTCGATTCCCGCACCAACACAAATGTTTGTTGATGAAACAGATATTTGTGTTGGGTCTGGGTGTTTGTGGTACCTTCGTTGTTCCTGGTTTCTATAGTACAAGGAAAACATTTGTTTGGAACCAGGACAATGTATGTGATGTTTTGTCAATGTATTATTTGTTAACAATGCGGGCAATGGATGCCAGCTACTGATGCCGGTATCCGTTATCAAAATGTCGATCAGTGTGATCACACTTCGCCACTTTTGACCCTGCTGGGCCTCTACAGTTGCTGACATCTCATTGAGGCGCGCGTGGAACAATACGCGCCGTCGACGACTTGGGTTCGGTCCGGACTGGACGGTCGGACGGCGAGCCACCCATTACTCGCCGTCCGCAAATCCGCGCCTACGGTGGCCGGAAATCGGGATCGGAATCCCGACGGCGGTTAGGGCGTGAGGACCGTTGCCTCACGCGATCGACCGCATCCTTTGCTAGCATTACTGCTTCGCAAAAGGAGGCGACCGCCTGCCACTCCTCCTCACTCCGGACCATGGCCTGTACCAATGCCCGGCGCGATTTCGACTAGCGTTAACGATTGCAGATTATCAACTTGGTTAGGGCCCCATGCAAAGCATGGATTTAATCATTAACAGAAATGTTATCGTAAAATTGTAAACACCGATAGATTACAATCTATCTCGAGAGATTGTAAACTATCGAAAGCTAGTTAATCTTAAACAGATCAAGATTGAACGTATTATTTTTCGGTAGATTGTAATATATCGAAGTTAAACTGTTAAATCACAATCTATCGTGCGTTAAATTGTCAATTGCCCGAAGGCAATCAGACTATCAAGATAGATTTTAATCTATCAGTATTTACAATTTTACAGTGACATAAATAAACCATTTAATCGTAATGTAATTCTCGTGAGCGCCTAATCAAACACGTAAATGACCATCTTATTTCCGACAAGGCTCAATCAATATGCATGACCTGAGTAATATTACCTACATTATGTACTTAACTACAACGTGTGGCATGCATTTGTAATTGTGAGTAATTTGCCACATTATCTTTAGGGGTTTTCACTGAAAACTTTTAGTAGAAATACTTTAAAAACTTTTCAGACACTAGTTTTTCGAAAGGCCAGCCCCCCTAGCCAGATTTATTTATATGGTATTTGTTGCGTGAAGGAATACCTATATTAGACGTATTGGAACTTACATAAAATATAGGTAGGCTCAGATTTGGGATTAAGTGCCAGCTAACTAAACAGCCCCCCTAGCCAAGTTACGATCGTTTCATTAGCGTCGAACGCCTTTAGTAGGTCACGCCTCCGATTCTTTTGTTCTGACCACGTGACTGAGCGTTGAGATGACGTTATTTTTTTACTGCCAACACACGACAGCCGTCGTAGGACGGCCACTCCTTTGTTCATCCCTCAAAGTAAGGCGACCGCGCTTCAACTCGCTATGCCAGCGATAGATGGTTGCTTTTGAAGGTCCCCCATCCATAAAAGCAATTTGAAGTCGATCAAATGAATCATAAGGTTTCAGGCCACATTTAGGGCCTGCGCACACTTGAGACTAAACTGTCTTATACAGACTTGTCTACGACGGCGCAGGCTTGTCTGCGACAAGACGGTGTTGTCTACGAAAAATCCCGCCAAAAAACAGGCTCCATTTTGGTTACAGTGAAAGTTTTAAACTTCGTGCAAGATGTGACTTTGTATAAGCATTCAGTTTTTTTTTTATCTATGAACGTTACGGTGTAAACCCTTAAATTATTAAATATATAATATTAATGCCGTCGATAAAGGAGACAGGAGACAAATTGATTGGTTTGCTTAATTTTGCAATATGTCATATTTACGAGTCATTTCCATTTCTTAGGTCTTGGAAGCTAATAAACAATCAACGTTAGGCTAGTTCATGATCGTATCATTAAACGGCTTGTTGCCATGTTGCTACCTGCATGATAAGTACCGTCACTTAGGGCCTGCGCACACTTGAGACAAGACTGTCTTAGACAGAATTGTATAGAATGAGTAGGCTTATAGGATGTTAGTTTCCTTTAATATTAAGTGATAAAAATTAACAATCAGTTGATTAAAAATACCATTTGTGGGAAAATTAACATCAGTAGGTAATTAAACATACAAATTATTCAATAATAGCTATGTATTAATTCGTCTTCAGACGAATCATTTTTGTTTGCGCCATCATCGTCGGTATCAGATTGATAATTATGGATTCTATGGTGCAGATTTACACCCGACTGATCGCATTTTTAGTAATAAATTGAATTTTACTTAAGCACTAAAAACATACCACTAGCCATTAAAACAATATTTCAAAATTAATGGGGGGCCGTACGCCGATAGACTGTTTTGTCTTGATAGTCTGCGCCGTGACGTAGACAAAACAGTCTTGTCGCAGACGTCGTAGACGAGTCCGCGTCGTCGTAGACAATTCTGTCTAAGACAGTCTTGCCTCAAGTGTATGCAGGCCCTTAAAGAATAAAAAGCTCGGGAATATCATAATGGATATTTTTAGAAAAAAAACTTCGAGACGCACACGCACAAAACAGTTTTAAAAAGGAGGAGGTTCTCAATTCGGTTGTATTTTTTTTTATCATGATCATTATTATTATTTTTTTATGTTTGTTACCTCAGAACTCCGTCGTGTATGGACCGATTTGCAATTTTTTCTTTCTCCTAAAAATATATGCTTCCAGATTGGTCCCGTTTTTTCAAAATCTAGTTCTGTTGATGGGATCCATGAGGAATCGAGAGAACTCCTCAAATATTCTAGGCAACTATGTAGTGATTTTGGTATTTTCATCGAGAACTTAAGCCTGTAAACAGTCAAAAAGTAACATTTGATGAAGTGAAACTGATGAAGAAGACCAAAAACGGCCAACGGAACTTAACCTTCACTTACATATCACAATTAAGATAGTTAAGTACAAATGGTATCATTGAAGGGTTCCCTATCCATTTGCATAAAATTTTAAGTCCTAATATAACTTAGCATAGTTTTGTTTGGCATAATTATAGTTTCGCATAATATCATGGGAACTATATTTTCTATCACCAAAATTTATATTTGTCATCAAGTTGTAGTACCTAATAAATAGATCTATCGCCACGAAATATTTTCGTTCTCAGATAAACAAAAATTGTTCCCAGGTATGAATTATCAAATTAATGTTAATATATGTGTAAAATAAGAGATCGATAACCAATAAAATTATATTGCATTACATGAATATAAACTTCGTTCTTATAATAACAGTTTTGTTACTTAAATAATAGCTCTGTGCTCAGAATGGTAGATCTGTCACCAAATAAATCGATTATCGATCCCTGACTGCGACTCCTTTTTATTTGATATTTTGTCACCAATACAGTAGTAACATTTTATTTCGTTCATATATTAAATTAATAGTATTCGTTACCAATTTAATACATCAATTTATAATTTTAATGAAAAAATGATCAAAGGGGCGGAGACAAATTGGCGCGCTTTAAAAATTGAGAAAAAAGTACTTTAGATGTAATAAAGTGGTGCGGAAGGGACCACAGTGTTCAGCTCAGTTGTATTTACTCATGTACTCATTCTCGGATGAAGTATTGTTGTTTCGGACGTATTCTGATCATGACCACGATTCAAAAACGCTCGCTTGTTATGGGCTTAGTGACAGAGTAAAGGAAGAAATAAACAAATTATACGACTTACATCTCAAACCAAAAGCCATACTTGCAAATTTGACTAAAATTGATGGTATTAAAGTGCCAAAATCACAGATTTAAGAAGGGAGGAGATATGTTAAGTAGTAAAAATTGTACCGGAACACGATGTCTCCAGTTTCCCTACCACCGCCGAAACTACTACATTTGCAGTAATATTTACGCAGTCGCGCACACATCCGCAAATCATAAATCAGTCCATACTACACAGTCAATTATAAACCTTACCTCCCTAAAAACAGCGTGTATTTTCCATGCACCGTACAACTTACGCACACATGAAATGTCGATGTGCTATGCAAAAGCAATTTATTTTACATTTACGCTAGTGATTGACTAAATAGAAAAGTTATCGATTTTTCCATTATTTTTTTTGTCGTGCTATTTCTTTTGGGTCCCAAAAACAAAATCATAAAATGTTAATAATAATAATTAATTATTTATTCATTTGTTTTCATAAAACCCAAAAACTAACCATTTACCCGTATAAGGCCATTATATACGTCATTTCAGAACGTCAATATCAAATACTAAAAATCGGCCAAGTACATGTCCTGGTCCTCTAAAATCCTGAAAAGTTTAATAACTTGTATTATGAATTCTTGCATGAAAAAGCTTTCAGTTACTAAAAAAACTTTAACTCAGGTCTAGTCTTAATTTAAGGATTTCCCATTCAAAAAGACTGCGTTTTTTTTAGAGGCTAAAGCATTTCTGGTTGAAAGTGGAATGAGCATATAGTACTATATTTTTTTAGGGAACCCATTAGGTGGCCTTCCATCAATCCATTGCTTTATTAAAATTACGTCTTTCGGGAAACTGAAAACATAAAGTAACATTGTAGTTATCATTTTACCTAACTTACTGCTAAACCTCACCATGTAAGGCTTTTGTTAGAAAAAAAATACTGTACTATTTTTTTTCTAACAAAATAAAGTTTTGAAAAAAAAATTCTATCTTGTTAAATAAAGAGAACAAATAAAGAGCTAGAACATGTTGCCTTATTTTAAGCAAAAGTCGTTATTAAATTCTGAATTATGCTATTTCTTTACAACTCTGTAAAATAATCAAAATAAATAAAAATATTTACATTATTTTACTTCGGATATCCAACCAATCGATATTATGGTCGATAGTCTATATTAGTAGATCATACAGGCACATCATTAACTCGCCGCAACTAACAGCGGCTTTATTATGAAATACACCGCACTGATAAAGTATCGTTATGTTATTTTTACATTGCTTGTTCCGTTACTGAGCGTTAAAATTAGGTAGTGGTTAAAGAGCAATGTATTTACTGTAAGAGTAATACAGTCGCCTTGATATTTGAAAACAAAAATAACGTAGTAGCAGCAAGGGATATTATAAGATTTGTTGTTTTTACTGATTTTAAAGATAAATATAGTATTAAACTTGTACTTCCATATGGTAAGAGATTCCATGATGACCCAGGCTTCTCTTATCACTTCGGTTCTTGCATGAAACCACTGAACAAAACGGCATTTTAAATTTGTTTACGATCACGTATCGCGTATCTCACAAGTTTGTAACTGACGGCCGTTTGCCCGATCGTGTGCATTTTGCGCAAGTCGCGCGGACATGCACACGCCTCCTTGCCACTTCTCCTGTTTTTTTAAATTTCTATGGCCAAAATTGTCCCAAGTAAGGACGTATTTAATTGACAGACGCCGTTGTAAATACGGACAGCCCACGATCAGCCTAGGCGAATTAGAAGCTTGGCTAAGGTCTCATTCACCAATTCCTGACAACGAACATGAAGTTTATGTTATTGGGTATGAAGTGATTGAAGAAACTAGTTCACCACGCTTTAGATTTGTACTATCAACAAAATATTTGCTGCAAAAAGCACGTGACGTAAATAATTTTTTATTTGAACTTAATGCAATTTTCTAGTAACATAATATGATTTATTGGTGATCTCTTTAAATTAGTTTGCTTAAATACTTATTAGGACACACCTATTATAATACATACAAAAACATTTATTTGGTACTAGACCTTATATCTCAGGATTTTAGGTGATTTATTGTGGAACTGATTTTGCATTGTTTGGTGACTACATTTTGGTGACAGATCTACTATTTTGAGGACAAACCCTATTATTTAAGAAACACAAAACTAATTAAATTGGTGATAGCTTAAATGATACCCTAATATCATTACGTATAATTTTTTTAAGCATATTTTCTCTAATTATAATAATGATTAAGCATAATATTCTAAAGCATAAAATTATTAAGCATAAAGCTTTTTTGCCCGAAGAGGATATACCAATTTATTTCGACAATTGGAATAAAGCCATATTTCCTGAATCAGGTAATATATAACATATTAATATAATATAACGTATTGAACCATTTTGTGGGTTCTTTTTTCGCTGTAGGAAGCATGAAGTAAGCAAGCATACAGCATGCAAGCAAGCAAGCAGCAAACAAGCAAGCATGCAGCATGCAAGCAAGCATGCAGCATGCAAGCAAGCATGCAGCATTCAAGCGAGCATGCAACATGCAGCAGGCAGGGTTTCTATCACGGCTCCGGCGCTGCGGGCCTCCGGCGGCGGCCCCGCGCCTTCTAATTGTCGCAGACGGCTTTCGTTTACCGCGGTTCGCTCGAAGCCGCCTGCTCCTCAGCCCGCGGGCCGCCTCGCCCCTACGCGCCTACGCGATTTTACATTACACTCTAGAGGTAGGACAAACAAGACTACGTGGAGTCGGTTTTGCAGCAATTCGGTTCTGTCACTAAGTTTTGTTGCACTACCTTACCTTTTGCTATTGCCTTTGGCCTTTTGTAGGCCTACTAACGTTATGCTAATAGTTATTAGGCCTACTAACGTTATGCGAAACAAATTTATGCCAAAACAAATTAGGTAGTCTTTAAGATGATTAAATGATTCTGCCAATATAAAATGCATGCCTAAAAAAAATATGCCGAAGTATTATTATTCCAAAACAAATTGTGCCAAAATCGTTATGCCGAAGTATATTAGGACAAAGAACATTATGCGAAAAGAAGGGATCCCTTATTGAATTGATCTGATGATGATAATGGAGCCGGCAGTTAGGCACAGGAACTCTGTAATTAATCAATGTATCATAGTTAATTCGAATGGTCATGAGAAATAGGTACTCTGCCTAGAAGTGTATCGCAACTAAAAAGTGTGAAACAAAAACTAAGTATTTAGAAAAAAAAATATCCGACTTCACTATAAAAAAAAACTAAAACGATCAAAATAATTTTAATTTTGGAGGTCGGTGTAAATAACAAGCAAACATTACCAGAAACACCGACTTCCGAAATTAAAGTTACTTTGATCGTTTTAGTGTTTTGTTTTTTGTAGTGAAGTAGGATATGTTTTTTTTTCTAAAAATAATTTTAGACCTATTATTATTATTTATATTACAATAATTGGTCAGGAATCTATGAGCAAGCATAGACAATAGGTACTTACCTACTTTTTTTTTTACACCCACTCGTGTTCTTTCAGTTGCCCTTTGCATTCCAGGGCCGCGGTGATAGGTATTTGCAAATTATCGTGCCCGATCCCGAAGACATGCCAAAACTACTTTGTCGGAAATGGCAGTTCGCCAAAATTATATTAACAAATGTCAGTGCTCCCTAAAATTAACCTATTTTTAGGAACTAGGTACGCCTAGGTATTAATAGTGTTGTCGAAAAGTGTTTAGAATCATGTCATGAACACAAGCATGACGTAACGTGGCTGTTGTTTACCGTGCTAATTAAATCATGGCATCAAATTTACATAAAAACTATAAATACTATTATACTAAACCTAACTATGGACATATAATACAAAAACAGACATATATTTCACTCAGGCGTCGAGGTACTCCTCCACATCGCTGTCATCCGGAAATGTGCCCAGAAAGCTGGCAGCATTGCCACGTTGAATTGCAATGCTAATTCTTTGGGCGAAGAACGAGCCAGCCCTCTGGTCACGCAGTGTCGATCAGACGGCGTGAAATTTCCTTAAAAATGCTTGATTTAATTTAAAAATGGCATCAAATAAATATAAATTAGATCATCTTATCTTTAACCAATTTGGGTGTTGTACAAACTCAGGTTTCAAGTAAATTGGTATCCTATCCAGAATCTTCTTCGCCTTCTTCTTGTCTGTCAAATGCAAAGCAAAGCATCTAAAGGTTAGTCGATGCCGATTTTATATACACACGTATACATATAAAATCGGCATTAAGCTCCGACTGCATTTTTTTATGTATGGGTCAAGAGTATATATATATCTATCCATCTTTCGTTCAATTCGACCCCGAATGTGATCTCAATAAATAACAAGCAACATCGTCTCAGTCTCGAAAGTATGAAGTAAGAAATTGTTCAATAGAAATGCAAATCTCAGTTAACGTCTTTATTTTTATAACAGTAAGTGCAAACCTTTCAAGCCTTTCATGCAAAACTAAAAATAAAGCTAAGACTTCGTCTGAACTAGCCACTAACTGTGATGCACTGAAAATCGATAGTTTAAAACAGGTCACTGCGTTATTTGCAGACCGGCTGGCAACGTAGCAACCTGTAGTTATCAGTTAACCAGGCATTCATGAAATGAATGTGCAAACTGATACATTTACCTACCCTTTTTTAGGTGGGAAATTGTCAAATAGTTTTCCCCGCTCTGAGCGGGGTGAGAGATATTGCCAGACTTTTACTGACTAAAATCCACCCGAGTTTCTTCAGTTGTCCTTTGTTCTAGCGCCGGGCCAACTCTTTTGAACTATTCCGCACCCCCAATTTCCATACCTAAGTACTTAAAATAAATAAAATATTAAACAGAAATATCTCGTCCGTCTTCAAAGTCAAAATTTTTCATCGGCTATTACCAGTAGAAATCCCGTCAAAATCAGTCCAATGCGTTTTTTTATTGGTGTCGAATATTTATTTATCCTTACATTTGTATGCATTTAATGCAGACACTTCAATTTTATTTATATGTTCTTAAGTAATTATGTAAAGATTTCAGTTAACTAGTAGGTATGATGAAAAAAATAAAGTCTTCCCGACAACAACAATGAAAAATAGAATGTTGCCAGTCACGCGCCACAAGCGTGCACGTTTACATAAGCGACAGTTTCTAGTTTCTACACAGTTTTCCAGCCTTGTCTGTCACAGTATTTTTTAAGAGTTATTACAACACGGATTACCAATAACATTTCAGACTTATACTAAAACTAGTTTCTGCCAGCGGCTTCGCCCGCGTGATAGTAGGTTTCTCCATATAAACTTTGGACCTCTGTTTTCCCGTTAGGGGATGAATTTTGTTTCCAAAATTCCGTGGACCGTTAGGGGATGAATTTTGGAAAAACCTCTTTGAGTGCTCGCCTATGTTATAAAAAGAAGCTTTGTGCAAAATTTCACGCTCTTAGGGGGTTACCATGACGTTCAAAGTAAGATTGTTTTATTCTTATTACAGTGTGGGTAAGAGACAGAGTAATACAGGTTGTCTAGCGCCATCTCTTACCCACACTGGAAATAAGAATGAAACAATCTTACTCTAAACGTCATGGTACAGGTCTTAGTCCCAGTAGTTTCGGCTGTGCGTTAATATGCGCCAGTCAGTCAGTTTCTCCTTTTATATATCGCTCACCTAGTAAAATATTGGCACATCTACAGTAAATGCGAAATTAAGTTTTAACGGCCTAAGTGTTTAAAATTGGATAATTTATGTCTTCGAATATATATTATGGTCTATAGGTACTAGTAGCCAACATCACAATTTCTGATATAAAATGTAAAATGAACTCAAAACTTCGCTTGAAATATTTTTACAATATTTGACCCTTGTATCTGTAAAATATAAAAAATGTAGATGTGCCAATATATTGCTAGGTGAGCGTTAAATAGATTTAAAGTCCAAACGAGAAGAAAACAATGAACACAATTATCTATCAAAGATTTTTAATCACTAATTATTTCATGCATTGTTCGTTACATACTTATTGATATGTGCTCATTTAGATGATCACATTGATCACAAATCGGATAATCCGATTAACTAGGTACCTAGTTACCAATTCATATAATAAAGTATTTTCAAAAACAATACCATAACAAAATACCTATATGAGGAGCTCGCGGCTACAGTTATGACCGCCCCACGAGTCGTTCTTCGAGTTCAAGCATCATATGCGGAGGTCGGTCTGTAGATGGGTGACCGTCTTAACGTACCGAGATCCCTCCTTGCCTCGGTAAGCACGTTAAGCCGTAGTTCCCGGCTGTCATTTGTAGATCTTTGACAGTCTTTACGGATAGTCAGAAGTCAGGTAATCTGACATCAGTCTTAGCAAGGATATCGTTTTACCCAGTTACTGAGTTGTGGAGCGACTGTCTATCTGATGCAGTAGCTCCATGGAAAATACTTGTATTTAGCTGCATCTGGTTGGACTGGAAGCTGAGTCCAACTTACTTGGGGAAATCTAACTAACTTAATTTTGCTCCTGTAAAATATTTAATCCTTTCATCCGTTTTCTTCTTCCAGGATGCGACTGAGTGCACGACGGGCTTCCAAAATCTGGCATGACAGGCTAGCAGATCCTCTGGACACAGCAGTATACTGGGTCGAAAGGGTCATCCGATGGGGAGACCAAGACCCCTTACATTCTACCGCCAGGGACTTAACCTTCATAGAACATAACTTATTAGATGTAGCTGCTGTAATATTATTAGCTGTAATAGTTTTAATTTTAGTTTTAAGGATAGTATTATACCAAATTCTGCGGCTATTAAGCGCTAGTATGAGTAAAAAGGAAAAACTGCATTAAGAAATTTATTAGTGCTGTTTGGCAAAAATAATGAGTCTAAATATGACCCAACCTCGGTTTCAGAAATTGTAGATACTGTTTAATGGATAGGTCCCAAAATGCCTGGTTTCCATGTCCAAAATCGGTTTCCTTACAAAATATGTTAACTTTAGGACATTAGATTTGAATTTGGAACTTGTGCTACCCATTTCGGACATAGTAACCTCTGGTGTTAACGATGACATTTTAAAAACTAGTTTACTATGTAGGTAATATCTAATATATAAAATTCTCGTGTCACAGTTTTCGTTGCCATACTCCTCCGAAACGGCTTGACCGATTTTGATGAAATTTTTTGTGCTTATCCGGTATCTATGAGAATCGGACAACATCTATTTTTTTTTTAATTTTAGATAAAAAAAAATTATATACATAGCAAAACGTTTGCCGGGTCAGCTAGTTATAAATAAAATATACGTTTAATAGCTCACGCTGGATGTCATAAATATCTGCTAAAATTATAATATGATATTTATTAAATGACTAGATGGAAACTGTCTGGCTGGATTATGATGACATTTTCTGTTTCCTTTATTGCTCTAATGTCAGGTCATCGACTTGACGATTTTAGTATCGCAATCGTGCTAGATTACGATTAGGAAATCGGCGTTTAACAGAAAGTAGGCATTGGTCCTTGGCATTAAGCACATTTATAGTAAAATCTTTTTCGATTAAGTATACAATTGTCAAACTACCTATATATGTATAACTTAAAATACTTCACACATATGTCTCACAATCGGTACAATTTCTCATAAGTCTTATGTGCCTACCACACGCAAAAGCTGTGGTGAAGTTTTTGCGTGTGGTAAGCCCATAATTGCGTTTGGTTTGCGCAGGCCGGTTTGTACACGGAACACCGTGCGTGTGGTTGGTAAAATTCATACAGTTTTACATGGTGTTCCGTGTACAAACCGGCCTGCGCAGGCCAAATGCTCTAAAAAGCTTGTGCGTGCGGTAGGCCCATTGTCCTTTTATTAGAAACTAGCATCTACCATGACTTTATCCGCGTGAATGTCGGCTATTGCGGATGAAAAGTCAAATTCGATGCTAGATACAAAGCAGCCTATGTCCATTCTTGGGGTTAAAGTTTACTCCGTCCCAAACATCTAAATCAATTCAATAGTTTAACCGTGAAAACGTAACGACAGACAGAGTTACTTTCATATACCTACATTACTAGCTGATTCTCAGACCTACTGAATATAACACACAAAATTTCGGAATCGTTCAAGGCATTTCTGAGGAGTTATTTTTTCATCTGTTCCGTAATTAGAAGTTTGTATAGAATTACAAAACAAAAGACAACTGAGAAAACTTGTGTGATAACATTGTGCCTAAAAATACAGTTTTCATTCCTTTAGCCTTATATTAGATTCAGCATCAGCATATTATATATCAATTACAAGATATTGTATATGTAATATATTTAGTATTAGTACCTACTATTTAGCCCATGTATATCTATTTTATTAGCCCCTGATATGACTACCAGTTGGGACAAATTTCTTAACTTCAATTTTATCTATTAGATTATAATGAAGTATTTAGGTCAACTATAATTGATGGTGCCAAAATTTTGAAATCGGTTCTTAATATTTAAGTAGTTAAATATAGTAGATAATTAATAGATTACTTATTCAAAAACCGAGGTGGATTGTATGTAGGCACTTAGGTACCTATGAAGTTATTTGTTTGTCTATATTCAAAATTTAATTATCTATCTATATTATGTAGTTCCAAATAGTTCGTGTGCTGTGACTATCGGCAGGGTTTAGTTTAGATTATTATTGTTGATTATTTTAAGATTAATAATTCCTACCTACCGAAATAATCTTGACCGCTCTGAGCTTCGAAAAATTGCTTGCACAGTAGTATTCTTTTCTTAAAAAGAATATTACCTACTACGCAAGCGATTGTTATTGTTGTGGATGCTTAAATCATAATTATCGTGAATCGTGAATGCATATTGCGTGTTTTTTCGAGTGTCTACCCATGCGTAATAGTTGGGAACGCCAACTTCAGAGCGGCCAACTGTACCTACTGTTAAATTAAAAAGTTGATGAATGAGCGCATACCTACTGTCGTCGCGCATCATCGCCCCACACTAGCATTTTTGACAGTCGAACAGAGAATTAGGGCCTTTACACACTTGAGACAAGACTGTCTTAGACAGAATTATCTACGACGTCGTCTACATAGCTGTTATTGAATAATTTGTATGTTAATTTACCTACAAATGGTATTTTGATCAACTGATTCTTAATTTTTATCGCTTATTATTAAAGAAAACTAATAACCTATATGCCTACTTATTTTATTTCGTACAACATACATTTTTTTAGTGCGAAATTTTGCGATTTTGTGTGTGGGATAATTTTTTGTTAGTGGTTTTCTGGTGGTTTTAAAAGTTGACTCTAATGGTAAGTTAGTGTAACTGTTAGCAAAACTGGACGTCTCAAAATAGTTTTGACGATAAGTCTGCGACGTCTTAGACTAATCTGCTACGTCGTAAACAAGTCCGTCTAAGACAGTCCTGTCTCAAATGTGCGCAGGCCCTTAAGCGCCCTTTTCACGGTGTGACACTTTTTGAATAGTTTGGAGTATTATTAAATGTTTTATATGTTAAAACTACGTTTATCTTTAATACTACCTGGGTACCGACCTAATCTCAAATTGTTTGTCGCAATTTCATCTAACTGTTCTACGATTTATTAACACGCACGCAGATAGTACCTAGGTAAATTATCTTTTGAAACTTGTTAATCGAAAAAACGACCCCAAGACAAAAAGTCACTGAGTGTGGTCATTACCGAATTAAAAAAATACAATGCGCGTGTACTGTGTCACTGACCTCTACTATAAGGCTGACCCCGCACACTTGAGACAAGACAGTCTTAAGACAGACTGTTGTTTTGCAAAACATATGAAGACGCGCACACTTGAGACAAGACGTCTCATAGACAAAATTGTCCATCAACAACAAAAATTGCACAGCGACCACATAATAACAGCGTCAAGTCTGTCTAATGACAGTTCTTCCCAGTGTCTTCTCTTTTGTATTTATGCAGGCGCGCACATCAAAGACAAAACAGTCTAGCGACGTACCTACCTCCGCTCTAGTAGTGTGTCGGCATTGATGAAAATTTCGATTTATCAATTTATCGATATTCATAAAATATTAATATCGGCCTCAGTATATGGGCAAAGATATATCTGTTGCAGTCAAAACTCTTAACCAGTCAAAAGTACTACTGACTAGCAAAATCAGTCAAAAGTACTTTTGACTGAACAGGTTGGACAAAAGTGGTTTTGACTGAAAATTATTGGTTATTAGTAGTTTTGACTGCAAATTTGCGGTTAAAAGTACTTTTGACTGACGCTCTTCGTCAAAAGTAGTTTTAACTGTAATAAAGTATCAGTCAAAAGCACTATTAACTCGCTAGATGTGAATAAAAAAGATATTTACTAAATGTGAAATCGTTTATTACGAAAAATTTTGCATTACAATAAATACTAAGAAAACATACACTTAAAAATTAAATTATTTTTTTTTCTTTTGTCATCACATTGAAATGACTATCTTTCATATCTTCTATTGCTATAATTCTTTGCAAAAAGCGTTCTTTTTTTTTCGTAGTCACTCATTTTTGTTCTAATATCAGCAGTTTTCCACTAATAATGAGTAATATAAAAGTTTATATGTGCGTTATTTTTATCTACCTTACATTTTTAAGAGTTTTGACTGATACGACCACTCAAAACCACTTGTGACGGAATCACTTAGTCAAAAGTACTTTTAACCAGCTCCGTTGGGCAAAAGTACTTTTAACTGTTATTTTAGTCAAAAGTATTATTGACTAAAGCATACGGTCAAAAGTACTTTTGACTGATTTTGCTAGTCAATAGTACTTTTGACTGGTTAAGAGTTTTGACTGCAACATATCGATATATACCTCAACGGTATCTCTTTATCCCTAGACAAAACCGTTTCGTTTTAGGTGTGCGCCGTGTCGTAGACAAAACAGTCTCGTTTTAGTTTTGGTCTCTTTAGTAGACTTGTCTCACATAGGCAAGTCTGTCTAGACTTGCCTATGTGAGACAAGTCTACTAAAGACTGTCTTGACTCAAGTGTGCGCTCAGCCTTATTGCGAGCAGCGAAATAGAGGTCAATAAATCAAAGATCTTTTATACCCTTGGATTTTTACAGATCGTCTATAACTTTTGGTTGCAGACAGCGGCAGCGCGCCACTATGATTAACAAAAAAAGTGTTTGTTTATTAATTTATGAAAAACTATATTTTATCTACTTAACTTCCTCGTTGGTCTCTTGGACGCAAGCGCGACTGATGAGCATGGGGTCCTGGGTTCGATTCCCGGGTCCGGCAAAAAGTGCTATTAGATTTTTTCATTACGAATTACTCTGTAGCAGCCCGGAGTTTGGAAGTTGGTGGTGTGACACCCCCGTGTCTCGCAAAGCCGTTGATCCTGCTCCTGATCTCTCTCCAGTCGTTTCGGATTGCCGTCTCATCGGTTAAGAGTGTTGCAAATCACAAAAATATAATAGTATACTTTAAAATAAGTACCTAATTTAAAAAGAATATGTATTTATAGACAAGATATTAATAAAAACAATTATTTACGTGTTCATTTTCATTTTAATACAAAAATTAATAACATTTATAATTGGTACGCATTCTATACAACATAGACACTGATATAAATGCTTATTAATTTGCCTGATTTGAGATTACAGATTTATTAATTAAAAGTATTGTAAGTGGTAATTTTATTCATAATACTCGTCAATTACAATGAGGAACCAGCACAAGCTGGACAGTATGCAAGTTTAAATTTCTGCTGACCCTCAAGCCGAGTACACACTGCTGTAACCGTGTAACATTACATGAAAGGAGCATCTCATAAGTGTGCACGCAGCGTGCGCACAAACCGAGCATGTACCTACTCACATAGTTGTAATGCTCTGTTCGCGGGCGTAGTGTGCACGGTTCGCGCGCACAAGACGTCCACACTATGGGAATTCTGTTACATTGCAAGATACATTGCGACAATATGAACGGCAATTTTTTCATTGCGTGTTACATTACAGCAGTCTGTACCCGGGCTTACGGGTCCAATACAAGTTTTGAAGCAAATCTGATTTATATTGTAGCATGTACGTGCGCGCATCATCCATTACTAGAAAACATTATTATATAAACCCAGCGAATAACGTCAAAAACAGTTAAAGTACGCGCGCACGTAACTTGTAATAGCATTTTAGCACAATTTTTGTCCATAGGTCAACCCTTTTATACAGTTCAAAAGCAAAGCAACTCAAGCAAAAACCACCCTTTTGAATTTACCCTGGAAACGGGACTATCTTTGACTTTAACATGTACAAATAAAACTTGTTGTTGATATCCGAAAATCAATGAATACCAAATATTTATAAAAATTCAACACATACTGAGGAAAGGTCTTTGACCAGGCAGCTGTACTAAATACCAGTGCACACACAAATTCAATAGATATTAGTTGCCAACGGAGAAGTTTCATGATGTTGAACATATTTAACAAAATGGAATTAAAATTTAGGTCAACAGTAATAAAATAGTAAAGACATTTTTGAAATCCATCAATAAATGACTGAGAAATTAATTGATATTTGAGTTATTCATAATCATCATTTGACTTAGACTCGGTACATTTGATGTAAGCTGTGGACTTCGTTGAGATCGTCACACCACACATCATTCAAATGTGCAAAATTTTACAACTTGCATGTGAGCTTTTGCATTGTTATTATTGCCTTGGATATCCTCCGTCATATTGTACAAGCACTTGTAAATTTAAACAACTGATTCATTTAAAAATATGAAACTTCTCATTTACTCTGCAAATTCAAAAGCAAGATTTTACAAGCATTCAGAGTATACCATACAGCACTTCTGTACATTATAGTTTAGCCCACTATAATGTACACAATTGTCCTACTCGGCTGTCTCAATTTGCAGTCTCTTTATCTTTATGGGCAGTATTTTTACCATCTCTTGGCACAAAGAGAATTCCTCAAACATCATCGCAGCCGCCTCCTCGCAATTTGTACAAATATCTACAACTGCTTGGTACGAATCATAACTCTTTTGCACATTCCTCAATTGTGAAAGTTTGTCTACTGCAACTTTCTTCATACTGTTTCTACCAATGAACGCGTGAGCGCTGATGACAGGCCTAATTAAATCGTAATTTAGTTTCGTCGGCATTACGCCATTTTTGTCCTTGCAAGAGTTCAAGAAATGGTCATAGTTCTCAATACTCTTCTCACAAAGATTGTTGATTTTCTTCAATGCATGTGGAGTTGGTTTTTCAGTTGTTTTGTTCAGTTTTTCCAGTTTAATGTTAAGTATGTCTGAGTAGACTTCGCCTAGCTCAAACCATAGTTGCCTGCAATACTGGAGGTAGTATGTAGGGTTGATTTCTTTGAGTAAGTCTTCAAGCATGTCAATTCGTCGCTTGTGCATTTTGGCGCGCCTTTCATCGTCTTCTTCAAAAAATGCTAGGTAGCTATATGACTGAGAGCTATCTTGGATCAGTTCTATGTAATCTGAGGCTAGGGTTTCAAGTTTGTAGTACTCCTTGGCCTTATTCAGCCAAGTTTGGCAATTCAAGAAGACTTCTCTTGCATCCTGATAGGTGAGTAGGAACTTGTCTCCAATCTTGTTCTCATATTTTGAAACATCAATGTCTGAGAACACTAGCTTAGTGATGTCACCTCCACAAATGTTTTCATGATCTTCTAATGTGAGATTTGACATGTCTGGAATAATTAGAAATTTTTTTTTTGTAAAATGTATTCAATTTATTTCGAGGGCTGCACCTAACCCGGATTGTAATAAATAAAACAATAAACACTCAATATACACTTCTGGACACATCTATTGGCCCACCTTGTATTTTCAGTTTCGTTTGGTCCTAGCTAAAACTTTATATTACGTCGAGCAAAAAGTTTTTATGCAGTTTTGAACCTGCACATTCACAATTTCATTCAATAGTCTTTTTTTGAATTTCGAACACAGAATTTAAAGAAACAAAAGACAATTTGGAGCCTGTTTGTTGATATCAAACAATCAAATACTAAGAAAACTTGGTTTTATTGGTTTGCTTGGATTTAATTCTTGAAAAAGTGATTGATATCTTTGGTTTTGCAACAAACATTACTTATTCTTAACATTAAGGTGAGGTTCTATCAATAATCTATGGATACTACACCTGAAGTCGCCGCCCAAGCTGTGACACTTATTCAGGCCGGACACAGCCAAAGAAACGTGAGTGCTCAACTTAATTTAAGTCGATCTGCGGTCCGAAATGTTTATCGGAGGTACCTAGAGACTGGCGGCTTTGTTCGTCGCCAAGGAAGGCCACGATCTCGGGTCACAACTGAAAGGCAGGATCGATTCATCGTGACGACCAGCTTGAGAAATCGTCACCTTACCTCCATTGAGATACAAAACCAACTTCGCGACTTCCACGGAGTATCTGTAAGCACTCGAACTGTTCGGAGAAGGTTAAAAGAACGCGATATGGTACCACACAAGCCAGCTAATGGGCCCAAACTAACGCGAGTCCACCGAACAACGCGCCTTCATTTCGCACGCAGTCATTTAAATTGGACACAGCAAGATTGGAGCCGTGTACTCTTTTCTGATGAGTCTAAAATTGTGTTACATGGCAATGATGGAAGGAAGAAGGTCTACCGACTTAAGGGAGAGCGTTTCGCACAATGCTGCTTTGAAGAGAGGGTTGCTTATGGCGATGGCTCATGGACTGTCTGGGGCGCTATATCCGCGAGCGGCAAAACTCAACTTGAGGTTGTTACAGGACCAACTGCTGCTGCCAACATTAAATGCTGAAAGGTACATTCGTGAGTGCTTAGAACTTCACGTGATACGCCATACGCGGACTATGTGGGCCCAAATTTCCTTTTTATGCGTGATAATGCAAGAGCCTATGCGGCCGGCATCGTCAGGGAATATCTTCGGGATGTGAACATCACAGTTATGGACTAGCCAGCCAGAAGCCCAGACATGAACCCCATTGAGCACATGTGGGACGAGCTAAAAAGACGTATTAGGGCTCGTCAGCCAGTTGCCCAGACGATGCAGGAGTTGAAAACTGCCATAGAAGAGGAATGGGAGATGATCCCTCAAAATTTCATAGAGCGGTTGATAAACTCTATGCCTAATCGTATGAGAGCTGTGGTAGATGCCCATGGAGGCAACACGCGTTATTAAATTAAACCTTTATTTGATAAAACATGTTTTTTATTAAAAATCAATTGCCTTTAACAAGGCGCATATCCGACTTGTTAGGTGTAGCTCCATGTTGTATGGTATTCTGAATTTAAATTTAAAACAATATGATCGAAAGTATGGTAAAATGTATCAGGTTTAAAACTGCATCAACAGTTTTTGTTCAATTTAGCAATCATATTTCGGTAGGAGCTATCGAAACCTAAACTCTAAGGTGGGCCAATAGATGTGTCCAGAAGTGTATATTTTTAAGATTTTTGGTAGCAAGTTTTAAAAAAAAAAAAAAAAAAATGTCATACCTGTTATAGCTTCAGTTAACTGTTCAGAATCAGTCATAAGCCTCGCTTTAGATGAGGTCAACAGCAGGATACAATACTTGGCCCAGCAACGAGCCACATCAGCTGACCGATGCTTGAATGTCTCTATCTTGGCCAGAAACACCTCATCATTATTTTCAGCTGACCCCAACTTTTCCTCATATTGCTCAAGGATAGTTGACGCAGCTGACAAATGATGTCTTGATTGAAAAAACCCATTCTGCTCAGCAAAGAACTGGGATAATGTTGCAGAGTTCAACGCCCAATCTATGGGCTCATAATCATTGTACTGTAACTGCCTCCGTAAAGTAACATGGCAATATATAGCAGATTTTAAATTCTCCTTCAATGAACCATATACTTGAGCTAAGTAGTACAAAGTTAGTGTGTGTGCCTTCTCAAGTAACATGATATCTCCCATAGGACTCTCACCTGTTGGGCTTATAATCTGCTCAATGGGCAAAGGCAACTGCATTGTGCATTTAAAATTCTCATACAACTCTTTGGCATAGAGCAAATATGTTTTAGCTTTATCTGGAGCATCACGATTAGACCACAATACGCCCAAGTTATTATAAACATTGATCAAAGTGATTATTATCTCTGGTTTTGACGAATTTATTGCAAGCAGTTCCATTGCTTCTGACAGAACTTTTTCACTTGATGTTAGCTCTTCAGTTTCCATGTCAATGATTCCTATGTTCAGTAAAACAGTTCCAAGCATAGCGTGGAGCTTTATGTCATCCAAACTAGTTGAACTATCGAGCAATTTTTTCAAACTGTCGCACATACTAACGAGGATTCCTTTAGCTTTGTATTTGGACATGTAAGGCTCATTTTCCGGGTCATTCTTGCTGTCTTCGTCCAACAGTTTACGGATCTTTCCGTAATTTTCCTTGAAGTCGTTGAGAATTTCCTTCTCAGACATGTCAGGGCTCACAGTTTCAGTCATAGTTTTGTTTTGGTGCTGGAAAACGGGAAATTAATCAATATAACCTAATGTCTTTATAATATTCACGAATAATTAAAAACCCACCTAAATTTTTGTTAGTTAATTAAAGACACGTTGATGGTTTTCACCAAAACTCAAAGATTTATCCTGAATGAAATCAAATAACTTTTACAATTTTTTTTACCTTTATATTTTGACGATTTTGATTTGACGTTTTGAAACACTGTCATTCAAAGAAATTAGTACAGTGAAGTTAGAAAAGAAATATGATTTCTGAACGAATCCATACCATGAAACGATATGAATAAATACCTGCCATCTATCGGTGAACATAATAAACTACAATGAAAATGAGTAAACTCTAACTTGAGCTTGTCATCTTGTTTTAGTAGGTATTCCTGTTATTAGTCATAATATTCATAATTCTTGAAATACCAATCTACTTGAATCACTACAGGAAACTTCTTTCTAATTAACAGTTGACTAGGAAAACCATTGATTTAAAACAAAACATCAGGAAACATTTGCATTAATTTGGTATGATGCAGTACACACACCCAATTTTGGAGAGGTGTAGATAGATAACAATAGATAGAATGCTTTATAAAAACTTTTTACTCCAAATAACGTAAAAGCCACAAATTTTATACCATTGTTGAGCTTTGACATGACATAAAGTCATGTTGGCTTTATGCTTGCATCCAAATGTAAAGGCTTTTTTGGAACTACAAGTGATAGAATAAAATGACAAAATTATTTGCACTGTTTATTCTTATCATCAAGTACCACATATTTTATACACCACCCACCTGCAGATGGGTACACAATCATACAATTCATTCAGCATAATTCCCTTATTCACAAACATCATGTAACATAATTTTACAGCTTTATTATTTACATTGTACTGTTCAAAATGTTAAAATACACAAAAAAAGGTTCTAAGTCAGTCCTTATATAAAATAGTGTTATAAAAAAAAACTGTTTTAGTGTTATGAATAAGGAAAAAATACCCTTATTCCTAATAACAACATAGTTAAGTATGTTACAAACAGTGCTTGCTACGGATGGCCTTTGCCAATAATACATATATTAGGAACCGGTTGGTGGTTCCGGGTCCTCCATAGACAGGGCGCGTGGAGGTGTTGTGTGAGCATTTAGCTGGGAAAACACCTCCTTTTCACCCAAGGCCAATGGATCAGGCTGGGTGGCAGGCGAGGGACCAAACTCCATCATCGGAGTAGGTGACACCGGTCTGACAACATTACCCCCTGATTGCTCCTGTTCTTCCAAAAACCTGTCCATGTAATCTGTGTGACCAGGATGTACTGTGTACTTTTTTTTCTCCAAACGGGCTTTATTTGCGAAAATATCGTGCCGTTCTGTCTTTTTCCATATGTAATAAAACTGAACCAATTCTCCAACTGACCGAGTCCGTACTTTGTAGAGCCTGATTAAATGGAAATCTTTGCCATGGGCTTTGAGGCCATTTTCAAAGTTACGACACTCTTCTTCTGACCAGAGGCTTGCATGAGCTGGAGTTTGTGCTGATATGCGTCGCCGCCTTAATGCTTCCTCTACATTGTGACCACACTGCTGAAGCAGGTAAAGAGCTTCTTCATCATCTCGTAGCTGTCGCCCGCGGGGCACAGCGTCTACCCCTGTTGTACCTGAGGTCATCGCACATACTTTCTTCATGTATTCCTCTGTAACTTTTTCTTCTAGTGTAGTTGGGTTCCATAATAATTTGTCCTCATTTTCATATGGTAATGCATCATCATAGCTACATAAACCTTCAGGAATTGCTGCTTGGTAGTCACTACCTACCATTATAGTCTTTTTCCAGTCATCCTCATCTGGGCTGTAGTCATAATCATCTTCTTCTTCAGAAGGCGGTCTCGAGCCAGACCTAAGGCATCTTGTGGCTTCTGGACTAGTAGTCTCACTATATAATTGTTGTAATGCTGATTCTGGTTTCTCAATCTCTTCAGGTACCACCTCAGGGGCCTGTTCAGGTACTGGCTTGTCCATGCTTCTGTCGTATCCGTACAGTGCTAGTAGTTCCTCCAAGGGCATATCACCTTCTCGCTGAAGGCTGTTAAGTTCGGCTTTAGGATCTTGTTGCTCTCCTGCCGCCAAAGCTTCTTCTTCGTCTAGTGTTCTCTCGTCATCAAAATCATTTACCATCATTTCAACAGAGGGCTCAAATAGAGACTTGTCGTTCCCCACGTCCATACTCGCATCGTGTTCGCTTACATTGGACACCAGCGCACAATCTGACATGACTACCACGGTACCACACTATGGATATCGTGTCACCAAAACATGATAAGTATTTAGTGTTATTATAATTAATTTACGTAATTGAATATTAAAATAAATAGAAAACATTACAATTAAAACATATTATGCGATTTTTTATGAAATATACGAAGAACAAAACAAAAATATTTTGACCCGACGACTTAAGTTTCGTGAGTTCTGTCAGTGTCAACCTTTTATTTTTTTTATTAACAAATCAAACCCAAGGCTTATCAGTCATGAATGAAAATTAAGGGATGAAAGAAAAATCAAAATCATTCCTAATGTAACTTAATTAATAAGAGATTAATTAAGTTACAAAATAATTATACGGTATACAAAATATTTTTATTAAACAGCAATTATTGGAAACATGAGCCCGTATGGAACAATTGTGCAGAATGTCAATAACTTTCATACATATACGTCAGTCAGTCCAGAAATTAGAGATGGGTCGTACTAGGCAAATCTTGGACTAGGTGCACCTAGTCCAAGTCCGTACAAATACTCGATCCAAATACCTGTTCCACCTAGTCCACCTAGTCCATGAAATACGCATACTTTATAGATACTTAGTCTTTGCATAACAACGATACGTGTAGTACGTACGTACGCAGTAATGAATTGTAATCTTCCCTTCATACTTTACACAGGCTTAGGACTGTCAACGTATAGATTTATCTACATTGAAGATTATTGGCGTATTTAAAAGATTTCAATTCATTTTTCAGAGTACTTAATATTTTTTGTTTTACTTTTTTTTTGTTTTTTTTTTTGAATCATCTAGATTTAATACGGAACTTAAAACTCAATTTTATTTTGCAAATTTTACACTCAGCCATTTGTTAGCCTTTATCCGTAAAATGATCCCAAGCGACACTACTTCCTTTGGGAGCCATTTTTCAAAACAATAAACACATTAATTAATGTCTTATTAAAAATAGATCTAAGTTCTTTAACAATATATTAAAACTTCGTTACGAAAACCGATCACTAAATAAGTCCGATAGAAGTTGGCGACATCGAGTAGGTATCATACGTCAATCGAGATCACATTCGCACGAGTCCGTACTTGATACTCGACTGCATCATATAGTCTTCATTCGCATCGAGTATTGTCAAAGTATCTATTCTACCTATTCTATAAAGTCTGCCTAGTACCTAGTCCCGACTAGTCTCGATCTCGAGTATTGACAGACAAGGATGGAAAGACTGCGGAATAGTGTAGTTAAAAAAGGACAGAATATATTTTTCCACAACACGGTGCGCGTCGGGTAACTTTTATGCCATTGAGATATGGTTCAAATTCAAACGACTGGCACACGTATGATCTGTGTAAATACGAGTGCGCATCGCGTTACTTTTATGCTTTTTGAATTAAGGTTCAAATTCAAGTGACTGACTCACGAATGATTTTGGCAAACATGGATGTGCTAGGACTATGCTGCTATCTCGCTTCACCACGTCGTCGGGACGCGGTGAAGCGAGATAGCAGCATAGTCCAGTACAGTCGGTACTTCGATACGCGCGGGCCGCGGGTGCCGTGCACTACGTAGGCAGTGAGACTAGGTGGATCAAGTATTTTAAAAGTTAGAATAGGTGCAGCCTAGTCTCGTAAAATACCTAATCCCTGGATCTGTTCTAGTATTTACGCTTCATCTCTACCAGAAATGTCAAACAAATGTCTGTCAAGTGATGAATGTGTATGCGTTTCCCTTCCAAGTAATTGTATTTGTAAATTTAAACCAAATTAAAATGATGTTTTATAGTTTTTCGATATTAATAAAATAGTTTTTGGTTTCTCCACCTAAATCAATCAAAATGTTGCGGATCCTATTTATATTGTTTGTGACAATCGTCAAAGTATCACACAGTTTTTCAGACATTGGAAGATGGGATTTACCGCTGAATGGGGTGAGAATATTTTTCATTTCATACGTAAAAGTTTACGATGACATATAGTATTGATATACCTCCTCCCTTGTAATTATACAAACACTGTATTGCTAATTTATTGATGTCGATAAGCAACGAATTAGACTGTATGGATACGTTTTCTGACTCATTGTATATGCTTATTTACTGAAATGCTCATTGGCGTACCTTTATTGCTAAATAGCTAGTTAAAACCTACAGAAATGTTAGAAAAAATTCATTAGTAATTGTTACTCAATCTGATAACGAATATTTATATACTGATCGGAAAATTAACAGGAAAAATATTATTAAAAATTATTCCTGTACATGTTGTGTTATTCTTTTATGAAATGAATTCACAAAAATATCGAAAACGGGCAATGCTTTCATTCAGCCTTGTAATCCAGAAAGGTTCTATTACAATAGAAAATTACCAAGGTTGATTTACAAAGTTTTATGGTTTTGAAGATTAATTATTATTTTTCAGGATAATTGTGGGTTCACATTAGCTAAGTCACTATTTAAGGATTCTCAGCTCATTATAATGTGTAAGTATTAGAATGGTTTTCTTCTCAATCTGCTTTATGATTATAATGCTGCACTTATCACCCTTTTCTCGATTGTGTTGTCAACACTTACTGAGCACTGCTATATCCATGCAAATGCTTTATGCACAACTATGTTGGTACAGCTTGCTGTGGATTTCATATTGCCTCCTTTGTTATTACTTTATTAGCACTACATACTTGACCTACAATGTCTCTGTGTTGTAATGTTACACTTACAAGAATCTTAACATAACACCTGATTAAATCTACAATTTTTTTTTTTATTCTGGTTGTATGTAAAGGCAGTTCGAGTGTGTCCTCCAGTGAAAACATTTCCTCTTAATTGACTATGTATATTTATATAGCTATAATGTCTTTTTGCTTTACCCTCTTAGTGTAGTTTCTGGTTGTCAGGTTAGCAGCCAATTGGTTAGGATGATTTTCCAGCTTCCCCAGGTATGTTGTAGCAGTTTAGAGGATCTCTTCTTTTACAGTGCTCATTTCGATATATTGGTGTTTTTTCGTGTTCGTGATAAACCATGGGACATTGCATAGGTTTCTCATATTATTATATTAAAGTCATTGGCACTGCCCCAGAGTAGTACACCATATATCCAGACAGGCTTCAAGACGCCTTTGTAGATTAGCAATTTGTTGACGTCAGATGGTTTGCTGTTACAACCCAGTATCCAAGATAGATGGTTGTAGCGGAATTTAGGCTCTTTGATGATATATGATACTTGAATATGATTATAATCTTTGGTTGAATCACTTCCCTTTACATGTTGTCTCCTGTTGTCATGGTTTCTCAAAATGGGTGCAAAAATCAATGAGTTATACTTTTATTACTCTTAATGATATTGAGAGTACAAAGAGAGCCAGGTATAGGAACCTGGAATAAGTGATCAACAGATGTTTATCTGCATCCAGTGAGACTAGAAGCTGGCCCCAACATGGTTGAGAAAAGGCTAGGACTTGAGGAAATGCTTACCATCACTTGGGATTCCAGTCAAGCACTAGTTTCTATCATTTAACAAAAAAAGATTGTTGTATTGTCGTAATGCATAGAAATATATGTATAAACTAGACAGACATTTTGGTTATTTGAAAAATGTTAGGAAAACACGAATTGCAGCCTAAGCCGTAGGTTCGGTTCTTCTTGCAGTTTTGTCCATAACAAAACCCAAAAATAAAATGTTAACAGAAAAAAAACTGACAAGAAAATAATATTTTCATAGTTATTCCTAACTGTATTTCGATATAGTTATGCTTAATTGTATAGTAATAACTTTAATAAAATACTAAATATTCAATCGACAATTACATAAAAATTCGCTATAATTTTTCGTAATTTTTATGAGTCAAGCATTTTCTAGATATCTATCACTACCGTCAGCTCAAAGACGCTAGTTTCGGTCAAGCCGAATATTCCGCCACATTTTTGCCGATACCAGCTTTTTTTACCGAAACCGAAATCGTTGGTTGGTTTCTAAAAATTATACAATATAGCATACACAGAAAAAGTCTAGTGAGAAAATTGATTACTTGTAGGAAATATTTTACATGAACCATGTACCAAGCGGCACTTATGAGACTCCTGAAGCTATTCAATAAGTGCCCAAAGCCCATATTTTTTTTTCAAAGTAATAAAATGTAAAAACAAAAATTATCTGTAATCACTATTACAGCCTGCAATGCATTTCTGATTATTATCCACATTGATCAGAATTGATTAGTGATGCAACGAAAGTGTCTTAGTGGAAACAGATGTCAAAAGTAAATCTTAGTGGAAGCAGGATTGTTAATACTATGAAGAAAAAAAACACAATTTTATTTTTTAAGATTTATTTAATTAAATTTGTATTTTGTAGTTTACTTACTACGTTTAGTACTCGAAATTAAACAGAGACAAATTATATTTAATAAAAAGTAATTAAGCCGCTTTTACACTTTTGAGTCTGTTTCGGTTTTCTTCATATATTAAATCAGATCCGTTAAATAATTGCTCACTGACTAGACTTCTGGGGGAAGCTGATAAGTATTGGCGAACTATTAATCATATAATACTACTTATTACTTATGAAAATATAAAAAAGATAATGGACACTTTACAGACTCCATACCTCAAGTACTATGAAGATATGCAAATTGAAACTGGGGCAGTCGATCGAATATTAAATATCCTACTAAAATAAAATTTGTCACCATTATTTCTCAGCAGACTGTATCCACCATTCAATAAAATTGAGCCCGAAAGAACAGGAGTATGTTTTTAGTCAGTAAAAGTCTGACACTATCTCCCGAACCACCCAAGAACGGGGGATGATAAGATGATTTTCCCACCGAAAAAAGAAAAAAAAGGCTATGTCTGCCCAAGTTTATTAAAGCTTATTAGATTCCATGCGCCCTCTAGATATCCTAGGAATAAGAAAACAACACTTCGAAAGTCTGTGCTTGGTGCGAATTCTCCGATGCCTAGATTGTCCAAAATCATTAAAGGCCTGACTGACATATAGTCATCTACTATGTTATTGCGACCATTACTGATTACACAATGATAATATAAATAAATTCATAGGAGCTTTTGTAAATAATCCAATAATTTAATTTTATTATGTTTTCAATTATTCTCAATATATTCAGTTTATTCTTTTAATTTAATCTTCTTATCCATTTGTAATCATTTTAATTTTATTCATAATTTAATTAATGCATCATATATAATTTAATCACTCATTTTCATGTCGATGTTTTTTTTTTTATTATGTTATATTTTGTATCTAAAATATCTTTTGTATTTGTATAAAAAATAATAAAAATTATCATTCAATACTGAATGTATTGAATGATAATTTTTATTATTTTTTAAATTCTTTTCTGTAATTATAATAACTTTAAATTCAAATAAGATATTATATAAATTTTATATAAAGCCGTTTTTTTGTTCATTTAGTGTTAACCTTTAATTAATTATTGCACTTGTAAATAATACCCTAGTCATTACGTTAGAAATGTATATATGTAAACAATTGTTGGTTAACCTAAATAAATAAATAAACAAATAAATCTTCAGTTAATTTTGGTACGATATCAGTAAGAACTTATATTTTTGTTGTTGTAAAATGTAGGCTACACTTGTCTACTGAATGTTGTCTAGAGTGAACTCAGGTGAAAACTATTCTGAAGTAACCTTGGTGAAGTCAATGACCTGCGATGAGAAAGCTGCCCGTACCTATCATTTTGCATTTTGATTTGTTACCAAAAGAAGAACTGAAAACAAATACACTTACTTACTAGTTTACTTTGAGATTGTTTAAGAAAATGAACATAGAGGACACTGTATAGACTTGATCGTTTTTAGGGACCTGCATTATGCCAAGACTACAATCTTTGATCAGAGTGTGTGAATTTGATAGTGATATGAAATATTGATTACAAACTGCCTAATAAAGACCCTCAAAATCACTGAATCTACTAACAGATAAGGCTATACTACAATTTCCCTGCATGATCGAATCATATACATGAAATTATCTACATGAGAATAAGGGTAATGCAAACTTGAACATTCCATATAGCTATGGAAGTAAAATATCATCTGCTACATCATTGATATTCTACTCAAATAAAATGAGTTGTAATTCTTCCGCTGCACATGACTTGATGCCATACAATACAATAAAAAGCTAAAGCTATTTTTTATTTATTTTTTCGGTGGGAAAATCATCTTATAACATCCCCCGCTCTGGGCGGAGCGAGCGATAGTGTCAGACTTTTACTGACTAAAAATCCACTCCTGTTCTTTCGTTACCTTTCGTACCGGGGCCGAGTCTTCCTCTCAGAATCAGACCCTTGGCCCCAGTAGGCTTCGACCCTGCTGGGCCCCCACAGTTGCTGACATCTCCTTTAGGCGCGCGTGAAACAGTACGCGCCGTCGCCGACTTGGGCTCGGTCCGGACGTTCACCGGACGGTCGGACGGCGAGCTACCTAATGTTCGCCGTCCGCAAGCCCGCGCCTACTATGAAGCTTAAGCTACTATGACCTTTCAAACGCTACTTGCCATAACTTGATACAGCTCTAGGCCCAAAATGTCCATTCTCTTAAAACTACGATTTAAATAACATTTACAAGAACTACTTAAATAATTGTCTCAAAATGTAAAACGTTCTTGTAACACGAAGCTAAATGCAAAGTTTATTTGGATATATAATTATCGTTGTATGGAAACCATAACCCAGTGCCACATAATGGAGCTTTATCCAGCTAATACAATAATAATATTGGCTAATATGGCTAAATTGAAAACTGGTATATGTTAGATAGGTACCTACTATCTTATCAGTGGACATAGGCGATTTATCTGATGCTTTTAAGATAAAATAATGACAATGTTATCAAGCCTCTAGCACTTGGTATGACTCAAGTTCTAATAGTTGAATGATGCTCTTTTACAAATGCAATCGATGCGTCATACTTTTATTTCTTGACGGACCATTATGTGTGTAATTTTGTTAACTCAAATTGTATAAAAAAATTGGTCCTATTTATTAGAAAGCTAGCAAACAGCCGAAAGACTACAGACAAACAGCAAACAGTGTGCAAAACGCGTCTGTGAATTAAACGGCAGGCTCATATGTCGTGTGCTAAGATTCATTGAAATCCGTTTGGACGTTCGAGCGTGAAGGAGTAACAAACATACTCACACACACTCACAGTTTCACCTTTATGTATAATACTAGTGTGATATATCATTTTCTCCAATATTTTTGCGATTAGAGAAATGGGATCTGTAGCACGAATCAACGGCATCAAAACCATATATCTGCTACGAGGTTTTGTCACATCGATAACAGTCTCATTCCATGTCCAGGTAATTACTGTCCATTCCAGATTTCGTAGAAGAGATCCCGAAATGCAATAAGTTTACTTTTCATGTTTTGTGCGTTTTGTTTGCTTTTCCTGTGACTTCTTCAGTGACAATTTCGGTTATTATGGACTCGAAATCGAAGCCAGATAAAAAGATCCTTAGGATTCAAACTTAGTCCGTACCAATTTTCATCACAATCGCTTCAATAGTTTAATTGTGAAAGTGTAACAGACAGACACAGTTACTTTTACATTTATAATATTAAGTACTTATGGATGGTGTACAATCCTTACATATTGTAAAGGAAATATCCCACTGCACCTGTCTGCCTTTATGAACGCGATACACTCAAAAACTAACGAACGGAATTTCATGCAGTTTTCACTAATAGACATGATTCATGACGAAAGTTGCGGTGCACACGCATATTATTATGACCAACTTTTCGAGGGCAGCCTAACTCCACATGTGGCTTCAGTTGGTTAACTTCTTAAGCCTACCCATCTTTAAGATTTTTTACCATAATTATTGTTTCAGTCAAATGTGAAATGGCGAACGCGACCGACGTGACAGTCAACTACCAGTGGACGAAGACTAGATGTTCTCCAGACTATCTACATTATTTTGAGCAGGTATAGTTCAAAATGGATGCATATCATCACACCTTTTTTTTTGAGGTGGAACATCACCGAACTTCTGCTGCTCTTAGGTGGAGCCGCACGAGCCCTGCCGGGGCGTTGAAAAAGGACGAAAGAAAACATGTTTATTCTACCTGAATAGATTACAATTGGTTACAAAATTACAAAAAAAAAAAACAGTTTCCCTGTCATGCCATATGTGGATCGGGCATAAATGTATTGCACCATATGACCATAGACTACACAGTCGTCTAGGTTGTCTATTGCTTTTTGACGCCGGCCTCAACAGAGACAAAAATAAAAATAAGTTGGTTTTGATCGCTCGTCGAAAGAACATTTTTTGTCTACAATACACGTTGAATTGTTTGTGCCCGAAGTAAAAGTGCGTTCTTGTATTATTCAAAGAATGTTTCTGAAAACTGGCACAGGTCTTTATTTCATGAATCCAACACAGTCTCTTTTTAAAAATAGTTCGTACTTAAGTTAAGAATTTTCTAGCAATAACACAAGGTTTGGTTTTGACAAAGCTATCGAAATAATACACGTCTACACAAAGCCGAGGAATTGAAAACTATTGGGCGATTGCCGAACCAAACGAGCTCCCCCCGCTCGCGTCGTGTACTTCGCCTCTGTACCGCTTCTACAGATATGTAGCCGCTTTGTCGCGATTAGTAATAATGCAAAATCTTTTTACAGTATAGCCGCATAAATTGCTAATCTAATTCGTTGTAAGGCATTTGTGCAATGTAGCCACATCATCGTCAAATTTTCGCTTCTAATGTAGCCACACCACATGCAACTCCTTTCGCTGTTCCAGTCGCATTGCAAATCGCTGGCCAATGTAGCCTCAGCCTCAGGGTTAGTTCACACCGAGACGCGACGCAACGTATTCTGAATTTTTTCAATGAAATGTCTATCTTTTCGTGTAATAAATAAAGTTATTTGAGTCGCTGTTCGCGCAGCGTCGCGTTGCGATGTAAACTGACCCTTACATCAGTTGCGCCAAAGAAGCGCATCAAAAACTTGCAGTAACTGCACGTGCAGTATACGAGAAGTTCGCGTGCGGATCGCTAGCGGCGTATTTGAGGCGCATTCGTCAAATGTGGACACACCCTTACGCGATGAGTCTAGTGACTGACCGTAAAATGATATTCAGCCGAAACCGAACCCAACCCGGTTAACCCTGTTCGTAAACTGTAAATATTTGGCCTCTTTCAGTTTCGGCCGTAACTCAAAGTGTAACAGAAAAATAACAAAAACATTATTTCGATGCTAAATTATAGTTTTACAAAATACTAAATAATCAAATAATTCAATGATTACAATAAAAATATAACACACATTGACAAACAAGTTAGTCAGTCTTTAGGTATATAAAAACTCACTTTTTGGCTGAAACCGAAACTCCAGCCGAAGCCAAAACCGAATTTCCGGCCGGTCTCTAGTGATAAACAATATGTAAAATGACTAAATATTACTATTAACTAAGTAGGTACAGATACAGATCACCATTTTCCGTATCGCTGGCGTTGGCAGTATTTGATACGTTAGCAACAAAATTGAATGCAAGTAGGAAATCATCAACGTACGCATATCATAACGTAAACCGTTTTATTGGTTTAGAGTTTTATCGAACTGAGGGTCGTTTTATCGTTTACGGCTTTACGACATTATGGCGTAGTGAATTTTAGAATCTACATATGTGAATGATGAGAGAGTGTCTCTAAAGAGTGATATAGGTAGTAGGAGGGTTTTTTACGTTCGAAATCATCAAAAAGCTTCTCCCGCTCTGGGTGGAGTGAAGGACGTGTCAGGCTTTAAGTGACTAAAACCCACCTATATTCCTTCAGTTGCCTATTGCGTTCCAGGGCCACAAGGTAACTCTTAAATAATCCCGCAGCCCTAGCAGGCATTTGACCCTACTGGGCTCTGTCAGTTTAGTTTGGTCCTTACCGAACAGCCAAATGAGGAGCTACCGATTGTTCGTTGTTCAGAAACCCGCGCCTGCGGTGGCCTGGAATCACCCTGCGACTCCCGATGCCCGGGGCGTCTCCAGCTGAAGAGTGAGGATGTCCTCATCCTTAATGGCTTCAGCCACCTCCTCCG
Organism: Mythimna vitellina; assembly: GCA_949316375.1. Lineage (NCBI taxonomy): Eukaryota > Metazoa > Arthropoda > Insecta > Lepidoptera > Noctuidae > Mythimna > Mythimna vitellina. The sequence continues at coordinate 22,048,165 of OX438690.1, forward strand.
CTCGCATTACTTCTTCGCAGAGGGAGGTGACCGCTTTCCAATCCCTTTCGCCCGCTACCGTGGCCTGAACCAGGGCCGAAACACCAGTACTGGCTCGACGGTTTCTGTGACAAGAATGCCAAAATTTCCCACACAATCTATGCTGGTCAGGAAATGGCACGGTCCATGGCTAGGCCCGTCGAAAGTTGTGCTTAGCGCAATACGGAATATTAAGATATTTTGGTTTTATTTTAATTCCATCCAGCAAACAAATATTAAACAATTATATAAATGTCTTCATCAACGTCGGAACTATAATGCTTCAAAAACGATAGTTAAAAAGAGAAGTTCGTCATAGACTTTGACGTCAGTCTATTACGCCCACAGCAAAAGGCGTTTTCGTGGTTTCTTCTGATTTGTTTTAAATTGTTATACCTCGTTTTTTGTTTTTTCAATTTTATTTATTTTTAAACTTTGTGCCACACACTAGGAATTACTCCTATGTCGTGGGTGCGTTCACATGTAAACTCATATAGGTACATAAGACACCCGGACCTGTAACAACCATCTGTAGACCACACAAATATTTGTACTGTGCGGAAATCGAACCCAGCAGCCAATTACTTAACCATTGGCGCCAACCGTGCCGTCACTGTTTTTATTTTAGTACTTTATAAATTTTGTCGATAAACTGGAAAGATAAAAAAAAATGCATATTCTCTATTGCGCGACTAAAAACAGATTATTAGCTACAGGCGCGTCGTTCTGCTCTCGTGACACCCACCTTTCTCCAGTTCTGTTATTAGGAAAATGACATCATATCATTTATAATACATATTGTAGGGGGCGAGGTGTTTAACCTCTCACACACCGCAATCATGGACGCAATAAATTATTTTTATTCTGTTTGAGGGTCATAGTAGTAGGAAAAAAGACTAACAAGATAAAAATGGGATTAGGCAGTAAAACAACTGCATTCATAGTGACCATTGGGGTACCTGATGGACGGCGCCAACTATTCTGGCCCCGTAAAAGGTGGCGTAATGACCTGAGTGCTGATAAGGCAAGAGCTAGTTCAGGGAAGCTAGTTTATTAGGGAAGGATTGGGGGCAGTGGCAGATTAGCCATGTAGCAAGAGTATCAAATGCTACAGGCTCCGCGCATACGGGGGCCTGGGACTTGAACGTAAAAAAATGGTCAAAGTAACTATGCTATATGAAATTTAAACACAGCTGATTTCTTTGGATGTGATAATCAATTTTCTTCAGATTTTCCTCCAAGTAAACGTTTATAGACTATTCTATAGAATTAAGAAAAAAAATAAGAATGATGTTCTCTTAGAATTCCCTCATTATCGTAGTTTTCATGTAACGAAGATTGAAGAGCATAATTTGCCTCTTTGCTTAGAATTTATAGACTACGAGAAAACTATCGATTTGATTGAGACTTGGGGTGTACTGCAGTTCCTCTCGATCGATGTGCTGAAGTGTTTGTTTGAAAACTCCACCAAATCAGTCCGACTTCAGGACCAGACCTCAAAACCTATTCTCCTGCAGCGGGGTGTGAGGCAGGGAGACGTTATTTCCCCGAATCACTCAGCCGTAATAGTTGTCTTCATGGGTCTAGACTGGAGAGGATTAGACATTAATTTCAATATATATCACTCACCTTTGATTTGTCGATGATATAGTCATGGCTGAGATTATGAAGGCGCCGTTTTTCGACGCCATACTTTAAGACTATTTTTAGTTAGTTCTTAAGGGTTTTTTTTTAGTTTATAATTGTATATGTGTATATTTAAAATGGTAGTTAAGGGTTTTTTAAATATGTGAAAATTGTAAACATTAATAAAATGAAAAGTTACTCACAATGTTTGTATTGGTCAAATCTTACAAATGGATTCTAAAACAGTTACTACTAATCGTTTGAGTTGAAATTTTGCAGACATGTTCAGATTAGATGACAATGCATACTTAGCTAAGTGACTTTTTTCTAAATCTGATATGGCGAATAATATTTTAAAAGCTTGTTGTCAAAAATGTTTTTAACATTAGTTTTTACTATTTTTCTAGCAAGTGGTATCATGCTCAAACCAGATGGAGCGGTCGACCGTAGATTTAAACGGCACAATGCAATTGAAAGAAGAGAAGACAACGATCTCATGTCAGCATCCTAATCAAATTATATTCCTTGAGCCAGCACAGTCTGCAGTTACCAAGAAGGATGGGGTCACTACTGTATCAGTGAGTAACTTGCTTATTATCTGAGTTTTATCTACACTAATATTATAAAGAAGAAAACTTTGTTTGTTTGTTTGTAATGAATAGGCTCAAAAACTACTGGACCGATTTTTAAAATTATTTTACCATTCGAAAGCTACATTATCCACGAGTAACATAGGCTATATTTTATTTTGGAAAAAATAGGGTTCCGTAAGATTTTTTAGTTTTTCGGACACAAAGAGTAAAAAGTCAACCAGAAAAGTTACTTATTTTGCGTACGCTGCCTAATCTATAAAAAATAGAGCCATAAAATGTTCTAATTAATTGTAGATCTTAAAAATATCTACCAAAGTTTGTTAGGAGAAACCTACTTTCACGCGGGCGAAGCCGCTGGCAGAAGCTAGTAGAAAATAAAAATGTTCAAGCTTATAAATATTAAGTTCGTAATTCAAGAAATAAAATAAAACATTGATTAGATATTTGTTACCTACTACAGTGTAGGTACCTTTGGAACCATAAGGTTGATTGGTAGAGAATATCTTGTTGCATTACGTCCGCCCATGGTAAAATCTGTGTTCTTTAGAAATTATGTAGTAGCCATGTCACTTAGAAACCTTTAACGAAAATAAGATAAGGATTAAAATTGCTAACAAGATATTATAATTCCGGCGGGTCAAGTAATGCTGCCCACAGCTTGTACCACTATTGTACTTTTGTACATACATTTTAAATAACAAGTAATAAAATAATCACTAAAATAACGTTATTTTTTACCTCCAAAGATGTTACAAGATTATTAATTAAGTATTCAATTTTTCCGAGCAAGATTTTGTAATTAAATATAAAAAGAAAAAAAATATATACATCAAAGATAAAATTAATTAGTTTTTCTTTCTTCTAGAAATCAGCACGACACACACTATTGACAGTAGAATCAGAAGGCATTTACGTGCTGAAGATGACCCTGACTTCTTCCAAGCCGTTTAAAGCAGTAGCCAGCATAGAAATGGCTGCGCCATCCGGGTACCTATCGGCTGCCATCTGGCCTCTTTTACCGGTAAGCTTGGACACACGATTGGGTAGTCGAGCCAATTTTTATTATTATTTGTATAAAAAGTAACTTTATCGAAAATCGCAAATATAATTAGTTATTCAAATACGTTTAATATTAAGTAAATTAGAAACCCTTCAAATGTAGTGGTAGAGAAAATTGACAAATAACAGTGTATGGATGTTCAACCTAAAATGTGACGTCACCGCTATGAAGTTACGTGTATACAAAAGAAATAGTGAGATGTTCAAACCACACCCACTGCCAAAGGCCAATTGTTGTTTTATTTAATAGTGGGCAGTGGTGGCCGAGTGGTAACGACCCCGACTTAAGAGTTGTAGGTCACGAGTTCAAACCCAGCCAGGCGCATTACTTTGTGTAATTTATTTCATCACCACTGCTCTCAAAACGGTGAAGGAAAATGAGGAAACTCAAACAAAAATTCAAAGACATGTGACATTCACCAATATGCACTGGGGCCGCGTGGTGGATTACGGCCCATTCCCTCTCCTAGAGAGAAGGCCTGAGTCCCAACAGTGGGAACATTATAAGGCCGACTATGCTATGCTATGCTATGCTTTTTTAATAACCAATTTAGATTCTGTTTAAAAAAAAGTTTCTTTTGTTTGTTGTTTAGGCCAACCGTACTTCCACCCATACTTAAAAGTTAATGAAAGATTTCATCCAAATTATTAGAGAAGCTAGAATAATGTTCTTTTTCTAGTTCTTCGGCGTAATGTGTGGCGTCTACACACTGTTATGTACTGGCTGGCTGTTGGTCTGCTGGCTTCAGTGGAGGGACCTGCTCCGCATACAGTATTGGATCGGGGGCGTTGCCCTACTGGGAATGATCGAGAGCGCTACGTATTATGGAGTTTATTCGTCTATTAATAGTTCTGGGTGAGTGATTCTTTATATTGCTGAAAACACTTTGACCTCTAAGTATGTAATGGTCAATCTTGAAATGCCAAAAAAATCTCATCGCTATCACACTTATAGTCGGTGCAAATCATTTGCGTGTATCGATTGACTTAAATGCATTTTTTTACGTCAAGAAGTTAATAAGTCAGAAAGTGAAGCTACTTACCTATATTCCTTTCGCAATAAGTTTAGTCATTTAAACAAACTTTTTATACTGTGCGTTTAACCGATTTTAAATTCTATTCCGTAGGTATAAAGATGGCATTAAAAGCAAAAAAATAATTACAATACCAATTGTTTACTGCAGTTGCCATTTATCATGCTACCAACGCAATAGAATTCAAAATCAATTAGATGAATAGTTGAAAAAAATTGTTTAAATATCTAATGTACCTCCATACCTACGGTCTGTCTTTTTCTATACCTAACTATTTTATTTCTGCCATATGTGTGAGGTAAGAATAAACGATTAATTTAAATACATAACACAAAGAAACCAATAAATACCTAATTTTGAAAAAAGAATAATGTACCATTAATATAAAGTTTATTTGAAATTATAATTCCAAGTCAAAGATTTATAAGCAACCCATTTTAAAAAACGCCAATTTCCTACTTTAACCCCTAATATTTTTTTATGGTTTATTTTGTTTATTTTTCAGTTATTTCAATGCGGAAGTTTACATGTTTGCTGAGTGGATGTCAGTCGCTAAGAGAGCTTTAGCGAGAATGCTAGTCATCATCGTGTCCTTAGGATTCGGTATCGTCAAGTAAGTATTAACTAGTGACCCAGCCTAGCTTGCACGGATTCAAACTGATAAGAGACCGACCGAAGATTTGTCTGGTTTCTGCCGAAGTTTCGGTTTCGACCAAAAAGTCGCTGAATATTTGACTTGATCGAATCTAGCTTGTCAAACATGCAATATTTTTATGTTTGTTGTTATAATTTTTATGAAAATAATAACTACATAATTAAGTATAACTATATCCAAATATAGTTCCATGTGTGAGAAGAATGTGCAAGAAATTCCATGGACACTCTTTACATCATATGAGTTACATATTTCTTGTCGCTTCTAATATGTGAGCACAATGTAGATAAGTAATAAAATTAAAAAAATAATAATTAGTAAATAGAAATTGAATTAAGCCACTGGCAGCTAAGAGATGACCAGTCTCAATTGACGGCACCCGTTCACGAGCATGACGCGATCATCAGCCCCACTCAGCTCAACCATTTTGAAGAGAACAGAATGACACAATAACACGCGCCACCATCAGTGAGACATTTGAGTAACCATGACAAACTCTCAACTGCCATGCTCGTAATGTCAAACAAGTTGTAACCTAATAAAAATGCTCCATGGTACTTCACATTCAAAAAAGTGAAAAGAAGTGTTTTTACATTATACAATACTATTGTTTCCAAATAAAAAAGGTAATAAATTATCATAAGCTCTAATGAAATAAACAAAAAAATCAAAATAAACAAATCATTCTAGCACGTCATGGTAAGGCTTTTGATCATCGATCACTATACCTTTGATCAACTTACATTATAATTTATATTAACACAAGTATTTTTTCTTCAGACCTCGACTGGGGCCAGCACTCCAACGGGTGGTAGGTACAGGAGTGTTATGGGGCATCCTGGGCGGAATCAACGCCTGGTTGCGGCTCCATCACAAAGCCAACGACTCGAATAGAGATCTTCTGCTGTCAGAAGTACCGTTGTCCCTGCTAGACAGCGCTATATGCTGGTGGGTGTTTGTCTCGCTCGCACACACCATGAGGACGCTGCAGCTGAGGAGGTTAGTTATAACTGTACAGTAGCACTAGTGAGTGCGGAGGCGGGTGTGGGCGATGGGGTCTTGGCATCTGCGTGTTCACAGTGCCGAACGAGCTAAGAGACTTGATATCTATGACGACGCTTCGGCGCGTGAATCAAAATGATTTGCGAAGTTACATAAAAGACGCTATATCACTGTGGACGATACGGGCGGACTGAGCTATTAGAAACACCCGCGCGTCTCGCGGGATCACTGTGAGTGTTACTGGCGTCTACATACATTTTGAATAACACGTGCCCGCGCTAGCACCCGCGCTTGCCTCCACACTGAAAAAGTACTAAGGCTCAACTTAAACTGGTGCAGAATAGAATAATAGCGACGCGTTATGTTTTTCGCCTACAGCAAAATCATCTCTATTTTCCCATTTTATGTACTTATTTGTGTTACGCAAATATTCAAGCAATGACTGATGGCCAATGTCCAGCAGTGGACGTCTATCGGCTGAAATGATGATGAAATATTCAAGCGTCGCCGTGCGTTACTCGCGCGAATTGACGCGTCAATTGTCGCACACTAGCGCTGTTCAAAAGTTTCTAAACTTGGGCCGAGCTTCATCGCGTGATGACACGCATCGCTACGCGTTGTAGTTGAATAACGCGAAGCGACGCTTCGACTCTGCTTCAGTGTGAGTTGAGCTTAAAAGTGTCAGAAGTACCGTTGTCCCTGCTAGACTGCGCTGTATGCTCGTGAGTGTTTATCTCGCTCGCACACGCCATGAGGACGCTGCAGCTCAGAAAGTTAGCTAAGTTATTTATAACTAAGATACCAGTAATACAATAGAGACGAGTACGAATCACAAAGCTGCGCGCCCGTGGACAGTAGCCCTTACTGTGGTAGAACACAAAGCTATTTATATTTTTATAACACCTATGTATATAGGGTGACTGGCAATCAGTGACCGATACTTAAACATGTGATTGTCCTCATGATTACAAACAACTTTCCCAAAGAGACTTTTTTTCTAAACTCATTAGTTTAATCACAATAACAAAACAGCTGTTTGAAACTTTGAATTCGCGCGCGCGCCTTCACCCGATCAGCTGTTAGCAGCGCGGCCGCGTCATCGATGACGTAAGCAATGTACCTACATGTTTCGGTAAAATAATATACAAAGACTAGTTAAACTAACTAGGAGTTGTGAGCTTTTAAATGACTAATCTAAGCTACGAAACTTTAAGATATAACGTATGTCCGCATAACTAGAAAATATCTAGGAACGCACGCGCCCTAAAATAAAAAATAGGCATATCCCTAGCTATTGTTTAAAAGGGGAAACCCCGTTTAAACAATAGCGATTCGCCGATAGATTACAAACGTAATCATGGGGACGATCACGTGTTTAAGTATCGGTCACTGATTGCCAGTCGCCCTATATTGTACCTATGTTGTATGCACAAATACAGCTATTTGATTTGTTTTGACTGTTTTTCTTTATTTATTATTATATGTAGCGGAGATGAGAACGTTGAGATGGATGTGTGGTGTGACGAGAATGGATAAAGTAAGAAATGAATATATTAGAGGAAGTTTGAAAGTGGCGCCAGTGACTGAAAAGTTGAAGGGGAATCGTTTGTCTTGGTATGGTCATGTAAAAAGGAGAGATGAAACACATGTTACTAAAAGAGTTATGAGTATACATGTGGATGGGTGGAGAGGGAGAGGGAGGCCAAAGAAAATATGGATGGATTGTGTGAACAGTGATATGAAAGAAAAGGAAGTTAGTGATAGTATGACGGTTGACAGGATAGAATGGAAGAAAAAAACGTGTTGCGCCGACCCCAAATAAGATGGGACAAGGGCAGGAAGATGATGATGTTTTTCTTTATTTATTACAAAGTTTGAAGGCGATACCGGAGTGAAAATCGGCCTAATCAATTTATTTTTCTATTTATTAAAGGTTTTGTTTATATTGTTACAGAAACAACATAAAGTTATCTTTGTACAGACATTTCACGAACACGCTGATATTCGCCGTGATATCATCCGTAGTGTTCATGCTATACTCAATCAAGTCATACAGAGTGCTTCCCTGTATTACCGTAAGTATTATCATAAAAATAAACTAGCTTGCGACGCCGAGTTTCTAGCCTGTCGGTTTTCTACCGGTTGCATTTCGGAGAGTGTGCGTCGGAATTGCATGACCTAATTCCGCCTAGACCGTTCCATCGTCGGACCACCAGGAGTACGGCAATGCGACACCGGTACATGGTGGACATACCACCTATACGCACAAAACGTTTTGGGAACACATTCATTGTGCGAACAGCTAAGGAGTGGAATTCCTTGCCGAAATCTGTGTTTCCTGAATGCTACGACTCTGGAATCTTTAAGTCAAGAGTGAATAGGTTACTTCTAGGTAAGTGCGCTCCATCGTCGCTTTTCATAAGGTGAGATAGCGGTCAAGCGCGAACCTATCAAGAATAAAAAAAAGCATCTACCAACTGCTTTGCCCGCATGAAAGTAGGTTTCTCCATACAAACTTTGGATTCCCGTTTAATCTCCCTAGGGGGTGAAATTTGGAAAATCCTCTCTTAGTGTTGCCTTACGTCATAAAAGGTAACCTGATAGGGTCGCTCCACAATCCCACGTACTTTCGGTTGTGCGTTGATATGTCAGTCAGTCAGTTTCTCCTTTAATATATATAGATAAATAGAGAAATATTATTATTCTGTTTAACAATTTCTCTCATCTTGAAATGGATATATATGACTATTTTTGATATACTTATATGTTTTCTTTGAAGAATGTTAATATATTGTAACTAGCTGCTACCAGGGTAAAAGAAAATTATCCGCGTGATATTCGGGAATATACTTTCGGGACTACAAGTTGTCTATTCCTGTACCAAGTTTCATCGAAATCCATTCAGCCGATTGAGCGTGAAGAGATAACAAACATACAGTGTGATGTGATATTATATCACTATCAATAAATAAAGTGAGCTAGATAATATTACCATCTTTCTTTTATATTTGAAATCTATAGAGAATCCTCGCTACTTCAAACTGCGTCTTAACAACCGGACATGTTTTAGTCTCATTTGGAAGTTAATTAAAAATCTAATATATAAAATTCTCGTGTCACAGTTTTCGTTGCCATACTCCTCCGAAACGGCTTGACCGATTTTGTTGAAATTTTTTGTGCTTATCCGGTATCTATGAGAATCGGACAACATCTTTTTTTTTTTAATTTTAGATATTTTTTTTTTATATACATAGCAAAACAACGTTTGCCGGGTTAGCTAGTAATTAATAAAACTTCGGGGAGCCCGACGGGCGACGGCCGCTACCTCATAGTCCTCAGTGCAATAAATAACTGCTGAAAAGGTTACAATTTCATATTCACCAGGAGTGGAAGGAGGTGTGGATGGACGAGGCCTACTGGCACATGCTGTTTGCCAACGTGCTGACCGTCATCATGGTTCTGTGGCGCCCAACCAACAACAACCAGCGATACGCCTTCACTCCCCTCCTTGACAATGCTGATGATGACGAAGGTATGACTGTACTTCTATGTATTTATTCATTGATGCCCGCAAACTTAAAATGAGGAAGGTTGATAAGAGGCATTTCTCGCCCATCACACACTCGAAAAAAAATCTGTTTCCAATTTTTTTTCTAGGATAGTATAAGATAGGTAACAGACAGTGTTTGTTCACGCACAGTGATCAAACACTGTCTGTTTGGACAATAATTGCTTTGACTTACTATATTATTAATCACGTAAATGCCACTGAATAAAAAAATAAGACTATCTAGGTATACAAATTCATTTAAAAATAGTCGGAAAAAGATTTTTTTTTTTTTTTGGAGTGTGTGATGGGCGAAAGTCTCATAACCGACGTTCCGACCTCAAAAGGAAAAAACGGAACCCTTATAGGATCACTTTTTTATCCGTTCGTCTGTCTCTCAAGACCCTTTATCTCGCGTGGAGGTATCGAGTTCAAATTAAAACCAATTACTCAGATCAAACTTCTGAGTTAACGAAAAAAAAAGATTTGGCCATTTATGTCGCAAAAAACGTATATTTCGACACTCAAGGGAATCAAAATTCATAGTGTACTTCCCGTTGACCTAGCATCCTGAAATTTGGCTTGAAGCAAGGTCTTATAGCAAAAATACAGGACAAAAAAAAACTTTTTTTATGATTCGGTAAAATCTTAGTAACTCAATTCGAGAATTGAACTGTTTTCATAGGTAAGTTTGTACGGTACACATGTTAACTATTGGCGTGACATTTTCATTTTTGTGCGCATCCTTATTCTGTTATTTGACAGTTTCCCCTTCCACCAGATTTGAAAAGTTTCTAAGTTACTTTTTAATACAAATAATTGAAAAAATTGAGTCAATTACCCAATTGTCCAGCAGTTGGATAATGCAGGCTGACAGTAACTACAATTTCCAATTATATTACCACTAGTAATTAGCAAATTTTCGACTTCCACAACATCAGTTAAAAAAGAATGCTATTTTATCCTGTGTTCTCCAATATTCTCAAACCATACTTTTTTCCACTACAGAAGAAGAAGAACAATTCGTAAACGACGCGTACGGCGTAAAAATGCGAGGCACGAACTCTTCGAACGACGCAGGCGATGCAAGGGACCAACAAGATCAAAACAACAGCTTAGACTCAGACCTGAGATGGGTGGAAGAGAACATTCCCACCAGCACGCTACCGCTACTTGACTCCGACGAAGAAATTATTAATACAAAGTTTGAAGTGTCCAAAATGCAGTAATTACTTAAGAGAACTGTATAAAGTATTATGTAACTGTGTTACGTGTTTTTCTTGCGCACTGGCCTCTCAGGGTCAAGGTAAATTGACACAAGTCGAAGCGAGGCGCTGAAAATTTACACAGCATTTTGACCCTTATTTCCATCATGTAGTGCACACATTTCTATCCAGATATAAGGTCGAAGATCGAAGGTCGCGTGCACTCGTTTCTTTTTTATCTCGATTCAGAGATTCACCAAACTGCTTTAACTGTGTCAATATGCTTTATCTCTTAACTTCCCCAGATTATTAATACAAAAAGATTTTCAGTGCACTGGAGGTGTATTCCACGGAGAATTTCTGAAAAGGAAACCTGTGGTCCTAGAAAGCAAAGGGCAACTGAAAGAGATAGGGGTGGTTTTATATAGTCGGTATAGTGTGATACGCCCTCTTGCTTCACTTTAAAGCGGGGGTAGGGATTGGTAGACATCACGACTCAAAAAAAAAAAACTGGTGGTGTATTGGAGAATTAATCATTATTCCAGTGAGAAAACAGGACGACCCTATACTGTAATTTGCATGTATATAGGTTAAATATTGTGATTCTAAATTATATACCCTAGGGCCTTGTTTATATTACTTATAACACTTCATGTACTCGTATTTGAAAATAAATTATTTGAAGTACAACTATAGCGCCATCCCAAATCCGAACTGTAACAATAATGGCTAATAAACGCATATTTATTCTCCCAGGATCATATTTTATTGCAGTAGCAGATTTTATAAAATGTTTAGTATTATTTAACGAATTTTAAATTTAATTATAGCCTCCGGTTTCTGTAAAGAAATTATCGACATCAAAACCAAATCGGATAATGCGATTAACTGTTGAAACTTCATACATCCCATTAGTTTCAATTTATCGCTTAAACTCTTTCAACGCCACGGGTTTTGCCAAACGCCACAATCTAAAATTGGGTTAGGTTCTGAAAAACTAACGCGGTTAGATAGATAAAAAAATTATTTATTGCAACACAAAACGCACACAAAGGCACTATTAAATTATACAGAACCAAGCACTTACACAGAAACAAACAAAAAAAGAAAGCAAATGACAAGTTACAAAATAAAAAAATAAATTATCTTTTAACTTAAAAAATAACCAAGCATTTTTTATACTATCTGGATTGATCAAGTCAACCTCAAAAACGTAGGAGTAGCAAGAGTACAATACAAAAGGGTATGTTGTCTTTCTACTTCTTTTTTTCCTGTGGGAAAATCATCTTATGACATCACCCGCACTTGGGCGGAGCGGGAGATAATGTCAGACTTTTACTGACTACAAACCCACTCCTGTTCCTTCGTTGCCTTTCGTACCAGGGCAGAGTCTTCCTTTCAGAATCAGACCCTTGACCCCAGCAGGCTTCGACCCTGCTGGGTCCCTACAATTGCTAACATCTTGATGCGCGCGTGGAACAGTACGCGCCGTCGACGACTTGGGCTCGGTCCGGACGATTACCGGACGACCCATTGGTCGCCGTCCGCAAGCCCGCGCCTATGTTGTCTTTCTACTAGTGTGTCCATAAACTATTTCGTACTACGTGACAATTCTGTTCTAAAGAAGTTCAAGATGGTATTAATAAATTATATAGACTTGTATTTTCAAAAACTTTTTTATTTATCGACTTTTCCGGTCGGTTGGCGCCGCTTGCACGCCGCCCGCGCGTGCAGACCGCGTCGCCGATGGTTCTTGGGTTCAATTACCAACAATAGGTAAGTAACATTCGGTTTCAAATTCTGTTAGAACAATGAAGAAATCACAGATTCGGATGTAAGGTTCTCATTGTTATAATAAAAAAAACTATCAAATTAGCTTTAAAACTTTTATTTATACATACACATTTAAATATATTTTGTTCTTTAGACACGATCTTTGGTATATAAAATATAATATTGGTATATGGCCACAATACATTAGGTTAAAATGGAAGTTTAATAGAATTCAGTCGATACAGCATACATGGAAAATCAGTAATACATTATATATAACAATAATTTAATATTTAAGATATAAGAAACTATCAACTATAATTAAAATACTTTGTGCTTTCTTAAAAATGTAATGGAAAACTTTTATTGGAAATTTCATAGCTATTTTAAACTTTTGACCACCACAATAATGTAATTAATAACAAAGTAAAATGTGTCTAGCACGCCACGGTCACGAATACTTGACGGCCCGCTAATAAATCTTATAAGAAAGTATTGATTCTCTTATTTGTTGTTAAAGGATGAAATCGTCGATTTGTTGCGTACCCAAAGGGTAAAAACGGAACCCTATTACTAAAACTCCACTGTCTGTCTGTCACCAGGCTGTTCCTCATGAACCGCTAGACAGTTGGAATTTTCACAGATAATGTGTTTCTGTCGTCGCTATAACAAAACATACTAAAAACAGGATAAAATGAATTGTTTAAAAGTTTTATGGAACCCTTCGTGCGCGAGTACGACTCTAACTTGGGCGGTCTTTTTTTTTAACGTGGCGGTCAAAATTTTCAGGTTCGTCAAATTTGTTATGCGCCCATAATTTCAATACAACAATATAGGTAACCCAAGTAGCACACTATTCTGAGTTTGTTAAAATTCATAATAAGTCTTATCTATAACTTTACATTTGAATCTATTGGAGTTATACATTCAAATCTTGCAGTTATGTTGGTATATATGTTACCGGCTTAATTTGATTTTAGGATGAATTGCTTCGCCTAGGCCAAACCTGCGATAATAGCCAAGAGCTCGGAACTTTCGGGAACACACGGACAGGTTAGGTTAGAAGGCGGGAGCGAAACGGAGCTCCCACCTTAACCTTCTGTCTTCTTAGGTTATTTATTTTTAAAACCACTCCGGAATAGGAGCCCCTCGTGTTACAGGAAGAACTGGTTTTGTCTAGGTGAAAATAGTTCATCCTAAAATCGGGTTTGACCGGTAATATAATACGGTACTAAAATAGATATATTTTGCATTTTAATCTTAATAGCCTGCGTAGATGACAAACTGATACAACTGAATCGAGGAAATTAAAAATGTCCCTGCAGTTTAAGTACGGGATATATAAAATACTAGCAACTTGCCTCAGTTTCTCACAGGTGTTACAAATCTTTAAAATTCGCGGCTTTTTTTTACTGTAATATTCATGTTACATATAAACCTTCCTCATGAACTACTCTGTCTATTGGTCTTTCTCATGAAAATCAGTAGGTTTTGAGTTTATCGCAGACAGACAAACGATGGGGGACTTTGTTTGTATTATAAAGCAAAGTCCCCAGTCGTTAGGAGACCCCAAGTGTAGCTAATACGTAAGGATAACCTACTATTTTATTGTTTTCTTGTAGTCACCACTAATATTATTAAGTGGTATTATTGTTTGTTTGTTGAGGTTCTGGATGTACTTAATCTATTGTGTCTCATAGTAAACTCACAGTGAAAAGTTATGCTGAATGCCATAACTGCTACAGGCTGTACCTATATTTTGTGGCAATACATGTGGTATAGTAGGGATCAAAATCGCAGAAAAAAGCTAGTCTACTAAGTTGATCACAATTGGGTTTTTCTATTTGTGATTTTGGATCAAGTTATTCTTTGATACAAATAATAAATTAAAAATAAGACAAGTACCCAATTATATCAAATGCTGAGCACATAAAGGGCGCCACAGAAGATGCCGTGAATAACGTGGCTTATTGAGAAAGACTAATATATCAAGGCAAAGCCTCAAATAGGGTCAAATAAGGTTTTATACGAACCCGCACTGGGCCCGCGTGGTGGATTATGGCCTATTCCCAATCCTGGAGAGGAGGCCTGAGTCCCAACAGTGGGAACACTATAAGTTCGACTATGCTACTATGCTAAGGTTTTATAACATGTTCAAAGAAACAAGAGGTCGAAGATTTTTTTCTTTGTTACGATGACGCCAGTATGAAAATTTTCAACACTATGTTTAAATTCCTGCTTATACATAGAACATTAATTGGTATTTTGTCACTTACGCAGGCCAAAATATTATGACTATCCGAACTCAACCATACCATATACGACATCTAAATCTCATTAGTATTCAGTGGACGCTGTCGGTCCGCGGACGTACGCACCCATGGCGATGCACCTATTATAAAATAACGATTCCAAATTTGGTATCTTATTCGCTATACAATTAACTGACTAAGGAATTCACTTACTAGACTTTAACATATCAAAAGTGGAAGATCAGGAAGAAGCCTTTAAGAAAATAATTTTTAGGTATTTTTTGGAGGATGAATTATAATTATTATATTATGTTACGGTCTAGTAAATAAAATAGAATAACTCTCTATTAAGTAATAATAATTTTCGTCTACGAAAAAGGATGCAGCTGAAGATACTTCACATCCCACATTCAATTCTTCGTCAAATATATATAAAATGACGCATGACCACTTTTATACACAAAAATAGAAAGCTTATTTACGAGTCTTATTTAGTTGTTATCGTAGTAGAAGTCGTAATCTTCGGGCTCGTCTGGTATCTGTGGTGGATCCTTGGGAATATCAATACCTTCGGCGTCAAGTAATCGGACCTTTATGTCCATAGACAGTAATGTTTCCAAGTCATTTTCGAAAGATTTGCTCGACATCTTCTCTTTCAAGAGCGCGTTTATGCCGTCTGTCCAGTAGTCGAATATCTGCTCATCAGGTGCTACAAAGTCTAAGGAAGTAACTTCAGCAGACTTGCTGATTAGGGAAAAAGCTAAATGTGGCGTTATCTTCCTCCCTCGCAAATCTTTCATGTGAGGACAGTCTTTGCCAATGATCACGCACTTCATATCAGTGACAGGCAATTTGTTCCCAAGCTCCTCCAAAGTTGGGGTGCTTTTTTCATCGCAGTCCCCGTAATGCAGTACTTTATGATTCGGCGAAAGGCGGACGTACCAGAATTTGTCTTTGATCCTCTGACCTCGGGTGGAATATTTTTTGAACCTCGTGCCGCCAACTAGAACGCCTAGCCTTTGCTGTTGAATGAGATCAATGATTTCAGGCGTAATTTTCTCTTTTAGTTCAACAATGGGCCGTGCATGAGACTCCCATACTTCTCTATTATTCCGCTCCTGCTGCCAAAGCTGAGTTATCTCTGTATATGTCAGTTGATTAATCTTTTGTCTGAACTTGTCGAAACCTTTTGGAGATGAAGACAAAGCCCTGCTTATCTGCTCCCGGACCACACTGGATACTTTGATAAAGTCCTCAGCAGTCGCTCTCATTTCTTTCCAAGTTTTGTTAAGTAATATTATGCAGACACAGAATAATTCTTCAAATGGTCTATCATGAGTGAAGAAGAGTGGATGGTAGGTCTGCCCTTGTTCACTTGGGGGATCGCCAACTTTAAGAATGTCACACAGCAGTTTTACCAACTCTATGCTTGTCTTGCCAAATGGACATTCATGCTCATCTGCTCTACAACTATTTTCTAAGACTATCTTCGTGTAATCTTCCGAATAGTTCCTTGCAAAGTATAGCATGCAGTCCAGCGCTAGCACTCCTGGGGGAACCTCATTAAAATCTTTTATTGGGTCAATCTCACATTTAAAGCCAAGTTTTTTGAAGTCTTTTGAGTAGGTTCCCATTGGACGCCTCATAGTAACCTCAATGTTGGGGTTATTATCATTTTCAAAAGCAACTTTTCTAAGTTCTTTTATCTTTTCCTGGGATTCCTGTTCTTGGGCATCAGCCCTTTGTCTCATTTTAGGTTCTAATAGACCAAGCATGAGAGTTTGTAGTACATAAAGTTGATGAGCCAGCTCAGTCCCCAAGCCTTGCTCTGAAGCATTCTTAGAAAACTCACTAGCTCCAATGAGGTTTTCATAAATTACAGATCGAACTTGCTTCGATGATAATGTTGCAGCAATTGTTTTCCTCTTAGTCATATCAGCTTTAGAAAATATTGCATTTATAAGAGCAATAGCATTCTGTTGGATAATACTGTCTTGATGAGTATTCTGTAAATGTGATATCAGACTTGGAATAGTAATCTCTTTTTCTACATGAGAGTTCTTTGTACTATTGAGTACAATATTCTCCAAAATTGATAAACAGCACTGAATTACTTTAGGATCTTGAGTATTAGCTTGGTTGCTAACAAAACTTGCAACTTTGTTAATAAACTGATTTTCGAGAATGTCCCAGAATATAATTCCATGGTCCATGAGCTCGACAAACGTGACAAGAGCGAATTTGAGTGATTTCCCCTTAAACTTACCATTTTCTATGTTGTTTATAATTAGTGTCAAACCTTTTTTATTGATAAACTCGAGTGCAAACGTGAGATCACTGCTCAATAAGGACAACTTGGAGAGGGCAGAGACTTGGTCGACCTCGGAGCCATTGTTTATCTTGACCAGGATATCCTGAACAGTTTTTGCTGGCGACAATTCTAAACGTAAAACAGAGCCATTCTTTATTTCATTTCGGTTTTTCTCCGTTATATAATTCTGGTTGTTGCTTTCGGAAAATTGTAAAGCGTAGTTTTCAGGGTCGGGGAGACCCCAAGGCTTGCAAAGAAGTTGAATGATGCTCGATAAGGGCTGACTTTGATCGAATTCTATCAACTGTGGTACCTTGTCGGGAGCATTGAGCATCTCCACAGCGATCTTGAGGATTGTGGAATCCTTTTCCTTTGTTGCCGACGGCATTTTTATTGGTTTAGTAGACATTTATTAAACATTTGACACGAAGACAGTCACCACAACACACCACACCTCACGGTTTTGCGCCTAATTTTCCCGCAAGTTGACGACATCAAGCTGATAGCTGTCACACAATCTGACATATGACAGTACTATTTCCTAGAGGTTACGTTTCGTTACTCAGCTTTCTAGCTTATACATTTTCAATATTTTTATTTATTTCGATTAATAAAAATACTCAATATCTAAAAACACAATGTTAATTCGTTTTTCACTAATAGACTGAACCGTGTTATCACGGCCTGTAATACATAATAATTACATGCAATATGCACAGAACCCTAACCCATTTGTTATCCATATCCATATCCCATCATTATGCCATGTGTTCTATTCTAGTAGTGAGTTGTTTTTTTATAGGTGTGTAATCGTCTTCCGCTCTGGGTGGAACGAAAGGCCGTGACTGTGTTATAGTCACCGTCACACCGTCTCCATGGCGCCATGAGGTCCTGCAGTAATTAATGGTAACTTTACCAATAGTGAGAAAAATTACCGTTAATTAAACCGGCATATCAACTTGTCGTATGTTGCCCCTACCTATTCACAGTACCCACATTTTAATACCCTAGAGCTAGAACATTCTAGATCAAAAATCTCTTAGACTCTTAATATTAAATAAATGAGAAGACGAAATTGCATCTCTGACATGAAGTACGAATAACCCTGAAGACACATGCATTTTAATCTAAATAATTAGGGCAGCAATATGATCCTAGCTGATATTCTATCTTCCAATAAAACTATTACTTATAGCTCTAGTATTTAACAGCTTCATCCACATCATTGTTGAACTCGATTATCAACACAAGATCGGTTAGAAGTCGTCGTTTTTTAACCAAAAATGTCGCTTTTCTTTTATTTAAAACTTTTAATTTTTTTGCCAATTATAAAAACCGCGAACAGTTTTCGATGTGAACGAAGACCGTACGGGTCTACCACACAGCCTTCAGAATCGGACGGCCGCTTCAAGTTGCAAGTTATAGGCATTGACAATAATGCCTATATTCCTGAACAACTTTATACTGGTAAGTCTTTGTAGGCATTTTCTTATTTTGTTGTAAACCGTTAGTGTTTCAAATATAGTAGGCACTTTTTATTTTTTTTTATTGGGTGTGAAAATCATCCTTATGACATCCCCGCTCTTGGGCGGAACGGGAGATAGTGTCAGACTCTTACTGACTAAAAACCCACTCCTGTTCCTTCGTTGCCTTCGTCCCAGGGCCCCGGGTTCCGCTTTCATACTACCCGTGGCCCCAGTGGGCTCCGACCCTGCTGGGCCCCTACGATTTGCTGACATCTCCTTGAGGCGCGCGTGGAACAGTACGCGCCGTCGACGACTTGGGCTCGGTCCGGACGGTTACCGGACGGTCGGACGACGAGCCAGCCATTGCTCGCCGTCTGCAAGCCTGCGCCTACGGTGGCCGGAAATCGGGATCGGAATCCCGGCGGCGGTTGGAGCGTAAGGACCGTTGCCTCACGCGATCGGCCGCCTCCTTTGCTAGCATTACTGCTTCGCAGAAGGAGGCGACCGCCTGCCACTCCTCCTCGCTCCGGACCATGGCCTGAACCAAGGTCCGGCGTGAGAGATCGCCGCCGCCGATTGCCCCCACGAGGACACGGCGTTGCTCTGCCCAAGCGGGGCACACCTCCACCGTGTGCTCTACCGTGTCCTCCGGGCGGTCCACACAGTGGCGACATCCGGGCGTCGTTTCCGCACGAATCCGGTGCAGGAACCTCCCGAACTTACCGTGTCCGGTGAGAACCTGCGTCATGCGGAATGTGAGAACGCCGTGAGGTCTTTTCAACCACGCCTCAAAGAGAGGACTTACCGCCATAATTGTGGCGTGCCCAAATATAGTAGGCACTTCCGATTTTTACTTTACGTTGTCTTAGAAAAGTCTGGACCAAAAAACATGTTTATTTTACAGTACAAATAACAGAAACGGATGGCCAGTCCCATTTTACGGCCTTCATGATATCCGCGGAGGGAGACGTGAAGCCAGATCCGCGGAACCCGAGGCGAATAGTGTCCCTGTATCCTGGAGAGTTAAGGCCTTTAACTACTGCCACTGCTAAATTTAGCGACAGGTGCCTGTACTCCGTTGAACAGGCTATGGGCTCTTATAAAACATCAGTTGAGGTAAGTCCACAGATTCCTAAAGTTGAATTGTCTTCTGTACCATTTTCACCATTAGTGGCAGTCTTGTTCCACGCGTTACGGAGTATAGGTCTCCTTACTTTTGTGTCGTGCTTCCCTGGTATGTGTTTTCTTCTAAATTTTCTCTACGATCTTGTGAAGGTCCTCTATACATTTGTACCTACATAGGTCTAAAAGAAAGATATTTCAACTGCAGAAACCTTTGTGATTACAGGTCTATTGGCAAGCTCCAACCTCAGGCAATGGCTGCGTTACTCTTCGCGCTATGGTGGCAATAAATGATGAAGTCTGGTATGAAGATGGAGATCCTTTGACCCAGAAGGTCTGTGAGGATTTACGGCAGCCTGACGATGTGGCACCGCAACTGAACTACGAGTGTGGTATCTGCGATGAAGCCAAATATGAGGTATGTGACGCAACGGTTTGTTTGAACATAAAATATCAAGTGACCGCATTCATTTCTTTCCTACAATTCTGTCCATGCACAATGCGCAAAGCTACATAATCAAGCGGTTTCCCTGTCGAGACAATATAAACTGTACTTGTTCCTTTGATAGATAAGGTCTATCATTCGTTATTTCTTGAATAGTCCAAAACTTTATTTTTTTCTGTTTCAGTTGGCTTTCACCGGCATATGGTCTCGTAATACTCATCCATACCTATATCCCGAAAACGACTGGCTTCCAAAGTTCAGTGATATGGTTGGAGCTTCCCACAACTCGGAGTATATCCTGTGGATGCCAGGGAACCTGGCTACTGACGGTTTTAGGGATCTGGCAGAACACGCCAATTCTAGCAACCTAGAAGCTGAGATTCGGGGAAAGGTATAGTTTTGTTAGGATGGTGGAATCTCTGTGCCTAATGATCGCGTCATTTTTATTATTGCCGAAAAACATTAAATCGACTGGTCGGCTTAGTCTGCAGTCTCCTTAAACAATTGGTTCTTTCCAGATCGGTGATGGAGTACGAACTTTAATAAAAGGTAAAGGCCACGGTTACCGCAAGATGACCCTGCCCACATATTCCTTCTTCCGCGTTGATAAAGAGAACCACCTGTTCTCTGCAGCCGTAGCTATTCATCCGTCGCCTGACTGGTTTCTCGGAGTTACCAGATTTGAACTCTGCCAGTCAGACAACACGTGGCTAAGAGAAAGGGAGCTAAATCTGTATCCTTGGGACGCTGGCACAGACAGTGGCGTGTCATATGAAGTAAGCGAGTTTCTTATCAGGATAACCTCCAGTCTAGTATTAAACTGAACTGTCTGCTTATGATAGATTATTTTTACTATTTCAGGCTCCTAATATCGTAACGTATCCACAAGACTCAATAGCTCGTGTCGAGATGAGTTCATACGACAAAAACTCTCCGTTCTATGAGGTGGATATAAAAGACATGCATCCATTTGGGAAGTTCCACATTAAACTGATTAGAACTTATCACAGGGAATGCGAAGAAGAAACTACAGGTAGGTGGAAAACTTCCAGAAATGTAGAATCAGATGTTTTGAATTATGCACTTATTGAACTTAGCAGTCATAGTGGAGTTAGATGTAGAGTCTCAACTTACTGGTGACGAAAAAGATGCAAACGGTCGAAGAATCTTTGAAAATTCTTGAAGAAACAGCTAATGACTTAAAGCGTGATGTATTTGTAGAAGAGCCAGAAGCAGCATCAGAAGCCCCCGCATCTTCAGAGGAAACATCTGAAACGAGCGAGGAGGTTAAGCCGGAGCCAGAGCCATCCAGGTATCAAACACAACTAGATAGCGCCGAGGACGGGCGGTGAGGCTTAGTTGTTGATTAGTAGAATAGAAATAGACTAGAACACACATCATGTTACTCCAGAAAAAAAAAATACATAGCCTTCACCATTTCATATCATATTTTAGTCCTTCCTTAGCTATAGTTTTAACCAATAGATATCATTTAAATAGGGTTCAATCAATAATTAAATTAAATGAAATAATGAGATTTAGTTGTACACAATACAGATAAGCAAGCAACACATGTTAATAAAAGAGTTATGACTTACGAGTACTTTCATGTGGATGGATGGAGAGGGAGAGGAACGCCTAAGAATAGATGAATGGATTGTGTGAATAGTGATATGAAAGAAAAGGAAGTTAGTGATAGCATGACGGGTGACAGGACAGAATTAAAGAAGAAAATGTGTTGCGCCGACCCCAAATAAATCGGGACAAGGGCAGGAAGATGATGACGGAAAAGCAACAGAAGTAGAGCTTTTGGCGAAATTAAAAACTACAGTCTTCGTTTATTTCATGCCCTGCCTTTGCAAAGTTCGTCACTTTTTCTACATATCATTTTGTATAGCTGTAGGTAGTTCAAAATGACACCTTTGTCCAAACAGCGCAGCTCCTCCAGTTACCGACCCAGAGACGTCGGAAGACTGCCCAATGTCACCATGGCAGGAATGGAGCGCTTGTGATGGAGACTGTGAAGATGGGAAGGTGATAGGATTCCGTTGGAGGGAGCGGTACCATCTAGTGGATGGGATTCCTGTTGAGAAGTATGATCCTCATGTAAGTTTAAGAATTGTCATTGCGAAACACTGTCCGACACAAAATGGGACAGACTTTAATTTATTGTGTACAGATTTCTGCAGCATCGAAATGTTTTATGTAATTTTTCCTATGTAAATATAACATATATCTGTATGTTTTGGAAAATATATATTATATTATTTATTTTTGTCTACTTTAAGACAGATTAAAGCATCCGAAAATAGAGATGAATGTCGATTCGAGAGACTTCTCAGCAGTGGACTAGGTACTTTAGGCGAAGATGAAGAAGGATTTCTTTTTTGTTCTTCGATACAGGTAGATCCCGATTTTTAGTCAGGGGCGTAGCTACTGACGTATCAGCTGTATTAATGATACGGGGCCCTCAAGCTACAGAGGCCCCGTGCAAAAATTTGTAACATGTTATCCACAACCCGAACAGTTCTCTTATTGATGAGAGGTGCATAGCTAATGAAGAATTACTAAATGATAGGATGTTCCATTTTTATAGTTCGAGCGTTGTAAAAAAAATCCACAATGCCTTTGATATGTGGTTTCTTTGGGACTAGCTACCAAACTGTTTCTAGTATATACTTCTCTCCCAGTAGTCGTAGAAGTTTTGTCGCTTGAGATCTATTATAAATTTCTGTCACAGGCTAAACACCACCATAAAATGAAAGAAGTATCGAAGATATGCAAGAAATATTACGATACGTTCGAGAGGGAAGCATGTGAAGATGAATGCACCACTTCAGAAGAAGACGAAATGGATCTTACAGGTCTTTATATTTAACCAGTCTATGATCTTTTTCAAATTTTAGTGATGATTTTCAGAGGCTCCTAATAATCCTACTTATAACATACTAAGTAGGTAGTTTCCTGGTTCCTAGGTCCTGTGATGACTGCTGATTTTACTTCAAATGGCTTTCACTGCTAAAGTTGGATGAAATGCCTACATAGTTTGATTTAAACTAAATTGTGATTCGAAACGTGAAACGAGTCGATGCGTAGTACCTACCTAACTAAATCATGTGACGCAGGGATGAAGCTTAAATAAAGTACTGCACCATGAGTAGGACCTAACTAACTTCTCAGTACAACGTAATATAATACATAGTAATAACGTAGGTATATAATTATGTGATAGAATTTATTTTTCTTACAGTCGAAAGAAGAATCATGGCGCCAATAACGCCGGGAGGGAAATGGAACTCAAAGCGCAGAGATTTGAAGACAAGATATAATTTCTTTCATTCTTAAAAGAATACCTTTCATTCTCATTGCTGAATCGACAGTGCCAACAATGTTATTTTTCTGTGTATAAACTATATTTACATAAAAAAAATATAAGGATAATAAATATAAACTGACATACCATTGTCCATTACTTTAATTTGAAATGGTTTTTTGTTTCCTGCCTTCCAATTTTTTGTTAGTCATCAGGTCGATTCATCCATTAAAAATGTAATGTGCCTTTAAGGGGTGACCACATGGTTGCAAACTAGCGTTCCAACCAAGGTGACCTTGGTTTATGTGTTTGGTTTGTGTTGCAGCTACATGGATATAAACCACGCGCCAACACGTTCGGTGGTTGGAAAAACGCACCTCCCATCCAAGGGCGTTGATTACAACTGCTGTCTACACGGATTGAAACTAGCAAGGTCACCTATGTTAGGACGTTGGGTTGCAACCATCAGGGGTGACCAGACGGTTGCAAACTAGCGTTGAAGTTCATGGAATCAAAAATATTTTTATTTCACATAGGCCTACATGGGCACTCATAAAACGTCAGAAGCTAATGAACGGTTCCAAATTGGTCGTTTTTTATGGAGAAGAACCGACAAGAAACTCCGTGGTTACTCTTTTAACGAGGTCACCTTGATTTATAATAATAAATAAAATCATTTATTTTCAGGCATCTTGGCCCATAGATATATACCTTACAGACTAACATATATAAAGTAAAAGAAATACAATTTATTGTTAATAAATAAGACTTATGACTATGTTAGTTCACACTGCACTTGTTCACTTTGTGCTGTTCTGTGGCACTTGTCCGCGGAAGCGACGGAACACCACGCCCTGCGGCCAAAAGTCTTCCTTCAACATGAGGGGCAGAAAAGTGTTCGGGACTCGCACCACAAACGCCTTGAAATTGACGTTACGGTGCGACTCCAGCATCTGTACCCTCAGTGCGCACTTCGTCTTATGGCGCACGTACTCCACGATGTCTTCAACCCTTGTGGTGTAATGCAGGCGAGAGATGTACACGGGAGTGTTCGGCTGAGCAGCACGTAGCCCTACGCTAGGAGTTGCAGGATTCTTGTTGGTTTGCGTTCGACGCTTCCTCCTTTGCACCGTAACGAAAACATCATTATCATCAACCTTGTTCTTTGCCTTGTCAGGCACAGGTTTCGGATAAGGAGCGCCAGGGGCGCTCGCGGTGACGCTAGCGAAATCCTTTCGGATCGGATTCGCTGGGGCTGCAAGAACAGGCAGCGGGACGGGGCGAAGAGCTCGTGCGGCGCTGCATGCAGGAACCGCGATAACCGGCACGGAGTTGCAGGGCGCACGAGTGGGGCACTCTGCAACCTCAGCAATTGACGTATGCGCCGGCGACGAAACTGCTGACGCGAAGTTCGGCGACAAAATATCGAGGCCGACTCCATGACGTATGTTTACGTTCGATGCATCGACTGATGACCTAGTTGCCGCCGCGTTATTGCGAAATTCATTAAATTCCTTGCGCAAATCAGCGACGGTTTTCTGAGATGCATCTAACTTTGCTAGCACATCCGCGAGACTGGCCCTCAGAAAGACAATGTCTTTCAAAAGGCTTGTTACATCGACGTGGTCGAAGGTGACTGGAGGGAGCTTATGCAGCTCCTTTGCCACAAAGGTCGGCACATCGTCAGGGTCGGTCTCCTTGAACAGCGTAATAATATCCTGCAGGCTTTTCTTAGTCCCGTCACGCCGGCGGGATGGCATCTGGTCGCGCTTATTAAGCACGCTGAACAGCAACAGCTTCGCAGCAGCTATATCTTCCTCGTTAAAGTTCGTTGCGCAGATTTGGATTGCGGACACCTCGTCCATCACATCAAGCTTCTGCTGCAGGAACGCCAACAGCTCGTTTGCCACTAGATTGTCTGTCATGGCTAGTACTTCCGAGCGACAGCTTGCGCTGCGCTAATCGGTGTAAATAAAACTTAAATAACACGACTACATCGGCACGCGGCACAAGCGAGACTCAAATTGACTCTTGATTTGGTGGACGTTGGTTTGCAGCCGTCTGGTCTTCATCATTATCTTCATTTCAGCCGTAAGACGTCCACTGTTGGACATAGGCCTCCCCCAAGCGACGCCACAACGACCGATCCTGTGCGTCTCGCATCCACCGCACTCCCGCGACTCTCACCAGGTCGTCGGTCCACCTTGTGGGAGGCCTTCCAACGCTGCGTTTTCCGGTGCGCGGTCGCCACTTTAGAACCTCTCGGCCCCATCGACCATCCGTTCTACGAGCAATGTGCCCTGCCCACTGCCACTTTAGTTTGGCGACTCTTCGAGCTATGTCGGCGACCTTGGTTCTCCTGCGGATATCTTCATTCTTTATGCGATCACGCAAGGAAACTCCGAGCATAGCCCTTTCCATTGCCGTTTGGGTGACTGTAAGCCTTCTGATGAGGCCGTCTGGTCACCCCTTAATTATTACTTTACATTTAGTAACTAACGATGACCAAACGAAATTCGATACATTGTATGAACTGGGGAATTAGTATGACGTGTTAAAATGTCAAGTGTGTGAGCGAGAAAGAGGGATGGAGCTAGACACCGTATATAGCTCCATCCCTTTCAGTTTAGGTCGTCAAATGGATCGCATTAAGAGCTCATTGTAATACTGCTGTAATGTTACTGTTGAGATGGAGGATATAGGCAAAGCCATAGAGCTGGTCTAATTTAGCTGGCTAGGAGAAGACCGGGACATAAAATCTTTGTATCATTCTTAACCGATCGTTGTGGCGATACTTGGGAGGCCTAATTAAAACTATGTACTAAGTACATAGTCTGTGGTCTCTTGAAGCTGTGAAAAAATCAAACTTCAAAATTAACGATTAAAGAAGCGGCAGTTTATGTGGCAAAAAATGTATATTTCTACACTCTCAAGGAAATCAAAATTCATAGGGTACTTCCCGTTGACCTAAAAATTTGGTATGAAGCAAGGTCTCATAGTACAAATATAGGAAAAAATCTAAAAACTGTAAATTTGTAGTCACGTCAGTTTTTTTTTGCGGTTTGGAAAATTATTCGTAACTTAATTCGGGCTGTTTTCATAGGTAAGTTTGTACGGAACCCTCAGTGCGCGAGTCCGACTCGCACTTGCCCGGATTTTTATTTTTTCATAGCCAAAATAAATAAAATATAAAATAAACCGGTCAAGTGCAATACAGACTCGTGCAACGAGGGTTCAATACAAACTTACCTATTAAATGCATATTGTCTATGGTATGTTTGTCCCTATGTATACAGTTTATGGGTAAGTCTTTATCGTTGGAAAACTGTTGTCTCCATACATGAACAAAGGCGGCGGTATTTTTACCAATTGCTAATAAGTTTATAATCGCAATTTTTCCCTTTACTTTTAGGTACTTAGGTGCTATATGCCATTGCCAAATTTCATTAATCTAGGACAACGGGAAGTCCCATATAGGTTTTAATTCCCTTGTGAATATCAAATTCGCCATAAACGGCCTTATCTTCAGATTGCGTTGAATTAAAAAACCTTACTTTTTCACTGCTACACGGAATAGCTGACCTGAGTATTCGATATTAATTTCAGCTTGATACCTCCAAACGTTCCTTAGCAAAAGGCTCTACACCTTTTTACAGACGGCTAACAAAACGATCCTATGAATGTACCGTTTTTGCCAACTAAACTACAGAACCCTAAAAAATAACTGAAATGAAACAAACAAACCCTTTAAATAATAATATCAACACAATAATTGGGGTTTTGCGTCATGATTTCATCAACTATACCTTAAAGCAAAGGAATAAGAGCTACAATCCTTTAGCAGCATATTCCTGCACACTAATTAGTCTAGATGAAGTAATAAGGACGAGAGATGCAGCAGGATTAAACTAATTGTGAATGGGTTTAGTAACACGACGACCTGTGACCATATGGCACCTATTTAAAGCACATTCATGAAAGAATAAAAGTGATTCACAAAATGCGGTCGAATTTTTTCGGTAAGTCTGAATTTTATTTTAGTTTTCTTCTCTTTATTTTTATAGTATTCAAGACTTAGGGATGTAGGTAAAGAAGCTCCAGTTCACATTTTTTATCATATAGAACCTATTAGATGGATGGATTGTGTAAACAGTGATATGAAACAAAAGGAAGTTAGTGATAGTATGACGGTTGACAGGATAGAATGGAAGAAAAAAACGTGTTGCGCCGACCCCAAATAAGATGGGACAAGGGCAGGAAGAAGAAGAAGAACCTATTATTCAGCAGTACCTAGTAGAAATATGACTAGGTACTGCCATGGAATACCTAGCTATTATAGTTATACGCCATCTGGAAAAGATATTTTTATCTCAGACCTATTGTCCTGAGTCAGAACCCCTAACCAAATCTTCTTTTGCGGATTGACCATCCATTATTTGTTTGTTCTATGCCACAGAATAATCAATAGTTATAATGATTTATATATTTATATATAAAACATATACAACATTATTTTTAGTCTTATGTGAAACCTAAATATAGTTTGTTCTGAATCGATTTCAATATTTTTACACCATACTGTATTTTTTCCCAAAAATATTTAAAAAGTCGGACATCACCGATACGCAATGTCAATGCAACACAGGTCACGATAGGTCATAGCGGGCATTTGCATTAGGCGCCAGCGCACAGCTAGGTGCGGGAGAAAAAGAACACCACAGTCGCCCTGATGGCCCGTTAACCACATATTGTATTAACAACCAGGTAACATAACAAGCTTATTACTTTGTGATTTTTCATGATACAGTTATGAAATTTTGTACATAGATTCTTTAGATAAAACTACTAGACACGTGTTTCGGGTTTCGCATATACTAAAACGAATGTTGTATATATGTTGTGGCCAGAAAAATATAAAAACGGGCCTCACGAGGGCAAAGCCGCTGGTTGACGCACAGAAGGTCTAACTAATTCTTAGTTTCAGGTCCCTTTCAAATCATATTCATCATTGCATTGCTATTCAGAGCTTGTAAATGCAATATTGAATTATGTAACCGAACCCCTCTTGGAATCACCACGGAAGCCTTGCCTCCCGACAATCGGTTCGTGTTAGATGTCGACGGCATCAGAGAGGGCTTGTATATCCCGAAGGAAGAATATATTGGTATGCGATCAAATATTATTGGCTTGCATTAACTTACACTCTATACTAATGTCTCGCAAAGTGTGTGCTGCGGCATACTGGTGTACCGGTGTACTGGGGTCCAAGTCTGCTATTTTTATAAATTTGTCGTTCCAACACGATCCCATTGTCATTTTGCTAAAAGTTCGTAATGGTCTCTTAATAGAGTTGTGGTAGAATGATAATATTTAGCTTATTAAAAGCAATGACAGCACAATGACGTTCTAAAGGTCACTGATCAAAATAACTAAAATTTTTAGCAGATTACCGTACGAGTATACGTCAGACATTCATTTGTCAATATGTACGAGATTACCATTCTATGCCACTTCTTTCAATGGTATGTCAGTGGTTGACCATTGGAAAGTCATAATGACGCCATTACATTATATGAGTAGATTAACAAACTTGTCAAAAACAACAATTATAAAATCAATGATAGACCATTCTGGCACTATTGTAATAGCAGACTTGAGGCCCTGGTGGTGAATAGTTGGTGTACTTACATCGGAAAAATACTGTTGTCGCTAGAAAAACGGAAAATGTAGATCTATCTACCTGTAATTCATTCTCCGAGGGCATTCTTTTTTTACACTTACTGATTAATGAGCAGAAACGCACATTAAAATAAAACAATTCAGAAACTTACTTTTTGTTTTGTAATATAATCTGTAAAAATGATTTTTCATTTACAGTGTACCTTCAAAATTTTTTCAAGATTTTCTAGAACAAATAAAGTTAGAGGGATACTGCTCTCTAAATGGAAAGTTTAGATTAAATGCATGTCACTGTCTCCGTCTGTGGGATTTACAATAGTGGTCTAAAGAATTTCCATTTTTGCTATAATTGAATGAGGTCAAAGCTCGGCAGTGAAGACACAGAAATCATAAAAATCTGCTACCTATCCATATTCCTCACTTACGCACACTCACATATGAATAGTGCGCAGTCTATAGAATTTGAGTTCAGGTTGCTATTTGGTGCAGTTAGTAGTAAAGGCGTACCTTATGCCCCAAATAACACATCACGTATGCACATCTTATGAGGAGAGCAGTGGTGGCCGAGTGGTAACGGCCCTGACTTACGAGTTGTAGGTTGCGGGTTCAAACCCAGCCAGGCGCTTTAATTTGTATAATTTATTTCATCACCACTGCTCTCAAAACGGTGAAGAAAAACATCGTGAGGAAACCGGCATGTCCTAGAACCAAAAGTTCGAAGACATGTGACATCGACCAACCCGCACTAGGTCCGCGTGGTGGATTACGGCTCATTCCCTCTCCTAGAGAGGAGGCCTGAGTCCCAACAGTGGGAACATTATAAGGCCGACTATGCTATGCTATACATATATGCGCATGTGAGTGTAGCGAGTGAGTATGTCAAATTGCAGAACAAGTAGGTATAATAAAGTCTGGTTCTTTCGTTGGTCCTAAAACACTTGAAAGATACTTATTTATTTATTCATTTCATCAACAAATTTACATTTGTATCGAATAGTTGAAAATTTTACAATATAATAAAACATTCAAAAACCACAATACTAATAATTAAATCATTTCACAGTCCGCCTATCTTCTCGTGACGGGGTATCGGCCTTCATTGCGTTTACTATATCTCTTCAAGAAGATAAAATGCTGAACAAGAACAACCCGAGGAAGCCTCTCCTGCTTAGTCCTGGGAAATTGGAACCTTTGCGGTTTTCTAATAATACCATGTCACTTTCCACCTGCAACAATACGGTCATACAATCCGATATCACGCCCAAGACTATGGTTGAGGTGAGTCGTTATGAAAATTTTGCCACTGTATAAGGTCAAAAACGCTCTGATAAGCGGCTTGCTTAGCGCATCGCCCCGAAAGTCGCCTGATAATTAGCGAAGTAGTAGACCATTCTAAAATTTACATGTCTGGCCGTATTGCGCGCCAAGCATCTTCGCGGTTCTAATTCTTTAAGCACTGGTTCTACTTTACTACTCTCCAAACGACTCACTAGGTCCTAGGCGTTAGCAACCTTCCTGCCAGAGCGTGATGAAGGCGATAGCACCTCAAGGTGACATTAATTCATGCTTAAGTACAGTGGGTTGCCAAATTATAAGGGACAGTCGAGATTTTTTATCAATTTCTTACTTTGGGTGCACTTGATTGCAATTTCAAGTGGTGCAAACGTTACAGGATACCTTCAGTTTCTAAAACTACATTAAAATGTTTGACTAATGCTTTTATAGAACCAACTAGAGTAACTCCAACCTCTGCAACTTGTATTGATTATTTTTTCTGCAATTGTAACTATTTGCCCTTTCTACCATCGGACCACCCGACGAACAGCAAGTATCCACCCTTACGTTGTTAAAACTTCAACGGTCCGGACTAAGCGTTTCTCTTCGTCGTTTATACCGCGTACATCGAAGAACTGGAACAATTTGCCTGCTGCTGTCTTTCCGTCCAACTATAATTTAGGTGTCTTCAAGGCTAGAGTGAATAGGCTCTTACTAAACTAGTGCGCCTGACCATCAATGATTGCATCTCCGCTTACCATCAGTTGGGATCGCAGTCAAGCACTGGTTTATATCAATATATTAAAAAAATTAGATAAAGCTAAAAAAGCAAATTATCTTCCATCGTTCCAACTTGTTTTTTTTTTTAATTCAAAAGTGCCTGTTATTGTTCTATTTGAAATAAACGTTTCTTATTTCTGATTTCATGCTAGGCAAAATGGACAGCGCCAGAGAAAGACAACAAGTGTGTGACAGTTTTTGCGGTGGTGGCGGTAAAGCCGGATGTTTGGTACAGCTACGAGGGGCCGCTGTCTAAACGTATCTGTGAGGATCGAAGGAAGGCAGATGATGTGCAGCCGAATGAAAATGAGAACTGCCAAGTTTGTGAGGATGCGAGGTACAAGGTATGCCATGGGTGTGGTTGTTTTCAGGGATAAATTGTAACAGAAACTATCAGATATTCGAAATATAAAACTATCCGTAACCGTAACTAATATAAAATTTTCGGATAGTTTCGGATTAAGGTGGAGATTTGAAGTCTATAATAATATTTACTTAAATAAATGACTGATTGTAAAAACAAATGACTGACCTGTTGGTCTACTGGTTAGTTGGCCTGACTGCTATGCCGGAGGTCGTTCTATTCCCACCAAGGACAAATATTTATGTGATGAGCATGACCATTTGTTCTGTGTCTGGGTGTAATTTATCTATAATATGTATTTATTTAGAAATATATAAGTATGCTTATCAGTTGTCTAGTACTCATAACAGAGGCTCTGCTTAGCTTGAGACTAGACCGCGTTGTGTGATAGTTGTGAAATATATTATATTATTATATATTAAATGATATCTAGACTAGAAACTAGAAATAAAAGTCAAATCTTGCTTTTGTATTTCACTTTTATAATTTAAATATTTTATTATACGTAATCGAAACTATCGGATTTTTTTTCTAATCCGGATATCCGAATTTAAAATTTCATATCCATAACATCCCTAATTGTTTTTGTTTTTTTTTTTCAAAATTTAATTGAGAAGAGTTTTGTAGCTGTTTGGGAATTTGGCTTTCAAGAGACATCTTTTAATATGACACACGATGAAGCGAGATTTCGACAAAAAAACGACGAATCTACCAATTGATTTACCTACTAAATGTTTTTCATTTTCCTACAGCTGACATTCGAAGGCATGTGGTCCTACAATACGCATCCTAAGATGTATCCTCCTCCTGGGGTGGTACCAAGGTTCAGCGACGTCGTAGGAGCTTCACACAGCAAGGAATTCACTCTGTTCAAGTACAACTCCGAAGCCAGGGATGGTCTGCAGCTACTAGCTGAACAAGGAAACTCCACTAATTTGGAGGTCGAGATTTATCGTGAGGTACCTAATATTAAATAAAAAAGAACACGGTATTGTCGTTCTATCTCACCAAGGCGGTTTAGGTTAATTTAAGTCCCTTTTTTTGTGTTCTTGGAGCATCCAAGCCCAAGCCGCCTTCGTAGACTATTGTAGTCGCAACATAGGAACTTAAAAATTAAAATCCTGTATCATGTTATCAAAGTTCTCAGCGCTATTAGGGCCGACGCTGCCTTAAGCGGGCGCCCGCGCGGTCCCATACAAAAGTGCTCCGTCGCGGAGACTCGCGCGGGCACCCGTCGCGGGGAGCCGCGCCCCGCGCCCGTTTTAATACGTAATAAAACATTAAAGTTTTCAATCGAGACGACTACATGCACGCCGTTATAGTTGAAATAGCGACACTGCGCAGGTAATAATTCGGTTTCCGCTACGGAGACCGCGGCATACGACACACGCGCAACGCACGCGACGGGTGCCCACGTGGGCGCCCGCTTAACGCAGCGCGAAATCAGTTATCAAGCAGTTGCTTGGACTAGACCCAACACTCTATTGGTCGGAGTATGTTTTCAGTTGAGTTTTATAGGTCTTTACATCCTGTTGTGTTGTATACCTCTAAACTATAAAGGTAGGACTACATTGCGCACACGTGTGCCACACACGCCGATCTGGCGTCGGTCTTCATACATTTTATATGGAAATTAGATTAGTAGAGCTACACTTGATACACGCCACGCGATGTCGTTCTACGTAGGTACATGTTACATGTGTGCGTCGGCCTAATGTAGTTCTAGCTTAAATACCATGTAGGTATGTAACACAGCCTCCTCTTAGTCCCTGTTTATTTTATTGCTCTTACTTACTTACTTTTCCGTACCTCAAAAGAAAAAAGCCGAAACCCTCATAGGATCACCTTGTTGTCCGTCAGTCTGTCTGTCTGTCAAGACCCTTTATGTCGGGAACGCGTGAAGTTTTCGAGTTGAAATTAAAACCATATACACAGGCCTGCAGCTTCTTGAAGGTGTAAAAAAATCAATTTTCTGAGTTAACGAAAAAAAAAGATACGGCCGTTTTTGTCGCAAAAAAATGTGTATTAGAGACTCAAGAAAATCAAAATTCATAGGGTACTTCCCGTTGACCTAGAATCCTGAAATTTGGCATGAAGCAAGGTCTCATAGCACAAGTATAGGTAAAAATCTGAAAACTGTAAAGTTGTAGTTACGTCACAAAAAAAAAACTTTTTTTGCGGTTCGGAAAAATCTTCGAGACACCATTTGGGAATTGTAGTTGGTACGGAATCCTCAGTGCGCGAATCCGACTCGCACTTACCCTGTTTTTTTATTATGATTGGCCTCTCGCAAGTAAACCTATGAAGTTGTCATCTGCTTAACCGGACTTTCCTGTGGTGGCCTAAATAAATTGAAGCTTTCAGCCAGGAATTAAAATCAACCACGAAGAGCATCTCCTGTGGGGTACGGGCCTTAGCTTTGAGTGTCGGTAGGGGAGGACAACAAGGGACGGATCTAACGTACTCATTATTTTTTTTTAAAGTTTTAAATTATTATGTATAACTTCTCTTATTAGTTAGTTATCGTATCTAAGGGTCGAATTGAGGGAAATCACTGTAAGCCAATGAATGAATATTAATCCAATTTTGGCGAACTTCGAAAGAAGTCAAACTATTTATTTTGTATGCACCACCATAATATGGGTCTCAAGTGAAAAGTTTTGCTAAGGGCTAAAAAGGCATGTTCTTAAAAAAATCTTTTTTAATTCACAATTTTGTTCACAGCTAGGTACTAACATCAGAACGATCATAAAGGCTACTGCACCAGCGAATACAAACATGAAGACTGTATCCACCTTCAGAACGAGCAGGAAGCATCACATGGTATCCCTAGCCACTGCCATCTTGCCTTCTCCAGATTGGTTCCTTGGAGTAGCCAACTTAGAACTCTGTGAGGCCAAGACTCAAAAGTGGGCGGAAAATGTCATCTTCAATTTGTACCCAATGGATGCTGGGACGGACAGTGGAAAGAAATTCGACGTGCGTAAAAATTTATTTTATTTAAAAGTGCACTGCTTGCAACATTGAATACGATAGACCGCTCTTATGCGGAAAAGTATATTCTGCATAGCTCCGCAAATTTATAATAAAATTCCAATTAGAGAGTTGGATTTGACCGGGTTTAAGAAAAAATTTAAATAATTTTTGTGTAATAAATGTTACTATAATTTAAATGACTACTTAAATGACTCTTTGACATATTAATTCAATTATTATTTATATGATTTTATTTGACTGACATTTCTAATTTCAAATATATTAATTATCACAATTTAATGTAACCTCATCATAATGTAATATTTGTACGCCCATGTGGTAGAACGTGCCGAGTCTAAATGTTTAAACTTAAGACCATGTAATGTGCATACCTACCATGTTCTAACAAATAAATGATTATGATTATCATTATGATGGGCTAATTTATAGGTCAAAATCATTATTTCAGCCAAAAGACGTCCTCTGCTGGACATAGGCCTCCCCCAAGTGTCTCGCATCCATCGATTGATCCATCAATTATTATTTATAGGTCTATTTACCGTAAAACTTCTTAAGTCATAGGTACTTAGGTCAGGCTACAAGAAAAAGGTGAAATTGATGTTAGATAGAACATTTGTAAGATGTAGACTATTTGTCTTCGAGGTGCTAGTGGATACTAATTACTAAATAATCATGAACATAAATCCAAATTTTGCAAGCAACAAGAGTACCTAAGCAGCAAATATTTAAAACCTGCATTAAAATTCCCAATTCCCAATTAAATTTTCCTTCAAGCGTAAAATTCTGAACTACCTACTACTTGAAATCCTCTCAAACTTAGTTTCCTCTGTCGGTCTTCGTCATAATTGTTATATTTTAAGTTCTCTTAATTACAATGATTTCTTAATTATCATAGTATTTATTAATTTATTATACTAGTATATATACGTATTTTATTATTATAAGCCACTTAATTTAACGATACTACATTCTATTTCAAAAAATATCTGTTATTTATTTATTGTGCACACCTACCACAGTGTTGTCTTTTTTAACCCAACGGTTGACTGGTGGAGAATGCATGAAGTTTAATTAAATAAATAAAATTTCTTTCATTCCATTGCAGTCTTCAAATGAGGCGACAGCACCAGCGCAGCCGATTTCTTCTGCGATTATAGATGCTGATGTCCCCAAAGAACTTGTGAAGCCGTTTGCCAGATTGGTGTTCCAGTTGATACGGACTTACTACAATCCTAACTGCACAGTACCTACAGCCGTTACTGAGGATGAGAGTTAGTAACAACATAATTTTCAATTAGTTTGTACTGACCACACTCCCGTTTTTTTTTTTTTGGAAATAATCAAATAACTTAAAAATGGAAATAAAAAAATCTCCTTCCATTCTAGAAAGTACCATACCACACTGGAGTTTTTCAATGATCGCAATAGACTAACGATTTACGAGTTGTAGGTCGCGGGTTCAAACCCAGCCAGGCGCATTACTTTGTGTAATTTATTTCATCACCACTGCTCTCAAAACGGTGAAGGAAAACATCGTGAGGAAACCGGCATGTCCTAGAATCAAAAATTCGAAGACATGTGACATCCACCAACCCGCACTGGGCCTGCGTGGTGCTTTACGGCCCATTCCCTCTTCAAGAGAGGAGGCCTGAGTCCCAACAGTAGGAACATTATAAGGCCGACTATGATGATAATTTTTTTAAACTTCATTTACAGCAGGTGGTGATGACAATGGAGAAGAAGGCGAAAGCGGTGGTGATGAGAATACAGACGAGGGAGAAGATTCAAGTAAAAATAACTACCGGCCACCAACTCCACCGACGACCACCACTACGTATGTTCCACTGCGACGAAGTTCTATGCTTATGGTTATATCGTATCGTATTACCTAGTAACTGGGTTGTTAAAATCAGATGCAGATCGTTCCATGTAAAATACTGGAATTGGGAAGCACGATACCCTTTGGCAAGACTGGTGTTAGATTTCTTGGCTTCTGGTATCGACTGTTAAAGATCTATCTATACATATATCTAGCCGGTGCCAGCTGCTTCGCTCACCTGAATATAGGTTTCTCGATACAAACTTTAGAACCCCGTTTCATCTCCTCATGGGTTGAATTTTGATAAATCATTACATCACAATAGGAAACCTTGTGCAAAATTTCACGCTCCAGCGGGGTTACCATGACGTTCAAAGTAAGATTGTATTATTCTTATTTCAGTGTGAGTAAGAGACAGAGCTATACAGGTTGTCTAGCGCCATCTCTTACCCACACTGGAAATAAGAATGAAACAATCTTACTTTAAACGTCATGGTACAGGTCCTAGTCCCAGTAGTTTCAGCCGTACGTTGATAAATATGTCAGTCAGTCAGTTTCTCCTTTTATATATATAGAAAAGCGAAATACCACTCACCAAATCTCAGAAACTATAACACCTGTAAACTTAAAATTTTCCCGGTAAGTTCCTTATGGGGTGTAGACATCCGCATTTTACGAAACGTCTTACGTAGAAATTACGTAGAATGAGCTGAGCGACCTAAAAACTATTAGAACAGCCTACCAAATAGTCATTATTCATTAGCTACTGACAATCAATGAGTGGATTTAAGGTTGTGGATAACTTATTACGAATTTTGGTTCATGTCGGGGCCACTGTAGCTCGGGGGCCCCGTATCATTGATACGGCTGATTCGGCGGTAGCTACGCCCCTGGGTGACATTACAAATGACAGCTGCAGAATAGTAGAAAGGTTAAAATCGGTTGGACGGACTCTAAAAAATGTTTGCTTAATCTGTAGGAGTACACACATATTGTAGGAGTACCTATAGCTATTATGTTTGTTGATTTGGTACAGTGAGGAGCCACCTCCAGTAGACCCAGAGTCGTCGCCTGAATGCCCCATGACTCCGTGGGGGGACTGGCAGGAGTGCTCCGGCGAGTGCATTGATAACACGGTGGATGGATACCAGATCCGGTTCCGAGATCATATTGGGGTGAGTATTAGAGTATGCAGTAGCCTTGGAGCTATTATTAGAGTCCTTCCGTTATGCAGGGAGGATGCTCCAGGCTGCTCCAGGGTAAAGATCACAATTTAAATTTTCTTAAGTTTTGGCATTTTGCAGGTCAGTGTCAAGTTATATGTTGAATAAAATATGATTTAAGACTTTAACACGTATATCAACGGAATTAACCCTATTTCATGAAAAATCAAATTGAATGGTTATTTCATGAAAGTCATTCAATAGAGTTAGCTGAACTGAGAGGTTTATGTTGATGATTTTAATGATTATAATTCCGTAAATAAATATGTGTTACGATTGCGAATCATATTTTAATCAACATACAACTTGACACTGTCTTGCAAAACGAAAAAAACTTAAGATAATTTTGAATTCGCTACTTCAATTTGGATTACAGGGAACTTACCAGCATGACGTGTTAAAATGTCCATAGCTATACACCCTTTATAGCTCCATACCAACGACCTTACAGCGTCTAGATGTTTAATTACAGGCGACGCATGTCTGTCAACACATATGATTATAGATCTGATGTCTCGACCAATCAGAACCGATCAGATCGTAGTACCCCGCTCCCCGTACCTCGGCTAGTTTACAGAATTGTTTCGGTGCGCTAGTTCAAGCATGAGGCGTCTAGTGGCTGTAAGGTCGTTGCTCCATCCCTTTCACAGTTCAGTTAGGGTCGTAAAATGGATCGCGCTAAAAGATCTGGACCCTATGTTCAGCGGTGAACTAGGCTATTCATTACCAGCAAAACTTAAAATGGTTATTTTTTAATGCCTTGGTCACCCTCAACGATATCGACTTATACTAAATTAACTGTTTACAAATGTCTTATATCAGGCTCCAACACCCGAGTGTGTGAAGGAGCCAGTGACGGAAACGCAAGCTTGTCAAGAAGCGTGTGAAGACGAACCACCAGAAGAAATGCCGGAGGAAGAAGAAGAAGAAGAAGAATAATAATTCGTTCAATAAATGTAATAATATAATTAATAAAGTAGATAACGAAGTAATAATAAAAATCATATTTTTCCTTTCCTGGGTATATCATGACGTGTTAAAATGTCATTCTTGGGAGTGAGAAAGAGGGATGGAGCACAGTATACACCCTATAATAGCTCCATTCGTTTAACAGTTCAGCAGTGCTATTCTCTAAGAAAACAGCCTTGAGAGCAGCGCTGACCGCAGCGACGAAATCCAAATACGTACGTGACATTAACAATGCAATGATAGGTCTATTGATAGATATTGATAATCCTATGTACGTATTTGGATTTCGTCGCTGCGGCCAGCGCTGCGCTCAAGGCTGTTTTCTTAGAGAATAGCACGACAGTTTAGGCCGAGCGCTGCTAACCCGTTTGCTCAATTGTTGGTTGTATCTTGGATTACCTTTGGTAATTGTGTGCGAATTGTCGTTTCCGAAGATGACGTACTTGGATAATGGGTACTACAAAAGTGAATGTCTGTGTCGGCATTTGTGTAGATGAATTTGGAGGTATATTCAGTATGTTATCTAGATCTTACTTGTGTCGGTGCCATACAATTCAAGTCTGGTAGCAAGCTTAACAAAAACATCTTATTAGCGTTATTATTTGTCATTATCTCGGTTTCGTTATTTTTGCTTATTTTCGTTTTTATATATTCTTTCAGGAGTTCATCAGTCTCACTTACTTTATCCTTATTACGTCTATATTTTTTGCTTGAAACGACAAATGTATTTCGCCGAGAAGTGACTGATAGTGGAGTTGAACTACGTTCAGCTTGATAAGTGGGGGATGCAGTATAAGGTGGTGATGTCGGGAGCGCTGGTGATGCATTCTGATTATATTCTTGTATCTCATTGTCTTCATCTTCTTGTTCTTCTGGACTAGGTAAACTGTCAGATGGAGTTCCAGCTGTTTTTATGTAAGGTATAGCAAACTGCATTGCATCTGCCAAGTAGTATTTCTTTTTTTTTTGATGATCCACGTTGTCGAGGTTTTAAGTTTCGTACGAAAACAGAACGGAGATTTTTCCATTTTTCTTTCGCTTGCAGAGCTGAAACTATATAGAAATAAGTAGGTATTCAAAAACTCCTTCTTCCAACTGGCGCAACATTCACATTCATCTTTAGAGGTAGGCGGAACAGACAGTAAAGTCCCGCAAACCTCCCGTTGAAAAGGGAGGATCCTCCAACCACACGGGTGTTATGTCTGGTAGGCAACTGCCCGATAGATGATTTCGGGCTGCTCTATATGTTCCAATCGCGTGGAGAACTTTAATTGCGCGATGCAGGATTATTTCTTATGTGATGCTATAGATGTCGCTACACATCAATGCCTATAGGTGTACTTCTCTCGCAAAGACAGTATCTACAATATCAAGAATATTTGCAGAAACAACAGCCATTATATAGGATGCCATGCTTGAAATATATAAAAGGAAACACTGACATATCAGGCGAAGCCAAAACTACTGGGACTAGGAACATGTTTTGAACAAGGTTTCCTTTTATGACGTAGGCGTTCACGAAGAGAAAAAATTTAAAATTCGTATGTATGCATTTTACCTATGTTAGGAAAACAGAAGGCATTTAATATCGTATCAAATTCGTTACGACATTTTTTAGACAATTACTTTCTAAGTTTCTAAAACCTCAGTCAGCACTCAACTCCTATGGCAAAAAAAAAAAAAAATTAAATGGTTTTATTATTAAACACATTCTACGAGTGCGAAAAATAGTTTTACTGAATTATACATTATTTAAGTAAAAAATAGTAGGTACCTACTAGAAAGCGCTTCTACAATAATAAATTTGTTACTATGCTCT
The DNA here is from genome assembly GCA_949316375.1 of Mythimna vitellina. NCBI lineage: Eukaryota > Metazoa > Arthropoda > Insecta > Lepidoptera > Noctuidae > Mythimna > Mythimna vitellina. The sequence continues at coordinate 22,088,511 of OX438690.1, forward strand.
ATTTTAAACAATAGAAAAATAACTACCTACCTGTTAAATTAACAGCCTGTCCTACTGCTACCCAAGCTTTTTCTGTAAAGTCCTTTTTTGAATATTCTTTCAATTTGTAATTATACAAACAAGGATGTTTTTCAACTTCCGAAACAAATTTGATATTCAATAATTGCTCCGTCATATTGAAAATCGCAGCGATGTCTCTGGCGACGACTGGTGTCGGCGGCCTCTTTCTCCTATTCCGTCCGTGTCGGCGACGAATGAATGAAACAAAATGTCAGCGACGCATGTCTGTGACTCGTACGAACACGAACGGCGCGACTATTAATTTATTTGTATTGTGGTAGTCGCTTAGAGACCAAAATCGTTGGGTATCGAAGATTTCCGTAGCCTTGTGAACGAGTGAAGAGCTACTTTCTTACTACTATAATGGTACAGTAGAATGCCGATTCCGTACAAATAAGAACAAAAAGCTCTCTGATCCGACCCTCGAGCTAATGAAGAAGAGGCGTGAGATGATTCTGCAGTCTTCAGACGATGCGTGCATATACCGGCAGCTCAATAGACAAATATCGAAGTCTCTGAAACGCGACCTTCGCCGCTTTAATACCGCAAGGATTAAGGATGCAATTGAGCGGAATAAGGGCTCTAAAGTATTTGCACGAGATCTGTCTATTGGGCAAAGCCAGCCCACGAAGCTGAAGACCAACGATGGCAGAGTCATTTCCGCCAAATCGGAGCTTCTGGGAGAGATCGAGACTTTTTATGGACAGTTATACACGTCTATCACTAAACCCGCGGCAAATCTAGCAAACGACCCAAGAGCTAGATTGACTCGACACTATACCGAAGATATCCCGGACGTCAGCCTGTACGAGATTAGGATGGCTCTGAAGCAGCTAAAAAACAACAAGGCGTCGGGTGAGGACGGAATTACGGCTGAACTCCTGAAGGCGGGTGGAAAACCGGCCCTTAAGGCCTTTCAGAAGCTATTTGATTCCGTCATACTCGAAGGAAAAACGTCACAGGCGTGGAGCAGAGGCGTGGTGGTACTCTTCTTTAAGAAGGGCGATAATGCCCTGCTTAAGAATTACAGGCCCATCTCGCTTCTGCGTCATGTCTACAAGCTGTTTCCAGAGTCATCACAAATCGTCTTGCACGCAGGTTTGACGACTTCCAGCCTCCCGAACAAGCTGGATTTCGAAAAGGCTTCAGCACCGTGAACCACATACATACGCTGCGGCAGGTTATACAGAATACTGAGGAGTACAATCAGCCTCTCTGCTTAGCGTTTGTGGACTACGAGAAAGCCTTTGATTCGATTGAGACTTGGGCTGTACTGCAGTCTCTCCAACGGTGCCAAATTGACTATCGGTACATCGAAGTGCTGAAGTGTTTGTACAAAAACGCCACTATGTCAGTCCGACTACAAGACCAGACTTCGATACCTATCCTCTTGCAGCGGGGCGTGAGGCAGGGAAACGTAATTTCTCCGAAACTGTTCACGGCAGCAATGGAGGATGTTTTCAAGGTTCTGGAGTGGAGAGGGCTAGGCATTAATGTCAATGGCGAGTACATCACTCACCTTCGGTTTGCCGACGACATAGTAGTCATGGCTGAGACTACGGAGGAGCTCAGTACAATGCTTGGTGACCTCAGTAGAGCTTCCGAAAGAGTGGGACTTAAAATGAACATGGATAAAACCAAAGTCATGGTAAACAGCCATGTAGCTCCCACTCCTATCAAGATCGGGGACTCTACTCTCGAAGTTGTGGACGACTACGTTTACCTGGGACAGACGGTCCAGTTGGGAAGGTCTAACTTCGAGAAAGAGATCAATCGTCGAATCCGACTTGGCTGGGCAGCGTTCGGGAAGCTGCGCGGTATCTTCTCGTCCAATATACCACAGTGTCTCAAGACGAAAGTCTATGACCAGTGCGTGTTGCCAGTAATGACATATGGCTCTGAAACGTGGTCGCTTACAATGGGCCTCATCAGAAGACTCAAAGTCACCCAAAGGGCAATGGAAAGGGCTATGCTCGGAGTTTCCTTGCGTGATCGAATCAGGAATGAGGATATCCGTAGGAGAACCAAGGTCACCGACATAGCACGAAGAATCGCCAAACTTAAGTGGCAATGGGCAGGGCACATTGCTCGCAGAACGGATGGCCGTTGGGGCCGAAAGGTTCTGGAATGGCGACCACGTACTGGAAGACGTAGCGTTGGAAGGCCTCCTACAAGGTGGACCGATGACCTGGTAACGGTTGCGGGAGTACGATGGATGCGAGACGCACAGGACCGTTCATTGTGGCGGCACTTGGGGGAGGCCTATGTCCAGCAGTGGACGTCTTTCGGCTGAAATGATGATGATGATGAGAATGCCGATTATCCGAACGCCGATTAACCGAATCGCCAATTATCCGAATCGGTCCTAAGCTTAATATAAAAAATTAAAACCAAATACTGTAGTAAGTAAGCAATGTAATTTTTATTTTATGTAACAAGTTGAAACTCGCTGGAGTCCAGATATATTTTAACTGTTATGGTTGAAAGCTAGAGGCAAAAGTGTTTTGCATCGTGCAGCTTCTGTGAAACAGAACGTTGGAACGTTTGTTTTTTTCTTCTGTGTGACAGTTCGTTTTTCTTTAGTACCAGTCTATGTCCGATTATCCGAATTTTCGATTATCTGAATCGACCTGAAATCTGAATCGGTCCCAATTAATTCGGATAATCGAAACGGCGTTCTACTGTACGTACTTAACTATTTCTATAAATGGATGAAGCCAGTATGTCTTAATTAGACGATTTCGATAGAGATAGTAAGCCAAAGTAATGGTTTGATCGTTAATTGTGTCATACTGTCAAACATTTTGTAGGTAAATTATTTTTTTGTGAACTGCGTTACCACTACGCCTACAGGCTACAGAGTGGACAGTAACTAGGCTTATCGAAAAATATCGATATACCGATATTTGTTACTTCGATATTACCGATATTTTCAGCCGATACATTTTGATGCTATACATCGATATATCGATACAAAATATTCGATACCGAAAATCGTATCAAAGAGATTAAAAAAAAATATTTTCAGAATATTTAACGGAATTCAAAGCCATAAAAAATAGGAACAACGGAAAAAATAACTATTGTCTATGACTTGTATGTTTTTACTTTCGTTACCGGACAAATGCTGGTTAGCCTGAAACAATAAATTGGTCTTCAAAATATTAGAATATTGTTATTTAGTAGGATTAAGATTCTCATAATATATTAAAATATTGTACGTTTTGTATACAAATTACTATTATATTATATAGACTGAACTAAATAATTAATGATTATTTTATAACCGATTTCCGATCTTGCAAACTTTGACCGATATATCAATATTTTTCCTAGATATTTCGAGGCTGATATTGATATTTTTGTAATTATCGATACATTTCAATTAGTATTTTTCATCGCTGCCGACCTCCCTAACAGTGACAGGATAAACAACTTGCGTCTTGCGACTGATTATTGTGTGGATGGCAGGGATGTTACGGATATGAAATTTCCGATCAGAATACGGATACGAATATAGGATATTATACCGGTTTTGAATTCGGTTATTGATATAAAATATATTTCGGACTGTTTACTGGTTCCGGAAGAGCAGTGGTGGCCGAGTGGTAACGGCCCCGACTTACGAGTTGTAGGTCATGGGTTCAAACCCAGCCAGGCGCATTACTTTGTGTAATTTATTTCATCACCACTGCTCTCAAAACGGTGAAGGAAAACATCGTGAGGAAACCGGCATGTCCTAGAACCAAAAATTCGAAGACATGTGACATCCACCAATCCGCACTGGGCCCGCGTGGTGGATTACGGCCCATTCCCTCTCCTAGAGAGGAGGCCTGAGTCCCAGCAGTGGGAACATTATAAGGCCGTCTATACTGGTTCCGGATAGTTTCGGTTACGGATATTAGAATTTTAAAACTATAAAAGTGAAATACAAATAGCCAGAATTGACTTTTATTTCTAGTCTAGATTATCATTTGTTTGGCTGGGCGACACGAACAATAACTTGCCGCAACCTGTCATTTAAACTCCGCCCGTATCCGACACTATCCGAAACATTTAATATCGGTTAGTTATCCTTGCGGATATTTTTTCATTTCAGATATGCGATAGTTTCAGTTACGGTTACCTACGGAGCTCCACAACATCCTTGGTGTACGGACTGGGCGTTAACTACCAGATATTCGCAACATAAGTTTGCAATACTGTCCAGTAGGTACGAAGGGCCTTACCTACTGTTTCTAGATAACAAGATTTTTTATTTATCCCAACATTGATAGACAAAAAGTAACAATTGATGAAGTTGAACTGATGAAGAAGATCAGAAATGGCCAACGGAACTTCACACTCACACAGATATCACAATGAAAATAGTTAAAGAACTATGACAATACAAATAAATAAATGGTTCTCAATCATTATGTTGAAAATGGTATCATCGAACTGATCTGAAGATGATGATGATGCAGCCAGAAGGTAGACACCGGAACTGCTTAATTAATAAATGTATCCCAGTCGTGTTGGGCTTATTAGAATTGTCATAAGATGCACTTTGGCTATAAGATATTATCGAACTGATCTGATCATGGAGCTTGAAGGTGGAAGGTAAGCACGGGAACTTCATAATATAGAATAACAATGTAGGTACCTACCTACCCCAGCAATATTTGAGATAATAAAAAAATAAAACGACTTCACTACAAAAAAAAACAAACTTTAATTTCGGTATCGGCGTTATTTAAAAAACAAACAGTAGGTACCAGAAACACCGACTACCAAAATGGTTATTGATCGTTTAAAAGTCGCAGCACACGGGCCACCGGCCACAACCACAAAACACCGCCACTTATTTCCTGTAAGTTTCATTTTATATGGATTTGCCGCACACGGCTGACGCCAGTGGCCGCCACACCCTACAAATCACCGTTGCTCGCTTCTTGTGGCCCGAACTGGCCACTAAACGCCGTCACACGCCATTCGCGCATTTAAACCTTCTTTATCAGAGTCCAATATGATACTGCGTGTATGGGTTAAAAAAATAGCAGCCACCGACCACAAGTGGCCGCTTCTAGCTTCTCGTGGCGGCGTTTGTGGCTGTGGCATGTGGCCCATGTGCGGCGACAGTTATTTGTTTTTTGGAAAGATTTTTTTTGTTTTTTTTTTTTCACTAAAATATTTAAAAACCATAGTTGTTATAATCAAGGATCAAATATAATTCGTTGGATTGAATTTCCGAACGCACTTTTCCTTACGTCATCGAGTGAGTGAGACTTTTGCGTTGGTGAAATTCGTGATTCAATGGAGTAATTTTTCGTTCAATTCAGAATTTATCAGGTTCTGGAAAAATAATTCGTTTTACATATTTCTTTATTATGCTTACAAAGTCTCCAAAGCCTGCGTACAAACGGTACATTACTTGGGGCATAAAAGGTGCATTGTTAGTGGAAGGAATTGGGCTTGCCGCATCCTACGGCCTTTGGTACAAGTTGAATACCGACAGAAGTAAGTACGAGATCTGGTTTATTTTGCTATATTTAAACGTATGTATATCATTAGGACAAAGAATTTTATCTTTAGCACTTTCGCTACACGTGTCCGGAGAGACGAAAATATATCTTGATGGCTCGAAAAAATCCTAAATGTCAACATGTGCACTGTCTAAAATAAATTGACAGGTCAAAAACCTGCATCTTTGTTTGTCTTTCGAAATAGTGTGAAGTACCTTTTCGAGACTTAGTGAACTATTAGTAACTAGCTTCTGCCCGTGGCTTCGTTTGCGTATTAACTAAAATTGAGTCCAGAGAGCAGTGAAAAATGTGTGAGTGATCAAAAATTATGTAAAAATTTCGAGCGGCCTCGTCTCCGCCTGGTTGAGGCAAAGCTACTTGCAGAAAGCGATTAAATCTTTTGGATTTAATTTAAGCCCTCATATTTATTTTCCACACTAATTTCTCTTATTTATGTGTTACCTGGCCCATACTTACACATACATGGGTCCTACTAGGCGGTTGAACCCAAATGAACAAAAACTTGTCAACCCACACAACTGTGATTTCAAGACAAACATGTTTGAAATTTTTAAGCTTCTAGGTTCATAAAACATTGATATTTTAAAAGAAACATTATAATGTTTTTTTCATCACTAGGGCCACAGAAAGAAAAATAATTTATAATTTTTTTTTGTTTATTTGTGTTCAGATTATAACCTGGATGGACACATGGAATGATATTATCTTATCAGTTTATGTTAAATTAATTTTTCATTATTATCCTGCTGGCCTGGTGTTGTATGGTGTCCAATGTCTTAAGTGCATATTTTGTGCATGGGTGGGATTAAGGTGTCATTCAGTCCACCCCCAGCTCCTCAAGGAAGGCCTTGGAATTACTGACCATTTACTGACCACAGAGGCTTCTCAAAGTGCCTTGCTCCGTATCCAGCGACAACTTGCAGGCCTGTTAGTTTGCCAATGACTTTGCCCATGTGAATGTAGGAAATTTTAGTTCTTTATGATTCTGGTCTCCTGGTAGTTGCCATACTTCTACATGTTCTATTAGTCTATAACACTCATGATTACAGCCCAGAACATATTTCTTCATGATTCTGGTCTTCTGGTAGTATGTTATTGTTCATTCAGCCTGTTTCTGAATTTCTAATTCAATCTCAGTTTCCACTAAGTCTTGTCACTTATTGGAATGAAAAGTACCCTATCCGTTAATCTAGGTTATAAACTGATCAGCTGTTATTGTATAATTGATGCACAAAGGTCCAAAGATACAAACTTTAGAATATTTGTTTGATTTTTTTGTGCCATCTGTGTCATTTTCATGTGAATTAAAACAACAGTCATTTCATGTGAAAATAAACAACTAAAAATTTAACATGTACACTAAGTTCCTCATATATTATTTCCAGGTTTCCGTCTGTATATGTACAAGAATCACAACTGGGTACTGGAAGGTTATTACGGACTCGGTGAAACCATTGCTGAGAACAAAATCAGAGAGCTTGATCAGGCGGTTTGGAGAAACGAAGGGCATATTTAAACTAGCGGTGAGATGTCTGTTGGTATTAAAGCCACTTTTTGGGTGGTGACGTTTGGGACCCTGGGGTACGCACTGTTCAGCTTGGTCAAACCTGATGATGAACTACTTAAGCAGGTCAATATTGAATTCCGTATTAGTTTATGTTGATTGTGGTCACTGATTGTTTAGTTAATAATCATTTTTGATGGTTTTCTTGGGACTAATATCTGCATGTGTTTTCAAATTGTGATTGTACCGTGGGGCTTGTGTGATACTTCTGTTATTGGTTAAAATTTAAAATTTAGGGCCAATATTTCAAAAGCCAGATAGCTTTTTTGACATCACAGTAAGATGGTTGAAGCTGTGATCCCTAATGATATAGGTCTGCACCATACATAGCAAGGCATAGCATAATCAGCCTTTTAATGTTCCCACTGTTGATACTCAGGCCTCCTCTAGGAGAGGGAATGAGCTGTAATCCACCATGCAGGCCCAGTGCGGATTGGTGAATGTCACATGTCTTCGAATGTACCATACATGAAAGTATATTCAAGTTATATTTTTTATAAAACAGTAATAAACCATTCTGTTTTATAAATAATATAACAATGATAAAGTATATTTAAACAATATTATTTTAAGTAACTAGTTATATTATACATAAAAAGAATCAATCTCTTTTCATATTTTCGCATATATTCAACAAATTACTACAGTACACATGTGCATACATACTAAAAATGTTACAAAAACAATAACTCTATCTTCCTTTAATCTTAAGTTTTCTTTCCACAAGATTCAGAATCATGACATCTGGAACTGCAGAGCTCGTCTAGAAATCTTACAGGCTTCTGGTCTCATTTAAAAAACGTTGAAAAATTTCGTCTAAACCTTGCTTTATATTAAATAGTCATTTTACTAAATTAGTTTGGTAAAATAGCAATAAGTTATAACAGTTAAAATCAATACAATATAAATGGTAAATTTTTCAAGTGGCAATATTGAAAAGAACAATAAATCTGAAACTATGAGCAACACTGAGAAGTACCTACTCAAGAGAGGCTCAGGCTCGATTTTTATACTCCATCATTGAATTTTTGAAAAATCCCATCTGGGCACACCGCTATCACGATAGCAAGGCCCCTCTTTGAGGAGTGACTACATAGGCGCCACGGTGTAGTCATTTTCCGCCTGACGCAGGTGAAAATGAGTACACCGTGGCCCTCCGAAACAACCGGGTCCACTGAGGACCTCCACATTGGACTCGATTATTTCGGAAGGTTCCTGTGTCGGATTCAGCGGGAAGAAACCATTGTGTGGATCGCCCGTAGGAGACGGAGGTCTTCCCCGCTTGGGCGGAGCAACGCCGTGGTCTCGCGAAATTGATCGGGTCCAGCCTTGGTTCAGACCATAGTATGGAGCGAGGGGAAATGGGAGGCGGTCATCTCTTTCTGTGAAGCAGTAATGCGAGCGAAGGAGCCGGTCGAAACCGTGACGCGAAGAAAAGTCTTAAGCCCCGACCCACGCCGGAGACGCCCCGAGTGTCGAGAGTCGCAGGGCGATTTCCGGCCTTACGATTGCGATGGCCGGCGGTCGTATGTGAAGACTGAGACAGAGTTCCATAGATGAGAGTAAAGCAACAGAGAGTGCACTCTTTGTTCACAGTGCTGCGGTACGGCGCCATGCCGTACCCGTGGTGATGGGGCCAAACCGTTCTTGGTTACATTGAAAAAAAAATACAGTAATGCAGTCTTAGTTTTCATAAAAAAAATCCCGAGACCTCCTTGAGTATTTTTCGCTATATTTTATAGTTTCAGATTTGGCAATCAACCCATTTGAAAAGTTCACTTTATATAGCTATATCCCTAGGGATTTAAGTATATCACGGCATTAATCATCTTACTGTGACGTATACAAAAAAAAGGTCAAAACTGCCATATTTATTCTTGAGCTAAAACTACTACTTTTAATCAGACCTCACACATGTAGGAATTATGTACAGAGTTGATTTATACATAGATATTCATAATACAGTTTGTGGGCTAACCTTTGAAATTTTTTAACATTTTAAAGTTCACATCAGTGCCTCAGTGTCATTTATCGTTCATGTTGAAATTAAATATTGAATTCATGGGAACAGCTATTCATCAAGTTTGATCCATTTTGTTTCATCAACTATTGTCAGCTGTACTGAGTATATTTTATACAGTTAAGTATTGTGTTGATGTATATATATAGGGGATAACAAATAATTTTTGTTAGATTATCATTAACAACCAACAAAATTCACAATACTTGACATGTGGATCATTAGTAATCTTTGTGATGTCTATGGCATACCATGGTAACATGTCATTGTTATAGCTTTGTGGTCTCTAGATTTGTACCATAAATCATAATTTTAATGTCTATTGTTTTCGTTGTTGCAGTATGACGAAGGCTCAAAACATACGGATGCAAGAAAAGTGAGTAATCAAACTGTTAGTGTCTTAAAAGAAGCAGCAAAGCCAAATTCAGAACTAAATAAAACAATTGAAGAATTGTTGAAAAAAGGAAAATGAGTGACAGAAATACTGTATTAGAAAGATTAAGTAGACGGGACGCACAACGCTTAGAAAAACTACAAAAGGCTCATAAGGCAAGGGAAGAAGTAGACGCTTGTGATGAAAATGAAGATTTCTTTTCTGGCTCATTCAAAATTAAATCAGAATACATTGAAGACTTACTAATGCAAGTTCCGACATTAGACCTGAACGCATTGCCTCCTCACTTTGATAGCATAAAAAGAGAAGTAAACGAATTACAAAAATATGTTGTGACATCATCATTCTTCTTGAAGGAGTTCAACATGCGCAAATATTTGGGTATGGTACAGAATCTTCAGACAAAATGCTATGAATTAGAAGAGAGATATGTGCCCAGAAAAAAGTTTGGATTCTCAAAGAAAAAGCTTCCTAAATCCCACACTGAGAAACAAGGCTCGCTTGATGAAAATGATGCAGCAAGAAAAACAGATAGCAACAAATGGGATGAAAAACTGTTTGGTTTTGACTCACAGAAGAATAAAGTGTTAGTGCTTGAAAATGATGAGTTGTTTCAGAGAGATGTTGCTTTACGGAACCTTTCGAATTGTACCATTGGCCTCAAAGGTGTTATGGGAACTTTGCATTTAACTAATCTAGAAAACTGTATAGTGCTTTCTGGACCGGTCACTTCATCAGTATTTATGGAGAAATGTACAAATTGCAAGATAGTTGCCGCATGCCAACAGTTACGAATGCACACATCCAATAATTGTGATATTTATTTACATGTGACTAGCAAGGGGATAGTTGAAGATTGTACTCAGATATGCACTGCCCCATACAATTTGTATTATGAAGACCTAGAGAAGCATTTCAACATGTCTGGCTTGGACCGGAATTCTAACAATTGGGATCGATTGGATGATTTCAACTGGCTGGCTCCAGACATTCCCTCACCTAATTGGTCAGTTTTGAATGCAGAGCTTCGCATCAACAGTTGGGATGAATGGTGGTCACGGATTCCTTCCTAATAGTAGATAGTAGTAAATAAAATTCTCAGTGTTAAATGACGCTAATAATAATCCATAAATAATAGGGTGTAACATCCAACTAACTTGTAACTGCAATTAATTCAAACTTTAGGTCGATTAACGACAGCTGTTTTTCGACTCGTAAAAAAAATTAATAATGTGTAATCAAAAACCTTGGTTTACGCAAAATGCACGACTGTGTAAAAGCGGGTACAGACTGCTGTAATGTAACATGCAATGTAACATGTAAGGAGCATTTCACAAGTGTGGACGCAGGTAGCGCACTAACTGACCATGTACAGACTCGTATCTGTGTCCAGCATGCGTTCAGTACAGACACACACAACCCGTCCACACTGACGCCCCGTGCACACTGCGCGCCCCTTTGTGTTCGGCGAAAATACCGACAAATGGTGGAACACTGCGCACACGAGTTGAAATGCTCTGCAATGAACGCACGCGTAGGGTGCACGGTGACCGCGTACAAGGTGTCCACACTATGGGATTTCTGTTACATTGCGACAATGTGGACGGCAAATTTTTTCATTGCGTTGATACATTTCATAAGTCTGTACTCATTTTAAGCGGCTTTATATTACTACCCAGAAAAATTTGACGTGAGGCACTCATTTTAAATATAACAATAATTTATATGAAATGAGCAGCTTTAATGTCTTCATTTAAACTAGCCATTATTATTTTAGAAACTCATTTTATTTTTCTGACGAGAAGCTTTTATATGTTATAATCTAAATAATGGCCCCTTGCCTTGAGAGTCTTTTGACTAGTCTTAATAATTCCGATTATGAACAAATTGTCGCAGTTTTGAGATACTAAATGTATGGCATTTATAGTATACCATCTATAGAATTAGGGTGCGCTTCCACTAACGCGGACTTGGCGGAGTGTAGAGGAGCGGACCTTGAATTGGCCTATCATAGTGATCGAAACCACCAATTAGTGAGAAATAGTGTAAATGGAGCAGAGTGGAGCTGAGTGGACTTGCAAATAAAATAAATGTGGGCTCGAGCCACACAGAACGAAGTTGGCTACTGAGCAGAGAGCATTAAGCAGCGGGTAGCTCAAATTCACTCCAGTTTAATGGTAACACTTCTTTTCACTGAAGCTCTTCTCCACTCCACTTCACCCTGCTCCGCTTTAGTGGAAACGCCCCCTTAAGGTCTGTTCAAACTGAGGAGAATCAATCGCTTACTGGATACAGGATGAAATTCTATCGCACTATGCGCAATTTCAATTTCAATCGCATCCCGCATCTCGTACACGAGTTATGTCTTAATTTGGTCAGAGCTTTAGATATGGGATATATCTAGCTATAAACTCTACCAGCTAATAAACCAGAAAAAAAAGGAATACAAGTGGTTCCTCTGAACCTTTTATGATAACAGTAGGTCTTCCATATATGTACTTTTCATGGCATTTACGTCACACCTTCCTGGCATACTCAATCCAAGCCATAAAGAATGTACGCCTTACAACTTTCTTCTGCGATAATGCGATAATAGAGCCATAAATGTAAAGATTCAAATATTCATATTATTTTTATGATATTTATCACCACAAATTATGTTAGGCGATCTGCTTATTTAATTCACTATATATTATGATTTCATAAATAAATAAATTTATTACTAGATAAAGTACTTTTATTGACTAATAAAATCCTTGTAATCCTGCTCGGTGTCAAAAAAACCTCGTGTTTTCTCAATTATATTGATCGATATAGCTTTCGAACCTAGAACAGATTAAAAATATTTCTTATTAGATTAAACAATAACAGATAGGTTCTCCAACATTATCACCATTTTGATGAATTATCTTCCTATCGGAACTCAATAATATGTACCCATTTTTTAGCCATTCGTCACTGAATTATTTGGCGAAGAGTAGAATCGTGGACACTCAATACCTAAATCGTGAAATAACACAAAAATATAATAATAAATTATAAGCTAGGTTTACTAATACTAAGCGACTTATTAAAAATGGCGATACAATACAGAACCTTATTTACAACTTTGTTACCGACACATTTTAGGTGTAGTAATCAAATTTTTAAATCCTGCGGAATGTTCTAATTCTCTCCTCAAATTCAAAACAACTGGTTTCTTCGAGCATCGTCGCGTCGCGTCTCGGGGTGAGGTGACCCTTACCTTTTACACTGCGCGTTGTTACCACGCACAGCATAGAATTCTGTGGAGTGTGAAGAGAGTGGAGTTACGAGTTAGTAGGGTAGCTACACGAGTTATAAAAGAACGACTCTGGGTTGCAACTCGAAGCATTTTTGAACGGTTAGAGTAAAGACCCTGCCCTACTCTGATTTTTTTTTTAACACAGGGCACAAGTAGCTGCAGCCGTCGACAGATAGGTTACACTTGGTACACGACGGCTGCCGCTGATCTTCAAAGTTGGAATGTCGACGGCCGTCGTCGACGCATCAGCAGCCGACGTGTCGACGGCTGCAGTTATCTCTGCCGTTGGTAACATGCCGCTCGTCTGTATGAGCTCTTAGACGAAATGACGTTAAGTATAGAAAGAAGTTCTTCCTCCAAGTTCCAAAAGTTTATTGTCTTTAGAACCAACCACATTTCGGAACATTGCGTTCCAAATAAGAATAGGAAAGTCAATAACCTCGATCTGTCAAATGTTGAGTGAACAGTACGGTTTGCAAAGAAAGCTTATTTGCATATCAATAAAGGGTTTTTCTTTTCTTTGTATTGCTAAGTCTTAGTTAAATCTAGGTGAAATAAAAACGTAATTGTTTAATATAAATTAGCTGAATAATATATTGTTTTAAGTCATAATTAGTTTAAAAAAAAAACAATTTTCTTTCTTATTTTCATTGTTAGGAACAATTCGCCATCTTTTTCCATTTGCCACTACTCGTACTCAGACACTTCACACAGTGACGCAGAGATGAGCAAAATTGAAGAACTGGATTCTGATTAAACTTTTTTCGTTTACGAATCGTAAATAACTTAAATTTAAAAAAAAAATCTCGTTTGTTCACCCTACCCAATTTCTTCGATTTGAAAGTAGGTCGTAATCGATCCTATTCTTATTTGGAATGCATAGTGCTAATATGATGAGTCCAGTGAAATTAATACCTATGCCCAATATACCCATATTGGGCATTACTTTTTGCCAGGTTAGTAATGAAGAAGAATAATGTTGACATAATAAATTGATGATTATTATTTTCAAACCGATTATCAGCGAATCTTATGTAGGTAGCAACAAAACAACCAAATTCGTGCTTCCCGCTATCTTGTCATAGATACCTACTTGATCAAGACATGTCACAGTCTTAACCGTAGTACCTACGAACTTTTTGGACTTTATGTTGCACCCAGTTCGATATTTTTTTGTATGATACCCGTGTGATGAAGGCTGCCGAGATGGAATGATTGTAATAAAATTTTTGACTGGTTTTGCTTTTATTTCTTTAAGTCTAGGTACATGAGTCACACAGGATTTCCCTTTCTTGAATTAATATAATGACTAATGAGGTGACTGAGGTAGTCTGTCCATCTTCTTCGTATTCGATGGTATTGGTACCTACTTATTTTTTTTTTGTGATTAGTCTGATAAAAATACTTACTAGAAAAAAGTCAACTAAACGTAAATGACCAACTAAAGAAGCAAAATAATGTAAATAAGGAAATGAAAATAAAAACTCACACAAACTCGCCAAAATATCCTTCCCTGTTACGATTATCACACAGGAATAAATAGGTACAAAATGAAAGCCACTCAAACAATAAATAATAATTTATTTATTACTACATTGGAAAATATATAAAACTGTCAAGTTGTTAAAATCACAGTAATTTCTCAAACCGTTATAATTTTTTACAAAGAAGGACTCTAGGAACATTCAGGTTGGTCACACAAACAGTAGCCATTTTGAATATAAATTGGCAACACTTACGGTAAATATGGTAACCCGGTGTCCCAGGTTTGTACTACCGACGTCTGGCTTCCAAATTGGATCGGACTGGGGCTGCTCTCAAGCTCCTGCCCAACTTAGGGGGTCCAGACGCCTCCTGCCGGAGGCCCTACGCAGGTATCGTTCGGTCGATGGCCCTTTATAGAGCGCCGGTATGGGCGACGTCACTACGAAAGCGACCGGCGGCTAAGCTGATCGCATGCCAGAGGGTCGTGGCAATCCGGATGGTGCGAGGATACCACACGGTTTCCCGCAAATCGTCGAGACTCCTTGCTGGCCTACCACCGTGGGATCTGGAGGCCACAGTCCAGCACGCATGCACCATTTACGCGTGGAGATGCAATGCCGAGGCGAAACTCCGCTGCCACGAAAAGTCACGGTATAGTGGACAGAGTTCCGGCGGGATCTCATGGTAGAATGGCGATAGCGACTATCGCAACCCAGTGCTGGGCACGCCACAATTATTGTGGTAAGTCCCCTCTTTGAGGAGTGGCTGGAAAGAACACACAGCGTTCCGTTTGGAGGTTCCTGCACCGGATTCGTTCGGAAGACACGCCCGGGTGTCACCATTGTGTGGACCGCCCGGAGGACACGGTGGAGCATACGGTAGAGGTATGCCCCGTCTGAGCAGAGCACTGCCGTGTCCTCGTGGGGGCAATCAGCGGCAGCGATCTATCGCGCCGGGCCTTGGTACAGGCCATGGTCCGCAGAGAGGAGTGGCAGGCGGAGGCCTCCTTCTGCGAAGCAGTAATTTTCATAATTTTCGATTTTCAATCAAAATTGTGATTGCGAAGCGATGCGGTTTAGTCGAATTCAACGCGACGCGGCGGCTTTGTCCTACGTGAGTGTGAAATCAGCATTTCAGCCGCCATTTACATACAACAAGTCACAGCATCGCAAGAGTTCGCGCAAAAATATTAAAGCAATTGATCGCGTCTGCTTCGCTTCGCTTGTCACCGCACCGCAACCACGTGCGGTTAGTCACGCAGGCAACCGAATCAATTCTTTGTTCTATTCGCGCCGCGTCGCTTCGCATTTGCGTTGTATCGTTCGTTGAACCTACGTAGGACACCGCGATACTCACAGAACAGCTTGTGAAGTACCCGTCAGCAAAACATATAGATATAGGTATAAAGTTAGATAGGTGCGTGTTTAACACTCGACATTTGCTTTGTATTTAATTGTATAACATACTATGTTCAACATATTATGTAGTCGTGTTGTACCAGAGACCCTTATAAAAAGTAAATGGTACCACAACAGCGACTATTTCAGTCAAGCTCAGAGGGGAAATTCTCTTAGCATCGCAGAAACAAACTGTCAATATGACTGCCAATTTTTCCACATTTTGACATTGAATGTCCATAGATTTGAAAGAAAAAACGTTAAATACGAGAATTGGTCTTCAGTTGTAAACTCTAAAAAAACAACAATCGTTCTGTAAAAAAAAATTAAACCTCCATTCTGTTCCTAGAAAACCTAAAGATAGAATACTTATGTACAAGTTGAAGAAGAACTCACTTTATATAAAAATACGTATATACATAGTGTTTTGGTGAACCGGTCGAGCATTTGTTACGTAGTAGATTACGGTCAGTTTACAACGAGCAAACAAATTTGCTCGTTGTAAACTGACCGTAATCTACTTGAAGATGATACAGCGACTATATTCACCTGAAAATGCCAAGTATTTACTAAAACTGGTAACACAAGATATCAATTATTTCATAAAGCACAGTTAGATTTTTTGCTACCAAAAGATTTTTTAAAACCTTTATTTTTTAGGTTTAATTTTTTTCACATTATTTTGAGATCCAATAATACTTGATGAATGCAAGGGTCCTAGTAAATTTCATAGCTTTTTCAATTCATAAGAAATTTATTAAAATTATTACAAAGATATACATTATGCATTTTTTGATAATTTCCTTCAATGTTAAAAAGATCAGTCTACATAAGAAAATTGCTTTTAGGATATGACACTAATAAATTCATAATCTCTTTTAAACTTAGAAGTAATTATGGAATATAATAAATGCGGATGTACTTGTGCTAACATGGATACCACACAACCATAGCTACAGAAACACAAACGGCTCGTTTTTCTTTTTAACCCACAATTGCCCCATACTAATTAAAATTGTTAGGGAGTGGTATGGTAAAAAAAATGCGACAGATTTACCACTCTGTCACATTTTTCCCATACTAATTAAAATTGTTACGGAGTGGTATTTTACCGCTCTGTCACATTTTTTAAAAACTGTATTTTAAAAATGAAAACAATTTTATACCACAATAACGCTATTGAGAAACATACTGTTTTGTTATCGAAATAATAATAGGCATATAATTGTAAAATTAGTAAGTTATGATTAAATATAAATCAACTTGGTATATCATAAATCATCAATTACATTGTCGATAAAAAGAAAAACGTTCCAAATACGACAAATCTCGAGAAACCACTTTTATTAATTTGATATATAAGAACAATTTATTTGATAAGCCTCAACTGAAAATATAGGTATATATGGTGTTTAATTATTACTGTATAATTCGGATAGCAAAATAAATGCAATACATACGATATTGTTTTAAATATTCCAACTAAGTACATGAAAGCCTTAGATTTAAACTTATTTATTCTGAAAAGGAAATACATTTTTTACAAGTATCTACCTAATAAAGGATAACAGATATAATTAAAATTATAATTTTGCGTATTGCTTGCATTGTTAGTCTAAATGAAAAACGTGCACTTCACATTTTAAATTCTCTTCGTTCTTGCGACAAGATACAATTTTTTATCTGAATGTATTTTTTTTTTAATATTATAATTACAAAAACATGCGTCTCTTGCCCGATTTTGATAAAACATTTATTACATTTATAAGCTGGCAATACTAATTAAAAATAATGCCAAAAGTGTCATGATACTTTGATATAATGGTTGGCCTCTTACGACTTCGATAACAATAGCATAATATGAAATATAAATGCTACAAACTATTATAATTATGTTTACTGTATTACTTATTTAATTTGTCATTGAATAAGAGATTCTTTTTTTTTCTGGAATATTATTTTTGGCTCTTTTTTGTTTTCAGATTTGATTTGAAATAATTGATAAAGGAAACAAAAAATCCTTCAATTTACTTTGCCTACTTTTGTTAGTGTAAAAAATACTAGAATAATTTCAATTGTTTATTGGTTAATTTGAGCATAAGATCAAAGCTTATCATGAAGCAGGAATGTTTCACATTATTAAGTACAAAACTTTACAAAATGTTTTACAATTACTTTTTATATTATGACCTTTATGGAGACGACACAGTTAAAGATATATGTAGAATTTCTAACGATTCGCATGACGGTAAAATAGGAAATATTTATCTTAGAAATCAGTCTTTTTTATTTTATGTATCCAAAAACTGGTCCATTTTTTTTGCAGTGTGTGATCTGTAATCCCAAATTTATGAAAAAAAAAAAACTATAAAGTCAGGGAAATTAACTGTTTTCTACTTTTGACAAAAAGTTGAATCATAGACAAATAGAAACATGAGTGACATTCAGCCTAAAGGTAATGAACGATTAATTTACCTGACTGTACATGTGTATTTTACTGGACAAATATTACCTATTTCACAGTGCACTTTACAATAATGAATGCATGTATCAAATATACCTAGCATGGCTAAATTACTGAACCACATTCGGCGACTTCGTCTTACGAGTAATGGCAAAATTATAGTCATACACCATTGTGACGTGTTTGAATCGATTAATTTGTGACGGGGAAATTTTGCGCTCACGCATATGTGTGTACATATATTTAGGTTCAACGTCTGTGTATTTGTAAGTAAATCTGATTATGTAATACCCATTTATGGTGGTTATATCTATTTGATCCTTTTCAAATGCATTGTAGGTATTTTTGATAACAAATCGCACGACGGAGTCGCGGCAGATCAAGAAGGAGATGGCGGAACGATTTAGATGTCTTCCTTAGGACTTGGCAAAAAGTGGCTCAAAGCCGGGAACAATGGAAGGAATGGAGGGAGGCATTTGCCCAGCTGTGGGACAGTATAAGCTAGATATAATAATACAAC
Source organism: Mythimna vitellina (assembly GCA_949316375.1). NCBI lineage: Eukaryota > Metazoa > Arthropoda > Insecta > Lepidoptera > Noctuidae > Mythimna > Mythimna vitellina. The sequence continues at coordinate 22,107,223 of OX438690.1, forward strand.
CATCAAACCGGTTTTATGATGGAACTAGGAGGTTTTTAAAACTTTTGTTTGCGAATACACATCTGTTTTCTGTTGTTTCATATTGTTAAAAGGCAATTGCGGTCTCACTTAATAACTATACCTATATAAAAAGTGAAAATCGACCGCTGCGAAAGGCTTATTATAATTTATCACGCCATTAAATCTATGAGAGCTGTTTTTAAGGTGGTAAACCATCAAATAACTCCTCCCGCTCTGGGTGGGGCGAATGCTCTTTGCGTTCCAGAGCCGCGGTAACTTGCAATCCTATTAGCCAGTCCAGCTAAGGCATCAGAAGGGACAATTTATATATTTTTAAATAAACCAAATGTCGTCTTTATTTTAGTGTCTATTAAGTTGATTTCAGAGTAACCATTGCCGTTGAAAAAGTCATGATATAAAAGAATTCAAGAAGTATTATAATATTGTGATATCGAAAGAGGTCGCATGCTACTTTTGCTCTTATTAATTTGCAAACTGGCAAGATAATATAATTTTTAAGCTATATGCTGTATACAGGGTGACTGGTAATTAGTGACCAATACTTAGACACGTGATTGTCCTCATGATTACAAACAACTTTCCCAAAGAAACTTTTAACCAAAACATGTAGGTACCTACACAGCTGAGCGGTCGCAAGCACGCGCACGCGAATTTTAATCAGCTGTTTTGTTATTGTCATAAAACTAATGATTCTGAAAAAAAGTTTCTTTGGGAAACTTGTTTGTGATCATGAGTACAATCACGTGTTTCAGTATCGGTCACTAATTACCAGTCACCCTATATAGCATAGGTGTTCGTATTTCATAAAAGGAAAAGAAGATTCATAAATATTTCAGATAAGAAAGGGCGGCTGTCAAGCCGCCAGGCAGAAAAATAATTGTATAAATATAATATAAAGAAAGTAACAATAAATTCTAATAAATTGGAATACAAAAGCTTTTTTTGTATTTCCGCTATCACAATATTTATTTTCCAAAAATACACATTAAATTACATAGCAAACTTGGAACACACGCCAGCTAAACAGAAAAAGGCTTTACACACAATTACCGTACAAAACACATTTATCCACGCAACGTATTGTCGAACGTTTAGCATCGATACAAACACATCACAACAGTCCTATCTATTCATATTAACCGAAAGCTTACGGCTAACTACAGTCTAGGAAATAAATTGTTCACCACACATTCCCGGTCAAATTGAAACCATCAACTGTTACAAAGAGAAACAACCCTTAACATTGAAGACCCATAAAGGGATGTTGAAATGAGCTGATGATGAAAAAATCTTAAGAAAATTTGTATTTCGCGGGCTACCCGCCTGTCACCTTTAGTGCTGAGCTAGACTGGCAGCGCGATGCGGGGTGCGGCACGGGTGTATTTATTAATACAATATTATTATATATAGCCCGCGCGCGTCCCGCGTGGAGCCGCCCGCGCTTGCAGTCTGGCTGAACACTTGGGTGGTGAACAATTGTTTATCCTGACTGTATAAGACTTAAGCTAGCCTCACCAGTTGGGTTTATTGTGAGAGATGGTCCATTGCTGGTAGGTATTGTTGGGGTCGCAGGGGACCAGGCCGAGCTGTCGCGAGTGAGGCTGCAGGGTGAGGCAGTAGCCGTGGAGGCGGTGGATTATGTGGTGATTGGTCGCATCGTAACTGAAAAACGTGAAATGAAAACGATTAAAATACACTACAAAAAATATTAACCTTTTGGACCGAGCAAGTATAATGCTTATGACTGCTCTGATATTTACAACAAGATTTGTTATTCTGTTCGCAGAAGAGTACAGAAGCGTGTGGTGCGTAAGCAATCACTTTTTGCAGTAAAATCTTGTCGAACAAATGTTGGTGTGCGAACATATTGCTGCCTAACCGACAATTATACGATTAATAAGTATTTTCTACAAATCGATTTATTCTGCACAAACCCCGGACGATTTTGAAATTCCACTCTAAAGGCAATCAAAGAATTTGACTCCTCATCAATGACATCAGCTCTGTAAAAATATTAGTGATTTATTTTTCACGGCGAGCTACCCATTGCTCGTTGACAGCGCGGCCGCACCTGTGGTGTCTGGGGATCGTCGTTGGCGGCTGGGACGTGAGAATGACAGATTCCTCACAGGAAGAATACAGGTGTGGTTTTAGTCAGTAAAAGATTGACACGCCCTCGCGCTCCACTTTAGGGCGAAATAAGTCATTGTATGATTTTCCAACTTACAACAAAAGATAAGTGGAGCATCATAACAAAAAATAGTAAATCTTTGTCCGTTATTAGGCTAGCGTCAGTGAGGGTGTCCCCTTCGTATGCCAAGCCTTGCCAAGGTGACCTATTGTCTAGCAACAGTGTTGTCGAGGCCATTAAGGTATCCATGCTCGCTGCATCTGGTTAAGCTGTAAGCCGACACACAACATAGTTAGAAAAATGCGTTCGATAATTATGCCACTTACCTCCAAGGTCCGTCCACAGTGCCGAGCCTGCAGAAGGCTTGCTTCACGCTGTCCACATCGGCCTCCACGCAGCGCTCTCCTACTCCTAACTGTCCCGCCTCGTTGAGTCTGAACAGTTGACTGTTGCCTGATCCATGGCATGATGCGGTGCCTAGAAAATGAAGAAATATGAAATTGACACTTTTTTTGCACTGTTTTTCTCGGATGCAATCTATGCACTCATTGACATTCAGCATCTGTTGTCCACTTTGTATGTCCCACTGGATTTATCAATCCGTTTTATGATGCTCTGCTGTCACAGTAGACACAGTTTGATGCCAGTTTATTAGAATGGGTTGTGATCCTACTTTTGTGGAACGCCTTGCAGTGGGTTCCTGAGGGAAAGCGCCATCGAGATCGGCCTAGAAAGAGTTGGCGAGAGATAGTCTAGGCGCGTACCACGAGGACTGGTTCGAAACGGCTTGAGAAAAATGTCTGGAAGGACAGGGGGGGGGAGGAGCATTTGCCCAGCAATGGGGCAGTAATGGTAAGGGAAAATAAATAACTAATAATTTAAAAAAAAATAATTGTGATTCGATTTTTAGTTTCTGAGAAAAACTGAGACAAACATACATAAGACATTTTCGGATAAGCCTTGTTCAGTCAAGATTGATTGATAAAAATTGGACTTGTCACTGTACAATTACGATTTTTATTCATTCATTGTTTACGAACATTTGAATTTGTACTTGTATGAAGGTATTGAGTTTCAATTACATTGAACAATGTTTTCAATTACTGTTCTAATGATAAACGATATTTATTTTCTGAATAGGTTTTAAAAAATACTTTGTCACGAAATGTTTTCGTCGATTTAAACTAGATGAGGCCGGTGTTTCCTAGCCGACTACCCTGAGACGAAACGCCGAATCAAATTCAGAGGACAAAGTCTGTTTTAATTCATTAAACTCATTGTCTTTCTATTGTGTCTCTAATTACGGTATTCGAAAGGTTTTGGAAATCCATTTAGCGAACATATGAGATGTCAAATCATATGAGAACCATGCAGTCAATGCAAGCATTATCAGTATTCGTATAGCTCAACTCAGGACTACCTACTAAGGAGTTCAACGACCTGACAAATAATACCAAAGAAAGGTTATTTGGTAGGCCGCAGAAAATACTGAAATTGCCAGACAAACTGTCATGCCTATACACTATGATGACTATACAAAATATTATTATCATCATCATTTCAGCCGAAAGACGTCCACTGCTGGACATAGGCTTCCCCCAAGTGTCGCCACAATGAACGGTCCTGTGCGTCTCGCATCCATCGGACTCCCGCAACCGTTACCAAGTCATCGGTCCACCTTGCAGGAGGCCTTCCAACGCTACGTCTTCCGGTACGTGGTCGCCATTCCAGAACCTTTCGGCCCCACTGGCCATCCGTTCTGCGAGCAATGTGCCCTGCCCACTGCCACTTAAGTTTGGCGATTCTTCGTGTTATATTATTATACTGTTGACGAATTCCTTAATCTCATGTAAAATGTATCAAAAATCACACCAATAAATGATTTTCTTTGAAACATTAGTAAAATGTAGTCAAAAATAAAATAAAATCAATAGCTTACCTATATAAGCTGGGGCACCCTTTCCCATTGTATCAAGACACACTCCAGTAGCCTTATTCTTGACCATTCCCCAATAAATATTCTTCGGCAGTTTGGGGAACTTGTCGTACACATCGTAGGCAACATTCTCCATGAACCAATTGAAACTCTTGCATTTCAGACGTTCCTTCAAAGCAAGCTGTTCGGTTATATCTCCCATATCTAAGTATCGAGCCATTGGTTCTCTTGTGTAGAAATATTCTTTGTGCTCATCGTCAAACCAGGTCTCGATAACTCTCTTGTAATTGATGGTAATGAGAGATCCCTTCCTGTTCTTGGCAAGGTTTCCGAAAGAGTAAGGCATGAAAGCGCGGTAAACGTGACCCACTCTTGAACACGGTACCCACTCGATGCTACCACCACACTGCCAGATTTTGAAACTCAACTCAAAGTTTTCTCCACCCCAAACTAGTAGACCAGGATCATAAGCCCCAATTTCAAGGAAATACTTCCTGTTGATAGCGAATAAGCCTCCAGCGTGTGTAGGACTTTTGTAAGGTTCAGATTTGTGTTTATGAAGAGAAGATTCTCTATCAGGTACTTCGTTCTCTTTGTACAGCATGCCCCATTCGAAGATGCCTCTGTAGTTCATGCCGTGTTGATAGACGGGTCTGTATTCGAAGGTCTTGTGATCGACACCGTCGATGACTGGGACTGTCATGGTTCTATAGTCTCGGTAAATCGGAGCGAGGAGCGGGGGCAGCCAGTTTATGTTGACCTCACAGTGAGCGTCCAGGAACACGATGACTTCACCTGTTGCCTCCTGAGCCCCTCTAGATCTTGTTCTTATAAGACCTTCACGTTGTGGGTTTCTAATAATGCGGACTTTTCCCTTCCATCTTTTCACGTAATTGTCTAGGTTTGACTTTAAGTCCTCTTTGTCTGAGAAATCGTCCACCTACGGATAAAAAATATTAAATTTAACATTGAGCAATGGTGGGTCAATGTCGTTTTTTGGAATAAGTGTAGCACGTTTACACAACCATGCCAGACTTATCATGAATATGAGATTATGAACAATATCAGGATAATTTTTTTTAATTAACTGTTAAACAGTAGTTATAACATATTTTTTCCGGGACTGTTATCATTCCGCCAATTGTTGGGTAGTTACCGTTGCCGATTTCAAGAGTTTTGTAAATCTACCAGAAGATTCTTTCCCTCCCAAGCGTACCCTCACATTTTTCGAGAGCATGAAGATGCCATAAAGTAGATCTCTTAAGTCATGATTTAACTTCATCTTCTCTCATTTCATTTCATTTATTTCGTCAGAAAGTGGTACATAATATGGTCTTTAATATGAAAATTAAGCCTCATCACATTCTGCCACGTGTGGCGTGCAAATATTTGGTAGGTACATACATAAATCATTTTTTAAATAAAAATATTAAGTTAGTGCTGGGTTAGATCGAATTATGATTTACAATTATTATGGCATGTCATCTAAAAATATTATGTGGATTAAATTCGAAGTAATATTCAATGTCAAGATGTCAAAATTTATAAAAATACATTTCAATTAAGATGTCAAACAAACACAAAAAAATTCAAGGTAATATTCAATGTCAAAAGAGAGAGCTCTGATTCCTTTTGGTACACTGGTAAAGTCTATCTAAAATCCCCAGTCAGCAAAACTGTTACACCATTTATTAACTATTTATTCTGTCTTATTTCTTGAACAGACCTGTGCGCTAATGCGAGTTATTTTTTAACGTTAACGTGTTTGATACGTTTACCGCGTTTAGCTCTCTGATTAGTTATGCGTTAGCTATTGTAATTTTTTTTTATTATTGATAGTCTCGCATTTGGCCGACGATGGAGCACGCTTGCCTTGAAGTAACCTAACCTTTTCACTGTTTACTAAAAGACCTCTAGGTTGTAGCTATCAGGAAAAACAAACGTCAACAGGGAATTCCACTCCTTAGCTGTACGCATAATGAATGTGAATGTGTCTGTGTATTTCGTCCCAAATTATAATAATATTTTTACCCGACTACGGCAAAGGAAAAGAAAGGTTATGATTTTGATAGGCTATGTATGTATGTGAATATGTTCATCTGTTCCCTCATAGCTCCTAATCTACTTATCGGGATTCGGCATATGACGTATCGTTAGAACCGTCTTAATTGTTTGCTGAACACAGGCTACGTGACGTGAAAACACCGTCACACGTTATTAAAGTGTTTCGGTTGGTACCTATTACATGTGACTGCGCTTTTCTTTTTGTTCTGTTCGAAGTATGAAAATCTTGTTTCATACTTTTTAAGCTTCGTTTTGTTTTGGCGTAGTCGGTTTTTAGTTTTTTCTATGTATTCTTTACTTCAGCAAAATTACTTTGTTTAGACATAACTCGCATTTTTTTAACTCGTTTTACCACAAAAACTATGTACCACCAGTAATCAGTAGTCCGCCTATGTACCACCACTGTACATGAAGTTTAAATAAATAAATAAATAAAAGTTAGGACTTCGTTTCGAATTTTGGAAAAACCTTTCGTAGCGTATGCCTACATCAAAATTGTTTTCGAGTTTCAGCTGTGTTGATAGATTAGTCAATCAGTATTCAGATTTAAGAATAGATGAGATAATAGTACCAATGATGCGTCATCTTAACAATAAGATTAGATCATACTATTATATGCCCGATAGGCGTAACCGGCCCATGAATAATAATCTCACAGCTATTTATCAGAGTAGAGACGAAATTGAAAACAATTCTATGGTGCACAACTGGTTTTGATAAAAGAGGATTGCCGATCATCGTATTGAGTTGAACTAACCGTTGTAGCTATTGGATGGTCGATCATTAATTTGCTACCATTCATTTGCTATTGTAGATATTGTAACGAACGTGAGTAATTAAATGCCGGTTTACTAGCAGAGAACTTTATTCACCACAAACAATAACAAATTTGGCCAATCTACAATAATCCAAATCACAACGAACACTAGAGTTCCGTTAAGTATCGCTCAGGTAGTTAGGTAAGATTACTTCACACACTTAAGTATCGCACTCGCTTAGCAGTAGAAAACAAACTGACTTCCGGTCGGAAGCTCGTATTTATATGCAAAGCCAGGAACATTCTAGATAGAGAGACCTTTCCAGAAAATTGTCGTCGAATCGCAGGGTAATAAATTATTTTTATTACAAACAAGTACCTCCCGACTGCCGACTCAATTGCTAACAACAGAAGGTACGAATTCCCTTATCTACCTACGTACCTACCTACTATACTTTATTTAATAATAATAATGGTAGGTACTTTTTGTCGAACTTTCCTAGAACTTGCCATGCCTGGATACGTACTTCCATTCTAGAAGTTTATTTATTTATTTATTTATTTATTTAAACTTCATGCAACACAAAGATACAAAGGCGGACTTAATGCCTTAGGCATTCTCTACCAGTCAACCAAGGGTAGTGAAGAGAAAACATGGTAGGTGCATAAAAAAAAAAAAGAAAATATTAATAGGAAAACAAGGGATCAAATGTATTTATATAATATTTTTAATAAACATACATAAATATATAATATAATACATAAATATATATTATTTATATAAGGAAAAATGAAAGGATTTTTGAGACTACTTCGCTATTTGTGTAGAAAATAAAGCCGCAACTTCCGCTTAAATACATATTGACTGGTGGCCGTCCTGATGTCAAGAGGAAGCGCATTCCACAGAAGTATGGACTGTATATAAAAGGAAGAATGAACAAATTCAGAAGTATGAGAAGGCCAAAGCAGTAGAAGATTGTTAGAAGAACGCAGATTCTTAGCATAGCAAAGCGTTTTAATTATTTAATGCTACTGTTAATTTCATCGAAGATATGGCGTGTTCAAGTTTCACGGCGTAACAATATGTTAGTTTTTAATTATGTTGATAAACTGTGTTTCCTAAACTGAGCCAAATAAACTTTATCATTGTTTTCCCTGTTCCCAGTAGCCTTGAAGTAGTTTTATCCTAATTAAATATTTTGGCAATATATTGCTCTAGCTACTGCCAGTGGCTTCACCCACGTGCGAGTAGAAAATTACCCCAAGGGAACATATTCCCGGGATAAAAAGTATCTTATGTGCTATTCCAGGACATGGTTTACCAGTGTGCCAAATTTCATTCCAATCTCATCAGCAGTGTCAGCGTGACGGAGTAATAAATATAAATAAACACTCAAAAATTTCGCCTTTATAATATTATTCTGATAAGTATGATACTAGCTAGCGGTAGCGACCCGCCCCAACTCCCGTACTAAACCGGTCTAGCTACAAAGGCGGACTTAATGCCTTAGGCATTTTCTGCCAGTCAGGCAGGGTGGTGCAGAAACATAACGTGGAACACCTACCACGTTATGTTTCTGCACCACCCTACACAAAAGTTAAAGTTACACCTAACTTAATGGCAAAAAACAATTAGAAAACTAATACAGTACCTAATAAATACATACTTATATAAGTAACTAGCTTTTGCCCGCGGCTTCGCTCCCGTCTATATTCTACTACTCTACCCAACTCTACCCTACTCTACTCTACTCTACCCTAATCTACCCTACTCGATAAAATGTATCCTATGTCCGTACGTCGGTTCTGAACTACCTCCCCACCAATTTTCAGCAAAATCGGTTGAGCAGTTCTTGAGTTATAAATAGTGTAACTAACACGACTTTCTTTTATATATATAGATAAACAATATTATTATGAGAAACGAATCCAACAAATCAACGCTGTCATAATTCTGTCAACTTCTTACGAATGTGTTCACATCGTTAAAGGAGAACCGACTGGATGCAATTCTGATAAAACTTACAACACAATAGTATGTATTGTGTTGTAAGTTCATAATAGATTCTTAAAATTATGAGCTAATTCCCGCCGAATGAGCCTAGTTTATGTTTGTTGTTTCAAATTAAGGAAGTGTTTGCTAAACCATTGTTATCATCACAATCATCATCCATTAAAAATCAACAGCAGTTACTCGGTTATCGGCACATTTAAGCAATCAATACCTAATTTCATCGACACTTACATAAAACAATGGTGATCATAATCGTATCGGCTGTTAATGGTGTTTCAAAGACGTAACATTTCGATAAAGCTAAGTAGTTCATGGAGTTGTTTTACTGCTAATGCAGAGTACATTGCTTGCAGAACAGATGGTCTATGGGGACGAAAAATTCTGGAGTGGCGACCACGTTGCGGAAGACGCAGCGTTGGAAGGCCTCCCACAAGGTGGACCGATTATCTAGTAAGGGTCACGGGAATCCGATGGATGCGAGACGCACAGGACCGGTCGTTATAGCAACACTTGGGGAGGCCTATGTCCAACAGTGGACGTCTTTCAGCTGAAATGATGATTTCTGCCAATTACAGCTGTGTAATATTGTATATTCTGTCTTTGTCTATATAAATAAAAGGAGAAACTGACTGACATATCACCGCAGAGCCGAAACTACTGGGACTAGAACCGTGAAAATTTGCACAAGGTTTCCTTTTATGACGTAGGCGAGCACTAAGAGAGGATTTTCCAAAATTCATCCTCTAAGGGGATCAAACGCGGGTTCAATGTTTTTATAGAGAAACCTAGTTTAATATAAGGGACTTATTCCCATGCGCTTCATATTTTTTGTTGCCAACGGCTCCAAAAGAAATTGTATATGATCAACAAAATAAAATTACTGATTATTTTCACCTTTGAATAATTGACATAAGATCGATTAGTATAATCAGAAACTGTGATTATAGGTATTTTTTACTTATAAATACAATTGGTTTTTATTTAGAAATCAAAAACCGATTTGTGATATCAGAAGCTGAAATTTGTTTTTCTTAGAAATTTCATTTAATGTCGTTTTTTGACTGAACTTTAAATACAATTTATGTATTGAGGTTCTAAAAGAAATTGTGTATGGTAAACACAATTTAGGCGCGCAATTTAGGAGGCGTACTTTTAGGCTGAGTTCGAAAGCAACAGAAATGTTGTAATTTATGAACCACTAATCTGGTCAAGACTCAAACAGGCACCAGAAGTTTAAAAAGCTATCTAGTGTATAGCTCCATCTCTCTTTCTCGTTCGAACAATTGACATTTTACCACGTCATAGTAAGTACCCAGTATAGAATAAAATACACAACATAGGCCAAGCTCTAAAGCAAAACTATGTTATCTATCCATTATCCGTTTGTTAAGATTGATTGCAGTAGTCACTGATATAGAGTGGTTGATCCGCCAAATGCGAGCTCGAACCGGATCAAATAGGCACATGAACATTGATTAGTTAGTATTAGGGAATCCAATCCCACATCAGAATGACGATTTCGCAAGCCTGCGGGATTGAAGTCAGCAATCACGCGAATTCCGCGGAATTTGGATATTTTAAATTTTATTTTAAGGGTTTTCTTAAGATTGTTTGATTTTGCAGGTCACATTGCTAGTCTGAAATGCAAAATACAAGAAACTTAAGACAAAACCAGGACAAAATCAGGAACGATAAAAAAATATTTGGCGTTTCGTCTTTTAGGTTTAGGAAGACAGAGTACTTTAACTGACATCAATTACGTTCCTTTCCAATTCAAAACACAAAATAGACATTTTAGCTGAAAACCTGAAACCTGAAACCAAATTATTTTCCATATGTACAAATTCTACAGAAAAGTCACGAGTTCCATGGACAGTTGTTAAATTTATTTAATAATTTAACAATTGAGGCTGAACTGGGCCTAAATAATTGGTCATCAGAACGGCGCGTCGTCTAAAACCATATTTTCTTAGAAAAAAATTCGATGTCGCACGAGTAATCCTACATTTCTGATCCCGCAAAAAAGGAGCGGATCCCGCATTTGCGGGATGGATTCCCTAGTTAATATAACGAGAGGATTTTGATTTCTCGCTGTTGGAGTAGGTTAAGAAACCTTTTTCTATAACGAACATTATCGCTTACAGTGCTCGATTTGTACTGAGTATTAATTAGCATGACCCAAGACCGTTGCCAACGGATGATCAAGGGGGCGAGGGGGCTAGTAGAAATGTAGAGGATGGAAAAGTATGTACAGTCGACAGCATAATAATACAAAGCAAGTTAAACTTCAACTTGATCTTGACTGTACGATAAATAAAACAGTACCTAACAGATGGTTTTAGGACAGATTATTAAAAGGTTTTTTTTTCTTAAATTAACGAATTTGTATCTGTGACAAGTTTAAAACTGGTTTACGAAAGTGATAACAGATGGTTCTGACAAAAAATAAAGGCTAGTTTTTTCGGTTTTTAGAGGGAAGTAGCAGCCTTGCCCTGAACTAGCAGCCTATTGTCTTTCGCTCCACCCAGTGGGGGAAAAGTTGTGATGATTTTCCATCTAAAAAAAGGAGTATGGGCATAGTGTCCTCCTTTGGGCAGAAATTACAAAATATAGAAACTACATTTTTTGTTACTTAACAGCATTTTCTTCGTGGTCTATCTCGACCCGGTCTCGTAGAAATGGCAGGTGGAACTAGACCTATTTCCCCAGAACTGGAAGGAGGAAGCACAGGCCCGCGAACGGAAGGAGAGGAGGGAGGCTTAATTGTCACCCTGTCAATTAAGTTACCTAGTACATCAGAATCTTATGAAAAGATCTTAAAGCAATTTCCACGACAATTAAAACTAAACTGTATTCAATGGTATTAAAATTCATAATTCTTTAGTTCTGCATTCTAAATATGGCTTTTATATAAAAAAACAACATGCTGCGCGATTGATTGATAAGAATGTATTGTGCAATGTTTTATTTTCAAAGTTTTGTTATGTGAGTATAATATGTTTTCTGAAGATCGTGTGTTATCAGCATGCTATACTCTAACGGCAGGTGTACTCAATCATGAAATTGGTCGTGTGTTGTTATTTACAATCATTAATAAATACAATATTCCTACTTATAAACAACTAAACAAGTTGTACTTGTGCGACAATAATTGCGCATCGCTGTCAACTCTAAGACGGAGCGCGCACTGGTGACTTTTGCCACTCTCATCGTCGGTCATTCGCCATTTTTATGTTCATATATGAATGCAGGTCCTAAAGTGCGAAGTAATTCATCAAAGCTTCTAACTCTCATTCGGAAATATCTAAAAAAAATATTTGGATGTTTTCGAAATTTAAAATACATAGTATAGAACTTTCCACTTAGTAGCCTGTCACTCCAAAGGGGGTGTACCCAGTATTTTCTTTGCTTTCTTTTTTTCCAAATGTCTCATGAGTTCACAGAGAACGGCCGTCTCTTCGAAATCCATATCGGCAAATGACGCTTCGATTTCAAAAAGTTTTGTCACTTTCTCTCTTCGTGAGCGCAATCCACTTTGGAAACGTGACGTGACAGTGACAAACACTTTAAAGTCGTGGTGACAAAAGTCACCAGTGCGCGCAACGTCTAACGGAAGTGTGTCCAAAATACTGGCGGCATTGCTACGTTGTATGGCAATGCTTAATCTCTGCCCGAGGCAAAAGCCGACCTTTGGGTCACGCGAAGTGTCAGTTGTCACTTTGTCAAAGCCTAATTAAACGTTTGGATAAATCTTTAAATATTGTATGAGTACTTGGACCCCACGGCCGTCGTGAGTTACTCTTGCCTCTTATGACCTCTTGCGTCCGGCCCTGGTTCTGGCCATGGTAAGGAGAGAGAGGGAATTGGAGGCGGTCACCTCCTTTTGCAAAACAGTAATGCGAGCAAAGGCGGTCGAAATCGTGAGGCGGAAACAAGCCTCACACCCGGACCTCGCGGAAGACGCCTCGAGTGTCAAGAATCGCAGGGCAATTCCCGGCCACCGTAGGCGCGGGCTTGCAGACGGCGACCACTGGGTAGCTCGTCGTTCGGTAAAGACCAAACCCCGGGTCGGCGGCGCGTTGTTCCATACGCGCTTCAAAGATATGTCAGCAAGATTAACGGGATTAGTTAGGGACGATACTTGCCAGGGCTGCGGATTGATCGAAAATGTTACCGTGGTCCTCATAAATTGCCATTCAAAGAACAAAGACTGAGGTTTTTAATCAGAAAGACGTCCACTGTTGGACATAGGCTTCCCCAAGTGTCGCCACAATTAACGGTCCTGTGTCTCGCATCCATTGGATTCCCGCAGCCCTTTTCAGGTCATCGTTCCACCTTGTAGGACGATTTTGTACCGAGAATTTTTGAATTTGGTATGCGATCAAAATAAAGCAGCTTATTTGAAAATGGGGTGACAAGATAATTTGATAAACAAGTTAACCCAGTCAAAATCTGGTTTAATTTCCTGAAGAACTTATCTAATTGATAAAGTGATGATATCATTATTATACACGGTGTCACCGAAATGTGTAGTCATGTTTTTAGATAATGCTAGTAGTATTATTTAAAATATGTTGAAATAAACGAATTTCTTCAAAAAATAAGCTGTTGATAGTTTTTTTTTTTTGTCTAATAGACAATAGACCAGAATAAAGGATCAGCGATGGGCGTGTCAGACTTTTACTGACTAAAACCCACTCCTGTCCCTTCTTTGCTTCGTTCCAGAGCCCGGGTGTTCTCTTTCGTACAACCCATGACCCAGGGCTTATTTTTGACTTATTAAATAATATTTTACAGCTCACTGTTTTTTTTAAGTGATATGCAAAAAATATAAGCTTGTATCACTGAAAAATATTTTAAAGAGTTGGCAACCATCTGGAAATAGGGTATATTCTATGTCCAGCGTTCCAAGTCACGATAACATCGATGTAGGCGCGAAGACAGTCGTTCCTTCCAGGTGACCGATATTTTAACGCGCTAGCAGCGACATTATCGTAACTGGAAACACGGAATTTAAAAAAAACCCAAGTCGAAATTAAATAGTTGTATCACGTAAGGTAGGGAGCGCAATTGCCGTGTCGTTTCATGTATATGAATAGTAATATACAGCTGCATTATGTTGTAGCTGTTTAGTATGCTTCATTAATAAAAAAGACTGGATATAGGAAGCGGTAATTCTAGATAGGGCTTATATTATATTATGAGAGGGATTTTTCTCTTTAGAGCTCTGACCGGTAGGTCCAAACTTTTTCCCGATAACGAAGGGCTATTATTTTTTATTAAATGTTTTTATATTCTCTCTTTGGAATTCGCTCCCGCTGAACATCAGCATGGCGTCCAGTCGGTTCACTTTTATGGTGAAGGCACGTGGACACATTCGCAGGAAGTTGTTGTAATCATCACAGCGTTGATTTGTTGGATTCATTTTTCATAATTACATTGTTAATTTGTATGTATGTATCTAAGTATATATTTATTATTGTATTTGTTTTCTATTTCTTTACCTTTAAGCTACACCTACCATGTTTGTTTCTACACCACCCTAAGGTCGACTGGTCGAAAATGCCAAAGGCATTAAGTCCGCCTTTGTACAGTGTTTATTACTAGTGCATAAAGTTTTAATAAATAAATATGTAAATATTTAAAAATGTAAATACTTTGATTAAACAAAAATTAAATATAAAACATGTTATTGTAACGTCATACAAAAACTCACCAACACAATCTCATGCAGCACCTTCGGCGGTGACCTATCGATGACGGAGTGGACGGTCCTCATGAGAACCGAGAAGCCTTCGTTGTGGAACACGATGATGACCGACGTGCTCGGCAGGTTCACGGGATAGTGCCAGTATTTACACTCTTCGAGACGAGTATCAGGAATTGATCTGAGGATGATAGAGGTCTTTTTAGCTCTTGAGTCTTCAAATACAGCTCTACTTTATAACTTTAAAATTTCAATTTCATAACTGTAACTAGCTGCTGTCCGCGGCTTCGCCCGCGTTTTAGTTGAAAATTACCCCAAGGGAACATATTTTCAGGATAAAAAGTATCCTATGTGCTATTCTAGAATACGGTCTAGCCGTGTACCAAGTTTCATTGAAATGCATTCAGTATTTTTTGCGTGAAAGAGTAACAAACATCCATACATCCAGACTTTCCGGTCTATAATGAATATTAGTAGAATGTAATAATTATCCTACAACTTTGACACAACGGCATCTATTCTCAAATTGAGCAGAGCTTGTGTTATGAGCAGAGACCGGAATTAGGTAGAGTTATTTATGTACTTACTTATACTGATTTCATTCAGCGAAAGAATAAAGTGGATATGCCTGAAATCCCGAGATTCATTTTAAAGAGCGGACATTTTTTTATGATTCTATCAGAAATATAGCAAAAAGGGCACAGAAATATTTGAAGTTAAGCGAAAACTGAACTTTAATGGCCGCGGCCCTAACAGGTAAAGGCCCTGTTGGGTCCCTACAGTTTACTGACATTTCTTTCAGGAGCACATGGAACGACTTGCGCTCGGTCCGGACGATTACCGGACAGCCGGAAGGCGAGCTACCCATTGTTCGTCGTCCGCAAGCCCGCGCCTACCGTGGCTGACAGTAGGGGTCGGTCGGGTCGCAGCGGCTGGGGCGTGAGGATGTCCTTTCCCTCAAACGTGCGGCCGTCTCCTTCGTGTTACTGCCATTTCTCCTCGCTCCGGACCATAGCCCGAAACAGGGCACGACGCGAGAGGTCGCTGCCGCCGATTGTCTCCACGAGGACACGGCGCTCGGTGGTGCTCTGTCCAAACGGGGCACACCTCCAGCGGAGCATTCATCTTAATCGGAGTTATTTTGTCGGTCGGTGGAGCGTATAGAAAGTAGCTCAGAGCGCTAATTGCGAGTTAGTTTTACGTTAAAGCGATCGTAATACGTCGCTGGATGTAGTGAGTACCTACTGCGATGCGATAAAAATAATAGCAGGTGACGGTATAACATACTCTTGACATAATTTTGGTAACAAAATTTTATCAGATCGGCGGCTTACGTACATTACGTACAGGATATGCCAAGGTCGCGCCAATAGAAAATAAGTTAGCTTAGATATTATATTCAGATATATATATGTATATATTCGGTTATATTTATGTGTAATTTAATTATGTCACCTTTTGTAGTTTGTGGAACTGACCGGAAACGAAATAATGCCGTGACGTTTTTAATTAGCGCAAAAACTACTGAACCGATCCTGTTCAAATTTTGCGTACATAATCCTTATAGGTCTGGTCGACATATTGAAGTGATAGGTCATTCGTTTTAAATGACACAATTACAAACATGAAAGGTGATTTGGACCTGCTTATTTTTTGGGGTGGGATATCATCAAATAACTTCTCCCGATCTGGATGCAGCGAGAGAGAGTGACAGAATTTTACTGACTAAAATCCAGCCGTGTTTCTCAGTAGTCATTTGCGTTCCAGGGCCACGGTGAGGCCACGGCAACTACATTATACTAACGCACGTGGGCAACGTCTGAGTTGTACGTAATGTTACGTCGTCGGATGGCATCGCGTGGCGTGGGTCTAATGTAGCTCTAAAAATCTAGTTGCCATATAACTGTATGGGGACCGACGGGCCCAGATCGGCGTGAGTGGCCCACGTGATGTCCAGTGTAGTTCTAGCTTTAGTCCTCGCAGGCTTCGGCTTTAGCGGCCGTTCTTTGAGGCACGATGATTGGGACCTGCGAGTTTGACACGTTTATCTTGTTCAGCGCTACAAGAGAACTAAATGCGGTAAACGTTTCAATCGCGTTAACATAAAAACCACTCGCACCAAAGCTAGAACTACATTAGACCGATGCACACGTGGACCACGCCTGATTTGTACGTAGAACAACGTCGCGTGGCGTGGATCTAATGTAGCTCTACAAGTCTAGTTTCCATATAAAATTTATGGAGACCGACGCGCCCAGATCGGCGTACGTGGCACACGTGTGCGCAGTGTGTACCTTAACCTTTCGAATACCGTAATTAGAGACACGATAGAAAGACAACGCTGGCGTTCGCTTGTGGTTTAACTTAAGGCCTCTGTGCTACTAATAAGCATTTTTTACAGATAATCAAGTTAAAGTGACCTCTGCATTGCACTGGTGCATTTCGATGACTGCATAAGCATAGCATAATCAGCCTTATCAGTTAAGGTCCACTGCTGGGTTTCAAGCCTCCTCTCTAAGAGAGTGAATGGGCCGTAATCCATCACGTGGGCCCAGTGCGGGTTGGTGGATGTCACATGTCTTCGAATTTTTTGGTTCTAGGATATGTCGGTTTCCTCACGATGTTTTCTTTCACTGTTTTGAGAGTAGTGGTGAGGAAATAAATTACACAAAGTAATGAGTCGCGGGAGTGCGGTGGATGCAAGACGCACAGGATCGGTCGTTGACTCGTTATGGCGTCGCTTGGGGGAGGGCTATGTCCAACAGTGGACGTCTTTCGGCTGAAATGATGATGAATGCGCCTGGCTGGGTTTGAACCCGCGACATAAAACTCGTAAGGCGGGAGCGTTATCACTGGATCACCACTGCTATAAACTACTATTCGATGACTGATCAAATAGTAATAGACATAAAACACTTGAGCAAAATAGGGCAGAATGTAGATATACTGGTGATATGGAAAATAATGGGTGCCTCTTCAAAGCCCTTTTAAACGTTTATTGACGATAGACTTCACATATCATATCCATGCATATTATGCGATGTATGACTCAGCATTCTTAAATATTATCTACACTCATCCAGGAAATTTTTGATTCTAGATAAAGAGTAGGCCATTTGCAGTAATCCATAATTATGTTTTAAATTTTTACCAAAAGGTGGTAAAGAAAAATAGCTTCAAATTATTATTGAAATAATTCTATTTTTAGGGTTCCGTAGTCAACTAGGAATCCTTATAATTTCGCCAAGTCTGTCTGTCTGTCCGTACGCGGATAATCTCAGTGACCGTTATATTAATCAGCCGACAAAGTATCTATCTTATGAACCATAAGTTAAGAAAATATAAAAAAAAATCTCAAACGTAGAACTTTATAAAGACTTTCTAGGAAAATTATTTTGAACTTGATGGGTAGAACAGTTTTTGAAAAATTGTACAAAATAATTTCTGAACTAAATTTGTAATTTAACCGTATATGCAAGCATTTTTTAACTCAGTTTACATATTTTATTATTATATAAATGAGTGACTATTAATACGGTAGGAAGTGATTTATTTTCTAATACACGATGAATTGGCTCTAGTCCTCGATCTCACGGTCGGTGAGTGTTGACGCGGTCTTAGACGGAACGAGCAAGTGCAGAATATTATGATTATTAAATATTTGTATTGCCTGCAGATAGTGGTTTCGGGCCGAGGTGTCTTGTGTATGTAAATTTATATGTTTCTAAGCACATCCACAATACAGGAGTAATGTTCAGTGTGGGGCAAATTTTGTATTAAAAAAAATCTTACCTATTCATAGCAATATCGTTGGACGCGGCAATGTTCATGCCGTATTCACTTTCCGACTCGGCGATATCATTGGCCCTGTCCTGAGCCATGTGGTAAGGTTTGCCTTCTTCTCCGGGGCCTTTTACTGTAATTAAGTTTCTTGGCTCGAAATTGCCGAGTTCTGAAACAAAATTTGAATATTTTATGAAGAATCAGTAGTATTTGATTAATTTATTATTAAAATTTGTGACAAGCCCCAGATTCGCACGGCTGTTAGGAATGTTGAAAATTCTTTATTATAATATACACCTAAACCTTCCTCTTGAATCACTCTGTCAAAGTCAAAGTATTTCAAATAGACCATTCACAGGCATTTTTGAAATGTCAAGAAGTCTGTCAGTCATAAAAAATGATGCTAATTGCACATTCCAAAGCGTAGATCTCTATGGAGAAGATTGTGCAAGAAACTCCATGGACACTCTTTTCAATCACGTTTTGTAATTACAGATATCTCTGTTACATGTTTCTTGTCGCTATCATGTGAGAACAATGTAAATAAAGTAAAAAAAAAAAAAAACTAAATATAGACATTAAAATAGCAACTGGCAGCTAAGAGATGACCAGTCTCAACTGACAGCGCCCGTTCACGGACATGACGCGAATATTAGCACCACTCAGCGCAACCGAAGGGAACCGAACGATCCAACACACGCGCCACCATCAGTGAGACATTTGAATGAGCATGACAAACTCTCAACTGCCATGCTCATTTATGTCAAACAAGTCAAATAGTAACCTAAAAACTATAAAATAGCTCTATGGTACACACATTTACAAACTTTGAAAAAAATGCTTCTACATTATACATTACTAACTACAATAATAAATACAATTAAAAAAAAAGACATTAAAAATAATAATTATAATTTCACACCTAGGTGGTAGTAGAGCTGGACCACCATTGAGCCAAGCATTTTTATCTTGAATATAATCATATTTTTGCCTGCATAGTGCGTGTTTTTAATGCAAAATTTAAATTTCTTTCATTGAGTTCTTATATTTGGGGAGGTATTTTGTTATAACATTTTAAACAGTACCCCATGAAAGAAGAGGCCACTTTAGCCAGTTGAAATTATTATTATTGCCTGAATTTTGGTTGAACTAATTGATCCCTATTTCGTGTAACATAATTATGTCTATCGCCTCTTTTGCTAAAAAGATGAAGATTTTTTCTAAAGTACATGTCTATTGGTGACTATACCTACTAAATCTAAATAAAAGCTAATTAGTTAACTACACAGATTTAAGAATAAAAGACAGGGAAATGAAAGTCCCAGCTTACTCAACTTTTATATATATACGAGTACAAAAAACTATGTTCCTTTTCATTCAAGTAACCAAGAACATAAGTTCGTCTTACATCTGCAATAACGAAAATTAATAAAAAGAAATGTATGCAACTAACTGCCGAGTTGTTGAGGACAATAATTGCAGTCGACATAAGGGCGAGATACATTTACCGCCGAATTTTGAATTAAGAATTTGAAATTCTGTATTTGTCGAACTAAAAAAAAAAGTGCCCAGAGACTAGGTGCCTGTCGAAAGTATGGCGAGTCTATAAATCAGAGATTAGCCGGGTATCCATTAAGGGATGACCACTCCCTTCACCTTCCCATGGCCCGACCAACTAACAAATGTTATACGGGCTGAATCGTGGGACGGCTACGGACATAGCTCCCTCCCGGCCATCTTATTTTAGTGTCCGCAGGCGCTTCTTGATGCCTTACAAGTTAGCCACATGTGTCCCTGTTTCGCATTCTCCCTAATGGGCTTGTGGAAACCAACACACTACAAAATTGAAGCTTCGTCGCCGGTTCGAATTAAGGGATGACCAGACGGTTGCAATCTAGCTAATCTCCAACCAAGGTGACCTTCATTTATGTGTTTGGCCGCAACACAAAGTTGCGGCTACGTGGATGTAAACCACGAGCCTACACGTTCGGTGGTTGGAAAAAAACTTACTTCCCGATCGTTTAAGGTCATGGATTGCAACTGCTGTGCTTCTTAAAGAGAATTTACGTATTTCATACGCTTCGTGGATTTGATGGGTTTTTTCAAAATTTCGGCCCAAGCATCATTTTTTTTTAATTCATCTTTATTTTAAGAATCCCAATGTACACGATGCTATTGATAAAGCTCTATGAGAATCGAAATTTGGTATTGGACTTCCATGTTTATAAACTTGCACCACACACGTCTACACCTGTTGACTTTTGCTTATAAACTAGATGTTTCGTCTTGCTCTCCATTCGTAGTGGAGAACACGTCAACATGTTTCTTAAACAATTTTTCATTACCTTTATTTATAAACTGTTTCCAGATATGTAGAAACATGTAGAAATACTGTTTTTAAACTGTGTTTATTAAAAATTTTTCCTAATGAATACCCGGCTTTATGGATGAGGTTCGATTCCGATTCCGAAACTTCGGAACTTCAGGTTAATTTTGCGTTTCCGATTTCGGTTCCGATAAATCAAAAATATTAGTAGTTTTAGTAGTGTTTCATTTGATTCCGACAAACTAAATTTAAAAACGGTTTCGAATCTTGTTCCGATAAAACCACTTCCTACATCCCTACTATAAACCGATTGTTTGAAAGAGATGGCCCTGGAACGCAAACGGGAACTGAAGGCACCCAGGTATTTTTTTTTTTATTGGGTGGGAAAATCATCTTATGACAAATTCCGCTCTTGGGCGGAGCGAAGTGAGATAGTGTCAGACTTTTACTGACTAAAAACTCACTCCTGTTCCTTCGTTGCCCTCGTTCCAGGGCCCCGGAAGGAACCCAGATGGGTTTCAGTTAAGTACTAAAAATCTGACATTCCCTCTCGCTCCACCTAGAGCGCGAGGAGTCATTTGGTAATTTCCCACCTAAAAAAAGCCTACAACTTAAATCTTAGCCAACGAGATTAAGTGTACAAACTCAAAACAATTTATTTTCGACAATTAAGGAGTATGCACATGCTATGGTGTGTAGATTTAATTATTTATAACTTTATACAAGTAAAAATCACTGTTGCTTACCAAGTTCAACACAGGACAATCAAATACTCAAAAGTAGTCAATAACTTCAATAACTTAGAAGAAAACCCTTGAACTTATGAATGGAATAATTTCAAGGATTTCAGCTTACCTCTTTTCTTTGAATGCTAGAAGATACCTTGTTGAGCCTAACTCATTATCATCTTCCTGCCCTTACCCCTTTTTATTTGGGTTCGGGGCAATACGTTTTTTTCTCCATTCTGCCCTATCACTTGTCAAGCTATCACTAACTTCCTTTTCTTTCATATCACTCTTCACACAATCCATCCATCTTTTATTTGGCCTCCCTCTCCCTCTCCTGTTGAGCCTAACTAAATTATGAATGGTATCTTCTACTTCCTTATTAACTATTTTACATTAAATAGTTTAACAACTACCAGTCAATATTATTACTAATTGTGTTCCTAATTATCAATTACTTAGACATATTTTTTATGCTTTAAGAAAGTTTTTTTTTTAATAACTTTATTTATTTATAATTATGAATAGAACCCTCTCCATATGGTAACTAACTAACTAGCACATTAATGTGATTTTAGCATGTGTATACCATATACAAGTATTCACATATTTCTATTAGGAAATTATATTGATTCATTAAACCCCGAGCGAACACCGGCGTTCGCTTGGTCATTGTCTTTCTATTGTGTCTCTAATTACGCTACTCAAAAGTTTAATCTAGCTGATGGAAATAGGACAATTGAAAACATATACAAGACGTTTTTTTCTTTAGTTATCTGAAATTTATATTTATAATTGAATTTCTACAACATAAATGCAATGCAATAGTATCTTTGTGAAATTAAGTATGGTATTAAAATTAACATATTATGTAAAAAAAAGACAATATTTTTATTAAAATTTTGTCAATTGTTTGACTATTATATCTTCTACTATTAATTTGCATAAATAAATTATTAAGGTATTTTCAATTAGACCATCTGTAAAATAATAAAAACTATTGGTACATTTGACTGGCTTGTTGGTCTAGAGGTTAGTGGCCCTTGAGTGCTATGGCGGAGGTTGTGGGTTCGATTCCCACCTAGGACAAATGTTTGTATGATGAGCATGATCACTTGTTCTGTGTCTGGGTGTAATTTATCTATAATATGTATGTATTTAGAAATATATAAGTATGTTTATCAGTTGACTAGTACTCATAACACAAGCTCAGATTATTTTGAGACTACCTAGATGGTGTTGTGTGATACTTGTGGAATATTATTATTATTTAGTTAAAGTATAATTTTTTTATAAACAAGTTAAGTTTACCTTCAAATTAGAATTTTCAGATAACAAGAGAACTATTCTACAAGCTGATTGTACATTTTCTCAAAACAAATCATTTCTGTTTTGTGCAAACTGTGAAATTCAATACAAATATTATTGTTTATCTCAAATGTGGTAGGTAACAATAGCAATCAGAACAATAAGTATACATTTCCACTAGTATTTGATATGCTATGTTAGCTACTGAATTGGTTGTATTTTGAAAGTTTTTAATAGAAGGTAAATATGGTTTTACGAAGATACTCTACAGTGCCTGTAAAGATGTAATTCTATTTCAGTTAACTTAGAAACTCGATTTCAATTTAATCGTGATTTTTATCAATGAGAAATGATAGATAACAATCTAAGATTACATTTACATGAATTTTGGATTAAATACAATTAAGAAATCTTAGTGATACTACATGTAGACTTTAGTAAAATAATGAATTTAGTTATTATAAGCAAATATTTCAAGCTATACAATTTCATAACACAATAAAACCATAATTAGCAGGTCAACTGCAATAGAAAGCAAATACAAAGGGTATGCCACAGAAGTTTGCGACACAGCTGTGAATACGATACATAGCAACATAAAGTGCACAAAACAAAGCACTGACGTAACAAAAACACTACAAACTCTATGGAACTACCAACACGCCGGGCCCGTGGGCCACATAACAGTACTTTTTCTTTACATAAATTGTCACATCAAATTAAAGTTTATAGGTCAATAAACTTTCTTACCTGTCTTCAGCGTTGGGTAGACATCGTGATGGGACTTATATTGTGCAGCATGAGGGTCCGAAATCAATCCATTATCGGATTCAGTGGCAACGTTTTCCGTGGACCACTTATGCAGAGCGTATAACAAAACTAGTAGCACCGCGCATGCTGCTCCCATGCGGATGATCCGGCCCCTTCTTACATTAGTAATCCTCATTTTTATTATTTATATTAGTACATAACAAATGTAATTTTAAAAGAAAAAATATATCTAGAGGAGCCGAGAAATCGTCGACGATCGACTCGCGGGTGACGTTTATGTGACAAATTGACAACGTCAACATACAACGTTCCGTAACACGTAGGAGTTTTTTTCACTAAGTGATAATACGTGTTTGTACGTGTACTTTTGTCCAAATATTGCAAATTACGAAAATATTTCTGTTTTCTTGGTGAATTGTCTACGTTTTTGTAAAAGAAAATAGATTTATGCAATTCGCAAAGGATTTACTAATGATCCATTTAATTTTAAAAGCTGAGCGGAACTTTCATATTTTCGGACGAATATCTGATTTTCTTAAAAAAAAAAACAAAGCTTTCTAGTTTGACAGTTCGACGATCCGGTGAATTTTGAATTTCTGAATGTGTTGTTGTTGTGATTTCTTTCGATTCTTGGAGAAATCCTTAATCTTAATTTAAGAGAAAACTGCACTGTCTCGTGTAAATTACAGTGGAAAACAAATAACATCTTGTAAACAGTGATATCGATAAACCAGAAATCACAATGGAAAGAAGTATGTTTATCTTGCTAATGCTTATTTACTAACTACTAGTAATTAATTTTCTTCTAGGAATTCCTTTAATCAGAATTATATATCCCTTCAGTTTTTAAAACCCCTTAATTTTTAAACAAAAGACTAAAGACTGATCCACAACACTTCCAAATCGAGTTCATCATGATCATTTTAGCTGAAAGACGTCCACTGTTGGACATAGGCTTCCCCTAAGCAACGCCACAACGACCGATCCTGTGCGTCTCGCATCCACCGCACGCCCTCGACTCTCACCAGGTCGTCGGTCCACCTTGTAGAAGGTCTTCGAACGCTGCGTTTTCCGGTGCGCGGTCGCCTCTCTAGAACCTTTCGGCCCCATCGACCATCCGTTCTACGAGTAATGTGCCCTGCCCACTGCCACTTTAATTTGGCGATTCTTCGGGCTATGTCGGCGACCTTGATTTTCCTGCGGATATCTTCATTCTCTATGTGATCACGCAAGGAAACTCCGAGCATAGCCCTTTCCGTTGCCCCTTGGGAGACTGTAAGCCACCTGTGGCGTTTTTGTCTCAAGTATGATGGAATCGAACGACCTCTGAAGGGCCTTCAGGACCGGTTTGCATACCAAATCGGGTTAGATAATTATTTTACAGATGTGGACTAAAATTTTCTTGCAAGATATATATTAATTAATATTACCATTACAGCACAAGCCTTCACTATGGAGAACTTCATAGGCAACTGGAATGGGGACTTTCCAAACTACCCATTGCAGGCTGCAGACTTAAAGAAGCCTCATGCAGTCATGGGAGCCTTGTTCCAAGTGTTTGACAGACTGGGAATTGATATAGATGCTGTACTTGCTGTAAGTTATACTTATTTATTTATTTAATCATAGAAGAACCATCAGCTATTACAAAAGAATAACAATAGTATAAGAGACATTGAGCCAATTACAGGTTATTTTGAGGAAATGCAGAATGATTTAACGTAAATGAAGTGATCAATTCTAAGCCACAACATTAAAAAATGAATCAGGGTCAATTTATTATTAACCTTTTGAGTAGCGTAATTAGAGACACAATAGAAAGACAATGCGATAAAAACCGAGTGAATAATGAAAAAGCGTTCGCGTTTAATGAATTAAATAAATTTATTTTCCTTTCTTATTTACAGGCACCTCCCAAAGAAGACCGTAACGAGAACACTATATATTACTGGGATTTGCTTCCTGTGATCAACATGACCCGTGTGATCAACCATTTGGTTTCGGTGATGCCTCAAGTAGAGGCTTTACGTATCAGCATCATACACTTCTTACAACCTACGCAAACAACGTCACATTCAATTCTGTTACTGCTGTTTAATCTGATGGTTTTCAACGAGGAACAGTTGAGGAATATCGCTCCATTTGAAGAGGAACTGTTTGCAAAGACAGATCAGGTATGTTTGACTTGCAAGTAAAATTTGTTTCTGTCGTTTTCTATAACAGTGTTCCGCAAAGTGTGTGCCGTAGCATACTAGTGTATAGTGGTGATTAGTTGGTGTACGTCAGAGAAATATGGTTATCTCATAAAGTTAATAGACCAGACGAAAGAAAGATGTACCTAGAAGCTGAATTTGAAATTCATTATCCGAGGGCATGTCTTTTTTAATACTTGCCAATTAGCAAACAGGAAGGACTGTTGGAAATGACGGAACAGATCAACATTAAAATAAAAATTTTCAAAAACACATTTTTGTTTTGTTGATTCATCTGTAGGTGTACCTCCAAAATTTTACAATTTCCTAGATGTACTTTGAATACAAAAAGTTTGCGGAACACTGCTACATCAAAGGGATCTCTCAAATATTGTACTGATTTACTTAACATTTGCCGTTATTACTCAATATTTATGATTCCAGGTAAAAGCCTTGGAAGAGAAAAAAAACAGGCTTCTTGAAATGCTCAATGAACAAGCAGAAGAAAAAGGAAAACGCGCAGGGCGATTGGAAAAGGTATTTCAATATTTTCTTTTAGTCTTCATGTTGGTTACTTAACTACAATACTACATTTGTTGTACTGCAAATAAACTCTTAAAGATCAATGAGTTTTCGTAGGAATACAGTAAAATTAAACATTTCTTACTATTTGGTTAATCTGTATATTATTATGTATATAAAAGTGAAATACCATTTACTGATTAATCACGAAATCTCAGAACCACACAATAACACCTACAAACTTAAAATTTGGCAGGTAAGTTCATTATAGGGTGTAGACATCAGTTAAGAATGGATTTTACGATAATCTACCCCTAAGGGGATGAAACTGGGGTCCAAAGTTTGTATGGAGAAGCCGCTGGGCGCTGGCAGAAGCTAGTTGAGTCATATGAGAATCTTACTGTAGCCTACTTTGCTTTTGCTATTTCTGTACACTGGCGCAAAAGTATGCAAGTATGTTTTGTCAATGTTTCATAACAAGTTCTGATTGGTGGATGTCAAAATAGCAAGCAAGTTACTTGCATCATCATCATCATCATTTCAGCCGAAAGACATTCACTGTTGGACATAGGCCTCCCACAAGTGTCGCCACAATGAACGGTCCTGTGCGTCTCGCATCTATCGGCTTCCCGCAACTCTTACCAGGTCATCGGTCCACCTTGTAGGCGGCCTTCCAACGCTACGTCTTCCGGTACCTGGTCGCCATTCCAGAACCTTTCGGCCCCAATGGCCATCCGTTCTGCGAGCAATGTGCCCTGCCCATTGCCACTTAAGTTTGGCGATTCTTCGTGCTATGTCGGTAACCTTGGTTCTCCTGCGGAAATCCTCATTCTTGATTCGATCACGCAAGCTCGCAATTGTTACATACTTTTTTGCAATATACAGGCATGTGTATTGCGGTTTAAAGCCTTAAGTATCCATGAATTTCAGCTTTAGATTTCAGAATTACAATCTCAATTAGTGTCCTATCATCTATTCTAGCTTGACCATGACATAAAGCAGTTTGAAGAAGAGCTGAAGCAAGAGAAGGAGGTGCATGACGAAGAGAGACAAGAGTTAGAAACCATTTTGAAGGAGAACAGGCAGACAGAGATACTGCTAGAACAGAAGAAGACTCAGAGAGATGCGCTGGTAGCAGAGGTGGCAAGGAAAAGAGCATTGAGGTGAGTTGAGTAAAGGTACAACTACGCTGCGTATACTTGGGCCATGTACGCCGATCTGGGTGCGTCGGTCTACAATGCCATATAAAATGTAAGAAAGAGGCTCCAAAAGACTAGAGTATCTGGGCCAACCATATCCAAGATCAGAGGACTACAGGCTCAGCCCCATCAAACCCATATTGGGACTCATGAAGAAGGTGTACGGAGGGCTAGGGGTTGAGTAGACAGGAGGGGAACAGCACAAAAGATCCAGAAGGGTCGAAGTGCTCTGGCCCAGGGCCAGCCCCACTACAAGATAAGAATGAAAGAATGAAAGAAAGAAAGAAAGAAAGAAAAAAAGGAAGATAATTTATTTGTCAAACTTGCGTTTACATAAACTGACTGCATGTATTGTATTAAATTAATATGTTGTGAGCGTCCATGTTTTGCTTATAACGGCGTAAAAATTTTATAAGTATAGAAATTACATTTAATTGCATTTACTTAGTCATTTTAAATTTCATTACAAAATACACAAGTATAAATAATAATTGATGTCAAGATATATTGCATCCTGAAAGTCATTGCTGAGGATCCGAGAGCTCCTGTGCTGAGGCACCTCATGAGGAATCATTGTCAACCTGAGGTGCCTCGTAAGTACATGACTCACAATTTTTTTTTTTTTTGTCACTTGTAATTTGTTGTCAATGAAATTATAGTTACTAATCCTAGTGTTTAAGGTTTAGCATGTAAGTTACTAACAAAAATGGTTCCATTGTTGTCCAAAACTAAATATATTATTATTATATTCATTATTATGTAGACATGTACGGACATTTTATATGGCAACTAGACTTTGTAAGTTTGTAGAGCTTCATTAGACCCACGCCACGCGACGCGCGTCAGTCGAATGTAGTTTTCCGCTTTAAACTTTTCATCTCCTTCTTTTTTCTCCCTTGTTCTCAATGTTTGGGGTCGGTCCTCACTGATCGGCACCAGGATATTCTATCCTGGGCTGTCGGCTTTGGGAAATGGGCTAACTTGAAATCTTGCTCGATTTTAGATCACCAGGTCAATGATGGACGAGGTCTGCCTTTCTTTTGTTCTGGCAGCTTTAGTGCAATTTTTACGACATGGTGCTATAATAGCTTCTTCTAACTTGTCCATACCATCAGAAGTGGTTTTTTGTAAGTTTTTCGGGGATTGGCGTAATTTTAGAGCTAAAGTTTTTGTATGTGTTTTTTTTTTATATTACTTAATCTTTTTTGGGGCGGGAAATTATTGAATCACTCCGGTCGCTCTGGGTGAAGAGAGAAGAGTGTAAGACTTACTGAATAAAACTCTACCGAGTTCCGTCAATTGCCCTTTGTGTTTTAGGGCCGCGGTGACTTTCGAATAATCCAGCTGCAGTATTTTGTGATGGGCATTCTTTCCTAGAATTAGAATTTGAAGACATGTGACATCCACTAACACGCACTGGGCCCACGTAGTGGATTACGGCCCATTCCTTCTCCTAGAGAGGAGGCCCTAGTCCCAGCAGTGGGAACATTAAAAGGCTGATTATGCTTTATCATTTCCTATACGTAATGCCTATTCCTAAACACATGATACCATGCCTTGGAAAGCCAAGCTTTACTTTTTTTAGAAACATGAGTAACAGGTTGTAAGGTTTAACGTTATTCATAAAAAACTGGGCAACTGCGAGTCGGACTCGCGCACTGAGGGTTCCGTACAAACTTACCTACAAGAATGTAAACAGTTCAATTCCTGAATTAATGTGGAAGATTCGCAAAAAAACGACCGTAACTGTTTTTTTTTTTTCGTTAACTTAGAAATTTGATACTTTCACAGCCTCAAGGGACCGCAGACTTGAGTATGTGGTTTTAATTTCAATTTGATACATCCATGTGTTTCCGAGATAAAAGGTCTTGACAGACTGACAGACAGACAGATGGACAACAAACTGATCCTGATCCTAAAGGGGTCCATTTTTTCCTTTTGAGGTACAGAACCCTAAAAAGGGAGGACTCTTTGACTAGACGGATCTAGTGGCTGGAAGGGTACTTTGTGAAGATTTTGGTCAGGTTTTTAGTTGAATATGCAGTTGAACTTTAAAATTGTGATCATGGATAATTATGGCAGACTAGCTGCTACCAGCGGCTTCGCTCGCCTGATACTAGAAAATAAACCCAAGGGAAAAAATTCCTGGGACAAAAAGTATCTTAAGTGCTTTTACAGGACATGATCTACCTGTGTACTAAGTTTCATCGAAATCCTTTCAGCCGTTCGAGCGTAAAGAAGTGGCTTTCGCCTATATAATATTTGTGTGATTGGGTTTGTATTTACCATTAGGTATACATGTTGCCATACTTCTATCCTAACATCATTCCTCCACATTTTCCAGGGTATACGACGCCGATGACATAAAGGCCCAAGCTGAACAAGCCACCCAGAACCTTCAAGAGTTGGAGGAGAAGCTGGACTCCTTGCGTGCCATACTCATGCAGAAGGAGAACAGCCTCAAGAACTTGCAGACCATCAAACCTAACTTGGACTCTGCTAATAATCTGCTGCATGAGATTATGAAGCTGTCTGATAGCTTGAAGTAAGTTTTTTTTTTCTAGTTTATTTTTTATTAAATATTGCTGGGCGAGGCCCCCCCCCATTCTCCTCCCAAACTTCTCTGTCTAGGGTGATCTCTGGCCAAGTTTGACAAGACGGTCGACCTCGATGGCGTCGACCTCACTCAGGCGTCCAGTGAGTGACAATCCTCGCCCATTTGTCCGGGTGCATTTGTGCGACGTGGCCAGCCAGCTCATATTTCAGTTTGGCTGTTTTTTTCTTGACTTCTGCTACTTGAGTTATGGAGATATATTTAGTTATATTATGTGCTCAGTAACTGATAAGTAAAATAAAATATTTGTCTCTTGCTTTTTTTATTATTTGTATCAAAAAAGTAAGAAAACTAAAGTGTTTCGGTTTTTACCAATAACGTGTGACTGCGGCTTTTCTTTTTATTCTGTTCTTGGTTTTCCAGTTACCTTGTTTATTTCAGCATCCTGAAAATCTTGTTTCATACTTTTTCAGCGTTTTAGATTTTTACTTTTTTTTTTTTAATTTAAATAATTTTGGTGTTAAATCACTGTGCTTGTATACTATTTATTTTGGTATGTACAAGTGAAGCCCTTTCAAATGATACCAAACACGACGTATTTTTATTTTAATACAAAACTTTTTGTCCTCTAGAGGGCTCCACATTCAATTTGATGATATTTTTAATAAGTTCAAGTGAAGCCCTTTCAAATGATACCAAACACGGCGTATTTATCTCCATTTTTATTTTTTAACATATTACTTTTTGTCCGTTAGAGGGCGCCATATCGAGTTGTGTGACACTTCACGTAGCCTATGTTCAGCGGACATTTAAGACGGTTCTAACGATACCTCATATGTGGAGTTCCGATAAGTAGATTAGGAGCTATGAGGGTACAGATGAACATATTTATTTATTTATTTATTTAACACTTCATGCACATAAAGGTACAGAGGCGGACTTAATGCCTTAGGCATTACAACATACTCACATACATACAAACATAACCTGTCAAAATCAAAACCCTCCTTTGGCTTTGCCGTAGTCGGGTAAAAACTTTATCCAAAATCACAAATAGAAACAATTTTTAAAATACATTCAACATTAAGAAAGTTAGAAACCTTTAAAATCTAGTGGAAGGGGAAACTGTCAAAAAACAGAAAAAGGATTCACAAAGTACAATGTGACGTCACCGTCGTTAGGTTACGCGCGTAGAAAAGAGATAGCGAGATGATCGCACCACGCGCTCACTCTTTCTCATACAAATATTTATTTGAAATGCTGCATCGTTTTATAATCACGATTTTGTGCCTAGATCCGGCAAAATTCTTATCGTGTACACGATGAAATGGTGCTATCTGCAGCAGACACGGTGTTTCTTTATGTGTACAAGCGCATTAATTCTTCAACACGAAACGAACAGTTCAAAACCACGATCTAAATCTCTTTTACCAACAATTTCATATTAATTTCTTAATCGTACCTCTAGGGACTTCGAATCCGGCGACCTAGACACAGACAGTAAGGAGGGTGAGCTGGACGTGCTCAACACTGAACTGGGTGAGCTGTCGGCTCAACTGGTGGAGCTGCAGCTCGCGAGAGAAGAGGAGGCACGGAAGAGGAGTGAGAGCCAGGCCAAGAGGCAGCAGGAGAGGACTGTGGCGCATAGGTTTGCTAAGGATTTTACTAGCCATTTATTAGTTCCACCAGAGTTATCCAGGTTGATTTCCTGGGGTGTTACGGTTAGCAGTTGTGTTGGTAACCAATTAATTATTGGTATAGCCAGATGGGGCACTTGACTCACTTATCCGTTGTCCGTTCGTCTGTCTGTCTGTCAAGACACTTTATCTCGGGAAGGCGTGGAGGTATTTAGTTGAAATTAAAACTATACACTCAAATTTGCGGTCTCTTGAAGCTGTAAAAAAAGCGTTTATGTCTCAAAAAACGTATATTTCATAAGGTACTTCTCGTTGACTTAGAATCCTGAAATTTTCGTATTTTTACAAAAAATACGTTATTTGAAATTCGGAAAAATCTTCGAGATTCCATTCGAAAATTAAACTGTTTACATACGTAAGGTACCTCTTGACATTTGGCTAAATTCTAATTTAAATTAACGATAAAGACTCATTATTAGATTTTCAAAACTACCCTCAAAAGACGGTTTAGAGTATTTTAAAGTTTTTATGACTATATTCTTATTCTCGCGAACGAAGTCACAGGCAAATTGATGGTACATAATATTTTGTCATTATTCAACAGTGCTCTCCGTGAAGCCGAAGAGAAAGACAAGAAGCTACGCGAAAGGTCTAAGGAGGCTCTCCTTCGTACTGAAGAGATCAAAGAGTTGACGACTAAGTACGAGGCGGAGAAGATTGCTGCCTTTGAGCAGCTGGCCTTCATCAAGAATGATTTTAGTAACCAGGTAGGCAGATTTAATAAAGTAGTACTCGTAGTTTAAGCTCCTTATAATGTCAGCTATCTTCTAGTGAAAGTCCCGTTAAAATTAGTCCAGCCGTTTTAGAGATTAGACGGAACAAACAGACAAGACGCGTAGATAACATTTTTATTTTGTAAAAGGTATCGGATAGATATATTCATATGCATCTTTCATATGCATTTACTAAAAAGATACTATTTTAATATTGCAAAAGAACGCCAATTTCATATATCTGCATAGCTAGAGGCAGAATAGTGATTCTGTCTGTAACTATAATATCAGTCGAAAGAAAGATAATTGCAAAAATTCCAATATCTTATAGAGGGTATTTCTAGCACTTCGCACTTCATCACAAAAACATGACTTACATAAGGTTATGCTTTTAAAAATAAGCTAAGATAATCATTTGTTTGCTACAAACATGAGTACAATACATACATTACAAAGTAAATTATCAGCATGCAAGAAATGTTAATATAAATCGTTATGTTTGACCTGGACAATGGCATGCAAATATTTCCAAAATAATACAAACAATAAAATCATAAATAAAATCACTCTTAAGTTTAAGTTCTTCAAGTTTTTACTTCAGGTAACTTTTCAAGAGGTAAAATTGTTTGTAAAAGCTCTCTAAAAGTTGGTACTGAACTAGTTACGAAAATTTTTGAACTAAAAGAATGTATATGGGTAGTGTAAAAATGAAATCCGGGGCCCTGGGACGGAGGCAACGAAGGAACAGGAGTGGGTTTTTAGTCAGTATTAGTCTGACACTATCTCCTTCGCCCAAGAGCGGGATTTGTCATAAGATGATTTTCCCACCATAAAAAAAAACTAACAGAAAGCTTCATTATCGCATACTTTTATTAAAAAGAAGTCATTCACGTTAAAGACTACGAGATGGAGCTAGTGGGTACAAGCATTTAAACATAAAATAATACTCTCATAGCCGGCTAAAAATAAAGTCTAATTAAGTTGACTGCGGACTTTTCACGTACTCGCTGGGCAACTACGGATTTATAGAATTCGAAGAAGTGTGATATCCACCAACTCGCACTGGACCCGCGTGGTGGATTACTGCCCAGTGCCTCTCCTGGAGAGGAGGGCTGAGTCCTAGCAGTGGGAACATGTAGCGACATCTATGGCGTCACATAAATAAGAACTAATCCTACATCGCGCAATTGAAAGTTCTCCGCACGATTAGAACATATAGAACAGCCCGAAATCATCTATCGGGCAGTTGCCCACCAGACATGACACCCGTCTGGTCGGAGGATCCTCCCTTTTCAACGGAGGTTTGCGGGATTTTACTCTCGCCTACCTCCAAAAACATTGTAAGACTGATTATGCTTGCTGTGCTAATGCTTTATTTTTATTTTTTTACAGTTAAAAACTTTAGATGAAATGTTACAGAAGAAAGTAAAGGAAGCTGCGAATAAGCTGGAAGAGAAATTGAAAAACCGACATGTTTAAGTTATTACAATTTAATATGCATGAAAGATATATTTTCAAATTCGTAAGTTTTTAGTTATTATTATGCTGTGCCTAATTTATATGATAAGTCTTTGAAATTAAGCAAATAAAACAGAGCAAATAATAAAATGAGTTTTATTGTTTTATAATATTTTTTTACGATTATATTGCATTATCATAATGTATGTTATCTTTAAAAATGTTGATACAGTCAGTGTGTTGATTTTCATTGGTTTCAAAATCCGTATTAATCTTGATTCAATACAGTACTAATTACTTTTATTTATGTAATTGCAAATATTTCTATAGTTATTCATTAGTTTTTTTTTTGTAATATGCAGTCTTTAACTCAAAATTCTTTTGATAAAAAAAAATAATTTCTTACATTTATATTTTTAAACAAAAAAGGCCAATCGCTCGGCCCTAAAAATCTTTGGTCTCCAACTTAGCAGTTGCTGATGTCAGGCAGGGTCTTGCCCTTGCAATGGTTCTTCCATCCGTACCAAGCCTCGAACTTGTGACGTTTGTAGATCTTCTTGGCGCAAGTTGAAGCCAGGGTAATGTCGTCTAACAGCATTTCTGAAAATAAAACGAAATTTAGGTAATGGAAACCTGGAAAATTGTGAAGTCTTAAGCGTTTATTTATTTAAAATGTATCTATAGATAGCGGCACGAATCTTGAGCGCTCGGCGAAAGAGCGGGAATCGCTTTGCACATCGTACACATCGGCGAGTCAATCACTGTACAAGAATTGCACTCCTCGCCCCCGCATCTCTTTTCATACCACCAAAAAGACCTGATATTTCACTTCTGCGTACTTCTGCGTAAGTAGAACTGTAGAAGTCAGCGCTCAAGATCCGTGCCGATATCTGTACAGTAGTGGTAAATAGGCACACTTAAACTCATTAAAAAATAAAAGGCCCGTTTTGACGTTTGAGAAAAACCCTAGAATATAACTTGGAACGAAACTGAAAGAAACAATAAATTAATAATTAAGGGTCCGGTGTAGTAGTAACT
Source organism: Mythimna vitellina (assembly GCA_949316375.1). NCBI lineage: Eukaryota > Metazoa > Arthropoda > Insecta > Lepidoptera > Noctuidae > Mythimna > Mythimna vitellina. The sequence goes on from OX438690.1 coordinate 22,142,139, forward strand.
ATTTTAGTTGTAGCTAAACTACACCGGACAAGCCGCTAGGTAGGTAGTCAAAATACAAATGTTAAAACGGGCCTTTTATTTTTTGACTACTTTAATGCTTACAAATTCCATTATAGTTTAATTTTTTTTTTTAAGGAATTGTCCATCGCAATTGGTCACGTTAAAATAAGTGGCAACAAAATATAAATTATCTGAGATTCTTAATTGACTAATTAGATGTCTAATTTCTCTTTGGAGATGTATGCGAGACGCACAGGTCCGGTTTTTGTGGCGACACTTAGGGGAGGCCTATGTTCAACAGTACACACACACACACAGTTACATACACACACACACACACGTATACAGTTTTTATTTTATTTTTTCTGTTTGAATTATCTGTTATTTGTTTATTGTGCAAGCCTACCACAGTGTTGTCTTTTTAACCCACAGGTTGACTGGTAGAGAATGCCTTGTTGCATTAAGTCCGCCTATGTACCAATACTGTACATGAAGTTTCATCATCATCTTCCTGCCCTTATCCCGTATTATTTGGGGTCGGCGCAACACGTTTTTTTCTTCCACTCTGCCCTGTTACTCGTCATGCTATCACTAACTTCCTTTTCTTTCATATCACTCTTCACACAATCCATCCATCTTTTCTTTGGTCACCCTCTTCCTCTCCATCCATCCACATGTAAACTCATAACTCTTTTAGTAACATGCGTTTCATCCCTCCTCTTCACATGACCATACCAAGACAAACGATTCCCTTTCAACTTTTCAATCACTGGCGCCACTTTCAAACTTCCTCTAATATATTCATTTCTCACTTTATCCATTCTCGTCACACCACACATCCATCTTAACATTCTCATCTCCGCTACATGCAATCTACATTGTACTGTACATGAAGTTTAAATAAATAAATAACAGTGGACGTCTTTCGGTTGAAATAAGGGCGATGAGGAAGAACTACTCACGAGCACAAGTAACGTTGCAGTCCTTTCCAGGCGTGCTGGTGTTGCTGCACCAATACTTGTCGTTGATCTGGTACAGCCCGTAGTCCCGGGAACCGTTCTTGTTCACTCTGCCCACCTTGTCTGTTTTTCTGCCGCTCTCGTTCTCGATCAGACATACCCCTGTTGATAAAAAAAAGTTTAATAAAAAAGTTTCATTAAAAAGTTTAGGCCTGCATCTGGAACTCGTAATGTCAACGGCGTATAGAGTTCTACGCGCGCCTTACAGAGATATCAGCTAAACCGTGGGGCATTTATGCATTGTCATAGACCGCAAAGGTGAACGAAAGGACACAGGTGTGGTTTTAGTCAGTAAATTTTGAAGAAGTCTTTGGATGACTTCCCACTTCACGAAAAAGGGGTCAAAAGTGCAGTCAGCAGGTGCACTCTACCATTGATTGGTTGACAACTAGTTTATTTATGAACTATCGACCATCTTCTACAAAAAAAAAAAATTAGACATTAGCATTGGTAGAATACAATTGCACTTTTGACCCTGACTGTACCAACTTATATTACATGTATTCATCGCACGTTGAACGAATTTTCGACAGCCGTTCGCATAACTTGCATTGCGTTTAATTTGCTGCACGTTTGGCGCAGTGGTTGAGCGATTAGCTGCTACTGCGTGTCGTGGGTTCGATTCCCGTACGAAATAAATATTTGTATAGGCTGGGTATTTCCAGTTGAACTAGAATCCTGAGTACAAGTAAAGGAAAAAGTCTAAAACCGTAGAGTTACATCAAATTATTTTTTTGGGATTCGGAAAAATCGTTGAGGCTCGATTCGGGAATCGAACTATTTACATAAGTAGGTAAGTTTGTATACAGTAGTTCCGGGTTTGGGTGTCTTGTGTATGTGAGTATATATGTTTGTGAATGCATCTACGATATAAGAGTGACTCCTAGTGTGGGGTAAAGATTTTTTTAAAAAGACATAATGCCTGAAGGCATTTTATTATCTACTATACCCTATTCAGGGACCCATGAGATAAAAGGTAAACAAACCACTCATAATATACTAAATTATAGACCACAGACACTGCAAACATTTTACATGAAAATGTGACGTTTTGCCATCGGGCGGGTTATATATAATCCGTCATCTTTTTCGCTATCGATCAACTTGTTGATATGAGATATTTTTATTGAATTTTTGTTATTCGCCGAAGAAAAAGCATGCAAAGAAAACGCCAATGCATTCAACAGAAAAAGAGATTGTTAATAATAAGTCGAAGGTACCTACATTATTTTCTTTGTTTACTTTTTGTCTCAAGCCCAGAGGAATAGGGTATAGTGAGCCTTTGATTTACAATGACAATATTGTAATAGGTTTGAGTACCTGTAATTCTTTGCTTATAGTAGATTTGGCAGGTATTTTTCTTTATTGAATTTTGTTTATTTAATTTTAATTTATAAAATTTTGGAATAATTAATAATTCCAAAATTTTGGGATATAAATTGTTTTAATTGATTGAATTTTGTATTTTAAGCAAATATCTGTTAAAATGGATGATTTCTAATATGGGTTTTTAAATATTTTTTAAATTTTTAAATGTTTTTTTCATTTTATATCTTTGCTTCTACAATTCAAATGAAGATTGGTCATCAATTGAAAATTTAATAAAACTGTACTTGTAGAAAAAACGGTATATAAAAACAGAAGGCAAAACTGGTTGCCATGCCAACATTAATTTACGCAAACTGGATCTGCGGCCGGCTCTATGAATTGCTGTACTAATTACTAATTATTATTCCATAATTGGACAATACGGCAGATGGTTAGATACTTTAGCGGCTACCTACTCGCTACTATGGAGTCAATCTACAGGATACTCCTTTGATAGAATGAACTGGCATCTTTCCATTCCTTTCTGGCATCTGACTACCTGCAACGACTGTCAAAGATCTACGATCTACCAATGACAAACGAGACCAACGGCTTTATGAACGGAATGGAATAGAATAGAATAGAGTAGAGTAGAGTAGAATAGAATAGAATAAAATCGTTTATTTCTGAGTACATGGTATATGAAGATCTTAATATTAGACGGAATCACATATACTACCTTTGCCGGTGTTGGAATATTAAAAGAGTATCTAATTTTCAAATTCACACAATTATAGTTCATGCAAAATTAAGTTAAATGAAAAAAAAAGAACATAATAATAGTGGCAGTTTTAAATGACTATGAGTAACTTTATGGACCACGTTATTTATTTGCATACATAATTAAAAAATGACTAATAATTTCAATTTATATAATGCAATATGGATGGATGGATGGATTGTGTGAACAGTGATATGAAAGAAAAGGAAGTTAGTGATAGTATGACGGTTGACAGGATAGAATGGAAGAAAAAAACGTGTTGCGCCGACCCCAAATAAGATGGGACAAGGGCAGGAAGATCATGATGATGATGATAATGCGATAAGTAAAACAAAAAAAAAAAAAAATATTGAACAATTTTATAATAATGTCAAAAAATATTCATTAATTATGTACCTACTTTAGAAACTTAGAAAACTGCATACGAATTGAAAAATACATATTGGTGTCAAACTCAATACCTCATGCATGAAAAGCGGGTGCTTTAACCAATGGGCCATCATAACACTGTTTAAATACCTATCAAAATAAAATAAATTATACTCACAATCCCTCATTTTATCTTCCGGAAAGCCTTGCCTCCTGAGTTCAACCACCAGCTCGCATCTCGTCGCAAAGTACTTCCCCTCACACAAGCAAATCGTCGCAAGCGCAACTACGAGTATCGTAATCTTCTGCATGTTTCCTTGTACAGCACAACTTGTTCTCACGAAGACTGGATTGTGTATGAGGAAGATTTAGCAAGTGCTATTTATATACGGGCAAGGTACGGTGCGTTGTGAGGCTGTGTGCGTGTGTGGAGTGACTGGGAGCAGGGGATTCCTCTTTATCCGAACAAAAACATGGGGTCACGGATGATATTGCGATGTTATTTTTTATGCTTATTATTTATCTATACTTATAATAAATCTGTAGAAGTGTAAATTCTGTACATTGAAAATATCAAAAAAAATAAGTGGGGGTGTTACTTGACCGACACCGCACCCAAAAATGTGATTAAAAAAATTTTTGTCTGTCTGCCTGTTTGTTCAAGCATCACGCAAAAACTACCGGTTTGATTACGATGAAACTTAGTATAATTATTCTTTAATATCCTGGGCACCACACTGGGTACTTTTTATCCTGGATAAGTATATACAATAACAAACTTAATTTTGCGGTTCGATCCCTAGACTCGATTACTGTACCAACCGAAAATAATATGTTTGTCGTAGGTTACATCACCCGCCGTGGAGTTCACTAAGGGGCCCTGCACACGGTTTAGATACTATAATATTTTTTCCAAGATACAATATCGCTCGCCATACAATTCACATATTCACATACAATACACACGACGAAGATAATAAATAATATTTCATATTTTCGTATCTCAAAAAATAAAATAAAAGGAAAGTTTATGAAGGCGAGCTTAGCATACAATTTGGGTTTTCTTAAAGAAAACTTCAGAATGTGCATAAGATAGATTTTATATTAGACAGTATAGGTACATACCGTAAAACGGGGTGAATAGAAACGCAGAAGTGAATAGCAACAAAACTTGATTTGGTTTTTCACTTTGATACCATATTATCGGCTTCTAACAAAGCATCGTTTTTTTAGAGTAAAAATTCATTAATAAATTGGTATAGATAGTTAAATGCTGCAAAAAATAATCTAATATCGTGAAAATACCCTTTGAAGTTTTGTTTCTATTCACCCCTGAGTTTCTATTCACCCCATTTGACTGTAAGTGCACAGAAAAACACTTGTATGATGTAGGTACGTCAAAAGTGTATAGGTAACTTCTAGGCAAGCATGCACCATTGTCGAACACATCATCGCTTTCCATCCTATAAGATAGTGGTTAAGCGTGAGCCTACAAATAATGTAGGTAGGATACGTCACTGTATTTACAGAGATGAAGATGATGACAAAAAAAAGTGTTATCATAGTTCATTTTTTTTCAAGCAACTTTAAGTAGGTATTATTATTTGTTTTTTTTTAACTGCATGATAACAACAGGTTTCGTTTCATATTTCACAATCAGTTTAACCTTTGCATTGAATTGGCATAAAACTGAACTTATCTTTTGTAATGTAGGTAAGTATGTTTCTGTTTATTGTTATCATTTTTACAATTTATTGCTAATAAGCTAGGTGTTTATTTTAAAGTCACCAAACGATAACATTGAACAGATTGATCGCAAATCAATTACAACTAATAAGCATTTCGTAATCTTATTGCTTACGATAAAGTTTTATTCTGCCTACCTAAATAGGTACCTATTCAACTCAATATTAAAAAAATATTTTGCAAAAATCTTTAGAGAGAATTCGAATTAAGAATCTGCTAAACAATTGACAGATTTTTATAAATTTGAAATAAGAATTTACTAAACGATTCACACATTTTTATAAATTTGAATTATGAATGTATTGAATGATTCATAGATTTTTTAAATTTAAGCATTTTAGATGTTTTTGAAAACTAAAATATGTTATTACTTTATAGATTTTTAGTGCAGTGTTATATGTGTAGTTACCTACTACATGAGGTAATAATAGGTATATACAAACCACAATTATTGATAGGCAATTTTCCCTTTTTGCCAGACTGCAGTAAATACATATTATTCAAACGTTGCGGTATATAATTCTACATTGTTGTCAAATAGTTATTATTATTGGCTATTTAATTAACCTCGTCAGGATAACTACTAAAATTAACTAATTAATCAAAACTAATAATATTGTAAACAGGAAAAATGGTTACTTAGTGCAGGGTTAGCTCAGGGGCGCCGACTCCGTGGGTGCTCGGGGGCTTGAGCACCCATGAGAAATAAACAATGGGTGCCGAAAAGAAGAAACAGATCAGTAATCGCCTTTTAGGGATGGGTGTGTTTTCATTAAGTACCTACTCGACGACCCGTTTAGCGCAGTGGTTCAGAGCACCGGTTGAGACGCACCAACACAAATGTTTGTTGATGAAACAGATATTTGTGTTGGATCTGGGTCTTTGTGGTACCTTCGTTGTTCCTGGTTTCCATAGTACAAGGGAAAACCTTAGTTTGGGACCAGGACAATGTATGTGATGTTGTCTCAATTTATTATTTATTAACGATGCGGGTAAGGGATGCCAGTTACTGATGCTGGGTATCCGTTATCAAAATGTCGATCAGTGTGCATATCTCTTCTCACACTTCGCCACTTTTTCGAGTCATCAAAGTAGCATGAGCACCCATGAGGTTTTTTATAAGCCAGCGCCTCTGATTTAGCTAGTGTCAAGATATTAAAAAAGTACCGGTTAAGTTTTTGTTACAGAATACAGTTGATTTTTCATTAGAAGGCGTCTGAAACACATTCTAATATTTTTTTGCAGTATTTTGCAGTAGTCAGCATAGGTAAACTTTACTTAGGTAGTTAATGCTACAAAATGTTATAATACTAAAATTCTGAAACTGTTAACTAATTAGGTACCTGTATCCACAGTTTAAGTGATGATCAACAGTTTAAGTAGTATATCTTTTAAGAGATATTTGTTATTATTATATAAATATTATAAGAAGTTAAGCTTATTATTTGCCATTGTTAATTGAAATTGTTGAAAAACTCAGTCACAGCACTTTAGTGCAAACAAACTAGGTAATATTTTTTAGTAAAATTTTCATAATTCTTAGTACCTAGAATGAAGTGTTATCGAAGTCAAGGACACTCATTCAATTAACACCTGCCCTGTAACCTAGCCTTGTTCCAGCTATTTATGGGGCGCCCAGGACTTTGTCCAACAGTGGACGTCTTTCGACTGAAATGATGATGATGATTGTGGTCGACTTCCAATATAATTCAATGCAGCTGGCAACCAGTATTCCACATGGAGTGACTTTTAGTCTGATCTCCACAGCCCAGTTACTGTCGTATTAAACGACACCTCGTTCAGTGCCGGATTTACCAGCAGGCTGAGTAGGCTTGAGTATAGGGCGGCAGATTTTTGGGGCGGCAAATTTGGGGACCGATTTTTTTTTTTGCTACCTCAGAAATCAAATATATTTTTGCATGACGGTTTTCTGATGTCTCACAGATAGAAATCTGCAACAAATTTTGCTGATGACTTTCCTCTCTCACTTGTCATTGCACATTCCGAGAGTTTAATACGAATAAATTTCAACGAAATTGTCGGATTGTAAAAATAATGCAGGAGATGACAATTGTAGAGGCAAGGGCGGCAAAAACTGTATAGCCTATGCCTTGAAAATTTGTAAATCCGCCACTGACCTTGTTAGCTCAGTAAGTTAAGAATCATGCCACTTAGTCCAATTGAGTTGTTGAAATGGTTACGAGAAAACGTGATCTTCAAATTAATAAAATTTGCCTCCTTTTGAAGTGTACGGGGACGCCCCTTCGGTACTGACTCATTTACTGCGATAAAAAACCGGTCAAGTGTGAGAACGACAGACTGTTTGGGTCCCGTTGTCAGAGCGACTGTAGTTTATTTAGAAGTTAGCAGGATTATCTTGCTTGAGTTTATTTATATATGTATGTATTTAGAAATATATAAGTATGTTTATCAGTTGTCTAGTACCCATAACACAAGCTCTGCTTAGCTTGGGACTAGACGGCGTTGTGTGATAGTTGTGGAATATTACATTATATTATCATATTATGTTTAAGAAGATCGGTTCTCAGTTCACTTAAGTCTTGTTGTATTGAATAAAATAAAATAGGAGAAGGTTTTAAAAAATATGGAATAAAGAATTTAAGTTACTTTCCGAGCAATAAAATATCTGCGCTCTACATAATGGCATAAGCGAACCAAAGGGGTTACCATGACGTTCAAAGTAAGATTGTTTCATTCTTATTTCCAGTGTGGGTAAGAGACAGAGCTATACAGGTTGTCTAGCGCCATCTCTTACCCACACTGGAAATAAGAATAAAACAATCTTACTTTAAACGTCATGGTACAGGTCCAAATCACTTGACACTGTTAGCCGAAAGATAAGATAATACTTTTTAAATACATACTGATTTTCTATACATTATATTTGGCCTGCCGATGTTTGGTATTCTACTTTTTAATCAAATATTTATAATAAAGAGGTCATTTCTTTTTAATGTTTTCAAAATGTCCAATCTGGAAAATTATGGCTCCAACAGAAAGCTACAGTATCGTATTTCCAAAAGAAAAACCCTTGGTCCTGGAACGCAAAGGGCAAAGAAGGAACATAGGTGTGGTTTTAGTCAGTAAAAGTCTAGCATGCCCTCTCACTCCGCTCTAGAGCGAGAGAAGTTATTGGATGATTACCCACCTTAAAAAAAAATCATTTTGGTAATTCACGGGGTTATCTCCGACTAAAAATATGTCATTAGATGTCGATGTCGAGGCATCAACACCTGTACCATGACGTTTAAAGTAAGATTGTTTCATTCTTATTTCTAGTGTGGGTAAGAGATGGCGCTAGACAACCTGTATAGCTCTGTCTCTTACCCACACTGAAATAAGAATGAAACAATCTTACTTTGAACGTCATGGTAATCCCGCAAGTCCGTGAAGTTTGAACTTGATCGATATCTAATGATTTTTTCTCTCTCTTTGGTTCACTCTTACGAGTTATTGTCATGTAGTCATAACAGTCAGTCTGTCTACAATGAGTTTTTTCTATCTTAAACTTTAATATTTTTTTAGTTTACTGTGAATACTCACTAAATATTTTCCAGCGTTTGACGGTCTGTGTTATTGGCAAAATGGTGCTGTGTCTTTCAAAAATGCCATTAATGAACAGTTGAAGTTGAAATCTAATAATTCTTGATATTTCAAAAGTGCCTGTAAATGTTTTTTTTTGAAATAAAATGCTTTGAATCTTGAAATATGTTTTTTTGAGTTAAAAACTTTAGATGAAATGTTACAGAATAAAGTAAACGAACTAACTAACAAGAACTAACTAATGCGAAGAAACTGGCAGAAATACTGAAAAGCTAACATCTTTTTGCTATTATAATTTATGTAGGATATTAATCATGAATGGTATATTTTGTAAATTTTTATTTAATATTTTAGTACCAAATTTATCTTATAAGTCTTCGAAATTAAGAAAATAAAAAAAACTATTTATAAAAAGAAATAACCGACTTCACCAAACAAAACACTAAAATGATAAAAATAACTTTAATTTCGGAAGTCGGTGTTTCTCAGTATTACTTTTTATTATTTAACACCGACTTCCAAAATTTAGTCCGTGATAAGGCCTGTCATACTGTATGGATCAGAATGTTGGGCTGTGAAAAAGACGGATGAAAAAAGATTGCATGTAGCGGAGATGAGAATGTTAAGATGGATGTGTGGTGTGACGAGAATGGATAAAGTGAGAAATGAATATATTAGGGGAAGTTTGAAAGTGGCGCCAGTGACTGAAAAGTTGAAAGGGAATCGTTTATCTTGGTATGGTCATGTGAAGAGGAGGGATGAAACGCATGTTACTAAAAGAGTTATGAGTTTACATGTGGATGGATGGAGAGGAAGAGGGAGACCAAAGAAAAGATGGATGGATTGTGTGAAAAGTGATATGAAAGAAAAGGAAGTTAGTGATAGCATGACGAGTAACAGGGCAGAGTGGAAGAAAAAAACGTGTTGCGCCGACCCCAAATAACACGGGATAAGGGCAGGAAGATGATGATGACCGACTTCCAAAATTTCCTTCCACCTTTCTGCTCCATCATCAGATCTGTTCGATAGTACCGTCGGTCCATAAACGATGGAGTTCTGAGTTAACAAACATAAAAAAAGTATATCCAAATTGATAACCTCCTCTTTTTTGGAAGTCGGTTAAAAAAAGTAAATAGGTGACATGATTTTTATTGTTTTATAGTATTTTTACGATTATATTGTATTATCACAGTATATGTTATGTTTAAAAGATAAATACAGAAAGTGAGTTGGATGCTGTTGACATTGATTTAAAATACTGCCGTCATAAGAAAGAAGGCCGTAACTGACAATTTTATCAGAAATGAGATTAAGACGGCATTTTCTTTGCTGATTCCGAATGTGTTAATAACTCATTTTTGACAAAAGTGTCAGTTACGGCCTTCTTTCTTATGACGGCAGAATACGTGTTAGTCTTTATTGAATACAGTCACAAAACATACAAACTACATTGTATTTATTTAAGTACTTAATTGTATTTCTATAGATTATGCATTCGTTTTGGATTTTTCAATATTCACAATAGTCTGTAAGTTTATATTCTACTTATTCTTAAAATATATGTCTTTATGTTTATGATACTTAAACAATCAATTTTTTGTATAGCCTCCTACTGCTTAGCACTTGCTGATGTCAGGCAGGGGTTTGCCCCTGCAGTGGTTCTTCCATCCGTACCAAGCGTTGAACTTGTGACGTCTGTAGATAATCTTGGCGCAATTCGAGGCTATGGTAATGTTGTCTAACAGCAACTCTAGAAATAAAGCAGTAGAGAAAAATTAATATTCAGAGTCAACACAATCTAAAGGTAAGGCTGGACGATTACTGGACGGCCGGATGGCAAGTTATCCTTTGCTCGTTGTCCGTCAGTCCATGCCTACCGTTGCTTGTAGTCGGTGGCAGGGTCAGTGTCGCTGGTACGGGAGGATGCTTGTTCTCGCACTCGTGCGGCCGTCAGCCCGCGCCTACGGTGGCTGGTATTCGGGATCGGGATCCCGGCGGCTGGGGCGTGAGGGCCGTTACCTCGTGCGTGCGGCCGCCTCCTTCGCTAGCATTACTGCTTCGCAGAAGGAGGCGGCCGCCTGTCATTCCTCCTCGCTCCGGACCATGGCCCGAATGCTAGAGATCGGCGCCGCTGATAGCCTTGGTTCACACAATAGTGATACCTAGCGTTTCTTCCACCTCAATCCGGTACAGAAACTTCCCGAACTTACTATGTCCGGTGAGAATCTGCGTTATGCGAAAGGTGAGGACTCCGTGACGCCTCTCCAGCCACTCCTCAAATAAGGGGCTTACTGCCATGAGTACGGCATGCCCAAGGTTGTTAATATACATTACAACATCGACAGTTTTTGAATCTAAGTTCAGCTTTGTAGAGCATCGTCTGTGTAACCCCTGAGAGTGTTTTTATAAACTTTGAGTTTTGTTAAGTCCTAGAAACTTTAATGGAAGTCTATATTATAAAAAAACCAATTACTCACGAGCACAAGTAACGTTGCAGTCCTTCCCAGGCTTGTTGGTTTTACTGCACCAGTATTGGTCGTTGATCTGGTACAGTCCGTAGTCTCGGGAGCCGTTGGTGTTCTTGTTCACCTTGTTTGTGTACCTGCCGCTCTCGTGCTCAATAAGGCAAACCCCTGTTGAATAAAAAAAAATATAATTAACCTTGTTTTACTCAAATTCATTACCGACAAGCGATGTGCCACTCGACAACCTAATTGCAGGCTTAAACAAATGACTTCTGTCAGCGTTTTCGCCAAACGCTAAGTACCAAATGTATGGCAATGACATTGCCTGTCAATGACATAGCAAAGCTTTTGACTTCTTGAACCACAATAGAATCTTAGTACATACAGTATAAAGAACATCTGTATTGGTGATACAGCAAAAGTTAAGCTAGAAAGAGAAGGAGGGGTTATCAATCTAGAAAAGAGTGTACTACAAAAAGACCTACCCTCACCAAAACTTTTTGTTGAGGAAGACTTTACTTTCAATGGTTAGATGTGGCCTAAGAATCAATCGTGAGTACCTAACTTACTTGAGATTCTCTGGTGGTTCTGGTGGTGGTTTGCAAACTTTTCTCATGAACTTAAAAATATATTAACAGATCTTTGCATAACCAGCAAGGGGTTTTTTTATGTGGGAAATTCATCTAAGACAAATCTCGCTATTGGGCGGAGCGGGAGATAGTGTCAGACTTTTACTGACAAAAACCCACTCCTGTTCCTTCGTTGCCTTCGTCCCAATGCCGGGGTTTCGTTTTCACACTACCCATGATCCCAGTAGGCTTCGACCCTGCTGGGCCCCTACAATTTGCTGACATCTCCCTATGGCACGCGTGGAACAATACATGCCGTCGACGACTTGAGCTCGGTCCGGACGGTTACCGGATGGTCGGACGGCGGGCTACCCATTTCTCGTAGTCCGCAAGCCCGCGCCTACGGTGGCCGGAAATCGGGAGCATAAATATGAACACAACAAAAACAAAGGCAATGACAAATAGAAAGAAACAGCTGCTAAATGCTCTGTCCCAGGCATAGAAGTACGCAATTGTTTGCAAACCTACTTCTGCAAGCATTGCTTAATCTTGCAGGTCAACTCATACGGCTGTCATTATTTAGCCACGAGTTCCTTGTAACATATACTTATCAAAATAAAATAAATTATACTTACAATCTCTCAATTGGTTTGCTGGAAAGCGTTGCCTTCTGAGTTCAGCCACCAGGCCGCATCTCGTGAAATACCGTCCCTCACACAAGCAAATCGTCGCAAGTGCAAAGACTAGAATGGTAATCTTCTGCATGATTCCTTATTCCGCACAACTTGTCCACTTGAAGACTGGATTGTGTATGAGGTGAGGAAGATCCAGCAAGCACTGTTTATATACAAAACCTAGGTACGATAAGTTGTAAGGGTGTGTGTGTTAGATTGTCGTCCGATAAAGGAACAGTCCCGGGTTGATAGAATACTAAATAAATGTAGCAGCCCTTCAGCTTAGGTGCTTACCTAATGAGGCGGTGACTTCAGCCGTCCGGTCCAAATCCAGACCATTTTCTAGCAGTCATCTCCTTCTACGAAGCAGTAATGTGAGCAAAGGAGGTGGCGGAAAGTGAAAAGGAGAGGTGATCTCTTCACCCTCCGGCCGCTGCAGGAGATGCCCCGGGCATCGGGAGTCCCATGGCGATTACCAGTTACCGTAGACGCGGCATCGACCAATGTGTAGCTCACATTTCGATAAGAACCAGGCTCGGGTCGAGGGCGCGTTGTGTTTTACTCGCGCTCAAAAGAGATGGAGATGCTAGGATTAATGCCTGCAGGGGTGTGGGGTAATTTGAAAGAGTCACCTTTACCCTGGAAAGGCAACTGAAAAAACACGGGTGGGTTTTTAGTTAGTAAAACACTCCTTCCTCTCGCTCCTCCCAGAGCGTAAGAAGTTATTGGTTGACGTCACACCTTAAAAAACAGGTGTGAGTTGTGGCCAGGATAGCGAAATTGTTCAGTTTGACACTCTCTTGTGTTCCACTCAGGACGGGAACGAGTTATTTGGTGATTTCCCGCGGCGCTCTCAAAGCAAATACAGTACTTATGGCTTTTTTATGAGAGTAAGAAGCACATTTGATACATCATCATCATCATTTCAGTCGAAAGACGGCCACTGTTGGACATAGGCCGCCCCATTTGATACAACCTACCCTAATATTTCACAATCAGTTTAACCGTTGCCACACAAAAAAACATAACCCTTCTTGCAGTCGGGTAAAAAGACCATTTCTTCTTAGAGCTTTGGAAATCTAACCACCGATAGCTTGGACCCTGCTCCCGACACCGGTGGACTGCTATTTTTGTAAATGTTTTATAATAAAAAGTAATTTGTGTAAAATGAATAATGGAACTACTAATATCCATTTTATAATTTTATTGCTAACAATAAGGTTTTATTTTTCAACAGCAAATGCAGTTATAGTTTTGCAAGAGCTTAGATACCTATAAAAATCTCTGATCTTTTTTTTGCAGAATTCTCTAGACAGAATTTAAATTAAGAATCTGCTAAACAATTCATACATTTTTATAAATTTGAATTAAAAATCTGCTAATCCATTCACAGATTTTTATAAATTTGAATTCAAAATCTGCCAAATGTTTCACAAATTAATCATTAATAAATTTAATGGTTTTTCAGTACAGTCCAAGTGGTGATATCCGAGACCACAAAATTATTGATAGGTAATGATAGATAATGTATTCCCCTTTTTGTCAGACTGAAGTAAATATTGTTCAAACGTTGCGGTACAGGTCAACTTTGTTATCAAAGAGTTATTATTTCGTTTATTAAGATTTGTTATTTAATTAAGCTCGTGGCTAAAATAATAATAGCTACACGAGTCAATGTCAGAGGTTAAGTAATGCTTGCCAGGGTTGGTCTGTAGACGATGTAGGTACCAAGATGCCTCCAAGCCTCGGAAAGCACGTTAAGACGTTGGTGCCGGGTCCAAGTTAAGTCTAAGTCTTGCTAAGTGTCAGGTCCTGTATCGTGTTAGGTACTGGTTGATGGAGGTCAGAAATGAGTAGTGAAAATGGCAGCCGCTCTATGTAAAATACTGGTATTTAGCTGTATTCGGTTAGACTGGAAGCAGACTCCAGCATAGTTGGGCTTGGCAGATTGAGATACCAGCTGAAACCAGCAAATTCATCAAAACCAATAGACAAAATCGTTTGTTTTTTAGATATCTTTGCAAAGGTAACTTTTGCGCGTACGCGCTGCCACTGAGTATCATTGATATCTTCTTATCTAGGAAAAATCACGGAGGGGTCACACCTGTGGGGTGGGTCATGGGAATGAAGCTGCGGGAAGCTGTGCTGGTGTCATACAGTTATCGTTTGATAATGCCTTAAATCTTGAATAGAATAGAATAAAAATTAATTGTACACCAAAATAGTAACAAAATCTTTTAAACTAACTTAATCTATGGGTACAATGGTATTCTTATCGCTAACAGCGATATCTACCAGACAACCTTAGAATGCACTTTTAAAACGTCCTGTTTTAATCACGCCAACCCTGGCTATATCATTAATGATAAATTGTAAGTTATTTGACATTGATATTTAATTAATTTTGTCATTGCATTATTATCCTAATTTCTATTAATTAATGTATGCTGTGTTTTGTTATCTTATTTTAATATGTCTGTAGCGACATCTATGGCGTCACATAAGAACTAATCCTGCATCGCGCAATCAAAGTTCTCCGTGCGATTAGAACATATAGAACAGCCCGAAATCATCTATCGGGCAGCTGCCCACCAGACATAACACCCGTCTGGCCGGAGGATCCTCCCTTTTCAACGGAGGTTAGCGGGACCTTACTCTCTGTTGCGCATACCTCCAAATGTTGATTATTCTTGTTTCTAATAATTACTAACTATGAGAAAGAGTGTACATCTTTAAGGTTGATTTTTGAGAGACTTATTTATTTATTATTAAATTTTCAACGTTAAATATTTTTAGCGCCCTTAAACAAATGACATTTCTGTTAGCATTCCCGCCAATCGCTACATACAAATCGTATGTATGCTGCATGCGAGTAGAACTCTCATTTTTTTTAAGCTCTGCTGGAAAGTGATCTGCTAAGTTCACGGCCATGACATTACCTGTCACGCCACTTGTCACGTGACTTCTTCGTGAGGTTGTCTGTCCAAAAACTCTTTTAGCGATAAGACCGCTTATTGTGACACCCTATTAATATTAAGTTCCTAATGTAGTTTTTATTTTTGGTGTACAATAAAGAATATATCTATCTATCTATCTACCTTCTCCGCAGGTAACGTCATTACCATGACAACAGAAAAATCATTTGTCTAACCCGGTAAGTCATAGCCAATAAAGGTCTGACACTCCCTCTTGCTCCACCAGAGCGGGGGGACTCATTTGATTTCTCGCCGATAAAAAGATATAATTATCAAATAATGCACTTTCCTATGATAGATGCCAGTAGGTCAGTCGATACGGTAGATAACAAAAAATACCCGTTATAAAAGTAGGTGCAATAAATACCTAACTACCTACATCGCTAAACCTAAACAAAGTTAAGTTGTTTGCGTCTGCAGGGTGCGCAATTTTCTTCTAACTGCCACCAAAACTGCGCTCGCCCTATCCCTCCTTCTCCCAATCCTTGATTATGCCGATGTCAGTTATTTAGATCTAACAGAAGTGCAGCTAGATAAGCTTACGCGACTCCAAATCTTTTGTATTAGGTTCATATTTGGTTTACGCAAATATGACCATGTTTCTGAATTCCGTATTAAGCTCAAGTGGCTGCCGATCCGCCTTCACCGGAATACCCATGTCTTATCGTTGCTTTACAGTGTTCTGTTTATTCCTACAACCCCCTCTTACCTCAAAGAATGTTCTCAGTTCCTTTATGACACACATTCGAGACACTTGTGATCATCGGAGAGTTTGAAACTTTTAATGCCTTCACATTCGTTCATGGTCCATGCAGTGCGACTGCGGGATGCATTGCCGATGCCAATTAAGCAAGCCCAGTCACTAATTTCTTTTAAAAATCTAGTCAAAGATCATTTCCTCTCACTTTTATTCTGTTTCTACCCAAATTCAGTTCATTCGCCTTTTTGTATTTTTTCTCTATTTCTTTCTTTGCAATTGTGTAACATACAATATGTATGTATTCTTTGTCTTTTATATATAATAGCTATATAATATAATTTTATATCCGTGTATAGTCTGATATATATTTTTAATGTAAAATTTAATTTGTAGTACACCGCAGACTACCCCGTTTTTATGTTATTACAGTCCATCCTAAGACTGTCTGGTAGATATCGCCGTCAGCGATAAGACCGCCATTGTACCCATAGATTAAGTTAGTTTAAAAGTTTTTGTTACTATTTTGGTGTACAATAAAGTTTTATTCTATTGTATTCAAGATTTAAGTCATTACCAGTATTTTACATAGAGCGGCTGCCATTTTGACTACTCATTTCTGACCTCCACCAACCAGTAGGTACCTAACACGATATAGGACCTAACACTTAGCAAAACTTAGACTTGACTTGGAGCCGGCACCAACGTCTTAACGTGCTTTCCGAGGCTTGGAGGCAACCTAGTACCTATGTCGTCCACAGATCAACTACTGATTCTGAATTCAAATGAATAAAAATCAGTGAATCGTTTAGCAGATTCTAAATTCAATTTTTTTTTAATCAGTGAAAGATTCTTAATTTAAATTTATAAAAGTCTGTGAATTGTTTAGGACATTCTTATTTGAATTTTGTTCTAAAGAATTTTGGAAATCAGTTGTTTTATTGTGTTCCAAACAGTTCAGAGATTTTTGAAGACTCCGTGGGTATTTAGGTATTTGCTTACTTATATACCTAAGGAATCTTGTTCTCTTGTTGCAAAACTACTTTATATATCGTACCATAGCGTGGACCTGGGCCGGAACCGAGAGGTCACCTCTGTATTAGATAGACTCGTTGGTGCTACTAGGTTTATGTAGATGTTATGACATTTTTTTTACCTTGTTAAGACATGATTGTATTGTAATTAACTAAATTGCCTTACTAGCTTTGACTCGGGCGTTCCTTATCAGACGGCGACCTAACACACACACAGCCTCATAACTCACCGTACCTAGATTTTATATATAAACAGTGCTTGCTGGATCTTCCTCACCTCATACACAATCCAGTCTTCAAGTGGACAAGTTGTGCGGAATAAGGAATCATGCAGAAGATTGCCATACTATTCTTTGCACTTGCGACGATTTGCATGTGTGAGGGACGGTATTTCACGAGATGCGGCCTGGTGGCTGAACTCAGGAGGCAAGGCTTTCCGGCAAATCAATTGAGAGATTGTGAGTATAAATTATTTTACTTTGATAAGTAATGTTAAAAGGGGCTCGTGCCTAAATAATAACAGCAATATGAGTTGACCTGTAAGATCAAGCAACGCTCGCAGAAGTGGGTTTGTGGACGGATGACCAACCATTGCGTACTTCCATGTCTTTAGCAGTTTGTCCCAGCTGTCTTTTGTAAACCATTTAATGCGCCAGTGCAAAAAGATCAGCAAAATGTAAGGGGCACTGCAGTGCCGACGCCTGTTAGGGCTACGCGAAAGTTCAAAAGAGTTACTGAAAGGAACGCAAAAAGGGCAACTGAAGGAACTCAATGGTTTTTTTTTAGGAAAAATCTAACACTTTCTCTTTATTTAGAGTGGGAGAACTTATTTGCTGATTTCCAACCATGATAATTTGTAATTGAACCTTATAAAAAAACTTAACAATATAAATTTTATTCAACAGGGGTTTGCCTGATTGAGCACGAGAGCGGAAGGTACACACACAAGGTGAGCCCAATGAACAGCAACGGTTCCCGAGACTACGGACTGTACCAGATCAACGACAAATATTGGTGCAGTAAAACCAACAAGCCTGGGAAGGACTGCAACGTTACTTGTGCTCGTGAGTAATTCTTCCATTACAGTTTCCAAGACTTGATCAGACTCATTGAATTTAAAAACAAGACTGTCCCTCAGGGGCATCACAGATGATGCTCTACAAAGCCGAACTTTGACTCAAAAACTGTCCTAATGTAAAATAACAGCCTCTTTTTATTCTCCAACTAGATATCATACTCACATTATTGTACACATCTAATTCATCAATTCATGTCAGATGATATTCTGAGGTTCTGGATTGACAAATTATTTGATTTTCATTTTATTTAAATTGGTTGCTATCTAATCTAGCATTATGTAGTCTAAATTGATTTTTGCGTGACCACTTGCTATAAAACAATTACTTATTAAAATTTAGACTGTTGATGAAATTTGAATTTGGATATGTAGGACACTGACTTTGTGTAGCCAAAACAACACGAATTATTTTATGAAGTTCTTACTTTTTTAAAGTTGAATAGGCTTTTCGAGTAAATTTACTTCAAGTATTACATATTTAAAAAAACACTTAACTAACTTTTATGTTAAGCAATTCTTAGTTAAACGCTTAAAGACTCAAACAATCTTCAAGTTTCCTTCACTTACATTTTCTTTCATTTCTAGAGTTGCTGTTAGACAACATTACCATAGCTTCGAATTGCGCCAAGATTATCTACAGACGTCACAAGTTCAACGCTTGGTACGGATGGAAGAACCACTGCAGGGGCAAACCCCTGCCTGACATCAGCAAGTGCTAGGAAGTAGGAGACTATACCAAAAGTTGATTGTATAAGTATCATAAACATAAGACGTATATTATAAGAATTAGTAGAATATTGACTCACAGACTAAATATTACAAAAACCAAACCGATTGCATAGAATATAGAATTACTTAAATGGCTTACAATTTGTATGTTTTGTGATTGTATTGAATAAAGACTAACAGGAATTTTAAATTAATGTGTTTATAGCAGTATCTAACTCACTTTCTGTTTTTTTTCCATTTTTAACCTAACTTACACTGTGATAATGTAATATAAGCGTAAAAATACTATAAAACAATAAAATTCAGGTTACCTATTTACTTTGTTTTATTTTCTTAATTTCGAAAACTTATTAGATCGATTAGGTAAAGAAATAATACTATACAAATACAAAAATATAAATAATTTAAAAATATACTAATCGTGCATAATATCCTATTATAAATTATAATAACAAAAACATGTCGGTTTTTCAGTGTTCTTCCAGTTACTTTGTAGCTTCCTTTACTATTTTCTGTAACATTTCATGTTAAGGCTTTAAGCAAAAAAAAAAAAAAGATAAATCATAGAATAGAATGAGTAATAAGTTATCGATAACCATCAAGTCGTGAAGGCTAGGATGATTAAATACTACATACTGGCTTCTTCTCGTGGTGTACATCTTTCCTACATTTATTAAATAAAAAGGAGTGCTTTAGTGTAGAGTTATGTTAATGCTAGCATAGCATAATCAGCCTTTTAATGTTCCCACTGCTGGGACTCAGGCCTCCTCTTTCTAGAAGAGGGAATGGGCCGTAATCCACCACGCGGGCCCAGTGCGGGTTGAATGTCACATGTCTTCGAATTTTTGGTGTTAATGCTAAAGTTTTCTTAATTGCGTCATTAGGTACATCTGGCAAAACAAATATTTAAATACATAGGTTTTATAATATAATTTAGATTAAAAAGTGGAATAATAAACATATTTGGGCCAAAACGAAAATTATTACTTGTGCAAACAGGAGCCATGTTCAATGTTAAGATATGGTAAGTTTACGACTTCACAGACAAAATAATTGAGATCTAAGTAGGTGCCATGTTCTGCAGGAAATCCTGAAATTTGGTTATAAAAACTTACAACCACAAAGTTTGACCTGGCCAGTTTTTACCTGTAAAACAAATATTAAGCATGCTATATGCTTACCTAATATTTGTTATATATATAAGTATATAGCACAATTAGTCTTATAATTTTTCCACTACTAGGACTTAGGCCTCCTCTTTAGTAGAGGGAATGGGCCGTAATCCACCACGCGGGCCCTGTGCGGATTGGCATATGTATGTCACTTGTCTTCGAATTTATAGTTCTAGAACATACCGGTTTCCTCCCGATATTTTCCTTCACCCTTTTCAGAGTAATGGCGAATAAACAAATTACACAAAGTAATGCGCCTGACTGGGTTTGAACCCGCGACCTACAACTAGTAATTCAGGGCGGTTACCAATGGGCCATTACTGCTCTCCTCTGCAAAATAAATATTTAGAAGAACAGAACCTTACAATATATAAAAAAACAATAACTAGCTTAGAAGAAAAGGGTGATAAGTTAATTAGCCAAATATAAGTTGACTAAGTCACATCACAACTCCACCATGCTACTGTAACCTATCACTGTAACAGTTGGGTCTTTGCAGGGTAGACTGGCCGAAGGCCGGTTAGAGTAGTATCATCATCATCTTCCTGCCCTTGTCCCATCTTATTTGGGGTCGGCGCAACACGTTTTTTTCTTCCATTCTATCCTGTCAACCGTCATACTATCACTAACTTCCTTTTCTTTCATATCACTGTTCACACAATCCATCCATCTTTCAGTATGTTGAAAAAAAAAGGAAAACCTTTTTATGGTTGACATAACAGATTTGTCAGATAGATATCGATGCACATATTATATTACTGACCTAATTTCTATTCATTAAGTTATGTTGTGTTTTGTTATAATTATCTTATTTCTAATAATTACTTACTATGAGAAAGAGTGTTAAGTGCAACCTTTAAGGTTGATTTTTGAGGTACTTATTTATTTATTATTAAATTTTCAACGTTAAATATTTTCAGCGCCCTTAAACAAATGAATTTTCTGTTAGCATTCCCGCCAACCACTACATACAAAATATATTGCAATAATATTACCATGGCCGTAAACTTATCAGATCATTTTCCAGCAGAGCATAAAAAAATGAGAGTTCTACTCGCATGCAGCATAGTTCTGGAGTTACTGCCCCCCGGGTCAAGTTACAACCATTTCGTTTCAATTCTCTTTTCGTTGATCGCCTCGAGTAGGCCACACATCCGATTTTTTTGTTCTGACGTCATCCAACGCTCAGTCACGTGGTCAAAACAAAAGAATAGGACGCGTGGCCGACTCGAGATGATCAACGAAAATAGAATCGAAACGAAACGGTTGTAACTTGGCTAGGGGGGCAGATACTTTTTAGAAAAAGTTCTTAGTATCAGGAACTCCAGAACTATGCTGCATGCGAGTAGAACTCTCATTTTTTTAAGCTCTTCTGGAAAATGATCTGCTAAGTTCACGGCCATGACATTACCTGTCACGCCACTTGTCACGTGACTTCTTCGTGAAGTTGTCTGTCTCTTTTAGCGATAAGACCGCTCATTGTGACATCCTAGTAATTTTAAGTTCATAATGTAATTTTTATTTTTGGTTTACAATTTAGAATATATTTATCTCCTTCGCAGGTAATGTCATAACCATGAAAAGAGAAAAGTCATTTATCTAACCCGGTAAGTTATTGTCAGTCTGACACTCCCTCTTGCTCCACTAGAGCGAGGGGAGTCATTTGATTTCCCGCCGATAAAAAGATTTTATTATGAAATAATGCACGTTCCTATGATAGATGTCAGTAGGGCAGTATCGACTGACCTACTGACAGGAACTACGACGGGGACGTGAGGCGGGGACTAGGAAAGTCGGTATCAGTAGATAACAAAAAAATACCCGTTATAAAAGTAGGTGCAATAAACACCTAACTACCTACATCGCTATACCTAAACAAGACTTAAGTCATTATCAGACGATAACTGTATGACAGCAGCACAGCTTCCCGCAGCTTCATTCCCATGACCCATCCCACAGGAACCTATATGACGATATAATGTATATATAGGGTGACTGGTAATTAGTGACCGAAAATTAAATACGTGATTGTCCTCATGATTACAAACAACTTTCCTAAAGAAACTTTCTTATGTACTCATGAGACAACGGCATTACGAGGCAAACAGCTGAGCGGTCGCAAGCGCGCGCACGCGAATTTCAAACAGCTGTTTTGTTATTGTCATAAAACTAATGAGTCTATAAAAAAGTTTCTTAAGGAAACTTGTTTGTGATCATGAGTACAATCACGTGTTTAAGTATCGGTCACTAATTACCAGTCACCCTATATATATAACGAGGATAACCGTGATTTTTCTCGGATACCGACACGCGCAAATAGCGCCTTTCAAAGATATCTAAAAAACAAACAGTTTTCTCTATTGGTTTTATTTAATTTGTTGATTTCATGGTATCTCAATCTGCCAAGCATTTTCTTAACTATAATGTAATATATTTTTTCACAACTTTCACACAACGCCATCTAGTCCCAAACTGAGCTTGTGCTATGAGTAGGTACTAGATAACTAATAAACATACTAATATGTTTCTAAATACATACTTGTTATCGATAAATTACACCCAGACACAGAACACAAATGATTGTGTTCATAACACAAACATTTGTCTTTGATGGGTATCGAGCCCACGATTTCCGGCATAGCAGTCAGTTCCACTAATCACTAGACTAGCAGGCTAGTCATTATGTTGGAGTCTGCTTCCAGAATACCCGAATACAGCTAAATAGCAGTATTTTACATGGAGCTGCTGTCATTATGAGTATTTCTGACCTCCACCAACCAGTACCTAACACGATACAGGACCTAACACTTAGCAAGACTTAGACTTGACTTAGAGCCGGGACCAACGTCTTAAGGTGCTTTCCGAGGCTTGGAGGTATCTTGGTACCTATGTCGTCCACAGACCAACCCTGGCAAGCATTACTTAACCTCTGACATTGACTCCTGTAGCTGTTATTATTTTAGCCACGAGCTTAATTAAATAAGAAATCTTAATAAACGTAATAATAACTCTTTGAAAACAAATTTGACCTGTAGCGCAACGTTTGAACTATATTTACTTCAGTCTAGCAAAAAGGGGAATATATTATTACCTATCAGTAATGTTGTGGTCTCGGATATTACGACTTGGATTGTATTGAAAAGCCATTAATTTTATTAATGATTAATTTGTGAAACGTTTGGCAGATTCTGAATTCAAATTTATGAAAATCTGTGAATCGTTTAGCATATCCTTAATTTGATATTATAAAAATCTGTGAATTGTTTAGCATATCCTTAACTTGATATTATAAAAATCTGTGAATAGTTTAGCATATCCTTAATTTGATATTATAAAAATCTGTGAATAGTTTAGCATATCCTTAATTTGATATTATAAAAATCTGTGAATAGTTTAGCATATCCTTCATTTGATATTATAAAAATCTGTGAATCGTTTAGCATATCCTTAATTTGATATTATAAAAATCGATGAATAGTTTAGCATATCCTTAATTTGATATTATAAAAATCTGTGAATCGTTTAGCATATCCTTCATTTGATATTATAAAAATCTGTGAATCGTTTAGCAGATTCTTAATTAAAATTATGTCTAGAGAATTCTGCAAATCAGTTAATAGTATTCTAAAAAGTTCAGAGATTTTTATAAATGTATATTTAGGTATAGGTATCTAAGCTACTGCAAAATAAAACATCGTTAGCAATAAAATTATAAAATGCTTATTAGTTGTTCCATTATTCATTTTACACAAATTACTTTTTATTATAAAACATTCACAAAATAGCAGCCCACCGGTGTCGGGAGCAGGGCCGAAGCTGTCGCTGGTTAGATTTTCAAAGCTCTAAGAAGAAAAGGTCTTTTTACCCGACTGCAAGAAGGGTTATGTTTTTTTGTGGCAACGATTAAACTGATTGCGAAATATTAGCTTATTACCCTCTGTCCCTGTCATGTGTCGAATGATGATGATGTATCAAATGTGCTTCTTATTCCCATTAAAAATCCATAAGTACTGTAATTACTTTGAGAGCGCTGAAGAAGTCTATGTATGACTTTTTGGAGGGAAATCACTAAATAGCTCGTTCCCCTCCTGAGTGGAACACAAGAGAGTGTCAAACCGAATAATTTCGCTATCCTGGCCACAATTCACACCTGTCTTTTGAGGTGTGACATCAATCAATAACTTCTTACGCACTGGGTGCGGAGTGAGAGAGCAAGGAGTGTAAGATTTTTTGCTGACTGAAACTCACCTGTGTTCTTTCAGTTGCTTTACAGGGTAATGGTGACTCTTTCAAATTACCCCACACCCCTGCAGGCATTAAGCCTAATATGTTATGTCCATTAATATGTTTATTATTCCACTTTTTAATCTAAATTATATTATAAAACCTATGTTTAAATATTTGTTTTGGCAGATGTACCTAATGACCCAATTAAGAAAACTTTGGCATTAACATAACTCTACACTAAAGCACTCCTTTTAATTTAATAAATGTAGGAAAGATGTCGGCCACGAGAAGAAGCCAGTATGTAGTATTGAATCATCCTAGCCTTCACGACTTGATGGATATCGATAACTTATTACTCATTCTATTCTATGATTTATCGTTTTTTTTGCAGCTAAAGCCTTAACATGAAATGTTACAGAAGATAGTAAAGGAAGCTGCAAAGAAACTGGAAGAACACTGAAAAACCGACATGTTTTTGTTATTATAATTTAATATAGGATATTATGCACGATTGGTATATTTATAAATTATTAAGATTTTTGTAGTTGTATAGTATTATTTCTGTACCTAATCGATCTTATAAGTCTTCGAAATTAAGAAAATAAAACAAAGTAAATAGGTAACCTGAATTTTATTGTTTTATAGTATTTTTACGCTTATATTACATTATCACAGTGTATGTTAGGTTAAAAAGGAGAAAACAGAAAGTGAGTTAGATACTGCTATAAACACATTAATTTAAAATTCCTGTTAGTCTTTATTCAATACAGTCACAAAACATACAAATTGTAAGTCATTTTAATAATTCTATATTTTTGCAATCGTTTTGGTTTTTGTAATATTCAGTCTGTAAGTCAATATTCTACTAATTCTTAAAATATATGTCTTATGTTTATGATACTTATACAATCAACTTTTTGTATATCCTCCTACTGCCTAGCACTTGCTGATGTCAGGCAGGGGTTTGCCCCTGCAGTGGTTCTTCCATCCGTACCAAGCGTCGAACTTGTGACGTCTGTAGATAATCTTGGCGCAATTTGAAGCTATGGTAATGTTGTCTAACAGCAACTCTAGAAATGAAACAAAATGTAAGTGAAGGAAACTTAGAAGATTGTTTGAGTCTTTAAGGGTTTAACTAAGAATTGCTTAACATAAAAGTTAGTTAAGTGTTTTTAAATTTATTCGCAAAGCCTTTTCAACTTTAAAAAAGTGAGAACTTCATAAAATAATTCGTGTTATGTGTGAAAGTCTCAGCAGTCTAAATTTTAATAAGTAATTGTTTTATAGCAAATGGTCACGAAAAAATCAATTTAGACTACATAATGCTAGATTAAGTAGCAACCAATTTAAATAAAATAAAAATCAAATAATTTGTCAGTCCAGAATCTTAGAATATCATCTGACATGAATTGATGAATTGGATATGTACAATAATGTGAGTATAATTTCTAGTCGGAGAATAAAAAGAGGCAGTTGGTTTACATTATGACAGTTTTTGAGTCGGCTTTGTAAACCATCGTCTGTGATACCCCTGAGGGACAGTCTTTTTTTAAATTTAATGAGTCTTATCAAGTCTTGGAAACTGTAATGGAAGAATAACTCACGAGCACAAGTAACGTTGCAGTCCTTCCCAGGCTTGTTGGTTTTACTGCACCAATATTTGTCGTTGATCTGGTACAGTCCGTAGTCTCGGGAACCGTTGCTGTTCATTGGGCTCACCTTGTGTGTGTACCTTCCGCTCTCGTGCTCAATCAGGCAAACCCCTTTTGAATAAAATTTATATTGTTAAGTTTTTTAAAAGGTTCAATTAGAAATTATCATGGTTGGAAATCAGCATATAAGTTCTCCCTTAGAGTGGGAGTTCTCCCTTAGAGTGGGAGTTCTCCCTTAGAGTGGGAGAACTTATTTGCGGATGTAAAGAGAAAGTGTTAGATTTTTACTAAAAAATAACCATTGCGTTCCTTTCAGTGACTCTTTTGAACTTTCGCGTAGCCCTAACAGGCGTCGGCACTACTGGGCCCCTTACATTTTGCTGATCTTTTTGCACTGGCGCATTAAATGGTTTACAAAAGACAGCTGGGACAAACTGAAGACATGGAAGTACGCAATGGTTGGTCACTCAACCACAAACCCACTTCTGCGAGCGTTGCTTGATCTTACGGGTCAACTCATATTGCTGTTATTAACATTACTTAAATTATACTCACAATCTCTCAATTGGTTTGCCGGAAAGCCTTGCCTCCTGAGTTCAGCCACCAGGCCACATCTCGTGAAATACCGTCCCTCACACACGCAAATCGTCGCAAGAGCAAAGACTAGTATGGTAATCTTCTGCATGATTCCTTATTCCGCACAACTTGTCCACTTGAAGACTGGATTGTGTATGAGGTGAGGAAGATCCAGCAAGCACTGTTTATATACGTAAAATCTAGGTACGGTGAGTTATGAGGGTGTGTGTGTGTTAGGTCGCCGTCCGATAAGGAGCGCCTGAGTCGATGGCGCGTTAAGCTCAAAGCTAGAAAGGCAATTTAGTTATTAACAATACATATCTAAACCAGGTAAAAATATTGTCATAACATCTACATACACCTAGTAGCACCAACGAGCCTATATAATGCGGAGGTGACATCTCGGTTCCGGCTGAGGTCCAGGCTATGGTACGGTATATAAAGTAGTTTTGCAACAAGAGATCAAGATTCCTTAGGTATATAAGTAAGCAAATACCTGAATACCCACGGAGTCTTCAAAAATCTCTGAACTGTTTGGAACACTATAAAACAACTGATTTCCAAAATTCTTTAGAAAAAAAATCAAATATTAATGTCCTAAACAATTTACAGACTATTATAAATTTAAATTAAGAATCATACACGGATTTTTATAAAAAAAAATTGAATTTAGAATCTGCTAAACGATTCACTGATTTTTATTCATTTGAATTCAGAATCAGAAGTTGGTGTGTGGACAACATAGGTACCAAGATGCCTTCACGCCTCGGAAAGCACGTCACGATGTTGGTGTAGGCTCCAAGACAAGTTTAAGTCTTGCTAAGGGTTAAGGCTGGGGTCAACAAATTAATCAAAACCAATAGACAAAACCATTTGTTTTTTAGATATATTATCTTTGAAAAGGCAACTGTTTGCTCTTACGCGTTACCACTGAGTATCATTGATATCTTCTTTTCTAGGAAAAATCACAATTCCTGTGGGGTGGGTCATGGGAATGAAGCTGCGGGAAGCTGTGCTGGTGTCATACAGTTATCGTTTGATAATGACTTAAGTCTTGTTTAGGTATAGCGATTTAGGTAATTAGGTATTTATTACACTTAATTTTATAACGGGTATTTTTTTGTTATCTACCGTATCGACTAACCTACTGACATCTATCATAGGAAAGTGCATTATTTGATAATAACATCTTTTTATCGGCGGGAAATCAAATGACTCCCCCGCTCTGGTGGAGCAAGAGGGAGTGTCAGACCTTCACTGACTATAACTTACCGGGTTAGATAATTGACTTTTCTCTTTTCATGGTAATGACATTACCTGCGGAGAAGCTAAATATATTCTTTACTAGCTTTTGCCCGCGACTTCGTCCGCGAAGAAGTCGAAAATGGTTTTATTAAGTTTTTTGAGATACGAAAATATGTAATATTATTTATTATCCTCGTCGTGTATGATAGTCCATTGAATTGTATGGCGAGCGATATTGTATCTTAAGATAAAATATTAATAGGGTATTAAAGGATAATTATACATAGTGTCATCGTAATCGAACCGATAGTTTTTGCGTGATGCCTGAACAAACCGACAGACAGACAAAATTTTTTAATCACATTTTTGGGTTGGGTGTCGGTCTAGAAACACCGTGCCATTTATTTTTTTGATATTTTCAATGTACAAAATTTTCACTGCTACAGATTTATTATAAGTATAGATTGTACACCAAAAACAAAAATATATTAGGAACTTAAAATTAATAGGGTGTCACAATGAACGGTCTTATCGCTAAAAGAAATTTTTTGACCACGTGACTGAGCGTTGAGATGACGTCAGAACAAAGGAATTGGAGGCGTGGCCTACTCGAGGCGTTCGACGCGAACGAAACGATCGTAGCTTGGCTAGGGGGGCAGAACTATGCTGCATGCAAGTAGAGCTTTCATTTTTTTATGCTCTGCTGGAAAATGATCTGCTAAGTTCACGGCCATAAACCAGTTGAGTTTATAATAATAATAAATCATTTATTTTCAGGCATCTTGGCCCATAGATATATACCTTACAGACTAACACATATAAAGTAAAAGAAATACAATTTATTGTTAATAAATAAGACTTATGACTATGTTAGTTCACACTGCACTTGTTAACTTTGTGCTGTTCTGTGGCACCTGTCCGCGGAAGCGACGGAACATCACGCCCTGCGGCCAAAAGTCTTCCTTCAACATGAGGGACAGAAAAGTGTTCGGGACTCGCACCACAAATGCCTTGAAATTGACGTTACGGTGCGACTCCAGCAGCTGTACCCTCAGTGCGAACTTCGTCTTATGGCGCACGTACTCCACGATGTCTTCAACTCTTGTGGTGTGATGCAGACGGGAGATGTACACGGGAGTGTTCGGCTGAGCAGTACGCAGCCCTACGCTAGGATTTGCAGGTGCTATGCCGCAGCGATTCTTGTTGGTTTGCGTTCGACGCTTATGCTTTTGTTATTTTATATTTTTGAAGTTTTATTGACATTTTAATTTAAAAAAAAAAACATATTTTTTGTGAATTTTGTGTGAAGTAATTTATTCAATCAACCAAAGATCTAAGTACCTACAAGGATTTATATGGCACAAGTTCATATCTATTTTTGAAACATGCATTAGAATGGGTGTCTTCAAGGCTAGAGTGAATAGGCTCTTAATAAACTAGTGTGCCTCACCATCAATGATTGTATCACTGCTTACCATCAGGTCGGATCGCAGTCAAGCACTAGTTTATATCAAATTAAAAAAAAGAATATCCAAAATGTTAATTTCAAATCAATCAAAAAGTCGCTAAGAAAGTAACAATGCCGACCAATTTAAAAATCAATATGAGCTAGACCATACAGTGAGTGAGGGTGAGTGTAAAGCATTCAGTATTGATTAGAGATATGCAACATAAAACAAATGTTTATCCATTGATCGTTTTTTGTATATATTTAATTTCCAATCTAGTCTAGAAATAAAGCATTATAAGTCAAAAGAACAAAAAAAAAAAAGAGTTCTTGTTTAAAACAATTTGAACTGTTTGTTTTATAAAATAAAATAAAAAATCTATTTTTTATTCTGTATATGGCCAACTAACCATTATTAGTTGGTCATGTCATAATATTTTGAGAAATGGTGATGCTGCGATCTGTTTGCATTATCAAGTTGCCTATAATTGGTGTCTAATATGTATTCAATTTGGTATGTTATATTAAGCTGAAGATAAGTATAGATAGATAAGTATAGGTAGGCACTATATTATCATAATTGTAATGGTTAGATACAATCATGCTGATCACATGGAACGTGATACCAATCGTCGATTATCCCCGTACACTATATGCAAATGCATCCAGAGACAACCTTCGGTTAGTGGGGAAACTATTGTGACATAATTATGGCTAACAAAGATAAAATTCAAGGCTATGGCCCCTGTCTAAACAATATCATTAATATAATATGTACATCGATCTCTGTCTGTCTAGTTTGTTCATTTGGCCAGTGTCAAGTGTAAAAAGTGTTCGGTAAAGTCGCGCCGCGACTTACCAGTTGTAGGTCGTGGGTTCAAACCCAGTCAAGCGCATTACTTTGTGTAATTTGTTTATTCGCCATTGCTCTGAAAAGGGTGAAGGAAAACAGCGGGAGGAAACCGGCATGTTCTAGAACAAAAAATTCGAAGACATGTGACATACATATGCCAATCCGCACAGGGCCCGCGTCCCGTGTGGTGGATTACGGCCCATTCCCTAAAGAGGAGGTCTGAGTTCTAGTAGTGGAAAAATTATAGGACTAATTGTGCTATGCTATATGCTTAATATTTGTTTTACACGTAAAAACTAACCAGGTCAAACATTGAGATTGTAAGTTTTTATAAACAAATTTCAGGATTGTCTGCAGAACTTGGCACCCATTTAGATCTCAATTATTTTCTAAATTATATTAATAATTCACACCTGTTCTTTGAGGTGTGACATCAATCAATAACTTCTTACGCTCTGGGTGGAGCAAGAGGAGGGAGTGTAAGATTTTTTGCTGACTGAAACTCACCTGTGTTCCTTCAGTTGCCTTTACAGGGTAATGGTGACTCTTTCAAATTACCCCAAACCCCTGCAGGCATTGATCCTAATATGTTATGTCCATTAATATGTTTATTATTCCACTTTTTAATCTAAATTATATTATAAAACCTATGTGTTTAAATATTTGTTTTAGAAAATATACCTAATGACCCAATTAAGAAAACTTTAGCATTAACATAACTCTACACTAAAACACTCCTTTTTATTTAATAAATGTAGGAAAGATGTCGGCCACGAGAAGAAGCCAGTATGTAGTATGTAATCATCCTAGCCTTCACGACTAGAAAGAAAGAAAGAAAGAAAAACAGTTTATTCGCGCGAAATGACGCAATCTTAAAACTAGGTAACAATCATACTCAATTGATAGGTAAGATGTGCGTCACATCCGCGCAAAACGGCCGAACGCTCAGCATAAAGCTGCGACCTCACGCATAATGCGATGAGCTCACAGCGCTGGTTTTCAGCGTGGGCCGGTGTCGGTGTCGACATAAAGACGAAAGGACGGTGCAGTGTAAAAAATAAATAAATAAAAAACAAAAAGATTTGTATAGTAAAACGAAATAAAAAAATAGGAACATATGAATTCTAAATTTAAAAAATAAGAAAATTAAATAAGTACATAAATAAGGTGACAAATATATTTATATAAAGTGGCAACACCACGACGCGCCCGTAGCACAATTTAAAAAAAAAAAAAAAATTGGTTGGTTGGATTGGTTGGTCGACTTGATGGTTATCGATAACTTATTATTCATTCTATTCTATGATTTATCTTTTTTTTTGCAGCTAAAGCCTTAACATGAAATGTTACAGAAGATAGTAAAGGAAGCTGCAAATAAACTGGAAGAACACTGAAAAACCGACATGTATTTGTTATTATAATTTATTATAGGATATTATGCACGATTGGTATATTTTTAAATTATTAAGATTTTTGTATTTGTACCTATACGATCTTATAAGTCTTCGAAATTAAGAAAATAAAACAAAGTAAATAGGTAACCTGAATTTTATTGTTTATTAGTATTTTTACGCTTATATTACATTATCACAGTGTATGTTAGGTTAAAAATGAAAAAAACAGACAGTGAGTTAGATACTGCTATAAACACATTAATTTAAAATTCCTGTTAGTTTTTATTCAATACAGTCACAAAACATATAAATTGTAAGCCATTTAAGTAATTCTATATTATATGCAATCGTTTTGGTTTTTGTAATATTCAGTCTGTAAGTCAATATTCTACTAATTCTTAAAATATATGTCTTATGTTTATGATACTTATACAATCAACTTTTGGTACAGCCTCCTACTGCCTAGCACTTGCTGATGTCAGGCAGGGGTTTGCCCCTGCAGTGGTTCTTCCATCCGTACCAAGCGTCGAACTTGTGACGTCTGTAGATAATCTTGGCGCAATTCGAAGCTATGGTAATGTTGTCTAACAGCAACTCTAGAAATGAAACAAAATGTCAATTAAGGAAACTTAGAAGATTGTTTGAGTCTTTAAGGGTTTAACTAAGAATTGCTTAACATAAAAGTTAGTTAAGTGTTTTTAAATATGTAATACTTGAAGTAAATTTACTCGAAAAGCCTATTCAACTTTAAAAAAGTGAGAACTTCATAAAATAATTCGTGTTGTTTTGGATACACAAACTCAGTGTCCTACATATCCAAATTCAAATTTCCTCAGCAGTCTAAATTTTAATAAGTAATTGTTTTATAGCAAGTGGTCACGAAAAAATCAATTTAGACTACATAATGCTAGATTAAGTAGCAACCAATTTAAATAAAATAAAAATCAAATAATTTATCAGTTCAGAATGTCAGAATATCATCTGACATGAATTGATGAATTGGTTGTGTACAATAATGTGAGTATAATTTCTAGTTGGAAAAAAAAAGCTGTTGATTTACATTATGACAGTTTTTGAGTCAAAGTTCGGCTTTGTAGAGCATCGTCTGTGATACCCCTGAGGGACAGTCTTTTTTTAAATTTAATGAGTCTTATCAAGTCTTGGAAACTGTAATGGAAGAATGACTCACGAGCACAAGTAACGTTGCAGTCCTTCCCAGGCTTGTTGGTTTTACTGCACCAATATTTGTCGTTGATCTGGAACAGTCCGTAGTCTCGGGAACCGTTGCTGTTCATTGGGCTCACCTTGTGTGTGTACCTTCCGCTCTCGTGCTCAATCAGGCAAACCCCTGTTGAATAAAATTTATATTGTTAAGTTTTTTTAAAGTTTCAATTACAAATTATCATGGTTGGAAATCAGCAAATAAGTTCTCCCACTCTAAGTGAAGAAAAAGTGTTAGATTTTTACCAAAAAAAAACCATTTTGTTCCTTCAGTTGCCTTTTGCGTTCTTTTCAGTAACTCTTTTGAACTTTCGCGTAGCCCTAACAGGCATCGGCACTACTGGGCCCCTTATATTTTGCTGATCATTTCGCACTGGTGCATTAAATGGTTTGCAAAAGACAGCTGAGATAAACTGCTAAAGACATGGAAGTATGCAATGGTTGGTCACCCGTCCACAAACCCACTTCTGCAAGCGTTGGTTGGTCTTGCAGGTCAACTCATACTGCTGTTATTATTTAGCCTCGAGCCTCTTTTAACATTCCTTATCAAAATAAAATAAATTATACTCACAATCTCTCAATTGGTTTGCCGGAAAGCCTTGCCTCCTGAGTTCAGCCACCAGGCCACATCTCGTGAAATACCGCCCCTCACACAAGCAAATCGTCGCAAGTGCAAAGACTAGTATGGTAATCTTCTGCATGATTCCTTATTCCGCACAACTTGTCCACTTGAAGACTGGATTGTGTATGAGGTGAGGAAGATCCAGCAAGCACTGTTTATATATAAAATCTAGGTACGGTGAGTTATGAGGGTGTGTGTGTGTTAGGTCGCCGTCCGATAAGGAACGCCCTACTCAGTGTTGCGTTAAGCTCAAAGCTAGAAAGGCTATTTAGTTAATAACAATACATATCTAAACCAGGTAAAAAATATTGTCATAACATCTACATAAACGTAGTAGCACCAACGAGCCTATCTAATGCGGAGGTGACATCTCGGTTCCGGCCGAGGTCTAGGGTATGGTACGGTATATAAAGTAGTTTTGCAACAAGAGAACAAGACTCCGTAGGTATGGAAGTAAACAAATACCAAAATATCTACGGAGTTTTCAAAAATCTCTGACCTGTTTAGAACACTATAAAATAACTAATTTCTAAAATTCTTTAGAAAAAAATTCATATAAGAATCTCAAACAATTCACTTACTTTTATAAATAAAAATTAAGAATTTTTCACAGATTAAAAAAAACAATGAATTTAGAATCTGTTAAACGTTTCACAGCTTTTTTAAATTTGAATTAAGAATCTACTAAACGATTAACAGATTTTTATGAACTTGAAATAAGAATGCCTTAAACGGTTCGCACATATTTATACATTTGAATTAAGAATCTGCTTAACAATTTACAGATTGTCATAGTTTGAGCATTGTAGATGTTTTTGAAGCTAAAATAAGTAATACCTAATAGCTTTTCAGTACAGTATTATACGTGTTACTCCAAGAGGTAGATAATATTCGCAGACCAGAAAATTATTGAAAGGAAATTTATTCTACCTCTTCCGACTTCTAGAAATATTGGCATAATGTTATATGATCCACTTGTTTGTGTTTATATTTGTACTACAAGCTTATTTTCCTAATTATTTATTATAACAGAATATAATTATTTATAATAATTTACTGTAATTTTAAATTTTACTGTCGCAATGAAACTGGACTGTAAAGTGATGGCTTGAAACACAGGTTTAATTTAACCTAGTTCGGGCGGTCCACTATCAAACATTGCAATTCCGAACCACGATTAATTGCACATTTAATAATATTTCAGTTTTAGTATATATTTAGGCACTGTAATTGTATGGGAAATCTTGTTACTTAATGTTAATATTTTGTAAACGTTATTTGAATAAAATTTATTATTATATTTTACCCAATTAAAGTATCAGTTAAATGTTGTAATCTATACCGACAACAAAGTTGACCTATAGGTCAGCTTTTCAACGTTAACGTTTATTGATACATAAATCCTTGTTGGGACATATCATTGATGTAGGATTTTTATGATAATAAAAGGTCTAAAAAAAAATAGGCCAAACAAGGATTGATAATTAATTACTTTAAAAACTTTGGTTATTTAAAAGTAAAAATACCTTTGTTTGAATTTCCCTCCACATTTTTTTGAGAGC
This sequence comes from Mythimna vitellina, assembly GCA_949316375.1. Lineage (NCBI taxonomy): Eukaryota > Metazoa > Arthropoda > Insecta > Lepidoptera > Noctuidae > Mythimna > Mythimna vitellina. The sequence goes on from OX438690.1 coordinate 22,177,118, forward strand.
CAAATCAAATTATCGTGTCTCATTAAAAAATGGATCTGCATCGAGAACATTTTCGTGCAATGATTTTTTACGATTTTAAATGTGGCCTAAAACTTGATGAGTCATTTGATCGACTCAAAATTGTTTTTATGGATGAAGGACCTTGAAAAGCAATCATCTACCGCTAGTATAGCGGGTTCAAGCACGGTCGCCTTACTTTGGGGGATGAACAAAGGAGTGGTCGTCCTACGATGGCTGTCACGGAAGAAAGTGTGCTGACAGTAAAAAAAAACAGGCGAATTACATACGAAGAGATTCAGCATACACTGCAGATTGGTTCGGGAATTGTTCACAAAATTCTACAAGAGCACCTTCGCGTGAGGAGTATTGTTTGCTGCTGGGTGTCGCACAACCTCACCGAAGCTCAGAAGCAGGCCCGTCTAGTGTTGTGCCGTGATATGATTCAAAAATTTGAAGCAGGCTCGTTTCGGCACGTTTACGACATTGTGACAGGTGACGAATCCTGGATTTATCAATACGATCCAGAAACAAAGCGTCAGTCGACAGTTTGGCTGTTTCAAAACGAACCAACGCCTACGAAAGTGAAGCTATCGAGAAGTGCAGGGAATATTTTGATCGCTAGGTTCTTCACTTTGATTATTCTTCGTATATGATTTCAATTCCATTACGCGACCAAAGCAGCATCAACACCAAATAGAATATGTACCACAAAATGCCTGCCAGAAGTTTTGTCTGCAATGAACAACAGGCGACCGAACACCGGGCTCCGCGGCGTACTGCTTCACCATGACAACGCGCTCGCGCACTCAGCGCTCAAAACAAGGGAATTCCTGGATACCACACCGGTCAGTCCTGATCTGGCACCGTGTGACTTCTTTTTATTCCCTAAAAAAATCTGTTGAAAGGGATACAGTTTTCACCGCCGGAAGACGCGCTAGCAGCGTTCGAGAAGGCTGTGGAAGAGGTATCTGCGGCGGACTTGAAAAAATGTTTCGAAAATTGGTTCACACGCATGTAACTTTGTATAGAGGCTGGTGGAGAAAAATGTTTTTTAGTGTCTCTAAACTTTCTGAGTGTCCTACGTATCTATCTCTGATCTAGCCAGTTTTACTTGACCATTTCATGAAGGGATCAATTTCTAAGATCTGGCTACGACATATATATAGATATAGATAAATATTTTAGATCTTTATTTTTTGAATTGGAGTTCCAATTTAACTGAATACTATGAAAATCAGTATTTTGTATGGAAAGACAGTTTATCTGATCTCCAGTTTCCAATTACCGTTAACACTATAAAATACTTCGTAAGTCAAGAACCTAGCTACTTCAATCGACCAATTGGGTCGTAGAATCGGTTACATAGATTTGTGATCTGTAATTTAGTATCTAACGTCTGTCTCATTTTGATGAGCAAACACGGGGGCGCCCCTTCGACATCAATAGGCTCATAAAATATGATAAAAAATTGGTCAAGTGCGTGGATGACCTTGAGCTCGGATTCTGTTGTCAAGCGACTGTGGTTATCTATACTGAGATGTCAGTTGAGGTTTTATATACTTGAATTGATTTATCTTATCGAAAAATAAAGCAATCAATGGTAAAGTTAAAAAAGAAAGAAAGTTGAAAGAAAAACATTTATTTGTAATAAAATAAAAAGCAACTTCTAAAAATACATAACTTAAAAAAAAAAACACTAAAAAGATTTGAAAAAAGACTTGTGCGAGGCCAAAAAAGCTTCTGTCTCAGCATTATGCTGCGGTATTTAAATAAAAAAATGAATAATGCAGTGCTGGTATTCTGATAGGCCTTGTTGATGCCATGGACACACTCACGTTTCTGATCGTTATAAAACACTATTTTGAGATAAACTGCCCCCCTAGCCAAGTTACAATCGTATCATTCGCGTCGAACGCCTCGAGTAGGCCACGCCTCCGATTCCTTTGTTCTGACCACGTGACTAAGCGTTAAGATGACGTCAGAACAAAGGAATCGGAGGCGTGGCCTACTCGAGGCGTTCGGCGCGAACGAAAAGATTGTAACTTGGCTAGGGGGGCAGTTTATCTCAAAATAGTGTTTTATAACGATCAGAAACGTGAGTGGCTGAGCGATTTAAAACAAATGAAAGTTTCTATTGAAACTGCGAGTCTGTTGCAAAAGCAACCAAGAATATTTAAAACTCTGTGAGTAACTACGGAACCCTATAAAGACAATGAAAACGAACACTGTCTGTCTGGTAAGATTAGTCATACATACGATGTTTTCGGTTAATATAATTCAAGAAACGTAGGCACACAGTTTTTCCTGTTATTCGGTTATTGTGTGATAATGACTTAGTCTTGTTTACTTATTTCTTTGTGGGTAATTAGGTATTTGTAGCACCTACTTTTATCACGGGTATTTTTTTATTATCTACCGTATTGACTAACCTACTGATATCTAGGCTTATAGGTAAACTTCCTGACTGGCATATAAGTCAACGACCCACCTGCAGAGCTAGCACAGGTTCTTAATAAGATCCATTTTACGACCTAAACTGATCTGTTAAAGAGATGGAGCTATATAGGGTGTATAGCTGCATCCCTCTTTCTCGCTTGCTTTCCTGACATTTGAACATAATATATCATGGTAAGTGTAGGCTCAGCCAAGTTGATCATCTACAATCCAGTGCCGTAGCTATGCGTGGGTGAAGTGGGCCCTCGCCCACGGCCTCGCAACCAAAGGGGTCTTGCGTGTGCGAGGGCTCTTTAAAAACGCGAGTTTTGTTTTATAATTTATAAGCTCACGTATGATCACAATTTCCCTGATGGTAAGCGACGATGTGGTCAAACACTGGGTTACAACAGTCGCTGTCTCATTTTCGAATTTATGAAAGATAAACGGGGTTACCATGACGTTCAAACTAAGATTGTTTCATTCTTATTTCAGTGTAGGTAAGAGACAGAGCTATACAGGTTGTCTAGCGCCATCTCTTACCCACACTGGAAATAAGAATGAAACAATCTTACTTTAAACGTCATGGTGCAGGTCCAGAGCCTCGCTGATGTGCCTTTGCCCACATCTAAATTAGTCCACGCTACGCCTCTGCTACAATAAACTAATTGAATGTATGGGAATAAGATAATATCAACAAAATTTGTAGCCAAGTTCACATTGTTCAAAATGGCAGAATGAAATTTAATCGTTTCTACAATGTTCACCGCTACATCCTGTAGTTTTGTGGTATAAATGGTACTCAGGCTGAGGTGTTACCGACTGTAGAAAGAGATTCGTTCGTAACTTGGTTAGGCCTGCTGATATTAATTTTGATCTAATGATCATAGGTAAGTACGGTGGTAATAGCCTCTTTTTTTCGGTGAAAATTAAGCAAATGACTCCTGCTTCTGCTATAGGTGGCGCGAGAAAAAAAGTTAAACTTTTACTGAGTAAAACTCGCCTATTTTCTTTCAGTTGGTAACATTTTTTTTTATTATTATTAATGATAGGCTCGCATTTGACCACCATCTCATCTGATGGTAAGCGATGATGTGGTCAACGATGGAGGACGCTTGCCTAGAAGTAACCTATTCACTATTAATAATAATAATAATTTATTTCACCATAAGCCTCTCATTACAAAATTATAGACATTATTAATACAAAAGCTTATAATAATTAAGGTTACGCTTTAACGCACTGCCCCCAAACTAGGTGTATGTCCCTGTGGCTTAGGAGTCAGAAATTATTGACTTAAAATAATGACTTAAAGGACCCCTAAGTTGTAGTTATCAGGAAACACTGAATCCGTCATGGAATTCCACTCCTTGGTTGTACGCATAACAAATGTATTCTCAAAACGCTTTGTGCGTATGGGCGGGATATCCACCATGTACCGCTGGCGCAACGCCATACGTCTACATTTTGCAACCCTGGCAGAAGTTAGCCCTAGAAGGCTCCGTCATGGCAATAACGTCTAACTTTGAACATTTAATGATATGGCTAACTAACAGTGTAATGTTTCATGATATGGCACCATTTCGCGAAATGGCCCATGATGCGATCTGGCTGTGACATCAACGTATGTCTATAATTAGGCACTTATCTAAATAATATACTTTTAGCTATCTCCATGTATTAAATAAAGTAGGTATGTAATATTGGGCAGTAGGTAGTGAATGCAGTTATCTATATATATAAAAGAAGAAATGGACTGACTGACATATCAACGCACAGCCGAAACTACTGGGACTAGGAACATGAAATTTTGCACAAGGCTTCCTTTTATGACATAGGCGAGCACTAAGACAGGATTTTCCAAAATTCACCCCCTGAGGGGATTAAACAGGGGTCCAAAGTTTGTATGGAAAAACCTATTTTCACGCGGGCAAAGTCGCTGGCAGCAGCTAGTCTATTATATAAGGTGTTAAAAAATTAACTTTCTTAAAAAATTGAATTTCGAGGGGACATTGTATTCAGAAGAGCACAACGTTACGAAAAAGGCGCGAGATTCTTTGTTCGACTGTCAAAGATTGATGCGCGGGACGAGGGAACGCGGTGACGTAGGTTTGTGTTCACTAATCGAATTTTTAGTCTAACAATAGGTACGTATTATATTATCATATTCTTCCTAAATAGGTAAGTACTATCATACTGAACAGATAATTAAAGCTTTACCTATCAAAAGTGTTGTCCTTAATCAATCGGCTTTGGATCCAATTATGTTGCTTTTATTTATTTATTAAATACTTTATGCGCACAAAAGTACAGGGGCAGACTAAATGCCTTTGGCATTTTTTAAGGAGGGGAGGGATCTTGTTATAATTATTATTGCTAAGAGCATTAAATACCAGTGCAGGGGCGTAGCTATCGCTGTATCAGCTGTATCAATAATTCAATATAGTTGGGCATCTGGGCTATAAGAGCCCCGATATGCGCAAATTTTTGAAACATGTCATCCACAATCTCACCACTGCACTTTGCATATCAGCCTTTGAATGTTCCCACTGTTGGGACTCTGGCTTCCTCTCTAGGAAAGGGAATGGGCCGTAATCCACCACGCGGCCCCAGTGCGGATATTTGGTTCCAGGACATGCCGGTTTTCTTAAGACGTTTTCCTTCACCGTTTTGAGAGCAGTGGTGATGAAATAAATTACACAAAGTAATGCGCTTGGCTGGGTTTGAACTCACGACTTACAACTCATAAGTCGGGGCCGTTATCACTCGGCCACCACTGCACTTAATACTAGTTATTATATAAATTAGTAAAGGTGCTGAATGCAACAACTATCTGCTTTTGTTAAAATTTTATTGGCTTAGTAAAAAAATATTTATTTCAATGTTTAGCTTGTCTATTATTATCTCCTATTGTAAACGTCCATTTTGTTAACGCCAATGTATCACAAATCATTTACCTATGTAGGTATTTGGTATGGCTACACAATGAACTTCTACGTTGTTACGTTGCAGTGTGAAATATCAGTGTGTGAGTCACACGCACACCGGCCAAGGAATCCCCTTTTATTCACAACAAACTGACACATCGGCATGTCGTTGACATATGTTAATTATCAGCTGTATGACAGCTGTTAGAGACCAAATACATTGGATAGGTACCTGCGTTAGAGAACTCTCTTCATTTAGGTAAATGTTTTGATAACTTTTTTAGCTTATGTAAAGAAAGAAAGGCAGAGAGAAATAAAGAAAACAATTTTATTAATTGGCGTACACACATTGTAAAAACAAATCAAATCAAACGCTTTTATTTCAAATAAAACATTTACAGGCGCTTTTGAATTGTCAAGGAGTCAGTCAGATGCTAATTGCACATTCCAATGAGTAGATCTCTATGGAGAAGATTGCGCAAAAACTCCATGGACACTCTTTAAAATAATGTTATATATTATAAATATCTTGGTCAAATATTTCTTTTCACTTTTACTACGTGAGAACATTGTAAAGAAATAAACTGAAAAAATAAAAATTCAATATAAAGAAATTAAAATAATCTACTGCACACTGGCAGCTAAGAGATGACCGGTCTTAACTGACAGCGACCGTTTTCGAAAATGAGTTCAACAAGTATATAAAGACTTAAAACGAAAAAAAAAGAAAATCGGTCAAGTGAGAGTCGGACTCGCGCACTGAGGGTTCCGTACAAACTTACCTATGAACAAGTTCAATTTCCGAAGCGAGTCTCAAAGATTTTTATGAATCGCAAAAAAGTTTTTTTTTGTGACGTAACTACAAATTAACAGTTTTCAGATTTTTTTCTGTACTTATGCTATGAGACCTGGCTTTGTGCTAAATTTCAGGATTCTAGGACAGCGGGAAGTACCCTATGAATTTTGATTCCCTCGAGAGTGTCGAAATATGCGTTTTTGCAACATAAACGGCCGCGGCCGTATTTTTTTTTTCGTTAATTTACAAGTTTGATTTTTTCACAGTTTCGAGGGTCCGCACTTCAGTAGGCTAAGTAGGTAGTTGGGTAGAGTAGAATAGAGTAGTCAGTTGACGGGAGCGAAGCCGCGGGCAAAAGCTAGTCTATATATATATGTATATAAAAGGAGAAATTGACTGACTGAAATATCAACGCACAGCCGAAACTTCTACGACTAAGAACATGAAATTTTGCACAAGGTTTCCTTTTACGACGTAGGCGAGCACTAAAAGAAAAATTTCTAAAATTCACTCCGTAAAGGGATGAAACGGGTGTCCAAAGTTTGTATGGAGAAACCTACATTCACGGGGGTGATGTCTTTGGCAGATCAGCTAGTTAGTATATAATTAACAAGTGTGAACAGTCATCATCATCATCATCATCATTTCAGCCGAAAGACGTCCACTGCTGGACATAGGCCTCCCCCAAGTGTCGCCACAATGAACGGTCCTGTGCGTCTCGCATCCATCGTACTCCCGCAACCGTCACCAGGTCATCGGTCCACCTTGCAGGAGGCCTTCCAACGCTACGTCTTCCGGTACGTGTGAACAGTCCTTTATAGATCATATTCTTTATTGACATATAAAACTAGTTTTTTACGTTCACAATCTTCAGTATTATCTGTATTGTGCGATTGCTTGTGACATACATGCGAACGCCTAGCTTAGCTTATCTTCAAACGAAAATGAAGCAATTATTTATCTTTTTATTAATGTTAGTGGTTCATTGTTTTTATTGTGACGCTAAATATTTTGAGACACGCTGTGATTTAGTACAGGAGCTGAGGAAGCAAGAGTTTCCTAAAGAGAAGATGGCTGATTGTAAGTCTTTATTAGTGTTGCAACAGAACTCTGCTTCCGCTTCCGCATCTGCAGAAGTTCCGCAAGCTTTCTCACTTTCGTTTCCACTTCTGCTTCTGTAAAGTTTATAACAGAACTCTAAACGAAAGAATACAGCGATGAGCGCGGGGGTGGGGGGCGCGTGGACGACTGGACACTTCGAAAGAGGCGCAAGGGAGGGGGGGAGGGCGGGGGCGGTACACAAACTTATCGCAACGAGTGTCTTTATTATTATATTATTTTGGTTCATTCTGCGCATCACCTTGCGTCGTGACGTGATTACAACGTAAACCTTCTTTTGTTTAAAAAATATAAAATTGTTTTTTTTCTTCATAGTATTAATACTTCCGTTTCCGCTTCCGCATACTTTTTTTTAATTCTTGAAAGGTTCGCGCTGGACCGCTATCTCCCCTGATGGAAAACGACGATGCGGTCGACGATGGAACGCGCTTACTTACGAGTAGAAGTAACCTATTCACTCTTGACTTAGAGACATCACACCCACACACACACCCGTATCCACATAGATTTACTTTTGCCATCTGTTTCCGTTTCCGGTCTCGTTAAGACCCGTTTCATCACTAGTCTTTATGTAATGGGTAATTAATTGTGTATCAGTTTAATTCATGAAACCCCAAGCAATGCCGGCGTTCGCTCTCTCATGGTCTTACTATTGTGTCTCTAATTACGGTATTTGAAAGGTTAAGAGGACTACAGCACCGAAAGCGTGGTCACTCTCAGACTGCTTACAAAAGAAAAAGATGCCCAAAGACAATGATTGCAAATATGAAGCAATTTAGTGATTTAGTTATGTAGATTAACTATAGATTTGGTTATATAATGGTAAAACGTTGCTTGTAGAATAATTTGACAACGATAAGAAAGATTGCATGTTTTATATATATCATATCATATCATATCATTAGTCCGGTTTTCATCGAATAAAGTATTTTTTAGAGGGATCCTCGTGACTTTTTCCTATTGTTCTAAATATGCTGTATTATGTTTTGAACACATTATTTAGCGTTAAACAAAAACAAGAACAGAACAAAAAGAAAAGCCATAGTCACACGTTATTAAAGTGTTTCGGTTGGTACCTATAACGTGTGACTGCGGCTTTTCTTTTTGTTTTGTTCTTGTTTTTCCAGTTACCTTGTTTAATTCACCACCCTGAAAATTTCGTTTCATACTTTTCCAGCGTCGTTTTTTTTTGTCGTAGTCGGGTTTCAGTTTTTTACTTTTTCTGATTCTGTTTGCTGCATTGGATCACATAGATATGCGCATTATAAAACTTACGATTAGCTCCTATAATCCTCTTACATTTTTTCTTAAAGGCTTAATTTAGGGGCACGGACTCCGTGGGTGCTCAGGGGCACCTACGACCACATGTACCACGGCCGTAGTATTTTGCCATCATTTTTTGAGACAAGTACTATCCCCCCTTCTAACTTACCGCGCCGTATTTTTTTATCTGACTCAAGATATTTCTGATGATGACAAAGATTTCTGACGTTTTACAAGAGCTTATAGTATTCAAAGATAAAGAGAGAAAAACAAAATTTTACCTAGGGACTCAAAATTTGTACTTGCTCTTAATTCTACTTTTCAACCGACTTCGAAAAAAAAGAGGTTTGATTTGGTTGTATTTTTTAAGTTTTTTGCCTCAGAATTCCGTCATTTATGGACCCAGTATTTCAAAATCCGGATTTGATGATAGGATTTATGAACAATTGAGCTTCTCAAATATTAAATAACCAACTTCTGCCAGCGGGCGAAGCCGCAGGAAAATAGGTTTCTCGTGCGTAGTGGTGATGAAATAAATTACATAAAACAAAGCACGTGGGTGGTTTTTAATCTGCGACTTACCGGGCTAACATTGCTCTTCTGAACTATATTGTGTATTTTTTATGTGAGAAATCATATTACTTCTCACGCTCTAGGGTAGAGTGAAAGGGCATGTCAGACTTTTACTGAGTAAAACCACACCTGTTTCTTTCAGTTACTGTTTTGCGTTCCCAAGAGTTTTCTTTTTAGGTTCAATGGAGCCACGGCGACTAGGTTCAGTGAACTACGAGTATATTGGAGTTTTTCTACATTCACCATTATTTCAGGGGTATGTCTGATAGACAGCGAGAGTGCCCGTCACACCGACGTCGTGGGCAAACCCAACAAGAATGGTTCCAGGGACCACGGTCTGTTCCAAATCAATGACCATTACTGGTGCAGCAACTCAACGGTGCCCGGGAAGGACTGCCATGTCACTTGTGCTGGTGAGTTTTACCAAAATAGTTAATCATCAAAAAATTCATTTTGTACACTTTTTTTTTTTTTTTTTTTGTTTTTTTTTTTAACTTAATAAATATTTAATCAAACTGAAAATAATATTATGTACAAACTGGTAGAAAAAGAACCCATAGGGCATCAAAAAATTCGTCCACATCGATGTCAATGGGAAAAGTGCCCAGAACGCTGGCAGCATTACCACGCTGGATGGCAATGCTAATTCGTTGACCGAAGAAAAGCCCAGCCCTCTGGTCACGCGAAGAGTCGACCAGCTGTTTGCTGATATCCCGAACAACTCGATGAGCACCCTAAATGATTTTTTTGATGATTAACTATTTAGTACAGTGAGGAATCAAAAGTCTAGTTGCACTCTACCAATGCTAAAGCTTTTATCTAATATTTCTTTGTAGTCGAAGATTCATAGTTTTTTCTGCAATGAGCAACAAACGACCGAACTCCAGGCTCGGCGGGGTACTGCTTTACCATGACATCGCATCGCATAATGTTTTCTGACATTAACGACTAGAGGTCGGAATTAGGTAGAGTTAATTATGTACTTGCATCGAAATGTTGATATTAATATGGATCTTCCCGGGATTTCTCTCTAATCCCGTGTGGCCAACAATATTACCATTAAATAATAATAAAATCTCAGATAGATAAGACAAATAAAACAAAGATAATCAAAATAAAACTTTTATTAGTATTTTTCATTGAAAAAGATCTCTCTATGTCAACTGATGTGAGGTTAACAAATTGATACACTTCGTCCTCATCGCCATTAATACAGAAATAATTTTATTCTGCTATATTTCTTATAGTGTCAATAAGAAAATCTGTTCTTTAAAATATCATACTCGGAATTTTAAGTTTATCCATTTTATTCTTTCGCTGCATGAAATCAGTCTAATTTCTTAAATAACTCTACCTAATTTCGACCTCTGCTAATGACTCCATTTTTTTAGGTGGGAAATATTTGATACGTATACGCAAATCCACACTGCTATGATTGCAATCAACCATGTAGTTAACTGTAATTCACATGTAATAAACTGTAAGTCACAGTTTGGGCGCCAGAGCGAGAGGGAGTGCCAGACTTTTACTGACTAAAGCCCACCTGTGTTCCTTCAGTTGCCTTTTGCGTGCCAGGGTTACAGTAACTCTTTAGAAAACACCCGGAGTCCTAGTACTAATGATTCCATTAATTTCACTTTCAGAATTGGTGACCGACGATATCACTAAAGCGTCAATTTGCGCGAAGAAAATCTTCAGGCGCCAAGGATTCCTTGCTTGGCATGGATGGGAGAAGCGATGCCAGGGTACATTACCTGATATCAGTGACTGCTAGCGAAGACTATGTCACTTATCTGATACTATGTAGCCATTCATTTGACTGGCCTGTTGGTCTAGTGGTTAGTGGCCTTGACTGCTATGCCGAATTTCGTGGGTTCGATTCCCACCCAGGACAAATGTTTGTGTAATGAGCACGATCATTTGTTCTATGTCTGGGTGTAATTTATCTATAATGTGTATGTATTTAGAAATATATAAATATGTGTATCAGTTGTCTAGTACTCATAATACAAGCTCTGCTTAGCTTGGGACTAGACGGCGTTGTGTGATTATTGTGGAATATTATTATTATTATTCATCACGCATCAATTAATTAACAATTAATTAATTGTAACTTAATATAATAAAATAATCTACTTAGTAAACTCGTTTTTTTTTGTCTTTTAGCATTTTATGGTCAAACTGGATGTAAATGACTAACTGCATAATAATATTATTATTTATGTCAGATACATCCATATTATGTTAGTAGAACTTAAAACTATGTTAGTAACATTGCTCATTAAAATAAATAGTATAAAATAAAATCAATTCACATACCTATACATATACCCAGACCTCCATTTGTGCAAACGAGTCCAGTACCCCAGGAGGGGACAATCCGGCTTTTCAGCTATCACTCTCAAAACACTGTTGATACTCCCCCGAATCCTACGTATCAGGGATGCTGTTCTCTTTCGCAGAATAGCTTCAGCAAACATGCCCGATGCGCTACAGAACCGCGAGAGCCTCAACAGCACCCTAAAGGCATTATTATACTGAATGCGAAGAACGTTGTAGGTCCTCCTGCGTATGTCTAACCCATAGCCTTCACGTGTAGAAAGACTGGCAAAACGCCTTGAACAGAGTGAGTTTCACTTCTCTAGTACAACGTGCAAACCTACGTTCCAGCATATTACATCGGAACGACAACGCTCTTCGCGTCATCATTCAAATTCTCATTCACAATGTGACCAAGGTACCTAAAATGCGACACCCTATTTAGTGGTACACCATAAAGAAAAATCGGAGGAACCATTATTGGATTTTTGGAACCCACCCTAAACACCCAAGCTTTCGTTCATTGTACAATAAACCATGAGAAGTGGCGTACCTTTCATATATCACAAGCATCTATCTGAGTCCACTAGTCGAGGGACTCAGCAACACCATATCATCTGGATAACTTATACTATTAACAATCCTACCATCAATAAAGCATCCGATGCTAGTCCTGCTGAGCTCCTTGATCAACTCATTGATGTATAGACTGAAGAGCGCCGGAGAGGTCAGACCTACCTGTGTTACACCACACTCCAGCCCATACGCCGCAGATAAAGCACCTGCCCATCTGACCTGGATTATCTGGTGACCATACCAGTAGTCTAAGAGCTTAATGAGCTCATTAGGTATACCTTGCTTACTCAATTTCGATCATAAGATATTATAATTAAGGTCAAATATCTCCGTGGACAGCCCAGCTCTAAAACAGAATTGTGTATCATGTAGTTTGAGCTGCCCAGTTACTCTTCACTCAAGCACACCGTCAAGAACCTTTGCTGTTATAGTGGCCAACGAAATTGGCCTTTGAGTGCCTTTGATACATTTAGTGATTGGGAAAAACTAATATGCAAATTAAAATATCAAATTGTAAAGAAAAAAACTAGGTTAGACGTATGAGACACATTCTCGGTGTCAAAGAATCACCCTTTAACATGTCATGGTAAGGCACCTGAACATCATAACGAAGTAACTGAATCCAGACACATAAGTGACCCCTTTGATTGATAAGTAGTCTTGCATATATGTCAGATGTTCGGGTTTCTGTGAAATTTACTGAGTCGTTTTTTATTCTTGAGGTGTGATATCATCAAATAACTTCTCCTACTCTGGGTGGAGCGAGAAGGCATATCAGACTTTTACAGATTAAAACTCACCTGTGTTTTTTCAGTTACCCTTTGCGTTTTAAGGCTACGGTAACTCTTTCGAACATTCCCACAGCACAAGCTTTGCTTAAGCTTTTTTTGTGATGGGAAATCATCTAATGACTTCTCTCGCTCTAGGGCGGGGCGAGAGGGTATGTCATAATTTTACTGACTAAACTCCACCTGTTTCCCTCTTTGCGTTTTAACACCACGGGTTTCCCTTTCAGAAATCAACCTATAGCGCCAATAGGCTTCAGTCCTGCTGAGTCCCTACGGAGCTTTACATAACCTTGAAGATTGATCCTTGTTTCTGTAAGCATTTCACCACGACCCCTCGCATAAAATTAGGACGTCGGATACTTACCCTGAAAATTCAACAAGTCATCATCTGACGCAGAAGTAAATTAGCTGAAGATAGAAACAAGGACTCGGTTAAGTGGGTTAGCTTAGAAACCGCTCAGCTTACGAGGGACAGTTATTAAACTATTAATCTAACTAAATGGATGGCATTGTCAGGCCGATACGCTACACTGAACACAGAACACACAGGACCCTTCTGCGAAAAGTGATTAATTATTCAAAATCCATTCGAAAATTGTGTCGATTCGGTTTTACTTACTTGAAGTGTTATTGGTTTGACGCAATTTCGATCAACGAACATCCTATTACTAGAATTGAAATGCTCCAATTATGAACAGAGTTAATTGGATTCCTAAAGTCCCATGTAGATGGTAAACACAATATTGTAAGTGTTGTAAATTTTGTGACAGCCTTAAAAATATGCTCAAGAGGGTCCTTTTCCACTCGCCTGTAGTCAACATCGAGCATGGTTTAAAAGCTTGTTGCTTCATCTAACGCAATCCAACGCGATGTGTGATGAAGAGGCAATGCAAAAAAAGAGAGATAATGCCTGAAAACTCTATTGGCATTCAGTAATTCCGTGATTTACTCGAATATTTCAGAAAACTTGTACCAGAAAAGGCGTGTTTTTTTTTAAACTCTTAAAAGTTATTTAGAATAATTGTGTCATTCAGAATTTCTATTATATGTTCAAGTTTTCTATTGATTTACTTTTTTATACTTTTAATATAAGAGTACATTATGGAGGGTAAAAGTTCACGTAAAATAGTAGATTTTTAGAGGTACCAGGTTACTAGATTAGTTTTACACAAATTTATATTTTGTTTTCTATAGAAGTCTAGATAATATCCACAAGATAGTTGTGTATCCGAAATATCTGGAGGAAGATGTGTAATAACATCATAATCACGTAAGACCGGTTGTATGAAAATGTACCTTGAAAAGGACGCTCTTAAGTACTGGCTTCTGTACCATCTTTATCGACACTTTGACAGTCAATAATCGCAAAACGACTAAAGTATCGAAGAAAGTGAGGAAGAAAGTCAATTGGCAACTGCCAGCAATCAAAATTAAAAAAGAAATAAAATTAAAATGGCGGCTGTATCTCGGCGCATGCGCGTGCCATCGACTCGTGTGGCTGTAGCACTGGCTAGCGGGCTAGCGGCAGTTCGCCGTTCGCAGCGCGTTGTGATGTTCCGTCTCGAATGGGAGGCGCGGGATGGGCGCGCGGCGAAGCGCGCGTTGCAGATGACTCGGACTTCGAAGCACTGAAAAAACTCCTCGCCTCCGAAATAGGCTGGACCCTGGAGTACGAGAAAGAAGGCGTCAAAGTCTGGGCAGAGGATGCGGCACACGGCGCGCTCAGAACTGTCAAGGTGTGTTGTTGTATTCTAACTTGAAAACAAATAGTAAATCACGTTTCTATGGGTACCTAACCTATGACCTGTCATTGTAAACGATTATTCTCGTCTAGATAAGGCATAATTTACCTGTGTTATAGTCATGTTTTTGTATAATTTCATATTGTATCTCATAACCTTGTAGTTAGTAGTAATAAAACATAAAATATTACTAACTGGGTTGGTATATACCTGTGCCCGGGTATCCGCAGCTGCGTTGACAACTTTTAACTTTGTGACCACTTTGATATTCCAACAGGCTTCAGACATTCCTTTTTCAGATTTATTAACATAATCAGAAAAGTTTGGACAACAGTTTCAGCATTACTTAGTCTTAACGAATGCTAAAAATTTGTATCCGACGTCCAAAATGATTCGTACAACCTGAGAAAATTTATGAAAATACGATTTTCATAATTTGCATCTGCTATGCGGATGTTTTTGGGAAATGGAGATTCGTACGGTTAGCTTTTTATGTATACATTTTTGTTATGTATCCTTTATTAAACATCTCCTGAAATTAACGACGAAACGTTTTCAATTTCGCCGACTTACCTATATTCCATAGATCCTGTTACTCATTTGGTTTTATAGCGGATATATTAAGACTACTTTAGGGCTATATTTAACTAAATTTGAATAACGATTGTAATTTTAACCGTGATTTTTCTAGATACAAGACGAAATCGCACTTCTTTCTCTTCTTTATCTAGTACTTAGGGAAAAATGCATAATGTAGGTGTTCCCATTTAGACCAATTTCAGACTTTACACTTTGCCCTAAAGAGATATTAGCATGAGTGACGGAACCCGCTAGGGCCAATACTTGTCACGGTTACGAGATTGTTCGAAAGAGGTACCGCGGCTCTTTTATTAGGGTTCCGTACCTCAAAAGAAAAAAAACGGAACCCTTATAGGATCACTTTGTTGTCCGTCTGTCTGTCAATCAAGACCTTTTATCTCAGGAACGCGTGGAGGTATCGAGGTGAAATTAAAACTATATACGTAGGTCTGCGGTCCCTTGAAGCTGTGAAAAAAATCAAACTTCTGAGTTAACGAAAAAAAAGATACGGCTGTTTGTGTCGATAAAAACGTGTCCTATGAGACCTTGCTTCATGCCAAATTTCAGGATTCTAGATCAATGGGAAGTACTTTATGAATTTTGATTTCCTTGTGAGTGTCAAAATATGCACCTAAACGGAGCATTAACGGCCTGATCTTTAGTTTGCGTTTGTTACCAAACCTGAGTATTTTATACTAACTTTGCTTATGCCCGTGGCTTTGCCCGCGTACATAAAATATAGCCAATGTCACTCAGGAATAAAGCAGCTTTATCGTGGTGAAAAAATTTTAGCAATCGGGCCAGTACTTCCAGAGATTACCTCCTACAAACAAAAAAACAAACTTTACTTCTTTATATGAGTAATATTAGTTTAGGATTAATTTCAGCCTGATTTTCCACGCGTTCCTGAAAAAAAGTGTTTGGACAGACGGACAACCAACCGATCCTACAAGGGTTCCGTCATTGCCGACTGAGATACGGTACCCTAAAAAGCTCCTTTTATTAGTAATTAGATCTCTTTGTAGAGTGAGGCTATTAATGACTAAGTCCTAGAGCATTTCGGCTCATTAATGACTAAAACAGAAGTTCCAAACGATCATGTTTTGTTTGCTAATGTAATATGGTAACTAATTTCAACATTCTGTCCAGTTTGTCGAACAGCTTTTCAGTTTACGGTAGTTGTTTGTTTAGGTTCAATCTGGCAATTAAGACTTTGAAGGTATTTGACTGGCCTGTTGGTCTAGTGGTTAGTGGCCCTGACTGCTATGCCGGGGGTCGTGGGTTCGATTCCCACCCAGGACAAATGTTTGTGTGATGAGCACGATCATTTGTTCTGTGTCTGGGTGTAATTTATCTATAATAATATGTATGTATTTAGAAATATATAAGTATGTTTATCAGTTGTTTAGTACTCATAACACAAGCTCTGCTTAGCTTGAGACTAGATGGCGTTGTGTGATAGTTGTGAAATAATATTATATTAATATATATATATTTGTTTGTGGTTCTGATTAGGAGTACCTTTTTTTATTTTAGTACTTTCAGAAGTGTTAACGAAGGATGAGTGTTTTAGAATTTCTGTAAGTACATATATATTATACCAATGGTATTCTATGCCCAAGTCGTCGACGGCGCGTATTGTTCCACGCGCGCCTCAGGGAGATGTCAGCAAATCGTAGGGGCCCAGGAGGGTCGAAGCCTACTGGGGCCATGGGTAGTGTGAAAACGAAACCCAGGGCCCTGGGACGAAGGCAACGAAGGAACAGGAGTGGGTGTTTAGTCAGTAAAAGTCTGACACTATCTCTCGCGCCGCCCAAGAGCGGGATTTATCATAAGATGATTTTCCCACCCAATAAAAAAATAATGGTTTTCTATGTGTAGTCCAAAAAGCATTACGAAACTATCCAGATTTTCTTGTACTTGTTGCAGTTTATTTGGGGTTGGAACATCTTTTATACTTTTCTATAATATGTCATCGTAGTAGTTAGAAGGGATAGCAGGGGGCTTCTAGCCATTTCGACTCTCACAAGACGCATCCATCCTTCCAATGGTCATCCCCATTTATAGGGAGAAAACGTCAAATGATTTCTCCCGGTCAGGGTAAGGTGAAAGGTAGTGTCAGACTTTTACTGACTAAAATACACAGACCTCTTTAATTCTTTATTGTACACAAAAACATAACATAATATATTGAGATAAAGACATACTAAAATACTCTCATGTGACTTCAGTTGTCCTTTGAAGCTAGGGACGCGGAGACTCTTTCGTATTTGTAGCCATGCCTTTTGTCTCCCCCTAATCTTATAGCTGTCAACTTTCATTATAAAAACTTTTATTTAACATTCTTATTCCTTCGCATAACATAGCTACCCTTAGTCCAGCTTACATATGCAAATGTGATATATCTAATAATCGTACATCCTGAAAGCGGCTGCTGGATCGATTTCAGCTATTATAATAAGTCATTTTTTAGCCTAAAATAATTCTTGATTTAGAAATCAGAAATGTTTATTTCAAATAGACCAATTACAGGCATTTTTGAATTGTCAAAATGTCGTTCCAAAGTGTAGATCTCTATGGAGAAGAACGTGCAAAAAACTCCATGGATACTCTTTTAAATCATATTATGAGTAACATAAATCTTGGTTACATATTTCTGCTATTTACTAATTAAAAAATCGAAATTGAATTAAGAGCATTCATCCGTTAAAACCACGCAGAAGCCAAAATCAATGATTTCCGACGGGCGCGTCGGCGCTGACGCTATTCCGCGTCTACTATGTAGTGATACTAAATAATTAATTATAGTATAAACAAATAAATTATTAAAAAAAATATTGTACCATGTCTTATATCGTAAATGTGTTTAATTAAGAAGTCTAAAAAAAAACAAAAATGCCTCTCATTTTATCCTATACTAACACGTTTAATATCTTGAAAAATGGCTAAAAATTACAGTTTTGAAATTACTTTTCTTGAATAAAAATACGATTGCTGTATCGTGTTTTTTTTTTAATCCATGCACTAGTCAATGTAATATTTTTTTTTAAAGTAAAATTTTTGTAAGTTTATCATACACGGTTTAACTACTATCTCTGTCGACCGCTAGTTTTAAAAACTGCTTGAATAAGAACTGTTCTAATGGGAAAACTATATGACCATTTGAAAATGTTTTTAAACCATACACTAGATTATGAAATTCCCAATAATTTGATGTCAATATTTTATCCAGAAATTAAACACATTATTGGTATATTGTCCGTCGGAAATAATTGATTTTGGCTTTTGCGTGGTTTTAATGGATGAATGCTCTTAAGCCAGTGGCAGTAACAGTTGACCAGTCTCAACTAACGGCACCCGTTCACGAGCATGACACGTGTTCAGCCCCTCTCAGCTCAACCATTTTGAAGGGAACTGAATGACCATGCCACCGTCAGCGAGACATTTGACTGAGCATGACAAACTCTCAACTGCTCGTAATGTCTATCAAGTTGTAACCTAATAAAAATACTTCAAGGTTATTCACATTCACAAATTTGAAAAAAAAATGAGCTTCTACATTATACAATGTTATTGTTTTCAAATACTAAAACTAATAAATTATCACAAGCTCCATTAAAATAAACCAAAAAAAAGCATTTCGAAAACAACAATACAAAAAGGGCAATAGCATCTTTTCCAAAATTTATAAAAATAAAAACTAATTTGTAGATAAAAGTTGCTGTGGCTGGTGGAGCAGGACCGGCATTTAGCCAAGCATTTTTATGTTCTAATTTTTATTATGCTTATCTACGTAGAGTGCGTTTAATGCATTTTTTAAATTTTGACTCATTTAGATGAAGAACCTCAAGTGGTATTTTATTACAAAGTTTTACACAGTACCCCATATAAGAGCTATGTACTTTAGCCAATCTAAATCGAAGTTGATCTATTCCTAGTATTAAAATTGTGCCTGTCACTCACAGACACATCACATCTTAGTAAAAAGATGAATATTTTTCTGAACATAAATTAATTTTTACATAAATGTATTAATAAGGGATCGTCATGATGTTTATTATTCAGTTACATGTCAAATTTCATTATTAGTTTTATTTTCATAAATTATGTGTTTAAATTACCAATGTTGACTGTCCAAAGCTTTTTATTATTAAAATGGCGCCATGCACGTTGTTTTACAATGCAAAAGATAGCAGTACATGGAAATTAGATAAGTGTTTGTAACACGCCGTGATGTAAATGGATCAAGAGGTGGGATGACGCACGTGCTGTTTTAATGAATGTGTTTTATATTTTTATTGCTGTGGACTTTAGTGCACTCTCTACCTCTGTAGACTTGTAAAAGGCATGTTGTTTCTATTCTTGTTTTACCATGAAGTGGAAAAAAAAATGTTTTTGTACTCTTCCTTCTGGCCTTTGTGTCTTCTTGACTAGTCAAAACAGGTTCGATTTGAAAGATCGAAACTTCCGATTGATTTTGCTCCTCCGATTCCGATTTCAGTTTGGAACTTATATCGGAGCTGAGGTACAACTAAATAAAAAAATAGCCGACTTCACTGCAAAAGAAAATACTGAAACGATCAAAATAACTTTAATTTCGAAAGTCTGTGTTTCTTGTATTGTTTGTTTGTTATTTATCACTGTACGTCTTTTTGCGCCACGTGGCATCCAAGCTATCCGTGCGCGATTCAGCAGACATGGTGAAAAGACTGCAGTTTTATATATGTCCTGGCCAAATCTTAGAAATTGATCACTTCATGATATGGCCAATTAAAACTGGCCAGATCGTTTTAAACGTTTGATGATATTTCAATCCTCGTTTGGAATAGTTTCTTTAGACCTTTTATTATCATAGAAATCCTACATCAATGAAATGGCCAAACGAGGATTGACATAATAATATCATCAAATGTTAAAGTTTAAACAATCTAGCCAGTAGTTGTTCATATCATGATTAAGTGATCAATTCTAAGATCTGGCCACGACATATATATGATTTTGCGAATAATTCCATAGCTCGGGTTTTTCTGCCCTTAAATCAGGTAGTACGTATTTGTTAATCATCTTCTTTGTTAAACTTCTTGTTATCAAAATCACTGAGACCCAAAGAGGCATGCCTTTATCCCTGCTCGTAAACCTGAGTTTTGTGGCTATCTACTGTGGCATAACGTATCGTAATTCTACACCCCATTTTATGGCTTATAACCACAATGCCTAGTTTATTGGCTCTTGGCATAACCGCTTGTTATTGTGGTTATGTTGGATAGAAAAGATTCAGGATCAACTTCGTAAAATTAATACGTTCAGGAGTGTTTGCTTCAATTGAATAAGAGGAAGGGAAATTCTAGTATTTTTATGGAATGTTCGCATTTACATTTCAAGACCTGTCATTCTGTATGGATCAGAATGTTGGGCTGTGAAAAAGACTGATGAAAAAAGATTGCATGTAGCGGAGATGAGAATGTTGAGATGGATGTGTGGTGTGACGAGAATGGATAAATTGAGAAATTAATATATTAGAGGAAGTTTGAAAGTAGCGCCTGTGACTGAGAAGTTGAAAGGGAACCGTTTGTCTTGGTATGGTTATGTAAAGAGGAGAGATGAAACGTATGTTACTAAAAGAGTTATGAGTATACATGTAGATGGGTGGAGAGGGAGAGGGAGGCCAAAGAAAAGATGGATGGATTGTGTGAACAGTGATATGAAAGAAAAGGAAGTTAGTGATAGTATGACGGTTAACAGGAGAGAATGGAAGAAAAAAACGATGGACAAGGGCAGGAAGATGATGATGATGATGTTCGCATTTACATTTCAGTAGCTATCTGCCAAAAACACATGAGATTTCCCTAGATTTTGACGAAATTTTGTAACAATTGATTGAAACTGAGATAATATAGAAGCCTACACTACAATATTGCTATAGGATAGTGCGGGTGACAGCTGTCGGATTCATGCAATGTAACTATCCTTTTCACAAATCTTAAAGATGCATATTTTCGTCCAGCTGTCATCAACCGACAATTCTTTTAATTATTGTTAATTTTCGAACCTATTCTAAAAATGCGAAATCTTTAAAGCCGTGAAGATAAATATATTATTTATCTAGCCAGAAGAAGAAAAATAATTCATTCATTCTTCGATATCACAATATTACGATTTGAAATGGTACGCTGTTTCAAGGGTAACCCACGAAATTCAGATTTACTTAAATTTCATTAAAATATGATTTGCAACTGTAACATATATGGGGTTGCTGAGTAAAATCATCATTACGACCCGTTCTGTTCAGCTAACGGATACACAGCTATCTTGTGGATATTGTCTAGGCTTCTATAGAAATCAAAACATAAATTTATGTAAAACTAATCTGATGAAAGACCTCTGAAAATCTGCTATTTTACATGAACTTTGGCCCCCATAATGAACTCATATATTAAAAATATAAAAAGGTACATCAATAGAAGCATTCAGTTGGAATAGAACATTGAATCGAGATTCTGAATGATGACAATTTATCTGTGAAACTTTTAAACGTTTAAAAAACCACGTATTTCCTGGATCAAGTTTTGTGAAATATTCGAGTAAATCACAGAATTACCTAATGCCAACCGCGTTTTCTGGCGTTATCTCTCTTTTTTCGCATTGCCTCTTCATCGAACATCGCCTTGGATTGCGTTAGATGAAGCAACAAGCTTTTTAAAGCATGCTCGATGTTGACGATAGGCGAGTGAAATCAATCAATTCTTGTGCTAAGGTACTGTCGCACTCTGCGACGGTTTGTGTGAGGGTATATTGTTATTATAATGAAATGCTTGAGATCGTATAAGTTTCTTTGTATTTTTCTTCATTAAATTCAATATAAGCACATTTTTATACAATCGTTCTGTCAGATCTCTTCCAACTAGACATTTCTGTTTTGTACTTAATATTTTAAACCTATTCTAGAACAACAAAATCCTTACGAGTATATTTTACATGCCAGTTCTTTAATCTAACTCATGCGATCTCCTTTCGATATCACAGTACTTACGCTAGTACAAGGATTGATGGCCTTTCTGAAGTCATTACTGTGCACCAAATGTGCGCATAAACGGAGCATCAACGGCCTTATTTTTAGATTACGTAGACTTTAAAGTTTGATTTTTTCACAGCTCCAAAGCATAGTAGACTTGAGCATTTGATATTAATTTCAGTTTAATAACTTCGCGTTCCTTTGAGATGTTGACAGACTGACAGACGGTAGACGGACAGACGGACAACAAAATGATCTCTATTAGAAAGAACAATTTGCCTGTAGCGGTCATCCCGTCCGATTATAATTTAGGTGTTTTCAAGGCTAGAGTGAATAGGCTTTTAGTAAACTAATGCGCCTCACCATCAACGATTGTATCACGGCTTACCGACAGGTGAAATCGCAGTCAAGCACCAGTTTATATAGCTATTAAAAACAAGGGTTCCGGTTTTGGCGACTGAGGTACGAAACCTTGAAAAGTACGTAATGCTTAGGCTGAGCGTTATCTGTCAGTGAGTAAAAAATTTTTTTGAATATTTGTTATTTTCTTTCTTGTAAATAAGTAAAAGAAGGTATTTTCCGCCATTCATGTCTTCGTTTTTAAGGTGGAAAATCATCCAATGACTTCTTCTGCTCTAAGGCGGTACGTGATGACGTGTCAGACTTTTACTGACTAAAACCACACGGTCTATGTTACTTCTTTGACTTGCGTTCCAGGACCCCAGGTTTCCTTTCGGACGACCCATGACAGTAAGCTTTGGCCCTACCAGGCCCCTACGGTTTTGCTGACGTCTCTTTAAGGCGCGCGTGGAACACTACGCGCCGTCAACGACTCGGGCTCGGTCTGGACGATTACCGGACGGCCGGACGGCGAGGTACCCATTGCTCGTCGTCTGCTAGCCCACGCCTAAGGACCATTCAAGCCTAACTCCTTCACCGGTTCTATTTCCGATACCATTCTTCCCCATCGCATTCTTTTAATCGCAGTTCCTTTCTCGTACCTATACAATGGCAAAATTCTCAATCAGAAAAACTCAATCAACTTTGCACGATATAAAGGGTATTGTACTAAAGTCGTGCCAACGGTCAATAGAACGATGATTAAAAATGTAAGCTTTATACCATCGATAAATCGTTATTTTAGGGTTCTGCACTTCAGTGGCTAGAACGGAACCCTTATAAGATTACTTTTCATTACATTACTGAAATTGTCTGAAGAGCGGGTTGAAAGTAATACTTTTCATCCCTAGGGAAAATCGCTTTCAACTGACAGCTGTCAAATTATTAAAAAAAAAACTAGTTCTATTTTCACATTTCTATTTTCTATGCAGCCGCTCAATTACAGTGCGATGTACAATTAAAATAACATAAGAAAGGTATTAATATAAGAATTTTTTTTTAAATGACTTTATTATAATTTTCTTTTACCTATTTCATTAAAATAACATAGATTTAGGAAAAATATTTACCATTTTTTCAATGATGAAAACAAAAAATAATAGCTGAAAACCGGCAGGCCGGTCACAGAAAAAAAAATGGATTTAAGGCCTCATTCATATGAGAAGAGGTTAAAACAGTAGTGGAAAACCTTGTACCGCCTAAATCAAAACAAAGATACCTAAAATCACACAACGACTCAGGTTTTTATTTTTACTTTCCTTGTATTCGTAATGAAAAGCACAGCGGGTTAAAGACCTCGCTACGGTCGGGCGCCAAACTCCTTCTAGGGACTAAATAAGTTACCTACGGTAACAATGTACTATTGTTGTCCATTTCTCCGGCTGTCCGACTTTCAAAACCCTTTTTCACAGGAATGCGCGTAGGTATTAAAATGCAATAAATTCTAAATACTCAAATCTGCTTCCCATTGAAGCAGTGAAAAAATAAAACTTAAATCAATGTAATTTAAAGGTTAGGCCGTTTACGCTTAGTTAAGATGCATATTTTGAAACTCGTAAGGAAATGAAAACCTATGGGTACTTCCCAAACTTTTGTAGGTATGTCGTCTCAAAGTGCAAAGAAAGGAAAAAGTCTTTCTTTTCGCCAAAAGTGAAACTTAGGCCATATCTTAAAGGACTGTAAGATAAATCAATAGCAAAAAGTATTATGTCTACCAACTGTAAGCAAACTAAGTTAGAGACTATTTAGTATATTGCTATAGTTTGTTATGAGGCGTTACAGTAGTTTTCTTAAATAAAAATACTGTTTGTCTGATATTTTAAGTTCCCCACTGTTAAATATAGTTTTAGTTTCGGTTTTTATGGTAAGTACACATTAAATAGTGTCAATCACTATCACAACACTAACGCTTATCTTTTCGGTTTATTCATCACTTTTTTTTTACTAGTTTTAGTTATATAAAACTGCAACTATAAAAAAAAATATAACAGTAATAACATAATAAACCTAATTTCTCAATGGAAACCTCAAAATATTATGTATTATATTTTCATTTCATTATAATATAAAGAAAATAGGTAACGCCTAATAAAAATATACTAGCAATGCTTCTATACGTATCTTCGTTCGGTTACGGTTTAAAGACCGGGTTCTTTTTGCTATTGATTCCTGGTATTGGCCTCTAATATAGGTTTCATTTCTGGCAAAGAGAAAAAAGTAAATCATGCCAAGCATTCGCCTTTGTAGTCACTTTTTTATCATAAAAATGTTTCGACACTCGATTCAGGAAATATTCGAACTACATATATATATAAAAGCTAGTTTGTACGGAACCATCGGATCGGTCCGCACAATATAATCTGTGCATTTGACCAGGTTTTTTATATAACATCGGTTCACAGAAGCAATGTAATGAAAGCTAATATTGGCCACTGAGTGAGCACAATATGTTTCATAAAACGTAGGTAATATACCTAGGAAAGATTGCGTGGTAACCCCTCGGGTTTTTGCCAAACGTAGGGAGGTTTTTCATTATTCGTCCTTGCTTTCTAGTTGCAGATCACTAGTCAAAGAGCTTGATTTGGGGAGAGAACGTTGGTTTTAGGGATGTACGGGCAATAATAGTGCAAAATCATTCTACACATGGCTGGGCTTCTGTAAAAAATCTTCCAGACAAGCCGTTAAAACATTTTTTACATTTATATAAATACAGAATGTGTGTAAGTAGATATTTATGGACTTACGGTAAAGTTGTTTTTTGAAGGTGGGAAATTATCAAATAACTGACCCAACACAGTGTTCCTTCAATTGCCCTTTTTGCGAGGGCTACGGTAACTCCTACGAATAATTTGCAGCCCCGGCAGGCGTTGACCCTAACTAACTCAATCAATTTTCCTGACATCTCTTTGAGGCGCGTGTGCTTGGTACTTACCGGACAGCCTTGCGAACGAAGAGCCATGGGTAGCTCGCCATCCATAAACCCGAGCCTATAATCGTCCTACGAAACTTCTCTCACTCTATGTGGAACGAGAAGGTATGAAGGGACTTTAACTAACTTAAACCCACCTGTGTTCTTTCAGTTGCGTTTTGCGTTCCAGGTTCAGCTCAAATTAATTTATAATCTTATTATCAGGTATTAGTTTCACATTCCCTCTCGTTCCACTCAGAGCGGGAGAAGCCATTTGATGATATAGGTACACCCTGGTCTGATATAAAAATGTAGGCTGCCTGCGAAGCAGCGGCCCTCGCGCCCCAGTCGCCAGGATTCCGATTCCGATTTTCGGCCACCGTTGGCGCGGTGGGTTTTTAGTGAGTAAAAGTCTGACACGCCCTGTCGCTCCGCCCAAGAGCGGGGATGTCATTAAATGATTTTCTCACCTGAAAAAATTAAACCTGCCTATTAAAAAACTTAAATATGATGACAGGCCTGTTGGTCTAGTGGTCAGTGGCCCTGACTGCTATACTATAGGAGGTCGTGGATTCCCACCCAGGACCAATATTTGTGTGATGAGCACGATTATCTGTTCTAAATATATAAGTTTGTTTATCAGCTGTCTAATACTCATAGCTCAAGCTCTGTTTAGTTTGGGACTAGATAGCGTTGTGTTAAAGTTTTGGAACATAAAAATTAAAATAAAAAAACATTTCTCTTACATTTCTCTCTGCAGTTCTGTAAAGCTAAATACTTCATATTCTTCATTCCTTCTTTTGCAGCATAACATAACATTTATTTGAACTGCAACCTTTTCTCTCAAATAGTTATACAGTTGGAGATTCCGGGCACATTTCTCGATTCCGACAACTTCTCGAACTTGTGTGGAACAGTTGGAATAGCATGTCTGAAGTTTGTCACAATCGTTTTGGAAAGCGGTCGGTTTGTTCACTTCAGATCAGAGGACGGTGGTGTCGCTAGAATGTGGCTATAGTTTCACACATTGCGATAGATATCCTTAAAGTTTTGTGGTTGATCTTGTAAGTGAAGTTATCTTGAGAGTTGATATAAACTAAGAGCCTGGTCTCATTACATGGCGCGGCATCATTAAGAGGGTCCTTTTCCACATGCCTATCGTCAACATCGAGCATGGTTTAAAAGCTTGTTGCTTCATCTAATGCAAACCAACGCGATGTGTGATGAAGAGGCAATGCAAAAAAAGAAAGATAATGCCTGAAAACTCCTCCTGAAATCCCACCTGATGGTAAGCAGTGATGCAATCATCGATGGTGAGGCGCACTAGTTTATTAAGAGCCTATTCACTCTAGCCTTGAAGACACCTAAATTATAGTTGGACGGGAAGAACGCAGCAGGCAAATTGTTCCAGTCCGACTGTAACGAAATAACGTGTTTTCTGTAAGTTGATCCACTTTCCAAATACAGTGTTAAAATTACATATTAAATCACTTTTATACAAAAAAAACACAGTAGCCATTTAGAATCACAAACCTTTCCAAGCTAACGAACGCTTCCATTACGTTTGGACACATTCATTTATCAAACTTTGCACTTTGTGAAACATGGCAGATGTCCTTGTGAACCTGCGATTCGTCAACATGCTACAACTAAAAGTATCGACGTTTAGTATGTAACATACATATATACTGGGTGACGTTTGATTTATTGGCAATATTTATCCACTAATACCTTTGTTTACCACTAATAGACTTTGTTTGTATGAATGTTTTCATAAAACTTTAAAATGCCTTAAACTGTATTGAGTTTAGAGGGTAGTTTGGTAAACTAATAATTACAGTTTTTATTATTCATTTTGATTAGAACAACAAACATCACATCACAGTTTTTTTCTGTTTGAAATATCTGTTATTTGTTTATTGTGCAAGCCTACCACAGTGTTGTCTTTTTAACCCAAAGGTTGACTGGTAGAGAATGCCTTGTTGCATTCAGTACGCCTATGTACCACAACTGTACATTAAGAATAAATAAATAAATTTATTGATCTTTGCAGCGCAAACAGAGATTGAGTTTGAGATTTTGAGTATTTCGACTTTTGGCAGTGAATACAATTCCTACCGTGAAGCCTACTGGGGCTAAGGGTTAAGTCAAAATGAACCCGGGAGCCCTGTAATGCAAGGCAGAGAATGCCTTGTTGCATTAAGACTTCCTATGTACCACTACTGTACATGATGTTTAAATAAATTAGAATTTCTGTCAATTTTCAAGTTTATTTAACCCGAGAAATAACAACCCTCCATACAATCTTTAAAATCTAAAACCCTAAATGGTTCTATTGCGGGTAAGTTCTGAAAACCAATAATGTCGACTTTTATATTTACTTAGGTTATGATTTATGCTAACTTTAAAGTATATTGGCACTCAGAATGCCATTTTCCTTACAAATAAAATTCCTCATTTTCACTCCTTTAAAGGTTGAATTTTCAAAAATTGCTTCTTAGTACTCACCTACGTGATAATAGAAGCCTTGTGCAATATTTCATATCCTAGTCGCAGTAGTTTCGGCTGTGCATTGATATGTTAGTCATTCAGTTTCCCCTTTTATTAACATGTGTAATCTATATATATAATAAATCTATAGAAGTTTTAGTTGTGCGCGCATCACGTAAAACGTACGAAATTGATGTAGGTAACTTTTATACATTAAAATTGTGTTTAACTTCATATATTACTTAGTCTTTGTTTCATCGCAATCGGTTGACTATATCGAAAGATATACTTACTACATTCATTGTCTGTTAGGCAGTACAAAGATCGCCGAGTCATCTAGTGATGGATACAGATGTTGACGTAACGGCATATTGGCAATGTATGACTATGAACAATTTTACCTTCAGGATCAACTTTGAACATATGAAAAAAAATCTGCTTTTCAATACATTTATACATATATGTTGACAAGACTCGACAATATGTAGGCGACATCAAGTTTTGTTCACATACTAGACATGGTTCTAATACATGGTTGTTTCCACCGCCTCAAAATGGTGATACTGAATAAAAAAAACTGGGCAAGTGCGAGTCGGACTCGCGCCCTGAAGGTTTCGTACAAACCCACCTATGTAAATAATTAAATTCCCTAATGGAGTCTCGAAGATTTTTCCAAATATTTTTGCAACAATAAATTTACTGTTTTCAGATTTATTCTTATACCTGTGCTATAAGAACTCGCTTTATTTCGCCAAATTTCAGGATTCTGGGTCAACGGGAAGTACCCTAAGAATTTTGATTCTCTAGAGAGTGTAGAAGTACACGACAGACAGACAGACGGACGGACGGACAACAAAGTGATCCTATAAGGGTTCTGTTTTTTCCTTTTGAGGTACGGAATCCTAAAAATCATCCTAGTGTATCATTATGCTAATATTACAAAGAGGACAGTGTGACTCCTTAACACTCAAATGGCTGAACAGATTCGAATGACGTTTAGCAAACGCCAGTTTGCTTCCGGAAAAAACTTTTTGTGCTATTTATTCCAGGACTCTTGGTAGAGTTCTGGAATAAATACCACAAAAGACTTTTAAATAACTAACTGACTTGTACATTTTTTTTGGTGAGAAATTATCCAATGACTTCTCTCGCTCTAGGCGGAACGGGAGGACGTGTCAGACTTTTACTGACTAAAAACACGCGAGCCAGGACCCCGGGGTTCCCTTTCGGATTACCAATGGTTCCGGGAGTAGGTATGTTCTCTTGAGATAATATGCTATTTGCACGCAGGCGAAACCACGGGCAGAAGCAACACTAGGACATATGAGTTCATGTAGGTACAAGTAGAAGAGGTGGTGGTGTCGCTTGATCACTTTAGGTGTTTACGTAAACAATAGAACGAGACATTAATTTTGTTGATTCACGAGAAAGGAAAATTGAACAATAAGCTTTTTTTATACAACAAAGAGAGAAAAGCTGTGTTAGCTTTGCACTGACTTATTGTAAATGACAAATCAGAAAACATAATAAAACAACAAAAAGCTATTGATTTTGCTGAGGTTTTTGTTTTGTGAAAAGACTCAATTGCTTTTCTTCCGAATCTGCACAGCTTTTTCATAAATATGGGATCACTCTCTAGTCAAGCCTGATGTAGTTCAGTATTTCACATTGTTCTGGAATGGTGAGCGCGTACTGGAAGACAGCGTTGGAAGGGCCAAGTGGGACTGATGGGGGGTCGCAGGAATCCGATAGGTGCGAGACGCACAGGACCGGTCGTTATGGCGACACTTGGGGGAGGCCTATGTCCAACAGTGGACGTCTATCCGCTGAAATGATGATGATGATGACTGCCTATCTGACCTTCACAGCCCAGTGACTAAGAGACACTATCAAGGCACGGAGCAGTCGCAGTTTGAATTGGATGGTCACCCGTCCACGCAACTATAATATTGTTTCGTCGTGAAACTTGAACACGCCATATCTTCGATGAAATCAACAGTAGCATCAAATATTTAAAACGCATTGCTATACGAATCTTCTAGAATGGAAGTACCTACCCAGGCCTCGCAAGTTCTAGAAAAGTCCGACATAAAGTACCTACCACTATTATTATTAAATAAGGTTTAGCAAGTACGTACGTAGGTAGATAAGGGAATTCGTACCTTCCTTAATTAACAATAGAGTCAAAATTCGCGTGAAAGGAGGGAGGTACATATTTGTAATAAAAATAATTTATTACCTCGCGATTCGGCGACAATTTTCTGGAAATGTCGGAATCTAGAATGTTCCTGGCTTCGTATATTAATACGAACTCCCAACCGGAAGTGAGTCAGTTTTGTTTGCGAGTGCGAAACGAGTGTGATACCTAAGTCTGTGAAGTGATAATTGTTAACGACCTAAGCGATTCTAAAACGAAATTCTAGTGTACATCGTGATTTGGGTTATTGTTGATTAGACAAATTTGTTATTGTTTGTGGTGAATGAAGTTCTCTGCTAGTAAACCGGCATTTAATTACTTACATTCGTAACAATATAAAATATCATAAATTGCTACTTTTAATTATGGATAAGAAATCCGTTTCGTACAAGAAACGCAAATTATAGCTTTCGATATTTTTCCTGAAAAATTTTGGTTTGATAACTTTCGAACTTAGAAAAAGAAAGTAGATTATAATACTCGTAGAATAAGCAATAAATAATAATAATACTAGTAGCGACATCTATGGCGTCACATAGTAACTAAAAAAATCGAAATCCTGCATCGCGCAATAAGAGTTCTCCGCACGATTTGACCATAATTTACAACAGTTCAAAATTATGTATCGGGCACTTGCCCGGATCAGTTATAACATCGGTCTGGTCGGAGGATACTGACTTTTCAACGGAGGTATATGGCACTTTACACCTTCTTCCACATAACTCTAAATAATTAAGAAAAGGTTAAGCAGACCTTGTCTAAAGCATAACCACTGAAACAGCAGAAAGGTCTTGAATGATTTACGCTGACATTGCTCACTCAATGACATGAAAGCATATCTAATTGGCTGGTCTATTTCAGGTGGTTAGAAGGGTTAACGTGACCCAATCGATACTGAAGGCCTCGAAGAAATTAAGAGTATTCATATGGAAAGGACATAACAGACATCTCTTTTGAAGTACGTACCTATTACTTATCCTTGAGTGCATCCAACTCGACATACATTTTCATTGTTCTCCACACAACCGCTCTTACGCGATTATGACGTTATTACATATTTTTCATTAGATATTTTGGAAACACTGTATCTTGTGGATATTATCTAGGCTTCTATTGAAATCAATTTATAAATTTCTGTAAAACTGATCCAGTAAAGACGTCTGAAAATCTGCTATTTTGCATGAACTTTGACACTTCATAATTTACTCAAAAATTTAAAAGTAAAAAATATAACAATAGAAGCCTTGGAAATTCAATCAAGATTCTGAATGAATACAATTTTTTTTAAAAACATTTAAGGATTTTAAAAAAAGCATAGTATTTCCTGGAACAAGTTTTGTAAAATATTCGAGTAAATCACGGAATTACCGAATGCTAATAGAGTTTTCAGGCGTAATCTCTCTTTTTTCGCGTTGGCTTTTCGTCAAATATCGCGTTGTATTGCGATGAAGCAACAAGCTTTTAAATCATGCTCGTTGTTGACGATAGTGGAAAAGTAATATAATAGGCTAGTGAAAAAGGATCCTTTTAAGAGGGCCCTTTCCGAGCTGTCTATCGGTAATGTAAACATGGTTTAAAAGCTTGTTTTTTCATTCAACGCAATACAACGCAAGGTTCGAAATAAGGCAAAAAGATGTTTTCACAAACTTTACATTTTTATAATATTAGTGTAGATTGATACTTAAATTATTGTTAGTGATTGTAAGGGTGGGCGCTGATAATATATCGGTAAACATGCAAGATATTAAATTTCTTACCTTAGATATCAGCTGTAACACTTACTTATTAATAACTTTTCGGTCTATTTGTAAAATTGAAAGTTTTTATTTTTTTTCACTTTTTGTAATGACATGTTTGTGTTTATTATTATTCCACGATATTAAAATTTTGGTTTTTATGCTATTTTTTGACATTTTAATTTTTAATCAATGACATTTTGTTTAGTGACATTTTTTAATTATTTTTTTAAATATCTCTGACATTTAATTTATTGATCATTGTAATTTGAATTTAATAATTACGAAATTCGTTTTATGGGAAAAATACAAAATAGATATTATAGATTACCTGATTAATTTAATTTATTTTTGTGTAATTTGAATTTTACAGAATTGTTTTTAAAATTATTTTATATATAACTAGCTTCTGCCAGCGGCTTCGCCCGCGTGAAAGTAGGTTTCTTCTAACAAACTTTGGTAGATATTTATAAGATCTACAATTAATTAGAACATTTTATGTTTCTATCTTTTATAGTTTAGGCAGCGTACGCAAAATAAGTAACTTTTCTGGTTGACTTTTTACACCTTGTGTCCGAAAAACTCAAATATCTTACGGAACCCTACTTTTTTCTAAAATAAAATATAGCATATGTTACTCGTGGATAATGTAGCTTTCGAATGGTGAAAGAATTTTTAAAATCGGTCCAGTAGTTTTTGAGCCTATTCATCACAAACAAACAAAGTTTTCCTCTTTATAATATTAGTGTAGATATGTAATTTAATTATTTTTTTTTATTTTATTTGATTTTTTTTTAAAAGTAGTTTTAAGTAAATATTGTTACAAAGCCATAAATGAGTGCAAACTTGAAAAAAGTGATATACTCGTATTATTATTATTAATTATACACAACTTTCGCCTAAATTACAATATTAATGTAATAAGTGTGATATTAGTGTGATCACACGGTAAATTTCCAGCGTAATTGATGTCACTATAATTTATTCAGCAGTTGTATGTCAGCATATTTTACTTGAGTTATGGGTGCACTGCCAAGGCGGGTTCGTAACCTCCCATAAACTAAGACTATCCCTTTTTCCACACGCAAACTGCATTAGTAAAAAAAACTTTGCAAAATTGTTTTTTTCTGAAGTTACGAGACAAGTTTAAAACTAATTTGGGACTTGCGTCCTTTACTGAATAATGTAGACTGTAAGTTTTATGTTCGCCCCGGGATTAAACTCTGAAAACTTCACATCTTAATTTAATGTTCGAAGGGCTAATTTTGGTTTCTTGCTAAATTTTACTTTGGTGATCTCTTGAATAAATAAGTGTTGCACGTACCTTTCTAAGTTTATTATTATATTATTATAAGAATAATTCGAACTTGGGACTTCATTAGTCTTAAGGCATTGTTATGACCTTGAATGGTTTGCGGGATTGGAGATGCTCCAGGTATCGGGAGTCGAGGGCGATCCCCTGCCACCATTGGCGCGGGCATGCAGACGACGAGCAATAGGTAACTCGCCGTCCAGCTGTTCGGTAAGGACCGAGCCGGCGCGTAGTGTTCCACGCGCGCCTTAAAAATATATCAGCATAATGGTAAAAGCCCAGTACGGCTGATGCTCGCCAGCCACGGGCCACGAGGGATTTTCTGAAAAGGATACCGTGGTCCTAGAATGCAAAAGGCAATTGAAGGTAGGTGTTAGTCTAGATATGGATGATGCGGAAACCTTGCGCGTATCCGAACTCGTACTTGGCTGGTTTTTAAAGATAGGCACATTTTTATGGATTTTAAAAAGCGTAGGGTATTGAAAAAAGTAGTTGGTATTTTCTTAATAAAAAAAAAACAAATTGTTATCTTTGAAAGTCTGTCTACCGTAGCCAATAAATGGCGGTTCGCCCCTTGTCACACTAGCATTGAGGCTTTTACATCACGAATTCAGGGATCCAAGGTCTCAAAGTGTCTCGAAATTACTTTTCACGCTAAGACCAATAAGCGAAACTGACCGTGGTGAGTTCAAAGATCTTGATAACTTGAGATAACTTTGTTGCAGAACAGACCTTGGGATTAGCGGATTAGGTGCGAGATTTGTATGAAGGGAAGTTTGTTAAGTATTTCGTTAAGCTTCAAAAATTACTGAAAGCGGAAAATAATAATAAATTATTTAATTTCATTTCATAACAAAAATAAAGTCTACATTTTGATTTGCTTTTTTCGGGGTGAAAGCCTAAGCTGTATAATTAATTCTGGCCAACCGTAATTAAAAGCTTTAAGAATGATTTTACTAACTATTGTTTATTCTCTTTTTAACCGACTTCAAAAAGAAGGAAGGAAGGAAAGGAAGGAAGGGAAGGTTCTATGTTCGGCTGTATGTATTTTTTAGGGTTCCGTACCTCAAAAGGAATAAAACGGAACCCTTATAGCATGGGCACGCCACAATTATGGTGGTAAGTCCCCTCTTTGAAGCGTGGTTGGAAAAACCTCACGGCATCCTCACCTTCCGCATGACGCAGGTTCTCACCGGACACGGTAAGTTCGGGAGGTTCCTGCACTGGATTCGTGCGGAAACGACGCCCGGGTGTCGCCACTGTGTGGACCGCCCGGAGGACACGGTAGAGCACACGGTGGAGGTGTGCCCCGCTTGGGCAGAGCAACGCCGTGTCCTCGTGGGGGCAATCGGCGGTGGCGATCTCTCGCGCCGGGCCTTGGTTCAGGCCATGGTCCGGAGCGAGGAGGAGTGGCAGGCGGTCGCCTCCTTCTGCGAAGCCGTAATGCTAACGAAGGAGGCGGCCGATCGCGTGAGGCAACGGTCCTTACGCTCCAACCGCCACCGCCGGGATTCCGATCCCGATTTCCGGCCACCGTAGGCGCGGGCTTGCGGACGGCGAGCAATAGGTGGCTCGCCGTCCGCCCGTCCGGTAATCGGACCGAGCCCAAGTCGTCGACGGCGCGTACTGTTCCACGCGCGCCTCAAAGAGATGTCAGCAAATCGTAGGGGCCCAGCAGGGTCGAAGCCTACTGGGGCCACGGGTAGTGTGAAAGCGAAACCCGGGGCCTTGGGACGAAGGCAACGAGGAACAGGAGTGGGTTTTTAGTCAGTAAAAGTCTGATACTATCTCCCGCTCCGCCCAAGAGCGGGTTTTGTCATAAGATGATTTTCCCACCCAATAAAAAAAAAAATCTTATAGGATCACGTTGTTGTCAGTCTGTTTGTCTATCTATCAAGACCCTTTATCTAGGGAACGCGTGGAGGTATTGAGTTGAAATTACTAAACCATATACTCAGGTCTGTGGTCCCTTGAAGCTGTGAAAAATCAAACTTCTGAGTAAATGAACAAACAGATGCGGCCGTTTATGTTGCAAAAACGTATATTTCGCCACTCTCAAGGGAATCAATATTCATAAGGTACTTACCCCTTAACCTAGAATACTGAAATTTGGCATAAAGCAAGGTCTTATACACAAGTATAGGAATAAATCTGAAAACTGTAAATTTGTTGTTACGTAAAAAAAAAGTTTATACAAAAAAATAAATACAACCTACTTCAATGTAAAAAAAAAAACACTAAAAAGTACAAAATAACTTTAATTTCGGAAGTCGGTGTTAAATAACGAAGAGACAAAACTATTATATCTATAAGTAATATATATAAAGTTATTTAATCGGTTGTATTTTTTTAGTCTTATGCAGTTGTTAATTTTTTATCCTGCTATCCCCTATTTCTGGACTAAAAATGTGAGGTTAAGAATGTGTGGTTAAGAATGTGTGGTTAAGAATGTGAGATTAAGAATGTCGGGTTAAGAATGTGAGGTAAGGATGTCAGATTAAGATGTGGGGTGAAGAATGTGACATTAGTATGTGAGGTCAATTTGTAAGGTTAGGAACGTGAATCAAGATTTACTTCAGGTTATTTATTATTTATTTATTTATCTTTATTCCAAAAAGGTAAGTAAGTTATAAGATAAGCCCCACAAAACCGTTACAATGGTTTGACTGTGGGGTCGGTGAGTCTCTAGACATACTTAAATGTACTTAAAAAAATTCTAAATAATATAATTTTAATATTAAAATTTAAAGGTTGTCATTCTAAAGTAATATGTAAGAAATTTTAAATTCAGAAACCGTAAACTGTCTTGAGAGACAGTGGTGGCCGAGTGGTAACTCCCGACTTACGAATTGTAGGTCGCGGGTTCAAACCCAGCCAGGCGCATTACTTTGTGTAATTTATTTCATCACCACTGCTCTCAAAACGGTGAAGGAAAACATCGTGAGGAAACCGGCATGTCCTAGAACCAAAAATTCATGTGACATCCACCAACCCGCACTGGGCCCGCGTGGTGGATTACGGCCCATTCCCTCTCCTAGAGAGGAGGTCTGAATCCCAGCAGTGGGAACATTATAAGGCCGACTATGCTATGCTATGCTATAAACTGTCTTGTTAGGCCCTACAACTGAAGATAGGCAATCAGTTTCACATGAAAGCATACATCTACCGTCTATCGATCGCCATATCCATCATTTAACCATACCTATCACAAATGATTCACATAAATACTAATAACAATATCAATGTGCGCCACGTCCGCAGATTTATGACGACCATAGATAAGGAAGCTTGTTTTATTTTCGCATCGTCTCTTATTTATGGTCCTCGTCCATTACGCGTCGGACATGTGTGGATACGCCATTAAAATCGGTTTATCGTTTCAGCTTCAGTGACACGATAAATTGCTGGCTCATAAACTCGTGACGTGATAAAAATTGAAATAGAAATCTATGTCATTCAATGAAGAATGACATAAATTTCTATTTAAACTTAACAAGGTTTATAACAAGGGCTATGCTCGGAGTATCCTTGCGTGATCGCGTCAGAAATGAGGATATCCGCAGGAGAACCAAGGTTACGGACAAGACAAGGTTAGCCCGAAGAATCGCCAAACTTAAGTGGCAGTGGGCATTGACATTGCTCGCGGAACGGATGGTCGATGGGGACGAAAGGTTCTGGAATGGCGACCATGTACCGGAAGACGCAGCGTTGGAAGGCCTCCCACATGGTGGACCGATGACCTGGTGAGGGTCGCGGGAATCCGATGGATGCGAGACGCACAGGAACGGTCATTGTGGCGGCATTTGGGGGAGGCCTATGTCCAACAGTGGACGTATTTCGGCTGAAATGATGATGATGAAGGTTTATTTGAATATCATCATCATTGATCATCATTTCGGGGCGCGGGGCAGACCCTAATGATATTTTTGTGTACTGTGGAGATTCTATCACAGTACTTACTTAGAATCAAATAAGAGTTGTTAAAATATGAGTAAAATCTTGTAGAAATATAGTTTATTTCTAACAGTTATTATTGATTTTTTTGCCCGTCCGTCCTTTGTGCCCCCATAGAAAAAAAAAACCTGGATCCGTCCCTGCATAGGATAGTACAGTAGGGTAGTGATTTGTGTTATTTTATATTTTTAATATTATTTAGTAATATAATAATGACTCTCTGCACGTGTTGGTTTTGACTAACAGTCAGACAGGCAGAGAGTAACTGTCGTAAAAATAAATAAATAAATAGGTCTTCCCAAAGTGTTGCCATAACGAACGATCCTGTGCGTCTCGTATTCATCGAATTCCCGCGATTCTGACCTGTGGGTCTCTCCCCCGTAGTCGATAACTCTTTCACTTGTTGTTTGGTGTAATTTTGTCAGCCTACACCTCCGTTCTAAGCTCGGTTCCGTTATAACCACTTTCATTACATCCTTAATAGTGAGCAAAATCATTCTTGTAATGTTCTAACTGCTGTGACTCAGGCCTCCCCTCTAGGAGAGGAAATGGGCTTTAAAGTATGTGCCAGGCTCTGTGCAGATTGGTGGTTGTATATCACATGTTTTTAAATTTTTTGGTTCTACACAAGCAGTGGTAATGAAATAAATTACACTAAACATCGATATCACTAGACTAACACTGGTCTGAAGGCCCCAATTGTATTGTATATCGGGCCAATATTCGCAGTTCGACGAACCCCTCGCGCGCCGATTGTACATACGTCTGTACAACTTGAATGACCTTGAAAAATGCTAAATTATCGTTTTGTACACACGTTTGTACGATTTTTTTTAGCCGATAAATTTGGTTTCTCTATCTTTGTTTTTCCTAGAAAAATCCAGAAAACGTTGTTTTTGGTGATTTACGTAAAAACGCGCAATTATGTCATAATAATACCGCGCGAGGGTTGCACGTGTTTTTTTCATAAGTACGGATAATTTATATACCTAAGACATACTTGTAATATAATTAATTCAAGAGATCCAGGAGTAATAAAAGTAATACGAATCCTACAAACCCGCAAAAACAATAAAATCGAAACATAAAAACAAATCTAATAACAAAAAGACAAATAAAACTGAACGGCTCTAAAATTAAAGTAGCCATTTAAATAAGTTTCTAGGAAAGCTGGCACGTTTAATAGTTGGGCCGCCATGTTGATAGTTTCTTCATAAATTCGTAAGTAAAGCGGGGAGATTTGGAAGATTTGTTTTAACAATTGTGTACGGGAAAAATGAAAAAGTGGTATGGCAACAGCACTCTCCCCTAGCCAAGTTACGATCGTTTCGTTTGCGTCGAACGACTCGAGTAGACCATGCCTCCGATTCCTTTGTTCTGACGTCATCTCAACGCTCAATCACGTGGTCAGAACAAAAGAATCGGTGGCGTGGCCTACTCGAGACGTTCGACGCAAACATAATGATCGTAATTTGGCTAGGGGGGCTGTACTTAAATATGAATATGTAACGCCTGTTAGCATCTATAATAATCGACTATTTAATTTATGGGTTGCACTTATTATTGGTATTGAATTTATTTTTTATAAAAGTGGTGGTGACCCAAAACGGTGAAGTAAAGAACTGCCAAGTCGTTCGTGGTACGAGTTCCAACCCACCAGCTACAGACGTTCTTAAAAGAGGACTTCTGGGTGAAAGGTGTCGTATATCGACGTTTCCGAGGACGGTTATGCGAGACCACGCAGCGCAACACGACGCCGACTACTTTACGTTTATAACTAGAGTTCAATAAGATTTTTTTTTATAATATGTATTAGTTTATTATTGTTTAAGTTTATTTTATGTATTTTTTCTATAGGCCTCCAATGCCTTAAAATAAAATGGTCATTATTATTATTATTGTGAGGAGATCGGCATGTCCTAAAACCAAAAATTCGAAGATATGCGACATTCACCAACCAGCACTGGGCCCGCGTTGTTTATTATGTCCCATCCCTTCGTGGAAACATTATATGGCTTACTATCCTATTCCTTTTTTATTTGTGGCAATCGATTTTTAATCTGTTTAAACAATGCTTTGTGGTATAATGAAAGTCTCTGGTTACTTACAATAAAAGAAGGAAAAAACAATTATAGAATTCGAAAATGGAACTCTTTGCGAGCATGTTACTTTTGAATTTGCGTGACTGTCATTTATTTTTTCATTGTGGTGTCCTTTCGAAGATTGTGTGTCGCTATCAAAAAACTTTTTACAAAAAAAAAAAAAATACAACTACTTTAATGTAAAAAAAACACTAAAAAAGTAAAAAATAACTTTAGTTTCGGAAGTCAGTGTTTCTATAATAGTTTTGTCTCTTCGTTATTTAACACCGACTTTCAAAATTAAATTTATTTTTAACTTTTTTAGTTTTTGTTTTTTTACATTGAAATCGGTTGTATTCTTTTTGTAAAAAGTTTTTTTTTTACACTTTTGTGCCCCTCAGCTAATCATCATCAGATTAGCTCGATGATATCACTTAAAAAAAATATCAAAATCAGTCCACAATTGACCGAGAAATCGGTGAACATATATAAAAAAAAAATACATTCAGCCGAACATAGAACCTCCACCTTCATGAAGTCGGTTTAATGCTGCACGTGACGATGCCATCCAGATAGGGCAATGGAATATTTCACCTCCAAGAAAAAAGAAACGAAAAAAAAACACATTTTGTTTCTTTATATAAGTATACCGAATAAACAGAACTGCTAAGAATCACTTTAAAAATAAAACGAACCTTTTTAATAAGCCAAGATGAAAATGGCTAGAAATAAAAGTTGGGTCGCGAGTGTTGATAGTTTTCTTCATAAATTCATTAGTAAAGCGTCTGCGGAGCCACTTGGGAAGTTAAGCTGGAGCTTGCTTAAACAATGCTCCCGGGTAGTTAGTGTCACGGACAGCTGCTTCATCGTTAGGGGTGCCATTTGGCAGGCGGCTTATTATGAAGCGCGATGAATCTTAAATTAAAAACTAAAACGCTGACCTACAGTTAAAAAAAAAAATGAAAATCGATCTAAGGGTTTGGAGAAATAAAAGAAATTAAACTTACGTTCGTTTTATCTGTCACTTTCAGATAGCTAAATGAATGCTTGATTTTAATTTGTGTATTGTTACAAGTAATATTTTTATTTGTTTCCTAATTTAACTAAAAAAGGGCATTGATTTTTTTAATAAAATGTAATAGTTTGCCTGACACGAACTGTTAAAAATGGCAAGGTTACTTCAATAATGCCAAGGTTGTGGAGAGTTACCGTGGCCCTGGAAGGCAAACAGCATATGAAGGAACATAGCTGGGTGTTATCTGGACATCCTCACGACCCCGACCCCGAACAACCACCGTAGGCGTCGGTTTGCGGACGACGAGCAATAGGTAGTTGGTCGTCCGGCCCTCTGTTATCCGCCCGGACTGAGCCCTAGCCATCGGCAGCGCAAAAGGGTTCCAAGCGCGCCTCGAAAAGATGTCAGTAAAACCGTAGGGGTCCAGCAGGGCCGAAGCCTAGTGGGGCTATGGGTTGACTTCTGAATCCTCAATTTTTAGGTGACTATTCTGTGGTAATTATAATGCTTGTATATTTTAGTACTGTATACCTAAAACCTTAGCTTTCCTCCACATTTCTATTTCGAAAGAAAAATTGCTCAAGAAAAAGCGAACGGCTCTCGAAATTCTGCCAATAAACCACTGTCAATCAATTCAAATCTTATCAAGAGGCGCGTGAGGAATAGAAAAGAATTTTATGCTATGACAACCTCGACTCGATCAAAATAAGACACCCAGTTCTCCGGGATTCCCAACCCTCCCTCTTCCCTCCCTCTTCCCTCCCACTCATTTCATCGGTGACTCCGGCATTTAAATGCCTTTATAAAAGCGTCAAGCATTGTGAAGAAAATTGGGAATTATGTCAGGAAAAATATAAGGAAAATTAAAAGAATTTCCCATTAGTGCCAGAGCTGCTAAACGGAATTATTATATTTATTTCTTCTTTTGCTTCGCCCGCGTGATAGTCGGTAATTATCGTAAAGGAACCTACTATAGGGATAAAAAGTATCATATATCCTTTCCCAAGGCCCAATCTATTTCTATACAAAATTCAAGAAACGTCCAGCTGAGGTTTGAAAACATGACAATCAGCCTTTCACTTTTATCATGTTTGTATGGCACGGCGGGATTGTACGAGAGAGCACACCGCGGCCCTAGAATGTAAAAGGCAGCTGAAAGAGCACCCGCTAGCTCGTGCCGCAGCCTCCAGCCCTGGATCCCCGCACTTCCCACTGTTGGGACCCAGGGCCCAGTGTGGATTGGTGAATGTCACATGTCTTCGAATTTTTGGTTCTAGAACATGCCATGCCATGCGTGTTTCCTCACGATGTTTTCCTTCACCGTTCAGAGAGAGTGGTGCTGAAATAAATTACACAAAGTAATGCGCCTGGCTGGGTTTGAAACCATAGTCAGAAACATATCTCTCAGCTATAATGTTACCCAAAGATACGTCGTCTGCATACCCAAAGATACCGGGTTTAAGTAGGTCATTTATGCGTAGCAAGAACAGTATTGCCAAGATTACCGACCCCTGAGGAACCTCGGCATTTATAATCATTTGACCGGACAAGCAGCCATCAAGCCCATCAATAATCACTCAGATGGATCGATCCTTCAAGAAGTCTGCGATCCAATCACACAGACCAGTGGGTAGCGTGTAGCCTGTGCCCAAGAAGGGCAGTCGTCCTGACCTGATAAACTACCGATCCTTCTCTGTTACGTCTGTCCACTGCAAGAGTACGGAACGGGTGCTTAACAGGATGCTTCTGGCTTACCTAGAAACATCCTCAGTGACCGGCAATACGGTTTTTGCCTTAATACGCCTGCCTGTGTTTGAACCCGTGATCTACAACTCGTAAGTGGGGCCCATTATCATTGGGCTACCACTGCTCTAAAAACTAATATACCACTGGCTTATTTCAATTTTTTTTTTCATTATTTAGCTACATTGTGCTCACATAATAGAAGCGACAAGAAATATGTCACCAAGGTTTATGTGACTCATAATATGGTTTAAAAGAGTGGCCATGGAGTTTCTTGCACGTTCTTCTTCACAGACCTCTAACCTTTGAAACGTGCAATTTAGTTTTTTCTTTTTTTTTACTAACATATTGAAAATTCAAAAGTGCCTGTAAATGGTCTATCTGAAATAAACGTTTCTGATTTCTGATCATCATCATCATCATTTTAGCCGAAAGACGTCCACTGCTGGACATAGGCCTCCCCCAGCTGCCGCCTCAATGAACGGTCCTGTGCGTCTCGCAACCGTCAACGAAGAATCGCCAAACTTAAGTAGCAATGGGCAGGGCACATTGCTCGCAGTACGGATGGCCGTTGGGGCCGAAAGATTCTAGAATGGCGACCACGTACCGGAAGACGTAGCGTTGGAAGGCCTCCTACAAGGTGGACCGATGACCTGATTTCTGATACCCTTAATAAAAATATAATCCCCAATTCCCGTACAACCCACACCCCTAACGAGTGACTCCATCGTTTAGCTAACTCACAGCTAGGAACAATGATGTATGTTGCATGACGATAATGTATTGCTTGTCGGTGCTGAGACGCCATGACACTGCGCTCTTGTTAAGGGGTTAATGCGAACTGGGTAAAGCTTATGTTAGAGAATTTAGGCAAGTGATGTCATAATTTCCATGATCGATCGTTTTGCTTCCAGCCACTTCGAAAATTATTCCACGGTATTGTTACTAAAAGAGTTATGAGTTTACATGTGGATGGATGGAGAGGGAGAGGGAGACCAAAGAAAAGATGGATGGATTGTGTGAAGAGTGATATGAAAGAAAAGGAAGTTAGTGATAGCATGACGAGTGACAGGGCAGAATGGAAGAAAAAAATGTGTTCCGCCGATCCCAAATAACCCGGGACAAGGGCAGGATGATGGTGATGTACTCCCGAAATAAAATATTCTATATTGTAATAATATTTACTTTTTATAGTAATAATATTTACTCTATAAAAGAAAAAAACGTGTTGCGCCGACCCCAAATAATACGGGATAAGGGCAGGAAGATGATGATGAAAAGAAAAATGATTCCCTATTTCTCCTGTTCACGTCATCACGTGTGAACGGCTGTAAATGGTACAGCCGTTCACGCTAACTAGGTTTTTTTTGTTGTGTTTGTGATTGTCAGAAGGTACTTATGAAAGGAAAAATAAAGACAAAAGAAAAAAAGTTGCGTAGAACATTAAAAAAACCATAATCATAATAACTATTTGACTTTCACGCATTTGACAGTTTGCACGTTTGACAGTATAATCATAGCTAGAAAGACGTGTCTGTCGGATCAATATAAAAGTAGGGCTGTACGATGGTTCCAGGAAAAATAAATTCTTCTACAAAAAAAAAAAACTAGTCATGGTAAAGACATTCAAATTAACTTTGACTGGCCTGTTGGTCTAGTTGGTAGTGGCCCTGACTGCTATGCCGAAGGTCGTGTGTTCGATTCCCACCCAGGACAAATGTTTGTGTGATGAGCACAATCATTTGTTCTGTGTCTGGGTGTAATTTATCTACACTAATATTATAAAGAGGAAAACTTTGTTTGTTTGTAATGAATAGGCTCAAAAACTACTGGACCGATTTAAAAAATTCTTTCACCATTCGAAAGCTACATTATCCACGAGTAACATAAGCTATATTTTATTTTGGAAAAAGTAGGGTTCCGTAAGATATTTGAGTTTTTCGGACACAAGGTGTAAAAAGTCAACCAGAAAAGTTACTTATTTTGCGTACGCTGCCTAAACTATAAAAGATCAACCAAAGTTTGTTAGGAGAAACCTACTTTCACGCGGGCGAAGCCGCTGGCAGAAGCTAGTCTATAATATGTATGTTTTTAGAAATATATAAGTATGTTTATTAGTTGTCTAATACTCATAACACAAGCTCAGCTTAGCTTGAGACTAGACGGCGTTATGTAGATAGTTGTGGGATAATATTTAAAAAAAAAACTGAGCATCCCTTGTACATACAAATAAGTAGCTATTTTCGAAAAGAGGTTAACTCAATTAATGCAAGGGTCCGTTCTAAAGCCATTTTTGTTAATTGGAGGTAAAAGCACCCAATTTCGGTATGTTAAAGTGTTGAATGATGAAAAACCAGCCAAGTGCAAGTCGGACACTTGCGC
Organism: Mythimna vitellina; assembly: GCA_949316375.1. Taxonomy (NCBI): domain Eukaryota; kingdom Metazoa; phylum Arthropoda; class Insecta; order Lepidoptera; family Noctuidae; genus Mythimna; species Mythimna vitellina. The sequence continues at coordinate 22,221,462 of OX438690.1, forward strand.
GAAGGGTTTCGTGGCATTATCAATACAACATTTTTTACACAATCTATTATATCCTGTTTTTAGTATTTGTTGTTATAGCGGCAACAGAAATATATCATCTGACAACTGTCTAGCTATCACGGTTCATGAGATATAGCCTGGTGACAGACAGACAGTAGAGTAATAGGGTCCCATTTTTATCCTTTGCGTACGAAACCTTAAGTCAGGGAATCTGCAACATAATCTATCAACATCAGTTAAAAACTTTTGGGGTGGTTTTCAGTCGCAGAATCCACCACAACAGTCCCAAGAGATGACTGAAACTTCCAGACATGACCAATTGAGCCCTGAAAATTTTAGCCGCAAAGTCCCCGTGGAAGTAGAATTGTTATATTGAAAAGCCACAGTACCCTGAAATGTTATTAAAATTGTTTACAACTCTGTATTAGTATAGAGTCCTTTAGACTTTTTTTTAGGATAACAAAAATAAATTAAATATTAGACATATAATTTACCAATACATAGACATAACAATATAATAACATAAAAACATGCATAAATAATTTCATTTAAATATATATAGTATCTACATCATTTAAAAATAACGATGACAAAATAAATTAAAATATGTAACATAATTCACCACACAGTAATATACATATACATCTATTGACCTTTTAAACATCTAATTACCTATAATAATAATTAATTAATTCCATGAATTGTTACTTAGTCTTCGTCCTCTCTCCTAACTTTGCTGTGCCCGACAGGGTCCATATTGATCTTGACAATATTTATACCACCTATATGTACATAATATGGAATGCAATAAAGTATTGAGTATTGAGGATGGTAATCACCGGTAGGGCGAGAGTGCGTATTATACTTTTACTGACTAAAACCCACTCCTAAAGGCCATGACTCCAGTAGGCTTCGACACTGCTGGGCCCCTACGGAACCTGCAGACTTAAGTAGGATGTGCACGAGGCGCTGAAAGCGCAGATAGGGATCGTAAGTGCTTCATAGTCTTTATAATTTTGTTATTGTTATCAATTTACCGTTCGATATTGCTTTCTATAACAATCATATTAAGGATCGCGATACAACATTCTGTTATAAATAGAATCAACGGAAATCAGGGGCGCCCGCTTTTAGAAAACTTCATAGGTGCTCATGCTCATTTGAAAGACTCGAAAAAGTGGCGAAGTGTGAGAAGAGAAATGCACACTGATAGTGATAGTGCGTACCTACTTAATTAGTAATTATGTTTGATAAAAATATAAAATGAAACCATTTTAGAAAAATGAAAATAGTTTTTAGTATCATTAAATATTATTATTTGTACGTAATCTAAAAGACGATCACTGATCTGTTTCTTGATGGCTATTATCAGGGGTGCTCGACACCCACTGTTTATTTCTCATGGGTGGCTCGAGCCCCGAGCACCCACGGAGCCGGCGCCCCTGATAGAAATAATCGTGTACCAATTGGCTTTTGTCCGTTTCAAAGTAGAAAATTATTTCAAAGGTACAGATTTACTTCAAGGATCAAAGTAATCTAAATTCGTTTTCCCGTTCAAGTGTGAATGAGTAACAAACTTGCCAAAACGGTTCATTTCAGCGATGCTGTCTGACGCTGGTCTTACAATGAACCTTGAGGGATGAAGTTAACGGTGTCAAACATTGTGTTCTATATTAAATATACATTATATGAATGGATAGATACTTTTGATTAAATAAACAGGTAGCTATTCAAGTTTTTCAAAATCGCAAACATGATTTTTTTTTGTGCTATGAGACCTTGCTTCATGCTAAATTTCAGGATTTTAGGTCAATGGGAAGTACCGTATAAATTTTAATCTCCTGTAGAGTGTCGAAATACACGTTTTTTGCGACATAAACGACCGTATCCTGAGTATATATGGTTTTAATTTCAAACCGACAGACAGTCAGACAGACAGACGGACGGACAACAAAGTGATCCTATAAGGGTTCCGATTTTTCCTTTTGAGGCACGGAACCCTAACAAGAAAAATTGTTGAGGTTTATAAAAGGCGCTGCGTTGGAAGATAGATAGATATACTCTTTATTGTACACCATAAATAAAATTACAGTAGAAATTTAAAATTAATAGAGTGTCAGTCTTATCGCTATACTCTCACCGGTTTCGGGAATGCGATGAATGCAAGACGCAAGGGATTAGTCGTTATGGGGACATTTGGGGGAGGCCTATGTCCAACAGTGGACGTCTTTGATGATGAGGTTTATTATATTCAGAAACGAAGGTACATATTTCAATAGAGATACGGACGGAAACTTAATGTAATTGTTTCACACAAATTCAAAGCCCGCTTAACCATATTTCGCAGTATTTGTGATATAGAACCATGTTCAGTTAAACTCTAGGCAAGTTGAATTGTGTCATACACCTCACACCTTTAGTTTCACCGGTGCCTTTACAATTGAAACGGGAACACAGCATTGCAGTAATGCAGCAATGCGGCTGCATTCGAAATAGGTATGGTGGAAATATAATTAGACTCGTATATGACGAATATATATATATAACTAGCTGCTGTTAGCGGCTTCGCCCGCGTGATAGTAAAAAATTACACCAAGGGAACAAGTATCCTATGTGCTATTCCTGGACATGATCTACCCATGTAGCAAGTTTCATCGAAATCCATTCAGTAGTTTTTGTGTGAAAGAGTAACAAACATCCATACATACAAACTTTTGCGTTTATAATATTTGAACCTTTTTCGAAATAACTGAACTTTCCCATAAAAATACCTACTTATTTATTTATTTATGGCACACCAACGACTTATTGACTAGTACGTTTTTATATACAACATTCAAACTTAAAATCTAGAGTGAATTTGTCACTTACAAGTTGTGCACAGCATTAACGTGGTGACCACTGTGGGTCAATAGCAATTGCTTACGAAATTGCAATAGCTTGCCGGCAAAGATGTCAACGCTATTGGAAGGTGAATGAAGATCATTATACGTCCTCATCAATCTATTCATTGGTGCCAAATGTTTGAAGCTAGTTCTTGTCGGGAATGGAGTGAGCACATCTAGCATGCGTACAGTTCTGAGTGAAGCGTGGCGAGGAACAGATATATTTATTTCGTCGAGAAGATTCCGAATAGATCCATTGATGATTTTGTGAAGCAAAATCAGATCGTTAGTTTGCCTTCGCCGTTTTAAAGTTACCATTTTAAAGTGATTTAGCCTTTGCGAGTAATCAGCGTCCTGAGGACAGCTATCAGATTTGTACCTCGGATGAAGTTTTTTTGGACCCATTCTATGCGATTCACATGTGTATTATAACTTGGATTCCAAACGGGTGACGCGTATTCCAAGACAGATCGTACAAGTGAATTATAAAGTACGATTAAGCTTTGGATGGTTCTGGAGTCATAATATGTTTTTTTTATGAATCCCATTGTTTTAGCAGCTTTTGAAACAATAGAGTCAATGTGAGGTATGAAGGTAAGCTTACTGTGAAGGAGAAAATCTTTTTTAATTTTTAATTAATTCATTCAGCGAATAAGAAGAAGTCCGCGCAAGACGTTTTTTCGTGAATGTTATATGGAAACATTAACCATGGACAGAGGATAATCATTGCCATACAGCGTGGCAATACTGTCAGTCTTTTGGGCACATTACCAGTCCGGTTTGATGTCCGGCCACCTTAGACGAGATCTTGTGGACGGCGAGCAAAGGGTAGCTTGCCGTCCGGGCGTCCGGTAAAAAGTATATCTGCGGAGTTGTTCGAAAAAGTTACCGTGGCCTTGGAACGTAAAGTAAGGAATACAAGTTGGTTTAGTCAGTAAAAGTCCGTCACTCCCTCTCGCTTCAGCCAGAGCAAGAGAAGCTATTTGATGATTTCCCACCTCAAAAAAAGTATTGAGTTCCCCTGCTAGAGTCTGCGTTTCTTGATAGCTATAACCTGGGAGTCTTTAGGTCAGAAGTGCATAGGTTACTTCTAGGTAAGCTTGCTCCATCGTCGGGCACATCAACTGAGCTACGCTTACCATCAGGAGAGCTACGGGTTCAAAACGTTCCAATCAAATCTAAATTAAAAAAAACATATAGGATAGGGTATCTTTCTAGGTTGTTTATCCATTTGCATAAAATTTTAAGACCTAATATAACTTAGCATAATTTTGTTTGGCATAATTATATTTTCGCATAATATAATTACGCATAACAGCTTACGCATAATTTTTTAAGCATAATTTCTCTAACCATAATAATGATTAAGCATAACTTTTATAAGCATAATATCCTAAAGCATAAATTTATTTACGCATAATGATATTAAAACATATTTCTAAAAAATTATGCAGAAGTATTATTATGCCAAAACAAATTGTGCCAAAATCGTTATGCCGAAGTATATTAGGACAAATAACATTATGCGAAAAGAAGGGATCCCGATCATACAACATCATTATCATAACAGCATAGCATAATCAGCATTTTAATGTTCCCACTGCTGGGACTCAGGCCTCCTCTCTAGGAGAGGGAATGGGCCGTAATCCCCCACGCGGGCCCAGTGCGGTTTGGTGAATGTTATATGTCTTTGAATTTTTGGTTCTAGGTTGCCGGTTTCCTCACGACGTTTTGCTTCACCGTTTAGAAAGCAGTGGTGATGTAATAAATTACACAAAGTAATGCGCCTGGCGGGGCTTGAACCCGCGACCTACAACTCGTAAATCAGGGCCGTTACCACTCGGCTACCACTGCTCAAATCACTATCGCCTTCCTGCAATTGTCTCATATTACTTTAGCGCAATATATTTTTTGCTTTCATTCCAGTCTGTCCTCTCAAGTGTTTACAAAACGCTATCACTCACTCTCTTTTCTTTCCTATCTGTATTCACATAATTCATCCATATTTTTTTGATCTCCTTTTCCCTCTTCATCTATCCACACTTATACTCATAATCTTTTTAAGCTAGAACTACATTAGACCGACGCACACGTGAACCACGCCTGATTTGTACGTAGAACGACGTCTTGTGGCGTAGGTCTAATGTAGCTCTACAAGTCTAGTTGCCATATAAAATGTATGGAGACCGACGCGCCCAGATCGGCGTACATGGCATACGTGTGCGCAATCTAGTTCTACCTTTAGTATCATGCCTTTCATCCCACATCTTCAAATTATAACAGTACCAACACAAACGATTTTCTTTCAACTTTTCAGTCCACTTTGAAGCTTCCTCTAATATACTTCCTCTTCATTTATTATATTCCTACCTATATTTGACTCAAAGAAGTCTTTGTTCCTCAAATTCTTTATAAAACGATGAAGTAGATACGTCTATGTAGATATATTTTGAGCCTAAAAGACACGCACATAGTACTTAGGAGACGTCTGAATGAAAAGCTTAGGCAAGGTGCCAGCGGTGACGTCCCGAATCCTTTGTGATAGGTACAGCTAATACCTATAAGAATACAGGTACTACTTGGTACGCAGGTAGTTACCTATTTAGCTTTTGGTATTGGAGTATTATAAAAGAAGTTTTTAAAATCATCTCCAATCCATCCCCTCTTGGTCATAGCCCTCTCTAAGGTGTCGCCATAATGATCACTCCTGTGCGTCTCGCATCCATCGGATTTCCGCGATCTTCACCAGGTCATCGGTCCACCATATGGGCTTTCCAACATTGTGTCTTTCGGTACGTGGTCACCGTTCCAGAATCTTATGGCCGCATTGACAATCTAGTCTGCGTGCAATGTGCCCAGTCCATTGCCACTTAAGTTTTGTGATTTTTCGGATGGCGTACCTCGGTTTTCCTGCAAATATCTTCATTCCTGATTCAATCACAGAGGGAAAATCCGAGCATAGCCCACTCCTTTGCCCTTTGGATGACTTTAAGCCTTCTGATGAGGCCCATTGCAAGCGACTATGTTTCAGAGCCATATGTCATCTCAACGTAATACTTATGTCGCACGTGTGCGTTAAAGCTAAAACACGGGCTTGAGTTTTGATAAAATTATAAAATGGCAATCTGTAAAAATAAAAGGTTTAGTGTATTAAAGGTGTAGTGGGTTAAAGTCCTGTCTGTCTGTCAAGACCTTTTATCTTGGGAACGCGTGGAGGTATTGATTTGAAATTAAAACCATAGACTTAGATTTGCGGTCTCTTGAAGCTGTGAAAAATTAAAATTTCTAAGTTAACGAAAAAAAAGATACGGCCGTGTATGTCGCAAAAAAAACGTATACTTCGACACTATCGAGGGAATCAAAATTCATAGCGTACTTCTCGTTGACCCAGAATCCTGAAATTTGGCATAAAGCAAGGACTTATAGTTCAAAATAAAAGATCAGACAGATATCCTGCTCCACGAGTAAGGAGCCAATTTGCCCGAAAGCACTATATCAGCTTAGCGCCTCGCCTCTACACCAAAATTAGCCAGTATAAACCAGTCAAGTATGTAAGTAACTTCCAGATAAAAAAGGAAATATTACTTTGGCTGGAAAATTTTAGCTACGATGACACTGAAACCCTAATCAGTAATCTAACCTAGTGACTGACACGACTATTACACATACACACCAACATACCTACATCTCACCACACACACACACACACACAAATACACATACACCCACACATATACAGACACAAATACCCACACACACACTATCGCTATTCCTTAATAATATAAACTTTGCTGTGAGCTTTTAGCAATTATCTTAATTTTATTATTATTAATTAATTTTAATTTTTATTTTTCTGTAATTTATTTCTTTTGACGCACAGTCTATAGTCTATACAGTATATCGGATCATTGTAATCGGAGATACCTCAACCCCTGTCATACAGGTTGTCCTAGTTGAGGGATTGAAACCACATTGATGTAATGTATTTTGAAGTTTTGGAAATAAATTATTATTATTATTATTATTATAGTACAGGTATAGGAATAAATCTGAAAACTGTAAATTTGTTGTTAAGGCACAACAAAAAAAAAAAATTGCGGTTCGGAAAAATCTTTTGTTCTTGTGTGAACAATAAAGAATACCATAAATCATAGGTACTTATAATTCACACTTATTAATTTATTCACACTATTATTATTAAGACATATATATTCCTAGAGAGGAGGCCTGAGTCCCAGCAGTGGGAACATTAAAAGGCTGATTATGCTATGCTATTGTAGCAACTAAAAGACACTAAGTTCAGTGTGGATTATGTGACGTGGATATAAATTGTTATATCCACGTCACACAATCCACACTGAACTGTCGGCCATTTTGATATTTAGAAGCTTTTAGTGTGCAGACAAACTAGCCGATAAACGATTTCCGTTCGCTCTAACTATGCGTAACTGAGTCGTGCCTGCTAAATACTTGCTAGAAGCAGGTTTATTGGGAAATCCAATTTCCTAAGCGAATTATTTTGCTTGAATGTTACCGCGTATATCAAGACAGGAACAATTTGCCTGCTGCGGTTTTCTCGTCCGATTATAATTTACTTGTCTTCAAGGCTTCCTTTTTAAGGTGGGAAATCATCTAATGACTTCTCTCACTCTTGGGCGGAGCGATTCAGGGAATCACATTGAACGGATTTGAAAAAATCTTTCTGTAATTTTGGACACAGTTACTTTTTAACCAACTTCTAAATAAGAGCTGTACGTATTTTTTTTTATGTATGTTCATCGATTTTTCGGTTAATTGTGGACCGATTGTGTTTTTTTTTTTTGTTGAAAGATTATACTCCCGAATTGGTCCCATGATAATATTTTTATGATCTGATGGTGAAATTTGAATATATGGAACGGAACTCCTCATAGGAACACAGCAGAACTGTCGCAACAAGTAAAATTGCTTTTATACGTGTAGTCGATGACTGACTGAAGGAGGAAAGAGATCTGGCGTCATCATCAGATCAGTAGATTAAGGGAGGGGCCTTAATCTACTGATCTGATGATGAAGCCGGAAAGTGGGCACCGGAATTTTGTAATAAATCAATGTATCCTAACCGCGTTCGGGATTATTAGAATTGTCATGATATGCACTCTGGTTATAAGGTACCATCGAACTGATCTGATAATGGAGCCGAAAGGTGGAAGGTATTTAAGTTGGGCTGAAGGGTACTACAAGTAAAAAGTGTAATTAAATGAAGAGTCAGAACTATTATACATAGAAACATCAAGTTCCGAAATTAAAGTTATTTTGCACTTTTTTGTGGTTTTTTACATTGACGCTGGTTGCATATTTTGTAAATATTTTTTGATAAAAGATATTAAAAAATAAAATAATTATAGCTTTTAAAGTATGAAACAAACCTGAATCGTTTTACCGTACTCAGTTGAGTACAGCGACAATAAATGTATTAATCAAAGAACAGAGACATTAAGTGCCACCATGTTCATTATAATCGATCGTGTCCACAACACTGACAATGATAGATTCAGTCGATGAACACCTTTGATAGATTACATAAACTCCCCTCAAGATCCTTTAGCCATTATTCACAGAAGCCATTACATTAATAAACCAATAACTTAAATACCTCAGTAAATACTAAAGAGAAGTGTGAAAATATTGTATGTAAAGAAATACTTGGGTTGCTGAAACAGTGATAAATGACATATAAAAATATTTTGGACTGGTAGACGCAGCGTTGGAAGGTCTTCCTCCAAGGTTGGTGGACCGATGAACTGGTGCGGGTTATGGGAATCCGATGGATGAGAGACGCACAGGAGCGGTCGTTTTGGCGATTTGTGTAAAAGTGCAAAAAGACGCTATTTTTAATTTTAACATAATCTAAAACGTAGGTATATTTTTTTTTGTTTTGGAATTAATAATTAAATTATAAGTTTACAGTTAAATTGCTTATCCTATATAAGCTCCACGGGTAGTATGAAAGTGAAACCTGGGGCCCTGGGACGAAGGCAAAGAAGGAACATGAGTGGGTTTTTAGTCAGTAAAATTCTGACTCTATCTCCCGCTCCGCCCAAGAGCGTGATTTGTCATAAGATGATTTTCCCACCCAACAAAAAAAAAAACCTGTATAAGCTAGATTGTAATCAATTATAAAAAAAACTAATAATAATATAAATACGTAGTTTAGTTTATATTTAAGTTTCTTATCAAAATTATAGATAAAAGTTCTCTTCGTCTCCTTGGGTCCCCATCTTTGAGGATTCCTTTCCCAGTTTTGTGGAGGAAAAAATACAAAATTTTAGTGACGTTTCAGAAAGATTACTCCAAATTAACATGCATTCGGCCGTTACCCTAATTCGTTATTGTTGTTTCGGCCCTAAATTAATATATTTCCTTCGTGCTTCCCACTTATGGAAGCACTTTCACCTTTTGGATAAAATGGACAAAATTATTCGGCATACACTTACTTTAATTTTAAATATGACTTTGGACGATCGAGCTTGGGATCAAGTTACTCTTCCCATCCGTATGGGAGGCCTCGGCGTCCGCAAAATTACCAGTATTAGTTTACCGGCATTCATATCTTCGGTTCACAGCACTGATAAATTAATCAGGAACATTCTAACTTCCACACTGATTCCTTTTGAAGTGCCGTGCTTCACCGAGGCTATGGATGCCTGGAGACTCGCTTACCCGAATGCAAATCCACCTGACAACCCAACCTCTCAGAGACGGTGGGATGAACCGCTCTGCAAAGTAGTCCAGAAAAACCTAATCCTAACTTCTGCTACTACTGCAGAGCGTGCGTGCCACCTGGCTGTGGGAAATTGGGAGTCAGGTCTTTGGCTTTACGCACTGCCGTCGTCGAATATTGGCACCTTGTTCGACGATACTACTTTCCGCCTAGCTGTTGCCCTACGCCTAGGCGCTCCTTGATGTTCTCCTCATCGCTGCCACTGTGGCGAAGTTGTAAACAGCCTTGGTCACCACGGCCTGTCATGCAGTCGAAGCGCGGGACGGATAGCACGGCACGCGAATATTAACGACATCATCCGACGAGCCCTTGTCACCGTCGGCATTCTGGCTGTTTTGGATCGTCACGGCCTGGTACGTGACGATGGTAAGAGACCGGACAGTATGTCTTTATTTCCGTGGAAGATGGGTAGGCCTTTAGTGTGGGACGCTACTTGTGTCGACACTCTTGCGCCATCCCATCTTTCTAGCTCTTCGTGCTGTACTGGTGCTGCCGCTGCTGCTGCGGAGAATCTCAAGCGGCGGAAATATAACAACCTCGTCGGCAGTTATATTTTTGAGCCGTTTGGGGTTGAAACTCTTGGGCCGTGGGGTCCGAGTGTTCATAAGCTGTTCAAAGAATTATCCAAACGCTTAGTAGACACTTCGCGTGACCCAAGGGCTGGCTTTTACCTCGGTCAGAGATTAAGCATTGCCATACAACGCTGCAATGCCGCCAGCCTTTTGGGCACACTTCCAGTCGACAGCGATGCGAAGGAGTTTTTTGACGCCATATTTTAGCTAGTAGTTTTTGATTTTAGTGTATATATAGTTTTAATTAGTTAAGTGTTTTATGTATTCATTTTATCTGAAATATATTTGTCACTCTAAGTTTCTTATTATGTTTATATGTACGTATTTTTTGATTATTAAGAAATTCTTAATATCAAAATAAAAAATAAAAAATCTTAAGACAAGTGTACCTGTGGCCATAAACTCGGATGAAATCCAGAATTCCGCACAATCCAATAACCCAGTAATAAACCAATAACAGAAATGACTCGTCAAGTACCTATACTATCGAATGGCGTTAATAATTTTGTTAGTTCCAGAGAAACTTGGGTCGCAAACTCTCAAGTAGGTAATAAGCTACTTTTTATATAGTTACTGAAAGGTTTTCCATTGGGAATGTACAATAGAATATTATTATATTATCTCTTTATATTGTTATGAGTTGAGATGGAGTATTTCGGTCACGTAGCTTTAGGAGTTGAGTGCCTGAAGCGTCTTGCGGTTGCAGGATTGTCTTCAAATGAGGATGGCTTTTTTTAGGGTTCCGTTCCAGTATTGGCAAAAAGGAACCCTTATAGGATCACTTTGTTGTGCGTCTGTCTGTCCGTTAATATCCTTTTTCTCTGAAACGCATGGAGGTATTAGCTAAAAAACACTCAAGTCTGCTACTCCTAGAAGCTTTGGAAAAATCAAACTTCTAAATCAACGCAATTCAGAGATATGGCCATTTATGCTTTATTTAGGCGGATATTTTGACGTTCGACTTAGGAGTTATAGGTCGCGGTTTCGAACTCAGCCAGGCGCATTACTTTGTGTAATTTATTTCATCACCACTGCTCTCAAAACGGTGAAGGAAAACTCGTGAGGAAACCGGCACGTCCTAGATTAAAAATTCGTAGACATGTGACATTCATCAATCCGCACTGGGCCCGCGTGGTGGATTACGGCCCATTCCCTCACCTAGAGAGAGGAGGCGTGAGTCCCAGCAGTGAACATAAAAAGGCTGATTATGCTATGCCCTTTGCGTTCCAGTGGTTGGTCTCTTTCTAACAATTTTGCAGCATAATGAGAATTCCCTTAGTGCAACGGCTTGCTGGTTCTCTCATAGCTGTCTGAGAAATGTTTAGATTAATTCCACTGCATTATTTCACAGTAGCACTTAAAACTTTCCTTAGTTTTGCATATACAGATGAATAGTTTTGCACTACGAGCTAGTTTTGGCGCAGTAATTTATATTATATACTAGTTTAAATTTTGGTCACGGTTGTCAATCACGGCGAAGATTATACTAGTGCTCAATTATAGTGTACAAGAGTTTATTCATAGATAATTTTTAGGGTTCCATACTGAACGAATGCCGTGTCCTCGTGGGGGCGATCGGCGGCGATTATCTCTCGCGCCGGGCCTTGGTAGCATGGTCCGGAGAGAGGAGGAGTGGCAGGTGGTCGCCACCTTCTGCGAAGCAGTAATGCTAGCAAAGGAGTCGGCCGGTCGCGTGAGGTAACGGCTCTCACGCCCCAACCACTGCCGGGATTCCGATCCTGATTTCCGGCCATAGTAGGCGCGGGCTTGCGGATGAGGAGCAAATGGGTAGCTCGCCGTCCGACCATCCGGTAACCGTCCGGACCGAGCCCAAGTCTTTGACGGCGCGTACTGTTTCACGCGCGCCTCAAGAAGATGTCAGTAACTATAGGAGCTCAGCAGGGTCGAATCTTACTGAGACCAAGGGTCTGATTCTGAAAGGAAGACTCGGGCCCGGCCGGCTTCTTCCTATCAGAATCAGACCCTTGGCCCCGGTACGAAAGGCATTGAAGCAACAGGAGTGGGTTTTTAGTCAGTAAAAGTCTAACACTATCTCCCGCTCCGCTCAAGAGCGATGGATGTCATAAGATGATTTTCCAACCGAAAAAAAAATACCCAACGATTAAAAATGTGATCTTTCTGCTATCCCTCTGTCCTTCGATCTGTCACCAGGCATGTTTATCTCATAAACCGTGGTAACTACGAACAGTTGAAATTTTCACAAATGATATACGTTTTTCTGTTGCCGCTATAATAACAAATAATAATAAAATAAATATTTAAGTGGGGCTCCCATACGTTTTTTGCTACGGACGGTACAGAACTCTTCGAGCACAAGTTCAACTCGCACTTGTTTTTTCTTTGGAACAGCAATTCCACACAACTGGGGAGAGATTAGGAGAAACATTTAATTATAATTTTTGTTATTGTGCATGTTAGATATTTTGGGATATACCGTTTTTTTTAGATGGAAAATTATCTAATGACATCTCTCGCTCGCCCTTGGGTAGGGCGTGTCACACTTTTACTGACTAAAATCCACTCCTATTCCTGTTTTGCCTTTATTCCAGGGCCCCCGGGTTCTCTTTCGCATCACCCATGGCCCCAGTAGACTTCGAGTCTGCTGGGCCCCTACGGTTTTGCTGACATCTCCTTGAGGCGCGCGTGGAACACTACGCGCCATTGTCTAGTTAGACTCGGTCCTGACGTTTACCAAACGGTGGCTGGAAATCGGGATCGGGCGACTGGGTCGTGAGGGCCGTTCCCTCGCGCGTGCGGCCGCCTCCTTTGCTAGCATTACTATTTCGCAGAAGGAGGCGACCGCCTGCCACTTCTCCTCGCTCCGGACTATGGCCAGTACCAAGGCCCGGCGCGAGTGGTATATAGGTAGGAGGCATCTTTCAGTTCTAGGTAAAGGCATTTTTTGGAGACACGATATCATCAAATATCTTCTCCTTATCTGGGTGAATCGACCAGGAATGTCAGAGTTTTACTGACTAAAACCCACATGTGTTCATTTAGTTACCTTTTGCCCTTCGGGACTGCGATGACTCTTTCAAATAATCCAGCAGCCTTGGGACGGTGTGAAAGGCTTTAAACCGTTTAACTACTGAACTGTTAACCGTTTAGCGCGCTATCGCTATCAATAATATCACAACCTATCAAGAATAATAAAAAAAAACTATTCCCTACTGAATATAAGTCTGAGCCTTGAGAGAGAGTAATCTAAAGTTTTTTTTTATTCTTGTTAGGTTCGCGCTTGACTGCTATCTCACCTGATGGAAGCGACGATGCGGTCGACGATGGAGCGCGCTAACCTAGTAGTAACCTATTCACTCTTGACTAAAAGATTCCCAGGTTGTAGCCATCAGGAAACACAGATTCCGGCAAAGAATTCCAGTCCTTAGCTGTACGAACAATGAATGTGTTCCCAAAACGTTTTGTGTGTATAGGTGGAATGCCCACCATGTACCGATGGCGCAATGCTGTATGCCTGGTGGTCCGATGATGGAACGGGCTAGGCGGAATTAGGTAATGCAATTCCGACGCACACTCCTCTAAATGCAACCGGTAGAAAACCGACAGGCTAGCAACTCGGCGTCGATGCTCAAGACTTGAAGATCGAAGTTGTACTTAGAAACTTTTATTCTACGTAACATTGTCTATTATCTAGCCAGACACATCTAAAACTAGTGCTTCGGGACTGTCCCTCGCTATTTCCGAATCAACATAAAAAGGCGGACATAAAAGTTAGTTCACAATAATTCCATAGACTATAGAGCCCGCAGACTAGCTATTTACCAAGTAGGTCATTCATAAACTCTAATGGACAATGCTACATTTTCTAAATTGCCTCCAGCAGTGAACTGTACGAAAAATCTATAAACATTTGTAAAATATATACTTCTCGTGTGTTGGAGTTGGAATTTTCTGGTTACGGTAAAAGTGTTTTTCGTGGAATAGGATTACTAGTAAAATACAGGTATATTATGTGCCGCCTTGGGGTTTGCCAGTGTCAAGGGGCGTAGCTTTCTAGGTGTGAAAAGAATGTTTCGAATGTACAATATCACGCTGTACTTTTTAAGGTGGGAAATCATCTCAAAATTTATCTCGCTCTTCGAGTCGGATTTTTACTGACTAAAACTACACCTATGTTCCTTCAGTTGCCCTTTGTGAAAGAAATAAAGAAAGAAAGAAAAACTTTTTACTTGCCGGAAAAGGCGCAAACTTAAAACTAACATATTGCAAACGTTTTGCATGACAAAAACATATTTAAAATAAACATATGCGCGCCACGTCCGAGCAAAACGCCCGTAGGTTCAGCATAATGCCGTGTCTTATTTAATACCGGTATAGTAGTCCATCAAATGCCTTGTAACACATGGTGAGGTGGACGGGATGAGGCTGCGTGGCAGCGCATCGATGCGATGGACTGACCAGATCGTAGTAGCGGCTGTTGGGGGCCCATTGAGCGTCAGGATGACCGCCAGTACGCAAAAGTGGCAGAAAGCCGTGCGGCGTACCCTGACAGCTTCCGGAGAGTTCATAATGAACCACAACTCTGGCTCTTGCCAGAGAGACTCTTGTCTATGGCCATTATCTATTAGTCTAGAACAATTATTCAAACCGATACGTACATCGATTTGTTAACAGTTAGTAATGTTATAGTTTTATTTTTGAATCGAGATTCATTCGAAATTTGAACATCGTTCTAGAATACAGGTTTTATATTTTATTATTCAAATAAAGGATTGCGTTTTTCTTTAACAGGCTTCCAAGATACTCTAAGAGGATTTCAATTCGACGTAAAGTATCTTTTTTTTCCTTTAGGTACTCGAATCCTCAGACAAGCTACAAAATACTTTATACCTTATGTGATACCAGCTGTGACAAGCCAAGTATAAACCTCTATTTATGCAAATAAAGGCTGTTCAATGAAATGGTTATTCTCCAGATTGCTACTAACTTGTAGTCTTGAATTTAAATCCCCAAATCAACCGAAGTAGTTACCAATTTCTTTTAGACAATTTCTCAGTAAGAATCAGTTTGGAACTGTGCCCGATGAATAGGAATAGGCTTGTCTGTTTCTTTTAGTTTTATATTAGATGGAATAGAAATACGTGAATAAAGGTCAAACTTGTTTTAATTGAAATCTTTTCAAAATACCTGCTGTAATTGAAATATTTGAATATTCAATGAGAAAAAGAATGAATGTAATTTCTGTGAAACTAATTTTTGTGCCATCTATTGCGTTTTTGTTTTTTGTTTAGTATTCAGCATTCAGATTATATATATAAGTTTTTATCAGTTCCTACAACGCAAGAAACAAAAATCCGCGCCGTCAATTTGAAAATTGGCATGTGCGGGTGCAAAAACAAGAATTGTCATCATTAATCAAGGCAACGAAGGACAAAAACAGAAGTAGGTTTTTAGTCAGTAAAAATCTGACACACCCTCTCGCTCTGCCCAAGAGCGGGCGATGTCATTGGATGATTTTCCCACCGAAAATAAGAAATGACAAATTTAGAAAGACTACCTTCCTAAATTTTTTTACAATTTCCCCCAGGCGCGCCTTAATCGTATTTATGGTTCGTGCTTAGATTATCATTTACAGACAGATAAATTAATGTGGCGGAGGGATCGGGCTGGTTCTTCTCCATAGGAAATGACCAATTTGGAACCGTGCACTAGCTTCTGACGTTTTATAAGTGCCCATGTAGGCCTATGTGAAATAAAAAACTTTTGACTTTGACTTGACTTTGGATATTTATGAAAATCTACTATATAAAAATAAGTCGGGTTTTCCTTCCTGACGCTATAACTTCAGAACGCACGAACCGATTTCCACGGTTTTGCATTCGTTGGAAAGGACTCGGGCTCCGTGAGGTTTATAGCAAAAAAATAATAATTTTCTTCTTCTTTTAATCACCAAACGAAATGTTACATAAAATGAAGCCATCTGGTGGCGAAGCGGAGTTCGCCGGGTTTGCTAGTTTTCTATAAAGAAGTTGAATTTTGAATCTGCTTCACTTGTATCACTGTTTAACCATACTGCTAGAAAGTTTTTTATATTTATTGCCTGTCGTTTACAGTATGTATTTTATATTATAAGTAAAATTTCCTTTCAATGAATAGTTGAAAGCTTGAAAGTAGAAACGCAGCTTTGTTAAATAAAATATGAATCCAACCACACTCCCGTTGCGGTTTGTTATTTCACAATATCATATTCAACGGATCTGACTTTAATTAACTCGTCCACAATTAACACGAGTGTCACACAATTTCCTTTGTGGCTATTATTTATTTATTTATTTATTTAAACTTCATGTACAGTGGTGGTACATAGGCGGACTTAATGCCACAAAGCATTCTCTACCAGTCAACCATTGGGTTAAAAAGACAACACTGTGGTAGTTGTGCACAATAAATAAATAACAGATATTTTGAAAAAGAATGTGGTATCATTAAATTAAGTGGCTATAATAATAAAATACGTATATATGCTAATATAATAAACTAATAAATACTATGATACATAAGAAATCATTCTAATTAAGAGAACTTAAAATATAGCAATTATGACGAAGACCGAATTAAGATTGAGATAACTTCAAGTAGTAGTTCCGAACTTTACGCTTGAAGGAAAATTTACTTTCAGCTTTTTTGATGTCAAGGGGAAGCACAGCTATTCCAACTACCTATTATATTTGTAGCCAAAAATGAAACAAACAGGAAATACGAAACTGACCAAAAGAAAAATGAAATATTTTTAACGTACAGGTGAGCTTAACAAGTTAACTAATTCTTAATATATGCACATATAAATACATTCAATAACGGTCATAAATAAGATGAATCGCCAAACTTAAGTAGCAGTGGGCAGAGCACATTGCCTGCAGAACAGATGGTCGATGGGACGAAAGGTTTTGGAATGGCGACCACGTACCAGAAGACGAAGCGTTGGAAGGTCTCCCATAAGGTGGACCGATGACCTGGTGAAGTTCGTGGAAATCCGATGGATACAAGATGCACAGGACCGGTCACTATGGCGACATTTGGGGGAGGCCTATGTCCAACAGTGGACGTCTTTTGGCGGAAATGATGATGAATAAGATGAACGGGGGCTTTACCATGAAGTGTGTAAATGTCAAGCGTGCGAGCGAGAAAAAGGGATGGAGCTATACACTATATATAGCTCCATCCCTTTAACGTAAATTCAGTTTAGGTCTAAATGGAATTACCTACTGGAGTCTGTGTTTCCTGATAGCTATAATCTAGGGGATTTTAAGTTAAGAGTGAATAGGTTACTTCAAAGCAAACGTGTCTATCGTGGGCCACATCATTGCTTACTATTAGGTAAGATGGTGGTCAAATGTGAGCCTATACATAATAAAAAATCCGTCAAATGGATCGCGCTATGAGCTCGCTGTAGCAACTCAGTGCTTGAATGTAAATTGTAAATTAGGGTAACTTACTATGTGAACAGAAAAACTATGCTATTCCAACTACTTAGGTACATATAAGTATCATTAATATTGGAGTGGAAGATCCAAAGGAAAATCAGTCTGACGTCATCTCAGCGCTCAGTTACGTGGTCAGAACAAAGGAATCGGAGGCGTGGCCTACTCGAGGCGTTCGACGTAAACGAAACGATTGTAACTTGGCTAGGGGGGCAGTAGTGGTGCGAATATAAACAGGAAGAAATTGAGTAACACTCGTTAAACAAATATACACGTATATTTTTTTTTATTTAAATTATATTTTGAAACATTGTTACAAACGGAACCTTAAATTAAATAATCTTAATGTAATAAACATAGGTCTGTAGCTAATTGTGGGCTTCAAGTTTTGTAGTTTAACAAAATAACGTAGACTTTAATAAAATAACTCGCATTAACAAAATAATTTATTTATTTATTAAAACTCAATAATACTTTTAATAACACTGGTATTTTTCAAAAACTTTTGTTTAAAAAATTATGGTAGCATACAATTTAAACCAAATATAATAAAACGCATAATTAAATATATTTTATACTCGTAGACACGTATGATCTAAATAGTTATGCAAATATGTACATACATAAATAAATTAAGTAACACTTGTAAATGAAATAATTTGTAATTTACTTTAAACTAGCTGACCCGATGAACTTCGTACCACCTAATATAGCAAGGATAACGCCATCAGTATAATTCATTTTATAATCACATTTTAATTAGAGATGGCGTTGTATTCGGAATTTTTTTTTCGTGATTTTTTTCCATTTTTGGCTCACCGTTTAAACCTTTCCTGTACTATCACACAAATATTTCAAGAATATTAATATTTCAAAATTAGCTAAATCGGTCCAGCCGTTCTCGAGTTTTAGCGAGACGAACGAAACAGCTATTTATTTTTATATATGTATATAGATTTAAGATTTATTTCCCGATACTATAAAATCTATGAGTGAAAAAAACAGATGGGGTGTATAATAAAGAGCAACAGTTTCAAACTGCTGCAGACAACAATAGGCACAAAATAATTAAATCGAATTTCCATCGTAATGAAGAAAGTTGCGAGTGCTTGAGAGAAAGTAGAGAGAAAGCATCTTGAATGCTTCTGCATTTTCATTAACTAACTTTAGGTATATGTATCGAGAGGCTACATACAACATGTAACTGGAATAATCAACTGGAAGAATGGGTAACCATGGGGTTTCTCCGGTTCTTCTCCACAGGAAAAGACCAATTGGAACCGTGCGTTAGTTTTTGACGGTTTATAAGTTCCCATATATGCCTATGTGAAATAAAATAATTTTGAGTTGGACACCCGTTTACCCCCCAATTAGAAAATTAGTTAAGTACAATAATTAATAAATCAATTCTGAAATTTTACCTACAAGCAAAAAAATGAAATTACTCATGTAGTGTTTTTTAAGGAAATATTCATCCTAATTGTAGGCAAATAAGATGGGCATCGACGCATTAAGTTATTACGCGCACAGAAACAAATAAACTAGTGACGCAATCAGGCTTTATAAAGAATTTATCAAAATAGATAATTTTTAGGGCTCCTTACCTCAAAAAGAAAAATATAAAACCATTATAGGATCACTTTGTTGTCCGTCTGTCTGGCTGTCTGTCAAGACCCTTTATCTCGGGAACGCGTGGAGGTATCGAGATGAAATTAAAACCATATTTTCAGGACTGCAGTCCCTTGAAGCTGTGAAAAAAACAAACTTCTAAGTTGACAAAAAAAATGTTTATGTCACAAAAACGTGTATGTTGACACTCTCGAGGGAATCAAAATTCATAGGGTAATTCCTGTTGACCTAGAATCCTGAAATTTGGCATGAAGCAAGGTTTCAAATAACAAGTATAGGAAAAAAACTGAAAACTGCAAATTTGCACTTACGTTAAAAAAAAATATTGCGATTCGGTAAAATCTTTCTAACTCAAATCGGGAATTGGACGGTTTTCATGGGTAAGTTTGTACGAAACCCTTAGTGCGCGAGTCCGATTCGCACTTGCCCAGATTTTTTAACTTAAAATAGTTCTTAAATATTTTAGGACCTATATTAAAAATAACTGAAATCGATTGAAAATCCGATTCTGAACATACTACTATCAGGATGTGCGTATGGACTGTCATATTGCCACAAGGGGGGATAAAGAAAAGATGGCCGGTTTGTCTGAGGAGTGATATGAAAGAGAAAGTATTCAATGATAGCGTGACAGATAAAGCTTGATGCTTCGACCATAAGTACCAAGGACCAGGACAGGAAAATTATGATACTGCTATAAGGAAACAAGAATCCCATTGAATTGGCAGCATAGCACCTATCTATTTGTAATAATAAGTGGTCGTCAGCAAAGAGGGTCTTAATTAATATTAACTCCAATTTATTAACCCCGAACCCTGATAATTAACCATGATTACGAATCCATTAAATGTCACTATATAAAGTAACTAGCTTCTACCAGCGGCTTCACCCGCCAAAGAGTAGATTCTCTTAACTAGACTCCCGTTTAGCTCATTAGGGGTTTTTTTTTTTTTTTTTTTTTATTGGGTGGGAAAATCATCCTAATGACATCCCCACTCTTGGGCGGAGCGGGAGATAGTGTCAGACTCTTACTGACTAAAAACCCACTCCTGTTCCTTCTTTGCCTTCGTCCCAGGGCCCCGGGTTCCGCTTTCACACTACCCGTGGCCCCAGTAGGCTTCGACCCTGCTGGGCCCCTACGATTTGCTGACATCTCCTTGAGGCGCGCGTGGAACAATACGCGCCGTCGACGACTTGGGCTCGGTCCAGACGGTTACCGGACGGTCAGACGGCGAGCCACCCATTGCTCGCCGTCTGCAAGCCCGCGCCTACGGTGGCCGGAAATCGGGATCGGAATCCCGGCGGCGGTTGGAGCGTGAGGACCGTTGCCTCACGCGATCGGCCGCCTCCTTAGCTAGCATTACTGCTTCGCAGAAGGAGGCGACCGCCTGCCACTCCTCCTCGCTCCGGAGCATGGCCTGAACCAAGGCCCGGCGCGAGAGATCACCGCCGCCGATTGCCCCCACGAGGACACAGCGTTGCTCTGCCCAAGCTGGGCACACCTCCACCGTGTGCTCTACCGTGTCCTCCGGGTGGGCCACACAGTGGCGACACCCGGGCGTCGTTTCCGCACGAATCCGGTGCAGGAACCTCCCGAACTTACCGTGTCCGGTGAGGACCTGCGTCATGCGGAATGTGAGGACGCCGTGAGGTCTTTCCAACCACGCCTCAAAGAGGGGACTTACCGCCATTATTGTGGCGTGCCCAGCACGGGGTCGCGACAGTCGCTGTCGCCACTTCTCCATGAGAACTCGCCGGAGCTCTGTCCGCCATGCCGCAAGTTGTTGCGGCAGCGGGGTTTCGCCCCGGCGTTGCATCTCCATGCGCCGTTCGTGCATGAGTGCAAGGACTGTTGCCTCCAGATCCCATGGTCGCTGGCCAGCAAGGAGGCTCGCCGCTTCGCGGGAAATCGTCCGGTATCCTCGCACCATCCGTATGGCCATGACCCTCTGGCACGCGTTCAGCCGGGCCGCCGGCTGCTTCCGCAGCCCCGGCGCCCACACCGGCGCGCCATAAAGGGCCATGGACCGAACGATCCCCGCGTAGAGCCTCCGGCAGGAGGCGTCTGGACCCCCAAGGTTGGGCAGGAGCCGCCCGAGGGCAGCCCCAGTCCGATTTAGTTTGGGAGCCAGACGTCGGAAGTGCTCGTCGAAATCCCATCGGCTGTCGAGAACGAGTCCCAGGTACTTCATCGAGCTCATTAGGGGTTGAATTTAGAAAAATCCTTTCTTAGTGTTCGCCTATGTCATAAAATAAACCCTTGTGCAAAATTTCACGTTCCTAGTCCAAGTAGTTTAGGTTGTGCGTTGATAAGTCAGTTAGTTAGTTTCTTCTTTTATATACAGACTAGCTTCCACCAGCGTTACGCGAAATCAGGTTTCTCCCTACAAACTTTGGACCCGCGTTTAATCCCCTTAGAGGGTGAATTTTGGAAAATCCTCTCTTATTGCTAGCCTATGTCATAAAAGAAAACCTTGTGCAAAATTTCACGCCCCTAGTCTCAGTAGTTTCGGCTGTGCCTTGATGTCAGTCAGTCAGTTTCTTCTTTTTTATACAGATATTAATATCATGAAAGCAGAAGTCATTTAAGAATGCTGATCACGTATTTAGTAAGAGACGATGTCGTGAAATATTAAAGGAGCACCGACTCTGTGGGTGCTCGGGGGCTCGAGCACCCATGAGAAATGAATAGTGGGTGCTGAGCACCCCTGAGAATAGACATCAAGAAACAGATCAGTAATCGCGTTTTAGGTTACGTATAAATTATAATATTTCTTGATAATAAAAACTAGTTAAATTTTTATATAATGGTTTCATTTTATATTTTTATCAAACATAATTAGTAATTATGTACGCAGTATGTAAGTAGGACATTTATTTATTTGTCGGTCGATCAATGTTCATTTCTCTTCTCACACTTCGCCACTTTTTCGAGTCCATCAAATGAGCATGAAATTCAAAGTCGGCACCTCTGATTATTAATAGAAAAGTCTGCTATGATTTCTACCACAGTACACATAAAAACGATGATTATTTCCCATCATATGTACGGTCGACTGGATAGTTCGCCAATAACATAAAGATCCTATGTGTATAGCCAACGTTCACTAGTTCAGTATAGCCATCGGGTGCAATAAAAGAGTTTCGCACGAGCGTTCTGACTAAATGTGCGTCATCGATCCAGAGGGCTTAGCCAAATTGTTAATTTACAATCGTTAACGCTACTAGAAAATTTCAAATGGGAATGACAATTTAGCTTGAAAGATTTAGCTTGTCGTCTGGCCGTCCGGTAACCATCCGGACCAAGGCCGAGTCGTCAACGGCACGTACTGTTCCACGCGCGCCTCAAAGAGATGTCAGCAAAACTGCAGGGGCCCAGCAGGGCTGAAGGCTACTGGGGCCATGGGTTTACTTCCGAAAGGGAAACCCGTGGTCCTGGAAAACAAAAGGCTAAGAAGGAACCTAGGTGTGGTTTTAGTCACCAAAGGTCTGACCCGATCTGCCTTAGAGCAGGGAAAGTCATTGGACGATTGGACCTTAAAAAAAAGGTTTAGATATTGACGGTTAATATCAGGTTACCTATAATAAGTTCGAAAAATATTCGACCAAATTTCATTTCACCTAAAACTTTTCGACTATTATCGTTTCATTTTTTTTTATTTCATTGAAGTCACGTCTGCCACTGTTTCAGTTGACCTAATAATCAATTTGATTTTTTCCGTTACTCCGACGTTTCATTTGGTCAAAAAACTTGTCACCGATGTTACATTTAGCCGAAATAACATTTGTTCGAAGTATTAGGTTGGTTATGAACAAATGTGGTTTTAATTGATCCCAATAAGAAGCATGCAAACAAGGATGCTTGCTTTAAGCATGCAGCATGCAAACAGGCATGTAGCTTGCAAGCAGAAATGCAGCATGCAATCAGGCGTGCAGCATGAAAGCAGGCATGCAGTATGCAAGCGGGTTAGCAGAATGGCAGCAGGCATGCAACATGCAGCAGGCATACAACATGCAGCAGGCATGCAGCATGCAAGCAGGCATATGTATGTAAGCAGCTACGCAGTATGAAAGCAGGCAGGCATATGTATGTAAGCAGCTACGCAGTATGCAAGCAGGCAGGCACGCAGCATGCAAGCTGCATGCCTGCTTGCATGCTGCATGCCTGCTGCATACTGTGTAGTTGATTACATGCATATGCGTAAAATAATAATAAATACCTATGACACATGATACTTCGATGATCTTATAATATGCCAAATGCATATAGCAGAAAAGACGTCGGTCAATAGTTTTGGTAAAATGAAATACGAACAAAAAAATTTCGGAAAAGTGATTGGTTTGCATATTTTCATTGAAGTGTGATGGATAATTGATGCCCTTTTCTTCTGCAGGTGGTGGCTGAATTCGAAGATGTGGAACCAGACGCCCTGTACGATGTCCTGCACGATCCTGAATACCGCTCGGTGTGGGACACCCACATGCTGGCCGCTGAGGACGCGGGACACATCAACGTTAACAACGATGTCGGTTACTACGCGAGTGAGTATAACTGACTTAAGTTCCTGTGTCTCCTAGATGGAGCAGAGGGCGTCCACAGCATCCCATTCGGTCTTGAGCTTCGCGTTTCATTTCGCTCCAGCTGCTCCCTATATTTTTCGCTTCTACGATGACCGTTCTTCATCAGGTCTGCTTAGGGTGACCAGTTCGCTTTTCTTGAGGATTCCACTCTAGGGCTTGCCTTGGTATGTGTTCAGGGTCCCTTTAGAGCGTGTGGCCGATGCAGTTCCATTTGCGGCGTTTGTTCTGTTGGTTGATGGGGGTATGTTTCACCGCAGTGTAGAGCGCAGCGTATAGCTTGCTGATTATTATATCTATGTCGTACCAGATCTTAGAAATAATCACTCTATGGACCACGACATTTACATAACACACCAACCATCATTATAAAGACGTCTACAAAGTATAAATGATATTTATTTTTTAGAAAGGTTTAAAAACACGTTTATATATATTTATTTTTTTGGCTTATTCAATCTAGTTGAGACCGGTGTTTCCTAGCTACTACCCTGAAAGATAGTCATAGATCAAGGTCTCTTTTAAAGTCCATACAGTAAACATGTAATGGTCAAATCTTATGAGACCATGCAGGTTAGTATTGGAGATGGTCTTTTGAGAAAAGAACTACACAGATTTGAATGAACCTTTCCAGTCAGTGTAAGCATTTGTTAGTATTCGTGTAGCTTAGCTCAAGACTACTAAGAAAATCAACAACTTGACGAACAATACCTAAGAAAGGACATTTGGTTAGGCCGCATAAAGTACTCAAACTGCCAGACAACACAGTTTGTACTGTGTTTTACGATACCCTTTTAAGACTGGCTGTCAGACGTTTGCGTTTCTGAGAACCCGTTGCTATTGTCAAAGATGGTTATTTATTTATTAAATACTTTATACACATAAAGGTACAGAGGCGGACCACTAAGCCCGCCTTTGTACCTTTATGTGTATAAAGTATTATGGTTCTTTTTCTTGGATGTTTTAATTTAGGTATCGTTCACACCGAACGTATTGTCCGCAGCCGACTGTGAGTATGCTCACTCTCAGCCCCAGTGTGAACGTGGACTCAGTCTGCAGTATGCGTTCTCACCGAGCCAACAGTACGCTATAGCGTACAATGCGCTACTTGTGTGAACAAAAGATTAGGCTTGTGTTCGTTTACGAATTGTGTCCGTGGCGCGGCGACGCCGTAATCTAATACGCTGTTACGTTCGGCAACGTAGCCAATCAGCGTCTGTCGTGCATAGACGCGTAGTACAATAATCGGCCACCGAGAGTCAGCGAAAACGCACTACGTAATAGCGTATAGTCGGTTTGGTGTGAACAAGAAGTATGGAAAAACGATAAACGCGTAACGCGCGCTCACAGTCAGCGGCCGACAATAAGTTTGGTCTGAACAATATCTTAGTGACAATGTTACAATGTTGACGGTCGACCCTTCAGCTGTTTGGTACAATAATGTAATTTATTTTCATACCGATAATTTCAAAGATTTTACTGCACTTCAATTACTGTCTTATAAATATCAAGAAGTTTTTAACCCTCGAGAGGGGTGTTACAAGTTTAACGTGTCTGTCTGTATGTATGTCCGGCTGTAGGATAGTAACACCCAAACAAATTATGCGCTTTTGAAATACTGTGGTCCATGGGTTGTGCGAAAGAGAACCTCGGGGCCCTGGAACGAACGCAAAGAAGGAATATAGGAGTGGGTTTTAGTTACTAAAAGTCTGACACACCCTATCGCTCCATCCTGACTGGCTTGTTGGTCTAGTGGTTAGTGGCCCTGACTGCTATACCGGAGGTCGTGAGTTCGATTCCCACCAAGGACAATTTTTATTGTGACGAGCACAATCATTTGTTCTGTGTCTGGGTGTATTTTATCTATAATATGTATGTATTTAGAAATATATAAGTATGTTTATCAGTTGCCTAGTACTCATAACACAAGCTCGGCTTAGCTTGGGACTAGACGGCGTTGTGTGATAGTTGTGGAATATTACATAATTATTATTATATCCTAGACCGTGTACCTATCACTCTTGTATTGTAAGCAACAATACCCCAACTTAGAAAATTATCTTGTTGTGTATTCTTATAAAACAAACTGCCATAGGCGACATTCTGTATTACAGAAACAGTTTGTCATGTCATGCTCAGCTTAAGGCACTCACTTTGTAGACGAGGCCTACGTTCGAGCGCTCACAACGTGTCTCCGGCAAGTGAATTGAGTTTAAAGACCTTTGTTATAGAATAGAAAGCTTAGTTGATGTCAGAATCGTTTCTAGTAGAGGCATGTATAAAACGATGTTCATAAAAAAGTAAGCTGGTCATTTTCTTAGTACATGGAGGACTTCCAGTTAATAAAAACAGACAAAAAAGAAACTATGATTATTAGAAAGTCAATTGACTGGCCTGTTGGTCTAGTCATGTCGCCGTCATAGAAGGTGGTGTGACAATCTGATCATGTTCGCAAGCACATAGCAAATACTTGGGCCAAGGGTCTGATTCGGTAAGGAAGACTCGGCCCCGGTACGAAAGGCGACGAAGAAATAGGAGTGGGTTTTTAGTCAGTAAAAGTCAGACACTATCTCTCGCTCCGCCCAAGAGCGAGAGATGTCATAAGATGATTTTCCTACCGAAAAAAAAAGCACATAGCAAAAGAACATTCAAGACAGAAAGGTTTGGAGGAAGGGAAAGGCCCTTGCTTAGCATGCTTCGCAGTGGAACACTATGTAGCCTTTTTTTTATTCTTGATAGATTCGCGCTTGACCGCTATCTCACCTGATGGAAAGCGACGATGCGGTCGAAGATGGAGCGCGCTTACCTAGAAGTAACCTATTCACTCTTGACTTAAAGATTCTCGGGTTGTAGCTATCAGGAAAAAAAAAACAAGCCTTGTGTCCCATCGGGTACTCTTTCTAATGATCATTCCATCGAATGACGATCTTACATTAAAACTTTCATTTCCTTAACAGTTTAAAAGTCTATTAGAAAAAAAAAAACAATATTTAATGAAAGAAAGAAGAAAAAAAAACCTTTTATTTGTCGGAGAAGGCACAAACTTAAAACTAACATATTGCAAACAATTTGCATGAAAAAAACATAATTATAAATAACCTATATGCGCCACATCCGAGCAAAACGGCCGTACGCTCAGCATAATGCCGTGTCCACACGCAAAATACGACGAGTCCACAGCGCTGGTTTTCAACTTGTGCCGATGACGTTATCGACGTCGCAACGGTATTGTGTACCAATAATAATCATAAAAACATGAAATATGTTGCAAAAAAATAAGATTAATTATATCCTTCTTTTGCTGTGCCCGACAGGGTCCATGATTGTTTCTTTTGTCAAATATTTACCATCTAAGTCAGTCAGTAAGTTGTGGAATCCAATAAAGAATTGAGTATTGAGTATTTAAAATCCTTATTTATACAACGTGTCGTTTTTGATATCCCATAGCTCAAGGTTTATATTCTATAAGGAAAAATAATACTAAAAGTCCTAGAATATGTGCTCCAAAAATATGCATGGTTTCAAAGGTATTATCAATAATAATTAATTTAGATCACAAATTGTCACCCCTATGGACAAATCTTTACTTTTGCGACGTTGCCAAACTTCATAGTAGGTGTAGTAAAGTTAAAAAAAAATATGACAGTGTAAATAATGACATTATATATTTCATCATCTTCCTGCCCTTGTCCCATCTTGTTTGGGGTCGTCGCAACACGTTTTTTTCTTCCATTCTATCCTGCCAACCGTTCTACTATCACTAACTTCTTTTTCTTTCATATCACTGTTTTTTTTTATATTTATATAAACCAGTGCTTGACTGCGATCCCACCTGATGGTAAGCGGAGATGCAATCATTGATGATTAGGCACACTAGTTTATTAAGAGCCTATTCACTCTAGCCTTGAAGACACCTTAATTATAGGTTAGGTATTATAGGTTTTAGTCAGTAACAGTCTGACACGCCCTCCCGCTTCGCCCGAGAGCGAGAGAAGTCATTGGATGATTTCCCAAAAAAAAAAGTGTTACTTATTTTACGAGATCCAGTACTGTGTTTTAGTTCTGCATTTTCCATGAAATTGACTGAATTTAAGAGAATTTCCTTTCATAATATTGAAGGAAGAATAGCTTGAACGATTTATCTCTTATATTTTACTAGCTGTTCCCCCCGGTTTCAACCGAGCCTTGGTTACTGATAAATGATAGTCCATTTATCATGTTACGCTAACCCATTAACTTAAATTAGTACTTTACATAGAGAAGATGATATCGACAGTAACACAGTATATACTAGTACAGTCGTCAATATTACTCATATCTCTTAATGTTATCGCATGTTACAATTTTTTTATTAATAATTTTCAAACGTACCGAAAACGGTACGGTGTACTTACCGTTATTTTTATTTTTTTATTGATTTAAGCCAGTGTTTGACTGCGATCCCTCCTAATGGTAAGCGGAGATGCAATCATTGATGGTGAGGCGCACTAGTTTATTAAGAGCCTATTCACTCCAGCTTTGAAGACACCTAAATTCGATGGGAAGACCGCAGCAGGCAAATTGTTCCAGTCCTTCTTTGTACGCGGTATAAACGATAAAGTGAAACGCTGAGTCCGAACTGTTGAAGTTTCAACACCGTAAGGGTAGATACTTGCCGTACGTCGGGTTGTCCGATGGTAGAAAGGAGATGGCGGAATCAAGTCATGCAATTCCCTCGCACACTTTCCAAAATATAACCTGTAAAATACCTATAGGCTGGCTACCCTGCGCCTGTGCTCGAGGCTTTTTAGATTGGACTTAACTAAATCTGCATCTCCAATTAGCCTCTTCGCATGCCTTTCCATTGAGTCCAAAGCTGCTAGATAGCATTTTGCAGCACCAGCCCATATGCAACTGCAGTACTCCACACACGATCGCACCTATGCTTTATATAATATTAAGAAGCTAACAATATTAGAGCAACATTAGAAGTTAAAACTAACTTAAACCTTATGTTTACGTAGTAAGGTTTAAGTTAGTTGGCACGAGGTGTAACGTTTTCGGTACACTGGGGCCTGTAGGTTAATTGAAAAATGTTAAATAAATAAATAATTATTTTTATCAAAAGATTTTTTCGATCCTAACAATTAGTTTCTGAGATTAGCGCGTTCAAATAAGTAAAAAAAAAATAAACAAACTCTTCACATAAAAGTGACGAGTTTGTTTATTAATATAGATTCGAAACTTTCAGAAATAGGTTCTGATTTGTACTATGATATCATCCCTTAGTTCTTTTGGTAGCATAGCATAGTCGGCCTTATAATGTTCCCACTGTTGGGACTCAGGCCTCCTCACTAGGAGTGGGTATGGGCCGTAATCCACCACGCGGGCCCAGTGCGGATTGGTGGATTTCACATGTCTTCGAATTTTTGGTTCTAGGACATGACGGTTTTCTCACGATGTTTTCCTTCACCATTTTGAGAGCAGTGGTGATGAAATAAATTACACTAAGTAATGCGCCTGGCTGGATTTTAACCCGCAGACTACAACTCGTAAGTCGGGGCGTTACCACTCGGCCACCACTGCTCTTCTTCTCTTTTGGTAGATTTAACATAAAACTTTTTTACAAAGAACTTAGAATAAAAGTAGGTGTATCTAGGTAATCAATCCAGCACAAGTTTATCTGGATTAAGATCAAAGAATACTTCCACTCAACGTTGTACTGAACTAGTATTGTAATCAAAAGATAATGAGTATTTTCTCCTACCGGAAAAAGTTCTCATTAGTAGCGAGAACCATTACAGTTTCTATCTCCTAGCATTTAAGTCACTTAGAAAAACTAAGCTTTTTTAAATTAACACTTACTTGCTTGCCTGGTGTTTTAAGCGGGAAGTTTACTTACAGACTATGATGGGTTGGCGATCAGAAATCAGAAACGTTTATTTCAAATAGACCATTTACAGGCAGTTTTTGACTAGCCAGTTAGTCTAGTGGTTAGTAGCCCTGCTATGCCGAAGGTCGTGGGTTCGATTACCATCCAGGACAAATGTTTGTGTGATGAGCACGATTATTTGTTCTGTGTCTGGGTGTTATTTATTTATAATATGTATGTATTTAGAAATATTTTAGTATGTTTATCAGTTGTCTAGTACTCATAAACCAAGCTCTGCTTAGCTTGGGACTCGACGGCATTGTGTGATAGTTGTAGAATATTATTATTATCATTTTTGAATTTTCAATTTAACGCTAAATCAAAAAGAAGTGAAGCTAAATTGCACGTTCCAAAGCGTAAATATCTAAGGAGAAGTACGTGGAAGAAACTTCATAGAGACTTATAAATAAATATGTTTTTTTTTTAATAACGCATCATATGCTGAGATTGAGCCTTTGTCTTTCGTTTTTCTTTTTAAATATTGTGTTTATTATATTATTTTTTTAATTTTATGTTTGGTACTCGATAAAAATTAGTTAACATATTTATTTTATTCTGTTGTTTGTTTCTTTATATATATATTCGTTTTATGTATTTAATTCCACACACAACTATTTGGTTACCCTCTTTCTTTCCATTCTAAATTATATTCCTAACTCTTTTAGCTGCATGCGTGTTACCCCCTCTCTTCAAACGTCAACAGACCTTAGTACCCGTTTCACTAAACTGAAGAGAAAATAAATGAAGATAAATGCCTTCTACTCTCGCCAGACGCTCTTGAAACAATTATTTATAAATTGGCACTTAATAAAGGCACCCCTACTGAGCTGGACTGGATTAGCGCTTGATTGATTTGAAATAAACCTCCCTAGAGGCAAGTGTCGAGGCTAGAAAATTACTTACATGGTTGCCTTGTATTTATAGGACTACCTACATAGTTCAATAAAGTCAAAGTCAAAGTTAAAGTTTTTTATTTCACATAGGCCTACATGGGCACTTATAAAACGTCAGAAGCTAGTGCACGGTTCCAAATTGGTCGTTTCCTATGGAGAAGAACCGGCAAGAAACTCAATGGTTACTCTTTCAAAAAAGAATTTGTTGTTACAATATTTGCTGGTTGTTTACAATATATTGGATTTATTATGTAAGGACAGTGTAGACTGGTCAATATTGTACTATAAAGTACAATAAAAATAATCATAATAAAAAGGAACCTAAGAATTCGCGGAGTCTACAGTGTTCTCACATTCACATTATAAAAAAGAGGCTATATAAATAAAAGCAAGTAAAATAAAAAATTACAATTATTAATAAATAATACGTTAACAATATAAATAATAATAAAAAAAATATTAAAATATAATAAAAAGGTTGTCTGGTAGATATCGCTGTCAGCGATAAGGCTACCATTTTTTTTTATTCCACAACTTTCACACAACGCCGTCTAGTCCCAAACTAAGCAGAGCTTGTAGTTTGAGTACTAGACAATTAATAAACATACTTATATATTTCTAAATACATACATATTATAGATAAACTACACCCAGACATTTGTCCTGGGTGGGAATCGAACCTACGGCCTCCAGTATACCAACAGGCCTGTAATTGTACCCATAGATTTACGTTTGTGTATAAGTTCATAAATTGTGTTAATTTTTGGTGTATAATAAAGTTTATTCTATTCTATTGTATGCAGTTTGATCGACTTTCCAATAATAATAATAATATTCCACAACTTTCACACACCATCTAGTCCCAAACTAAGCAGAGCTACTAGACAACTAATAAACTTACTCATATATTTCTAAAAACATGCATATTATAGATAAAAAACATCACCCAGACCAAGAACAAATGATCGTACTCATCACATAAACATTAGTCTTGTACGGGAATCGAACCCACGACCTCAGGCGTCAGGGCCACTAATCAACTAGACTAACAGAGTAGTCAGTGCAGTCTAAGTCAAGTCTTTATTGCATCGGCTGCAATCGAACTATTAAAAATCTCTTTTATATGTTATTATATGAGTACATAAAAATAATTGGATCTTGTAGTTCTTTTTATTTTTGGGTGGGAAATCATCAAATAATAGTCTCTCGCTTTGGGTGGAGCGAGAGGATATTTCAGACTTTTACTGACTAAGCCCCACCCGTTTTCCTTCAGTTGCCCTTTGCGTTCCCGGACACTCTTAAAATCTCGTAGCCCAGGGATCTTGTATCCCAAAGCCTAAAATTTGAAACAAAAATTCACACCAAATGAATTTTACAAATCGAGCTATTTACAGTGATTGGTTGAATTAATTTTTAACAATCACATTAATTGCATTTAATCACTGACTTGCTTTTCATTTTTACGTACCGTTTGCCAGTTATAGACTGGGGGTGGCCAGCCCTGGCTGTAAGTCTATCCTCAGTTTATTTTGAAAGAAGAAAGAAAGACTTTTATTCGGGACAGACACAGCACAACGGTTATAAACACAAATTAAAAAGAACAAAGTACAAAGTACGCCGAGCATAGCATAACATAGCATAGTCGGCTTTATAACGATACCACTGTTGGGACTTAAGCCTCCTCTCTAGGAGAGGGAATGGGCCGTAATCCACCACGCGGGCCCAGTGCGGGTTGGTGGATGTCACATGTCTTCGAATTTTTGATTCTAGGACATGCCTGTTTCCTCACGATGTTTTCCTTCACCGTTTTGAGAGCAGTGGTGATGAAATAAATTACACAAAGTAGAACTTGAACCCGCGACCTACAACTCGTATGCTGGAGCCGTTACCACTCGGCCACCACTGCTCTCCATGCACGCCGAGCATACCCGCACCGAAAGGGTAACCACCACAGCACTTGCTGGGCGTTAGACACCCAGCGCTGGTTTTCAGTTGGCACCCCGCAGTGACGCACGGACTAGGGTAAACATATATAAATATAATACTTGTATGTAAAGTGAGAAATGAATATATTAGGGGAAGTTTGAAAGTGGCGCCAGTGACTGAAAAGTTGAAAGGGAATCGTTTGTCTTGGTATGGTCATGTGAAGAAGAGGGATGAAACGCATGTTACTAAAAGAGTTATGAGTTTACATGCGGATGGATGGAGAGGAAGAGGGAGGCCAAAGAAAAGATGGATGGATTGTGTGAAGAGTGATATGAAAGAAAAGGAAGTTAGTGATAGCATGACGAGTAACAGGGTAGAGTGGAAGAAAAAAACGTGTTGCGCCGACCCCAAATAACACGGGATAAGGGCAGGAAGATGATGATGTATGTAATTGAAATTTATATTGATATTGTGTACTTACTGGTACTACTACTATTTTATAAACTGTAATGGCAAAAGTTTGTAATTGAAAGTTGTCCATTTTATACTGTGTAACTGTGAGCCTTTTGAGCAGTGCAGCATATAATTTATTTAAACTTCATGTATAGTAGTGGTACATAAGCCGAGGCATTGTCTACCAGTCGAAATTTGGGTTAAAAAAGATATACTAGGAAAGGTGTGCAACAATAAATAAATAATATTTCATAACGAATTACGTATATTATGATTCATCATCATCATCATTTCAGCCGATAGACGTCCACTGCTGGACATAGGCCTCCCCCAAATGTTGCCACAAAGAACTGTCCTGTGCGTCTCGCATCCATCGGATTTCCGCAACCTTCACCAGGTCATCGATTCACCTTGTAGGGGGCCTTCCAACACTGCGTCTTCCTGTACGCGGTCGCCACTCCAGAACCTTTCGGCCCCAACGGCAATGTGCAACAATGTGCCCTGCCCATTGCCACTTAAGTTTGGCGATTCTCCGTGCTATGTCGGCAACCTTGGTTCTCCTGCGGATATCTTCATATTATTGAAGATTGGGATATGGGGATTTATGATTGGATACTTATAATTATAAAATACAAATACATAAAATAACAAACTAATAAGACCAAATTACGTTTGAGAGGAATTTGACTAGTAGTATTACTATAGCATAATCTCCTTACAATTTTCCCTCTGATGGGACTCAGGTCTCTTCTCTAGGAGAGGGAATGGGCCTTTCATAGTCCACTACGCAGAACAGAGAAATTTAGGCTTGACAGAAAATTTACACACTAAGCTTTTTTTATACACTAAAAGAATTACACAAAATTTACTGTATACAGTTTGTATTTCTTTACCTGTGTAGCAGTTTACTTAACATTCTATTTTAACATCAGATGAATTTGTTGGAGGCAACAGCTGATATTTATTTTAACATAATGACTGTTGTATAAATACTACTCAAATGTATATCAAACTATTATTATTAAAGCGAAACTTTGTGAGTGCGTTTATGTATATTTGTTACTTATTTCTCTTTTTCTTGTTCGAGTGTCGAACAGCTGACCGGATTTCGGTGAAACATGGTTCATGGGTAAACCATGTACTGGAATAGCACATAAGTTACTTTTTATCCCTCGAGTATGTTCCCTCTTGATAATTTTCTACTATTATGTGAGTGAAGCCACAGGCAGTAGCTAGTCCTTAGATAAAATGAACATTCGTTATGTATCAAGGGACAAAACAATTTGGATACTTTGCTTTGATTTTTCTCAAAACAACACGGATTTCTGGAATTAATTTGATATTCACAGTTTTATATAGCCTTCTGAAAACCCTTACAATTCTTAGAAATACTTACCTTACTCGTCTGCGACAAGAGTAATAGAGGACAGACTCCCTTATAATAACGTTCCTCAACTTTCCCAAAGCACAAAACGTCACTCAGTCCCAAACTAAGCAGAGCTTGTGCTATGAGTACTAGACAACTGATAAAATACTTATATATTTCTAAAAACATACCTACATATCAAAGTTCAATTACACCCAGACACAGATCAAATGATTGTGCTCATCACACAAACATTTTTCCTGGGTGAAAATCGAACGCCAACCTCAGCCATAGCAGTCAGGGCCACAAACCACTAGACCAACAAACCAGTCATTGAAAGCAGTTCGAGTAAACTTATCTGAAACTAAAAAAAAAACAGATCATTTTGGTAGGCACCAGATAAAGCAATAAAATATATTGATCTTTATTAGTGTAGATATATATGTAGAGAGTTTGTTAATTTGTGTATGTATTGTATAATTGTATAATATTTATGGTTTATTAATTTATCTATTCTTGTACCTATTCGCATTTTCTCTCTCTTTTATTGCACCTATCACTATTTATCTCTGCATCACCCTAAGGTTGACTGGTAGAAAATGCTTAAGGCATTAAGTCCGCCGCTATAAATTTGTGCATGAAGTATTTAATAAATAAATAAATAAATGTATTTTTTTCTAATACCTCTGTGTAAGTACCCGAAAAATAAACGATAATTGTTTATTATTACTGGAAAATGTAAAGGATCACAAAAAATGTCGATTTAAGACAGTTTTATGTCTTCATTTCTGTGTTCGGAATTAAGAACGGCAATTATAATAAACTTAAGAGGGTTAATGACCGCTATAGCAAATACATCTTGCTCGTACCATAGTAGGTAATGGGCACGCCATAATCTTTGAGGAGATACTGAAGAAGCGTCATGGCGTTCTCACCTTCCTCATGACGCAAGGCCTCATTGAAAATGGCAAGTTCGGGAGGTTCGCATTTGATTTCGGCGGAAGAAACGGCCGGGTGTTACCATTGTGGGGACCGCCCTGACTTTGGTTCAGGCCATGGTTCGAAGCGAGCGGGAAATTAGGTGGTTGCTTCCTTCTGCGAATCAGTTATACCTAGTGATGGAGATGGCCGCACGCGTCAGGGAACGGTCATCCTCACGCTCCAGATGTCGAGACTTCGACCTCGACTACCAGCCGCTGTAGGCGTGGGTTTGCGGACGACGAGCAATGGGTAGCTCGCCGTCCGGCCGACCGGACCGAGCCCGAGTTGTTGACGACGCGTAGTGTTCCACGCGTGCCTCAAAGAGATGTCATCAAAACCGTAGAGGCTCAGCAGGGCCGAAACCTCCTGGGGCCATGGGTCGACTTTTTAAAGGGTTACTCGTGGTCTTGAGATGTAAAGGGCAATTGAAGAAACATAGATGAGGTCTTAGTCAGTAAAAGTCTAAGTTTCAACCTTGAAAAAAAAACATGGTAGGTTTTATATAGATTTTATTTATAGGTAACATTTAGATCGTTATCAGAAAGGTTACAACTCAGATGTACCCTTTATTAGGCTCATAAACAGAAGCCCAGTTCCTTCCTACTTATAACTCATAAGAGCTCATATGGCTCATGGCAAGTTCGGGAGTTTTGCATTTGATTTCGGCGGAAGAAACGTCCGGGTGTTACCATTGTGAGGACCGCCCGAAGCGAGCGGGAAAGGAGACGGTCCCTCCTTCTGCGAAGCAAGATGCAGCCTAGTGATGGAGACGACCGCACACGTCAGGGAACGGACATCCTCACGCTCCAGCTGTCGAGACCTCGACCTCGACGCGTTGGTTTGCGGACGATGAGCAATGGGTAGCTCACCGACCGGCCGACCGGTAATCGTACGCACCGAACCCGAGTCGTTGATGACACGTAGTGTTCCACGCGTGCCTTAAAAAGATATCAGCAAAACCTCAGGGGCTCAGCAGGGCCGAAGCCTACTGGGGCCATAGGTCGACTTTTGAAAGGTATACTAGTGTTGCTGAGATGCAAAGGGCAACTGAAGAAACATAGATGAGGTCTTAGTCAGTAAAAGTCTAAGTTTCAACCTTGAAAAAAAAAACATGGTAGGTTTTATATAGATTTTATTTAGGTAACATTTAGATCGTTATCAGAAAGGTTACAACTCAGATGTACCCTTTATTAGGCTCATAAACAGAAGCCCAGTTCCTTCCTACTTATAACTCATAAGAGCTCATATATCAGGCACTAAGAGCTAGATTAAGCCGTGTCTCGAATTACGCTATTACCTTTACGTAATAGCCGGTCTTTATCGGTATTCCTAAGGCCTTTTTATTATGTCTTTTGACGATTGAAGAACTTTTATGGTAGATAAAAGTAGTTTTATTAATATGATCAATAAAAGGGGTTTCATTAATTTTCAGAACATTATCTGTGAACGTATAAAATAGAATTGGAAAGTTAATTGACTTGAATTTATGGAGAATGATTAATAAATAGTTGAGACTAGCTTCTGCCAGCGGCTTCACTTGCGTGAATGTAGGTTTCTCTATACAAACTTTGGACCACCAGTTCATCCCTTCAGGGAGTGAATTTTGGAAAATCCTTTCTTAGTGCTCACCGACGTCATAAAAGGTAATCTTGTGCAAAATTTCACGCTCCTAGTCCCAGTCGTTTCGGCTGTGCGTTGATATGTCAGTCAGTCAGTCAGTTTCTCCCTTTATATATATAGATTAGCGAACCACCTCAGATTCTCACGGTAGTTAAATACGTAGTTAGGCTTTTCTTTATAATACGGTACGTACATCGAAGGACTGAAACAATTTACCTGCAGCGACATTCTCGTCTGATAAGTCGGCTAGAGTGAATAGGCTCTTAATAAACTAGTACACCTCACCATCAACGATTGCATCACTGCTTACTATCAAGTGGGATCGCAGTCAAGCACTAGTTTATATCAATAAAAATAATTTAAAGTTATGAAAAGCCGGAGCGGGTTTTGTCTATTCTACTATTATAAAGAGAAAAGATTGTTATTTTTATTACATAATTATGTATTAATATTGTATTAAGGAAATATTGCAATATGATTTTTTTTTTAAAGAAAAGAAATTTTTTAGATGATTTCCCAGCTAAAAAAAAAAAACATTTATTCAGTTACCATTTGCATTTAAGGACCGCAGTAACTCTTTTGCTCATTTGAGTAGTAATTTATACTTATAATAAATGTATTGTACACTGTAGAAGTGAAAATTCTGTACATTGAAAATATGAAAAAAAAAAAATGGCGGGGGGTGTTACTAGACCACCGAACCCAAAATGTGATTAAATTTTTTTTTGTCTGTCTGTCTGTTTGTTCAGGCATCACGCAAAAACTACCGGTTCGATTACGATGAAACTTGGTATAATTATTCTTTAATATCCTGGGCACCACACTGGGTACTTTTTATTCCGGAAAAGTATATACAATAAAATACAAACTTAATTTTTCGATGCCTAGACCCGATTACTGTACCAACCGCAAATAATAAGTTTGTCGTAGGTTACGTCACCCGTAGTTGAGTTCACTAAGGGGTGCTGTACACGGCTAAGATACTATAATATTTTATCTTAAGTTGACGTTGTATACGTCGCTCGCCATACAATTCAATGGACTATCACACACGATGAAGATAATAAATAATTTTTCAAATTTTCGTATCTTAAAAAACCTAATAAAACCATTTTCGACTTCTACGCGGACGAAGTTGCGGGCAAAAGCTAGTACTAAATATATTTGGCTTAAGAAAAACCGACATGCTCAAACTTAATACCCTATAATTTATTATTCCTCTAAAAAGAAGAGAAAAAAAGCGACACAAAACTTATCTAAGCACATTTCTATCCCAAACAACCTTTCATCGCTAAGTTTTACGTGCGGATTGACTCGTAAAAAATAAATTCCTATAAAACGGTCCGTTCGGGGAATCGTTGTTCTACCGCCAAATCACAAGGGACTGCGTTAAACAAAGCTTGTGTTTTATTTATATTACGAAATGCGAAAGTGACGCATGTAGGTATTTGTTGGAAAGAAAAATAGCTTTATCACACGAAGAAAAGTGTTTCTGTCTAGCATTTTTTCTAGTATGTTGACATAGGTTTCAGTCTAACCGGATGATTGATTGACGAAAATCAACGTGGTTCTTTATTTGAATCCTACTAATATAATAAATGCGAAAGTCTGTATGGATGTTTGTTACTCTTTTACGCAAAAAGTACTGAATGGATTTCGATGAAACTTGGTACTCGGGTAGACCATGTCCTGGAATAGAACATAGGATACTTTTTATCCCAGGAATATGTTTCCTTGGGGTAATTTTTTACTAGCACGCGGGCGTAGCCGCTGGCAGCAGTCAGTAATAAAATATGAAGCTCGACTTCTAGACCGATAGAAGTACTCCTTGGCAAAACTGGTGACAGATCTACTTGTAATCAGTGGCGGCCTTTTTTTTTTTTTTTTTTTTTTTTTTTTTTTTTTTTATTGGGTGGGAAAATCATCCTAATGACATCCCCGCTCTTGGGCGGAGCGGGAGATAGTGTCAGACTCTTACTGACTAAAAACCCACTCCTGTTCCTTCGTTGCCTTCGTCCCAGGGCCCCGGGTTCCGCTTTCACACTACCCGTGGCCCCAGTAGGCTTCGACCCTGCTGGGCCCCTACGATTTGCTGACATCTCCTTGAGGCGCGCGTGGAACAAAACGCGCCGTCGACGACTTGGGCTCGGTCCGGACGGTTACCGGACGGTCAGACGGCGAGCCACCCATTGCTCGCCGTCTGCAAGCCCGCGCCTACGGTGGCCGGAAATCGGGATCGGAATCCCGGCGGCGGTTGGAGCGTATGGACCGTTGCCTCACGCGATCGGCCGCCTCCTTAGCTAGCATTACTGCTTCGCAGAAGGAGGCGACCGCCTGCCACTCCTCCTCGCTCCGGAGCATGGCCTGAACCAAGGCCCGGCGCGAGAGATCACCGCCGCCGATTGCCCCCACGAGGACACGGCGTGGCGGCCTTAACCTTAACGAGGCCCCAGGTGACAGATAGTTGCGAGACCCTTATCTTTTTTAGGGTTCCGTAACTCAAAAGGAAAAAACGGAACCCTTATAGGATCACTTTGTTGTCCGTCCGTCTGTCTGTTTGACAAGACCCTTTATCTCGGGAACGCGTGGAGATTTCGAGTTGAAATTAAAACCATATACTCAAGTCTGCGATCCCTTGAAGCTGAGAAAAAATCAAATTTCTGA
Source organism: Mythimna vitellina (assembly GCA_949316375.1). NCBI lineage: Eukaryota > Metazoa > Arthropoda > Insecta > Lepidoptera > Noctuidae > Mythimna > Mythimna vitellina. Next base: position 22,261,163 of record OX438690.1, read on the forward strand.
GTTATATATAAATTAAATAAGTTATTGGCAATTAAGAGATGACCACTCGACCGCCTCATCGCTTTCCACCAGGTGAGATGGCGGTCAAGCGCGAACCTATCCAGAATAAAAAAAAAAAAAAAAAAAAAAAGCTCTCTTAACCATGAGGTCCACTATGACGTGTGCGTGTGTAAATACGCACTGCATATTCTAAGCCGCGAGCTCTGCGGTAGTGGATAGAACTAAAATATTCTCTGCAAAGTGTGGGGAACATGTTTGAAAAATGTGCGCTTGAGATATGAGGGAATCAATTTAATGTTTGAATAAGAAAGGGTAATAAGTTCTGGAGTCGCTCTGGGTGCGGGATATTCTTGACTGGAATACAAGCTATGCTTTTAAGGTTATCTAGAAAGTAACTATAAAGTCCATACTTAATATTATAAATGCGAAAGTAGCTCTGTCTGTATGTCTGTCTGTTACGCTTTCACGCTTATACCACTGAACCGATTTTGATGAAATTTGGTACAAAGATAGAATAGAGCTTGAGAATGGACATAGGCTATAGATTATCACGCTATTTGCTATGGAGAGTGAGCAATATTCCAAAATCTCGGTATTGAATGACATTTGCCGTGAGTTCGATCCCCAATTATAGTAATAATTTTTGCGAGTATTTTGTCGTTTTTTAGCATATTTTTGACACATCATAGACATTTTATGGTACGATAATTACTTCATTAACAATTTTGTTAAAAATAAAACTGTTAATAGTTTTTTTTATCTCATCTACTAAATACGCCAAGGAGATATCAGCAAATCGTAGGGGCTCAATAGGGTCGAAGCCTACTAGGGCCAAGGGTCTACTTCTGAAAGGAAAACTGGCCCTGGTACGAAAGGCAATGAAGGAATAGGAGTAGGTTTTTAGTCAGTATTACTCTGACACTAACTCCCGCTCCGCCCAAAACGGGGGATGTCATGGGATGATTTTCCAACCAAAAATAAATTTACTAAATACAACATTTTTTTGTAATGTAAATACCAAGTCATAAGTAACATTGTGTGTAAATTCAAAATCAAAATCAAAATCAAAATAGCATTTATTCCAAATAAACCATTTACAGGCACTTTTGAAATGTCAAGAAGTCAGTCAGTCAGAAAAATAAAAATAAATGATGCTAATTGCACATTCCAAAGCGTAGATCTCTATGGAGAAGAATGTGCAAGAAACTCCATGGACACTCTTTTCAATCATATTTTGTAATTACAAATATCTCTGTTACATGTTTCTTGTCGCTATCATGTGAGAACAATGTAAATAAAAAAAAAAACTAAATATAGATATTTGTAATTAATAATTAAGTGTTGTAGGTAGTCAGTTATCATATGATTTTATCCAATCATATATTCTACTATTATATATATAAAATTAATATTATACTATCAATATTATAGTGTTATGTTATAATATTCCACAACTGCAGCAGAGCTTGTGTTATGAGTACTAGAAAACTGATAAACATACATATATATTTCTAAATATATACATATTATAGATAAAGTACACTCAGACACAGAACAAATGATCGTTCTCATCACACAAACATCTCTCCTGGATGGGAATCGAACCCACGACCTTCAGCATAGCAGTCAGGGCTACTAACCACTAGACCAACAGGCCAGTCATTACGTGTGTTATCCCCTGTACCCAGAGTGCTTCCAACCCGAGAACTGTTTACTTCTATTGTATCATTAGTTCCAGCTAGCGGTTTTGCTCACGGATGAAACGCAGGCTTAGAAAATCTTCTCTCAGTGTTCGCCGTTCGTCATAAATTTGTGAAAAGTCTTGTGAAAAATTTCAAATTCCTGCCTTCGTAGTTTCGGCTGTGCATTGATTATGTCAGTCAGTTTCTTCTTTTATTTCTATAGGTTAATAGAAAACGTGTAGCCTAACTATACCATTGGATCATGAAGAATGATAATCTTGGACAACAAAAATCAGTATGGATTGTTTTATATTATATTTTTTATCTGAAGAGATGGATGGGAGTTCAGAATTTTTGCCAATAGGAAAACTTATCGTGTCCTCATGGAATTGTTGTTTATTTTACAGTTGCTACATACTATTTTCATGCTTATAAAATATTTAACTGTAATTGAAAAAAAAACCTAACTAAAAACCATACACCACACCACCACCACACACCACACCACACCACAGTGTTGTCTTTTTAACCCAAAGGTTGATTGGTAGTGAATGCCTTGTTGCATTAAGTCCGCCCATGTACCACTACTGTACATGAAGTTTAAATAAATAAATAAAAATATGACATCGAAAAACCCCCATGCATCGCTGTCAGGTACATTATTATTGTTTTTTGTTTGATACAAACTAGTGCTTGACTGCGATCCCACCTGATGGTAGGAATTATCTCAAAAAAAATATCATAACTTATTCTTATATTCTTTATTGTACATAATTTAACAAATAATTAAAAATTTGACAGCTGATGTACAAAGACGAGCTTAAGACATAATTGGGTTTTCTTACAAAAAACCTTAATATGTTTGTAAGAAATATTATAAAAGAGGATAACTCAAACAAATACACATCAAAAATCTAAGTTAACATAAATCTGATCATACTTATTTATAACTTAAATAAACTATACGAATATGCACAGCACACAATAGTCTAAACACTTATACTTCATGTGTATGATTTTTTTTTGAGGTATAAATTCGTCAGATGGCTTCTAGGGTGGAGCGAGAGGGCGTCTCAGACTTTTACTAACCCATCTGTGTCCTTCAGTTATTCTTTGCGGTCCCGTTTCCGCAGTAAGAGTATGATGATTAAAATATATTTTGATACAATGATAAAATTGTATAAAAAAATTGTATAGAAAAAAAATCTGCCAAGTTACAGCAAATCGGCTACATTAACATTCTGCGTAGCGCTACAAAACGCTGTAGCAACGCTACGTGCTACGCTCGTAGACCACGCGTAGCTATATCTGCTACGCATTCCAATATAGTCAAGAATGTCATATATTATGAACTAGTTCAGTTTATGACTATAGAGCTATCACAGTTGAATGACATAAGCGTATATATTGGTGTCAGAGAAGAATATGAAAACTAGGAATTTAATAAAATATAGATGTGGAAGGCTTCTTGTCAGGACATTCTATATTGTTTTTATTACTGACTGGTGTGTGGTTGGGGTGATGCAGTGTGCCCAGGAACTCCTTGAATTTATTTATTATATTTTTATATAATTCTTCTGTACGTGTGTTTGTCATCTAACTCCTCTTAACGGGTTGACTGATTTGGATGTTACTTTGTGTGTATAGTTGAAATATAACTGAATCCGGTAGGTGGCGCTGCAATCAGGTGCTCAATTTTTTTTTCTAACGAAGTACCTTCAGGCAGGACAACGTTTGCTGGGACCGCAAGTAACAGTATTAGTTTATCTGTTTTTATTGGATATTCTAAGCTTCTTGAAAGAATTAGATGTCATTATTTGTCCATATCTTTTATTAGGGTTTCGTACCTCAGCTGGCAAAAGCGAAATCCTAGGATTACTGTATTGTCCGCCCTGTCCGTATCTCAGTCTGTACATATGTCAGCCTGTATTTTTTCCAGGATTGCGTGAATGTATTAAACTGAAATTAATTTCAAATAAGCACGTCTGCTACCCCCTCGCAGTTGTTTAAAAATCAACTTCTCTGTCAACGTAATCTAAAAATAAGGCCGTTTATGCTCCATTAATGACCTTCGCAAGGGAATCAAAACGTGCAGGATACTTCTGTTTTATAGTAGTATCATCACACAAAAATGTTTTTCTTTTTGCGATTCGGAAAAGTCTTTTAGACTCGATTTGGGAATTGAACTATTTACAGAAGTAAGTTTATACGGAACAGTCGATGTGTGAGCTCCCGATGAATGCATGAATGAATGAAGAACTTTCAATTGAATGGTTTTTATACCATTATTATTTAATTATAACCAGAACTGGGGCTTTAACATGACGAGTTCAAATGGCAGGCTTGCAAGCGAGAAAGAGGGACAAAGCTATACACCATATATCACTCATTCCCTTTAACTTTACCTGCCAAATACCAGCTTGATACGCTAGAGTCAATTGAGAGGCAAGCTAAGAGAATCATCGGCAATGATTCACTTGTTGAGTTGAAGCTCCAAAGCTTTGAGCATTGCCGCCGAGTTGCTAGCCTGCCGGTTTTCTATCGTTTACATTTCGGGGAGTGTGCATTGGCATTGCACAAGCTAATTCCGCCGAGTCAATTTCAATATCGGACCACTAGACGTACGGTGTTGCGCCATCGGTACACGGTGGACATCCCACCCATACGCACAAAGCGTTTTGAGAACACATTTATTATGCGTATAGCCAAGGAGTGGAATTCCTTGCCGGAGTCTGTGTTTTCTGATAGCTACAACTTAGAGGTCTTTAAGTCAAGAGTGAATCGGCTACTTCGAGGCAAGCGTGCTCCTTCGTCGACCACATCATCGCTTATCATCAGGTGAGATGGAGGTCAAACGCGAGCCTATCACCAGTAAAAAAAATCCAGTTCAGTTTAGGTCGTCAAATGGATCGTGTTTAGAGTTTGTGGTATGTCCTCAGGGGCCTTCCATATGACGTTTTAAAAATGTCAGTCGTGCGAGCAAGAAAAGGATGGAGATATACGTCCTATATAGCTCCATCCCTTTAACAGTTTAGTTTAAGTCGTCAAATGAGCTCGTAGTAGGGCTTTGTGGGCCTTACTATGACATTTTGGGGACGTCATAGTTATGGAGGTAAGTCCCGTCTTTGAGGAGTGGCTGAAAAGACCTCACGGCATCCTTACCTTCCGCATGACGCAGGTTCTCACCGGATATGGTCAGTTCGGGAGGTTCCTGCACCGGATTCGTGTGGAAGTGACGCTCGCCACCACTGTGTGGACCACGCGGAGGACACGGTGGAGCATACGGTAGAGATGTGGCCCACTTGGGCAGAGCACCGTCGTGTCCTCGTGAGGGCGATCGGTGGCAACGATCTCTCGCGCCGTGCCTTGGTACTGGCCATGATTCGAATCGAGCAGGAGTGGCAGACGGTCGCCTCCTTCTGCAAAGCAGTAATGCTAGCAAAGGAGGCGGCCGCACGTGCTTACGTGAGGGCGCGGCCACGGTCTAGCGCCGGGATCCTGATCCCGATTTCCAGCCACCGTAGGAGCGGGCTTGCGGACACCGAGCAATGGGTATTTCGCCGTTCGATCGTCCGGTAATCGTTCGGACCGAGCCCAAGTCGTCGACGGCATATACTGTTCCACGCGCGCCTCAAGGAAATGTTAACAAACCGTAGGTGCCCAGCAAGTGGATTTTTAGTCAGTAAAAGTCTGACACTATCTCCCGCTCCGCCCAAAAGCGGGGGATGTCATTGGATGATTTTCACCCAAAAAAAAACTGACGTGTTAAAATGTCAGTCGTGAGAGCGAGAAATAGGGATGGAACTATACGCTGTAATGGATTGAGATATATTTTTTTATTTTTTTTTTATTACAAAAGCTTATAATAATTAAGGTTACCTATGCTTTAACACACTGACTCCCAAACTAGGTGTATGTCCCTGTGGCTTAGGAGTCAGAGATCCTAGTAGCAACAAATCAAACAAAATAAGCCAGATAAATCAGTCCGAAGCCATTGTACAATAAATGATGGTACAGAAAAATATGATTTAAATTAAAAAATAATAACAATAAAAATCAATTTAAAAAATAACAATAATAAAAATCAAATTAAAAAATAATAAAAATCAAATTAAATAATATTAAATTAAAAAATAATAATAATGAACTCAAATCAACAATAAGATTAAAAATGTCAAATACAATTAAATTTAATTAAAATTCCTAATAAAAAATATCAAATAATTATCAGTGCAAAGTTAACATAAAGCGTATATGATTGTGTGTGATAGTGTAAGTATAAGGGTGTTTTGTATGCATCAGTGTGAGTTGCCCAGCATAAGATCCTCCGTGCGATCAAAAGTAAGGGTTAGGAGATAATCTTTAATTTTATTTTTGTATTCTGTTTTTGTGCACGAATATATTTTTAGCTTTTTGTTTAGGGAGTTGTACAATTTACTGCTAACAACATAGAATTGATGCTTTGCGAAGGCTGTTCTATGACGTTCACAAGAGAAAACGTTATGCTTGTGTCTACCAGTCGGCTCCATTGGGGGACGTGTAGAGTGTTTGCGTAGAGTCGACAGGAGCACATAGAGTTGCCTGACTGTAAGTACATTACAGTCAGCATATAGCTGTACAGTGGGATATCGTCGGGGTCGACAGAGCATCACCTTCAGCACAGCTCTCTGTGCCCTCTCTAGACGGATGAAGCAGTTTTTCGTGGCGCCTCCCCACACGGCAAGCAGTATGATAGGACGGACTGACACAAAGCAAAATATACTAATTTAAGTGTATCATGGTCAGCAGAGTTTCTAAGCTTCTTAAAAACATAGATGAGTTTACGGATTCGAGACGTAACTTTATCTATGTGTGGGTGCCAGTTTAGATGCTGATCCATGAGTACTCCTAAGTAACGTACAGAAGAAGATTTATTGATTAAAAAGCACCCACATTGCGTTTGTGAAACACAAGTGTGCGCTTGCAGGGTAAAGGAGTTTGGTGGGCTCAATTTTGACCTAATGGAGAAAGGAATGTACACCGTTTTGTCAAGATTTAAAGTAAGCAAGTTACGGGCTAACCAGGTCATCACACTAGAAAGCGCAGCTTCGGCATTATGATATGTCTGAGACCAGTCGGAAGCATTTATCACGGGGGCGGTATCGTCGGCGTATGTAAAAATCTGACAATTTTTTAAAGGCAGTTTGCAAAGATCGTTTATATAAATGAGAAAGAGGGTAGGCCCCAGAATGCTGCCCTGTGGTACACCATATGTGATGGAGATGTCCTCACTTATGTGTGACCCGATTTTCACCTTTTGGGTACGGTCGCTGAGGTAGTCCGCAAAGATTCTCAAGGTGTGACCCCGAATTCCAATGGATTCAATTTTTCTCAATAAGGCTGGTACAGAAACGGTGTCAAACGCTTTTGTTAGGTCAAGAAAAATTCCCAAGCACTTGTGTTTTCCGTCAAGCGTCCTAGCTACGTGATCTGATAAAGCCATAACTGCGTCTTCGGAACTTACTCCATTTCTGAAACCATATTGGTTATCGGCTAGGATACTGTTTGCTTTGAGAAAACTGGTCAGACTTCTATTCAGTATGCGTTCCAAAATCTTTGATAAAGCTGTAAGTACTGAAATTGGACGATAGTTGCTTACGTCATCTTTGCGCCCAGACTTATAGATAGGATGAACTACAGCTTTTTTAAAAGCCTTCGGGAAGACACCAGCATTAATAGAGATATTACAGATATGTGTAATAATAGGAACCAAAACACATCGAGAGGCCTTTATTATATTTGAAGGTATACAGTACACGCCAGTTGCACAATTGGACTTTAGCCCCAAAATGATGGAATCAACATCACTCTCAGTTACCTCAAGAAGAGCCATTGAATTACAACAAGTGTTAGAATCAGCCACAAAGTTGGTTCCCATCGAGGGTTGTTGAATTTTATAAGCTAAATTTTTGCCGATATTCGCAAAAAAGTGGTTGACATAATTGAGTGAAGTCTTTGGAGTTTCTGTCAATTGTAGCAGATCAGAGGAAAGAGGACTGCAAGTTTGCAGATCTGAGACTCTCTTAATGACATCCCAAGTAGCCCTCACATTATTTTTCGCCCTGCTAAATTGTTCCTTGTCGTATGCGCGTTTAAGTTTCTTCAACAGGGAATTGCAAAAGTTACGATAACGCGTATACGTAACGGCACGGCATACTCTTGTGTGTGTCTTTTAACAATAGATGAAAGATTTTCCACCAAAGTATCTGCGGCTTGATTTGGTTCCCAGATTGCTAGCACTGGAGACCAGTCAAAACTTTTGATATTCTCTATGGTAGAGTCGTAATCTATAACTGTCTTAGTGCGTAGACACTCCACGTTTGCATTCCCACTTTGAAGAAATAGAAGAAGCGGTTCGTGATCTGTAATGGATGCTTCTATAACGAAGGATGTCGCGGATTTATTTGTTTTTAGTAGAATATGATCTAAACAGCTTTCGAGCCGTGTCGGAAACAAATGGGCTGGGAGAAGCCCGTTTGAGGCAGCACAGGTTAGATACTTATCTGAGTGACTATCACTATTATCATTTTTAATGTCAATGTTGACATTACCGATCAGCACCACAGTAGGAGTACGCACTTTGAGAATGTTATCAAGACTATCAACAAAATTGCTTATGTTTTTAAATGATGGAGAGCGATAAATGGCCACTATTGTAATGTCGTCTACGCAACAAATCAGGCAATTTGCATCAGCAAAAGGTGGTTCTTTTACTTCTGCTTTAAGACACGATTTAACATAAATCGCACATCTGTCATTCTGATTATATATGTTTTTAGTTGAATAAGATGTGTAGCCATCCAGGGTCGGAAGGTGTAAAAGTTTGCTTAACCAACACTCAGTGAGCACAAGCACGTCACACTGGAAACCCAACCGCCGCATGAGCACTGCAACCTCATCGAAATTCTTAGAAATGCTTCGTATGTTAAGATGCAGTACTTTTAATCCTTTTTTTGGATTTTTTATGAACTGCAAACAGCTCTCAGGATGACACTTAAGTGATTTGGAAACATTTAGTGAGTCTAGCTCACTGTTAATTAAATCCAGATTAGCCATTTGGTAAGAGTGCAAGAAAACAGTAGAAACGTTGAAACGTTGACACTGTAAAGAAACAGAAATGCGACGAGAAGGATACAACCCTATGAACTGAAAACTGTAAGTGTATGTTGAAATTCAAGTGATATGGATGGAATTCCATATATTGCAGTTTAGGCCAAGATATGCCTATACATGGATAAGTGTATGTATACGTAGGTTTTTTGAATTTGAGTATTAAATGTGTGCGAGAATACGCTTTGCAATAATCTCCAACGATTAAAATTATACATTTGAGTTTATGACAATTACAAAAATAAGTTAAGGACTTGCTAATTTTTACCTTATACAATAAAAAGTTGAAATAAAAATCAATTAATTTACGATTACATAGTCAAAGCCGAGGTTTTAACTTGAGGAGACATTTTGCAGACTGAATGTGTATATGCTTGGCACCCACTTCTTTACGAATTAATACATTCCCATTTGCTACCCAACAGAAGTCATATTTATTGTTCTTAGCGAAATTTCGTGCCGCATAAAAGGTCTGCCTTGTGGAAGGAGGCAAAAATTCCGCAACGTAAACAGGTTGACGTTTCCCCGGTATAGCGATCATCTCGGTGTTTAGTTTATTTTCCGAGTTTTGGTTCTTGTTGTAGCTTTTTACTCCAGCGAGTAATCTAGTCTTCATGCTTACTGTAGCCAACTCTGCGACAATGCCTCTATTCGCGCCCTTTTTGCCGGGTATGCGATATACGTCTCGTAGGTCGTTCGATTCAATTTTAACATTCACCGCTGCGCTGAGACCCTTTACTACAGCCATCAAGTCCGATTGGGTTTCCTTATCATTAGCTGGAACATTCCTAATTTCTATGCTGGAAGTAGGGGACATAAACTGGATGTCTTTAATTTTGTTTTCCAGCCCGAGAATGCATTCGTGCAGGCTCTTCTTCTCCCTTTCCAACTCATCTAATTTCTTCTTCGTGTCTTCATAGTTATTACTTATAAAGTTCATAGATTTGACAATTTCAGCATTTGAGTGTTTGATATTCTGGTTTTGAAGCTTTAGTTCAGTTACATCAGCAACAAGCTTTATCAGTATAATATCCTGGTCGGCTTTCCATGACAAAATTGTAGACTTCAATTCTTCAAACTGGGACACATCGTAGCTCGGTTCTTTAGACTGGGTCGAAACGCCGCTCGTCCTGTCTAGTCGCATTCGTTTTCTGGTATTAACATTTTTAGTTTTTCCATCATCGTATCCAGTCAATTCGGGTTCTGATAGTACTTCAGTTCGTTGTTTAGGTGTATTCGGCGGCGGTGTGCGATTTATTTGCGGCATAGTGTGATCAAAAATAATAAATTATTTATGAAAATCGTACTTCCCCGATTTTGGGGAGATTACAATTACCTGGCAACCCTTTTATCAGGCAGTTGTCAAGTGTCAATGTCACGTGTGTCAATGAAAGCTGTCATTTGAATTTGACAGTAAAAAATGAGGTCGAATGTGGGTACTTTGACAACTTGTCACTGTTATTCTATAAAAGTTTAAAATAGTGTAGTACTTGCGGCTGTATTTTCTCTCGAAGGCAGTAGCGTTCCTCGCAGAAACAACACATGGGGGATCCCACGATGTTAATTTACACAGTGAAGTGGAGTGTAAGGGTTTTTGAAACGATATTGACACTTTTTCGTAATTTTTAACTCGGATCGTAACGTTAGCAGTGTTGATGCTATCAGTGTTGCCACAAGGATGATATATACCGCCATAAACGGTAACACTTATTCTGCCCAAAAATGATTATAGTATACACGAAGGAACCGCAAAATCTCACATTGCCGATCTAACGATTAAATCATATCGAGGGAAGTTTCCGAATTCTCGAGGGGCATAGTTGGCGAACCGAAACTACGTGATCTTGTTCAACTGTCCAAAGTTATAAAGCGGTTGTCGCTCGATAAGTTTTGTAACCACTAGTGCAATAAATCAATACGGTAGGTATATGTTATGTTTATTCTGATTGAATTATTATGTTAAAGTCATGTTTAGGCTTGCTTATGAAATTATTTATAGATATATATTTATATCGATGCAGGATGCCGATCGACCCTTTTTTGTGGGTGGTGAGTGAGTTACGAGCAATGAACAAACTATTCCACACCAAGTAACTGATTTATTATGATGTATACTTTAGGTTTTCAATTCACAACGAGCCGAGAGACAATTCCTAGGCAATGTTGTTCGCAAGAAGTCCAAAGATCAAGAGAGCTCTTGGGGTCTTGATCACTTCTTTTATAGCCGGACTCAGTGTCAACTAGATGCCAGATTTTATCAAAGCGTGTATACTTCGCTTGACGTTTCGTCTCACTGTCAAACTGGCTTCCGTTCGCCGTGTCTACTTCGCCGACACTTTTATTGATGAAACAAGTATTTATTTATATTATTATTTACTGCGGCTTTGCCCGCGTGATAGTAGAATAGTATCCCCCGTGAGAACATGTTACTTTGTTGTACACTGATATAATTCACAAAATAGAAACCAATTAGAGGAAAAACAGAAAAATACAAATAGGAAAATTAAAAAGGTTTCTATTAAGAAAAAAAGGATTATCATTAAGCCTTTCAATAAATACATCTCAAAAAGGAGCACAACATTTGAGAAAAACCCTAAAATAAAATATTATGCAGCAAAAGTGTTTTATTTGATTCATATTTTGAACCAAATACAACACATTAATCGTGTGCGACATTTGCAACAATTGAACACATAAAAAAGATACTAATATCCAGACTAATAAGGGATACGTATAAGCTTTATAACAAACAAAGTTATTTCGTAAATTAAATATTTAATAATGTCGTTCCTAATTACCTCATATTGTTCCAATTTCCCCTTCAGACTGATCTCAATTACCCCGTAAGGGTTCGGATAGTCACAGTGCTTTTTATATTGTTTAAAATATTGACCATAAAGACCATTAATAAGAATTTTAATAAAATTGGCATTTTTGATGTCTTAGTATTATTTTTAAGGGATTTACGTAAAGTATTCCTAATTACCCCACTTTCTTCTATAGGCTATTACTGTTTAAGTGAGTTACCGTAGCCATGATGAAGGTGTTTCATTTTAGATATTTTAGTCCTTATATCGCGAGAAGTCATTTGAAGATTTCCCTACCTCAAAAAAAGCCTAAATAGCAAGAACCATAATAAAAATATTGATTTATTTATTAAAACTTCATGCAACACAAAGGTACAAAGGCGGACTTAATGCTTTAAGCATCCTCTACCAGTTAACCAAGGGTAGTGAAGAGAAAACATGGTAGGTGCATAAAAAAAGAAAAAAATAATAAGAAAACAAGGGAACAAATGTATATATATAAAATAAATATATACATATAAAAATCAATGTCATTTTTCGTTGTAACTTTATAAGTCAAGAACGGGCTCACTTATCCAAATGAAATGTTTAGGCTTTGTTTGGACTATTTGGTTGATAGTTTATGTGAAGTTTGCACAAAATCGGTCGAGCGGTTCTTCATTAATCACATTATTAGGCGTTACGAATTTCGCCGAGTTAGCTAGTATACTTATATATTTATTTAATATAATATAAACCTACTTAAATATATAACTATATATTATTTATATAAGGAAAATGAAAGTATTTTTGAGACTACTCCGCTAATTGTGTAATAAATTAAGCCGCAACTTCTGCTTAAATGCATACTGACTGGTGGCCGTCCAGATGTCAAGAGGAAGCGCATTCCACAGAAGTATGAACAGTATATGAAAAGAAGAATAAAAATATGTAGCTTTACTAAAAAATACGTCAATTTTCGTTCACAGTTGGTACTGTTTACTGGCCGTTTGATCGTTCCAAAGCAACCGGTTTTTTTTAAAGCCTACCAGCTGTTTGGAACGCTGCCATATTTCGACAAAAGGTTTCGATTGACAATAAGTTATTCTGATTTATTTTAAAGTCATTGCGTCATTATTAAATGTAGCGACATTCTCTGACTATGTCCTTTCTAGTTGAACTTCATGGCTGAACGAAGGACCACTATAATGCAGGGTCTCGGCCTAGTTTGATGATTACATCAGATGTACTGTGAAACATTGTACTTGCTAAATGTGAATCTTTTACCACTGTATATTATTATGTTAATTGTTTCAAATAAAAGTTTTTATTTAAATTGAGCAGTAAGTCACAAAGATAAAGTATTAAATTAAGTATATTAGAGGGAATGCGAAAGGGAATTGTTTGTTTTGCTATGGTCATGTGAAGAGGAGGGATTTTTTCGGAATGATTTTAGGGTTTTTTTCGAAATTACGTCATTAGCGTGTTTATGTGTGCGTGTGTCGACCAACATCGATGCGCAACCAATATTGATCGTCGATGCTCGTATTATTTTGTCTACAATAGGATAACTATTTTCGGTGCTAAAATTATAATTAATACCGTCATCAGGAGGAATATAATAATATTCCACAATTATCACACAACGCCATCTAGTCCCAAACTAAGCAGAGCTTGTGCTATGAGTACTAGATAACTGATAAACATACTTCTAGATTTCTAAACACATACATAATATAGATAAATTACACTCAGACACAGAACAAATGATTGTGCTCATTACATAGACATTGGTCCTGGGTGGGAATCGAACTCGCCACCTCCGGCTTAGCAATCAGGGCCACTAACCACTAGACCGGTCTACACATGGTCCGGAGCGAGGAGGAGAGGCAGGCGGTCGCCTCCTTCTGCGAAGCAGTAACGCTAACAAAGGAGGCGGCCGATCGCGTGAGGCAAAGGTCCTCACGCACCAATCGCCGCCGGGATTCCGATCTCGATTGCCGGCCACCGTAGGCGCAGGATTGCGGACGGCGAGCAATGGGTGGCTCGCTGTCCGATCGTCCGGTAACCGTCCGGACAAAGTCGTCCCAAGTCGTCGACGGCGCGTACTGTTACACGCGCGCCTCAAGGTCAGCAACCGTAGGGGCCCAGCAGGGTCGAAGCCTACTGGGCCCATGGGTGATGCGAAAAAAATCCCCGGGGCCCTGGAAAAATGGCAAACAAGGAACATGAGTGGATTTTTAGTCAGTAAAAGTCTGACACTATCTACCGCTCCGCTCAAGAGTGGGGGATGTCAGTAGATGATTTTGCCAACCGAAAAAAAAAACAGGCCAGTCTATATATATCTAATTGTAACTTGATTTTCTAATTCGGGTGTAAAATGGTGTGCATTAGTCCAATCGCTTGTTGCATATACAATAAAACCATTTTGGTAATGGATTTATTACTGAATTCCACCACTGGCAGAAGCGAATATGTTACAAAAACAAAATATGATTTTCAGCATTCTAATATTCTCTTCTATGGTAGGTATATACATAACTGTATATTAGCGATTGATGTCAACCTCCCTATTGCATGATAGAGGTACTCTTACATCGTAAATAGAGAAATACGGTTCCATTTCCATGTTTCATTCGAATTTACGGTTTTATGAAGAACCTAAAACCTCGAACACTTTCCTTTATTTGCCTAATAAATAAAAGATCTCGAACTCACTCGATTTCTAATTCATGAGACAAGGAAACGAACTCATCGTTGAGTTGAGCCTTATTTTACTTAGCGCCTCGAATTGCTTCTAATGAATTAAATGAAGATTAAATGAATGAATAAACTGTTTTGCTGGTTTTGTGATCAAAAGCGTTACTACTGAGTTATGGAGAAAAATAATCTGGTTATTGTGCCCCATGTACTGTGGGGAGTGGAGTCTGATGTTTGATTTCCGTGGTGGACCATTATTTGCTGGTCTCAATATGTATGATGTCGGCGCAACATGTCCTTTTCGCGCATACTTGTCTATAGATTGATTTTTCAAGGTCAAATATAAAGATGACAAATAGAGGAGTAGTCTTAAAAATCCTTTCATTTTTCTTTATATAAATAATATATATTTATATATATATATCTAGGTTTACATTATTTTAAATATTTATGTATGCTTATTTTATATATGTACATTTGTTCCCTAGTTTTCTTATTAATATTTTCTTTTTTTTTATGCACCTACCATATTTTCTTTCCGCTACGCTTGGTTGACTGGTAAAGAAAGCCTAAGGCATTAAGTCTGCCTTTGTACCTTTATGTTGCATGAAGTTTTAATAAATATATATATATTTTTTTAATTAATATAAACCAGTGCGTGACTGCGATTCCACCTGATGGTAAGCAGAGATGCAATCATTGATGGTGAGGCGCACTAGTTTATTAAGAGCCTATTCACTATAGCCTTGAAGACACCTAAATTATAGTTGGATGGGAAGGCCGCAGCAGGCAAATTGTTTCAGTCCTTCGATGTACGCGGTATAAACGACGAAGCGAAACGCTTAGTCCGGACCGTTGAAGTTTCAACAACGTAAGGGTAGATACTAGCCGTACGTCGGTTATTGTATGTTGTTACGATCACTGACTAAAATGCAACCAAAAAATAGTGAATAATGTAGGTCAACGTGTTACCAAAGCCGTTCCTCGTTTAGCTCAGCTCCGCTCCTCTGTTTCAACAGATAAGCACCCTCATTTTCGTTAAAAGATGTTGTTGGTTTTAAAAAATCTTTTCTTTGTAAGAGTTTCTTTTTAAAAGATGTCTGGAATACGACGCTAGAGGTAGTTATGGCAGCTTCGTTGACATGTCTTGAGTTTTCGTCAAAGTCAAAGCCATTTATTAAGAGATGGTAACCTTTAATTTATTAGAAAAGACACATTTTGCCATGAGTATGTGGTATATGTGCGGGAGTGCGGTGGATGCGAGACGCACAGGATCGGTCGTTGTGGCGTCACTTGGGGGAGGCCTATGTCCAGCAGTGGACTTCTTTCGGCTGAAATGATGATGATGATGATGATGTGGTATATGTATAGTATAATTATATGCATATGTTATGTGGTGCGGATAGTAAGCAAAACTACAAAATTTATCATAAAATTTCCTATAAAGAAAATATTAAACCTTCTGAACAGGGCAGGACAACAAAATATTGTTTTTTAAGATATCGTATTGTATTGTTTGTTGATATATCCGATATAAATATAATACAGAAACAAAATAAAAACTTTACACAAATTAATAACTAGAATTCTTTTAAACTAATATTAAGTTTTATAAACTAACCATAAATTTAAATAACAGATTTTAAAACGTAAATAATATAAAATTAGATCGGTATTCATTTAAAAAGAGAATAGTGACCGACCGAAACACGACTTGCAGCCAAAGCAGAAACGTAAATGAATTGTCAGCTTCGTTTTCAGTTTCGATCAATGTTTTAAAGTCAAAGTCAAAGATTTCTTAAATTAAATCCCCTAAATTTAGTAAAACAAATAATATTCTTATAAATAAAATTCTAGAATAATCTGCTAAAAAAATTAAAATAAACTCTCCTCTACTATATTTAATATTAAACCCAAAAACCAATTCTCTTTCTCGCTTACTCAAAATTCCAGTTTGCTGACCTCAGCACACTAGTATTTTGAGTCAGCAGTAAAAACGATGGTTTTTAGGTACAAACCATCGTTTTTCTTAATATTTAAAGCATATTTGTCCAATATAAACATAACTCTTTAGTATTATCCCTACCTCGACTTTAACCTAATTATTAATTCTGCTGACGCAAAATCATTTGTGTGTGAGTGACTAGATAATAATGTGCAAAAAAAATTTTAAATAAGTAAATAACATATTGTGACTTTTAGTGTTTAAGTAAACTAGGTATATAACACTATAAATAATTTAATTCTACTTTTCACTATTTAGAGACTTTGAGTGTTAAATATTGTCATGAATTTTATTGTCCTACAAAACCATAGAGTAAGCGCTTCTACCGCTTGTGGTACAGATTTATCCCAGTATAGGCATATAATATAGCCTTACCTTTTGTAATTATTCCTAAGATTTTATGTAAACATTTTACCAAATTGTAACTCTGAATAAATATATTATTATTATTATTTATTTGACTTTGAAACCGAAACTAACGCAGTAACCTTTTCCCAACTAGCTTGGGATCGGTTTCCAGTTTAATTACTTGCCCAGCCACAGTAGGCGCTGGCTTGCGGACGGCGAGCATTGGGTAGCTCGCCGTCCGACCATCGGGTAACCATCCAAGCCGAGTGCAAGTTGTCGACGGCGCGTAGTGTTCCGCGCGCGCTTCAAGGAAATGTCAGCAAACCCCCTAAGGTTTGCTGACATTTATATAGTTAGTTTTATAGTTACGATCTTTTCGTTTGTGTCAAACGCCACGCGTAGGCCTCGCCTCCGATTCCTTTGTTCTGACATCATCTCAAGGCTCAGTCCCGTGGTCATAACAAAGGAATCGGAGCTGTGGCCTGCTCGAGGCGTTCGACGCAAACAAAACGATCGTAACTTGGCTAGGGAGGCTGAGCTGCGGGTAGCCAGTACTAAACAATCAAATAAATCGACAATTACATAAAAATTATAACATAAGTAGATGAACAAGTCGATCAGTGTTTAGGTATCCATCATTTTAATAAGCTGTACCTTTGTACAAATTTTTATAATAAGATATCTTCTTCTGTATATTTGTGTGTACATAATTTAATATAAAATAAATAAATAAACCACGCTAGTTTCGGTCAATATACAGCTTCTTTTTGGCCTTCGGTCGCTCTATATATGAAAAATTATTTTGATAATTCTCATTTGCTTTTTCTTTAAGCTACATATTATTCGAGACTTTTTCCTTATGTTTTCTTATAGGTAAATATCAACCGGTAGGTATTGGTTGAAATTCGGCTCGCGTATTTCGACATGTTTAAGGGACTTTAGCACCCTTCGCACAGATTGGTATTTCATAAGGACGGGATGGGTATTTTTATAGATCTCATCGGGCATTCATAATCTAAAGGAATACTCGGTTTCATATAAAAGGTAGGTAAGTACTGTACGGACTGGAGATAATGAAAAAGCCTATGCGCATTAAATGTAGGATTTATTTCTATCAAATTTATATTTTACATTCATGTATAAAATTTCTCACGCCTATCAGCCTGATAGCCATCCTCATCTCATATTACAATATTCTATCTTTTCGAATCTTAAATTAGTGTTTATCTCACTTATAAACATGGGTTGGAATTATGTAGAGTTATTATTGTACTTGCATCGAAATGTTGATATTGATATGGATCTTCCCGGGATTTCTAATGAAAAAGTCCTTGTGGGCAACAATATTAAAAATAAATAATAATAAAAACCTCAGAGATAGATACGACAAATAAAACAAAAATATTACACACAATTTTTATTAGTATTTTTCACGTCAACTGAGGCAAGGTTAACAAATTTATACACTTCCTCCTCCCAGTTATTAATGCAGGAAGAAATTTTTCCTGCTATATTTCTGATAGTATCATAGAAAATTCTGCTCTTTAAAATTAATCTCGGGATTTGAGGCATATCCACTTTATTCTTTCACTGGATTAAACTCGGTGTAAGTATATGTTTAACTCTACCTAATTCCGACCTCTGCTTATAAAATAACATTCTACTAGTGTAAATATTTTTTGAATGGGTCCAGTAGCTTTTGAGTTTAAAAATACAAACCTTTTCTTTTTTGATATATAAATATGTAGTTTTTGCGTGATGCTCGAACAGACAGACAGACAAAAATTTTTAATCACATTTTTGAGTTCGGTGTCAGTCTAGTAACACCCCCTGCCATTTATTTTTTTAATATTTTCAATGTACAGAATTTTCACTTCTACAGATTTATTATAAGTATAGATGTGCTAGGCTTAAAACCTCTAATAAGGTACTGATGAAAGAAGTTCTACAATATCTACTAATACTTTAGATTTTTGACTGGCCTGTTGGTCTAGTGGTTAGTGGCCCTGACTGCTAAGCCGGAGGTCGTGGGTTCGATTCCCACCCAGGTCAAATGCTTGTGTGATGAGCACGATCATTTGTTCTGTGTCTGGGTGTAATTTATCTATATATGTATGTATTTAGAAATATATAAATATGTTTATCAGTTGTCTAGAACCCATAACACAAGCTCTGCTTAGCTTGGTACTAGACGGCGTTGTGTGATAATTGTGGAATATTATAAATAACAGTAACCTTTAAAAATGCTAAATACTATGCGAAAACACCTCGAGAGATATATATATCTATAACCTATAGGTGAAGATCGTCGCCACTCACGGAAGGAAGTTGCCGTCAATTTGGATGCGGGGAAGGTCATGTGATGATATTCACAACACACGATCACATTTATGGGTTAAACTTGGCCAGAAACAAGGCACATAAAATAATAAAAAATAATGTGGAACTAGTGATAATAAAATTCAACATTAGTTCTATTATTTTCATTTTTTTTTAAATGGAACTAGTGATTTAAAGAAACCTCAGTAGTTCCATCATAGAACTGTTAATGGTACTGGTGACAACGAACTGGCAAAACGATGGCTTTAAAAGGAAGAAGGGGGTTTTGGCCCAGCAGTGGAACTCAATTTGTATTTTGATATGGGAATGCATCCAAAGAACTCTCCCGCATTAGGGCGGAGTGAGACAGACGTGTCTGAATTTTAATGACTAAAATCACATCTATGTTCCTTCTTTGTCTAGCGTTTCAGAACTCCGGGGTTTCCCTTTCAAAAGCTAACCCATGGTCCCAGCAGGCTTTGGCCCTGCTGGATTCTTACGGTTTTGCTGGCATCTTTTTGCGGCATGCATGGAACAATACGCGCCGTCGACGGTTACCGGACGGCTGGATGGCGAGCTACGCATTGCTCGTCTTCCGTAAGTCCACAGCTAAAGTGAAGTGAGTAGAATCCCGGCGGCTGGGACGTGAGGAACTCCGTTCCCTCACGCGTGCGGCCGTCTTCTTCGCTAGTAATACTTCGCAGAAGGAGGCAGTGGAACTCTAATTAGGCTGACGAAAACAATATAGAAAGTAGCTCAGCTAGTATCTTCACTTTTCTTCACCTTTTTTCTTTATTTTGGAGTGGAAAATCATCATCATCAATCAAACAATCTTCTGCCTTTCCGGTTGGAGCGAGAGAGAATGTCAGACTTTTGCCAACAAAAACGTACTCGTGTTCCTTGCATTACCCTTTGCGTTCCAAGTTCGCAGTGACTCTTTTGAACAATTCCATAGACCAATAATGAATATCAAGTTTGTACGATAAGATTCATTTATCAATTCGCCAAATACAAAAGACCTCGAGTACTTTATAAAAGCACACTTAATTCTTGTAACAGAATTAATCGCAGACCATTCATCATTGGTATCAAACTTCAGTTTTCTAACTTAGCTCGAGGCACTAGGTACAGTCGGTATCAGGAATAGCTAAGCAATCAACGTTCCCCTCCAAGCATGCACATAGTCAAAAACAAAGATAATTATTAACATACAATTTTTATTAGTATTTTTTATTGAAAAGTTCTCTCTACGTCAATTGAAGACAGGCTAACAAATTTATACACTTCCTCCTCGTTATTAATGCAGAATTTTTTTTTTTCTGATAGTATCATAAAAAAATCTGCTCTTTAAAATTAATCTCGCACATTGTCAAATATTTTGTAGCAAACTAACAGTTTCCTCTCCTAGTGAGGAGCCCTGAGTCCCAGTTGTGGGAACACTATAAGGCTGATTATGCTATGCTATCATGTGCTAAATTGAAAGTTAGTTGGCCGAAACAGTCCTAAATCTAACCACCATCCATCCTAAGGTTGTCTGGTAGATATCGCTGTTAGCGATAAGACCACCATTGTACCTTTAGATTTAGGTATTGGTTGTGTTTCTTTTTTTGGTGTACAATAAAGTTTATTCTATTCTATCCTATCCTATTCTATTCCATTCGGTTCTATTCTATTCTATTCTATTTTATTCTATTCTATTCTATTCTATTCTATTCTATTCTATTGTATTGTATTTTATTGTATTGTATTGTATTGTATTGTATTGTATTGTATTCCATTCTGTTCTATTCTGTTCTATTCTATTCTATTCTATTAGTTAGTTGCCCGAATAAGATCAAACACCTGTCTGTCCGGAGGATCCTCCCTTTTCTGCTCCACAGATCTCTAAACAATTATTCCAATAGATTAACACTCATACAGGCATAATCAAAAGTTCGACTATTTTTACATAATGACATTTCTCTGTACCTCAGAAAGCGCGTTACGCTGTTGGTCCCGAGCGTAATTTGTAGATCTTTGACAGGATGATACCAGTCTTAAGGAGTATCGTGTTAGAAGCTCCATGTAAAATACTGATAGTCAGGACTGGAAGCCGACCTCAAGATAGTCGGGAAAAGGCTAGACAGGGGCTCTTACAGATTTATACAACATGCAACTGGAATAATACACACGCTAAGGGCTATATTTCACCGGGACACCATGGCGGCGCGACCAGTCACAGCTACCAACAAAATGTATACAGCTCTATATAGAGTTACTCGCCTGGTGTCCGTTTGGTTGCTTAACCAATTTGTTGGCGCGACCAGCTCGGACGCCAGTCCGGCCGCCAGTGATGCCCCCATCAAAAAGTTTTTGGTCGCGCCGTCATGGAGTCCCGGTGAAGTATAGCCCTTATACACTCCAAATAGAAAATTAAGTTATAATCATAATTCAAGCACTAAAATTTTACTTAAATACACTTATGTAGTGTATTTTTCAGAGAAATTAATCATCTTACTAGTAAGCCTATAATATACGAATCGACGCATTACATTGGTAGTGCACCGTATTGGTATTTACACACAAACATGCTAGTGACGTTATCAAGATTTATCAAGAACTAGTAAAAAATAATAGGTAATATTAAATTTTAAATTATTCTTGGATATTTTAAGGTAAAAAATTCCCTATTTAAATAATAGCAGCAATCGATTTTGTTTTATAGTAAGCAGTGATCCAATCGTTGATGGTGAAACGCACTAGTGTATTGAGAGCCTATTCACTCTAACCTTGAAGACACCTAAATTATAATCGGACGTTTTCTCCAAGAACCTTAACATAAAGATAACCAGACCGCTAGGAACGCTCAACTCTGTTTACTAGGCAGAATGTGTTGGCATCATCCTAGCGGTCCATGCCATAGAAGCCAGGAGAGTTACGGATTCTCATATCCGCATAATCTCCGACAGCGCCTCAGTACTACAATTACTAGAAAAAAACTCAACAACCTCAAAACTCATACAAGAATACTACTCTGCACTAGAACGCGTCGCAATGCTAAACACTAGCATAGCATAGTCGGCCTTATAATGTTCCCACTGTTGGGACTCAGGCCTCCTCTCTAAGAGAAGGAGGGAGCACGCACAATGGTCCACCAGGGACTAAGTGCGGAAACCAGGGGCCCAAGTCTGCTATTTTTATAAATTCTTCATTCCAACACGATCCCATTGTCATTTTGCTAAAAGTTCGTAATCTGCTAATTCATAATGATCGATCATTGATCGGTCAAGGGTCTCGTACAAAAGTTGTGGCAGAATGACAATATCGAGCTTATGATAACGAATAACTGCAAAATCACGTTCTAATGATAGGTCATATTCTTTTTTTTTATAGGATCAAAGGAACTGTCAAAATTCTAGCAGATTACCGCATACGTCAGATATTCATTTGTCAATATATACTAGATTACCATTCTGTGCCACTTCTTTCAATGGAGTGCCAGTGGTTGACTATTGTTAAGTCATAATAACGCCATTATATTAGTAGATTACTAAATTTGTCAAAATCAACAGTTATGAAATTAATGATAGACCATTCTGACACTAATGTAATAGCAGACTTGAGGCCCAGGCCACAATAGATAGATATAATTGGACGGGAAGACCGCTAGAGGCAAATAGTTCTAGTCTTTCTATAGATGCAACTCGACATACATTTACACTGTTTTTCATGCAATCGCTCTTACGCGATTATGACGTTATAACACATTTTTTATTAGATTTTTTTGGAAACACAGTATCTTGTGGATATTATCTAGGCTTCCATTGAAATCAATTTATAAATTTGTGTAAAACTAATCCAGTAAAGGCCTCTGAAAGTCTGCTATTTTGCATGAATTTTGACACTTCAAAATTTACTCAAAAATTTAAAAAAGTGTAACAATAGAAGCCTTGAAAATTTAATCAAGATTCTAAATGGCGACAAATTTTTTTTCAAAAAAAAATTAATGGATTAAAAAAGATAGGTATGTCCTGAAACCAGGTTTGTAAAATATTCGAGTAAATCACGAAATTACTGAATGCTAACAGAATTATCAAGTGTTATCTCTCTTTTTTCGCGTTGCATTTGCGTCAAACATCGCGTTGGATTGCCTTAGATGACAAGCTTTTAAACCATGCTCAATGTTGACGATAGGCGAGTGAAAAAGAGTCTTCTTAAACATCTGATTATTTTCAGGATGTGCGTATATTATGTCACATGTTCTACTTGCTGTTGACTGTACGTCTTATCGCCGATATAATAAATGATCGAACAACTCCGCCAAGTTTCTTCTCGTCCAGACTTACGGCATTTCATTTCCCTCCGAACTTTGGTAATAATGATTTATGTTCGTATATGATATGATGTGATTTAATTATGCGGTGTTCCGAGATGATGAATATTAATTTAGGTCGTAAATATGCGATAGCGGGAAAGTTGAGCTTTCTGTTTGTAGGTTATGGAAGATAATGGCATTAGCATATAACTGTGAAGGTTATAAGTCTAAACAAAGCTAAGAAGATTCCTTAAATAAGATTACTTGGGCTACGCAGAAAACATCAACCATCATATTCACTCACTTTTTCCTTTTTAAGGTTCTGTACGTCAAAAGTAAAAAAATGGAACCCTTATAGGATCAATTTGTTGTCCGTCTGTCTGTTTGTCAAGACCTTTTATCTTGGGAACGCGTGGAGGTATCGAGTTGAAATTGAAACTATATACTCAAGTAAGGTACTCCCCGTTGACCCAGAATGCTAAAATTTGGCATAAAACGAGGTTATATAGTATAGATATAGGAATAAATCTTAAAACAGAAAATTTGTTGTTGTTCCATTTGGGAATTGAACTATTCACATATGTAGGTGTAAGGTTATACGGAACCCTCAGTGCGCGAGTCCAACTCTCATTTGCCCAGTTTTTTTTTTTACTTAACTATGGTAACAAAAGTGGTATCCATAATCCGGGGTCTTAATGGCGATCTCACACGCCGGGCCTTGGTACAGAGTGGCAGGATGTCGCCTTCTTCTGCGAAGCAGTAATGCTAGCAAAGGAGGCGGCCGATCACGCGAGGCAACGGTCCTCACGCCCCAACCGCCGCTGGGATTTAGATCCCGATTTTCGGCCACCGTAGGCGCGGGCTTGCGGATGGCTCGCTCTCCGACCGTCCAGTAACCGTCCAGACCGAGCCTAAGTCGTCAACGGCGCGTAGTTCCTCGCGCGCCTCAAGATGATGTAAGCAGGGTCGAAGCCTTCTGGGGCCATGGGTGATGCGAAAGAGAACCCCGGGGCCCTGGAACCATATTATGGAACGAAGGCAAAGAAGGAACAGGAGTGAGTTTTAGTTAGTAAAAGTCTGACACGCCTCTCGCCCCGCCTAAGGGCGGTAGATGGCATTGGATGATTTTCCACCTAAAAAAAGCCAGGTTGGCGTACGTGGCCCAATGTGGTTCTACCTTTATTCTGTTACTTGTCTGTTTCCCCTTCCACCAGATTTGCAAGGTTTCTATTAACTTACTTAATATTGAACGAATTTGAAAAATTATTTCTATATGTGATTTTGGATAAAATGTTACTTTTGGCACAAATAATTAAAAAAAATTGAATCAGCTACCCAATTTCCGTTTACGCTTTGGACGACTTAAGTTTCTTTTCTAATTTAGCCTTAGGGTCGCCGCACACGAGCCACCGGCCACAACCAAAAAACACCGCCACTGGCATATTTCCTCTTATTTCTCATACATTTTATATGGATTCGCCGCACACGGTTGACGACGGTGGCCGCCACACGCTACAAATCACCGCTGCTCGCTTCTTGTCGCCCATACTGGCCACTAAACGCTGAAACAAAACGCCGTCACACGCCATTCGCGCATTTAAACCTTCTTCGTCAGAGTCCATAATGATACTGCGCGTATGGGTTAAAAAAAATTGCAGCCACCGGTTACAAGTGGCTGTCGCGCGCTTGCTTTATGGCCGCTTCTAGCTTCTCGTGGCGGCATTTGTGGCTGCCGCGTGTAGTCCGTTTGCGGCGACCCTTAAAGGCGACATTGGCTTTTGCCAACTACTTAAATCTGAAATCTTTTGACGATACTTTTCATAATTTGATTGAAAAGAAACGAAGACCACAATTCTGGCACACATGTTCTGGTGCCAAGACGGATTGATGGTGCCATAAACCATCTCATGAATCAAATGGAACGACTGAGCGTAAAACTGTTTATATTTTTTAATTAACTTTTTATTCATCCCAATTTTATTTACGACTGTGGTTACTGTTGATGATAAATTATATTTACTTATTAAATTGGTTGTAAATAACACACAGAAAATTTAAAAGTAACGTGTAAAACGTATTGTAAAGTTATGAAACGACTGCCTATCTCACTTCCACTACTAGTGAATGAAACTAGTGATGCAACGGAAGTGTCTTAACGGAAGCAGAAACGGACACAGATGTCAAAAGTACATCTTTGCGGATGCGGAAGCAGAAACGAAAACGGAAGCGGAGAAAGAAACAAAGAAAAGAATAATAATTTATTTTGGTACAGCACAAGGCACAAAAATAATATTAGATAACACTAAACACTAAAAAAAATAAAAATAAAACAAAAATATATAAAAAAACAAACAGAAGCAATAAAGTATAGTTGCGTGCGGAGGTGTTGATACTATGAAAAAAAAGCATAATTGTATTATTTTTAAACTACAGAAGGCTTCACGTTACGCTATATAGAAAATCGTTGCGACACGTTTGTACCATGTACCGTCCCTGCCCTCCACCACGCCTGTTTCGATGTCCAGTCGTCCACGCGCCCCCCACCTCCACGCTCCTCGCTGTATTCTTCCGCTTAGAGTTCTGTTATAAATTTTGCGGAAGCAGAAATGGAAACGGAAGTGAAAAGCTTGCGGAACTTCTGCAGACGCGGAAGCGAAAGCAGAGTTCTGTTGCAACACTATCCACTACCCTGTAATTTTACCCAGGTACTTTTTTAGATTAGCCAAGATAATCTGTAAAGTTTTGTTTAGAAACCCTAGCCTGAAGTTGTCAGGTCGTAAAGCAATACCTACAAACAGCTAGGAAAAGCATCAAGTCGAGTTATATTTGAGACAAGATGTAGCGCTTTGTAAACTTGCTTAGAACTGCCTCGCTTTACAGTAAACTTTTAACGAGCTGTCATAAATAGTTTCTTGATAAAATATTTGTTTTCTACTGTGGTTTACCTTGTTGGAATGACTTTTCCATTTTTATTGTCTAGGTTTTAGTAGATTTTTAGGTACGTACTAGCTCCTTTCCGTGGCTTTGCCCGTGTAGAACAAGAACTGGCAAGCACTAGTTTATATCAATTTAAAAATATCTATTGTGTTATTTTAAAATTATTAATTTTTTAGCCTATCATTAAATTCATCATAATGTAATGTTCTTGTCCAGTATCTCAATATTGTAAAGGATGGAGAGTAATTAAAGACATCAGATATACATCTAATTGTTACCAACCATAACGTATTATTTATACTTATAAAAATGTTTGTGTGATGAGCACGATCGTTTGTTCTGTGTCTAGGCGTAAATTATCTATAATATGTATGTATTTAGAAATATATAAGTATGTTTATCAGTTGTCTAGTACTCATAGCCCAAGCTCTGCTTAGTTTGAGACTAGATGGCGTTGTGTGAAAGTTGCGGAATATTATTATTATTATTCAAACCACGTAGCGACTTGAGCTATCCAGCTGCAGCTATCCTAACTCATCAACCTTAAAAAAAAAAACAAATCTTTTCTTTTATCAAATTCAAACACCTTTTCTGAACTTTATTTATTTATTTCTTCAAAAAATTTTCATTTGGAACGCAATATTTGACGATCACAATAATAAATTATATCTTTATTTTCCATATGTCGCTATTGTATCCCATCAACCGTGAAATGTCATTAGGTGCACTAGCACAGCGCGTACAGGGATAGTCGTCGGTTGGTATCACGTTCCATGACGATTGTCTAAGGGGCTTTTGCGTTTTGGTTTCGGCCCCTTGTATGCCTTTCAAAGGCGCTCGGGTCCTGAGGTAAATAAATACATGAAAAATATAACTGTCTTATCAGTCTGCACGTTAATAAGAGCACATGCGATCTCTTTTGAAGGTAAAGACTGTGATTAGTCTTCACCTTCAATAATAATTATTGTCATAGCATCTCCTAAACATTTCATATTTTCTTTGCACCGGCTCTTTTATAACCATTTTTATTAATACAGGAGTTATTTGCACATTTAATTTTCTTTCTCGACTATACCATTTTTTATATTTATCCATCTTGTCACCACTTTATATTTTCCAGAGCTCTGAACATTTTATTATTCACTATGCCTTCATGAAATAATATTAAAACAGGGTTTACGCGTGTCTCTGGCTTTTATTATTGCCTTATGGAATAACCCGCATTTCGGATGGTAAGACATTTCTGTGATCCATCAACCGACGTCGGTTTCGTAATGAAAATATAGAACAGCCCCCCTAGCAAAATTACAATCGTATCGTTCGCGCCGAACGCCTCGTGTAGGCCACGCCTCCGATTCCTTTGTTCTGACGTCATCTTAACGCTCAGTCACGTGGTCAGAACAGAGGAATCGGAGGCGTGGCCTACTCAAGGCGATCGGCGCGAACGAAATGATTGTAACTTGGCTAGGGGGGGGGGGGGCAGGAAGCGTAATTCTCCCGACTAAATTTCCATCAGGGTGACCAATCTCAAGAGATATTATTGCACACCAGTGTGTGTATAATAGTATCTCTTATTCCTTTACATTCACAGTCCGTAAGAATGGCAATTTGTGACGACCAGAGAGATATTAGGTCCAGGACCAACGGGTTTCATGAGCTTTCAGAGGCACGGGGGTGTTACCCTGCGGGCTTCCAAACTCTTGGCTAGTAGGTATGGAAAAATTTCTAAAGCCAATATCAGTTTTTGTCTGAATCGGGAATCGAACCCAGGACCCCATGCTCGCGATCCGAACTCATAGACGTAGAAATTGGATTGAGCTTTTCCTGTGCAGATTTAAAATGTATCTTGCTAGGAGAAAAGTATGAAAGAGATATAGCGAGAGACTTAGTGTTAGAAGTATCTAGTTTTCTTTTTCAAGTTCTAGAACTGTGTAGTTTCCTGTATTTTCTTTTTTGTACAATCTATACTGAACAATAAAGAATATTAAAAATAAACGTATTTCTGTTAATAGCATCAAAATTACTTATTAAATGAAGCAGCAATCAGCATTTTAAATATTAATATGAGGATGAATGGGTGCGTGTAGGGTTGCCAGGTCATCAAACCGAAAAGCCGGACAGACAAGCAAATTTAGCCGGACATTTGAGTAAAATACCCGAAAATTTTTTTAAAGTCAAACTCGACTTTTTTATTATTGACCAAAATATACATCTATATTTTAATTCTAATGAAACAACAATAAAATTGGCTGTTATTATTTGCTAGTCCGCTTCGCTTACGCTACCTATACAAGACAAAATAGAAAACAAGAAAATTCAAAAAAAAAATGTAAATTAAAAAGCCTAACAAAAGCCGGACAGGCCGGTATCCGTCTAATTTGGCCGGACACGCAACGAAAAAGCCTGACCCTGTCCAGCTTTATTCGGACGTCTGACAACGCTAGGTGCGTGTTAGGATCGTCTCTGTCTCTTTTGTGCGTGTGGTGATGATACGTTTCCACCAGATTTAAAAGGTAAAGGTAATATAGGTAACTTACTTAATTTTCCATAGAACGTAGCAATGCCGCCGGTCTTTTGAACACACTTCCAGTCGAGAGCGATGCGGAGGAATTTTTTGACGCCATATTTTAGGTAGGAGTTATTGTGTAAATGTAATTTTAATTAGTTAACTAATTGTTTTTATTTTTCTTGTTCTATCTATGTTCAAAATAAATTGATACGTTAATCATTTGGAATTTAGATGAAGTTCATCATCATCATCATTTCAGCCGAAAGACGTTCACTGTTGGACATAGGCCTCCCCCAAATGTCGCCATAATGACCGGTCCTGTGCGTCTCGCATCCATCGGATTCCCGCGACCCTCACCTCATCATCGGTCCACCTTGTGGGAGGCCTTCCAACGCTGCGTCTTCCGGTACGTGGTCGCCATTCCAGAACCTTCCGTCCCCATCAACCATCTGTTCTGCGAGCAATGTGCCCTGCCCACTGCCACTTAAGTTTGGCGATTCTTCGGGCTATGTCGGTAAACTTGGTTCTCCTGCGGATATCCTCATTCCTGATTCGATCACGCAAGGAAACTCCAAGCATAACCCTTTCCATTGCCCTTGGGGTGACTTTAAGCCTTCTGATGAGGCCCATTGTAAGCGACCACGTTTCGGAGCCATATGTCATCACTAGCAATACGCACTGGTCATAGACTTTCGTCTTTAGACACTGTTGTATATTGGATGAGAAGACACCGCGCAGCCACCCGAACGCTGCCCATTCGAGTCGGATTTGACGATTGATCTCTTTCTCGAAGTTAGACCTACCCAACCCTGCCCTAAATGAACTAACTTATCGATAAAAAAAAATAATTAAGACAACTATTTAGCCAATTCTGATTGCGCCAATTCACAGGCTTGTAGCGTCACCTTTTTCACAACGACATGCTGAAAAGAAATACGTTTTGGGCTCATAGCCGTTTTGTCTCTTTCCACAAACCGGTCAATTTTGAGAGGTAAATGCTCAGTTCATTCCCTATGTCTGTCAATGAACCTTTAACATGAACGAATGAGTGAAGGTATGTGAAACTTCACATGTTGAAATGTTTATAAATGTGTGACTTTGTGCACATGTCGACCTGGCCAGTTGAGCTTTGAAGTACACCCTAGAGCCGTGTGAACAGTTCATGATTAAAGGGCTGTGGTTTGACCCTAGATTCACATACCTATAGGCTGTCTATGGAATGTTTGAGAGAACATCACTACGGTGCAAGAGAGCGATAAATCAAGTCTCCTCTAAACCTACTCGGGTCAAGGGTTGTCCGAAAGGAAACTCCGGCTATCCTGAGACGTGCGTCTTTTTTATCAAATCCGACCTATGTTCAATTAAAATAATAATAATGCAGCCTCTATAAATATAGAGGCGATAAAGAATTTTTACTTTACATTTAACTTACACAAAAAACCATTAAAAGAGGGGAAGACCTGGTGACCTGAAATGCAGGCCAAAAGCCTCCCTTAGGCACCAGTCTCCCACAGTATGAACCCAATTATTGTCATTGCCTTAGTTTCGTAATTGCTGTGATATTACGGTGAGAAAAATAAACGAATTATTATTATAAAAAAAAACTTTTCATAAGATTCTTAAGTAATTTAAAAATATTTAGATATTCTTATTTGTTAGGCAATTCCTAATAAATCAGAATATCTAAATATTAATTAAATTCAATTTTCAGAATTCTCTATGGACTATACAACGAAATCTTATACAATTCAATATAAACCCTTTAACGGCCTCCTCCATTTTGCTCCACGTCTGTCGTTTGCTTTTGTGATCCAATTTTCACAGGTTTTTCTTATTGTTTCATCAACTCATTTTTCTCTCTTCATCATCATTTCAGCCGAAAGACGTCCACTGTTGATCCTCATCAGGTCATCAGTCCAATTTTCTCTCAGTCTACCTATTTTCCATTTGTTAATTAAAACAACACTATTTCTGTTCTCAGTGTCATGCCCGGCCCCCCTCAAGAACCGCGACTTCGTGCTGCAGCGGTCGTGGCTGGACACGGGCGACGAGAAGATGATCCTGAATCACTCCGTTTATCATAAGGACTACCCCCCGAGGAAGGGATATGTGAGGTGCGTGTACCTTTTTTAAAAGAGACGTCATCAAATAAATTCTCGTGTACTAGGTGGAGCGAGAGGATGTGTCAGACTGTTACTGACTATTGAGATGTCATTTGTAAGAGTGCTTTATTTCTAGGCAAGCGTCTTTCGTCGTCGACCACATCTTCGCTTATCATCAAGTGAGATAGTAGCCAAACGCGAGGTTTCTCGTTTCACGCCGCAGCTAGGATCCCAATCCTGATTTCCAGCCATGTAAGTGTGGGCTTGCGGTCGGCGAGCAATGGGTAGCTCGCCGTCCGGCCGTTTGGTAACCATCCGGACCGAGCTCAAGTCGTCGACGGCGCTTAGTGTTCTACGCGTGCCTCAAAGAGATGTCAGCAAACCGTAGGAGCCCAGCAGGGTAGACCCTGTTGGGCTCCTACGGTTTGCTGACGGCTACGGTTTCCTACGGTTTTCGCACATCCATGGCCCCAGTAGGCTAGAGCCTTCTGGGGCCATGGATTTCCAAAAAAAAATCCCGGGGCCCTGGAATGACGACAAAGAAGGAACAGGAGTGGGTTTTAGCCAGTAAAAGTCTGCCACGCCCTTACGCTTCGCCTACGAGCGCGAGTGGTCATTGGATAATTTTCCACCTGAAAATCAATGATATAAAATGCAGTATCTAATTTCTAAGGTCAATCACTTTATAAGGTCTTTCTAAATCTAATAAGGCGACTAGGAACAGCAATCACAAAAAATATAAAATATTTACAATTAACCTAATTGTAAATATTTTTCAATTCAATTACACACAACCACACAAACTAAAAAAAATGTACATTTTAAAAATACACAGAATCATTATTTGTTTCCGTGGTTGGATTTTAATTTATTATATCGTTTAAAGAGAAAAACCTCTCTGAACATTATATTCTTTTCTAAATATAAAAGGTCAAATTTAATTAAGATACGACAAAAACTAACAACCAAAAAAACCCACGATAAAAAAGTAGATTCGAACATGCATTGAGTTTAAGACCCGTACTGCATTCAGGAAATGACACAAAAAGTGAGTTTACGTGCAATTTCAAATCAATAGCTACAACTAAGCAAAAAACCGGGCAAGTGTGAGTCAGACTCGCGCATTGAGGGTTCCGTACAAACTTACCTATGAAAACTGTACAATTCTCGAATTGAATTACGAAGATTTTTCTGAATCGCTAAAAAAAGTTTTGTTTGGTGACGTAACTACAAATTTACAGTTTTCAGATTTTTTCCTATACTTGTGCTATAACACCTTGCTTCATGATAAATTTCAGGATTCTAGATCAACGGCAAGTACCCTATGAATTTTGATTTCCTTTGTTAGTCTCGAAATATTTTTAACTCAGATGTTCAATTTTTTCTCAACTTCAAGGGACCGCAGACCTGAGTATATAGTTTTAATTTCTGAAAAAGAGTCTTGACCGACAGACAGACAGACGGACGGACAACAAAGTGATCCTATAAGGGTTCCGTTTTTTCTTTTTGATGTACGGAACTCTAAAAATGTCTAGATGTCGTGTATGAACAATTTTTTTAGGGTTTTTTTGAGGTAGGAAATCGTCTAATGCCTTCGCCCGCAGACTTTTATTATGTCCCTTCAGTTGTCTTTTACGTTCTAGGACCACGAACATCCTTTTTAGAAGTTTTCCTATGGTCCTAGCAGGCATTGGCCGGACCGTGACCTTCGGAAGGTCCGCGCAGTGGTAGCACCCGGGCGTTTCTTCCGCCTAAATCCAGAACAGGAGCCTCCAGAGCTTATCAAAACCTGAGGACCTGTGTCATGCGGAAAGTGAGTATGCTATGGCGCCTCTCTAGCCACTCCTCTTTTTTTGAGCGTGAGAAAACATAAAATAACTAATCTTACGTTAAGTGAAGAGAGATGAGTGTCAGACTTTGACTGACTAAAACCCTGTAATCATTCCATAGTTGCTCTTTGCGTTTCACGGTCGTGGTAGCTCTTTCAAACACGTAGGTACAAGCAAAGTATCATAAGCTACATTGAAAGCTATCCATGCGTGTTCCTACCCTCAAACATTTTATAAATACACTCTTTTTCACACCCTCGTTTCAACATGTACTTTTTATTTGCCCTTGAACTTCCAGTATGTTTTTGTAGGTAATTTAATCAGAATATGACCTCATTTAAAAATGTTCTGTGAAAATATTCGCGAATATGGCCTTTGAGACCAAAAATTGTCACGGTCAGTGACCCGAGTAGAAAGGATCATAATGTCACTTTGGAAATAACCTTACAAGACGGTTGTTTGTGTCCTCAAAGGTTTAGGCTAGAGCAGTGCCGTAAGTAGCTTTTTATACGCCCCGTGCCTGTTTCTAAAACTGAACTCCTAAAAAAGTTCGCGCTGGGTACGTTTAATCAACCCGATGAAGGACCTCAAAGGACAGGAGTGTTTCCAGAGTTAGGTACCTGTTTCGGATCTGGCGGGAAGAAACGCTCGGGTGTCACCATGGTGATGGTAGCATGGTGATGCTACGCACCGAGCGCACACGTGAAGCATATGGTGGGTGCCCCGTTTGGGTTGAGCCGTGTCTTCGTGGCGGTGATCAACTGTGGCGACCTGAGCGTCGGACCCCGTTTCAGGCCATGGGACGGAGCGAGAGAGAATTGGAAACAGTAACCTACTTCTGATAAAATGAATGTTTCTTTTTTATTATTGATAGGTTCAAGTTTGACCGCTATATCACCTGATGGCAAGCGATGATATGGTCTATAATGGAACACGCTTGCCTAGAAGTAACCTATTCACTCTTGGCTGAAATATCCCTAGGTTATAGCTACCAGAAAACACAGACTCCGGCAGGGAATTCCACTCCTTAGCTATACGTATAAAAAATGATTTCCTAAAACGTTTTGTATGTATGGGTGGGATGTCCACTATGAACCTGTGGTGCAACGCCGTAAGTCTAGTGGTCCGAAAACAAAATAAAAAACACCCGCCGCCGTATGCCGTAGTGATACAAAATTTGTTCTTGGTTTTTGCACGCTATAAGGGTCTGCACCCTGTGTCTGGGAAGCGGCCGCCTCCTTCTGCGAAGCAGTAATGCTAGCAAAGGAGGCGCCCGATCGCGTGAGGCAACGGTCCTCACACCCCAGTCGCCGCCGGGATTCCGATCCCAATTTCCGGCTACCGTAGGCGCGGGCTTGCGGACGGCGAGCAATGGGTAGCCCGCCGTCCGACCGTCTGGTAACCGTCCGGACCGAGTCCAAGTCGTCGACGGCGCGTATTGTTCCACGCGCGTCTCAGGGATATGTCAGCAAATCGTAGGGGTCGAAGCCTACTGGAGCCATGGGTAGTGTGAAAACGAAACCCTGGGACGCAGGCAACGAAGGAATAGGAGTGGGTTCTAAGTCAGTAAAAGTCTGACACTATCTCTCGCTCCGCGCGGGATTTGTCATTAGATGATTATCCCACCTAAAAAAAAAACCCTGTGTCTGGGCACCGCTAGCACCGCGCTAGTTACGGCACTGAGCTAGTGGTACTTACACCAACCCATTCCTAAATAAGTTTCTGATAATGTCATTGCCTCTGATATGTATATGACGTCACTTATCAGTAACTCTATCCCAACCTACGTTAGTTAATTCATTCATGTTTAATTTAGTTACGTGTGTCACATATTTGAAGCGTGGGTTCAACGATATATGTCGATATATTATGTATCATTAGCGCTGTTCTTTGAATTTCTTAACTGAGGTACGTTTTAGAAGCAAACACATAATATGTTATGTGTAGGTATTTGAAGGTTACTTCCTGTTTTCTGCCTCTTTCGTATTTTCTAAGAAGCGGGTGAATTATTTACGTAGACATGAATTAAAACGAGTCTCCATATTTTATAGATATCATATTATGCTTATTCTTATATTATATTTATATAAAACTAATATTTTAAAGGTGAAAATGCTTCACGCTCGAATGTCTGTTCAGATTTGGATAAAATTTGGCACACGAGTAAACCATCCTGGAGTACACTCCTTGGGAAAATTTGCTATTTAAATTTTCTCTACATGTTACAAAAACAAAGTCCATAAACACCTATACGAATCATTCAGTACTTTTTGAGTTTATTTTAAACTATGTTTTATAATATGTAAAAATGCTTTAGTTGTTTACTTACCTACATGTATTGATTGAAACAAAATTTTCCATAATACTATACGCAAAACATACCTATACACCTACGTAAGAGAAACAAGCGCTCAATAAATCGATAGATGACCACCACTACTGACTTCCGCCACTTAAGTCAGCTCTATTGTATTCTACAAAGGGAAATAATCCCTCAAAAACGTTTTAGTAAGTACTACAATTTCGAAGCGCAATTAGTCTTGAGTACAGAGCTGCGATACGCCTTATTGGGCACTGCTCGAGACTTAGCCAAAAGTTGCCGTACAAACTTGTAGTAATAATAATAATATAATATAATAAGGATTTTATAACTGCAAATTATTCTTTTATTTATTTCAATATGGAATCTATCAATACATAAAACACTTAACATATATACACTAACTTATATATACAAGACACTTCGCGTGACCCAAGGGCTGGCTTTTACCTTGGTCAGAGATTAAGCATTGCCATACAACGTGGCAATGCCGCCAGCCTTTTGGGCACACTTCCAGTCGACAGTGATGCGGAGGAGTTTTTTGACGCCATATTTTAGCTTTTAGATTTTTTATTTAAGTGTATCTACAAGTTAGTGCATATATATAATAATATTTCACAACTATCACATAACGCCGTGTAGTCTCAAGCTAAGCAAAGCTTGTGTTATGAGTACTAGACAACTGATATACTTACTTATATATTTCTAAATACGCACATATATGTATTAGATAAATTACACCCAGATACAGAACAAATGATCGTGCTCAACACACAAACATTTGTCCTGGGTGGGAATCAAACTAGGTCGTAGTTCGATTCCGGTATAGCAGTGAGGTCTATTGACCACTAGACCAACAGGCCAGTCAAAATATAAAATATATAGAGTATAGACTTGAAGAAATGAGTCCATACCACGAGCTATTAACGCGATCCAATTGACGACCTAAACTGAACTGTTAAAGGGATGGAGCTATATAGGGTGTATAGCTCCATCCCTCTCTCGCTCACACGAGTGACATTTTAACACGTCATCCAAGATTAGGCTCCAGGACGGAGTGTTACGTCATAAAATTGACTAATCAGTGGAAATAAAGTAAGTACCAACATAAATGAGCGGCGTTATTATTTTTGTTTTTTTTGACGGGAATTTTTCTAAGTTTATTGGCTGTTTTAGTAAATATTGTAAATTTAGTGTATTGATGTTTAGGCGTGATTAACGAGCATTAAAACATGACGACTCACAACAG
This sequence comes from Mythimna vitellina, assembly GCA_949316375.1. Lineage (NCBI taxonomy): Eukaryota > Metazoa > Arthropoda > Insecta > Lepidoptera > Noctuidae > Mythimna > Mythimna vitellina. Next base: position 22,297,392 of record OX438690.1, read on the forward strand.
TTAAAAAGTAATTTAAAAAAAATGAAAATATGGGGCCTTTCAATAGTTCAAGTGTTTATTAACAATTATTTTAAATGGCGACTTTCAACAGTTCTGGCGTGATTAACCAACATCAAAACATAGCGACATTCAATAGCTCAAGAGTGATTAACAAACATCAAAACATAGCAACTTTCAATAGTTCAAGAATGATTAAGAAACATCAATACATTTCGACTTTCAAAAGTTCAGGCGTGATTAAGAAACATCAATACATTTGGACTTGTAACAATTCAGGCGTGATTAACAAACATGAAAACATAGCGACTTTCAATAGTTCAAGAATGATTAAGAAACATCAATACATTTCGACTTTCAAAAGTTCAGGCGTGATTAAGAAAAATCAATACATTTCGACTTGTACCAATTCAGGCGTGATTAACAAACATCAAAACAAAGCGACTTTCAATAGTTCAAGAATGATTAAGAAACATCAATACATTTTGACTTTCAAAAGTTCAGGTGTGATTAAGAAACATCAATACATTTCGACTTGTAACAATTCAGGCGTGATTAACAAACATCAAAACATAGCGCCTTTCAATAGTTCAAGAATGATTAAGAAACATCAATACATTTCGGCTTTCAAAAGTTCAGGCGTGATTAAGAAAAATCAATACATTTCGACTTGTAACAATTCAGGCGTGATTAACAAACATCAAAACATAGCGACTTTCAATAGTTCAAGAATGATTAAGAAACATCAATACATTTCGACTTTCAAAAGTTCAGGCGTGATTAAGAAACATCAATACATTTCGACTTGTAACAGTTCAGGCGTGATTAAAAAACATCAAAACAGGGCAACTTTCACGACTTTTCGATGCGGTGATTCCGTGATCTGTGGTCTTATCTTCAATTTGAAAATTGCGAAAATGTTGAAATATTTGTTTAATTAACACTAGGCGCCGGGTAGGCCTTAGGGATTGTCTCAGCTCAAACAAATTGATTTCAGCTTCAAACTCGGCTAGTTTACGAGGGAAGATAGATTAGTTTTCCTTCAAAATATAGCCGATGGCAAAGTTTTTGTTTTACGGTAGGAAAAGTTTCAGTTGGCAAAGTTCTGTAGTAAATATTGGTGTGTTAATTTTATGAGCTTTTCGAAGTTTTCTCCTGAAATTCAAATCAAAATTAGTTTGGAACTGTTCATTTATCATAAAATTGAGATGGGAAGAAAGTTACTTTATTTTGTAATTCATTGGACCATGGCTTACTTTAGACATTACCTGAACCAATGGGGTGCAATTATTATGTCTTTATATTTCTTTGAACTTTGAAAGGCGTACAAGGGGCCGGCCCGAGGAGGAGTGGCAGGCGGTCGCCTCCTTCTGCGAAGCAGTAATGCTAGCAAAGGAGGCGGCCGATCGCGTGAGGCAACGGTCCTCACGCCCCAATCGCCGCCGGGACTCTGATCCCGATTTCCGACCACCGTAGGCGCGGGCTTGCGGACGGCGAGCAATGGGTGGCTCGCCGTCCGACCGTCCGGTAACCATCCGGACCGAGCCCAAGTTGTCGACGGCGCGTACTGTTCCACGCGCGCCTCAAGGAGATGTCAGCAACTGTAGGGGCCCAGCAGGGTCGAAGCCTACTGGGGCCAAGGGTCTGATTCTGAAAGGAAGACTCGGCTCCGGTACGAAAGGCAACGAAGGAACAGGAGTGGATTTTTAGTCAGTAAAAGTCTGACACTATCTCCCGCCCCGCCCAAGAGCGGGGGATGTCATAAGATGATATTCCCACCGAAAAAAAAAGTAGGGGCCGAACCCAACTTCCGTAGGTTCCTTAATAACTTTTTATGGAACGTGGTACCAACAGACGATTATCCCTGTACACACAATGTAAGTGCACTTAAGAACAACCCTCGGTTAGTGGAAAACTATAATAACATGAGTATGGACAACAAAGATTATGCCTTTACCAGAAATCAGAAACTTTCTTTCAAATAAACCAATAACAGGAACTTTTGAATTGTCAAATGTTGGTCAGTCAAAAAAAAAGTGAAGCTAAGTGGCACGTTCCAAAGTGTAGATCTCTGTGGAGAAGAACCAGAAGTTTGAAAGTCGTAAAAAAATGGAAACTTACGTACTGTAGGGATAAGAATTATCATTATTTCTAATCCTGGTCGCGGTTTAACCGTTTGTCAAATTTTTACGGTTGGCCCAGTAAGTGAGAGAATGACTGCTGCACTGCGTGTCGCGGGTTTGATTCTCACACTCACCAAATATTTGTATGGCCTACAGTTATTTGTTCCGGGTCTGAGTGTCTTATGCATGTGGGTTAACTTCTTTACATGTTTGTGTACGCACCTACGATGTAGGATGTATATGTCGTGATCAGATCTTTAAATTGACCACTTCATGATATTATCGAACATATTATGAAGGGCACGTCACAATTATGGTAGCAAGTCCCCTCTTTGAGGCGTGGTTGGTAAGACCTCACGGCGTGCTCACCTTCCGTATGACACAGGTTCTCACCGAACACGGTAACGCTCTGGGACGAAGGCAACGAAGGAGCAGGAGTGAGTTTTTAGGTAGTAAAAGTCTGACACTATCTCCCGCTTCACCCAATCCAATGACAAATCCTGCTCTCATTAAATGATTTTCCCACCTAAAAAAAAACTGCAACATGAAATGGTGGCATTTCATGATACGTAATTGATATTGCTGAAATGCATAGTTTCTACGTTGGAACTCTTAATATGAAAAAAACGTTTTTTTATTAGCTTTCATGGTTATAAGAACTGCGATATTACAGAAAATACAAAACACAAAGAAACCAATAAATACCTAATTTCAAAAAAAGAATAACGTACTTTTAATATAAAGTTTATTTGAACTTATAATTCAAAGTCAATCCAAAGATATAACACTTCAAAGCAACCCGTTTTTAAAAAAAGGGCAACTTTACACTTTATCCCCTAATATTAGTACACTATATGTAGAAGTAATATAAGAAGTAGTCGAATCTACTTTTGTTTAACGGTAAAACTATTTAATGATGACATTGTTTCTCAGAAATAAATTGTTTGTACGAGGATAGGTGAAATGCCTTGGTAAAATGGTTCGACGTACACATTAATCATTAATGGTTCTATAAAACAATCGTTTTACTACTAAAAACCCTTCATCGAGGATGGTTTCTATGAAGTTCTCATTAGTTTGTAGTATATATGTCGTGGCCAGGTCATAGAAATTGATCACTTCATGAAATGGCCAAATAAATTTGGCCAGATCGTTTTAAACGTTAAAGTTTGATGATAATTATGTAAATCCTCGTTAGCCCTATTTTCTTTAGGCCTTTTATTATCATAGAAATCCTACATCAATCAATCAATCTTTTTTTTATACACCTGCCATACTGTCTCTCCACTACCCTAGTATGTTGACTGATAGAGAATGCCTAAGGCATTAAGACCGCCTTTGTACCTTTTGATGCATAAAGATTAAATAAATAAATAAACAAACAAATCAATGATATGGCCAAACCGAGGATTGAAATATCATCAAATTTTAAGGTTTAAACGATCTGGCCATGACATATACAATCACATGTTAAGCAACCCATGTTACAATATCCTCATACCTTGATTCCCAGAATATATAGTCAGAGATGTACCTTTGTCTTTATTGGAGTTTGAAATTGAAAGCTCATGAAATACCTTCTCCCGCTCTTGGTGGAGCGAGAGGGAGTGTTAGACTTATACTGACTAAAACCTACTTGTGGTTCTTCAGCCTTTTTCTTTCTTCCGAACAAACCTGAGGCCGTCAGTTATGCTAACATCTCTTTGAAAGACTTAGTAATTTTTATCCAGATTTCATATACACCTCTTATTTTTAATTAGTACAAATAATTAAAGGGCTTATTTGAAAAGGTCTTGTTATTATTTATGTAAAGTCTCAGTTAATAATATTCATAAGCAGAAAAGTTATGACCGTTTGTTTATATCCCAAAATTTCACTTAATTTATGGACATATTGTACAGGCAGTTACAGTACAGTTATTGTTTATGAATGAATGAATGGCGATAAAAATGGAAAAATACTGCATGTAGTATTTTCTAGTTGCAATTATTGTGAATAATTGATTCAATTATGAATTTACCAATTATAACAAATTTTCGGGGACAAAATGCTGCGCGCCAAAACTAAGATACAAGATGTTTCCCGAAAAGCTGCCACTCTGAAGTGGGATTGGCCCGGACATGTCTGCCGCATGTCAGATGACCGGTGGGCTAAAAGAGCCACCTATTGGGTCCCACTAAACGCAAGGCGCGACGCAGCAGACCAAGGCGAAGGTGGAGAGATGAACTGGATAAATATCAGAAAGACTGGCGAGGCCTTTGCTCAGCAGTGGGACATAAATGGGCTATAAATAATAATAACATAATAGTAATAAAAAAAATGTGACCATTAAAGGTTACGAATAGAGCCCCATTCTTTTGTACTAATTAAAAAATAGTGGTGTATTATGTTTCAATCCCATTTAATAGGGGGCAAGTCTGTTACTATAATACAGACAGACACCAGATTGCGATTGAGAAAGTCCAATTGGAAAATCCAATAGCATTAAGCTCAGCCAAAGAATCGAATCTAGCACCATAACGACCGCTAGACTAATGACCCAACGAGGCTACGTATAAAACTAATCTAATAAGCTCATTATACCAAAAACGAGACCTTTATAATAGTATAAATTCTCATCATCATCATCATCATCATCATCATTTCAGCCGAAAGACGTCCACTGTTGGACATAGGCCTCCCCCAAATGCCGCCACAACGACCGGTCCTGTGCGTCTCGCATCCATCGAACTCTCGCGACCCTCACCAGGGACGAAAGTTTCTGGAATGGCGACCACGTACCGGAAAACGCAGCGTTGGAAGGCCTCCCACAAGGTGGACCGAGTATAAATTCTAACTATGCCTAACAAAATCTAAATTTACAGTTAATTTGATTCGCTTAATTTATCCCCTGGAAACCTGATCAAATATCCCGGCTGACTCGACCTTCTCCTATATATTAAAGTTAGCACAATTATCCGTAACGAACCAAAACTTGTATACTTACCTACATAGTATAGGCGTTATGGAAATTATAGCTAACCAGCTGCTGCTAACGGGTTTGCCCGCGTGATAATTCACTAACATTTGACATCAACAGTAACATATGTACTGAAAGGAAATAAAAATAAAATAGCTGATAGTAAACTTGAAGTCCTCTCAACCTTAGTTCGGACTTCGTCATAATTGTTATATTTTAAGTTCTCTTAATTACAATGATTTCATATTTATCATAGTATTTATTAGTTTACTATATTAGCATATATACGTATTTTATTATTATAAGCAACTTAATTAAATTAAGTACTACGATACTACATTATATTTCAAATATCTGTTATTTATTTATTGTGCACACCTACCACAGTGTTGTCTTTTTTAACCCAATAGTTGACTGGTAGAAAATGCCTTGCTGCATTAAGTCCGCCTATGTACCACCACTGTTCATGAAGTTTAAATAAAACCCTTAACTAATTAAAACTAACTAAAATCAATCTATATATTCAATAAATCTGTAGAATTTTTTAGTTATGCGCGCATAACGTAAAATGTACGAAATCGATGTAGATAACTTTTATACATTAAAATTGAGCTTAACTTAATATATTACTTAGGCTATGTTTCATCGCAATCGGTTGACTATATTAAAATATATACTATATTCATTGACTGTTTGGCGGTACGAAGTTCGCTGGGTTAGCTAGTCTAAAATGAGTCGTAAAAAAATACTCCATATCGCAGTGAGTGGTAATATGCCACAAAAAAAAAACTGGCAGCATTACCATGCTGTATGGTAACGTATAAACGTTACCTGAGGCAGACAATAATCTCTGCCTCAGGTAACTAAGCCCAACAATAAGTTAACAAATATAGTCTTTTCCTTATTCATAAATCCTTGAATATTTTGATGCACCAGGTTGATACTATTTAATGATTTTAAAACTTTATTGGAAATAGTTTTGTTTGTTAGTACCTTAACATGTCTTAATTTCTAATTTAAATGAATATCTTTGTCAACATTTGGTGCCAATTTATTGGAAAAATCATATATTAATTTGTCATTGCGTTGCTCAACAGGAACTTTTTGCTTAGACAAGTTCTTGGCTGAAACAAAAAAAATAATGTGACAGTGATAGCCACTGTCTCCTATAAAAGTTTGATAGATAGTACCTATCTACAAGATATCTATCTTTTGTCAAATGAGATATAATATTAAGAGGCAGAGGTATCCAATTTTAATATAAACTTTTCTAATACGAAGCCCCAAACGGCCTTTAGCGAACCTTTACTCGTCCACAGTGTAGGCGTACAGTGGAGCTGTTTCATTAGTTTATTTACACAATTTACGGTCGCCACTCCAGCGATAAGATAATGTTATCACGCACGTCAATCCGTGACTGGGTATCAAGAGGCTCCGCGGTGCAAGGTTAGTTGCAATTTACGGCTTTTGTGCATCTGTGGGATGGATAAAAAGCTTCTGATTGGCGTTTTCTTTTATTTCTTAACCATTCTGAATTCTCTTGCTTGAAAGGGCTTTCATTTAGATCTAAATTAATTCGACCGACCGATAATAAATCCGGCTCGAAGGACCAATATTAAATACATGTGCCAAATATACATAGAGCACTCCACTGGTAGATTGCTGGTGAAGCCCACATTCTAGGTATTTACAGAAACTCCGCGCATTTTTGCCTGTTAAAACCCAAAGCGATAGTTCGTTGAAAATTTTTTTTTAATTCAATTAGACATTTTTGTAATGTCATTTTCTTTCTTCTTATTGTTTGTTTTTTATGTGTTACTATTATTATTATAATTTAATTTTAATCATATTTTTTGATATTTTGATTCATTTAATCTCATGTGTTTTTTATCAAATATTTTTCTCTAAGTATTGCACTCATTTGAATATTTAATCAACATTCCATCTGTGACATCGATTATAGAAATGTCCAAAATTGGTTGATTTTTTGAACGACAAACCATTAGTTTGATGATACACTAGGCGCAGTGGTTGAGCGATTGGGTCCTGAACTGCGGGTTCTGGGTTCGATTCCTTCATGGAGCAAATATTTGTATGGCTTACAGATAGTTGTTCTGGGTCTGAATGTATTATCTATGTGAGTTTACATGATTGCACCCTCCCACGATATCGGCGATCTCTCGCGCCGGGCCCTAGTACAGGCCATGGTCTGAAGCAAGGAGGAGTGGCAGGCGGTCGCCTTCTTCTGCGAAGCAGTAATGCTAGCTAAGGAGGAGGCAGACCGCGCGAGACAACGGTCCTCTCGCCCCAGCCTACATTGGCCGGTAATCGGGATTCGCGGACAGCGAGCAATGAGTAGTTCACTGTCCGACCGTCTGGTAACCGTCCGGACCTAGCTCAAGTCGTCGACGGCGCGTACTGTTCCACGCGCGTCTCAGGGAAATGTCAGGAAATCGTAGGATCGAAGCTTACTGGGGCCACGGGTAGTGTGAAAGTGAAACCCGGGGCCCTGGGACGAAGGCAAAGAAGGAACAGGAGTAGGTTTTTAGTCAGTAAAAGTCTGACATTATTTCCCGCTCCTCCCAAGAGCGGGATTTGTCATTATATAATTTTCCCACCTAAAAAAAACCGTCTCACGATATAGAAATAATTTCTAGGGTGAAGAGCAAAGTTTGAAGAAAAAGAAAAAAAATTGTCAATAATTGTACATTTATAATTACACATAAAACCTCCCCTCCCTTTTCTTCCCTCACTTTTATCTGTGTTGACAGGCACGTAAAGTCCTTACCTACACCTCCGCGAATCTTTTCTGGCACACGAGCACGTAGTAACTTACAATTTCCTCTATCAATACAGCCAGGAAGATAAGCGGCTTAACTGTAATGATTTTCTGTCCCAAATTAAGTGGAAAATTAAAATTGCTTGTTTCTATGTTACTTTCGAAGATAAATGAACTGTACTGGTTGTGAGATAGGGGATTTTTCTTTGACAGGGTCAAAAGGTAATTTAATTGCAGTTCAGAAGCTTTAGTTTGAAATGATCACTAATCTTTATATATAACAGGAGAAACTGACTGACATATATAAACGCACAGCCAAAACTACTGGGACTAGAAACGTGAAATTTTGCAAAAGGTTTCCGTTTATAACGTAAGCGAGTACTAAGAAAGGATAATCCAAAATTCACCCCCTGAAGGGATGAAACGGGGGTACAAAGTTTGTATGGAGAAATCAACTTTAATGCGGGCGAAGCCGCTGGCAGAAGCTAGTTCATATTAAAAAAGCAAAAGTTTGTGATTGTGCGTTTGTTACTTCGTCACGCTCGAGCGGCTGAACGATTTGGATGAAATTTAGCTCACGGGTAGACCATGTCCTAGACCAGCGCATAGGCACTGGCGTAGCTATTGTGATAGTGGAGACGCAATGAAAGGCTTCTGGTTAGATTTAAACTATTATTATATAGTTTTAAGCACTTTCAAATACATCTATCCATATGTATAAAAATCAATGCCACTTTTCGTTGTAATTTTATAAGTCAAGAACGTGCTCACCTATCCAAACCAAATGTTTAGGCTTTGTTCGGACTATTTAGTAGATGTTTATGTGAAGTTTGCACAAAATCGGTCGAGCGGTTCTTCATTTATCACATTATTAGGCGGTATGAAATTCGCCGAGTTAGCTAGTTTTTTTTATTTTTTATTCTCTATACGTTCGCGCTTGACCGCCATCTCACCTGATGGAAAGCGACGATGCGGTGGACGATGGAACGCGCTTACCTAGAAGTAACCTATTTACTCTTGACTTAAAGATTTCCGGGTTGTAGCTATCAGGAAACACAGATTCCGGCAAGGAATTCCACTCCTTAGCTGTACGCACAATGAATGTTTTTTATAAATAAAAGTATAACATACCAGTTTGCAATATTAGTAATATTAGTGTGGCCTCTATGGACGCCACACTAACTTAGGGCTAGGTGGGGCAGTGCCCCGGGGTCATATGAAACGTGAATCCGTAGATAGAGCTCCGTGCACCACAATCTTCATTTAAACCTTCTGCTCTGCTTTCACATAAAGAGACCTCATATATAAACACGTTATTATGCAACATCCTACAGTGATACAGTCCATTCCTCGCTTTAGAATTTCTAAGGTTGGTCGCCTTGTCGTAGGGATGTAGTAGACATCGTGAAAATTTGCGGCTAGAGAGGTGCATGTGGAGAAATAAAGAATAAATATTCAGCGTTTTCGTTTCAAAACAATAATATGCTGTTATGAGCAAGTTAGTGTCAATGGTGAGTACCTCACTGACCTCCAATTTGCCAAGGAAATAGCAGTCATGGCTGAAACTACGGAGGAGCTTGGCAAAATTACTTCAGTAGAGTTCCGGAAAGAATGCATAAATTAGCACTGAAATATTTAAGAAATAATCATTTTTTTTTGATATTTGATAATTTTTTAAACATTATTTCTGACTTGTGCTGCTTCAGCGATGGCGACGATGTGTTGTCAACTGTCGCTGCGCAGTCGTGTTAAAAATGGGCTGTCATAGCATGCACCTTTTAATCTCCGATGGTATAAAAAGAGAAAAGAAAGAAAAACATTTATTTTTGACTCACACAGGACAAACCCCAATAAACTTTAAAAAAATGATAACTTTAATTAAAAAAATCAACAATAAGAAGAAAAATTAAATAATTAAAAAAACCTGTGATAGGTATTTCAAACAAAAAAGTAAAATAACGCAGCGCTGGTATTCTGATAGGGCCTGGTGATGCGGCGCACGCACTCACAGAACACAGAGACTGACTAGATAGGTAATAAAAAACAAATAATAAAATAAACTAAAACATATAATAAACTTTAAAAAAATTGCCTTAAAAGCGACATCCGATGCTCCGATAAAGATGAAGTTCATGTCCTCGTGCAACACTAGAAGCGGCCAAAATAACTGTGACAAATGCAGATAGCGGAACGAATTTTGAGCGCTCGGTGAAAGAGCGGGGATCGCTTTATGCATCGTACACATCGGCGAGCCAATCACTGTACAAGGATTGCACTCCCCGCCCCCGCATCCCTTTTCATACCACTAAAGAGACCCGATATTTCACTTCTTCTTTTCACTAAGTAGAACTGTAGAAGTCAGCGCTCAAGATCCGTGCCGGTATCTGTACTATCTTGCAAAAGTTCCGCATTTGCGGAGGTGGCAGCGAGATCCCGATACAACCCTACCTCATCGTTAACCCTTCCCCAGTATTCTGTTTGTCTAAGCCTTTGGAGAATCTTTAATGCTAAGTCTCGTTGGCAACGAAAACTAGACATCTTGAGAGCTTTCAAAAGGTTTTTGCAGACAATTTACTTAAATGTTACCGTTTTAAATACATAATCTTAAAAAAATGAAGTGACTATAAGCCTCTTCAGAGATAAGGAGAGATGAAATCTCAAGAGGCTTACCAAGGAGTCGGTTTAGCGCCTCTAATGAAGTAACAAAATGCTAATTAGTACCGGCATTGTACTAACGAGATTTAAGAGATCAGATTTATGGAGAATTAGAACTTGATTTTGTAACACAGAAGTGTTCTGTGTAGGTATCTATGCTGTGTGTGTGTGTGTGTGTGTATAGTACACCACGAACTACCTGCGTATCTTTTTTTCTCCTTCTCTGTCAAATCCATCCAAAGGTTGTCTGTAAGAGATCGCTTTTAGCGATAAGACCGCCCATTGTGACACCCTATTAATGTTAATTTCCTAATGTATATTGTATTTTTGGTGTACCATAAAGAATATCTATCTATCTATCTGTGTGTATTAAATGAAAGAAAGAAAAGAAAGAAAGAAAAAGAGTTTATTCACGTCAAACATGGCGCATACTTTAAAAATAAAAACAAATAACAACAACGACTTATATTATAAGTGATAGGATATGCGTCACATCCGCGCAAAACGGCCAGCGCTCAGCAAAATGCTGGGGCTCGTGTAAGACAGAGCCTCAGCGCTGATTTTCAGCACCAGCCGTCGTCGACGGTGAGACGTTGATCGGTTAGCAAGGATTACATATTATATAATTAAAATCACTGAATAAACCAATTAATAACAAAAATAACAATAAACCATTACATATACTAAAAGGGGTACAAAAACAAAACACGGTTGACAAAAAAGCATTGACGTAGTCGATTGTTATAGACGATCGATAAACGATCGAACTTAAAACTAGAATTTTATGCTATTAAAAACAAATATTTTTAAGGATGTTAACATGTCTAACTGAAGAGGCGTCACGTATTATTGATCGTGTAACGTCAGAACAGAGAAATCTTTATATATGTAATTTTTCCGTACGTGTGTTTGTCATTCCGTGAAAGAGGCGGACCGCGACCGCATTGATGCCTTCGAGATGTGGTACTGGAGCAAAATGCTTCGAATTCCCTGGACTGCTTTCCGTACAAACCTCTCTATCTTACGTGAGGTGAACATCAAGGTCAGACTGTCGACTATCTGTATGCGCAGAGTACTGGAGTTCATTGGCCACATTGCCAGGGAAAATGGCCACAACCTTGAACAGCTCATCGTAACTGGCATGGTTGATGGCAAACGACCAAGAGGCCGCAGCCCAAAAAGATGGGCAGATCAGGTCTGCTCCACACTGGACACCCAATTGCACGTCGCACTTCATGACGCTAAGAGCCGTCACAGATGGCGAAATACCATTAGCATAAAACTAATCCAGCGGGAACTTCACGACCCTCAGTAATGAGGAATACGACTCGAGGAGGAGGAGGTGTTTGTCATCTATCTCCTCTTAAATAACTGAGCCGATTTCTAAATCGCCCAACATCTACAACATCTATGTTTCGTGGGTATATTTGAGTGGATTCCTGGATGGTTTAAAAATACAAATAGACCCGGTGGGTCTGCAATTGGATTCTCTAATTTTTATTCTGACAAAAATCCAGCTTGACATCTGTTGGGACCGCTAGTAGGTATACACTATTATTTTTTTATTTGTACATAAAAATGCGGCTCTATCTGTACCCGTTACTGATCATAATTGCGTAGTCAAAAGTAAAAAAACGAAATCCCAAAATTGATCACGAAAATTTGTTATAATTGGTAAATTCATAATTGCATCAATCATCCAAAACAATTACTACTAGAATACACGCAGTGTTTTTCCATTTTAAACTTCATTCATTCATTCAAATCATAATCAATAGTCTGTACAATATTTATATAAAAAGATGTGACTTTTTGGGATATAAACAAACGTTAAAAACTTTGCTGTCTTTGAATATTATTTATTGAGACTTTACTTAAATAATAACAAGACTTTTTCTAATAAGCCCTTTAAGTATATTAAAAAAAATATCCGCTTGACGCATCTTCCATCCGATTTGCTAATTATATTTACAATTCGCGATTGCATATTATATTTACAATTCGTCGTGCCTTAGAAGTTAAAATTTTTTTCATAGTGTATTTATATAACTTTGGTAAAACAAGTGTACAATATTGTAATAAATCAATCTCACCAGAGAGCACTTCAATTTTTTTTTTTTGGATTTAGATTGATTTAAATTGTTCCGAGTGAAGTTCATCAAAATCTTTAGCTTCACTGAATTTTATCCCATATTTCGTACATAATCTCTACCAGTAATACCTATATTAGTGGTTTCGTTACGTCATCAAGCTTCAAGACTATTTTATTAAGAAGCTGATAAGTGGGGCCATCTTAGCAAAGTCTCTCATTTACCGGCTCATGTCAGCTCTCGGGGCTTCGATAAACTTTACAGTATTCTCCTCAAGTGGTCTCGATTTCGTTAAGTTTAACTAACTTATTATGAAGATCGGTTTTCGTATGAAAGACGGTTAATATAGTATGTTTCTATCACAAGAGGAAGCAACTCGACATACATTTTTACCGTTTTTCATACAACCACTCTTACGTGATTATGACGTTATGATACATTTTTCATTTGATATTTTGGAAACACAGTATATTGTAGATGTTATCTAGGCTTCTATTGAAATCAATTTATAAATTTGTTTTAAACTATTGTCATCCTCTGAAAATCTGCTATTTTGCATGAATAAAAAGAGTCTGCCCAGTGCGGGTTGGTGGATGTCACATGTCTTCGAATTTTTGGTGGATTACGGCCCGTTCCCTCTCCTAGAGAGGAGGCCTGAGTCCCAACAGTGGGAACATTATAAGGCCGACTATGCTATGCTATGCTAAAAAGAGTCTAAGCTCTTCATAATTTACACAAAAAATAAAAAAAGTCCAAAAAGTATAAAAATAGAAGCCTTGCAAATTTAATTAAGATTCTAAATGACGAAATTTTTTTTCAAGATCTTTTAATGGTGTCCAAACAAACACGTATTTCCCGGAACAGACTTTAGTGCACCTCAACATCAATGATTGCAGCACTGGTTTACATCAATTAAAAAAAAAACACGTTTTGTAAAATATTCGAGTAAAATAATCACGGTATTACCGAATGCTAGCAGAGTTTTCAGGCGTTATCTCTCTTATATCACGTTGCCTTTCCGTCAAACATCGAGTTGGATTGCGTTAGATGAAGTAACAAGCTTTGAAACCATGCTCGTTGTTTACGATAGGCGACTAAAAAAGGACCTAATATAACAAACAAACTGGACTTTGCGAGTCCTGCAGTTGAAGCCGTGTTATAACACTAATTTCAAGTCGTTTGTGGTGCGGGTGCCGACTCGTTCGGTTCCGTTTTTTGCCATTTGGCTACGGAATCCTAAAAATGAACACTACTTCTAGTTTTAAGAATGTTGCCACATGCGAATAAGATGGCTATCAACCCGAAAGACGTCGCAATTGTTTTTTTGTGGTAAATAAATTCTATAACTTAAACAGTAAAAACCTGCCATTATAATCAAATCTCCACCGTATCACCTAGAAAGATAGGACGTTTCAAATTAATTAGCTAACGGAAGCAGCAATAAAATATAAATTCGAAAAGATGACTTTAAACATGTTTATGCCTATCGCTATATTGTTCAGGTTGACAATAAACTGCTAGTACCAAGCAGTTACTTTAACGACACATTCATTGTTATTGTCGAAGAATAACGACACGTTGCTTTTGCTGTCGACGAATAACGAAAAAGAGTTTACCGAGACGGCACTACGACATATACGACCTATCGGATGGTATGTACGACAAGTTGACTGGTACATACGACACGTTGGCTAGAATTGTGGCAAAGCAGTGTGACATTGAATGGGAGACATCCCTAAGCGCGGCAGCGTCACTGTGGAATGGAATTCTAAAGTCGCTCCGGAAACCTTCAGTTCGTTCATTCGTTCGTTTTCTAGATAGCTTTTTGTTCAGAATTTCTTTTTCAAAGCTGTACGGTGGTTAATTTTACATTTTTCACTGCTATCTCGTTTCTTGATTCAAGGAGCTTCATCCTATCAAAGTGGTCGGTGAATAGAATGTTCAAAGGCACTATTTTCAAATTAAGTAAGGATAGTCTGAGAAAAACATGGTTTTCTTTCCCTTGACTATAGTAAATATGTAAGAAGGGTGAGTTTATCAATAAATCATATTTGTTATGATTTTGAAATAGTGAATTTCTATGCTAATATTTTTCACTTTATTTAAACGTGTAATCTTACTCACTCGTATATTATCAAAATTATTTAACATTCAGTCTGACTCATACACATAACAACATAGTCGTTGACTGGCCTGTTGGTGTAAAGGTTGGGCCTGACTGCTATGTCGGAGGTCGTGGGTTCGATTCCCATCCAGGACAAATGTTTGTGTGATGAGCTTGATTATTTTTTCTGTTTGGGTGTAATTTATCTATAGTAAGTATGTATTTAGAAATATATAAGTATGTTTATCAGTTGTCTAGTACTCATAACACAAGCCCTGCTTAGCTTGGGACTAGACGGCGTCGTGTGATAGTTGTGTGTGTGTGTTAATATAAAAAAAAGAAAAAAAAAATTGTAAGAATGGTCATAGTAGTAAGAAGTCACTTGCGCAAAATAAGAAAAAAGTGAATGATATGACAATTGACATATAACCAAAACAATTTTTTCTCCTTCGCCCGCTTTGAGCAGGCTAAGGTCTTACACCATATCATACGTCATGCTCGTGAACGGGTGCTGTCAGTTGAGACTGGTCATCTCTTAGCTGCTATTGGCTTAATTAATTTGTATTTATTAATTCGTTTTTAATTATTATTACTTATCTACATTGTGCTCACATATTAGAAGCGACAAGAAATGTGTAACCAAGATTTATGTAACTCATAAAAGAGTGTCTATGGAGTTTCTTGCGCGTTCTTCTCCATTGAAATCTACGCTTGGAACGTGCAATTTAGCTTCACTTGTTTTTTTTTGACTGACCGACATTTTGACAATTCAAAAATACCTGTAATTGGTCTATTTGAAATAAACGTTTCTGATTTCTGATATCGCCTCATCATCAGTAACTGAAATCCAAAAGTGAGACCGAAGCCCTTACGATGATAGGCGTTGAGTTTGACGTTTACTTATATTACGTTTTTGTCATCTAATAAACAGTTATACTAAAACATAGGCGTATTATTTATTTGAAAAAGTATCGATATCCACTAAATCAAATACATTGAATATGCTCTAATATCATAATGACAGCGTTTGTGAAGTTAGTAACGCATTAAGAAATAAGTTCTTTAACAGTTTACAAAGATTGTTCTAAACTAAAAAAATTAAAAATCTATTTATTTTCTACATTTGGCCATTGCTAATGAGGCTAAGATTTAAATAGGTAAAACAGACACCAAAACTGTACACAAAAATAAAAAACAACATATTAGAAAAACCCTCCAATGAACACACCACTAGAGCAAGGAAACACCTTACATAAAAACAAACTAATGATTGCAACATACAACGTCCGAACCCTCTCATCGTATGACCTTTTGCTCGAGTTTGAAGAGGCTATAAGAAATATAAAATACGATATCATCGGAATATCTATCTGAATTTTAATATATATATCTGAAATGAGAAGACATGGAAATAAAATAGAAGAGTACGAAAATTTTATCATTGGAGGAGGCCTACACCCAACTTGGGGTTCCAGTAGATTATACAGTAGAGTAGATTATAAATTAAATTAAAACAATAACAAATAAAAAAAACTAACTAAAACTAACTAATAACTATAAAAATATATATATATATATATTTTTATACATTTTTTTTACTTTTAGTTTGTTTTTATATATATATATAGAAATCTAGGTACACATACAATTAAGTAAAGGAAAGAGAAATTATACTACCATAGATTAAACTACATGAACTAACACTAAAATAAAATGTAAGAAGTGTAAACTTTAAATACTGGAAATAAAAGGCTTTTTTATTTTATTTTATTTTTTTAAATTAAACAAAACAAAAACTTTTTTTGATACATATTTCATTCGTGGAACGCTTAAGCCCAGAAACGGGTTTCTCCTTTGTGTAAAATTAATCCAGTAAAGACCTCTGAAAATCTGGCATTTTGCATGAATTTAACACTCCATAATTTACTCAAAAATTATAAAGTCAAAAAAGTATGACAATAGAAGCCTTGCAAATTTAATCAAGATTCTGAATAATTATTTTTTAGGCGAGTAAAAAAGGATCTCCTCTTAAGACAAAAACTTCTAACTAAATATCTTCCCCCAGTTTAGACACACATACATTTGTATAATATGTCGTCAAAAAAAATCGTGTTTTAGAGCGTAGTAGTTTTCGAATGAGATCCGTTAGTCCCTTTCACCGCCATAGTATGATATACGAGACAAATAAATGGGTTAAAACGAATTTCAATTTTTATTTCAACACACTCAGTTAACAATATAAGCAAAGACATCAAATATTGTGTCTCTTTAAATGTCTTTGGCTATAAGTATTTGTAATGTACATGTAGTTACGGGACCCTATTGGGTTACGCTACAAAAGCCATACTTTTGTAGCGTGAGCGTTTTGTATAAAATCCATGGCGTTGAAAGGGTTTTTTTAGGTGGGAAATCATCTCATTAATTCTCTCGCTCTAGAGTGGAGCGATAGCGATCAGACTTTTACCGACTAAAACCACACCTACGAGTATGTTGCCTTTTGCGTTCCAAAGTCATGAGTATATCCTTTTCAGAACCGATCGCATGGCCCTAGCAGCAACACTGGCAATACTTCGCTCCATAGCACGTTAGCAAACCTTGAGTTTGAACTTTTGGATGTTAAACAAGACCAAGTTTGTACTTATTAAATTAAATCTGCTCATCGGACACCTAAAAGCCAATTTTCGACTATTATTCGAGGTGTTAAGATTGGCAACAGGTGAAAAAGCGACACCTGTTAGATCCCTGTTATCTCTTTAGTTAATTAAACCCGCCGCCTCGCCTTGATTTCATTATGAAGCCTTTAGCGAGATAATTTAACCTTTTTACTCCTTTGAAATTGTGAAGTTTTACTGTTTGGAGATATCGGATTTGTTGTAGAATGTTTTACATTAAAGGCTACCTGGGTCGGCTAACAGTAACTTAATTGTTCTTGAATACATCATTCAAGAATACATGCATTCTGTACCAAGTACATGGACAAAACCAAAGTCATGATAAACCACCATGTAGCACACACTCCTATCAAGATCGGAGACTCTACACTCGAAGTTTTGTACATGTGAATTTTATGTACAAAATATAGCATCCGTGATGTGTCTAATGGCCTTCTCACACCTACAACCAAAGCAAGGAAAAAAAACAGTAGCGAAAATCCGTGCCTAGTCAAATAAAGACTTTGAACAGTGTCAGAGGACAAAAAGCGATGCACACACACATTAAAAAAAACCCTCTACTTTACTTTACCCTGCTCTACTCTACTCTACCCTACTCTACCCTACTCTACCCTACTCTACCCTACTCTACCCTACTCTACCCTACTCTACCCTACTCTACCCTACTCTACCCTACTCTACCCTACTCTACCCTACTCTACCCTACTCTACCCTACTCTACCCTACTCTACCCTACTCTACTCCACTCTACCCTACTCGATAAAAAGTAACCTGTCACCTGTCCTAAAATTGTCTCCTGATTCTAAACTAACTCCCCACCAATTTTCAGCCAAATTAGTTCAGCCGTTCTTGAGTTATAAGTAGTGTAACTAACACGACTTTCTTTTATATATATATAGATAAATAAACAAGACAATTTTTCTGACGGGTTTCTGAATACTTTCCATTTTGATATTTTCTACATCTTTTTATACTGGCAAACGTTGTTATGTCATATATATTATCAAAGAAAAAAATGAGAGACTGAGAATAGGTCATAAGTAAAACCTAATTAATTAAATTAATTATAATGTTTTAATTAATTACATAAGTATAAAAACCATAATTAGAACAAGACTATTTAAGTGAAATGTTTTGAAACATTTATAATTATTAATTACATATTTGGTAAATCTTTTGAATAATAAATTTTATTATCTTTAATTCTGTTTTCAAACATATTTGACGATATTTTTTTTTTTAGATTTAAATGTAGACGCCTGCGAGTCCACGCCATAATAATGGTGGTAAGTCCCCTCTTTGAAGAGTGACTGGAAAGGCAACACGGCGTCCTTACCTTCCACATGACGCAGGTCCTCACCGAACATGGTAAGTTCGGGAGGTTCCTGTACCGGATTCGTGCGGAAGAAACGGCCGGGTGTCACCATTGTGTGTCTGCCCCACCTAGGCAGAGCACCGCTGTGTCCTCATGAGGGCGATCGGTGGCAGTGATCTTTCGCGTCGAGCCTTGGTACAGGCCATGGTCCGGAGCTAGGAAGAGTGGCAAGCGGTCGCCTTCTTCTGCGAAGCAGTAATGCTAGCAAAAGGAGGACGCCGCATGTGCACACGCGAGGCAATGGCCTTCGCGCCCCAGCCAGCGGGATTCCCGATTTCCGGCCACCATAGGCGCGGGCTTGCGGACGGCGAGCAATGGGCAGCTCGCCGTCCCAAATTCAAGTCGTTGACGGCGCGTAGTGTTTCACGCGCGCCTCAAGGAGATATCAGCAACCGTAGGGGCCCAGCAGGGTAAGGGTCTGATTCTGTAAGGATAACTCGGCCCTGATGTGAAAGGCAACGAAGGAACAGGAGTGGGTTTTGTCAGTAAAAGTCTGACACACCCTCGCGCTCCGCCCAGGGGTGGAGAATGTCATTGGATGATTTTCCCACCGAAAAAAAGACGCCTGCCAGTCCCTAAAGAATAAAAATATAAAGTAGGTGCTTACCTTTTTATTAGGGTACAAAATGTTGCAAGTAAACATGTTCTGAACGCCTCCAGCACAAAAAGAACCCAATTTACTCGCCGTATTTTTCGTATACGAAAGGATTTTTGTCCTGGTAGACATTTCACATTTACATAAATTCCTAGTGCTCTCTAAGGAAGATCTTAATCTTTTAGTAATTCAGGTAGGTAACCATCGACAGCAGCGGTTCTCAACCTGTTCTACGCGGACCACAGTTGCTCCACAAAACAAAAAAATATAGTCTATATGATGGCTTTCCAACAGATTTTAAGCTTAGCAGAAATGGTGTCTTTTCTATGAAAATCCTCGTTACTTTTTATTTTAAAAATTAAAATAGGTTTACTTCAAGATTTTTATGACGTAATTTTTTTAATAGACCGAATACAAAATATCATGCTGCCTTCCAAATTGGGTCCAAAGTCCTCCAATATTTAGACATGGGCAAGAAAACTGCCAGGCTCAAATGCGATAGGGCGGGTCACGGCAGTCGCATGCATAGTGACAGTTGGACAAGTGTCGCTACGCCGTGGATGCCTACAGAGAGAAAGCACTGTTGAGAAAGTGGCAGCCGGATGATCTAGACGCGTACCACGAGGACTGATTTGTGACGACGCGGGAGAAGAATGTCTGTAAGAACTTATAGGAAGTCTTTGCCGAGCAGTAGGACAGTAATGGTTAGGGAAAAATCTTTCTATCTTTACTAACAATAAAGAAACCAAAGTGGGGGTCAAGAATAGTTTGGCAACCACTGATTTCTCAGAACAATAACTTTTTATTATTATTGATAGGCTCACGTTAGACCACTATCTCACCAACCTCCCTAGCAAAGTTACAATTGTATCGTTCGCGCCGAACGCCTCGAGTAGGCCACGCCTCCGATTCCTTTGTTCTGACGTCATCTCAATGCTCAGTGACTTGGCTAGGGAGGCTGATGGTAAGATGATGTGGCTGACAAGCGACGAGCTTGCCTAAAAGTAACCTATTCACTCTAGGCTGTAACTATCAGAAACTAATAAAAAAATATTCTCTTTCACAGAGCCATGTCTTTACTGACGGGGTTCGTGGTGCGGACGAGGGCTGGTGCGGGAAGCTGGCTCGGTTACGTCTCCAGGTCAGACCCCAGAGGAGCTCTACCGGCTTGGCTAGTAAACAGGTGTGCTACAGTTACGATTAATTGTTAAAATATTGCCGGTATTCTCCGGAATGATAGATATAGTGTAACAGAACGTTGCATGAATGATATTATTTGTTTATGGTATATTTAATGAATTCTAAAATAATGGTAATTAATAGCAATACAATAAGATATATTTATATACCCATTTTAAAACTGTTAACTTACTTATTAACATATTGTAGCAGCATTGTGTGTTGTATTTTTCTTTCTTTTTCTTTACCTATGGCGCCAGATAAGAACTAAAAAATACGGAATCCTACATCGTGAAATTAGTGTTCTCAGCGTGATTTGAACACATACAACAGTTCAAAATTAATCATCTATCGGGTAGTTGCCCGGATCAGATGCAAAAAAACTCGTCTGGTCGGAGGATCCTCCCTATTCAACGGAGGTACAGGTCGCGCGATGATTCTAGATCGCTCGAGGAAAGTAGTGGGGGCAATCGGCGCATGTGTACAATCTTGTACTGAAATTCTTAGCGTGTTATTAAGCATTTTTTATTTCGTATTTTTGAACTTTAGTAACTTAACATACTAATATTATAAAAGTGAAAGTAAGTTTGTTTGTCTGTTATATCTTCACGCCTAAATGGCAAAACCGATTTTGATGAATTTTGATACAGAGAAAATTGGGACCCTGGAGACGGATATAGGCTAATAAAAGCGGGCGAAGCCGCGGGTAAAAGCTAGTTTATGATAAGTTGTTGTATGTGGGACTTTACACCCTGTTTTACATACCTCTAAAAACGATAAGAATCTCCAAATAAGTTGTTATAATAAATGAATGTATTGTTCTTTATTTGTTTACAATTTGGAACACGCCGGTTAGTCGTGGTAGATGGGAATAGAAAGAGTGGAGCCTCAATCAGGTGTCTAGTAAACTCAACGTTAGCCTGAAAACATAGCGACGGCATAGCTAGTGGAGTTGGTGAGCAATTGCTCAGCTCAACACACTTGTGAAGAGAACGAAAATAAAACTAGTAAAGATTTTTGTGACATGTCGGTAAAAATTTGTTTGCTTATTTTTTTTCTGTTTACCCCTTAGGGAAGGCTATAGTCGTTCGACCATATCGTCTTTCGTCCATATATTTTTGTGTAATAAGTCTTCCATATTCGAATATCATAGATGTTTCTTTTTGTTTTACATTAGAATATGGGTGTAACACATTCTAATGTTTTTGTAGTATTTGGCAGCAAATGAATCGATTCAGCCTTCTCAGCAAACTTCGCTGAGGTAGCCAAAACAACAATAAAATTCTCAGCTCCATTTTACCGAGATCGCGCCTATTGCAATGATTCCACATAATTGTCCAGTTGCGCAGACACTTGAGATAAAAAACTACACCAATTTTACATCACAATATCCACTAGGAATCAATTTGCGAATAGTTAAAACAGCCACTGAACTTCACTCGAAGAAATCCCGCCAAAAACTCTCTGTTTGCTTTTGCGTGCGCATCATTTTTTTTTAGTTACCCCAAGGGGAAGGTTAAGGTATTTTGATCGTATTGCCTAGTCTTACGTTTAGAAAAAGTTTTTACGATAATGTCTTTCGTAGTGACAATAGAGTACGCATGTAACATTTTCTAATGATTTTGTAGTATTGAATTTTATTTAATTAATACAGCCACTCAACTTCACTCGAAAAAAAGTTAGAATTCACAAAATTTACTTGAAAGAAGTAAGACACTAATTTATACTATTGAACGCAATAATCTAACGTGAATAATTTTCGTATTCATAATTTGTTTTGCGAACAAAGCGGTTTAACAAAAAGGTTTTAACTGCATTATCACACTAGTGCGTAATGGTAATCAAAATGTCTCAGTTTGGTAAAAAGTGCACTTATATACCTAAGTGCAGTGCAATAAGTCACTTTCTGAGCAAATGTGTTGAAAAATGACTTTATTGGAATCTACGTAATATGCATATTAAACATTTGCATTTTCCAACCTACGATACAAGAGAAAATCCCAGTTTGAAGCATGGATTTTAACTGAATGGAAACGCTAACCGATATTGGAAAATGCGAGTGCCGTGCGGAAGTGAATATAAAATTGAATAAATAACCTGCGCTCGGACCGGTCCCACCTGTTATACCTTTTTCATAAATACTTTCCTATTGCATATTGAATAACATGCAAGAGTAAGCAAGCTTGAGTTCGTAAATCAATTTGCGATATTGGATATGAGTGTTAGCTGAAAGAGTTTTCTATATTTTAAAATGCTTTTATTTTACTTAAGTACTTGGTGTGTCGTGATGATATATGATAGATAGACAGATAGATAGATATTCTTTATTGTTCACCAAAAATACAAATTACATTAGGAACTTAAAATTAACAGGGTGTCACAATGCCGCCCATTGTTCTTATCTCTAAAAGCGATTTTTTACAGACAACCTTTGGATGAATTTGACAGAGAAGGAGAAAAAAAAGATACGCAGGTAGTTCGTGGTTTACTATTTACATATATACAATACATAAACTAATAAATTGTATATAATACAAACAATATATAATATATATATATATATATATATAATAATGAAAGCAAATGTAAAGAAATGATGTACTTAATGACGACGTTCAAGAGGAAAGGTAGTGATCCTTAACCATATCTTTAAAAATTGTGAGTGTTTGTGATTGCCTTACTGAGACGCAAACGACTTGTCATAAAAATAAAGGTTGCGGTTGGGTAAGGTTGCGGGTTCAAAATTGGGCAAGTACCAATGTGAATTTTTTATTTCATAGGTACTTTTATAAGTTTATCTTGGACATTACTACTAAAGACAATCTACAAAGACTATCTACATTCATAGTACAATTACAGCTTCAATTAAAATGAATAACACAGTGCCATACTTTCAAATTAAAAAAAGGAGTCCAGCAAGGAGACCCATTATCCCCAAAGCTCTCTCACCTTGGAGGAATTATTTATATTCCTAACACAAAACTGGTCAGACAAAAGGTTAGTCATCGGTGACAAGAGGCTATCAAACCTACGGTTCGCCAATGACATCGTACTTGTTTCCTCTTCAGCAGTGGATTTGGGTAACATGCTAGCAGATTTGAACAAGGCAAGCCTCGAGATTGGGTTTCGGATGAACATGTCAAAGACCAAACTCATGACGGCTTTAAAAGGAGACTGGACATGGAGGGTGAGGAGATTGCATATGTCCATCTTGGCCAAATAGTCTTCTTACAGGTGCGACAAGATAAAAAATTTGCTCGACGTACTGAGTGCCTGAAGGAGCTTTTAGTCAATGAAATATCTTCTCAAAGGAAATCTCCTGCTATGCCTGAACATGTTATCTGAAAAGCTACTACTCTAAAGTGGGATTGGGCCGGACATGTCTGCCGCATGTAAGATGAGCTGTGGGCTGAGCAGAGCCACTTATTGGGTCCCATTAAACGCAAGGCGACATTGCGGCAGACCAAGGCGTAGGTGGAGAGATGAGTTGGACAACTACCGGAGGGACTGACCCGCAATGGCCGAGAACCGAGGACAGACGTGTGTAGAAAAGGGAGAGGCAGAGGCCTTCGCCCAGCAGTCGGAAATAAATGGGCTAAATAATAATGGAACACCTGCTGCAGAATAGTGAGAAAGTTCGTGCAGAAAGAGGAAAATGAAATTTCTCCTCGTAACATCCACTCTACACCCACTACGCTTGCGTGATCGGATCAAAAATGAAAATTTCCGCAGAAGAACTAAGGTTACCAACAGCCCGAAGAATCTCATGAGTATCTCAGAGCACATTGCTCGCAGAACAGAGTGTCGATGGGGCCGAAAGGTTCTGGAGTGGCGACCGCGCACCGAAACACGCAGCGAGAAACCGATGGATGCGATATACACCGCACCGGTCATTGTGGCAACACTTGGGGGAGAACTATGTCCAATAGTGGACATCTTTCGGCTGTAATGATGAAAAATAACATTAATTTAATGAGCACTTATATGTTTTTCTTCTAAACTGCTCTTTTAGCTACCATTTCAGTTACAAAGTACCTTCTAGCGAGCCTAGGTGACGCCTTTAAAATCTATTAATAATAATAAAGCTGAGAAAGAGAAACAAATATCTCGACTTAGCTCACAAGGTTGTCGACCTGTGGAATGTGGACTTGGCTATCATTGTAACGATTGTCATAACCGCCAACGGCCTGATGGCCAAAAGTCTAGACGACCACCTGTCGCAGCTGTCTTTGCGCGGTTGGATCAGGGGCCTGATACAGGGGCTCGCATTGTGAGGAGGTTCCTGTCTCTGGAGCCCTAACCGCCGGTAGCTTGGACCCTGTCCCGATATCAGCGGACTACCATTTTTAAATGTTTTTATATGATTTAGTTAAAAAAATATTTAAAAATGTAATGTAAACGTATATTCAATGAATAAATTAAATAATAATAATAATATATTTATTTGTTTTGTCTATTGTTACTTATAACTACAAGTTCCTCTACTTAACAATTTATTTAATGTACTCAGGGTGACAGCACAACTGGCACCGCGGCTGGTTCAACAGTTGCATGCAGCAGCTCGTCGGTACCCTGGCTGGAAGGCGCTCACAGACCTGCCCTACCACAAGCCTTGGAGACATCCTGAACAGGTCCCGCCACTAAGGATCTCTTTAGCTGATGTGAGTATACACATTTTGAGTTTTTTTTTTATGTAAGGCAAGGGTAGACGGTTTCTTATTAGGGTAGATGTTTAATAAAACATATCTAATTAATAGTCATATTTCATGTTTTTTTTTAATTTTACTATATAAGATTTCTGTAGAAATAAAAACCTTTGTACCTATTTTTTCTGTTTCCTTCTTCTTTTGTTTTATTATAATATGTGTGTACATGAATTGTTAAATAAATAAATATTATTACGGGCTTCATGAATAAATGAGCATGTGGCGTCCCCGTACATCGGCGTCGTCTAAACGTGTCAGATGTTTTCGTGGAATTTAGCACTTCAAAAGTTCAGGACTTAATAGTGCCAATTTACTTAAAGCAAAACAGTAGAAGGCGGAATGCCAGGGAGATCCTAAAA
This sequence comes from Mythimna vitellina, assembly GCA_949316375.1. NCBI lineage: Eukaryota > Metazoa > Arthropoda > Insecta > Lepidoptera > Noctuidae > Mythimna > Mythimna vitellina. The sequence continues at coordinate 22,322,985 of OX438690.1, forward strand.
CAAGGAGAATTAACTCTCCTTGTTTTGAACCACATTTTTTTAGATATTCATAAAGTTATACTTTTAAGACAGAATAAAACATTAGTTTATATCTCGAAAAACAAGATGATTTTCAGGGTATGCTTACATTTGGAGGAGAACTTACTTTAGCCACCTTGAAGACTTGCAGAATAACGTCACGTTTATTACCTAACTAATTGCTGCCAGCGCCTTTGCCCGCGTGAAAGTAAAAAAATATCCCTAGAGAACATACTTCCGGAATAAAGTAAAAATAAGTATCTTATGTGCTATTCTAGGACATGGTCTGCCCATGTGTCAAATTTCATCCAAATCCGTTCAGCCGTTCGAGCGTGAAGAAGTAACAAACATACACACCTACACGCTCTATGTGATTACTAATTTTATTAACAACTTAAAGCAGTCTTGTCAATAATATTATACAATTAATAAAGTAATAAAATAATAAATCTCTAATAAAATAATTCAGCATCAGTTGTTTAAAAACATTTAAAAGCTCAGCTTCAATCTAAGCAAAATGAAAAAAAACAACAACCTTCAAACGGAATCACTTAAACTGAACACTTACCGTAGCAATTAAAACTTCGTTGCAAACAAAATGGGGACGAGAACAACTAATCCGTGACATTTTCGAGGAAAAAAAAAAACAGAAAAAAACTTTTTAACGAGTCGAAAAGAAATCCTCGAAGTTAATGTCATTTGTCTTTCATTAGAGTAGAGGCAAAAGTAGCTAACTCCCGAAGCAAAGTTACCGCAAACGACGTTCTTCAAGAGAGACGTACCCGAGCCGTGTCGGTTTTGTGGACAGATAAAGTGTAATTAGACACGTGCCACAATGTCTCAAGACGAAAGTCTATGACCAGTGCGTGTTCTCAGTTATACAGAGGCGTGGCACAGAGACGTGGTCGCTCACAATGGGCCTCATCAGAAGGCCCATACCTAAGCGAACGCTGGCGTTCGCGTGTGATTTCGCGTCCGCATAGATCATAAAATATTGAGCGTTTTATTTATAAAGTATTTATCCAAGTACATAATTAAGAAGTTCTTCATAAAGTAGTCTAGTAAATATCAAAAATAATCAAACCTGTCCGTTATTCCCTATATACCTACAGATATTCATAGGTTAAGTCACCTGAAAGACAATGGAGAGAGCTGTACTTTGAGTTACCTTGTTTGGTCATATGGGCCCCATAAAAACCGGAGATTTACTTAAGTTTTTCCTAGAAAATCTCTCTACTTTGCTGGACTTGCTAAACAGCTTTGATATCCGCTTTATATTTTTGTAGTCTATCTATAGTTACTATAAATTTTAATACAGAGTGTTGGTTTCTATCCATGAAAATAAATCACTTCCTTTAAGAAAGACATGGTAAATTCCCTAAAAATAATGAGATTTTCCGTATAAAGCGTAACTAAGTCTCAAAGCTATAGGTCGCGAGTTCAAACCCAGCCAGGCTCATTACTTTGTGTAATTTATTTCATCAACACTGCTCTCAAAACGGTGAAGGAAAACATCGTGAGGAAACCGGCATATCCTAGGACCGAAAATTCGAAGACATGTGACATCCACCAACCCGCCCGCGTGGTGGATTACGGCCCATTCCCTCTCCTAGAGAGCAGGCCTGAGTCCCAACAGTGGGAACATTAAAAGGCCGACTGTGCTATGCTAAGTCTCAAAGTTACCACAAACGATGTTCTTTAAGAGGGCTCTATCTGAGCCGTCTATTGTCAACGTGAACATGATCGCTTGTTTTATTCAATGCTGTATGGTTTGTTACCGTACGTCTTTTGCTGATTGATAATGAGTGATAGGGACGCTGAATGATATAAGTAAAATTCTGTAATTCAATTGATACGTGTATTGAGTCCACGACCTCAACTAATGATAAATGACGTGCTCTGACGTGGTCCGAATGTGAACTGAAGTTGATGTAAAATTTGTGTTAATTAATTACAATTCAATCATGATGAGAGAGCATTTACGTATTGTGCGGTTGCACCACACAAATGCAATGCTTGATAAAGACGCAATGAGAAAAAAAAAAACGCCTGAACGCTCTGTTGTCATTCGGTAATTCCGTCATTTACTCAAATAATTCACAAAATTTGTTGTAAACAAGGTGATTTTAAAAAACTATTTTTTTTGGAATAAAAAAATATTTTTTGTATTGCAAGGTTTTTATAGATATTTTTTTATAAAAATTCAAGCCCAAATTCACGCAAAATAGCAGGTTTTAAGAGGTCTTAACTGGATTATTTTTACACAAATTTATGTTTGCTTGATATCCACAAGATATCTGTGTTTTCAAAATATCTAGAGAAAGATGTGTAATAACGTCATAATCACGTAAGAATGGTTGTATGAAAATGTAACTCGGATTGGACGTTCTTTAATATGAGACCGTTGGCAGGTTTTCGAATAATTCCCAAAGTAACTTCGGGCTCCCAAATCCCTTATTATCGATTATATTGTTTCGAACTTCCACCATATTCTGTGTTTGGTAAAACGATTTGGATAGTCATCTTTTTTTCAGTGTTCGAATTGTCGAGGGGTTTGTTTCTTAAGAATTCTTTGGTTAAGTGATTTAAACTTCTGTGATAGTCTAAATCTGTTTGTGGATTTTGTGAGCCCGTACAAGTTAGGTGATACGTCTATTCTTTCGTCCTCAATTAGGTTGTATTTTTTTTTAAATGTTATGTTTGTTACCTCAGAACTCAGATTCGAATTTTTTTTGTACTTAACAATCCATTTTTGATGATGGAATCTATGAGGAATTGAAGTAACTCCTCAAATATTATAGGAAACCATCATATAGTGTTTTTGGTATTTTCATTGAGAAAGCTTCTGCAGTTAAAAAATATATCTGATGAAGTGGAACTGATGATGAAAACCAGAAATAGCTAACGGTACTTCAAACTCACATAGACCATGAAGATAGTTAAGAAGCTATAACAATACAAATAAGTAAATGGTTCTGGTACCATCAAACCAATCTGATGATGGAGTCGGAAGGTAGAAAGTAGGCACGGAATCTCCGTAATAAAACAATTATTCTAGCAGTGTTTGAGTTAATTGGAATTGTCATGATATGTAGATAATCTGGCTAAATGTGTACATAAATAAAATGTGTGAAATAACAAACAAATAAAACTACAAACACTGACTTCCGAAATGAAAAGTTATTTTGAAAGTTTTAGTGTTTTTGTATTAAAGTCAGTTTTTTTTTTTCTGGTGAAGACATATGTCGAATAACACTGCTGGCCTGTTGGTTTAGTGGTTACTGGCCCTGACTGCTATGCTGGAGGTCGATTCCCACCCAGGACAAATGTTTGTGTGATTTCCTCCTTTTTTTTGAAGTCGATTAAATTTTTTTAATTTTTTTTTATATTTATTATATAAGTACTTATATAGATTAAATATAGTTTACTTCTGTTCTGATTTGAATAAATAGTTTATTCAAAAATGAAAAGGCGATGCAGCGATGCAGAAAACTTAAGTGGTAGTCGACTTTTAAGGTGGGTCTACGCTAGAGGAGCCGAGAACGAGCGGAGCACAACCCGAGCTCAAATTCGTGTTGTGTTGCTTATGCTCGGTTCCTCTAAAGTCTGTAGAGTCAATTGGACTACACGAATTTGAGTTAGGCTCGTGCTCCGCTAGCATAGACCCACTTTAACGCATACTTAAAGAACACCGTAGGGGCCCAGTAGGGCCGAAACCTGCTAGCGCCATGGGTTCGCTTTTGAAAAGAAAACCCAGGGTCCTGGAATGCAAAGCAACGAATTAGTGATTTTTAGTCAGTAAAAGTCTGACACGCCCTCCCGCAAAGCCCTAGAGCAGGAGAAGTCATTGGATGATTTTCCACCTAAAAAAATCCATAGTTACAAAAGCTTTTAATACAGAGATTGATAGTAGCTATTTTCAATATTGAACTTCAGTTCCATTGACACCGTCAGCTCTCATTATCACAGTTGTCACTGCAGAGATACAGAATTGTTCACAGACTGAGCTGGATAGAGTTTTTGCAACGTAACACAGTTGATAAGCAAAAAGTTTTACTTGGATACAGCAGTATTTTACACTCGTGCTAACTTTCAGTCAGTTTTTGTGATATTTCTGTTGTGTTATCGTAAAAGCTTTTGGTAGCCAATCAAACCAAGTTTACAATGTATTAAGGTTTATGTTATAGAACACAGTCTCTTTGTTTTCCATTAGAATGAAGATGTGATGATGATGATGATGATTGTGTGATGATGTGTGTCATTGTAATGCTATTGCAGTGTTTAGCAGCAATTTTATCTAGTCGGCCTTCTCGGCAAGATTCGTTGCTAACTCATTAGTATACAACACTATACATACTCAGCCTTTTAATATTCCCACTGCTGGGACTCAGGCCTCCTCTCTAAGAGAGAGAGAATTCTACTAACAGTAGAATAGCACTTCATCACTAAGTAAGAGAAGCATATATCACGCGAGTAAAGCGGCTGGTAGAGGCTAGTATTAAAATAAAATTCTCAGCTCCATTTACCGTGCTCGCGTTGGTGCGATGTATTTTGAATGATCCCGCAATACTGAAATATGGGTAGACCTTGGCCCAGATTAATATAGACGATTTTCGTCCGAGATAATTTCCGATTATTAGAGACAGTGGTGGCCGAGTAGAGACAGTGGTGGCCGAGTGGTAACGCCTCCGACTTACGAATTGTATGTCGCAGGTTCAAACCCAGCCAGGCGCATTACTTTGTGTAATTTATTTCATCACCACTGCTCTCAAAACGGTGAAGGAAAACATCGTGAGGAAACCGGCATGTTCTGGAATCAAAAATTCGAAGACGTGTGACATCCACCAACCCGCACTGGGCCACGTGGTGGATTACGGCCCATTCCCTCCCCTAGAGAGGAAGTTTGAGTCCCAGCAGTGGGAACATTATAAGGCCGACTATGCTATGCTATCAGACAAGCGAAGCCGCTAATATAAGCTAGTTAAAAATTATTCCGTGACTACAGGACATCATGTCGCGTATTTATTATTATGCAAATGCTTCCATCATAAAATTACGTACACCTTTAATAATATCAGTGCCTTTACACGTCTATTTTTTGTTTGGTTGACATAATGGAAATGGCGTTGGTAGATTTTTAAAGCAGGTAAGCTGTTCCTAGGTAGGTAATTGGCCGCGGGAATGGGCCTAAAAAAGTACCCGTGACCCTGGAACGTAAAGGGCACAGGTGGGTTTTCAGTCAGTAAAAGTCGGACACGCCCTCTCGCTCCCCCCAGAGCAGGAGAAGTCATTCGATGATCAGTCAACTTATCCTTAAAGTATGCGGAGTTTTTTATTGTTACACTATTGTACTCTATTTTATTGCATGTTACCTTTAGCATAATACCAGTGTAAACAATTGTTGGTGAACCAATAAATAAATTTTCTACCTCAAAAAAAATGGGAGCTATACATATGTGTGACGTAAGCTTTATGAAGGTTAGTTCGGCTTCATAGCCATTTAAACTAGAACCATGGATAAGAATAAAAAATAAAACGATGTTTTATTTATATACCAGATAATACTACTACTCACTTAAAAATGTACCTAAGGTTCCAGTAGAAGCGTATAATTCAACCTGTTTGTATCTAACCTTTCTAGGGTTCCGTACCCGAAGAGTGCCAACGTGACCCTATTTCTAAACCTACGTTGTCCGTCCGTCCGTCAGCGGGCAAAGGTAGAGAGTTGCAATTTTCACTGAATGTGCATTTTTACTGCCGCTACAACCATACAAAAAACGTTTAGACGTTTTTTGCTCGGTTTAAATATCATAATAGGTACGGAACCCTTCGTGTACGAGTCCGACTAGCACTTAGCCAATCTTTTTTATAACCTTGTCTCTGCTGTATACTGTACAAATATTTTAAATCTCCGTTGAGCAATTATTGCGGTTTATAAATCGACCTAATCTTGTCATAAAAAAAAAAATGGATCAACAACGTAATATCTCTGCAAGGTAATATTATGAAATGTAAATAATGGAAACCCATTATTTACATTTGGTTAAGTCCAATCTACAAAGCCTCGAGCACAGGCGCAGGGTAGCCTGCCTATCGGTATTTTACAGGTTACATTTTGGAGAGTGTGCGCGGGAACTGCATGACTTGATTCCGCCATCTCCTTTCTACCATCGGACAAACCGACGAACGGCGAGTATCCATCCTTACGTTGTTGAAACTTCAACGGTCCGGACTAAGCGTTTCGCTTCGTCGTTTATACCGCGTACATCGAAGGACTGGAACAATTTGCCTGCTGCGGTCTTCCCGTCCAACTATAATATAGGTGTCTTCAAGGCTAGAGTGAATAGGCTCTTAATAAACTAGTGCGCCTGACCATCAATGATTGCATCTCCGCTTACCATCAGGTGGGATCGCAGTCAAGCACTGGTTTATATCTATTAAAAAAAAAAAATAACCCATTGTTTCTTTTTATTAAGTATGAAGGTACTTTAAAGATAAGGGAAAAAGTAATGAAGTCACGGCCTTCTGTTGATAAAGAACTTGAATTAGTTAGTATGGAAGCTGAAGAAGTAAACAAGTTGGCATTTATCAATTAATTTTATGAGACGGGAGATACTACTGAGTTAAAACATTTTAATTAAACCATTTACAAGCACTTTAGAATTGTCAAGGTCAGTCAAACAGAAAAAAGAAAAAAAAATAGCTGAAGCTATTTGTACGTTCCAAACCGTAGAAGAACATGCTCAGAAACTCCACGGACACTCTTTTAAATTAAAAAATTGTTACAGAATATAAATATGTGAGAAAATAATTTAGAAACAAAATATAAAAATGAGAGAACGTTGTAAAAAGACGTGCTCATTAAAACTCATGTATTTTTTTTTTTAATTTATTTAGACCAGTGCTTGACTGCGATCCCACCTGATGGTAAGCAATGATGCAATCATTGATGGTAAGGTGCACTAGTTTATGTAGATGATTTGGTTAGTTACCAGAATGTCTGTCCATATCCAGAACATTTGTTTACATAGTGCATAGCATAGCATAAATCTAGCTGCTACTCCTACTCTTTCTCTGTCCATACAGTAAGGTTGTGGGACTCTCTTCCACCTAGCATTCGAGACTTGCAAACGATTTCACTCTTCAAATCTAAAGTAAAAGAACACTATCTTTCCTATCTAGTGTGATAAATATATATGTATATATATTATGTATTTATTTTTTGTATAAGGTTTATAAGTATTTATTATTTTAATTTAAGATTTCACATACTCTTCTTTTATTACTTCTACAAACTATTCTCTACATTTCTTCCTATTTCTCCTTTCGCAGGTCTGCTGGAAGAAATTTCTTTTAGAAATAGGCAGTATCTTTATACAATTTTTATGAGAATGTATCGTCTTTCGTATTTATGTGTGTACATACATTATAAAATAAATAAATAAATAGTGCTGGGTTCTTACCATGTCGTGTTAAAATGTCAAGCGTGCGAAAGAGAAAGAGAGATGGAGCTATACATCCTATACAATATTAATTTTAGTATATGCGAAACCCGAAACACGTGTCTAGTATTTTTATGTAAAGAATTCATGTAAAAAATTTCATAACTGTATCATGAAAAATCACAAAGTTATAAGCTTCTTATGTTATCTAGTTGTCCGCACAAATACATGGTCACCGGGCCATCCGGGTGACTGAGGGGTTGTTTTACTTCCATAACCAGCTGTGCGCTAGCGCGTAATATCGGCTATGACCTGCTGTAACCTGTACTTAGTATCGTTGGTGTCCAACTTGTGACCTTATTTAAATATTTTTGGGAAAAGTATAACACGGTGTGAAAATTATTAGAATCGATTCAGTTACTGATTTTTAACCAACTATATTCAGGTTTCGCATAAACTAAAAATAATATTGTATAGCTCCTTCCCTTTAGCAGTTCAGTTTAGGTCATCAAATGGATTGCGTTAACAGCTCGTGGTAGGGTTTCTTGGGATTCCTATAAATTGTTAATGGACAGACTCGTATGCATTCTTCTAATACACATTTATAAAATGTCGTGTTTGTTATTGAACTCCACCGAAATAGCTTGACCGAATTTTATGACTTCTTTTGTGTGTATTTAGTGGGTTTGAAAATAGGTCGTAAGCTATTTTATACCCTCCTTCCCACCCTCTATTTTTCTGTGATGATTTATAAAGCAGAACAATGTTTGCCGGGCTAACTAGTTCTAATATGAAAGCCAAAAAACTGAAAACTATTAATTTTGAACATTAAACAACCCTTTAATACAATATTCTTTTTCATTTTCCAGTGCGTAGACCCCGACGCCCCACCGCCTCCAGAAGAACCAAAACCAGATACATCCAAAGGAAAACTAGAAGTACCACATCCCAAAGAGATCGAGAGTCACAGCGTTGAAGACCTCGGAGACATATCCTCAGAATTCAGCGTAGAAGTAGAAGAAGACACTTTAGACCACGCCGCAGACCCAAAGAAGAAAGGCAAGTTTTATCGGCTGGTGAAATCTATGAAGAATAGAAGGAAAAGTGTGCAGGTAGCTAAGAGTGCTGATAACCTCACTGAAAAGCCTTTGGAGGAACGGCATGAGAAGAAGAAAGGGTTCAAGTTTCATAGGAGGTTCAGCCTCAGTCGAGGGAGGGAGGATTGAGCTTATACGCGTTGTGACTTAGAGGGTTAGAGGTAATTTGGAAATTGTGGAGTTGTTTGTGAACCATGTGATTGACGAAGGTGTGTTGAAGAAGAATGTTGAGATGATAATGTATTGCATTTTATAGCAATACATTGTCAACTTAGCAATAATAGTGAGACAAAAACAAGCATATTTTCAGTGTCAGTCCGACCGTCGTCAAATAATCAGCCTACATGCAACCTGCTTTCAGTTCCTTCTTTTCAACACCGGGTTTTTATCAAAAAGTGAGTAATTACAAATTTAAGCATATTCAGTTCTTCATCTTTAGTACCGACAAAAACTACATTTCTTTAGGATAAATTGGTCATGTTGTGGTAAGGGCTAAAGTAAACCAGCAACCTAATCACACTATGGGCTGTTATCACATATCAATGTTTGTCAAAATCACATGGTTCACACATCTCGGTATTTAAGAGGTCAGAATTGGTTCCCTTGAGATGCCAAAAAATGCCGCTATTGTTGATGTTATAATAAATCCTCTTTTCTCTCCCACTGATCTTTGTAGCTATAATTTTTGTATCTTCTGTGAATTATTTATTTATTTTGTCGACATGTGTTTTCACTAGCTACTCGTACCTTATGTATAAAACACCAGAAACTCATTATTGGTAATCTTTTAAGGTTAATAGAGCATTTCGTTCAATTGCTAACAAACGTCTCAATGTGTCTCGCGAATACATTATATGTAAATATTTCGTTTACCTAATTGTTCTTTTCTCGAATAAATTGTTGTCCTTGACACAAGATCTGGTACGAAAATTGTGATTGGTTGAATAAATTGTCAACAGCTAATGAGGGTTTACAGGAAAAGTCACAACACTAGTTGGCGCCACTTAGCCGATAGGTCTTCTACTTTTGAAAACATATACATGACGTTGACGTCAATTTAACTAACGTCATTACGTCATTAACATAAGCGTTTTGACTGGTGCCGGGACCTGACGACTCAGTGCTGCCACCATTCACCATTCGTGGTGAACGTCATTTTATAAAATCCTCATTGCATCACTTGACTTTTACGCGTTTAATTTTGACAAAACCACCAACTCTTTCAAGAAACCTAATGTTAATAATTTTGTCAGTTTTGCGTACATGGATGATGTGATAGTGGTTTTAGTGAGATATATGCCGAAGTGCTTAACAAAACGCATAAATATAGACATATCCAGAACCGCATACAATGTGGATGACTTCAGATAGAGATAAAGTAATCAGTAGATATGCTTAATTGTTTGTCAGTTTAGGTATTATTACAGGGTGTCAAAGCCCTCGTTGTTTCAGTGAGAGAGATAATGCAATGGATCTGTACGGAAAGTCGCTCAAATCAACGAAATGATGACGGGTTTCATATCTTGTAAATGAAAACACCAAAATAAACATTGCTTATTTTGAAAAGTAAAGTGGAGCTCCTTAGTAGTCCTGAGTTGAGCTACACGAATACTGATAAATGTTTGCTCTGACTGAGCAGATCCATTCAAATCTGTGTGTAAACCTACTTACAAAATAAATGTATATCGAAGTTAAGTTCAAGTTTGCTTATCAAAATTTTTATCGGGATGAGTAAATAAATAAGTAAATACTACATTAAATTTGATAAATGATCTAGATACTGTTATCTCGAAATCAATACATTATAGTGGTTTTCCAAGTTTGTCGTTATATCTTGGTAATAAAACTTAAATAATAGTAATTATCGTTTCTATAAAAAGTTAATTAGAAATCCAACTCTAGTATATATATATACAAGTCCCTAAACTACTGGTTCGTACTTAAAACTGTCCACTTAAGAATAAATTTAGCCGAAAAAATGTTATAATTTGGAACTAAAATACTTAATGTGTGCACACCCGTACATTATGTCGGCAGTATATGGTTCAACTAAATCATTTAATTTTGGTTAAAATGTGCAAAAACGGAACGCGATAATAAAATTTGTTCGATTGTTCGCAATAAATTACTAAAGAGAACCATTTACTTGCCGAACACAGTTGTTAAAATAACAAATTTCTGTAATAATTTTAATATTTTATGGTAATCGCGAGCAAAGCCGCGCTTATTTGCTAGTGTTCAAGGTCAAACTATATTAAAGACAAGAGAGAGAAGCAAAAGAAATCATAAGTTGTGTATAAAATGAAATGTTTTGTATAAAATGTAAGACGTTGCGTAGATGTTATAACATTAAGAATTTAATATCTAGATGAATAACTTGTCATGTTAAATGTAACTTTCTTCATATCACTGATAATATAAACATGTGAATTTCATTTAGTGAACGTAGGTATTTCAGAAGTTAAAGTATGCTCGTAAGAACCAAAATATGGTTCGTGACAGGTTTGAAATATAATAGAATAAACTTTACTGTACACTATAAAAGTAACACAACTTATACACCAACTAAAATCTATTGATACAATGGCGGTCATAAGACCATAAGATCTATATTGTTGATATCTCTATCAGCGAAAATACTGACAGCGATATTTACGAGACAACCTTAGGATGGATCATAAGAACTCAAAATAATACAGGGGTTAATCTGCGGTGTACTGATAACAAATTAACCACACATTACATTAAAATTTAAAATTAGTAACTTACATGCAAACTGATTTTAAATTTTGCCAGAAATATTGTGTTTTCTATGATAGGTAATGCTGATTACTTTTGATTTTAAAGAGTATATATACACCACTAATTTTTAATTATGGGTGTACTACAAGTTTTGAAATCTTAAAGTTTTTTTTGTTAGATTCTTGCTAGCAACATAGAATCCAAATAATAGATAGTCTCCAGTCAAAAACAGGTAGGATTTTAGGAACCACTGCTCTAAATCTAGTGTTAACAGTAAAATATTATAATACGAATAACTTCATAAAATTCATTCTATATTTCATTGATCTGTATGAACTCATCATCCATCCTTTTCTATTTAAGACTTTGTAATTGTAATTTCAAAGAAATTTTTAAAGCTATTCCTAGTCTAATATGTACGGACGAAACTTCACGGAAACATAACAACGATTTATTTAAAACTTCCAGCGTGATATGGTCATTCTAATTCGAAATCTTAACTTTTATGGAAACCAAGAATGATACTTCTTATTTTCTTGAATTGTCTTTCATCTCTGTCTGGTATTACCTGCGAAAAAGAAATAGCAATAGGAAGAACTCAGTTCTAGTCGGCACATATTAGATTAGGGGCCTGAGTCTAATGATTGTGAAAATGCCTTCTATCTAAAGTAAACTTGTGCTATAATAACTTCTTCATTTTCACTTCTAAATTTAACTTGTTCAACAACACAAAAAAAATGTTTTATAAATTATATTTTTTGGTGCCAAATTCACCACAAAAAATAAAAAAATCCACTTTTTCGAACAAAAATGACTTGCTAGTTTAATCACGTTCGTAAACACAAACAAATCGATATAAAAACTTGATAACGAAGTGGACAAAAGATTTTTTAGGTTGGTTCGAGAGAATTGCGGCTGTGTATGAAAAAGATTAGCAATAACACAATAGCACGTTTTTTAGAACTTTTCGATAGGCGTCTGGTTTTTGTGCGGTCAAGTTCAAGGGAACTGTGGGTATAGTATCTAAGGAGAATTTGTCCTTGTTTATTTACTTAATTTAACAATTTATGTACATGCACAAACATATAAAATAAAAACAAGAAAGAGAAAACCGAGAAATAGTTAAAAAGGTTATGGTTATTTCTAATAAAATCTCTTCCAGCATACCTGCGAAAGAAAAGTTGTTTGTGTGTGTTATATCTTCTTCTTTAACTTTGCTCCTGCTCCTAATATCTAGAGTCGAGTCTCCTCAAAATTCTGCATCAGGACACTGTCCTGCATGGTCGATTTTTGCAATTAAGCTATCTTAAGGTCTTCCTTTCTTTAAGGGTATATTTTTACCACACGGTCTCTGCTACGTGTCACACGAGTCATTACATGTTTGTGCATTATGTACATAAATTAAAATTGGTATTAGTGTGTCCCCTAACTACGTAGGCTTGATTTAGGGATGTGCACCATAGTCGAGCTCATCTTCGCTTGCCGTGAGGTAAACGCGAACCTATCTATAACAAAAAAGTAAAGATTTTCTACAGAAGTTTATAAATTGTAAATTAATTTCAACTACATACATAGATTCTGTCAGATCCATACACAAAACATTAATAAGATGATCACCATTATGTTATATCCTTTTAATATTTAAATGGCCGGTCTTGGCTACATGATACCTTCTTGCCTTTTTTCTTCCTGCATTATAATTTACGGTTCAAAAATTCCGCTTGGCTCTTATAACATGTATATTTAACCTGTTGCTGTAACGTGTACCTTGTAAGTATCCTTCGTATTGTTCATACGTTTATGATGCGTGCCTTCAATCTTTTATCTTTGTAATTCTATTGTATTTATATAAAGATATCTTTCTCACTTTAAAACGAACTATTTGTCTACCGATGAATAAAGGATATCTGTTAAAATCAATTGTTCTACGAAACCAGAATGGTTGTTTATTTTTTTTCGGTGGGAACATAATCATAAGATGATTTTAGGTAATGTCAGACTTTTATTGACTAAATACCCATTTCTGTTCCTTCGTTGAATTTTGTACCAGGCCGGAATCTTACAAAACCAGAATGGTTGAATTTTTTCACGGTCCATGTTTAAAAACACAAAATTTATTCGAATGGATGCTCCCACAGACTAATGGTGTTTTATAAAGCCGGGTACAGACCGGTGTAATGTAACATGCAATGTAACACGCAATGAAAGAATTTGCCGTCCACATTGCAATGTAGGTATCATACATTGAAACAGAATTCCCAGTGTCCCACACCTTGCGCGCGCGAACCGTGCACACTACGTGCGCAAGCTGACCATATTTTCAACTATGTGAGACTTATGAAATGCTCCTTTCATGTTACCTTGCATGTTACGTTACAAGAGACTGTACCCAGCTTTAAAAAAAAATACTTCTTTTTTGTTTATAAGGACTCGCATGATAGAATATTTATCATAAACTGGTTTTTGCAATAGACAAATATGTTTTAAAGTGAAAACAATATCTATTGATGTCACCGTTTTTGCGAAATCGATTTCTTCAATCAATTTCGCAAGAACTCTACATGTTCATAATGTAATTTCTTCAATATAATCAATAGATTAAGTGTGGTATATAATTTTTGATGTTCTATGCTATAATGTATTTAAGAGCTCAATTTTGTGTAGTCTATGTCGACTCTTCGAGTTTTTGGTAAAGTTTTATTTTAATAGTGTCCTTTTATGTTTTTTGAACTACAAAAAATCGATACAGTAAAGTCGCGTTACTTTGGCCCAAGCTGTTCTTACTGTATAAACAAAAAAAATATATCGAACAATGCAAAAAAATAAATAATACGGAGCAAAATAAAGTCAACGAATGTAAAGCAGAGGATAAAATTATTGAAATGGAACTGGATAGGACATCAGTGTATTAGAGTGTAGGAGATGAATAAAGCGGGTAACAGAATGGATGATATTAGATGGTACAGATACCGGCACGAATCTTGAGCGCTCGGCGAAAAAGTGGGGATCGCTTTGCGCATCGTACACATCGGCGAGCCAATTACTGTACAAGGGTAGCACTACCCGCCCCCGCGTCTCACTTCATACCACTAAAGAGACCCGATATTTCACATTTGCGCAACTGTAAGTCAGCGCTCAAGATCCATGCTCGTATCTGTAAAAGAAAGTAAGGCCACAAAGAAAGATATGGCGAGATACATTTACCCAACGCTGTAGATCGAACTGGATACAGTAAGCACGTACACATACATACACGATAGCTATAATAATAATAATCGCGTGGACCGATTTAAAGGAGACCTACACACTGTAGAAGCAACCGCTATGAGTAGCGATGATAAACCACAGTAGAAGAAACGAACGAAGGAACTAGGAAAATGTGAGTAGTCAACCAAAAGATCACAGGAGACTTTTTGCTGTGTTTTTACTGGTTAACAAGCTAGGGCCAAAGTCAAAAATGAATATATCAGGACTAAAGTAAGCTGACTTTATCTTGCAATATTTTAGACTTCCACTTTCAAGTAGCGACCATGAAGCAACTCAAAAGATCACTATTGAAATAAAACTGTTACGTTTAAATTACAATGTTTAATAAATAAATTTGAGTACGGACACAAAACGAATCAAACGACAATTCGTAAGCATTTTTAAATATTTTCTCCAATATTTTTTGGTAACCGTTAAAGATTTTTTTAATCATTTTCATCTAAATAATTTTTTTTAATCAAGGTGATGCCGTTTTAAGAGAATTTAAATAAAATAATTGTATTAATTATGTCATCTGTAAAAGTTCAGGCAAACGATTGACTGTATTAAGTTAAACATTAGGTAAAAGTTGATACGTAGAAAACTATAACAGTAAAAACTACCTATTAACGATTCTTGTGGTATGTCAAAGGTCCATACTCGATGTTACTGGTACCTACTTACCATCGCGTGTACTCAATTCAGCCAGCTTGATTACCACACGAAAAAAAAACAACCAGATGGTATTTTCAAATTAAGAACAAGGTCAGTCGTGTACGATAGGATAAGTTTGTAGCCATGTTGACGCGCCTGAGTCGTTCGCTCGTTCTACAAAAATTGTAACTTGGCTACCATTTATATAATAAAACTACAGGATGTAGCGATAAACACTGTAGAAACGATTACATTTCATTCTATCATTTTCAACAATGTGAACTTGGCTACGAATTTTCTATTCGTTTGTATTGACCACTTGACTTAACGTTAAGATGATGTCATTCCCTTACATTTGATTAGTTTTCTACTAGTGTTTACGATTGTAGATTATCAACTTGCCTAAGTCTGCTGGATCTTTAATTGGAATTGTCACCTTGAGAAATAGTAATAATCATGTATTTTAATAAATGATAGAAATAGTACGAATTGGTGTCCCTATGACAATAAAAAATTGTTTTAGAAACAAACTATTTTCTCAGTTCTCGAAACTTTCTCTATTTTTTATTCTACATCTAGTACTTTACTCTATCTTAACTTGTATACAAAAACGTCATATCTCATAGCTAATTTTTAACTAAAAATGTTAACAAGTGTACGCCCAGTGATGCTTGGCTTATTTCAATAATTTCTATATACTTTTCTATCTCAATGTTTGTCTGTCAATACTGCTCAGCTAACATCTAAATATATCTATCAAATGTGGGTTATTAAGCTATGTTTCTATCTGCAACCAGCTTGCATGCAAGTTGCCTTTCAATAAGGGATACGAAAATAATAAAATCAATCGCTTCATCGTGCTCCGATGTAACTAAAAATTTTTTGGTAGGGAAGAAACTTCATCACGTAACTTTTCACACCCGAGTTAAGCGAGAGTATCAGACTTTTACTGACTAAAATCCACCCGTCGGTTGCCCTTTGCGTTCCAAGGCCATGGTGGCTCTTTCGAAAAATATGTGAATGTAATTTAATATGCATGCGAGGCTTGCAGGCAGAAATGTGGTCTTAGCAGGGCAGTAGAATCTGGTAGCTTCAATGATTGATCTTGTAAATACTATTATGTAGGTGATAAATATATAATTTATCCGCACTTTAGCCAGAGGTGCAGTACTGTTCTTAGTGTTATAGTAAATATGTAATGTTTTAGTTAACGCCTTGTAGATAGAACTCTTCTGTTTGTGGACCATAACCCAGATTAAGGTACAAAGTGCTTATAATACAGATTTTTCAAACAGTGCAACTAATCGTATTTAAAATACAATATGGAACTTTTTTTTTAATTTTTACATACATAAATATTGTGTTGGCTTGAATTGTCCAAATTAATTTATTATTTTGTACTTTATATTCTAAACACATTAAGGTATAGATTACACAATAAAAACACAAACTGGATAAAGCAAAGTTTATCTAAATGCAAAAAAGATGTGTTAAACTTTAGACGTCAAAAAAAGTTACTCAATTCATTGTATTAAACTTTTTATATGTTTTTTCAACGAACAATTGCGATTGTATGTTTTTTGAACAAAAACAAAAATCAATGTACCCGAGCCAACAAATTCAATTCTGCGTGTTACAAAAAAGAGGAAATATAAATCCTACATTTGACAGATTTTTGACATCTTCCTAAGCAAATGGTGCCAACAAAAAAAAGTAAAATAACACGCAGAATTAAGTTTGTTAGACTTTTTAAACACAGGTACAAATTATAACTAAAATTATTGAGAGTTTTCAGGTAAATTCAAACCACCAGTTGGCACCACTTAGTCGAGAAGTCTTCTACTGTTCAAAACGTATACATGACGTAGACGTTAATTTAACTAATGTCATTAACATAAGCGTTTTGACGGGCGCTGCGCTGGGACCTGACGTCTCAGTGCTGCCACCTGGCGAATGTCATTTAAAAAAAAACCGCCATTTTTTCATTTCATTGGATATCTATTGACAATTAAATTACAGGTGACTACAGGAGTCAAAAGCTAGCAGTGTAGTATTATTTGCCTCTAACATAAAGTACTGCACCTCAACAAATATTAAATAGTTATGTATCACGCGTTGAGTGTTAGAATGTTTATAGTGATGTTACTGTTCTCTTTGTTGAGCCGATTAGTTTTAATATAGAAAATATACATTATGGCGAAATAATGCTCGTTTTCTTTGTGTAACTTGTTTGAAGAACCTTTTATTGGAAACCTTAATCCTTCGTTGAATGTTTTGAAATGATTTAATTCTTAAAGTCGTGGCAGACACAATCAATATGGTAGCTTGGGACGAGCTTAATACTTCTACCTACATGGGTATGGTCAAATTTTCCCTAAAACCGGGAGGAAATCACACAATTACTGCTTACAATCTGGTGGGATCGCAGTCAAGCACTAGTATAATAATTTGAAAAAAATGAAAAACGTATGAGAGGCCTTTTTTAGGTTTCCGTATTTCAAAAGAAAAAAACGGAACCCTTGTAGGATCACTTTGTTGTCCGTCTGTCTGTCAAGACTCTTTCGTCTCGGGAACGCGTGGAGGTATCGAGTTGAAATTAAAATCATGTACTTAGGTCTGCGGTCCCTTGAAGCTGTGAAAAAATCAAACATAACAACTTAAAGTTAACTAAATACATAGATATAGACGTATATTTGGATACTCAAGGGAACCGAAATTCTAGAGTACTTCCCGTTGACCCAGAATCCTGAAATTGTGCAAAAACCAATAAATATAGCAATAAATCTAAAGAGAGAAAATTTGTTGTTACGTCACTAAAAAAAAAAATTGGGATTTAGAAAATCAGGAATTGAACTCTTTACACAGGTAAGTTTGTACGGAACTCTCAGTGCACAAGTCCAACTCGCACTTGCCCAGTTTTATCTAAAGTGGAACAACACGTGCTGAATAATAACCTTATAAATATAAATTTTATTTTCAGACTAAAAATTATAGCCTAATCTTATTTCTTCAAATTGAGCTGGAATACAAATAGTAAAACATAATGGAAGTCCGATTTCAAGTATTCACCGCGGATACTACCGGGCAGCATTCATTATGTGTCATGGTACATAAAACCATCAATTTAGTATAGGTTTAGTGTTCTGAATACAGGAAAAATGTCGGATTTGACAAATTTCCTCTGGTTTATGATTTATATGTGCCCAGCACTGGATCGCGACAGTCGCAGTCTCCACTTTACCATGAGATTGTACTGTCCGCTATGATGATATTTGGGTCGTTTAGAAATCTACCCCTAATCTAGCTCTTAGTAAACTGGTGCGCCTGACCATCAATGATTGCATCTCCGCTTACCATCAGGTGGGATCGCAGTCGAGCGCTGGTTTATATCAATTAAAAAAAAAAAAAAAAAAACCAGACAAAAGGGGTTATAAGTTAATTGGCCATTGTTTTTTTACAGGAAATACAGGAATTATAGAGATTTTAATTAGACTAGTAAGGTTTCAGTAATAGAATAGAATAAACTTTATTATACACCAAAATAGTAAAAAAATACAGAAACTTAAATAAAAAAATCGTACAATAAGATAAGACAATATTTGAGCAAGTACATTTACTTGCTCAAACATGAGTACAATATATACATTACAAAGTAAATTGTCAGCATGCAAGATATGTTAAACACAATATAAATCGTCATGTCGTCGACGCCATAGTCAAAAAAAAAAAATATAATACTGATACAAGTCAAAATAAAATTAAAACGTCTAGAATGCCAAACTAATAATTATGAATGTCAAACTAATGATAAGAGAAATATCCTGTTTATAAAAAAAAAATAAGTATGTCACAAATTCAAAATTTTTCATTAAAAACCTCATTTAAGTTGTAGTAAGCTTTATCTGCTGGGAAACTTTTAACTTTCTTTTTAAAGGCTATGTCACTTAGCGGCTCCCAGCTTTTAGGTAATATATTATAAACTTTTGGAACCAAATGCAAAAGACACTTTTACGCATAAGAGCAATTTTCTGCAGATATTGGCAAATTTGAGTATTGTCGCGTTTGTTACTAGGAAATCGATCAGCCATGCGAGAAATTAAATTTGGATTGGTTCTTACTAATATGGCATTTTCCAGTATATACAGGGAAGGTAATGTCAAGAGAAGGTATTTTTGAAAATAAGGCTTACAACTCTGAGTTGTTTCAAGTTTGTAATCGCCCTTATGCATCTCTTACTTATAAGTTTTTAATATTAGCTCCATATCAGTCGAATTACCCCAAAAGATGATTCCGTATCTCAAAATAGACTCCACCAGGTCATAGTAAGCGGTGAGCAAAGCATCAACACTAATCACTGACGCCAGAGTGTACAGAGCAAATGCTGAGCTATATATTTTCTTACTCATAGTCTCAATATGTGCCTTATATAACTTCTTGTCAATAATTAATTCTAAAAAAATTGTTGGTTCAACTTCGTCAATGTTATTATTATTGTAAATTATGTCTAGATTACTAATTAATGTCGAAGTGCCTTGAGTAAAATGCCTCATTTTAGTCTTTTTTAAATTTATCTTTTATTATTATTACTAAGCCATTATATTATTGCAATTAATTAATTATTAATGTCATATTTATATGCGCCTCTATTTTTACACTCAATTGTTACAACACTGTCATCGGCGAAGAGGCTCATTGGTTGCACTGTGGAATTAGGGAGGTCATTAATATATAACGTAAATAGGGGAGGTCCTAACATACTTCCCTGTGGGACACCATATATAACTTGTGACACCAATGTGACCACAATGGTGGTCTTATCGCTGAAAAACCAACCAGACAACCGCAGGATTGACTAGAAGAACTTAAATTAAAAAAGGTATAGTCTGCGGTGTACTGCTAACAATTAGTCAAATAAAATTTAGCCTTTTTTTTCTATTACGTTTTATTTTAATAATCTCGACATTGTGTCTTATTGGTCCCGATAAGGTTCAAAATCCGCTGTATTTCACACACATTTTTTTCTTTTATCTCTCCATGTGTTTTACTTTTGATACGAGTAGATACAAATGTGGTCTAATTCCTATTGTCAAAGGCGGCTGATTTTTTTTAAATCTCGGTAGATCGACGTAGCCCACTTGAAGCCTCATGATTTTGTGAATATTTAAATACGAATAAATGAATATTATTAATACTTACTAACTCAAACTCAAACTGGTTAAAATCATTTCCTTTCACTCTAATTGCTATCCTGCCTCTACCGTTTTGTTCTGTTATTGTTCTTTTCTTTTTCCATATCTTTGTATGAAATTGTGTTAATTATAATATATATATATATAATATTTATATATTGTCTTTTATATGTAACAGCTATATTATTTCTATGTATAGTCTAGTATATAATTTAAATTTAATATTTACATTATTAATTTGCTGTACACCGTAGACTAACCCCCTTTGTTTCTATTTCAAATTCTTACATTCCACCCTAAGGTTGTCTGGTAGATATCGCTGTCAGCGATAAGACCGCCTTTGTACCCATAGATTTAAGTTAATGTAAAAGTTTTTGTTACTATTTTGGTGTACAATAAAGTTTATTCTATTCTATTCTATTCTAATATTATAAATGCAAAAATGAAGCTAGGACTACATTAGACCGACTTACACGTGTAACACTCCTGATTTGTACGTAGAACGACTTCGCGTGGCATCGCGTGGCGTAGATCGAGTGTAGCTCTACAAATCTAGTTTCCGTATAAAATATATGGAGACCGACGCGCCCAGATCAATCTTCGAGACTCCATTCGGGAATTGAACTATTTACATAGGTAAGTTTGTACAGAACCCTCAGGGCGTGAGTCATATTCGCACTTGCACAGTTTTTTTTTTAAATATATTTATTAAATAAATACCTACCCCTAAAAGTCCTATGCAACTTGTGACTTGTCTGTATTTAATTTTAATTATTTAATGTTCGCGGCTTCGCCCGAGTACATAAATTATAGCCTATGTCACTCAGGAATAAAGCAGCTTTTTATCAGGAAAAAAATTATAACAATCGGACCAGCACTT
Organism: Mythimna vitellina; assembly: GCA_949316375.1. NCBI lineage: Eukaryota > Metazoa > Arthropoda > Insecta > Lepidoptera > Noctuidae > Mythimna > Mythimna vitellina. The sequence continues at coordinate 22,344,253 of OX438690.1, forward strand.
CCAGAGATTACCTCCTACAAACAAAAAAACAAACTACCTCTTTGTCTATGTCTCTGTCTATGTTTAAATGGTGCATTTGGCTTCAGCAGTTACGTTAAATTAAATTAAATAAATAAATTATAAAATACATTTCTTATAAATACAAAAACCTGTAGTTTTTTACTTTAGACTCCACAATGGCCTGACCTTCGGCTTGGGCTTCAATTCCGCATCGATTGCAATTACAAAGTTTGCCCACTTTCATCAAAATGCACTATTCTAGTTTAGGTACACTGTCAACTAAAGAGTCACAATTATAAGGGAGTAATAAAATATTCCAAAGTAAAAGTTGTCAAAGTCAAAGAGGCTATCGAGGAGCTCAGTACAATGCTCGATGACCTTAGTAGAGCTTCAGAAAGAGTGGGTCTAAAAATGAACATGGAAAAAACCAAAATCATAGTAAATAACCATGTAGCACCCACTCCGATCAAGATCGGAGACTACACTCGAATTTGTAAACGATTAAGTTTACCTGTAACAGACAATCCAGTTGGGTAGGTCTGACTTTAAGAAAGAGGTCAATCGTCGAATCGGACTCGGCTGGGCAGCGTTTGGGAAGCTGTGCGGTATCTTCTCGTCCAACATACCACAGTGTCTCAAGACGAAAGTCTATGACCAATGCGTGTTGCCAGTGATGACATATGGCACTGAAACATGGTCGCTTACAACGGGCCTCATCAGAAACCTTACAGTCACCCAAAGGGCAATGGAACGGGCCATGCTCAGCAGTTTCCTTGCGTGATCGCATATAGAATGAAGATATCCGCAAGAGAACCAAGGTCGCCGACGTAGCCCGAAGAATCCTCAAACTAAAGTGGCAGTGGGCAGCACATTGCTCGTAGAACGGATGGTCGATGAGGCTGAAAGGTTTTAGAGTGGCGACCGTGCACCGAAAATCGCAGCGTTGGAAGGCCTCTCACAAGGTGGAACGACGACCTGGTGAGAATCGGGAATGCGGTGGATGCGAGACGCACAGGATCAGTGGTTGTGGAAACGCTAGGAAAGGCCTATGTATATGTGTAATGATGATGAAAATCAGTCCAAAGCATTTATTTCAAATAAACCATTAACTTTTGAATTATCAGAAGTCAGCCAGTCAGAAAAATAATGCTACTTGCACATTTTTCACTCTTTTCTATCATGTTATGTTTTACTAATATCTAGGTCACATGTTTCTTGTCACTATTATTGTGTCAGAATAATGTAGGTAGGTACATATTAAAGTAAAAAAAAACAATTCTTAATTCAGATATTAAAATAAGGCATTACAATCGACTTCACCTAAAATGATGGTACAAAAGATGAGATATAAAAAAGGTAGTCTAAATCAAAATTTTTCTAAAGATGAAATTACAGTTTTTTTTTTTTAACTTAATAATTATGACTAACATGACGACGGTGAAGTACCAATACCTCCTAACTGTCGGCAGTCAAAATTATCTGTCCAAAAAATGTTAGGTTAGGTACTATAAATTGACACGTTGGTTTAGTTAGGTGTTTGTTTCCACAAATTAATTTGATAAACTAAATATCCGCTTCGGATATTTTACGAAGCATGCGGAAACACGCATTTAAAATATAAGCACTTAAAAGTAATTTTATCGAAAAATGTCAGTTAGAAGGTATTGGCACTTCGCCGTCGATGATAGACGTGAGTAAAACAGTAAGCGCGTCGTCAGCATATCTATACTTATAATAATCTGTAGAAGTGAAAATTCTGTACATTGAAAATATCAAAAAAATAAATGGCATTACTAGACCGACACCAAAACCAAAAATGTGATTTAAAAAATTTTTGTCTCTCTATCTATTTGTTCAGGCATCACGCAAAAACTACCAGTTCGATTACGATGAAACTTGTTATAATCATTCTTTAATATCCTGGGCACCACGCTGGGTACTTTTTATACCAAAAAAGAATATACAATAAAAAACAAACTTAATTTTGCGGTTCGATCTCTAGACCCGATTAGTGTATTACTGTACTACGAAACAAATAAAATCAAAGTAAAAAAAAAAAACTACATGGAAATTATTCATTTCTGCCAATTTTGAAAAAGAAAATACAAAAATTTGTTATTTCCTTGTTGATTTCAAAAATACATGAAAATTATTAATTTCTGCTTATTTTGAATAAATAAATATTTGCTGTTGATAAAAAGTAGTTTAAAATTAACAAGTTATAAAATTTTATTTCGTTCGGAACCCATGGCGCGTGAGTCCGACTCTCATTTGGCTAGTTTTTAGTTATTGACATAGTTTTTGTTTCGAGTCCTAGTTTTTAGTTATTGAAAGAAAGAAAAAATGTTTATTCGTGCCTCACACAATCGTATAAACTAAAATTACACAATAAAAAAAAATTGACATCGTTTTGTTTTAATTTTAAATTTTGTTTCCGATTATTTACTTTGTTTATCCACCAGTTGTTTAGCTTGTTGTATGTCCCCATTTTATGTCCAGGCAATCTCGGTCCATTCCAGGTTGCCTGGAAGAGATCGCGGAATGCGACAAGGCTGCCAATTGTTTGTTTTTAAATTTCACTCACTCGAATTCGAACACTTATTATCTTGGTTTACAATAAAGTACATATAAATTAATAAATACATATGAGTGTCAGTTTACCAGCCTAGCAGCTTCGTGTGCGCCATATTAATATCTTTTCTTTTTTCAAAAAAAATAGCGCTAAAATTTCTATTAGCAAATAAATAATAGGAAACCTAAAAGAAAACAATAAAAAATTAGAAATGTTATAATCCGTTTCAAAGCTCATTTGATTAGATAGTACTAATATATTTGATGGTTTATTTGTCTTTTTTTTATCGTAATGGACATTACTAATGAAGTTCTTTCTTATCTCTATTATTTTATGATCGTTTATAATCGACTTAAAAAAAAGGATAACTGGGATTCTGCGCTAAAGATAGCAGATTCAGTTTTTGCATTTTAGTTGAATAAATATAAAAATTTTATGTTCATAGGCAAAAAGATTTTTATATTTTTTATTTAGCCTTCTTGGGTGGGCGAAGGGTTCTGTCAGACTTTTACTGACTAAAACCAGCTCTGTGTTTTCTTGCACCAGGGACTGCAGGTGCACCTGAAGTCACAGTCTGGCAGATAGGTCCCGGCCGCATCGTCCATCCTCAGGCACCCACTTTATGGAGACGTAAAGTGACCCGCCCATTTTCATTTTAGCCTAAGTTAAAATTATTGTACCTACTTGATTAAACGGAATCCTTCTGACCAAATTTCGACCACAAGTGCAATAGAAGTTATACTACCAAGTACGCAGATAATATTATAATCCACAAGTCCACTACAGGTCGGATTCGGCAGCGTCATCCATCCACTTTGTGAAGACTCTTGCCCAGCAATCAATGTGCCACTCTATCCCATTTTAGCCTAAGTTAAGTTGAAATAATTAGGTACCTACGTAACTAATAATGATCGGAAACGAAACTGATGATTAGCCAATTACGCAGTTGATATTTTAATCGCGTACATCGAAGGACTGGAACAATTTGCCTGCTGCGGTCTTCCCGTCCAACTATAACTTAGGTGTCTTCAAGACTAGAGTGAATAGGCTCCTAATAAACTACTGAGCCTCACCATCACTGATTGCATCACTCCTTACCATCAGGTGGGATCGCAGTCAAACACTAGTTTATATAAAAAAAAAAACAAATTTGTCCGCAAACACAGGTCCACTCACTGTTTTCTTTACTGACACAATGCGTAAATCAACCAATACTAGGTTACTGGAATATTTAAAACAGCATTATCATACCGAAACCGGATTAACAAGAAGGACGTTAGACATATTTATCTTTACATTAAGAAACACAATTATTCTAACTTAGCGTAAAATTACAAAGAACATCTTTAAATTATTCATCCACTATTATTTTTTTTTGCTATAAGTCGTGGAAATTCACAATTCAATCACTTGTCAATCCAATTTCGATGTAATTAGCCCTCTGAAACCATTTGACCGGCGACCTTCACATTGGATTGTCTCTGGTATTTTGCATTTATCTGCGATCACATTGGGCACAGATAATATTCAAGCGCGGCAGTCTGCGTGCGATCGCGTTCTTTTCGCAGAAGTGTTCCATTTTCAAAAGTGAAGTGAGTTAGAAACAAAAATAGTTATTTGTGCTGATTTTGTTTCGGACTTCGAAAAATGAAAATCAATCTGGATGATGGGGTAAGAAAATTATTTGTTTTTGATTTGTTTAATTATCATTTTTAAATATTTTCATTTATAGAAGTTTACTGTTGCAACTTTCAAAAGCCTTTAAAAATGATAACACTCATATAAATTATCTTTCAAATAAGTAATAACTTAGATCACATAAATCTGTTTGTAGTTTTAGTCTTTACCTACATTTATGGTAGCTATACCTATCCAGTAATGATTGGTCAATAAATTATTATTACTATTATAGTCCCATAGTTGATCAAAGACCTGCTTCCATTTCTTTCAACGATTACGATTTTTGGCCTCTTATTTCTAATTTCTAAGGAAGATATCCATGTCGTCCGACCATCTTCTTCATTAAATTATTTAATTTTATTCCTAGCTTAATTTGTATCCCACTGCTGGATAAGGGCTCCTCTTTCTTGTTCTAAACCTCTTGGTCTCTAGCTAAGCTTGACCTGCAAACATGATCAGATTGTCACACCAACTTCACCTCGAGTCTGGCGAGGAAATAATAATCTTGGCCCATCTCCAGCCAGTAGTCAACCCGCTCCTACTTCAGTCTAGCTGTTGTTTCTTCAAAAAAAAAAAAAAAACAAATCCAATATTAATAGGTATTATTATTTAGCTAGGTTAGGTTCGGCGCGTAGTGATCCTCGTGCGCCTCAAGGAGATGTAACCAAAACCATAGGGCCCCTATGGTTTTGCTGACCTCTCTAGCAGGATCGAAGCCTACTGGGGCCGTAGGTTGAAAGGTGCTCTGGAACGCAAGGCAAAGAAAAAACATAGGAATGGGTTTTATCCAGTTAAAGTCTGATATGCTCTCACGCTGCGCTGAGTGTTTGAAGTCATAGGATGATTTACCACCTGAAAAAATAAAAAGCTAGGTTAAGCTAGTTTAGTATTTAAATATAATAAGTAATTAATTAGTAACTGCATTGTCGCAGTGGATTGAGGCCTGTAAAAGCAGTTGTATGAGGATAAATTAATAATAAATAAAATCTGCTACTTGAATTATTTATTTATTACAGCTTGGAGGACTTACAGCTTTTAAAAACCAATCATAGGCGATAGCTAGTCAATCACAAGTCCTCACGTATAGTGTCAGACTTAATATTGACAAGTGAGCATAAACAGACCTTAACACAATGAACTTATTAAAGGTTACGGTTATCTAAACAAAGTCAAATTCAAGGGTTACATTACAGAAAAATAGAGAAACAATAGAGACACAGTTATGGAGCTCAACACTAAGTTAAATAAAAATATAAAATAGAATAAAAAAATAGACAATGAATAGATCATGTTAGGAATGAACATCGAATTATAAATAAGTTGATTAATATTAATGTACACATAAACCTGTTTTGTAGTGTTCTCTCTAACTATTATTGATATACATATATTTGAAAATACCTCTCTTTTTAAAAGACTAGTTTCTAGATTATTATTAGAATGTTCGAGGATTATAGATAAAGTCAATGATCTTTTTCAAAATCTTCGTTAAATGTTATGATATATTCACTCTAACGGAGACTTTTATCAGTCGTACAGTGATGCGCCACCAGTCCATGGTGGACTCGCACTCTGAGAGTTTCGTACAAAGTTTCCGAATTGAGTTACGAAGATTTTCCGAATCACATTTTTTTTCTGTTACGTAATTTGCAAATTTACAGTTTCCAGATTTTTTCCTATACTTGTGCTGTAAGACCTTGATTCATACCAAATTTCTGGATCTAGGTCAACGAGAAGAATCCTAGGTATTTTTATTCCCTTGAGAGTGTCGAAATATACGTTTTTTGTGACATAAACGGCCGTATCTTTTTTTTTTTCGTTATCTTAGAAGTTTAATTTTTTTACAGCTTCAAGGGACCGCAGATTTGAGTATATGGTTTTAATTTTATTCCTGAATCCGCAACACACAGATCAGCAATCAATCGCTCAACTACTGTGGAAACCGTGTCTTTAAATCTCATTTTTCGATAAGTGACTAAAACATTCCGTAGCGCCTGTTCAAACAATTCGACGACCCAGCTGGCGCTGCAGTTTAGCGATTGGCAGTAGCCAATCGCTAAACTGCAGCGCCAGCTGGCCGCCGTAATACGCAGTGCAGTAGCACTGCGTATTACGGGTTCGATTCCCACACGGAACAAATGTTTGTGTAGCCTACAGACAGTTTATTCCAGGTCTGGATATCTTGTGTAGGTATGTGAGTTTACATGTTTATGAAAGCACCCACGATACAGGAGTAATTTCTAGTGCGAGCAACATTAAAAAAAATATTATTAAATATATTCCTTTGTATAATTCTGCACTCACTAAGATAAATTTAAGTACCTACAATACAAGATTTAAAATTTATGGAAATATTCTAACCAGCTAAATTATGATTACTTCACGACAGACCCGTGAACAGGTTTGAAATGACGTTGAACAGATAGGCTACTCAGCGTACAATACTACATAGCAAGCATTGAGTCATTTAGTTTAAATTGATGAAAAAATTGACATCCAAAGTGTTTGTTAAATTATATTTGCAAAACAAATATCATTTATCATTTACCTAAAGTGATTGGTCTTATGTAAAAAGTTGCTTGAACAAAAACTTCCCTTCCAACATCTCATATAATAAAAATAAAAGTAACGTACAGGATATGCGCTGCAAGTAATGTCTTAAAAATGACCTGAACAGTCAAAAACCCGGTAAAGTAGTTCTGTGCGCGTCTCCCTAGCGAAATGGCAGCCTTATGCCGTCGCAAGCGTGACTGGATCATGGGCCTGCGGACGACGAGCAATGGGTAGCTCTCGCTGTCCGGCCGTCCGATAACCGTCTGTACCGAGCCGAATTCGTCAACGCTGCGTACCACCTCAAAGAGATGTCAGCAAAGCTGTAGGACCCCAGCAAGGCCGAACGCTACTGGGATCATGAGTTGACTTCCGAAAGGGAAACCCGGGGTCCTGGAACGCAATGCAAAGAAGTAACTTAGGTGTGGTTTTAGTGACTAAAAGCACACAAACTTTCGTTCCACCACAGAACGAGAAAAGTCATTGAATGATTTCCCACCTTAAAAAACAAGCGTGACGCGACTAAAGTTAGCTACAGAACAATGTGTGGATTTCTTCAGTAAGAGTCTGATAGACCCCTCCCCTCGCTTCGGAGTGGAGGATATGCAGGAGAATTTCCAAGGGAATGCATTTGGGAACTTTTTGCCTCCTTAAATGTGTACACTTTCGTAGATGATTCCGCTACCAGCATAGATTTGGCACACCTGGCTGCGTTTTCCACAGTGAATTAAGTACTGTCGAAATCGTGCAATGATTTTAAAATCTCTCGATTTATCCGAATCTGCAGAGCCAGACACTCGGCCTGCCATGATCATTATTAATGTGCTCATGAACTGGTTTTACTTGTCACACCGTTGCTTAAACGGTCGATTTCAGAAAAATTTGTTCGCTCTTTATGTAAATCTGCAAATATACATATATCTCCCATTCATAACAATCTATAACAAAAAAAATAATAATAGCAAGGCGTTCGATGGAATCGTCCATGTCATTCTACTGAGGAAGCATTTTGCCTTGAGCATCATACATCTGTACATATTGTTCTTGTCTTATATATAAAATAGGACCCAAGCCTTACTTACCTAGTGGCTTCATATCCTCCTGGGTAACTATTCCCTCTGGTGTACCTCAAGGCTTCCTGCTTGGACCGTTATTATTTATAGCATTAGTTGACACACTTCCTGCGGCAAACAAATAAACTATCATAAAGTTTCTTATGGTGCCAATGGTGGTCAAAATGTCCACCCATCGACCTTTTGGACGGTGCGTAGTTTTTACCGTGCGCTAAGCAACGCATCGAGCTGGGGCCCAAGTCTGCTATTTTTATAAATTCGTCATTCCAACACGATCCCATTGTCATTATGCTAAGAGTTCGTAATCTGATAATTCATAATGGCCGATCATTGATCGGTCAATGATCTTGTAGTAGAATGACAATATCGAGCTGTCTCGAAACTAATTAAAACTAATGACTGCACAATGAGGTTCTAATGGTAGGTCACTGATCAAAGCAGCTGTTAAAATTTTGATAGTTATCCGCATAAGTCAATTAATCATTTGTCATTATGTACGAGATTACCATTCTATGACATTTCTTTCAATGGAGTGTCAGTGGTTGACTATTTGAATATTGACTCCATTATATTAGCAGATTACCAAACTTGTAAAAATCAACAATTATGAAGTAAATGATAGACTATTTTGACACTATTGTAATAGCAAACTTGAGGCCCTGATTTTGTGAGATCCACAATGAACGTGTTAACGACTTGCTTCTGCGGCTTCGCGTGAAAGTAGGAAATATAATTAATTAATTAATTTACTCACTGATAAAGTAGCATTCTACTGGTGAAAGAATTTTTAACCATGGTTCAGTAGTTTTTAAGATTCCATACCCAAATGGTAAAACAGGACCCTATTACTAAGACTCCACTGTTCGTCCGTCTGTCTGTCAGTCTGTCCGTCTGTCATCAGGCTGTATCTCATGAACCGAGATAGTTAGACAGTTGAAATTTTCACACATGATGTGTTTCTGTTACCGCTATAACAACAAATACTAACAAATACAACAGATATGTTTTTTTTGCCGTTTTTATAGATAATGGTACGGAACCCTTCTTACGCGAGTCCGACTCGCACTTGGCCGGTTTTTAAGTTTATTTAATACTAATCTGTCCTTCTTTTTATATGTATTAGTATAGAAATATAGATATCGGTCAGTGTTTCAAGCACTTGAAATACCTAATGTTTGCAGAAGATATGACAATATTTAAAACAGTTACAAGCTTAATGGAAACTGGTCTTTTTAGGACGATTTATCTAGGTTAGCAAGTTTTTGCAAAATTTACAAATTAGATCTTAAAACAATAAAATATTTCATTATCATCTTATTTACCCACAATAATCACTGACTGGCCTGTTGGTCTAGTGGCTGGTGGGCCTGACTGCTATTCCGGAGGACGTTGGTTCGATTCCCACCCAAGACAAATATTTGTGTAATGAAATTAAAAATTAATTTTAAATTTCTTTCTTTCAAGTGAAATTTGACTCATATTATAAAACATACATATACAGTTATAATACGAGTAACATACACAAACACATCGACATAAACAGACATGGCAACACATGTGATGAGCACGATCATTTTTTATATGTCTGGGTGTAATTTATCTATAATATGTATGTATTTAGAAATATATATGCATAATACCAGTCATAGTAGTAGATATCAGTCGTGTAATACTTACAGTACAAGCTCTGCTTCGTTTGGGACAAGATGGTGTTGTGTGAAGTTGTGGAATATTAAAAAATATTAAAAGAAGACTGGCAGATTCTTACAGGTGATCTTGACTGCTCGATTGCAAATCAGCCGTTATCAATAATCATTTAATCATTTGTTTAACATATGTAAATGATAATGGTGATGGATGCGAGACACACAGGACCGGTCATTGCGGCGACATTTGGGGGAGGCCTATGTCTAACAGTAGACGTCTTTCGGCTGAAATGATGATGATGAGGTAAATAGTCGTTCTTAAAGTAGATAATAAGCTCTTAGTAAATAGTCGTTCTTAAAGTAGGTAATAAGCTCGCTATATTATGCCCGAAGGCGTACAAACTTAGGTATTATATTTATAACTTTAATCTTAGTCAATAATATTTAAAAACAATAGAAATTAATTGTAAGATATCGAGTGTATGTCAAAAATTAATATGTCAACAATTACTTTAAACTTAAAAACTAAAAAATAAATAAAAGATAAAAAAAAATAAACGAATAATTAAGAAATAATAATGTCAAAGATACATTTTCACACAATCGTCCCAACGTTACTAGTAAAATCGGCACTCGGAAATAACAAATGAGTACTTCCGCTCTGGGTGGAGTTGATGGGAGTGTTAGACGTTTAATAACTAAAACTCGGAGTGTTCCTTCAGTTGCCCTTTTTGCGAGGGTTACGGTAACGCCTTTGGACAATCCGCAATCCTGGCAGACATCGACCCTAACAGGCCCATTAAATTTTGCTGACATCTCTATGAGGCCACCGCCGATGCGGGCTTGATCCTTAACGTACAGTCGGACGGCGAGCTAGCCATTCCACATTCATCACATTACGAAAAAAGCAGCCAAATCCCCTAAGATTAATTATTTGTAATACTAGTTGATTTAAAAACATGGAAAACCATAAAATTCTCCTCGAGTCTTTTCTTTTGATATGACAAAGGCTGTCAAGAAAAAATTTAAATATTTAATTTGTCATAAAAAATTCCGCCATTTTATTTTTTATAATTTTGATGTGTAACCCTACCGTATTCCGTGTCACTCACAACTAAAAGAAATCTAATGACACCTCTCAAGCTATTATTCAACAAACGGTTTAGGCTTTAGGGTGTGTCAAAGAAATATACATACATACATACACCGGAAAAAAACTGACCCTTCCTCTGCACAGTTGAGTAAAACATGTTATTGTTAATACTCCTGCACTTAATATATATTATATAATATTTATAAATATAAATTAATAAATATTTAGATTATATTTAAATTAAATCAGCCCTAAATTAGCAACTAAATCACTTTCAAAACCGGTTAATTAACTAAAGCAATTAAATTTGTTACCTACGTAAACAAACACGGAAGCTATAAAATGTTTACTTAATTATTAATTATAAATTAAAACTATACATATAATTTTATTAATATACCAATCGTAAATATTATTTTTAAATTCAAAAATATATCTTAAACCAAATAACATAACAATAGTAAAATTATGTAGCTTTTCTTCCATACGAAAGTAAAATTGGTGCTACGCGGCTACGGGGTGCTACGGGAGGCTACGGGAGCTACGGGCTACGAGTTTCCGGACTCTTTACTTATATTAAATAAAATTTTATATAATTGATTTTAGTAGATTATCTTATTATTAGTAATGATTTTAACCCTAGCTTCTTTTTACTGGCTATTTAATTATTAGATTGTTTACGTATTTTTAGTACTAATATTATTTAATGAAATAACTGGCCAAATGTTTTTTATTACTTACCATATATCTAACGTTGCATTAATTTGCACACCACCAATTAATAAAATAAGAGCCCTATTTTCAACTGAACGTAATAACCTCTCATCATTTCAGTCGAAAGACGTCCACTGTTGGACATAGGCCTCCCCCAAGTTTCACCATAACAGTGGTTCTATACATCTCGCATCCATCGGATTCCCGCGACCCTCACTGGTTCGTCAGTCCACCTTGTAGGAGGCCTTCCAACGCTTCGTCTTCCGGTACGTGGTTGCCACTCCAGAACTTTTCGTCCTCATCGACCTAATAGCCTCTCGAATGATTTAAAATCGTCCTCCTGGAAACGTATTCCTCATTACTGAGGGTCGTGTAGTTCCCGCTGAATTAGCTTCTTACTGATGGTGTCTCGCTGTCTGAAACGGTTCTTGGCGTCATGAAGTGCGACGTGCAATTGTGTGTACAGCGTGGAGCGGACTTGATCTGTCCATCTTTTTGAACTGCCATTTAACCATGCCAGTTACGATGAGCTGTTTAAGGATGTGGCCATTTTTCCTGGCTATGTGGCAAAAAACACTAGTACTCTGTGCAAACAGGTATTCGACAGTCTAATCTAGATCTTCAGTCCTCGTAAGATTGAGGTGTTTGTACGAAAAGCAGTCCAGGGAATTTAAAGCATTTTCCTCCAGCACCACGTCTCGAAGGTATCAATGCGGTCGCGGTTCGCCTTTTTCAAAGCCTAAGTCTCAACTCTGTAGTTGAATATGGAGAAGAATAAACATATTTATATACATCTTAACTATTATATGATATAACTTAATAGGTATTTAAACAAACTGAAAATAATAATATGTACAAACGGACAGAAAAAAAGAGTTTTTTTTCTGTCCGTTTGTACATATTATTTTTTGATGCTCTATGAGTATAGAGCATCAAAAAATTCGTCTACATCGATATCAATGGGAAAAGTGACCAGAACGCTGGCAGCATTGCCACGCTCGATGGCAATGCTGATTCGTTGACCGAAGAAAAGCCCAGGTCTCTGGTCACGCGAAGAGTCGACCAGCTATTTGCTGATATCCCGAACAACTCAATGAGCGCTCGGACCCCATGACCCCAGTGTTTCAACCCCGAACGGCTGAAATATATAACCTCTAATGAGGTCATTATACTTACGCCGTTTGAGGTTTTCTGCACCTGCAGCTGCCGCCCCAGCACAGCCCACCGTACTCAGAAGATGGGATGGCGCAAAGGTGTCGACAAATTTTGCATCCCACACCAAAGGCCTACCCAATTTCCAAGGCATTATAGTCATCCCGTCCTGCCTCTTCCCATCATCACATGCCAACCCATTGGGTTCTAAAACAGCTGGCACCCTGGTGAAAAGATCTCGGCGGATGATGTCATTAATACTGGCATGTCGTGCTATCCATTATTAACATAAGTATTTTAAAAATAAAATAAAAATATTTATTTTAACTTAGTAAATACATTTTAAAATATTTCTTAAAATATTATTTAGAAAAATAAAAAAAGACCCTACCGGTACCAAGAACAGGCTAGCTCCCAGCTGTCTGGACTTCAAAGAAAGGAACCTCCTAACTCTACTAACCCCTGTCCAGAAGTACAGCTTTCTGAATCAAGCCCTCGATCCAGCCCGCTTACCAGAGCCTCGTTTATTATATATTATTATTATTTTGTACTTTTTTTTAAATAACACTATAACGCATTCTTGTTATTTTGTAACTCGATTAAGTACCGAATATCTTAAAGTTAAAGAAAAGAATTCATTAAAAAAACTAGTTATGTAGAACGTCTTTGTATAAAAAGTACCTCGACAGACATTACTCTTTCGCATAGTAAAAACGCTTGGTACGAGTAGGTAGGTACTTCGTTTTTATAGTCTTCTTTTAAACGTTTTTTTATCAAGCCAAATAAAATGGAATAAAAGAAATGATGTTATTTTTTATCCAGCTCTATTCAATTTCGAGATAAATCGATTTACCATACAAGTGTTGTTTTTTGTAAACGATTCATTGAGCAGTTCCAACAATGTACGCAATTACGATGTACTCTAATCTGGATGTTTCTTAACTCATTATTTGGAAAATTATCTAAAGGGAGGGATTAGGAGGGAGGTGGAAAACAAATACGTGATACCCAAAAGTTTAAAGCCCACCAGTGCTCTTTCCGTTGCCCTAACATTTAAGGGCCGCGGTAAAGCTTTCGAACAACCTAGAGTTAGAGAGCGGTTCCAACAATGCACGCAATTACGATGTACTCTAATCTAGATGTTTCTTAACTCATTATTTGGAAAAGAATCAAAGGGGAGGGATTCGGAAGGAGGTGAAAAACAAATACGGGTATCACCAAAAGTTTAAAAGCCACCCGTGCTCTTTCCGTTACCCTTATAAATAATTGTACGCCGATACTTACGGCTAAACATGACTGGACTCAAATAATAAATTTCAATCTTGCATGTATACAATGTTTACACAAATAAAGAATATCTATCTATCTATCTATCTATCTACCTAACATTTCGGGGCCGCGGTAAATCTTTCGAACAACCTAGCATCCCTAAAGTGATGTACCCTATAGTTTCGGAAAAGAATACATAAATTCTTTTTTACAAGCTTTTATTTAGTTTCACCTGTCCCAATGTTTGTATGTCTGTAATCAAATCTTGCAAATTTTTGATCCACTTCCCGGTTACCGATTGAGCTGAAATTTTTATGCATGTGTAAATCAGATGACAATGCATAATTATTATGACATGTGTTTGAGCTTAACTTAAGCTTAACTTTATTACATATCATCATCATGATGATGATGATTACATATATCGTATTATAAAAGCTTGCTATGAAAAAATGATTTGCATTAAAAACATGCTTATTAATAACCCCGGTTAGGTCGTCGGAGTAAAAAACCCACTTATTAGGGTTCCTATGCGAAGGATGCCAACGGAACCCTATTACTAAGCCTCCGCTGTCCGTCTATCCTTACATCTGTCTATCTGTCTGTCTGTCTATCAGCGGGCTGTACCTCATAAACCGTAAGAGGTAGACAGTTGAAATTTTTACAGAATACGAATTGTTTTGTCTTTTGTCGCTACAACAACAAATGATAAAATTGAAATAAAGTTGAAAATTAAGGGGGCTCCAAAACAAGAAATGCTATTTGATCAGCGTTTTTTTTTTTGCTCGATCTAATATTTTGGTACGGAACCCTTTGTGTGTGAATCCGACTCGCACTTGGCCAATTTTTTTATTGAAACAAACCACGAAGCAAGCACGTAAAAGTATTACTACGCAGTAGTGATGCGGAAGTGTCTTAACGGAATTAGAAACGAAAACAGATGTCAAAACAATCTTAGCGGAAGCGGAACCGGAAGTGGAAGTGTATATGTAGAAAAAATGCAAAGTTTTTTTTTAAGTTTTTTTTTAATTATATCAATTTGTATTTTGTACTTTACTTAAGTACTCGAAATTAAACAGAGGCAAATTATAATTTATAAAAAGTAATTTGGCCGCTTTTATAAACTCAAAGGTCGGTTTCGGTGTTCTTCATATATTAAACCAGCTCCGTTAAATAATTGCTCGCTGACTACACTTCTGAGGGGAGCTGATAAATATTGGCGAACTATTGGCAACAGAAGAACAAAACAAACAACAAACTTAAGAAAAAAACAAAAGAAGATTTACGCGCTTACGCTAAACGTCACGACGCGCGGTGATGCGCAGAATGAACCAAAAAAAATAATATTGTATTTTCATAAACAAAGAAAGTCGCTGCGACACGTTTGTGTACGATCCACACCTTTTCCGTCATGTCCAGTCGTCTATGGGCCCCCACCCCCGCGCTCCTCGTTGTGTTCTTCTGTTAAGAGTTCTGTTATAAAATTTGAGAAAACAAAAACGAAAACGCAATTCAAATGCTTACGGAACTTCTGCAGAAGCGGAAGCAGAGTTCTTTTGCAACACTACTACGTAAAGTGCTACTCTGTCTTGAAGTGTGCAAAAATCACCAAAGTGATTTTTTAAGATATTATCGTGTCATTGGTCGTAGTTTTTTATGACTAGCCTTATGTGTTAAAATGTAAAGCGTGCGAGCGAAAAAGAGGGATGAAGCTATATAGGGTGTATAGCTCCATCCCTCTTTATCGCTTGCACGTCTTTGACGGTTAAGTGTAGGTCATCAAATGAATCGCATTATGAGCTCGTGATAGGGCCTTAGGTCATACTAAGATTTATTTTTCAGGAAAAAAGCATAGCAAAGCAATTCCCTAAATAACAACTATTATGTTATAAATAACAATGGAGATGGAGAGGGAGAGGGAGGCCACAGAAAGTATGGATGGATTGTGTGAGAAGTGATATGAAAGAAAATGTAGTTAGTGATAGCGTGACGAGTGACAGGACACAATGGAAGAAAAAAAACGTGTTGCGCTGACCCCAAATAAAACGGGACAAGGGCAGGAAGATGATGATGATGATATAAATAACAATGTAACTTTACTAGGATGATTTTGTAGGTAATCTAGATCTTATTGTGATCGCATATAATCCAGCGACATATTAACAGTGCCATTGTTACTGTAAAAGCCGGGTCATGGTAATCCTGCGATTAACCTGTAAGATGAGAGATTTATTTGTCCCAGTTGCCTAACTTTTTCCAAGTATTTTTTTTAAGAGCGTCCTTCTCGAGGTATGTACCTCGAGAAGGACGCTTTGCTTTCATACAACCGTGAGTATGATATTATTACACATCTTTCTCCAGATAATTTGGATACACAGCTATCTTGTGGATATCTAGGACTTCTATAAACATCAAAACATAAATTTGTGTAAAACTAACCTAGTAAAGACCTCTGAAAATCTGCTATTTTACGTGAACTTTGCCCTGATTCATGAGGGAGAAACGCCCGTGTGTCATCAATGTGCTGACCGCCCGGAGGACACGTTGGAGCATACGGTGGATAAGTACCCCGCTTGGGCGGAGGACCACCGTATCATCGTGGGGGCGATCGATGGCAGCGACCTCTTGCGCCAGGCCTTGGTACTTGGCTAGCTCGACGTCTGGCTTTCCGATAACCGCCCGGACCGAACCCAAGTCGTCGACGGCGCGTACTGTTCCACGCGCCTCAAGGAGATGTCAGCAAACCGTAGGGGCCCAGCAGGGTAGAAGGCTACTGGGGCCAAGGGTCTGCTTCCGAAAGGGAGACTCGGCCCTGGTATGAAAGTCAAAGAAGGAACAGGAGTAGGTTTTTAGTCATGTGATTGGATAACTTTCCCACTGAAAAATAAAAAAACAAGTTATGGTTTAGTAATTTGGCTTTACTAGTAATTCTTAGAAAATCACGTCATTCGCTATTACAGTAACATAATAATGAGAATATACTAACAATTTATGTCTTATGAGTATAGATAAATTATGCACCGAGATTATATTAATCTCAATCTTCTAGTACATCTAATATTTATGCAAATATGCATGATGTATTGACAGCTTGACGTACAAGTATTGTATTATCTCGAGAGCTGTATTCGAGACGCAGTTCTAACACAATTTAAAATAGCTAGATATAAAAATTATTACCTTAATAATTGACAAGTGAACATCGCTAACTAAGAGTCGAGAGATAAACATGGAAGTAAGTACCTATGTATTATTTAACGAATTTTTACACAAATTTAATGTGGTTTATTTTCTCTCTTATAGATATTGTGATATTGAAAGGAGATCACATGATTTGTATTTTTATTTAAAAAAAAAATAGCTAACGGACTGGCTTGTAGAATATACTTTTAATAAGGATTTTGCATTTCTAGAATAGGTTCCAAAATGTATAGAAAATGAAGTGTGTTGTTTTTTTGTTAGAATTGACGTGACTTTTACAATGAAATTATGTAGTTTTAGTCAAATAAAGATCCCGATCTCAGGCCTACTGTCGCTGAGTTGCGACAATATCGTAAAGATCCAATTATTAAATTAAAAGAAACACTGAAACACATTCTCCATTCAATATATGGAACTACTTTAATGTCTGTAGTACGTAAGTGCAATCAAAATTGTAATTTTGAAGGTGTGTGCTCGGAGTTCTGCCACACAGGACCCTTGAACCCAGTATAGACTCCAGCTCTCACCAAGGATAGATGTTGTAATCAATAGTTACTTTTAACATTTGTACCTTTCTGAGAAAAACAATTAAAATATTATTATTAACAATCTTTATCCACAGATGACCGTAATAAAATACAATGGCTCCGGTTTTAAAATACAATGATTTAGCTCGTGACGATGGAAAAAGGTCAAAAGAGATGACCATACCTTGAAAGTTAGGTAGGCTTTTGGTGTGGGATGCAACATGTGTCGACTCTTGCGCCTTCTCATCTTCTTAGCACGGTGGGCTGTGTTGTGGTAGCTTCTCAAATGCTCACGCGGTGCAGCGGTGCAGTTACCTTATTGGAGGGTATATATGTTTGAGTCGTTTGGGGTTGAAACTCTAGGGCCATGGGGTCCGATTGCTTATTGAGCTGTAGGGTTTATCAGCAAATAGCTTGCGTGTGTGTTTTTAGCTCTTTGCTAAATAATTAATTCATAGACGTCAATCAATCACGTAATGAATTAGCATTACTAGTCAATGTGGCAATGCTGCCAGCGTTCTGTGCATATTTTCCTGTTAAAAACGATTTGATGATTTGTATTTTTAATGCTCGTAACACTAACGATGACAGTCGCAAATTCGTAAATTCAATATTATGCTCCGTTTAAGAGAAAATCTGCGTGGCCGCACGGATATTTCGACCGTGCGGCCATGGTTAAGTCTATGCGACTATCATCGTTAGTGTTTTACAAATTACTGCGTAAGACTGACGTTGTCGTTACGCCCTCGGAACGAAGGCTCGAAGCGGCCCTGTATAAGTCCGAGGCCATGTGTTTGCACGTCCTTCGGAACGCACCACCGTCGGGACTTAAATAACGGTAGGAGGGGTTCACATCGGCGTGGAGTCGTCGATGACGTACCTGGGACTCGTCCTCGACACCCAATGGAACTTCATGAAGCTTTTCTGACGTCTGACTCCTCTGAAGGAAAACTGTGAGTTTTAGTCAGTAAAAGTCTGATGCTCCACCCGCAGTGGGAGAGTTTATTTCATGATTTTTTTCGTAAAATAAGGGGATGAAACGGGAATATAAAGTTATTTTATCCCGAAAGTATTTTCCCTTGGGACCTAGGGGCCATTCATTTATTACGTAAGACGACTTATGTAATAAATGAATGGCCCCTAGGTATTTTAGGGGAGGAAGGGTATCGACCATGTTTTATACAACTAAATAAATAATCTAATTTTTCTATCGTACACCCTCAATAAGGTTCAGTAGAAAACCAGCGTCAGGCTACTACCACGAAGTTGTCTGGCATTTTTGCTGAACTGGACCTATTTGGTGCAGGCGCGAGACACACAGTGTTAGTTATTTTTTTATTTTATTTTTTTATCTTAAGTGTTTACATGTTGTTTCTACATTGTGTGTATTGTGTACGTGTGCCAAATAAAATATTTTTCTTCTTTCTTTCTTTATTTTTTCTTACAAGGGGATGAGCGGGATTCGTAATAGTTCGTGCGTAAGCTCACAAAATACGCAAAGTTAAGATTTGAAAAAGCGCGGGCAGCCATGCGAGTGCCGATGTGTGCTTGGATGTGTATAGGTAAACTATATCCATAGCAACGTACCCGCGCCAACTGTGCTGCGCCTGCCCGCTTGTGAACCTAGACTTTAGGGCCCTGTGCTTCGGCCCGTAAACGTTCTAAAAATTGTTACTTTTAAAAATATACATTACTTAAACAAACGTATATTCATTTTTTCCTTTACATTCTTAAGTAATAAATCTTTAACGGAAGAGAAGGGTCGGCCTGTTCTTACTTTTTCTTATTTAGGAGGGGGAGGGAGGGAATCAAACACTGTTAAAATTCGTCTGACGTAATAAATGAATGGCCCCCTATGTACTTTTCAACTTTCACATAAGCGAAACCGCTAGCAGAAACTAGTCTACATATTAATAGAAAATTATATTCAAGAACAAGTAAATAAAAAGTAAATCTGGGACACTTCGCCACTCTTCCAAGACTCTGTAGACAGTACAACGATTTATCGAAGCGTTTCAACCTAAACATAACCCTGCCACTCTCAAAATACAAAAATATCTTGAACACCGCAAAATAACGATGTGTGACCTGTGTTCCTTTTTCTTTAACTTGTCCTATACTTATTAATTAATCATATAAATTCTAATATTATATTATATCATTTTTAATTCTAAATTTAAATTGTTATTTTATAAGTTAAGATTTTATTTATTTTTCATTTATAATTTTAATTCAAATTCTATTTGTATTTTTTTTTCACCTAATTATATGTGCATGCTGTGGTCTCCTGTAACTGAAGGAGCACAAGCTAAAGGACCCCTCGTAATATTTGTAATTTATAATGTATTTACTGTGTATCCTTTGTTGGAGATCCAATTAAATAAATAATATAAAATAAAGACAAACTTTTGATGCTAGAACATAATTTGTATTCATAGTGTTGATAAGAGCTAACTGTGCCCTTGGAGCCCTTAAAATCGATAATGTAATGGCGTTGTTCGAAACCATTAGTATACCAGAAGTATAATATAATATAGTAAAGTATGTTAGACTTCTGTTAATAAATTTAAGAAAGCTTAATGCTCCTCTTAATAAAATTGACTTCGTTAATTTGAAATGTTTTTGTCATATAGGAGGTATATGACCATATACAGTGACGTACCTGCTAATGTACTTATATCGATCGCCATCATTTTGTTGACGTTACTGTAGCAGTAGTCGAATTTAACTGGACCTTGGCTGCCGTGAACCAAGGTTATGTCCCTTATTTTGATAGTTAAATTTTCTTCACTTAAAGAATCGCTTACTTCAGCCACCAATGAACGAAATCGAAGAGGCAAATGTTTTTAAAATTATGGTGAGGCTAAAAAATGTCTGAATATATGACAACTGACGTAAAAAAAAAAGATCATTCATTTTTGAGCTTTTCTATTCTTTTGATGACACTTGTTCCATCCGCTTACATTCTGCTTAGGTATTTAAAAGAAATTGCAACTAAATTGAGAATCTTCGCCTATTTTTGAAGACAGTCAACAACATCCGAAAACAAGAAAAAGTTTGTCACTGTGACCGACGCTTAATTCGCCCGAACTGTAGGCGAGTGTGTTATGGAGCCTAGTGCTCCACGTGTATCAATCGAAGTTTTTCAATTCACTTACGAAGATATAAATAAACAGGAGTTGACGCGCGACTGATAGGGATCGCGTAAAGCCCAGCCTGATACGATAAATGTACTTTTCCGCACTAGTGCGAAAACAGTACATTGCGTGCCTAAAAGCGGTAGGGATAAGATTAGGTTTCCGAGAAAATGTACTGAAAATAAATAATCTTTTAAAATAACGTTTTTATATTACAGATGCCACCGAACTTAACGGAGAGTCTCCTGCCGGAGACAACTCCTCGGAAGTTAGAGAAGACCAAGTCTTTGGAGACTTGCGCCAGCTCTACCGCCCCGGACTGCAGCTGCGATGAAGTTAGCTACGGTATAGGTTGTTATAAATATCGTATATACCATTTTCATTACCTCCTACGCATAAAGTCGTAACATATTTTTAACCGAGTTCAAAAAAAGGAGTAGTTTATTTTATTAAAATTGTATTATACAAAAACTAACTTCTGCCAGCGGTTTTGCCTGCGTGAAAATAGGTTTCTCCATACAAACGTTGGACTCCCGTTTCATCCTCTTAAGGGGTGAAGTTTTGGAAAATCCTCTCTTTGTACCTGCATCATAAAAGGTAAACTCGTGCAAAATTTCACGCTCCTTAACCCTGTAGTTTCGCTTCTGCATTGATGTGTCAGTCAGTTTCTCCTTTTAAACAACAATAGTTTTAGTATATGCGAAAACCGAAACACGTGTCTAGAATTTTTATGTAAAGAGAAAATTCATTACTGTATCATCAAAAATCGCAAAGTTATAAGCATTACCTGGTTGACCGCACAAATACATAGTCACCAGGCCATCGAGGCGACTGAGGGTTTGTTATGCTTTCGTAACCAGCTGTGCGCTGACACTTAATGCCGGCAATGATCTGCCGTGACCTGTGTTTTACTTAGTGTTGGCGGTGTCCAACTTGTGACATTTTTAAAAATATTTTTGGAAAAAAATATAAAATGGTGTAAAAATTATTGGAATCGATTCAGTAATTGATTCTGAACAAACCATATTCAGGTTTCGCATATGCTAAAAATAATTTTGTATATAGATAAATTACTACTTTTTTTTACGTCCAGCGTGATCTTAAACTGATAATTCTTGGTTTAAAAAAAATCTATATAATTAACGATTGCAAAAACGCGTTCCCTAAAAAAATGCATTATTTGCCTTACGACCTTATGTGTAGGAGGTATTGATTTTATGATTTTTCTATAAGTCTGCACCTATTTAGGTACTGCTTTTTACTGAGTCCCTATAGCCGGTTTTAGTAAGTTACTTTTTATATCACCAATTATGTAAGCAATTTTTTTTTTTGAGGGTAGGTTATTTAGGGTGATTTTAAGACTTTTACTGACTAAAACCCACCCATATAACCTCAGTTAACTTTTTGTATTCCAAGGCCACAGTGACTCTTTCAAATAATCCCACAATTATGTCAACTTTACGTTGACTTCCTGATTAAACATTTCGTTTATTGTACGCTTATCTTTAAATACTTAGTCTTAAATTCAGTCATTTGAGAAGCTTATACTGAGGCCAGATATTATGTTTATCTAAGCCTAACTCCAAGCTTAACTTACCGCCGTAAAATGAAATGAGGAAATTCTCTATTTGATCGTGTCAATGTTTATAGAATTTTGTACAATACTATGGAGAACATAGTAGTTTCAATTTTCCCAGATAAACGTAAAGCCGGGTATCCACAACGTTCGCAAACTAAGGGTCGCTGGACACGAGCTACAACCACAAAACGCCGACATATTTCCTGTAGTGTTCATACATTTTAAATGGATTCGCCGCACACGGTTGACGCTGGTGGCCGCCACACGCTACTAATCGCCGCTGCTTGCTGGTTTGCACTGGCCACTAAACACCGATACAAAACGCCAGAGAGAAACGTTCTTCGTCAGAGTCCGATACTGTGCGTATAGGCCACAAGTGGCTGTCGCGCGCTTCAGCTTCCTTTGTGGCTGCTTCGAGCTTCTTGTGGCGGCGTTTGTGGCTTTGGCATGTGCCCCATGTGCGGCAACACTTAATGTACTCCTTTCATCTACAACCGCTCTGATGGAGATGGTACGCGCATCTCCATAAGAAACACGCATGCTCCACAGTCCCCTTGCGAACATTGAGCGAATATGTCATCACCATTAGTGGCTAGACTATAGAAGCCCACCTCGAATTTGGGAATCTGACATTTACAAGAAAAGATATCCAACGACTCTGAAAAATCTCAAAACTGTAAATTTGTTGTCACATCGCAACTTCTTTTGTTTTGCAATTCAGAAAAATCTTTGAGACTCAAACTATTTACGTAAGTAAGTTTGTACGAAACCTGGTAGAAAAGAGATGGCAGACACAGGTCACGCAATTCCCGAGCACACTCTCCAAAAGTCTAGTTTAGAACTACTAGTTGATTTAACTCTAGGCTCAAGTTATAAAAGAACGACCCTGGGTTGCAACTCGAAGCATTTTTGAACGGTTGTAGTAGCGACTCTACCCTATGCTGTTTGTTTTTGAACGTAGGGTTGAGAGACCACCAGGATAGTATACCTACAGTAGTGTTTCGGCACAACTCGATGAGAGTTAAACATTTTTCATCGGACCATTCTATTTATTCGAGCGTGGAGCGTGATACATGACACGTTTCATTTAAACTGGTATTTTACTTGCGTCTATGAACAGACTGAGCTTCCCTTTGTGTTCGCCCAAAAACTGCCACCGATTGGAGCGTACACTGTTGAACGCTTCAGGATTGCGAACGTATCCACTATGTGGAGCTGTTGCAGGAGCAGGGAGCGCTAGAGGATCGCGAGCATAGTGAATACCTGGCTTAACCTAGCGTAACTTAGTATTTCTGCAAAATTAGTTGAAGGAATTCTACTCTATTTGATCGTGTTTCTATGTTCGTAGCTTGGCTCGCAATATTTTACTGGTTGGCTTGACACTTCTGTTGCTGGGTTTTTTGGTTAAAGGATAGTGAAAGATTGAAAGTTTCTTCATCACAAAATATTTATTTGCTACAACTATACCGGGCACATTGCTCGTAGAACGGATGGTCGATGAGGCCGAAAGGTTCTAGAGTGGCCGCGCACCGAAAAACGCAGCGTTGGAAGACCTCCCACAAGGTGGACCGACGACCTGGCGAGAGTCGCGGGAATGCGGTGGATGCGAGACGCACAGGATCGGTCGTTGTGGCGTCGCTTGAGGGAGGCCTATGTCCAACAGTGGACGACTTTCGGCTGAAATGATGATGATACCGAAAACAGTTCTTCCAATACCACTGTAATATACATTATATTTTTTTTCTTTCCCTATAATTTGTTTTTATTTATCTATCTTATTCAAATCTATTAGCACACAATACCGTGCCGACGTCTTTATGTCGATACCGTTACCGGCCAACGCTGATAACCAGTGCCGTAGAATCATCGCATTTTGGATGTGGTCACGGCATTATGCTGAGCGTTCGGCCGTTTTGCGCGGATATGACGCATATTTTTTTTCACAAAATATACTTATAATTTGTTAGTTCTAAATTTGCGCCTTGTTCCGCCAAATAAAATGATTTTCTCTTTTTCTTCTTTATACAGTACTCAAAGGCGCGAAGGTTTACAAATTAGTGTGACTCGTATGAGTGCCGAATTAAAAACTCTTAAGACTGTCTGGAAATAAAGTTGACTCATTTATATTCGGCTAACTGTAAACGAAATATTCCCGAATGTTCACGTAAAACATTAACAAAAATGCAAGCTAATCATAAAACTATAAAAGTAAGTAAACAATAGATGGTAAGCAATTACAGCGTTCGGTGTTCGTTTACTCAAATATGTTCACGTAAAAACATCATAAAAAAATTATAAAAGTGATAGCGCTCGGTTTTCGGTTACTGAGAATTCTAGAAACCTATAAGTACAACATAAACAAAACAAAACAAACAAAAAATTTTATTTCAGAACCAAACATTTATCTTAACAAAGTTTTGTTATTGGAGCCTCCTTTTAGGCAAATAATGCCTGTATTAGGAGACTCCGCTTTTCCATAACTTAACAATATACCAATAGTTCAGAGGTCGTGAGTTCGATTCCCACCCAGGACAAATGTTTTTGTGATGAGCACGATCATTTGTTCTGTGTCTGGGTGTAATTTATCTATAATATGTATGTATTTAGAAATATATACTCGTAAGTATGTTTATCAGTTGTCTAGTACTCATAACACAAGCTCTGCTTAGCTTGGGACTAGACGGCGTTGTGTGATAGTTGTGTGAATATATATATATATTCCAAGAAATCTACCCTTCTACCCTTCGTAGAATAGCTTTTTGGTTTTTACTATTAATACCTTATAATTAAAATTTAAAATGTATTTATGTGTGGGAGTGTGTCGGTGTGTGTGTATGATGGTGTTTGTGTATGCGGAGGTGAGTAATAGATGTTTATTTTATTTTACTTATTGCAACAGTGCTTCCGTACTTTCATACAGTACAACCTATTTACGGACTACTATAATAAGGAACTGTCTCGGATTCCAATCCATTATTATGTTCCTATTATTATTTTATGTTTACACCTAATTACTATTATTGTTAGTTTTTGCTGTCCCGCACAAATATTGTAGAGTACATAGTAATTCAGTCGATGCAATCCATAATATTGACTAAAAATACAAACGCAGTTGTATCACGACTATTTGGGACCAGAGACAACGTGTCCAAAAGTAAGGCTTTTTTTTTCGTAGGGAAATCATCTTATGACATCTCTCGCTCTTGGGTGGTGCGCGATATAGGTGGGTGACTTTTACTGACTAAAAACTCATTTCTGTTCCTTCGTTGCCTTTCGTACCAGAGCCGAGTCTTCCTTTCAGAATCATACCCTTGGCCCCAGTAGGCTTCGACCCTGCTGGGCCCCTACAGTTGCTGACATGTCCTTGAGACGCGCGTGGTACAGTTCGTGCCGTCGACGACTTGGGTTCATTCCGGATGGTTACCGAACGGTCACGGCGAGAAAAGTCGTAGTAGTATATAGTTTTAATTTCAACTCGATATCTCCACGTGTTCTCGAGGTAAATGGATTTGACAGTAAGACAGACGGACAACAAAGTGATCCTATAAGAGTTCCGTTTTTCCTTTTGGGGTACAGAAACCTAAAAATAGTTGGTCTTTCGAAAATCCACATGAAATTTTAGTATAGCACACTTTAATCCAATCATTTTAAGATTTAAATCATCGTATTTCTCGATAGAATATTACAATACCTACCTGAGGTCTTACCACTTGGGCGACAAAAACTAAACTGTTAAAAGGATGGAACTATATAGGGTGTATAGCTCCGTCCCTTTTTCTCTCTCTCGTGAATGTTAACACGTGAAGCCCAAAACACATGGTAGCCGCTGAAGGCTCTCTGGGTCTTTTTGCCATAGTCATAAATACTGACTTAAATATTATTTTTCCCCAGGTGACGCAGTATTCTCGTGCTTCATTGTGGCTCCTAACGTGGTCAGCGTGTGGCGAGGAACATGGGGCCTGATGGAGCTGAAGCCACAAATGTTCCCATACGCGCAGATATACCTGCTGGGCATCGTCATACATATAAGTTTTGCGATTCTCAGGTAAATTCTTTAACAAGATATTAATTATGAAAAAATTTTTGCAAAAAATAACCGACTTCACTACAAAAAAAAGGGACTAAAACGATAAAAATTACTTTGATTTCGGAAACCGGTGTTAAATAACAAACAAATAATAACAGAAACATCGTATCCTCGGGGTGGTTCACACAATGGTCACCGTCGGCGCGTAGTGTTCCACGCGTGCCTCTAGGAGATGTCAGCATAACCATAAGGGCCCAGCAGGGTCAAAGCCTACTGGGGCCATGGGTGATGCGAAAGAGAACCCCGGGGCTCTGGAACTAACGCAATCGAGGAACAGAACTGGGTTTAGTCAGTAAAAGTCTAACACGCCCTCCCACCCCACCAAGATCACAACCAGGCGTTTCTTACGCCTGACTCCAGTGCAGGATCCTCCCAAACTTACTTTGTCTGGTGACGGTCTGTGTCATGAGGAAGAAGGTGAGGACACGGTGACGTCTCGCCAGCCAATCCTCAAAAAGGAGACTTATTACAATGATATAATCATTGCGTGCCCAATCTTAGACGTGTCTAGTATTTGGCAATTATTATAATAATTATCCACCTCTAATATTGCTTAGCATAGCATAGCATAGTCAGCCTTATAATGTTCCCACTACTGGGACTCAGGCCTCTTCTCTAAGAGAAGGAAAAGTTTCTCTAATATTGACGTGCACCAAAATGATAAATGCATATCGGCTTAGTTACTGTAATCGAAAGCCCAGTTCTAAAATCGGTCAATGTTTATAAAATATATATATATATGACATAATACAGATTTAAATAAGCGGCACAAGTTGTATTCTCGTTCAAGGTTACAAGAAAATTCAAACTGAAGTGAATGCTCCGAGCATGCCGTCATAATGGGATTATTATAACACAAAGGTTGCATCTAGAAAATTTCCAATGCCATTTTACGAGAATATACATTATACTTATTACATAAAAATATAAGTACAAAACACTGTTCTGTTTCAGTTTTTTTTAATAATAGTCCATCTTTGGATAGTAGTCTCCCAAATCATTATATTGGTCTCCCAAATCATCATATTGGTCTCCCAAATCCTTATATTGGTCTCCCAAATACAAGACAGGTATAATAATAATCTGGGGCCATGGGTTGACTTCTGAAAGGGAAATCCGTGGTCTTAGAACGCAAAGGGCAACTGAAAGCACATAGGTGTGGTTCTAGTTAGTAAAATTCTGACACATAGATTGGGAGAAGTCATTATATGTTTTCCCAGATAGCAAAAATGGTATAAAAATGTTATAGAGAAATTATATTTGTGATGCTAATTTGTGGTTGGTTACAAAGCATTTTTCTGCAAAATCTGTATGTATAAAAGCGAAATACCACTCACTGATTAAACACGAAATCTCAGAAACTATAACAACTACAAACTTAAAATTTGGCTGGTAGGTGCCTTATACGGTTTAGATATTCGCTAAGAACGGATTTTTCGGAACTCCACCCCTAAGGAGGTAAAACGGGGGTTCGAATTTTGTATGGAGAAACGAACTTTCACGTGGGCAAAGCCGCTGGCAGAAGCTAGTCTACATATATAAAAGTAGAAACTGACTGACTAACTTATCTATAAAAACAGTTCAATTCCGGAATTGAGTTACGAAGATTTTTCCCAATCGCAATTTCGTGACGTAACTAAAAACTTACAGTTTTCAGTTTTTTCCTATACTTCTGCTATGTGACCTTGGTTCAGGCCAAATTCCAAGATTCTAGGTCAACGGAAAGTATGAATTTTGATTCCCATGATAGTGCCGAAATACAGGTTTTTTGCGACATAAACGGCCGTAACTTTATTTTTCCCTAACTCAGAAGTTTTATATTTTCACAGCTTCAAGGGACCGCAGTCTTGAGTATATACGGTTTTAATTTCAACTCGATACCGCCACGCATTTCCGAGTTAAAGGATCTTGACAGACAGACAGACAGACGGACAACAAAGTTATAAGGGTTCCGTTTTTTTTCCTTTTGAGTACGAAACCCTAAAATAACAACTTAGAGTAACTAACCTTGCCCTTTAACTTAATACAAAAAAGATAATTATTTATCAGTATCTATTTATAAATGAAACCCCGAAAAAGTTCAAATCATCGTCTTCATTTGTAATCAATTATTTCCAGTGCCTGTGGAAAACCAAATAGCAATCAATTAGAAGTCACTACCCACTCGTGGTTGCTATGTTCGTCGTACAGTGACGTTACTCGTGTACTCAAATCTGAATAGAAGACGTTATACTAGGTATATTATGAGATAAATTAAATTGTAACTTATATGGTTTACTGGAACAATTTGTGACCCACGGATGCCCCTCAAGTTGAAGGGTAAAATCTACTAGTCCGTAATAAGACCTGTCATACTGTATGGCTCAGAATGTTGGGCTGTGAAAAAGACGGATGAAAAAAAATTGCATGTAGCGGAGATGAGAATGTTGAGATGGATGTGTGATGTGACGAGAATGGATAAAGTGAGAAATGAGTATATTAGAGGAAGTTTGAAAGTGGCGCCAGTGACTGAAAAGTTGAAGGGGAATCGTTTGTCTTGGTATGGTCATGTAAAGAGGAGAGATGAAACACATGTTACTAAAAGAGTTATGAGTATACATGTGGATGGGTGGAGAGCGAGAGGGAGGCCAAAGAAAAGATGGATGGATTGTGTGAACAGTGATATATGAAAGAAAAGGAAGTTAGTGATAGTATGTAGGTTGACAGGATAGACTGGAAGAAAAAAACGTGTTGCGCCGACCCCAAATAAGATGGGACAAGGGCAGGAAGATGATGATGGTTTTACTATTTGCCGTACCTAGTGTTGTGTTATTTACCCGACTGTGCCAGTAATGAATGAGAGAGAAGTGTGTTATGGTCTTAGAGTGTGTGTATGTGTATTTTTTTGAAACGCCCTTGAGCCTAAATGGCTTATTGCATTTAAGCTTGAGATGTGTCGTTAGATTCGTCTTAGTTGGAAGAGTGACACTGGGTACCTTTTTTTTTTTTTATTGGGTGGGAATATCATCCTTATGACATCCCCGCTCTTGGGCGGAGCGGGAGATAGTGTCAGACTCTTACTGACTAAAAACCCACTCCTGTTCCTTCGTTGCCTTCGTCCCAGGGCCCCGGGTTTCGCTTTCACACTACCCGTGGCCCCAGTAGGCTTCGACCCTGCTGGGCCCCTACGATTTGCTGACATCTCTTTGAGGCGCGCGTGAAACAGTACGCGCCGTCGACGACTTGGGCTCGGTCCGATTACCGGACGGCCGGACGGCGAGCCACCCATTGCTCGCCGTCCGCAAGCCCGCGCCTACGGTGGCCGAAAATCGGGATCGGAATCCCGGCGGCGGCGGTTGGAGCGTAAGGACCGTTGCCTCACGCGATCGGCCGCCTCCTTCGCTAGCATTACGGCTTCGAAGAAGGAGGCGACCGCCTGCCACTTCTCCTCGCTTCGGAGCATGGCCTGAACCAAGGCCCGGCGCGAGAGATCGCCGCCGCCGATTGCCCCCACGAGGACACGGCGTTGCTCTGCCCAAGCGGGGCATACCTCCACCGTGTGCTCTACCGTGTCCTCCGGGCGGTCCACACAGTGGCGACACCCGGGCGTCGTTTCCGCACGAATCCGGTGCAGGAACCTCCCGAACTTACCGTGTCCGGTGAGAACCTGCGTCATGCGGAATGTGAGGACGCCGTGAGGTCTTTCCAACCACGCCTCAAAAAGGGGACTTACCGGACACTGGATACCTCAAAATTATAATTAATTTTTGGATATTTTTTTTCTTTTTTCGTGACTATCATGGAGAGTATTAACATAACACGAAGAGACGATATCAAAAGTATTACAAAAAAGTAATCAGTGTCAAAACCCAACCGCAATGAACGATCGAACATTTCGAAATACTAAAATCACTTTAATTTGTTGCAAATTGTATGGTTTTACTTTTTAGTACATTGTGTTTTTTTTGTTTTTATTCTCGTAAACTTTTGTTTCTCTGACGTTTGGTACGGTCAGTACCTACCTAATAAAGCCAGTTAATTATTTGGTAATTTTTCTTTTGGAATCTGGTAACTCTTTGTCCACTTCCAAGTTCCATTGATTTTGAGATTTTGATTCTATTTAATCATTTATTATTATTAGGAATACCAACGACATATTAACAAGATATTTTACATGTAGGTAATTTTATATACGTTCGATTCTGTGCCAATATTTCAATTAAAAGTGTACACAGCTTATACAATTTGACAATACTTATAAATTATTATTTTAGAAGTTAAATTAGATAAGATTCTGGAAATACAATAATTGACTGATTATAAAATATATAGTTAGAATTATTTAAAATTAGAACTAAAACAATTAATTAAAATAATGACTAGTTGCAAGTTGACTAGTTGGGAGCTCAAGAAATCAATCAGTTACAATTTTAATTCTATATTGACACTTTGCTTAGCCATCAACATAATCAAGACTCCTCTTTTTAACCCCTATTTAAATCTACCCTTATCTCTACAGGACAAAACTCCTATCCCGTTCAGCAGGAGCCTGGAGCAACCCAGATGGTGGGTCCATTTCCTGGGTGAGGGAGCGGATCCTATCTCGAGTGTACACCTACATCTTCATTCTCAGCAACATCATGCACTGGCGCGGCGGCTGGGGACTGCTGGATATGTCTGTGGATGCCATACTGCCGGATTTGGATGATCCTCATAGGTAAACAGTGGAACATTTTAATGTGATTAGTTTTTTAATGACATGTTGATTAATGACCTATGGTTCTCAGACCAGGGACCTTACCATAACATGTTAAAATTTAAGACGTGTGAGCGAAAAAGTGGAATGGAGCTATACTCCCTATATAGCTCCTTCCCTCTAACAGTTCAGTTTAGGTTAATAGCTTGGGAAGGGCTTCTGGTCTCTCATCGAACCACAAAAGTTTCGCTTTTTAGGTTGGTCTGAGTGCCATGGAGCGGCAGCATTTTGGGTGTAAAAAGAACAGACTCAATACGAAATAGACGTAAAAAAACCGGGCAAGTGCGAGTCGGACTTTGGGTTCCGGAAAACATTTCAATTCTCGAATTGAGTTACGAAGATTTTTCCGAATCGTAAAAAAAGTGTTTTTTGTGACATCATTACAAAATTACAGTTTTTAGATTTTTTCGTATACTTGTGCTATGGGACCTTGCTTCATACCAAATTTCAGGATTCTAGACCAACGGTCCCTATGAATTTTGATTCCCTTGATTGTGTCGAAATATACGTTTTTTGCGACATAAACAGCCGTATTTTTTTTTAGCTAACTCAGACATTTGATATGATTTTAATTTCAACTCGATACCTCCACGCGTTCCCGATAAAGGTTCTTGACAGACAGACAGACCAACAACAAAGTGATCCTATAAGGGTTTCGTTTTTTCCTTTTGACGTACGGAACCCTAAAAATGGGCGTAATAAACGTGGGCAAAAAAGCTGACAGGCTCAAGTGCGATTAGGTGAGTCACGTCAGCCGTATGCACAGAGACTCTGGGCAAGCGTCACCACGCAGTGGAGTTTGAGACGGCCTAGGAGAAGAATGTCTGGAAGGACTTGGGAGAAGCTTTTGCCTAGCAGTTGAGACAGTAAGGGCTAGGAACAAAACATTTTTGATTCATATGATGATATCCAGATAGACGTCGTTGGAACTTAAAGTGGATGAAGCTGGCACATGAGTGTGGGGAATAGCACCTTAGATCAAGGTTCTTTTACTTTTCTTGTGGACTCGGATTAAATTTTCTCTAATGAGGATTTGGAAATCCGTACAGCTCTGTCATAGCGTCGTATAAATCCTGAAAGGTGCAGGTGGTTGTGAAGGACAGGTAGCATAATAGGTGATTTAGGTCCTGTCAAACGCAGCACCATACTGGTACTGTGTTTGATTTATTTTATTTCATGTTTATTTTATTTTATTAGGGAAAACAAACAATTGTACATTTTTTCTTACGTCTAAATTACAATTTAATAGGTAAACGTACAATCAACAACGTTTCCACTTATTACTAGTATAGTTATACATTCATAGGTACAGTATGGATGAAAGGTGGGGCTAAATCTTAACATAATACAAAATTATTAATTGGATCTGAGTGCAATAACCAATTCTTTTTTAAAAACGTTTGATATGGATCTAGGAAGCCCCATTTGGCTAGATTGTTTGTGCCGCGGTCAACCAGGGTCCACAGTCTGATAAGAAGTTGGATGTATGTGGAACAACGTGTAAAGTCTCGCAAACCTCCATTATGGGTACGGGTCCGACCGTACTTAATGTTTCATAATTACTGTGCAAAGACACAAATATTTTTTTTATGGTTCTGTAGCCAAGTGGCAAAAAACGGAACCCTTACGGATTCGTCATGCCTGTCTGTCTGTCAGTCCGTATATCACTGCCAGTTTTTTTCCGAAACTATAAGAACTATACTGTTGAAACTTGGTAAGTAGATGTATTCTGTGAACTGCATTAAGATTTTCACACAAAAATAGAAAAAAAAAAACAATAAATAGTGGGGTTCCCCAAACTTAGAACTGAAACTCAACATTTTTTTTTTCGTCATACCCATACGTGTGGGATATCTATGGATAGGTTATAGGTTCTTCGAAAATTATATTGAGGTTTTCATATCATTTTTTTCTAAACTGAATAGTTTGCGCGAGAGACACTTCCAAAGTGGTAAAATGTGTCCCCCCCAGTAACTTCTAGAATAAGAGAATGATAAAACTAAAAAATATATATGATTACTATGCAAACTTCCACCGAAAACTGGTTTGAACGAGATCTAGTGAGTAGTTTTTTTTTTAAAACGTCATAAATCGTAAACCGCAATTTACCTTTCAAGATAGATAGATAGATAGGTATTCTTTATTGTACACCAAAAATACAATTTACATTAGGAAATTAACATTAATAGGGTGTCACAATGGGCGGTCTTATCGCTAAAAGCGATTTTTTACAGACAACCTTTGGATGGATTTGACAGAGAAGGAGAAAAAAAGATACGCAGGTAGTTCAAGTTTGTACGGAACCCTCAGTGCGCAAGTCCGACTCGCACTTGCGCAGTTTTTTTTACAAATCTCTCCCTCTTCCACTCAGCTCTCAGCTTCAAGTTCTAAACATTAATTATTTCTGCCACCAGGCCAGTGCTGATTGGTGCCATAACGCTATTCTTCTACATCGCGATCACAATCTTGCGCTCGTCACGCAACCTGCTCGCTTCGCCATTCTTCCTAGTCACGGATGGAAAGGAACCCACCTACATTTTCGCTACTAGGTTTCAAATACCTGTAAGTACTTACTTTTTTCTTATTTCTTTTATTTTTCAGAAGCGTTTGCCCACTTTTATTTACTCTAAGCACTAGTGATAAACTCTTTTTAAACAATAATCTAAGATGTTGTCAGATTTTCATCATGAAATATGTATTTTAGCTGAGAGGTGCACCCAGTGGTGCAATTTTCATCTTTTGTCTGTAAATCTTTGCGTTAAATCAGATATGCTATTTTCTTAAGGCGAGAGAATTTTAGACTGCCCACTCCCTGCAATTCCGCAGCAAACTCATTTAAATGTTGGTCCAATCTGTTTTGATATTTCTTGCTGTTTGACTCAATTTCTTCAACATTTATACAGCACTAGACATTTTTTAGCAGTTGACTTTTGGGTGGTGCAGAAACATAATTATCATGGTAGCTACAACTTAATGGTAAACAAACAAATAGAAAATTGATACAATAATAAATACACACTTAGATACATACCTACAAATTAATGTTATAACGAAAAATGATTCAACAAATTAACGCTGTGATGATACTACCAACTTGGGAAGGTGTGTACACGTTCACTTTGGAGTGAATTAAATTAAAATTGTTTTTTTAAAACTACTCAGAACACATTAGCTGCCCTAGAAAATTAAGATTAGCCAACATAAAGCCGATCGTACACTTTCCACTGCTACATTTATGGTTCTATCCAACCCGTCCCTTGATGTCCTTCCCCAGCGACGCCCAGCCGAGATCCGTTCCCCACAGGATAGGGGGTGCCCGCTTAGGTTTAGGTTTTTATAAGGCCTATACCTCCAGATTTCACTTTTATTATAGTCGCCACAGATAAGGCCGGTTAAGCAAACGATAGCTTAATAAGAAGACTAGATTTCTTTCATATTTTAGCTGTGCGTTTTACTGTCTACATTTTCGTATAAAGCTCAGCTGGTTTGGATAAACTCTAAAATAAGAAAGAGCATTTACACGACACATACAAACTTTTTTATATCCAAAATCTTGGATATTAAAAAAAAAGTAATTTAAATTTATTAAACTGGTTAAAAATCCAAATCCAAAAAATGTTAACACAAACTTTTTCGAAAAAAAAAATCTGAATAAAAAGACTGATCGAAGAAAAAAATCGCTGTGATTTTAACTTTGCCCTACACTAGAAGCTACTCTTGTATCGTGGGTGCGTTCACAAACATGTAAATTTGCATACACAAGACATACCCGGAACAACTGTCTGTATAGTAAGCCAAGCATACATGCCCCAGTCGGTAACGTGCCCCAGTAGGTAACATGTCACAGTCGGTAACGTGCCACAGTCGGTAACGTGCCACAGTCGGTAACGTGCCCCAGTTAGTAACGTGGCCCAGTAGGTAACGTGCCCCAGTAGGTAACATGCCACAGTCGGTAACGTGCCCCAGTCAGTAACGTGGCCCAGTAGGTAATGTGCCGCAGTAGGTAACGTGCCACAGTCGGTAACGTGCCACAGTCGTTAACGTGCCCCAGTCAGTAACGTGGCCCAGTAGGTAATGTGCCGCTGTGGGTAACGTGCCACAGTCGTTAACTTGCCCCAGTCAGTAATGTGGCCCAGTAGGTAATGTGCCGCAGTAGGTAACGTGCCACAGTCGGTAACGTGCCACAGTCGTTAACGTGCCCCAGTCAGTAACGTGGCCCAGTAGGTAATGTGCCGCTGTGGGTAACGTGCCACAGTCGTTAACTTGCCCCAGTCAGTAACGTGGCCCAGTACGTAATGTGCCGCAGTGGGTAACGTGCTCCAGTCAGTAACGTGGCCCAGTAGGTAATGTGCCGCAGTAGGTAACGTGCCACAGTCGGTAACGTGCAACAGTCGGTAACGTGCCACAGTCGGTAACGTGCCCCACTTGCAAAACTAAGTCGTTGAGCCAATCAGCAGGCCTTGCCAAGTTACAATCGTTTCGTT
Source organism: Mythimna vitellina (assembly GCA_949316375.1). Taxonomy (NCBI): domain Eukaryota; kingdom Metazoa; phylum Arthropoda; class Insecta; order Lepidoptera; family Noctuidae; genus Mythimna; species Mythimna vitellina. The sequence continues at coordinate 22,379,752 of OX438690.1, forward strand.
TCGAATTTCTTTGTACAGTCGGTAACGCCTCCGATTATTTTGTTCTGACCACGTGACTTAGCGTTGAGATGATGACATTCCCGTAAATTTGAAGTTTTCTACTAGCGTTAACGATTGTAGATTATCAACTTAGCCCTCTGCACCCCTAGCCAAGTTGATAATCTATAATCGTTAACGCTACTCGAAAACTAATCAAGTTAGTCAGGTCAGTTTATAAGTATAACCGCGATGTAAACTATACATAACATACAAATGTAACTTGTGTTATATAGTTTATGTAATTTTAAATGTGCGTCTTAGTTTTACAAGCGGGCACGTACGTCTAGATTACCCTCATCATCATCTTCCTGCCCTTGTCCCGTCTTATTTGGGGTCAGCACAACACGTTTTTTTTATCCATTCTGCCCTGTCACTCGTCATGCTGTCACTAACTTCCTTTTCTTTCATAGGACCTTTCACACAATCCATCCATCTTTTCTTTGGCCTCCCTCTCCCCCCATCCACATGTATACTCATAACTCTTTTAGTAACATGCATTTCATCCCTCCTCTTTACATGACCATACCAAGACAAACGATTCCCCTTCAACTTTTCAGTCACAAGCCTGGTTTACCACTAGGCATGTGACTGAAAAGTTGAAGGAGAAAAACCATACAAATATTTTTTCCATGTAGAAACCGAACCAGTGAGACGCACTGCAGCAGCCAATCACTTAACCATAGCAACAACTCTCTTTCTCTATAAACTCTTTTTCGAAATAATTCTCAACTAACTCAAGTCCACCTGCTGGGCAGCACCTCCAGCTGGGCAGCCCTCCTTTTTACCCACACTTCTGCCAAACATAAATAATAATAATAATAAAGCCATTTATTCTATAACCCTTAAATTTTACATTTCAAATGTTGTTAGTATTTTTTTTTCTTATATATTACCTTAAAAACTAATGTTATTATGTGAATCTGCTACATCTAGGTTATGGACCCCATTTTGGGTATAGGCCTCCCCCAACCTTTTCCACCTTTTCGTGTCCTTGGCCCGGTCTATCCAGTCTCGCCCCACCGTCTCCTCGATGTCGTCTGCCCATCGCTGCTTTGGTCTGCCGGCTTTTCTTTTGCCTGATAATCAGAAAATCTGAAAAAAGATGATCTGCCAAACATACTTATTTTTATTCCATCAGTACTAGAATCAGAGATCAACGGTCAATGCTGAATAAGTAGTTATAACACTTATGTCGGAATCAGTTAGGAAGTACGCAGTTACTGCCCTACTGATCGTGATTCGCTGGACGATTGTCTTATTATATTCACGGTTACTCTTACGAGGATCGCGAGGGTATATAAGAACGATATGTATAGCCCAGAATTACGCGCCTGCCAGCTGTTATGGGCGGCCTTATCGCGGAATGCGACAAGGCCGCCCATTGTATGTACGTATGTGTTTTAGTTTTTAGTTTCATTTATTTTTTGTATTGGTGTACAATAAAAGGTACAATCATTATCATCATCATCATCATCTTCCTGCTCTTGTCCCGTGTTATTTGGGGTCGGCGCAACACGTTTTTTTCTTCCACTCTGCCCTGTTACTCGTCATGCTATCACTAACTTCCTTTTCTTTCATATCACTCTTCACACAATCCATCCATCTTTTCTTTGGTCTCCCTCTCCCTCTCCATCCATCCACATGTAAACTCATAACATTACTAGATACATTCATTCATCATCTTGCTAATATCTTCAGGAGACTTAGGCAAGATCGGAATCGGAATACCTACACCAAATATTATCGCGGTTATTTCGTAAGTTCATTGTTAGACAAAAGTAATGGAAAACATATTACAGACTTCAAAATACTCCTCATCATCACCATTTCAGCCGAAAGACGTCAGTCAACTGTTGGATAAAGGCCTCCCCGCACGTATCGTCACAACGACTGGTCTGAGCGTCTTACATCCATCAGATTCCCGCGGACCTCACCAGGTCATCGGTCCATTGTGGGAGACCTTCCAACGCTGTGACTTCTGGTTTACCAGAACCTTTTGGCCCCATGGACAATAAATTCTGCGAGCAATGTGCCCTGCCCATTCAAAATGCTTTTAACTTCTAATAAAACTTTAAAAATCTTACCTGACTCTGAAAGAAAGATGTTTATTTATGCCTCACACAATCGCATAAAAACTAAAAATACATTGAAAAAAAAATCTATAATTATAATTTGTGCGAGGCCAAAAAGGCGCTTAACTGCGGCGCTGCTTATATTTAAAACAATAAATAACTCTGGAATCGAATCCAAAACCAAACATTATGGGCTGCGGTATTGATTGAACGAGTTATCCCGGACCTAGAACAAAAGGCAACTGAAGGATACAGTTGGGCTTTAATCAGTAAAAGTCTGACATTCCTTCTCGCTCCATCCAGTGCGGGAGATAATTTAATTATTTCCCACCTCAAAAAAAGACTAACAACCATCAACTCCAGGTCTCAACCGTTGCACGACGCAACCACCACTCGAACGAAGCTGTCTCTTGTGACTTCAACCTGACACTGAATGCATTGCATTTTAGTTCTTCTTCTTTTTTTTTCAAATCGATTTCAGATCGATGGAATCAAACTCGTTAAACTGTTTGGGCCCTATAGGTGGCTACGTTAATAGCACCATCGGAGGCAGTTATCAAATCTTTTAAAGGGCATATATGTATGGGCACTTCATCATCATCATCATTATCATTTCAGCCGAAAGACGTCCACTGTTGGACATAGGCCTCCCCCAAGCGACGCCACAACGACCGATCCTGTGCGTCTCGTATCCACCCCACTCCCGCGACTCTCACCAGGCCTTCCAACGCTGCGTTTATGGGCACTTAATTACTGAATACTTTTCATTTAATTCAACCTGAAAATCCATCTACTAATTTCACTATAAGAGAAGAAATAAGCATTGTTCATAACAGTTATGTGTTGGCAATATCAATCCTCAAGGATATGATTAAAGCTGATACCTGGTAAGATGCTTCTGCTCACTGGATCACAGGATAAAGATTGGAGTGCAAGTTCTAAGACTTCTTGAAATTAGGTTCACTTGAGGAAGCGAAACTCAACATACAAACAGATTTATTCATCTTTACTTCGCCTACTGCACATTGGTTTCCCTCATAACTGTCCAGCTCTCTTTGTGTCTGGTCTTCTCTGGACTTCCTGTCAGGAACAGGTCTATCGCATTTTTAGGCTTCTCTCGTTGACGTCGCCCGTCGATAATCATAATCATTTGTTTGTTAGAACATGGTAGGTATGCACATTACATGTTATTTTATTGTTTTCGGAAAACTTACAGCTAGGATACAGATAGTTGAAAAATATTGAAAGAAGGCCAATTACTAGTTTTCACAAATAGTATTAGAGCAAGACAAAAGACAGTAGACAGATAAAAAAAAGAAAGAAGTAAAGACGCTCGGAGCAAGTACATAGATAATATATTATTGACTTTCGAAAAATCTAGTACACATAATTATTTTTAGCTTAGTGACGCTGGTAGGGAATAGGTCTAGATCATCAACACTTACACACATTGCGTTGTATGCTTTGCTAGCTCTTATGATGTAAGAATTTTGCCAGTAAATACACCACACTGAGGGAACATATAGAGGTCGATGATGTTCTTAGGTTTAAACCTTTAGTCTCGGCACGTTCTACCACATGGACAAACAAATATTAAAGTGGTTACATTAAATTGTAATAGTTAATATAATTGAAAAGTCAAATAAAATCATATAAATAATAATTTAATTAATATGTCAAAGTATCATTTAAGTAGACATTTAAATTATAGTAACATTTATTACACAAAAATTCTTTAATTTTTTTCTTAAACCTGGTCAAATCCAACCCTCTAATAGATTTGGGAATTTTATTATAAATTTGAGAGGATCTGCTGAATATGCTTTTTCTCATAAAAGAAGTCTTGGCTCTGCGTCCGCGTAAAATATCTCTTCGCCTATTACGTTGGACCGTATCAGATAGGTAAGGAAATAAATGTGGATTGGATCTTACAAATATACAAAGCTGACAGTGTCAGAATTTTATGTTTTCTGAAATATGATACACAATTGTCCGTTACCTCAAGCCCAAACATAGCTCTTATCAGCTAAGCCTTTGCGCTTTAAAAGCAGCTTCTCTATTTGTAGAGTTGCCCCAGAATATAATGCCGTATCTTAGTATAGATGCAACAATGCCATGATAGGCTGTGAGTAGTGCATCTGTGTTAACTATTGGAGCAAGTTTATACAGGGCAAAGGATGAGCTACTAATCTTCTTGCATAATGTTACGATATGATCCTTCCAGTTAAGCTGACTATCAATTATAAGGCCTAAAATTTTTGCACTATCCACGTCATTAATATTATTACTTTTGAATTTTACATACACTTTAACACTAGATTTTCTATGGCCAAAGTCGACAAATTGAGTTTTACCTCGATTAATTTTCAAATTATTATTACTAAGCCAAAAGATTATTGAGTTAAAGCATTATTAACATCTGCTTCATATAGGTCAGGATTATTACAAGCTACTGTTACTGTACTATAGTCAGCAAATAGTGTAATGGGGTAGTCTATGGCTTTGGGTAGGTCATTAATATAAATTAAAAAAGTAAAGAGCCTAGAACACTACCCTGTGGTACGCTAAAAGATACCTTACGTTCTTTAGATAGGTATGTAATTTGTATTTTGGATTTCAAATTTAAGTCTGCTGCAGCAGTTAATTGCTTTCTATTCGAGATATAAGTGCTTAATAAATCTAAAATGTTACCTCGTATACCATAGGAGTCAAGTTTGTTTCTTAAATATCATAGTCTACACAGTCAAAACCTTGACTCATGTCACAGTACATGACACAAACAGGATTTTTATTATCAATATAAGTCATAATTTTATTTAAGAAGTCATATATTGCCATATTTATTTTTTATTTTTCCGAAACCCTTTTTGCTCGTTATAGAGAATTATGTGTTATTCTAAATACGCATACAGTTCATTATATATATATATATATTTTTTTTTCATAAATTTGGAGAGAATTGGCAAAAGCGCAATGGGTCTATAGTTTCCTATTAGATCTTTATCCCCTTTTTTGAAAATAGGTTTTACAATTGAGACCTTAAGATGGTCTAGAAAAACACCGTGACTAAAACATAAATTAAGGATATGGCTCAAATGGTTTGACATTAGATCGGCAACATGTTTTATGATCTTAGTTGAAATGTTGTCATATCCTACGCTATGGGTGTTTTTAAGATTTTTTATAAAATTAAATATTTGCTTTGTTCAACATAGAGACTATGTAACATAAACATAGATTTTTGTTTGTTTAAAATGTACGTAGTCGATTTTTTACCTGCCTCTGGTATTGGTACAATTTTATCATTTTTTTTTTCTGTGGGAAAATCATCTATTGAGATCCCTCTTCAGATCATCTTAGGCAGGGCGGGAGATATTGTCAGACTTTTACTGACTAAAAACTCACTCCTGTTCCTTCGTTGCCTTTCGTACCAGGGCCGAGTCTTCCTTTCAGAATCAGACCCTTGGCCACAGTAGGCTTCGACCCTGCTGGGCCCTTACAGTTGCTGACATCTCCTTGAGGCGCGCGTGGAACAATACGCGCCGTCGGAAACTTGGGCTCGGTCCGGACGGATACCGGACGGTCGGACGGCGAGCCACCCATTGCTCGCCGTCCGCAAACCCGCGCCTACGGTGGCCGGTAATCGGGATCGGAGTCCCGGCGGCAGTTGGGGCGTGAGGACCGCTGCCTCACGCGATCGGCCGCCTCCTTTGCTAGCATTACTGCTTCGCAGAAGGAGGCAACCGCCTGCCACTCCTCCTCGCTCCGGACCATGGCCAAGGCCCGGCGCGAGAGATCGCCGCCGCTGATTGCCCCCACGAGGACACGGCGATGCTTTTCCCAAGCGGGGCACACCTCTACTGTGTGCTCCATCGTGTCCTCCGGGCAGTCTACGCAATGGTGACACCCGGGCGTTTCTTCCGCACGAATCCGGTGCAGGAACCTCCCGAACTTACCATGTCCGGTGAGGACCTGCGTCATGCGGAAGGTAAGGACGCCGTGTTGCCTTTCTAGCCACTCCTCAAAGAGGGGACTTACCGCCACGATTATGGCGTGCCCACACAATTTTATCAATGAAATAGGCATTAAGCTTGTCAGCAATCAATTAAGAATTTTAAATTATTTTGTTGTCGGTTTCAATTTTATTTATTTAGTCATTAGGTATATTAAATTTAGGGGTCTTTATCATTTTCCATGTCATTTTACATTTTTAGTCAGAGTTTTTGATAATATAGTCATTTTGAGATAGTTTCGTCAGTTAATAATTTTTTAAAATAATTTGGTGTAATTAGAATATTTTAATTTATTTGTTTGTGTTGATTTGAGTCTATATGTCCATAATAATTGCCTTTTTTAAGCTACATAATTTGAATCTACGTGAAATTCATTTTGGTTATGTACTTGTATGTACTTTTATAAGCCTATGGGGGAACCTCAAATCGTAAAATTGTTTAAATTGGTCTATAAATGAGTTAAAATAATCTTTAGATCGTTAGTATCATAGACTTGAGAGAAAGTTAGCTTCTCAACGCAGGTTCTAAGTTTAATAATATTTTCCAGGTTAAAGTCTCGTTGTGATTTTTAATAAATATTTTAGAACACATTCCACTCGTACGGTACAATTCAGCAACTGCGCAGTGTGATCACAAAGGGCAAATGCAATCACTTTCGCTTTACATTTTTCTCAAAATTGTTGGGAAAGTTATTAATACCAGTTTAATTATTTATCCTATTGGGTTGAAAAACAAATAAACTTAAATCGTAGTACAGTAATAGACATTCAAAATCAATAGTTTAATAAGTTTGTTTCAGGATATCTACATTAAAGTCTCCCACTATTACAATATTATTGCCTTGAAATGTCTTAATTGCCAGTTCTCATAAAATCATATTTAGTTTTTCCATGCTCGCGTTGAAGTTACTACTATCTGGGACTCTATGCATACAGATAATAAAAATCTTATAATCAATCAGTTCGATGGCACAGCATTCAAAGACACTGGTTTCTGAAAATCTAGAAGTTTGTTTTAATTCCATGTACTGAAAGTCCATTTCTTGAAAGAATGCATGTTCCTCCTCTGTTGCTTTGTTTCCTTGCCTAGCTGCAAGCTGATAATTAGGAATATCTAGATATTTTTCATAACCCTCCATAATAAAATGTTCCGTGATGCATAGTACCTCCACACATGATTTTTAGGCTGCTAACTCTTCAAGGCATACTGTTAATGCTTCAGCTTTTGCTAACAGTCCAGCAATATTTTGATGTAACACACGTAGATGTTTAGTCACGAAAAAACTTTGTAGGTTGATTGTCACAAGAAGGATTTTCATTAGAGTCGTCAGAAACTTCGTCATAAATTGCATTATAGTTGTCATTTGGTTTGCCAAAATAGATAATGTTAGTTGAGTTCAATGTGATCAATTAAAGTCTTATGATCGTCAAAAATGATAACGATGTATCGATGATAATGTAAACCATTTAAGCAATAATTACGACATGGTCGATGGCTTCAGACTTAAGAAATTAGAGACTAGGTGAACTAGACCTATTTGCGTAATTATCTAATAAAAGAGAGTGCTTTTAAGAATTGGAAGCTTCACTTGTTTTGATGTCGTATTGACTTTATTTTACAGGGATCTGCAAGTAGATGACGTGCGTCATCTAATGACAATATCTTAGATGCACTATTTTAGCTGGTTAAAGACCTCTTATCTGTAACAAACGATCCTTCGACATTAGGTAGCGTAAAATTATACAAGCGAGTCCGGAGCAAACACGGTACGTCAGAGCGCGGGACGGTGATAATGCAATTACTAGTAGTAATCTGTCGGCGCGTCGTGCCGGTGGGAGTTGTCAGTCAGGCGCGCACAGGCAATCGGCAGACATGCGCGGAAGCACTGCAGGGCTGGCCGATACGCTAGCGAGCGGCTCACGCGCGCACGCTGCGCTCCTCGAATGCGCAGACGCGCTCTTCGCGAGCCTGGTCGTAGCACCAGCCGTCGTCACTTACTGGAAGTCCACCTGGACGCTCATGGACCTGTACGTGCTGCCTGATGACCCCGTGGGCAGCGCCGCCGCGTGTGCCGCCTTCGGACTGTGCTGTGACTTGTTGTTTTCGGTGTTCCAAACGAAACTGAGCAGATATTTGAAGCCGGAGCGTGGCCGGCTGACGTACTACATAGTGTCACGGGCTTCCACGGCCGTGGCGGGCGTGGCGTGCGTAGGCGCGTGGCGTGGCGTGTGGAACCTGTTGAATGAATGCACGGGAGACAGCGCGCGGACGTTGCTGTCCACGACGGCGGCGGCGACGCTGTCGCTGGCTGCTCTGCGCGCGCTGCGCAACATCTGCGCGGCACCGTTCGCCGTTGCCGTCGATTCGCCTCAGGACTACTTCGATGTGCCTACTATGTTCCGTACGGTTGGTACCATTTAGAACTACTCATTTGTCCTCTTTCACAAAATGCGAATTCGATTTCGTAACAGTCACTTTCAGGATGGTCAGGAATCCTAAATGTGATGTTAGGTTATTTCCTTTAACGGTTAAACACTACGCATATTCCCAATCAACTCCCCTGCTCCATTTACCCATATTCGCATAAGCATAACTCTACCACAATATGGGAGCATTTCCCCTTTACAGTTCGGAAGTCTGCTCCCAAACATAGGATGTATCAGAATAATAATATTTCTGATATATTTTCCTATGCAAAATTAGCAAAAATTTGCTAAAAGATCCAATGGGTATTATTGTTTTTACGTGGTACCTGTTATCAATACAAGGACCTGTTCAATTGTTTCCTATTAGTTCAAGATTTCTTACAAACCTAAAGTTCATCAAACCCTGGAGTGGCGAGTCTTACAAACAAACAGTAGATTAGCGGAGTGCGTACTTGACACACAGGATCAGCTGATCATTCATTCATGCAGTCGCGCGTGTTTGTTGGTGGAAGTATGACCGAGTTCTTATGGTGATGTTGACGTTTTAAGGGTACATTCAATTTTATTAATGTTTGAATGAGGTAGCGTTGGGTTCATTTTTGAAGTACCTATATTATTTCAAACTGGCTGATATGGTAGCCGTTGTCCTGTGATTGCTATGAACTGTCAAACGCGCGATGGTTAAATAGTTGTATTTTCCCGAAAGAACCTTTCATAGAGTATTAGGAAACTTTAAAAAAAAAAGATGAATAAATAATGACGATGAAATAATGATGAATGATGATGATGAAATAAGTAAAGTCGTTCTCAAATAGAAGCGCGTCCAAGAGAAATAGGGATTCATTTTTAACCGACTTCAAAAAGAAGGAAGTTCTATTTTCGACTGTATGTATTTTTTTAATGTATGATTTCTCGGTCAAACCGACCGATTTTGAAAATTATTTTTTTGAATGAAAGTTCATACTTTCGAGTTGGTCCCATAGAAATTTTGTTTCTAAACTTCGAAGACATAGAACGGAACTCTTCATAGGATCACAGCAGAAATGTCGTAACAAGTAAAATTGCTTTATTTATACGTATACGCGATGACTTTAAGTTTGACTGAAGGGTACTTTTTAGTTGTGGTATCGCAACTAAAAAGTTTAAAATAGAGAGAAGCCATTGGCAGCAGATAGTATAATATTTATTAAATATAAATAAAAAACTTTTTACAAAAAATAATAACCGACTTCACTAAAAAACACTAAAAGGATCACAATAACTTTAATTTCGGAAGTTGGTGTTTGTCGGTATTATTTGTATCTTATTTAACACCGACTTCCGAAATTAAAGTTATTGTGTTCCTTTTAGTGTTTTTTAGTGAAGTCGGTTATTATTTTTTTGTAAAAAGTTTTTTATTCCTCACTTTTTAGTTGCGATACACTTATAAACAGAGTGCCTATTTCTCATGATAATTCCAATTAACCCAAACACTGCTAGGTTACATTCTTTTATTATGAAGTTCCTGTGTCTACCTTTCACATTCCGGCTCCATCATCAGATCAGTTTGATAGTACCTTATAGCCAAAGTGCATCTCATGACAATTCTGATAAGCCCAAACACGGCTAGGTTACACTGATTAATTACGGAATTCCAGTGCCTACCTTCCGGCTCCATCATCATCATCAGTTCCCTTCGATGATACCATTTTCAACGTAACTATTAAGAACCATTCATTTATTTGTATTGTCATAGTCGCTTAACTATCTTCATTGTGATATCTATACGAGTAAGAAGTTCCGTTGACCATTTTTGGTCTTCTTCATTAGTTCCATTTCATCAAATGTTACTTTTTGACTGTAAATGCTTAAGTTGTAGATGAAAATACCAAAATCACTATATAATTGCTTATAATATTTGAGGAGTTCCCTCGATTTCGCCAAGATCCCTTCATCAGATCCCGACTTGGTGACTATGGGACCATTTGGAAAGTATATCCTTTCCAACAAATAAAGAATTTTTCAAATCGGTTGGCAAACGAGGAAGTTATGCGCGAACAAACATAAAAAAAATACAAACATCCGAATTGAGAACCTCCTCCTTTTTTAGAAGTCGGTTAAAAAAAACCTTATACAAAAAAAATACAACCAACAAACAAAAACGTGCAAAAAACCTTAATTTCGGAAGTAGGTGTTAAATAACGAACAGAAAAAAGTTTTTAAAAACACCGACTATTTTGCACTTTTTAGTGTTATTTTTTACATTGGATCCGGTTGTACTTTATTTTGTATAAGGTTTTTTTTTATATTTAATAAATATTATACTATCTGCTGCCAGTGGCTTCGCTCTCGTGATATAAGACATCATCCCAAGAGAAAATACACCTAGGATAAATAAATATCCAGTGTCCAGGACATAGACCTAAATAAAAATCATGAAAGAACTTTATCCAAATCCCTCCAGCAGATTCAGCGTAAAAGAATAAGAAACATTCAAACATACACACACACAAACTATCGCCTTTGGGATATTAGTGTGATATTATTTAAATGAGATTATGTCAAGGGGATGGTGTGTTGATTACTTCCTCTTTTCTGTTTAATTTTTCTATATAGTCAAATTTTTTTTTTGTTGATGTTTTTGCGAAAGACTTGTTGACCAAATGCAATGCGGATATCTTCGTTTTCCCCCACATTCTGAACTCTGTTTGCCTTGAGGTTGGCTCTTCACAAAAATATATTAAATCTTTTGGCACAAATGTAAATTGTCTCGAATCCAGGTTATGATATTTTGAATATATCGGGTCCTGTAACAGTTAAGTAATGTTTTATTTTTACCTATTTTCTTAGGGTTCCGTACCTCAAAAGGAAAAAGCGGAACCCTTATAGGATCACTTTATTGTCCATCTCGGGAACGCATAGAGGTATCGAGTTGAAATTAAAACCATATACTTAAATCTGCGGTCCCTTGAAGCTGTGAAAAGACCAAACTTTTAAGTTAACTGAAAAAAAAAGATAAGGCCATTAATGACGCAAAATAATGTATTTTCGTCACTCAAGGGAACCAAAATGCTAAAGTACTTCCCGTTGACCCAAAATCCTGAAATTTTGCGTAAAGCAAGATCTTATAACACAAGTATAGGAATAAATCTGAAAACAGAAAATTTATTACAAAGTTTTTTTTTTGCTATTGGTAAAAAACTTCGAGACTCCAATCAGGAATTGAACTCTTTACATAGTCGAGTTTGTACGGAACCCTCAGGGCGCGAGTCCGACTTGCACTTTCTCAGTTTTTTAAATGCTTCTCACTAGAAATCACTCTTGTAACTTAGATGTGTCACATCTATGACCCTTGTGATAATTATCTACTACACGGGCGAAGCCGCTGCCAACCAATAGTTTACCAGAAAACAGAATTTGGAATTTGCCACCTTGGTGATTTTGACCTAGCTTATATTTGTCAACACGCTTCACAGTTATAATTACTTTATTGTTCATTATCTTAGTTCAACATCGTTAAACCGTATTACTAGAATTTTATCATACTCTATAATAAAGCGAGGTATTTACTTATAAGTATAATATAATTATAAAAGTGGTATAATTCTGGATTTATATGTTATATTGGTTCGTTTTATATGTTATATATAAAACGAACGGCAACAAATAACCTAATTTGTAGCACTCGTGAACACATTTATTTGATGATTCAACAGTATCACGTGTTTTAAACTCTTAGGTTAAATCTTCGCAACACATAATATTTAACCTGTTTCCTGGCACGGCAGCAGGATGGTTCAAAACAGCCACCACGGCCCTGGCACGCATTAGACAGCTGGAGGCCCGAATGGATTTTAGTATAACCTCCGCCCAAACGGAGCAGATTTCTACCGTATGGTCCACTGTGACCTCCGACACAACCCGCACAATGCTGACACCCAGAAATCCTTTACGACTTATTTTATCTTTCATCATCATCATCTTCCTGCCCGTGTCCCGTTTTATTTGGAGTCAGCGCAATACGTTTTTCACCGACTTCAAAAAGGAAGGAGGTTCTATGTTCGACTGAATGTATTTTTTTTTTTTTTTTTTTATATTCACCGATTTCTCGGTCAATTGTGGACCGATTTGAATTTTTTTATTTTTATTGAAAGGTAAGGTTATGCTTCCGAGTTGATCCCACAAAAATATTGTTATGATCTGATCATGAACTTCGAAGATATCGAACAGAACTCCTCATAGGATAATAGCAGAACCGTCGTAACAAGCAAAATTGCTTTGTTTATACGTGTAATCAATGACAGACTGAAAGAAAAGACGGAATATATCGAACTGATCTGATAATGAAGCCTGCAGTTAGGCACCGGAACTCTGTAATAAATTAATCAATGTGAAAAACACTGCCAGGTCTATTTATCTGGCCATGTTTATTTGACATGTATATATCATATATACATGTTATGAAGTGATCAATCCTAAGATCTGGCCACGACATATACATTATGTCTAATAAAATTAAAAACATATTAAGCTTATTCAAAATGATCTCCATTGGCTTTGATACAGTTCTTTTAAACGTTGAGGCCAGTTATCAATAGAAATACGCACTCTCTCCATAGTAAAATTCTTCACTGCCAATCTTATTTATTGTTTTAGGGCCTTCGAATTATCATGGCATTTAGAGTAGCCATACTCTCTAAAACTGGCTATAAAACTCACTGGCCATCATCTAGTTCCGATCTTCATCTGCTGGATGCAGCAGATGAAGATCGGAACTAGATGATGGCCAGTCTTCAGCTCTGATGAAGTCCGAAACGTTTGTTTTTGTCCCACGCTTGGGTGGATTGTTACTTGTGTCGGTCAAACAACCATTGTCAGTTTTAAAACATGGTGTTGTTTAGAGGCTTTACCACGTTCTCAAGAATCAGTTCTCTTTATTACCCTACTCCATTTTAATATCACAAAAATACAGAGCGAGAGAAATCATTAAAGAAGAGAGTTTGTTTGTTTTTTTAATCCACCATTGATTTCGGTATTTCTCAACCAACAGTAAGCAATTATAAGATAGCTAAATGGTTATTTATGAATCTCATAATATTCTGACAGTTCTTGCATATTCATGTCTTGTTTCTTCATTTGTCTATTGCGCCTATTGAGCAGCCACCCACTCACAGATTAGTAGCAAATCTGTTGTTTTTAGCTCACGACCTGTGGAAGTATCAAGTGGTTTATAGCAGTTTTTATTTTAATTTATGGATTATTGATAGATAAGGCATATTGTTCAGGGTACTGGCGGGGCTTTCACGCTATTTTAGTGCGTCTACAATATTTGCGCACGCGCATACCGACGACTTTCACACTGTACTGTGGCGCCACATTAGGATGACGATAGCGGTGCCAACACCATCCAGAAGGTGCTCAGCCACAAGACTTGGGCACTGGGTGCAAACTCAAGCTGCGTTCAAACACTGCGCGTACCCGGGTCTCAGAGAGCGGCAAATATATTTTTTTAATATGTAACATAGTTTTTTAAGTCGTACTACTAACAAAATTACGGACTAAGTATGTCTGAAATAAAATAAACATATTTTATTATCAACAACAACATATAATTAACCTATATATATAAAAGGATAAACTAACTGACTGACACATCAACGCACAACGCACAGTCGAAAGTATTGGGACTCGGAGCGTGAAATTTTACACAAGGTTTCCTTATATGACGTAGGCGAGCACTAAGAGAGTATTTTCTAAAATTCACCCTCAAAGGGGGTCAAACGGGGGTCCAAAGTTTGTATAGAGAAACCTACTTTCACGCGGGCGAAGCAGCTGGCAGAAGACAGAGTGGTAGTGGCCGAGTGGTAACGGCCCGACTTACGAGTTGTAAGTCGCGGGTTCAATCCCAGCCAGGCGCATTGCTTTGTGTAATCTATTTCATCACCACTGCTCTTACAACGGTGAAGGAAAACATCGTGAGGAAACCGGCATGTCCTAGAACCAAAAATTCGAAGACATGTGACATCCACCAACCCGCACTGGGCCCGCGTGGTGGATTACGGCCCATTCCCTCTCCTGGAGAGGAGGCCTGCGTCCTAACAGTGGGAACATTATAAGGCCGACTAAGAGCTTATCAAAAATAATTATTTTATTTTTTTTACTCCTGTTCTTTGACCCATCGTCTTTTTATACTCGTTCTATCTTCCTACCCGTATGTTGCTCTTAGCACAAGATTGGCTGAGTAAAAATCTGATACTCCGTCTCGCACCACCCAAAGCGGTAGGTGTCATTTGTTGATATCCCACCACAAAATTAAAAAAATGTGACCAAATGGATTGCTATTTAGTTTTTACGAGATTGATGCGAACGAAGTCGCGAACACCAGCTAGTTTTTATTATAGGTGGTGCTTGGTGTGTTTTCAGTCTCACGAACAGGTACAAACACAGGCCTAATACCTGACCGAGTATTTGAGTGACAGACCGCTCCATACGCCACAAGTCGGACGACATCCATGAGGTCTTATTTATCCAGATTTGGTTAGTCCAACCTACAAAGCCTGGAGCAAAGACTTTGGGTAGCCAGCCTTTCAGTGTTTTACAGAAAGCATATTGAAGAGTGTGCGCGGGATTTACATGACTTCATTCCTCCATTTTCTTTCTACCATCGGACCACCCGACGTACAGCGAGTATCTACCCTTACGTTGTAGAAAACTTTGCGGTCTGGACTAAGCTTTTCGCCTCGTCGTTTATACTGCGTACATCGAAGGACTGGAACAATTTACCTGCTGCGGTCTTCCCGTCATATTATAATGCAGATGTCTTGAAGGCTAGTGTGAATAGGCTCTTAATTAACTAGAACGCCTCACTATCAATAATTGCATCACTGCTTGCCATCAGGTGGCGTAGCAGTCAAGCACTAGTTCTCAAGTGGGTGTAAGAGTAGCTTTGACGGATAACCATGTTCAAGGTTGGAATGTGGAGCCAACTCCATATTATGGCGCTTTCCTAGAAGAGACTATTGTACTCAAATTGTAAAGGATACCTAGTTCGTCGTCTACTCCACAATAACCGAAGACGTCACTGATTGCTGTTACATATCTTCCTATTATTCCTGAATAGATGCTCAAACGGCAAACGGGAGTTCTTATTTAAGTCAAATTTAATTTCCTGCAAGTAAACGTCGTGACTTTTTTACTATTGCTAGGCTCGCGTTTGACCACTATCCTACCTGATGGTAAGAGATGATGTTATCGACGATTAAGCACGCTTGTCTAGAAGTAACCTTTTCACTCTTGACTTAAAGATCCCCAGGTTGCAGCTATTAGGAAACACAGATTCTTGGAGAGTATACCACTCTTTACCTGTACGCACAATGAATGTGTTCCCAAAACGTTTTGTGCGTATGGATGGAAGGTCCACTATGTTCCATTGGTGCATTGCCGTAAGTCTGGTGGTTCGATGATGCCACGGGCTTGGCGGAATGAAGTAATAATGCAATTCAGAAATGCACACGTCCCGAAATGTATGTAACATCAGCTATTATTTACAGAACAGCCGAGAGACGATGCTGTATATCCTGGATTGCATCTTCTCGGTGGGCGTGGTCGGGTCACTGGTGGTCTTCGTGTGGCGAGGATCCTGGGCACTGCTGGACATCTTCCTCTTACCTGACGACAAGGCCAAATCGTGTTGGTTATCACTGGTGAGTTGTTTAAGAAATAATTTCGAATTGAGCCTAAGTCTCGTCTTTTAAAGTGGAAGGTCCCGTTACCAGAAAACCAATTCAAGTTAAGTAGAATAAACTATTGTTCACCAATATCACACTAACATTATAAAGGTAAGGTAAGGTTTGTAAGTCTGTTTGTATGTTTGTTGCTTCTTCACGCTCGAACTCCTGATCCAACGACCTTACAGCTACTAGACGCCTCGTGCTTGAACTAGCGCACCAAAACAATTCTGTCAACTAGCCGAAGTACGGGGAGCGGGGTACTTCGTTCTGATTGGTACGGGGGAGCTTTCTGATTGGTCGAGACATCAGATCTATAATCATATGTGTTGACAGACATGCGTCGCCTGTTATTAGACGTCTAGTGGCTGTAAGGTCGTTGTTCTGATCGCGTTTGGATGAAATTGTTACAATGTATCTGTTACAAAACTTTGTAGAATGCGAGTCGAGTGTATTTAGAAAATTATATTTTAGCCTAATACCTGTCAAACACAGAAAAAGTTTTAGGGCCGACGCTGCGTTAAGCGGACGCCCGCGCGGGTATCCGTCCGTTGGCCCTTAGGACCACATTTTTAATGCTTACAGGTAAAGAATGCAATTCCCTGCAGGGTTCTATGTGGTCCTGATAACTACGACTAAGGGCGGAATTCACTAATAAAACCGCAATGAATACGGAACATTACCACATTAAATATATACAATTCAGATATTAAAGTTGATTAAATATATATAAAAAAATAAAAGTAGATAAATATAATAAGATATTACAAATCACAAGTAAATTGAAAAATAATGAAAAATATTGACAGAAGAAAAAGAAAAATCCCAATTTTTTATTCAAATTTGGAATCAGTATTCTTTGAGAAAACAAAATAAAGAACCCAAAATAACCTTCATTTTACCACGTTGTAGTTTTTAAATACACAGTGGATAATTTCTTCAAACCCTAAACGTAAACTTAAATTGATTGTATGTTAAACATAACTATCCATTTGATAGTTCGGCCATTGCAGTGCGGTGTTACGATTATGACATTTCCGCTCTGTTATTTATAGGTGCCCTGCTATCAAAATAGATTACCCCCTTTAGTGTATTGAGTATTCTCTTTGACCCCATTACCTTTACTGCATCAATTTGCCTGTCAAACATGTAATAATAATAATAATTAAGTTGCCAATAAGCCTGATATAGTGGTGATAGATCGACTGGAGCGTCGCACAATGATTGTTGATATAGCGGTCCCTCATGACGAGAACCTTGTGAAAGCTGAGAAGGATAAACAAACTAAATATCTTGACTTGGCTCGGGAGGTGGTCGACATGTGGGAAGTTATTGTGCCGATAATCGTGACGGCCAATGGCTTAATTGTCAAGAGCCTCGACCAACATCTGAGGAGGTTCTTGTTAGACAGTTGGATCAAAGGCTTGATTCAGAAGACTTCTTGACACGGCGCGTATTGGTCGCTTGGACCCTGTTCCCGATGCCGGTGGGCTACTATTTTTTAATATTTTTAAATGTTTTTTTTTTATAAGTTTTGTTTAAAAAAATATAATTTTTAATATATGTATATTGAATAAATAAAGGAAATAATAATAAATTTATTTGAGTACTTTTTCAAAGAAATAAATAAAACAAACTTATGAATACTTAGTAGTACTAATTTCTAAAAAGATTGGCTTAGTTACCTAATTATATAAAAACTAGTTTAAATTACACATGTTTATAATGACCTATTAATGGTACTGCCATTACAACTTGTAGCGACTTGCCTGAGCTAGGTTAATAAAAACCCGTATTTCAGACTAAGCGATCAGTTTATTTTTGGTCCATATTTAATTAATTATGAAATAATACTATGAAGGCATGTCTTAGAACCAAAAGTTCGAAGACATGTGACTCCACCAACACGCACTGGGCCCGCGTGGTGGATTACAGCCCATTCCCTCTTCTAGAGACGAGGCCTGAGTCTCAACAGTGGGAACATTATAAGGACTAGACTATGAAGGGCCGAAATGTTCTGGAGTTGCGACCACGGGCCGGATGACGTAGCGTTGAAAGTCCTCCCACAAGATGGACCGATGACTTGGTGAGGGTAGCGGGAAACCGATGGATGCACGCGCACCTCCACTGGTCGTTATGGTGACATTTAGGGGAGGCTTAGGTCCAACAGTGGACGTCTTTCGGCTGAAATGATTACCTACTTTTTTGCGACTTTTTTTTTTCATTAATTCGATTCGATACATCTACGCGTTCTCAAGATAAAGGGGCTTGATAGAGAGACAGACAGCCGGACGGACAACAAAGTGATCCTATATGGGTTCCTTTTTTCCTTTTGAGTTACGGAACCCTAAAAAAGCCTTTTCCCAACTATAATGGGGTCAGGTTCCAGTCTAAGCGGAGGTAGCTGAGTACCAATATTTAAAATGGAGCGACTACCTATCTGTCCTCTATAACCTAGTAATTAGATAACGTAAATACCCTTTGATAAAACTGGTGTCAGATTTTCTGGCTTCTGACGAATGTCAAAAGATCTTCATATGACAGATAGCACCAACGGCTTAAGAAGATCCTTTTCCACTCGCCTATCGTCAACATCGAATATGGTTTAAAAGCTTGTTGCTTCATCTAACGCAATCCAACGCGATATTAGATGAATGCAAAAAAATAGAGATAACGCCTGAAAACACTGTTGGCATTCGGTAATTCCGTGATTCACTCGAATATTTCATAAAACTTGTTCCATGAAATACGTGTTTTTTTTTAACCCCTAAAAGTTTTTGAAAAAAAATTTTCGTCATTCAAAATCTTGATTAAATTTGCAAGATTTCTATGGTTATACTTTTTTGACTTTTTAATTTTCGAGTAAATTATGAAGTGTCAAAATTCATGCAAAATAGCAGATTTTCAGAGGTCTTTACTGGATCAGTCTTACACAAACTTATAAATTGATTTTCATAGAAGTCTAGATAACATCCACAAAATACTGTGTTTCCAAAATATCTAATGAAAAATGTGTAATAACGTCATAATCGCGTAAGAGCGGTTGTATGAAAAACGGTAAAAAATGTATGTCGAGTTGTATCCCCTTAAGTGCTTTCCGAGGCACGGACAAATCTCAATTTATGTGTTAAGATGGTTAATCATCTGGATAGACCTAGCTAAGGTTAATCAAACTACGGTACCTTCTATTTACATATTTAAGGCACTATAAGATGGTTAGCTTAAAAGAAAAGCGGATCCATTCTGACTTGCTTTTACTACATAAAATTATAAATGGTTCCATAGATGCGGATTGGTTAATTATTTTAACTTCAGGGCTAGCCAACGCAGCAAGCGACATCATCGAATTTTTCAATTGCCTACATCCACCTTAAATATCACTTTATCACTTTTAATAGTCCCCTTACACGTATGGCAAGGCTTTATAATGCTTTAGGGTCCAACTTGATGGTTTACCCTATCGATATCTTCTCAACGAGTTTCGCTTCATACAGACGCTGCCTTTATAAACAGTGCGAATAATGTTATGTCTTTATATTTCGGTGTGTTTTGTCTTTGTAGTGTTCTAGATTTAGGTATTTTGGACACACTTTTTTGTTCTGTTTGTCTCCAATATTAATTTAGTCAATGTCATACATACCTGTTATTTGCATGGTTACTGATATGCCAATTTTAGATGTAAGTTTATCTGAATTGTAAGTGACTGTGCTGTTGGTGTGCTTATTACAAATAAATAAATAAAATAAATAAATATTGGAAATCTATAAATTGACGCACACTCACCAAGACTTTTACTTTCCGACACAAAAAACGTCTATACCTACCAAAATCTCGTTTAAAAATGCATTCATCTGGCCCACTAGTAATGTCGATAAAAGTTTATAATAAACTAGCTTCTGCCATCGGCTTCAACCGCGCGAAAGTATGTTTCTCCATACAAACTTTGGACCCCCGTTTCATCTGCTTATTGGGTGAATTTTGGAAAATCCTCTCTTAGTGCTCGCCTACATCAGAAAAGGAAACTTTGTGCAAAATTTCACGCTCCTAGTCCTAGTACCTTCGGTTGTACGTTGATATTTCAGTCAATCAGTTTCTCCTTTTATATATATAGACTATCTTCTGCCAGTAGCTTCACCCGCGTGAAAATAGGTTTCTCTATACAAACTTTGGACCTCCGTATCATCCTTTTGGGAAGTGAATTTTAGAAAATACTCTCTTAGTGCTGGCTTACGTCATATCATAAAAGGAAGCCTTGTGCACAATTTCACACTCCTAGTCTCAGTAGTTAGTCGTCAGTCAGTCAGTTTCTCCTTTTATATATAGATTAACCGAGCTATTAAGAAACGAAAAAAAAATTACTGTTTTTACAAATAAATAAAAAATAACTGTAACTAAGTATATGCTAACACAGCATAAATGAATATTTAAACGACAAATCTATACAGCTCACATAATAATATAAAATAAAAATAACAGAATAATAAAGAATATAATATAATGTAATGAATGTTTAATGAAATTGTTTTTAGAATAGGTTAGTCTATAAATATTTTTCATCCTTTATATTATTGTCTTTTGCTGTGCCCAAAAGGGTCCACAATTGCGTCTCATCAATTTTCACCTACCACCATTTCATGTACATTGTGGAATATGGATTTGATAGAGAATGTGAAAAAGTATATAATATACGCGTAATCAATTCATAACGGAATTAAATAATCGGCAGCCTGATTGAAATAACCAAAAGTACATATACATACTTCCTTGTTTTGCTAAGGTATCAGTTGTAGTCATCAACAAAAATAAAATAAATCAGTAGTTGATGATGACAAAACAATGATAAAAGTAATATTTTACTTTCTCGTAGATAATAATCAAATCAGCATGATATAAAATCAATTATGAGTGTGTGAGTGCAGTGGTGCCCCAGTGGTAACGATCCCGACTTACGAGTTGTAGATCGTAAGTTCAAACCCAGCCAAGCACATCACTTTCTGTAATTTATTTCATCACCACTGACCTTAGCCCCCCTAGCCAAGTTACAACCGTTTCATTTCGATTCTCTTTCGTCGATCTCCTCGAGTCGGCCACGCCTCTTATTCTTTTGTTTTGGATATTTATTACGGCCCTTACCCTCGCCTAGAGAGGAGGCCTGAGTCCCAGCAGTAGGAACATTATAAAGTTGATATTATTGTGTATTGTACCAATTATGAATAATAGTAGGGTAGTATAGGTAGTGTACTCATGTAATATCTCAAATCACACTAATATGATGCAGGCCAAAGTTTGCATTTTTGTTTGATACTCTTTCGCACCTAAACGGCTGAACGGATTTGGGTGCAATTTGGTGCACGGACAGGCCATGACCTGGAACAGCACTTTTATCCCAGGAATATGTCACATAGCTTATTTAGTCTTATAATGCTCCCACTGCTGGGACTCAGCCTTCCTTTCTAGGAGAGGGAATGAACTGTAATCTGCGCACGGCCCTAGCGCGGGGAATATATGTCACATATCTTTGACTTTTTGGTCCTAGGACCTGCCGGTTTCTTCGCTATGTTTTCCTTCACCATTTTAGAGCAGTGGTGACGAAATAAATTACACAAACTAAATCGCCTGGCTGGGTTTGAACCCGTGATATACGACTCTCAAGTCGGAGCCGTTTCCTATTCCGATAATTTTTTACCTTCACGAGTACGAAATCGTTGGCGGAAGCTAGTAGATATCTCAATAAAATATCCATATAATCCCCATATCCGTAGGAATCCCAGTTATCTATATGATTATCTTCTTCAAAAAAATAATAGTAAGCATGATTACTTAAGTAATTATTTTTTCTTTTATCAGGGAAGTCCAAGTTCACGATTAAAAATTAGATAATTCCGGTTTTTGAAGCATTTTTACAAACGATTTCTCGAGCGATAAGCAGTTAGCAACGACTTAAAGCTACTAGACGTCTAATAACAAGCGACGCATGAAGATATGTCTCGACCAATCAGAACGTAGTACTCTGCTTTCAGTACGTCGGCTAGTTGACAGAATTGTTTTGGTGCGCTAGTTCAAGCATGAGGCTTCTAGTGGCTGTAAGGTCGTTGGCAGAAAAGTTAAAGTTAAAGATGTGCCGCCGTTAGGGTGTTTTTAAAATCGTGCAGATTTCATCACGCATGCGTGATTGCTCCGCACGCATAACCTCCGCAAATGTCCTTTTCATTCAAATATTTATTGTAATAGGTGGAAACCGCACGCGGGATGCGGGGCATGATATCGGGCAGCAGCACCGCATGCGGAGTAATTCCGCATGCGTGATGAAATCGGCACGATATTAAAAACACCTTTAGACCGGCTTTGGACCTTTAAGGGCTAATGAAAGAACACAAGTAGCTTATAGTCTAATTTAAATTCATCCAAATCCGTTCAGCCATTTGAACGTGAAGAAGTACCTAACAAACATATAAACACACATAACCTTTACCCCATATACTCGTAATATTAGTCTGATTGTAATATTCTAACAACCATTTGCCACCAGAATGAATTTCCCGTAAAAAAATCTGGGCAAGTGCGAGTCGGACTCGCAAACTCAGGGTTCCATACAAACTCAAAGGACCGCAGAATTGAATATATTGTTTTAACTTCAACTCGATACCTCCACGCGTTTCCGAGATAAGGGTCTTGACAGACAGACAGACGGACAACAAAGTGATCCTATATGGGTTTTTTTTTTTTTTTATTGGGTGGGAAAATCATCCTAATGACATCCCCGCTCTTGGGCGGAGCGGGAGATAGTGTCAGACTCTTACTGACTAAAAACCCACTCCTGTTCCTTCGTTGCCTTCGTCCCAGGGCCCCGGGTTCCGCTTTCACACTACCCGTGGCCCATCCTATATGGGTTCCATTTTATACTTTTGATGTATTCTAAAAACATGCAGAAGCAATAAACACAATTCTGTCAAGTCTGGAAAAATAACACAATTTTAATCGCATGTAAAGCTGCAGACATTTGTTTTTTCATGTCTACCCTCGTGCGGTTAAATACGCGTATGACACGCGTGAGCTTTTGTCATTGCTCTTACGCTGGCTTGACACCAACTCCACCAAATTTTAACCAGCCGAACTAAGGCATTACAATGTGTTGTACCTCTACCGGATACGATTAAATACAGTATTTCATATAGTGGAGTAACTTATGTATGTATTTACTATATAATCAAACGGTTTTCTCTGAATCCTGTTGCGAAAAAAAACTTTTTACAAAAAAAAAGATAACCGACTTCACTTAAACAAAACACTAAAAGGATCAAAATAACTTTAATTTCGGAAGTCGATGTTTCTCTCGAACAAACATAAAAAAAAATACAAACATCCGAATTGAGAACCTCCTCCTTTTTTAGAAGTCGGTTAAAAAAGAAATGTCGCAATGTTAATACGAAAAACGTGATTATTGTTTACAATTCGTTATCAGTGCACTGCAGCACTATTAGTCATCAGTGCTCATCAAGTCGTTTGGGCCGGCCCGAGAAAATTTTTGAAATACCTCTGAAGATTAACTGATAAGGTTATTTTTTTGGATTACGAATTTTCCTGTTGTATTGTTTCCGATTGTACGCAATAAGTCATAAACCATAGCTTTCTAACTACAGTTTTCTATCGTTTACATTTCGGGGAGTGTGCATTGAAATTGCACAATTTAATGCCGCCAAGTCCGTTCCATCATCGGCTCACAAAATGTACAAAGCATTTCGGGAACACATTCATTATGCGTACAGCTAAGGTGTTGAATTCCCTGTCAGAGTCTGTGTTTCCTGATAGCTGCAACCTAAGGATGTTTTAAGTCAAGAGTGAATAGGTCACATCTAGGCAAGCGTGCTCAATTGTCGACCACATCGTCGCTTTTCATCAGGTGAGACGGTGGTAACACGCGAGCATAACCATCATCATCATCTTCCTGCCCTTGTCCCATCTTATTTGGGGTCGGCGCAATACGTTTTTTTCTTCCATTCTATCCTGTCACCGTCATACTATCACTAACTTCCTTTTCTTTCATATCACGCGAGCCTAACCATAATAATAAAAAAATGCTATAATCCTCTTAACCGAATTTCGATTACGGTACGGTAGCTAATCTCAACGAAGATTAGCCAGATTAACAGGAAATATTATAGAGCACAAGTGTGAGCGTAAACAGAGGTGCACTTTCTGTTCCTTTACTCTAAGTACTCTTTCAGAGTGGAGGCAGGAGCGGGCGCGTGTAATTCAAAATGTATGCAGATGCCTTTTGCGTTCACAGTGCTCCCGCGAGCCGCGCGTCTTCATGAGGCGGGCGCGGGTGGCGCAGGAGTTTCTAATGGCTCAGTCCACGCGTATCGTTCACAGTGATATAGCGTCTATTAGGTGACTACGCTTGTGGTTCTAAACCATTTTGATTCACATGCCGAAGAGTCGTCACTGTGAATACGCAGACGCCAAGTCCCGAGCGCCCGTGCCTGCCTTCGCACCCGCTAGTGCAGTCTGATTGACCACTAATAGTCAGTCCGATGGGACAGCAATACGGCACGAACAGGGAGAGATCAGGCCCAAGACCAATGGCCTTACGTGCTTTCTGACTCTAAGTCACGGGAGTGACACACCACCAACTTCTAAATTCCGGGCAGCTACTATGCAATTCCTAATGGAGTAGCCCAATAATAAAAAATAATAACCGTTTTACTATAAATCGGAGGCCCTAAAAAAAATACATAGAAGATTTTCCTTACCAAATGTTACATGTAGCGATTGTGATGTAGTATTGAACGATGAAAAACTAGAATTTGTCGATAAAACGGTTTTCCGGTGGATTACGCTTGACTCAAGGCTACAATGGGGTCCTCATTTAACATCTCTTGCAGGACGGCTTAGCTCAGCTGCATATGCTGTTAGAAAAATCCGCCAATTTACAGATGTTGATACCGATAGACTAGTCTATTTTAGATATTTTCATAGCATTATGTCATACGGTATCTTACTATGGGGACGGGCTGCAGAAATCGACTCAATTTTTATATTACAGAAAAGAGTGATCAGAGCTATTTACAATCTTCGCCGCTGCGATTCTCTAAGGGAACTGTTTAAGGACATTAACATAATGACGGTGCCTTGTCAATATATTTATGAAAACATAATGTATGTTAGAAAAAATCTTAATCTTTTTAGCAAAAGAGGCGATAGACATAATTATGTTACAAGAAATAGGGACCAATTAGTTCAACCAATTTTCAGACTAGCTAAAGTGGCCTCTTCTTTTATGGGGTACTGTTTGAAATATTATAAAAAAAATACCTCCACAAATATTAGAACTCAATTAAACGAAATTTAAATCTTGTATTAAACGCACACTATACAGGCAAGCATATTATAAGTTGGAGGATTATATTCAAGATAAAAATGCTTGGCTCAATGCTGGTCCAGCTCCACTACCACCAGGGTGTACAAATTGATTAGTATGGAAATTATTATTATTATTTTTTAATGTTTTTTTTTTGAAATTGTAAAATATAAGTATTGTATTATATAGTAGCATTTTATTTTCAAAGTTTGTAAATGTGAGTACCATGGAGCAATTTTATGGTTTTTATGTTACTATTGGACTTGTTTGACATAAATGAGCATGGTAGTTGAGAATTTTGTCATGTTCACTCAAATGTCTCACTGATGGTGGCGCGTGTGTTGGATCATTCGGTTCCCTTCAAAATGGTTGAGCTGAGTGGTGCTAATATTAGCGTCATGTCCGTGAATGGGCGCTGTCAGTTGAGACTGGTCATCTCTTAGCTGCCAGTTGCTATTTTAATATCTATATTTAGTTTTTATTTTTATTTGCATTATTCTCACATGATAGCTACAAGAAACATGTAACAGAGATATTATAATTACAAAACATGATTGAAAAGAGTGTCCATGGAGTTTCTTGCACATTCTTCTACGCTTTGGAATGTGCAATTAGCATAATTTTTTTTTCTGACTGACTGACTTCTTGATATTTCAAAAGTGCCTGTAAATGGTTTATTTGAAATAAATTGCTTTTGATTTTGATTAAGATTAAGATTTTGATTTTGATTTTATCTTCATACAGATAATATGATGTAAAAATAAAAGTACCTGCTTATTATGACGCCGGAATACGCAACGTCATAAATCGAAAGTCATCGGTGAGTCATCTATCCAATCAGGCACTCAATCAAAAATGATTTAAAAAATAATGTTTTATCTGAATCATGAAGAGTTAAAAATCAGTTTTCATGATCGAATCTCTAAAGATGCTAGCGATACTTGATAGCAATCAAATTGATGTCTTTGTACTTTGATCGTTTGTTATTATTTAGGGGATTTTTTTTAATAATTTGATAATTAAACACGTGCATCTATATAATTGCACAGACATAAACATACAATCGAAAGAAACAGATTTTTTTTTAGTTGAGAAATCATCTAAAGACTTTTCGCACTCTGAGGCGGAGCGCGAGGGCGTGTCAAACTTTTACTGCCTAAAACCACATCTATGTTCCTTCAGATGCCCTTTGCGTTCCAGGACCAAGGGGATCATTTTCGTACTTCTCCCCATAGTCCCAGCAGGCATCGGCCCTGCTGGGCCTACGGTTTGCTGACATCTCCTTGAGGCGAAGGACGCGGACGGCGAGCTTTCCATTGCCCGTCGTCCGCGATCCCACGCCTACGATGGCCGGAGATTGCTCTGCGATTCCTGACGCCCAGGGCGTTTTCTGTCGTGGCGTGGGGTTATGCGTCCCCTAACTCTGGCGGCCTCCTCCTTTGCTAGCATTACTGTTTCGCAGAAGAACGCAACCGCATCCCATTCCCTCTCACTCCGGACCATGGCTTGAACCTGAGCCCAACGCGATAGGTCGTCGCCACCAATAGCCTTCACTAGAACACGACGGTGCTCCGCCCAAGCGGGGCACACCACTATCATATGCTCCATCTTGTCCTCTGGGTGAACCGCGCAATGGTGACACCTGGTTATTTCTTCCGCCTGAATCCGGAACAAGAACCTCTCGAACTTACCATGTCCAGTGAGGACCTGTGTTATGCGGAAGGTAAAGACGCCGTGGCGCCTCTCCAGCTACTTCTCGAAATTCCACCGGCTTTCGAGGACAAGACCTAGGTACTTCATCGTCGACCCAAGGCCGATATGCACCTCTCCTGCTGTTATTTGGAAACCCAAAAGTGGTGGCGCGTTCCGAGGGCCATGAAAACACATGGCCTCGGACTTGTGCAACACACAGAGGGTGTGTTAGATTTCTCCTGTAAAGAGTAAAGCTGTAAAAATAAGCGAAAATAAAACAAATAGATTTTTGGTTATGTAGTATATATTATAGTCATAAACCTATTTTAAGTTTATGCTCATTTATGTAAAGTTGGCTTTACGTGTATATTTTCACTAATAAAAGCATTACGAAAAATCTACCTACGAGAGAATGTTCGTCTGTTTGATAAGCTATATTTGTTACTGATAAAAATAATCCAATGCTTCCGTTGCTACTCATTTTGATAGTGCAATGGTTTTTAAAAGCTCTACCACGAGCTCTTAACGTGATACATTTCACGACGTAAACTGAATTGTTAAAGAGGTGGAGCTATATAGGGTGTATAGTTCTATCCTTCTTTCTCACTCGTACGCCTGACATTTTAACACTTTATGGTAAGGCTCTAACATTAACTTGGACTCAGTGGAAAGGCGTGCGAAGAGGCTAATTGGGGATCCAAATTTGGTTAAGTCCAATCTTCAAAGCCTTGAGCACAGGCGCAGAGTAGCCAGCCTTTCGGTATTTTACAGGTTACATTTTGGAGAGTGTGCGCGGGAATTGCATGACTTGATTCCGCCATCTCCTTTATACCATCGGACAACCCGACGAACAGCGAGTATCCACCCTTACGTTGTTAAAACTTCAACGGTCCGGACAAAGCGTTTCGCTTCGTCGTTTATACCGCGTACATCGAAGGACTGGAACAATTTGCCTGCTGCGGTCTTCCCGTCCAACTATAATTTAGGTGTCTTCAAGGCTAGAGTGAATAGGCTCTTAATAAACTAGTGCGCCTGACCATCAATGATTGCATCTCCGCTTACCATCAGGTGGGATCGCAGTCAAGCACTGGTTTATATCAATTAAAAAAAAAAAAAACTTTCATTATAATAATAATATTTTTTATTTTATTACATGTTTTTTTTTTAAAGAAATATTTAAAAATGTTATTGATATGTAAAAAATAAATAAAATAATATTCCAAAATTATACTTCTGATTTAGTGTTGGCACGCAAATGTTTTTCAACCATGCCTATATAACATTAATTTTAGTATATACGAAACCCGAAACACGTGCCTAATATTAGGCTTTTTAAAATGGGTTGTTTTGAAGTGTTGTGTCTTTGGATTGACTTGGAATTATAAGTTCAAATAAACTTTATATTAAAGGTACGCTATCCGTTTTCCGAAATTAGGTATTTATTGGATTCTTCGTGTTTTGTATTTTTTTTTTCACTTTTGTGATTTTGAAGTACCATGGAGTATTTTTATTAGGTTACAACTTGTTTAACATTACGAGCATGGCAGTTGAGAGTTTGTTCTGCTCACTCAAATGTCTCGCTGATGGTGGCACGTGTTATTGGGTCATTCATTTCCCTTCAAAGTGGTTGAGCTGAGTGGGGCTGATGCACGCATCATTCTCGTGAACGGGTGTCGTCAGTTGAGCCCGGTCATCTCTTAGCTGTCAGTGACCTTATTCAATTTCTATTCATTTTTTTTATTATTATTACTTATAGATCATGACTACAGACATGACACTTATAGACATTGTGCTCAAATATTAGAAGTGACAAGAAATATGTAACCAAGATTTATGTAACTCATTATATGATTTAAAAGAGTGGGATGACATTGGGGTGAAGCTGCTTCAAGAGCAATTGTTAGAGGGTGCATTGGGAGTCGATAAGGCCAGACTACGAGCAGTGTCGCAACCCGAGTCCGGGGCGTGGTTACAGGCGATTCCTTCGCCTCATTTGGGCACTCTACTCGACAATGACTCTTTGCGTGTGGCGGTGGCTCTCCGCCTAGGCTGTAAGGTGTGCGAGCCTCATATATGCACCTGCGGTTCTTTGGTGGAGGCCGATGGCCATCACGCACTGAGCTGTCGGCGCTGCACAGGGAGGTTCCCGCGTCACCACGCCTTGAACGACATTGTCCGGAGAGCCCTTATATCGGCAAACATCCCCTGCGTGCTTGAGCCTCCAGGTCTTAGCAGGTCTGACGGTAAGAGGCCGGATGGGCTGACTCTGGTGCCGTGGAAGAACGGGAAGTGCCTGATCTGGGACGCAACTTGCGTCAGCACTGTCGCCGCCAGTCACCTGAGTCGCACCATGCACACTGCTTCTGCCGCCGCTGAAGACGCCTGCTTTAAAAAAAGGCTGAAGTACGCTTCCTTGGTGCAGCTTTACCATTTTGTGCCTGTTGCTGTGGAGACTCTGGGCAGTTGGAGTACGGAGGCAAAGCGTTTTGTGGGGGATTTAGGCCGTAGGCTCGGGGAGGCAACGGGTGACTCCCGGTCCGGGTCGTTCTTGGTGCAAAGGATGGCCATCGCTATCCAGCGAGGTAATGCGGCCAGTATTATGGGCACTTTTGCACCGGGAACGATCAGGGGCGGGTTGTATATTGACGTGTGACGTTTTAGACATATGTTGCGCTATTTATTATGTTAGTTATATGTCATAAATAATATAGTTAAAGGAATTGTAAAAATTATAAAAAAAATTTAAAAGAGTTTCCATGGAGTTTCTTGCACGTTCTTCTCCATAGAAATCTACGGATTGGAACGTGCAATTTAACTTCACTTTTTTTTGACTGACCGACATTTTGACAATTCAAAAGTGCCTGTAATTGGTGGAAGAAAAAAAAGTGTTGTTCCGACCGCAAGTAATATAGGATAAGGGCAGAAAGACGAGAATAAGATTTTAATGAATAACTGTTTATTGTCCCTAACAAATAAAATAAAATAGAAAACACACAAAAATGTGCTACATTTTCCGCATATAGGTTATAAAATACGGCACTGAGTCAGTGACCACTTACATGTACGCAATTGGGTCTTCCTCTCGTTCGTCTTGCGTCCCCCAACCATGTTGCAGTAGCGCTGTATCGGATTTTAGCTCTAAACAAATTAGGACGGATGGAAAAAATGTGGTTTTAGTAAACAAATGTGGATTTTGGGACTTACTACAACCCTTTGAACAGATGTATGTAAAAAAAAAAGTATTCAAAATACTACAACTTTAATACGACATCCATTATCATCATCATTTTTGCGGAACATAACTGGACCTCTTTAAATAGTTGTAAAACTGACTCTAACAGTTTTAACTAAATTATTAATTCATCTTGTAGGAGGCATTACAACACTACGTGTGACCTATCAATGAAGATTGCGGTTTGAGATCTCGTACTTACTTACGACTCAAAATGAAGTATTAATATTGACGCTAACCAAATAACATATGTGAATATCATCAGTCTGTCGGTAACGAACGCGTAGTTTATGCAATAGTCCAGAGAAAACGTCACACCACAACCGTATGAACCTAGCAGCCAAAGCAGATCTCCATAGCGGATCTTCCTAAATTAGAGCACTGAGCTCTTAACTCTGTTGATCAACAAACCACAAGCACGCGACTATACATTCACGTGCACGTGCACAATCTAATTTGCAATTGACCCCATAAGGTCCAAGATCACCTCAAGTTTACTCAAACCTCGTCCATTACCAGCCGGTGACATTGAGCCAATTGAAGCATGTGAGTGAGCAGTTGAGCCAAACAGAAATACGTGCATATTAGTAAACAGAACTGCGAAAGCGTTTACCTTATTGCCAGTTCCTGAAAGCGAAGACACTTTGCACTTGCATGTAAATTGGATAAATGCTCCTTCCGGACTATTTTTAGGATCAAGACGTCATTGTACTTAGGTAGGAGTCCCATCGACAACTAGAAGGCCTCCTAATGGCTCAGTACAATGAACGGTCGGAGTATTACCATAATCATCTCTCGCATTGGCGATCGCAGTATGTTTAAATTAGCGAACAGGATGACTGTGTCTAACTCCTATTTGATATTCAACTTATTTTCCTTACGATGACGAGTTGAACTTGAAATAATCTACGATTTCCTTAGTTAGGTTTAGGATTATATCTCGTTTATGAAATTAGCTTTAAAGTTAGCATAATCTTATGACGCGGACTGCTAGTCATGATGCAGATGTATTCCTTGAGTGATGTTATCAAGTTCTTGGAGCTACTTAACTGCGGTAATCAGAGAAGCTGCACAGATGAAATCATCCTTGGCATCAACTTTGCTGACTAATGTTTCCATCTTGGCTTTAGTAAACTCTTTGTGTTCATAAGGAAGTACCTAATACCAATTAACATGATTGATTTTCTTTGGGTGATAGTATATATTGTTAATAAGTTCATTAAAGGCATTGTGTACCCATATCCACGCATGGGTCAATAGTCTAGAGACGTTTAGTATTTTTCCAGATTGATAAGAATTTTTGTGTGTTGTCTAAGTCTGCTAGCCTAATGTTGTGTGTTTAGAGTACATTAGGGACTTTAAGTACACGCGGCGGCGACTTATCACGTCTAGCCTTGTTCCAGGAAATGATATGGAGTGAGAGGTCGTCAGAACTCGTCACCTTCTCCTGCAATGTAGTTTGTACACGTTCAATAATTTTCGTAATCGAATCAGCGGGCCCTACTATGGCGTCTTGAAATCATCAAGAGTCCAGGGGCAGAAAGGGACAATGCTATATGGCCTGAGTCTTTGTCTCTCTCAGTCTGAAAAAAATGTTTTTAAGATGTATCAGTGCTTCTATTATGTCCTACAAATAAACCTCACTCTAAGCTTACCTTTTCATAATATTAGTTAAGATTACTTTTTTCTCCTTCTTCTCTGGTTAGATCGAGAGTATCAGACATTACATGACTAAAACCCACCTGTATTCATTCAGTCGCCCCTTACGTTCTAAGACCACGTTATCGAACATTGCCACAGCCCTAGCAGGCATTAGCCCTAGTGAGCCGCGTACATTTTGCTGACATATGACATCAACATAACGCGCCATAATATACGTACCTAATATTTTTCTGTGTGTATTATTGCGATATTTATTTTACTATGCGTATGTTTATTTATGATAGTATATCTTTATTTTGTATACTTTTCTTTTTTCCTATTACTCTCACACTGAAAAAAAAAGAGATGACCCCGTCATCTCTTTTTTCTTTCAACTCTCGAAGAGATTTCTGTAGAAATAAGCATCACATTTGCACCTATTTTTTCTGTCTCCTTTTCCTTCTTTTCTTTTATTATACTATGTGTGTATATGAAAATGTTAAATAAATAACGCGCCGTGGTTAAAATTATCTAAAGCCTCATTTACATGTTATTGTCATCTCAAATCACGCTACTATAAGAAAAGTGAAAGTCTTACAATATTGCAAGTAGTTACTATTATTATTTTCATCGTAAAGTCTAAAATTAAATATCCTTATTGACACAACTATCTCCTATCATTGTTCGTCGGGTCTTTCCACTCTTTGCAAAACAGAATCTTGATTTAAAGACATGTTCACAATTAATAAACGTAAGTTTGCAACTAATTAAATAATGTTTACAAAGCTTTGTCTGTAAGCCTATGACAGGGATCGCTGAGCTGACGACATTCGTTTTATAACTTTTATTATGGCTATTTAGATAGCGAAAAGTAAATTAGCTTCAGGTAAATTTGATTCAGGTAGCGTCGCCAGGCGTCTGTTTCAGTGTGCAGAAGTAACATAGCATCACTATTTTTTATTTTTTAGGTGGCAAATCATCCCTTCTCTCGCTCTCGCTCTTATTATTATTGTATTATTATTACTGCTTCGCAGAAGGAGGCAGGTGGCGTGTCACAAAACTCGATATGGTGCCCTCTAGCGGACCAAAAGTAATGTGTTAAAAAATAAAAATGGAGATAAATACGCCGTGTTTGATATCATTTGAAAGGGTTTCACATGTACATACCAAAAATATCGCCAATATTCAATATGGCACCTTCTAGCAGATAAAACATCGTGCGCAAATAGAAATAATAACATTAAGCTGCTAATACCTCCACGCGGTGAAGGCGGAAACAGTTAAATAAACACCAAAATTGTTTATATAAAAAAAAGTAAAAAACTAAAACCCGACTACGACAAAAAAGAACGACGCTGAAAAAATATGAAACAAGATTTTCATTTCAGGACAAAAAGTAAAGCCGCAGTCACACGTTATAGGTACCAACCGAATCACTTAAATAACGTGTGACAACGGCTTTTCCTTTTTTTTTAGTTTTTTCCTTTTTTATGCCCTTAATAGTTTTTGATTAAATATGCAAGGCTTTTTGACTTACACAAATTTATACATTGATTTCAATAGAAGCCACATATCCACAAGATACTGTATTTCTAAAATATCTAATGGCTAATCTAAAACTTTATGGCGAATTTATCTGACGCCTACCATAGTTATTGCTGACGGATTCACGTGTAGTTCTTCGTCAAAAGCCCAACATACATACATAATCAGTTTTATAATGTTCCTACTGCTGGGACTCAGGCCACCTGTCTAGGAGAGGGAATGGACCGGAATCCACCACGCGTCGACACCAGTGCGGGTAGGTAGATATCACATATTTTCTAGGACATGCTGGTTTCCTCACGATGTTTTCCTTCACCGTTTAGAGAGCAGTGGTGATGAAATATATTACACAAAGTAATGCGCCTGGGTTTGAACCCGCGACTCCTAAATCGGGGGTTGCTTTTATTGTAACCTTCCTCATAAAGTAATCCTTCTCCATCTCTCCCTACAGATAGGCGGCTATGCGGTCGTGATAGTGACCTTCGCGCTGCAGGCCCCGGTGCGCTGGTCAGCAGCTAGGCTGCACGGTGCCCCCAGGCTGCTGTTGGCTGACGTGTACCACTTCGTCTCATTCATAGCCACCGTCAATGTGTGGCGGGGGGTGTGGGGGCTGCTTGATATTTACTTCTTTCCTGGTGAGTAGCTCAAACAGTCAGTATCCAAGCTGCTTCATAGTCATCATCACTGTCTGGTGTGGAATATGGGGGCTTCTTGATATTTACTCATTTCCTGGTAAGTTTAGCACAAACAGTGAATATCCAGGCTACATGGATCGCCTAAGCTGCTGTTAACTGACGTGTATCTCTTTTTCTACTTCATTGCCACCATCATCTGCCTTGGGGTCTTGGAGTTTAGGGATTGTTTGCCCAAGTAGCATAATTGCTGTACAAAAGCTGTATACAGGATATTGATATCCCCTGGGTTTATTTCGGTGTTTCTTCTCAAGATAGTCAGGTAGGAAACACCGGCCTCATCTAGTATAAAATGACAAAAAAAAAATTGACGTGTAAAAGTGTTTTTTTAAACGTATTTGCAAAATAAAT